>JAJTTW010000001.1:2201288-3594877 GCA_036971245.1 Arthrobotrys sphaeroides | reverse complement strand
CAGGGACTTGATTGAGTCTCTCTCTTTTTGTTTCCAAGTTTTGGCGTTACGAATGGCGCCCTTTTGCCGCACTTTTTTTTTTTGTTCTTTTTCATCCTGTTACCTTGTGCTTTTTGATGAAACGACCGGTTTGGAAGAATTATCTTCGGCACGAGTTATTATCGTCCCATCGAGCGTTGGATGGAGATTGGTTGAAAAGTATTCATGCGTACACTTTGTAATACGAGCGTCTATCGCTCCCGCTCTTTTCTTTCCTTCATTCGTATTTTTTTCTTCTTTTTTTTTGGCATTTTACGCCGTTCTTCTCCGTCCTTCCACTCTTGCCCCCTTCTGTTTCCTCTTCTTCTGCCTTTTTGTGACGCAGTTGTAACTACTAATGATATGATGGCCATTCCCATTGCATCACGCATCCGTCTTCGACATCTTTCACAGCGTTTCGATACCAGGCCGCGCAATTGTTTCCTTGTTCTCATGCTTTTCCTGATCCCCCCTGTTAATATTAGGATATCCTTGCTGCGTTCTTTTCGGTGTGCTCATTGCCACCGAACGTTGATATGACAAAGACTATTTCATTTAAATATTTGGCGTGAAATCGAAGCCCTGCATCTACTGCGTTGCCTGCTATAGATCTGACTCGGTCTATTTTAAGGGTACAAGACTGTATTTTAAGCTTGAAATTAACCTCGGGAACTGCAGGAGTCCCGACCAAGGGGCACTATCCCTTCCGCGATATTAGTTCGGGTGACCATTTTGGCTTAGGTCTGATCCCTCGATCAAGCTGCTCGCTTGTTAGCTGGATTTATAGAACTCAGGCTCTACTGAGCTTTTGCCGTCGATAGCTCGGCGCTGTGCCTAGGACTGGACATAGATACCCCAATATTATATATTGGCTCAACTGGATGCTTCTGGATCCCTCGTCACTTGATACGCCCACGAACCGATATCCATGGCTGAGGCCCTTGTTCCCGCCTCCCACGCCTGGTGACCAGATCAGTAACTCGAACCTCTGCCGTTGCGAGTAAGTGTTTGACCAGCCCACAGAACCTTGCATGGGTCCAGCGTTAAACGTGGAGTTGACAACCAGCTTCACCGACTCCATCGAAAGCTACATCCCGGATACGGCTCCCGTACAGCCATCTGCGAGTTCGAGAGTCCTATTATTATTCTAGGCCCTGCATGGCCAAGTGATCCGGTCCTAGATTTTGCGATCTCACCCAGGGTTCTGCGGCCGAGGTAAGACCCCCGGCTTGTTCACCCTGCAGGCAGCCTTCTGGGTCATGGGAATGTGACTAACCGTGACCACAGTTCCACATATCCCATCCTTTTGCCTTACTGCAAGTAGCCCACCAGCACGTAAAAAAGGCCTCCTTGATTGGTGAATTGCGGGCCTCGTCCAAAAGTACAACGTTAAACGCAACTTGGATACCCAGTGGACCGACACTATCTCATCTCGATATATATCCTTCCAACATTATTACACATCGCTCGAAATCTCCCGGTGTCAGCTTCAGCTCTTACTCACCATTAAAGAAAACACCCACTATTGCGCCTTGGTCGACCAGCAGTCATTTGGAATAAATACGGGATACGTGACGGTTAACATTATTTGAATCATACTCTTTGGCTCGCTATCCATACATGGCATTCGAAATCGACTTTGATACACAACCGTCTCATATAAGAGCCCTGAACGACACTGCTTCAATCCCGCCATACATCCCCGTTGCGTCCCCGTCCGCTAAAAGAAAGAGAGACGTTCTATTATACATCACTCCAGTATCTCCGAATTCTTCGTTCACCAGCTCGGTAACTACATCCTTTGGCAGCGACGGAGCGTTTGAAGGGGGTGGGAACGGGAAGACGGTGGTTCGGGCTGGGACGGTCGGTGGGGATATGAAACATGGAGGTGCTACTGCCGGGGTCATGTCGAGTCCAGGGGAGTCGGAAGTTCCGTCACCTCGAACCCGGGTTGCGAATAAACTCGAAGGGTTGAATCTCAGCAGCAAGGATGAAGGGAAGGAACCGTCGAAGTCTGCGAAAGCCATAAAGGCATGGAGGAAAACAGGGCCGGCGGGCAAACGTGGGGATGTAGCAGAGTCAAAGGCCAACGGACAGAATACGACTCCCGTCGATATATCTACGAGAGTAGAAGAAAACGAAGACTCAGACCTCACTGGGGCTCCGAGAAAGAAGAGGGTAGTCATACATGATGCGGATTCAGACAAGAACACGAATGAGATCACTGTAACACCGAGAAAGCGGAAGGGGAAGGCTACGTTCAAAGACCCTACGGAAATTGAAATGACGGTCTCTGTCGAGCCGCCACCAAAGCTTACCGTTGGGTCAGATGAAGAGTCGGAAATTCCAATTCTCAGTTCTGGATTGGGCGAACCTATCACCTTCGTTGGGAGCTCTAAGCAGTCGCAGCCCGTTCGAAGAAAACTAAAAAGTCCACCGCCTAACTTGGAGAGGGATGGTGAAACCCAGAAGCCTGCCGAAGAGCTAGATACAGACTCGGATCCAGACGAGACGGGGATAGGATATCGACCGACGGCTCAGCAGCGCGAAATACGTAGTCAAAAGCGGATGCAGCAGGTAAGGCTTCTATTGTTCTAAATGATACGTTCCGAAGGCTATACTGGTACTAACAGCCTCTCTAGATCAAAGAATACAAAGCACGAGAGTCAAGAGAGGCTCGAGCGAAACGTACAGCCGAACGGCGGCGAAGGAACGTCACTGACCGAGATGCATCAGCCGCTTCTTCTACGTCCAGCCTTATTCCCACGGCCACTGCCGAAGACGCCGACGAGATGGTCGACGTTCAAAAGTCCGGTTCTAGCAAACGAGTTCACTTCGCGGATGGATAGCATTTCATTTACTTCCATAGTATGCGCTTTTTACTGTTCTCGACCTGCATTCAAGTCACGTTAATAATGAAAACCCCGCCCTTAAGACCGTGCCCTTTGAACCTTTCATATACATACTCGTCGCTTCGTTGTCATGAATTTCTTTACATCGCGAAGGGAGTTCCTTGGAGCAAAATGGTTCACAGTTTATCATCTTTTCTTTTCAGAGATTTTCGCTTCATACTTGAGTTAAAGTGTTCTGTTTCATGAAGCACCATGGATCCATGGAGGGTTGGGAAGCATCCACTTTGCTCCCAATTACTCTACCAAAAATTCTTTAAAATGTACATAGAATAGCGGCTACCCGGCTCATGGGAGACGGTCTCAAGCTTAAGCCCTTCGAGCAATTGAATACCCAGGATCAATCATCGTTCCATTAGAGCCGATATACTTCGATGCATCACCATGGCTTCCACCATCTCTTTTCCGCTTCTCTCTTCAATCGCTCATCCTCCTCCTTCTGTACTCTTAGTTGTTCTCTTCTCTCTTCCAACTTCTTCTCCCTCTCTAGCTTTTTGTATTCGATAATCTGCATCGCTCGAATCATTCCATCCTGTTCTCTTCCTCTGCGCCACTCACAAGCCTCCCAGACTACCCAGGAGGTCGCAGTAAACATCCCAACAGCCCAATTACAGGCACTATACAGTGGAGCTATACGTATTTAAGTACCCCCAAATCAGCCCAGGTTTTTTCTCAGAACACTCCCGTTCGAATGCATGTTAGATGTAGATGAGAACTATACTAACCCCGTAACACGAGCTTAACCCCACCAAACGCGAATCCTGTCGCGATGCCGGTCAAGAACGTCTGACGCGCACACGGCATCTTGTGGATATTGGTCAAGCTGTCCCAATTAATGGTCTTGATGGCATCGGAGACGGTAGACTTTTGTCGCGGGGGGATTTGTCCGACGGTTGATGGATCGGGCAGGGGAGGAAGGGAGGAGGAAGAAGAGGAAGAGGGGCTCTCTGTGCCCACAGGCGAGGTTGATGATGTTTCGTTAGCCATGTTTTTGAGGTTGATACTTTACATCTTGGGATGCTTCGAGCTTCAGAGTGTAGAGGTGACGTTGGATGCGGATATTGAAACTTTGGATTGCAACGCAAAATATGCAACGTTTCATCTCCCCTGGTCCGGCTTCATATTGAGCTTTGGGGGACAGATGTCTAGACTCTAAGTTTCGGTTCTACGACTAGACGGGCAAATAGATGCAAAGTATCTTAGATTATGTTATTCTAGGCTTCAAATGTTCTATAAATGCATGCCCTGAAATACCAACGCCATGCAACAATCTAAGATTGACATAAGATGTTCCTGTCGATACCCACGCCGCGAGAAGCTGGTCAGGGACAGTTGAACAATCCAACTCATATACCTTCCAGGATGACCTTCACATTCTCCTCCAACATTTGAAGGGAATAATACTCCGCCACGCCCCTATAAACCTTCAACCTAGCCACCGTGTCCTCCTTCGAAACCGTAAGTTTCCAAACACCACTACAAGCGCAGTGCTCCTGGAAATCGCTGGTCTTGATCTTCTTGCACTTCAAACAAACCAGATCCTGGGTGCTGTAGCGTATCAACATTTCTTCCACTTCGCCCACCATCCGTTCTTGTAACGCCAACCGGTCGTACTCATGTCCACAGTTAAAACACTTCCATGCCCTCTCCTTGTCGGGTTTCCCATCGGCGTCTAATTCAGGCATCAGATCCTCATCCCTGCAGAAATCGAGGTCTCGTGACATGGTACAATTCTGACAAATGACCTGCTCGAACCGCAAACTCTCCGTAGAATTCTCGAACTGGCCTTCCTTGCTGAACTCTTTGATGTCGAACATGTGTAGTAGGTCCTTTCGAAGCTGTCTGGTGGACAGCATGAGGTCCTTCGGTAGCGCAAACACTGCAGACATAGCTTTGACAAGCTCCAAAACGGCATTTGAGCTCGTAAGCTTTGCGCCGGGCAGACTCGGGAACTCGAACTCCGATTGTCGGTCGGGGTGGAGTATAATATCGTGTTGTAACCGTAACAGCTGCGAGATATTTTTCTTCAAAGGTTTAAGGAACTCCTTTGGTAATGTTAAAACATCACCAACGTCATCCTTACCCACATCATTGGCCTTGGGTGGTAGCTGGGTCACTCTAGGGGTCGAATCAACCATTTCATCTGCATTTTCTGGGTGCTTGAAACCATGCAGGATATGGACGAACTCCACTACCCAGGTGCTGAAGGTTTCCTGCATTGTCTGCGGTAACGCCTTGCTAAACTGCCAGTGCATGATCAAGTTCAACTTTTGCTTCTCGGCTTCAACGACTTCAGAGCAAGCCAGTCCGCCGTAGTTGTACGGGTCGTACCAGAGAAGGTAGTCCCAATACTCCTTGACATCGAGGTCTAAGAAGTTGAAAAGGGGCTTCGCCTTGATCGCTTTGAGGATATACTGGCTATAGGCGTACGCCGTACCCACCTCCGCCTTCGTGGTCTGCAGAATTAACCTGTTGGCATTGGCGTATACGACGCTGGAACCTACGCGCCTGAAGTCGGCGAGCAACTGCAAGAATGCCTTCTTTGACATTGTTTGAACGTAGAAGTGGAGAGCTTGGTCGTAAAGAAAAGACTCGGGGCTTTCGACCCAGCGGACAAGGTGTTGAACCATGAGATCAGCCATACTGTTACCCCTAGTCGCCTCACCCCACCAGGCCTTGACCAAATCCCTTAAGACAGCGATACTAGCGGAAGCGAAGGTGTTCTCAGTGTATAGAGACTGATTTTCATCGCCGTTAGCTTTACCAACCGAGTCGAATCCCATAGCGTCCGCCCCCTCTAGCTCATTGATCAGGGAAGAGGTTAACAAGGTGTTGATGGCCAAGTTTCTTACATCGAGCTCGATGCAAACTGAGGAGTAGGACCCTCTGTTGTTGATATCAGGCATCTTAACGTGCTCGAGAGATCGAACAATGCTATCCTTTTGGTGACCAGCGTGGTCTGGAATCGGCGTCGCTGACCACCATAGCACGACATTGGTTGCTTGGAGTCTCCTTGCGTAGGCAATGTCGACGAGGAATCTTGGATCGTGATTTGCCAGGTTGCACAGCGGAACCTTGCCGTATCTTGCTAATTCGATTAAATGAGAAAGCCACGAACCTAGCGACAAGTATCTGACGACGATTCGCTTTGCCACGAAAGTCTGCCAACCGAGCGGTGGGAGATTGCCGTCTGTCTGATCGACTTGCAGCGACAGCATTGGGAACTCGTTCAAGGACCGGATCTCTTTGCAGAGTGTGCGCTTGTGAGGAGATTGAATGACGAGAACGAATGCACGCTGCTCCTCAGATTTGATCTTTTTGAGCGCGTCATCGATATTCCTGTACAGCAGGCGTGGCTTGTTGATGTACGTCGTCTTGAAATGCACTGTATCCAGGTATTCAAAAGGACTCTGTCCGTGACTCTCCTGCTTCCTTCGAAGGACCAGTTCGGCGTACATTTTGTCGATATTCGGCAATCCTTGCGTGTCCTTTTGTGCATTCAATACGAATACCTGGGCCTCTCCTCCACTCGAGGATATAAGGGAAATGAATTGTCTATCCCCGGAAACAAGATGGAAGAGATAGAGGTAGGAAATTTGAGCTTCGCCAAGGTAGGGTTGTTGGACGTCTTGCTGGAGAATATCCTTCAAGTCGAAACCTTCCTTGATTCCCTTTCCAAGCACACCTCTCGTACTCCCGTCCAATGTACAGATATTGCCTAGCTGAAGCATAGCTCTAACGTTCAATGGAACTTCAGTTTCGTAGATCCCCTCCACCGTCGGATGAGAAGTAAGGGCTACCATCTTCTGAAACTTCTCAACGTATACTTGCTCAGGCATGGTTAGCTTGAACAGGTTTGTTGAAGGATGTCCATTGGGTAATGTGGAGCTGGCTGGCTCCGAAATACACTCGTCGAGCTCAAAGTTCGGAACATCTTTGTTCCTGAAATTGATGAAGATCGTTCTCGGAACGACGACTTTGACAAGATGTACCTTTCGGTCGATCAGGACGTGTGCATTGACTTCGCCAGGGACATCCGTCTCCGCAAAATGCAGTACTTGCCAAGTCTTCATGTAGACCATTTGCGCCTGCTGTCGGAACATAGAGTCCAACCCCTCGCCTTGTACTGCTTGCCGGTCGCCAAACAGCTGTCTCCTTCTTTCTCGAGCATGCCTTTGAATTTTCCACTTCTTCTTCTGGTATTGAAGGAACCCTTTGTAATCCTTATCGATAGCCGGCATCTTCGCCGGAAGACTGGCATACGGGTCTACTGGAACAACTGGCTCTGGTGCCTTCCGCTTCAGGCTTTGGGAGGCTACCACCTTGTTCAGGACACTGTCAAGGCCTTTCCCGACTGGGGCGGTTGACCCAAAGTCCTCCATGTCTTGTAAATTGATAGCATTGGTCGTAGCATCCGCCATGGGCTCTTTCTTGAACATATCTGTCATCTTCTTTTGTTTCATTTTATCATCCTTTGCGTTGATTCGACGTTGAAGCCATTCGGGATGAACAATCCGTGGCACCGGGTTTCTAACCTTCTGCAGAGCAGCTGGGATTGTGATAAGTTTTTGAATGACGGAACCCAAACGTTCAAGGTAGTAGTCCCAATCGACTACATTTCTCGGATCCATATTAGTGATATCCTCGCGGAGCCATTTTCGCAAGAAATGTTTCTTGATCGACTCCTCCGCAGAGAATATGGCAACTGGGACGGCTCTTTCCGTGACGGGTGCCCCTCTCGGCTTCGCAGAAATGATGTACTTGCAGTTGAGACCTTTATCTTTGACCATCTGATCTCCCAAGAATTCTGCTAATCTCCTTGCAGTCTTAATTGATGTTGACTTTTGGCCCCCATACTCCTCTAGGGTTTTCGTCATGTTCCTGTTCTCGCAAATGAGTTCGATGAGTTCCTCGTCGGCAAGCGTAGATCCATGCTGGTATAGAACATCCAACCAGCGATTCGCCACTTTAGCAACCGCTGCGTACGTCTCCGCCAGTGTCGTGCCTTCCAGGAAAACCTTGAAGATCTGGGTCTGGAAGATCTTGATCAACTTCAGTTCTCCACGACGCTTGACCTCAAACCCCTTCAACTCAGCAAGACTACCATCATGATTGAAGACAGCATATCTTTTCTTCAACCCCTTATCCTCTTCCTTCGAAGTTGGCAGAATCATAGCCTTGTACGGTCCATCAACCTCAAAAAAGATCGAATTCTCGGAGTGCGTCTCGTACTTGAACTTGTCTTTGTCCACCAGATCTTGATATTGGTGGTTTGTGAACTTGTCATGTACCAGATGGTTCAACATGACACAAGGGTATGATATCGGCAACTTCTTCCCATTTGATAGGTTGAAGGCATAGTTTTCAGGGAAAGTGGCTGGGAGTATGCACCAGATACCATCGGTATCCAACTCCAACGGCCGACCTATCCGCTCCACAAGCGTACGAGCCAGCTGAATAATCCGTGACCCAGTCAAACAGGTGACACCAGCCATCTCCAATGAATACCATCGAGAACCTTTCCTCATAACGTAGCCGTAGAAAGAATTGAGAATGACTTTGTGTGCCAATTGCAGTGAGTCGAAGAGGACAACCATCTTCCCGCCCTCGTCAATTTCGCCCTGAGCAGCGCCGGCCTTCTTCAGGGCATCGGTTTTATTCTTCCAGACTTTTTGTTCGCCTTTGAAATAATACCGACGATCCCTGAACATTCGGACAGTGTCAACATAGAAGGGATTCTCGCGTTGACAAATAATCGCTTCCCGTTCGATTGTCCTGGTCTCCTTGATTTTGTGGTAGATCTTTTTGCTGTACTCTGTGAGTCGCTTTTTGATCAAACCTGCTTGTTCAGAAGGGGGCAGACCATCCCAGCTCCGGAAAGGCCCATTGGGATACTTCGGTGGGAACCTCTCGTTTTCGAGCGCTCTCCTTATCATCAGGTACTCGTCTCGTTTCGGCGGCATGAACTCGCCTCTCCAAGCCCAGGGTAACCGTCTATCGCATGTCTTTCCGGGACGGTTGAAATCGCAAGCGGCACAGTCCGACTCCTTGATCATAGAATCCGGCTGCAGACGATTGGTTGTCATGATGTTGGGATACATGGACGCAACGTCCAAATGGTAGATAAGGGGCCGCTCGCTCCGATTCGGCGTGGCTTTCAGGTCCATCAGGTTAGCTGCGATCTTGTCTCTGACCTCGTCGTAGTTTGTAACATCTTCAAGTTTTTTGTTGCTTTCAACAACGATAGCGAATTTTAAGGCAGCATCCAAGTCTCGCAACAGTTCGTCGACAGCACCGGTATCGACCGCAAAGTTGGCCGGAATGTCACTTCGGAACACGCCTGCTTCCAAGGCCTCGACGTGACCACCAACGTAAGTTTCTGACTCGACCAAATGCCCCTCCCAGAAAACTTCATCGGGGTTTTTGTGTTTGTTTGGAATGATAATGTCCTTTTGAAATGCTTGGACCTTACAATTGTCAGTACAGCGCTCGCCACTACTTGAATTGGGTAAGAAATACCATCAACAACATTTCACATAATGTGCCAGTACCCTTTCGCAAGACATCGTCCGGTCCAAGAGGAATAATCGTGCAGAGCGAAAAGATGAAAGGATGGACGTATTTCATATACAGATAGTATGTCGCAACGGCATCGGAAACCGAGTATTCCGCTAATGTTTGCGGTCGTTCACTCGCATATCTTGCACAGTATAAGCATAAACCGATTAAAAGGGCTGCTAAGGGTGTTCCAAAAATACCTTGTCATCAGTTCCGGATCTAGTTCATCCGGATCATAGCCAAGCTTCGCCGTCGTGACAGCCTTGAGACCACGGCTACCTTGTGGCAGATAACTGTCTCGGTTCACCCAAGCGAAGGCATCCATATGGGCACAATAATTACTTTTGTAGATCCCCTCACTATCTTTCCTAAACCCGATTTCATGGTACATATCGATACCCAGCGATGAAGCTCTCGCTTCAACAAAGGGCCAATCGAAGAAGTCTCCGTTGTATGTGACGATAACCGTGGGTTTGGCCTCCTTGATATGATCGAAAAATCTCTCTAAAACGGCACGTTCGTTCGGTTCATTGAATATCATAAATTCACCCTCATATTCTGCTTTTGGCGTGTACTCGAAATCTTCAATGTCTTCGGATACTATCTCTCTATTCGTTATGAGGAACCCCTGTTTGTTATTAGCTGCTTTTCTTTCAACTTTTGAGTCTATTAGACTCGGGGGCTAATACCTGTCCATCAATCATATACGAAATCATCATAATCTGATCGATCAGGGCATCCGGAAACTTCAAAGGCAACTTTGTGGTTTCAATGTCGAAAGCCAACACTACGGGGTCAGCACGAGCAAGTCGGTCTTCTATTAGAGACAAACTGACTACGCCGTGCTTCGCCTCAACGGTATACCATTTTCCGATTCGTATGTCTATCATGTGTGTTAGTAACTATTCCGTGGGATGTCGATGGTTACATTACCTAAATCTATCGAAACCCGAACATGATATGGAACATCATATTCTCTGATATCAACGATGAAGTCGCTTGGGTCGACACCAGCAGCGTTCGGTTTCCCCATGTCTAAGGGGTCGTCAAAGAGGTCGAATCCTGCTCGAGAACTATAACGATCCAGAATCAGCAAACCCTTCAACAACTAGGTACTTGCATCGACTAAAGAGACCCACTTTGTAACCTCGGCATATGTATCAATGGCATCCACCTGCTTTTTATTGTCTTCAGCAATTGGCATCAGGACTTTCCGAACCGCTAATAAATCCGGCACATTGTGAAAGTCGATCTTGATGAACGTCCGCCTATAGCCCATCAGATGGTTTGGCTACCGCATAATTAGCCAGACCAGTCCAAGAATTCAACGGCTAATGCATAGCCCGTACCATATCTAAATCTTCTCTTGTAATTCTAGAAAGTGACTTGACCAGGCCTTCGAATTTACGGCGTATCCATTCCTCAACTTCCATTTCAAACCCAGCCTACCAAAGTTTATTAGCTCCCAAGACCCCACGTAGTTTCCAGGATGCGGTTCTAACCTTGCAAGCTATCAGGATATAAGGATCGTATAACATGGTCGCTTTGAATGACCCGCCGTCGTCGTCAATGAAATAAAAGTCGACTCCAGCTTTGCCACCAATAATCTTATCATCCTCCATTGCAGTCTACGGAAACCAACCAACTCGGTCAGCGAGATTCGTCCAATCCTCGGCCATCCTCAAAGCCTTTGACATCGTCGCCCATACCGAATGCATATTTATCAGCCATCCAACTTTCTTTGGCCCAGCTTCGTATCTTGGAAATCCCATCTTCTCGTCTATCGAGTGTGCAAGTTTCGTAGCTTCCCATTTTTCTTCTGAGCTTGTTCTATCCGTCGCTAGCAGAGAATCTTTATCCACTGCCTTCTTGTTGTTCTTGAGATATCGACCACCGCTCCGAGGACCTCCTCGATAGGGGACCTTCTGGCCCCTTTGGCCCTTTGACATTTTGAGGGGTTCGGTCTGGTAGACCCGATCGGTGAGGAGTAGTGCCTTCTTGGTACGGGCTAACGGATTGGATGGTATTGGGTATGTCGCATTGTACGGCCGAGCCGAAGTGATATCGAAGTTCGAGGTTTAGCTGAACTAGCACTATGGTTTTGTTATGGAGATCTCATGCTGGTTCGCAGCAACACAGCTTGTCGCGTAAAGTGGAAAACAAGACGCCAAAGCTCCAGAATCGCGTTCGGAAGCGTCTGATTGGTCAGACCTTGAATCGAGGAGAAAGCTGTGAAGTTTAAAATGTATCACCACTTTAGCCTCGGAGTCGCTGTTACTCCAATGGACGTATCAGCAGATCTTATCTGGATCTAATGCATTATTGGGAAGCTACAATCACGTTTTGAGCACCGCCACACGTGGTTGCTGGTCGCCACATGTTTGAGGCGGTGAAGTGGGATGTGGCTCCAGACTGCGTTGTTGCCAAGACCGTCCCACGATTTATCGATAACATTTTTCTGAAGGCTGCACGCAACCAAGCTCACAGCTATTTCAAAGTGCAAAAAGCTTCAACATCCATCATCCAACACGTCTCCCGACTGTATTCACAAGTACTCTATTACCAATAACATCTACAAGCTTTCTTTTACCCCTAACTCTATAATAACTGATAATCAACATGTCCTTTGGTGGGCAGACACCGACCATCTTGGTCTTGAAGGAGGGTACGCACACAGAGCTCTAAAATATACGGACATACGTACGCCATACTAACCCACCGACTTATAGGGACCGACCAGTCTCAGGGACGTGGACAGATAATAACGAATATCAATGCCTGCCTTGCCATACAAGCTACGATAAAGTCTACTCTGGGGCCTTATGGTGGTGATTTGCTGCTTGTTGACGCCAACGGCAGGCAGACGATCACGAACGATGGAGCTACGGTCATGAAGGTAGCTATTCACCAGATCAAAACTCCCCAACATTTATTGTGAAAGGCTCAGGAATTTACTTTTCTACTGGGTAATAGCTACTAGACATCGTCCACCCCGCCGCTCGGATCCTAACCGACATTGCCCGTTCACAAGACGCAGAAGTTGGCGACGGTACAACATCTGTTGTGGTTCTCGCCGGTGAAATTCTCAAGGAATCCAAGACTTTCGTGGAGGAGGGCGTCAGCTCGCAGGTTATCATCAAGGGGCTTCGGAAGTCATGTTCGCTGGCCGTCAACAAGATCAAGGAGATCGCTGTAAGGATAGACAAGGGCGAGAAAAGGGACATCTTAATCAAATTGGCAGGAACAGCCATGTCATCCAAGTTGATCAAGAGAAATTCCGGGTTTTTCACAAAGAGTATGAATGCCCGAACCGCTTTACAAGCCCACGGATGTAATGCTGACAAATGCAACTTTAGTGGTCGTGGATGCTGTACTCTCGCTAGACCAGGATGACTTGAACGAGAAGTTGATCGGGATGAAGAAGGTCCCCGGTGGCGCACTCCAAGACTCTATATTCGTCAACGGTGTCGCATTCAAGAAGACATTTTCATACGCTGGTTTCGAACAACAGCCTAAATCGTTCAAGAATCCGAAGATCGTCTCGTTGAATGTCGAGCTTGAACTTAGTAGGTAAATCCGGCGCAGTTTTATAGAGCGCCTAAGAGCTAACCCACATACAAGAAAGCGAAAAGGATAACGCAGAGGTCCGGGTCGAGCAAGTTTCCGTATGTCACATTCCAGTTTTGCATGAAAGATGGGGCTCCAGCTTATAATTTTACAGGAATACCAAGCAATAGTCGACGCAGAATGGCAAATTATCATCCAAAAGCTGGAGGCGCTTGTTGCCACCGGCGCCAAAGTTGTCCTTTCCAAGCTCCCAATCGGCGATCTGGCTACACAATACTTCGCGGACCGAGATATCTTCTGTGCCGGCCGAGTAACAAGCGAGGACATGGAAAGGGTTGTCCAGGCCGTCGGTGGTAGCATACAATCGACCTGCTCCGATATCAAAGAAGAGCACCTCGGTACTTGCGAGTCTTTCGAGGAGCGACAAATCGGTGGCGAGCGATTCAACTTCTTCCAAGGCTGTCCCAAGGCGAAAACTTGCACACTTGTACTCCGTGGTGGCGCGGAACAGTTTATCGCAGAGGTGGAACGATCACTTCATGACGCTATTATGATTGTTAAGAAGGCTATCAAGAACAACCAGATCGTTGCCGGTGGTGGCGCTCTCGAAATGGAAATCTCGAAATACCTTCGCGACGAATCCAAGTTGATCGCAGGAAAGCAGCAGATGATCGTGGCAGCCTTCGCAAAGGCATTAGAAATCATCCCAAGGCAATTGTGCGACAATGCAGGGTTTGACGCTACCGACATCCTAAACAAGTTACGACAGAGGCATGCAAAGGGCGAGACATGGGCCGGCGTCGATATCGACAATGAGGGAATCGCCGACAACTTGGAGAAGTTCGTGTGGGAGCCAACAGTTGTCAAGCTGAATGCAATCCAGGCCGCGACCGAAGCAGCATGTTTGATTTTGTCGGTGGACGAGACTATCAGTATGTTATAGACAGGAAGGTTGGATACCGTATAGACGCTAATACAATTCTACACAGAGAATGAAGAGTCGGCGCAGCCGCAAGGAGGGCCGCCTATGCCAAGGGGTGCAGCGTATGTTACCTCACCGTCGCGCCCTTATTCCTACGTTTGAGCTAGAATTTCTAACGTCAAAAAACTAATTTAGGAGTCGAGCGCTACGAGGACGTGGCAGAGGTATCCCGAGAAGATGAGTCCGATAGGTAGAGCTAGCACATGAAGTGCTAGGAAAAAGTTTGAATCTCGTGCATATTTAGAAAAGAATATACAGATTCATCTTGATGGATTGCAACACTTGCATGGTCGCATTACCGTAAAAGAGACAGGGAAGGAAAACTCCATGATATCCCCCATAGACAAAAGCAGAAGCAAAAGCATTTATTTTCTTTCAGACAGGCATGTTTGGATGGGAGACGAGCTGGTGATACACCCAACAACATCGCTTTCCCCCTTCAAAGAAATAAGGAAATGACCCGCGTAACTCCTTAGCATATGTATTTTTGGTCCCGTTCCGATACCTCCTCCATTGGTCAGAATGTCGATGACAAACAGTAATTAGCTGAGGATTTTATCCTGCTCTTTTCAATCTCCGTCCTCTTCTTCGGCATGATCGGATCTACCAGTGCACTTTAGCGTTCCAATTTACTTGGTAGTTGTTTCTCCATTAATTTGCGGCCCGGTGCTGCTCGACCCCGGTCCATGATCGTCCTCGCCTTCGTCTTCCTCCTCAATAATGCCCAGTTCAGCTTCCTCGTTCCCAACGGCGTGATAGGTGGCTTGCTTGGCCTGTCGCTTCCTTTCCAGCATACGTTTGTGATACCACATACAGAGACCTAACGCGGCACCAGCACCAAGAAGGTTCGCGATTATGTCGTAGGCATCGAATTTACGCCACTATCATCGTCAACTGTTAGCAATTACTTAAGTAGGCATTAAGCATCGGTTGGGTGGGATATACCGGCAAGACTCCCTGGACGAACTCCGAGCCGACACCGAGGATACCAAACATAACTATCAAGGTGAAGTTGACTACCCGACGGCGGGATGTATCGAGGACCCAGTAGAAACATAACTATACGTCCAAGTTGGATATGTTAGATAATGCATGGCGATTTGTTCAATTAGTTCTCGTCTCGTCGGCACTCACTGTCATGAGGAAGAAACTGATGAAGTGTACGACTTTGTCATTGACTGGAACAGCCAGTTCCTTCGAGAAGCCAAGGTATGCCGACAGCAAAAGTAAGAAGGCGAAAGCGCCTACGAGTTTTGAGATGAAGTCAGTTTCGTGCGAAGTTATCAAGGATTCGGAAGCAGCTAGCCCGAGCTTACCTGCGATCTGAGGTCTTATCCGCATCTTGGAGGTTCGTAGGGCTCAAGAAACAGGGAATAGGACGATTTGCGACAATGACAATGTGCTGTTTCAAGGTTAAAGAGGACGTTTGGTGGATTCTAGAGAATCGGCATCGCTGATGACATGAGGGAGTCGGAAGGCGAGATGTTGGCGGGGGACAGATATGCACGTATGCAGATATTCGCCGGTTCTGCAGCTGACAATGGCGACGGAGTGGGCCAGTCCAACGCCGCGGCGCGGTCTTGGCGCGGGCGGGCGGGTTGCAGGCTGCGTAGGCCATGACGACGGCTCGCAAAGTTGCTCCACGTTGCATTGTGCAGCTCCTGGTTACTGTTGCTTCGAAGCTGCACCCGCGCGGTCCATGCGTATGGGGTCCTTCAACCCTATGGCCAATTAACATCATGGTACTCAAAATAGTCCCGGTAATTATAATTTAAGCTACGACTTGTTACTATATATCGGGATCAATCAACGAGCTAGCGAGCTATAGCTGTCTTAATTAAGTACTAAGTACTTAAGTAAGTAAGTAGGTAGCTATCCTAGTCAGCAGCGCTGCGTTCATGGAGCTCATGAAGCAGTTGAGTAAGTGGGCCAAATTAGATAAAACCCAAGCCCTCAGCTCCGCCCCGGGAATAATTCAAAGCATTCTTACGGGGCGCCCATCATGGAAACTTAACGAAGGTATCTTCTGGGCACCTTCGTGTAATCCGCCTCGAGTTCGAACGTTCTTAGGTAATGCATTAATGATTTCTAAAGTTCTTAGGTCCACAAGAAACTAAATATATATGTCATGAAGCTACTACCTCGGTACCTTATACTTCAATATGTAGATATCTAGGATATTAGGTATATAGCCAACTGTAGCTTACAAAATTAAAACCGTATGACCACACTAAATTTAATTAAACTCCACACGATCACCCTAGGTCGTACCCTTGCTGGCGGTTCCCTCCTGTTTCCGAGTATCTGTTTTGGTACTTTCTGCAACCGTTGAATTCGGCTTTAGACAAAGCTCCTGTTCCCCCATATTTGAAAGCGCGAGATATTGGGGCATGCATAGCAGTCCAGAATCCTTCGACGTAACAGTTCCCGAGGACGGGTCGTCTTCTCTCTTTTTATGCGGCACATCCTGTAAACCCTCCGGCTGCCATGGCCAACCTGGAAGGATATCCCTTTCTGGCCAAGACGGTACCCTAGGTACGTACTTCCAAGGGTCGTCCTCCCATCCATATAAGAAGCTCCTAAGCTCCTCCTCTTCTAGATCCGATACTGGCCACGGATATGTTGCGCCTTTATATCTACCACCCTTCAGACCTTTCGTAACTCCACGATGGAGTGGTAAAGGGTGATTGGCCCCATATCTCGCGTACCACGGGAGGATTTCCCTATCATTCCCATAGAATTCCCACGGCTTGAAGGGATAGTATCCCTTCTGAATAGCATCATAGTGCTTCCGTAGATCCCATTTGAAGCCCAGTTTCCCATCCCAATCGGTCCAGCTAACATTTGGGCCATTGTTCCACCTCCAATTTCTGTGGGCCTTTTTGAAGCGGATCGGCAAACTGAATATAACTTCATTCCAATCGGCAACCGAATAATTCTCGAACTTCGCTGGGATTTCGGGGTCCCCGAGTGTAGCCCAGCATTCGCAGCCTTGTATTTCGAGAAGAAGAAGGGATGTTTATGTTAGTCCTCAATAAAGGATGCATAAAGGTTAGGACATAATATACAGTGCTGGGATATGCATACCGAAAATCCACTCGCACCTTATAGTGTCATTATAAGTGCTGCAAGATGTACCGGGGGTACTCCTAAATTCCCCATCGAAACCACATGAACAGTCGTTTTTGCAGAGCTCCTGTGCCACTTCGATGAAATCCAGGGCCATCCTTGGAGTGTCGTCGAAGTTCCTCCACTTAAAACCTTTTGGTACCAATCCCTCCGTGTATACAGGGTTAACAGGCGGGCTGTCGAATATATGCCTTGGTTTGGCGCATCTGATCTCGAACCAATTTTCTTTTATAAACATTGATAATTGGGGTGTTTTTGTTTCAATATCCTCCTCGAGGCCATCGAACTCGTCATCGTAATCAGTATAGTTTCCGTCGAAGTCATCGAAGTCCTCATGGAGCTCGCCCCCTGGGTTCTCTGGATCCCCTGAGCTCGGGGTAGTTGAGGATGAAGGCGATGCAGAAGGCACCCTTCTTTCGATATATTCGACGGTACGAGTGGTCTTCAAATTCTCGCCAATCTCTGGGTTTGTATTCTTTGTGTCGTGATACGGCGTTTCGTCTAATTCATCAAGGGGATCGAGGGCCCTCGGAGGTACCCGGGGCTCAGACACCCTACTGTCCCCAGCATCCAGTACTGGAGCACCATATGAGAACGCACGGACTAAAACCAGGGCGAGCCATATGTGGGCCCGTATGGAGGTACTCGAGATCTTCATGCTCGATGGTGATATCGGTGTATGAAAACGCTGAGGGTATATTAGTATCGACATGTGCCATTCCAGCTTGATTTATCTTGGACCACTTCATTAGGGATCGGTCTAAGTGACAGTCTGGTAAGATCAGCTAGTTTCGCATAGATATACACGTATTTCAAACACGTCCTATAATTGTACATTGCTAACTGGTTTAGTTGGTAGGAGTGGGATGTTGTGGTTGTATATGTTGTCGTTTCGATAAAGCGGGTGAGGAAACCTCGAGATCCCGCGCACTACTAAGAATATAAGTGACAGCGCGTACTGTACTAGCCATTCTGTATGCTTAATAGCCGCCGTGCAAACTATAGATCTGTTTGGATCATTTCCTTTGACATTAATTCGGCGTTTGCAATGTTGTATTGGTATCAGAAGGGCTAACAGGTGTAAATTCAACTATCCAACAATATACAACTTCAAGTCGAGTTGGTCGATTGGGATAGATTCCAATCGAATCTGTTGCTTGCTTTGCCGCCGGGATTCACAACATTGTAATAGAAAGCGAGATTGGGGTCAACAAAGACACATATTCATGCACTAATCGAATATCTGGTTTTTTTTTTTTTTTGGTATCACTATCTGGGGGGCGCGTATGTGATGGCTAGGCTCGAGATCCATTTCACTAGCTCACAAATGTAGGACTATCTCGCAACCAACCTCTTAATCATTTGGGTTAACTCTTGGTTCGTCGCCGGTCTTGGTTCCGTGACCAGCCCAATTTTCTAGGTATGAGAGGAACAGTCTGGTGACGAGACTGTGAGAGGAAGGGGAGTTGAAAGGGGAGTTATCTCTGTGTTGCCATGTTGTAACTTGCACCCCCATACCAGCCTTGTAACCCCTGTAGGGCTATCGGCCTTTGGCATCTGCAACCAACCTCAGATGGCGCTATCGAGGCTTGCGAGTGTCAAGTCCGAAGTTCACGGACCCCCTTTTTCTCCGATCAAACGGTCGGTAGAAATGCCCGTTTTTCCAAGCGATAACACACCGTAATTATACCGATTGGAGAGCTCGAGATCAGGATCATGATCATTTCGGCCAGGCAACTTTAAATACCCTCAATTACCGAAGATCTTAACAACCACTTAACAAAGCCTATAAAAAGATCACCAGATTGCGGGGTTACAGGTACACCTGAGACGCACTGCAGTGGTGCACTCAAACCAACTGAGGCAGCACAACTGAGGCAAATCACAGGCACTCTAACATCTGTTCCAAGACTGTCGCCTAAGAAGGAACCAGGAACTAGACCGCTGCCGCCGGCTGCAAACGACAGAGAATCGGGCCTCACCACATTCTCGAGCTGATCTGCACGCACTCATTTTATCTCCGAAAAGGAAATCGTTCAATTGGATTCAAACGAAAGCCGCTCTCGAGCTCTCTCCCAGCCAAAGAAGGCGAGAGAGCGAGAAAGAGAGAGAGCGTACATTTATGTTGGACCGGCGTGGGAATGGAAAACGTGCCTTCCAAGCGAGGTTTGCCGTACGGCCGTGGCAGGCAGCGTCGAAACCGGCGGCCTGTCGAAGCGATCCCTCCCGAATACGGCCCTTGATCGGGTTCGCGCGGTTCGGTGTTTGTCCATGTACTCGCTCGAATGCCTTTATCACTCGATCCCGCTGAGAAATATGGAGCCTTCAGCAGTGTTTCACGCCCCGTTATTGCCTCCTGGAGTGGCAGCGGACATTACTCTGTCCTCTGGGGCCCATCCTCGCTCTATAAGATGTATCATACATGTGCCTGTGCTTGCATCTCGTCTGTCTGCAGCGTATCGACCGGGTGGCCTGATATATATAATTCTGATTGTATTCTCCTGGCTTGGACCCGCCGGCTCTAGAACCAAGAGCATACACTCGCACGTATCCCGGGCGACTCTGAAACCCACCTCACCTTCACCTCCATCCAGTCGCTGTCGTATTTCATTGACCATTCGGTCCTCCGCTAGAAACCGGTTAGTTCAACATCCCTCCCGATTTCCTTTGCTGAAGTTCTTGCTGTGGAATTTCAGCTGCTTTTGAAGATAAAAGAATTTTCGGAGTTATCCTTGGTTTTCTGTGTTTTTATGTTGGGCATTCCTGGCTGGAAGGTCACGATGTCAGCTTGATCGTATCGTGCCGGTGGAGCAAGGACCAGAGCACCCAACAGGGCAAGCATTTGCTTGGTAGCTTCGGCATGCCATCCTGCAGCTCGAGGAAAAAAATATCCTGCTCTACGTACCAGCATTCTGCAGAATGAATGCACTCGCTCATGCACCCCTGCGCCGCATTTCTCTCCCTCCCGATCCGACTATGCAAAGGTCTCGATCTTGATATGCCACCCTCAGGAAATCTTGGGAGTGGCCAGAAGCCCACCAGGAATGCATTCTTCGCATCTCCAACAAACCGTTTCGGACGCTTACAAGTTGGCGACTAATCCGTGCGCGGTCGTTTTTCCAATAGGCCGACCTAAAACTGGATGCGGAAAGGCCTACTTCTTAGACCGGAAGCGTTCCTTAAGATAGGTCACCGGCGAGCAGATTCGAATTGTCGACATCGTTCACTCCTGTTCAACCGAAGGACGGCGCCAGCCCTGAAAAGCTCAAGCAAGACCCAAAAGGTGAGCACAAGCAAGCCAAACGAGCAAAAAGCAAACCAGACAGGACTCTCCTTCGACGAACCCTGGTCCCTTCGTCCTTTTGATTAGCGTGCATACATATTCAACGGTGCACCAGTTCTTAATGCCGCCTAACCCTGGCCTGTGACCTGGTTAACCTTTTACTCTTTCCTTCTGTCGTAGGTATAGTTCGCTATATAGTGGAGCTTGGTTTATGGCAACTGCGATGATCGATAAACCAGGGTATCCGATAATACAAATGGCCACGGTCTAAGCTAGGTTTTCGATTCTCAACAATCAACCTGCCTCTCGTTCAGCCTCCAACCTTCTCAGGCTGTATCGGAAACTGTTCCGCTGCAGTCGACCAAAGGGTACTTTAGCCATCGAGAGGGACACCCTTCCACCGTCGTATCAATATCGTTCGTCAAATGTCGACATCGGCACCCGATATCAGAAACCTTGACGGCCACAACACCCAAACGTCAAACCTTTCACTCAACAATAACCCCGGTCAATCCGGCAAGCCAAATATGGCCCGTGACAGCAAAGGGCCGATGAAAGCCATATTCTCCAAATTAGCGACAAAAATCCGTGATGTCGGGAGGAAGGGCAAGAGATGTAGTTGGATGAGGCGTTCGAAGTCTCAGAAATCCACATGCTCATTGATCGAAACGGACAGAATGAACACCCTCGAAAGCCAACGCCAGATGTATAAGGCAGCTATCTATCGAGAGTTTTCCGGTGCCTCTGGTTTAAGGCGGTCATGGTTGTTCGACAGGCGGACGGTACCTGATATCACCGATTGCTCCTGTGCACAAAGAGAGAGGTAAGACTAGACCACTTTGAAGCTTGATATAGCGGCATAGGCAGTCGACTAATCCAACCCAACTCAAGACCTACGGCCGGCACTCTCTTCTTTAAACTGCCCGTGGAGCTTCAGTTAGAGGTAGTAACCAAATTGATATACTCCGACATTATATCACTTCGCAAAACCTGCCGCGCTTTCAATAATCTCATTGTCACAAACGAGCACGAGATCGCTCGACGGCAAATCCAGGTTTTCGTCGAACCGAGATATGTCGCCCTCTATCCACCAATCGTGTCAGGCAAACCTACGTTTGAATATCTCTCGAAGCTCGCGACAAAAAGCATAGCGGCGTCGGAACTCGCGAAGGCCCTGGCGACGCAGCTCTATGACGATTTCCACAATAAATACTTTGACCCCCACCCGGCCAACGCGAAGGTATTGATCGTAAGGTATATCACGGAGAGGTTGCGGTTTTCTCTTATGATAATTCAACATTTCCTCGAACAGTTTGCAGAGCGCAAGCTATGGCGTGACCGGATGAATGGATACGCCTCCAGGGCAGACGATATCCAGCTGCAAGAGGCAATCATGGAAAAATACTACACGATTGACCAGCTGATCGAGGCATCCGACTTTTACAGGCTCACACTATACCTGTTATGGCAGAACGTAGCCATTCCAGGAGAACATGAGACGATTAAGCGTCTCTGGGCCGTGGTAACCGATACCTTGCCCGCTGTACAGGACCTCACGAAATTCATGGTAGTCGGCGGGATCCCGGAATTGCGAAACGTTTATCGCAAGAAAAAACCGTCTCTGAGAAGGAAGACGATGACGAGATTCTCGGCGATGTATAAGCATGAACAGGCGAGATCTTTGAAGTCCGGGGCGACACTATTACCAAGAGTACATCAACCTTCGGAGAATATTAAACGGTACTCGAAGTTGGCGATTTCACCCAACATCTTCCATTTGTGGATCCATCCTGCCCAAAATGTCATGTTCAGGAAAGAGGTCATAACCGGACTGAACCAATTCAGGTGTATTGATGAGATTGTTGAGCTTTTGTTGGATGGTTGGGAAGAATGGGCGTATCCAGACGATCTTCAACCACATGATAGTGATGATGAAGACGGTGAGACCCGAGTCCGGCACAACTGCGGGATATCAGCGGCGACACCCTGAGCGATCATCTACGGGAGAGCCTTTGGGAAACCAGAAACCAACATCGCTTGTCCCTCAATCTTTTGTCTTTTTGCTCTCTTTTCCTTTCTTTTTTCTTTCTTTTTTCTTTCTTTTTCCTTTCGTTTTGTGGAATACGGCGTACAACGGCTGGAGAAAAAGGGCAGCGGGGTGGCGTTTTGATTGTCTTTGTTGCATTTGTATCTGTCGTTCTTGTGGACATAGGATTGGGCGGCTTTCCGGCTTCGGTATTGTACAGCATTAGCATTTCTTTCCTTACTATTCGTGGGCATCGGTCACGATTTGCATGCGTGGCACATTCGGCTTAATTGGTTTCCGTTCCCTGTAAGCATTTTCCGTACTGTATATCTAGTCGATGCGAGATGGAGCATCGCTGGGGAAGGCGGGGCAATTTCGGTCCCAGCTTATTGGGTTGGTGAAAAACGACGTAGCCGTATCAATTGTCGTTGTTTAACAGTTCTATATTTTTTATTTTTTATTTTGTCAAAAATTTCACTTTTAACTTTGGAAATTTGGGGGTTAACCGACTAGGATCCAATATGCTTATTCATGCTTTGCTACTAGTCCGTCATCGATGCAATGAATGAGCGAGGTATCGTTCCACGTAGTACAGTCTGCATAATTTAGTTTATATGCATGTCACAAAGCACACTAGTCGATGCAGAGAGCAGAGGGTACGATTGGAATTGACTTTCTGTTCCCCATCCGAAAAAAGCGTGAAATACCAATTGAATCGTTCGTTCGTCTAGAATTTCTACTTTGGATGGGGTTAGAGTAACGTGAGAATTTCGAAATGGATTTAAGACGGTGTGATGAGCAGGGTGGAAAGGAAAAAAGAGAAGAAAGGGAAGGATCAAACTTTGTAACACAGATGGGGGTGGAATTGCAATCAATTGCTGCTACCTAATCGATATTATCCAATGGTTCAAGATGCTGTGCATGTGTACTTGCGTATACGGACTGCTGCGAGGAGTATTTGTGATCTACAATATACTTTTGTAGACGGTTGTGGAAAGGAAAAGAAGAAAAGGGTGGTCAGTTACAATTCGAGCGACCTCGGGAACAGTCATCCTAAGATTCAGAGGTCGCTTCGATTATCGAGCTGACATGGATGGTGCCGTTCTCGTCTCACAGAACCCCTATTTGATTCTCATTGTCGTAATCCCCCATATGTCTGAGATCCCAGGCGAATGCTATCTTTAGCGGATAAGAGAATTGAAAAAGTAAATGCTGATTCGCATTGATGAATAAAACGACCCCCGAGGATTTTAAACCTTATGTTACGTAGGCAGAATTCGCAAACCATGGTAGACTGGAGGTAGCCCTGGTACACACGCACTCGCATGGCTGAAGTATATTTCAGCTGGCGATTGTTACTGTGTCCGATACATACCTCCGAAGTGTGGGGTGGACTGGAGGTTCGGTTCCATCTGGTGCAGTAGTGGGTATGTATGTCCGGTCGAAGTGCCAATGCAATTGGACATCGCCAACTGCAGTCGACTGCAGCTCCGTCTCCGGCCTGATACTTCCAAGCTTCACTGCGAGGTTTGTTGTTTTTGGGGGGGAAGTGCAGGACCCGGCGGTGTAACACGCGAGAGGAGTGTGAACCCATGCCAACCGGATCTGGACCTCACCTGCAACACATTTGGCCGGTAAAATGGTGCAAACCTCGAAAATCTACAACTCCAGGCCTCGAATTCTCACGATCACGACCGATCTAGCCCTGTCATTTGCATCTTCACAGCCTGAATTCGATCGGCGGGCTTATAGGATGCACGGTTATAATGGGAGTGGCGATGTCGTCTATTTTATTATTCCTCTCGCGTGCTGCTTTGGCCATTCCGGCGGCACACGGCGACTTTCCAGGCATATGAAACTGATGGATTGGATGGCCTCCCAAGAGTAAGTGCCCCGCAATCCGGGCCATGCAAATCGACAAGGCTAACACTGTCACGCTACGGGGCGTAAAGGCCGGTAGATTGTGTGCATCCTCAATTTCCTTTTGACATTTACAAGTCGGGGAGACCATGGCCCTCCCTTCGAACGGAAGGGCGAGAAGGGCGAAAAAAACCATGTTGTTGACATTTTTTCTCGCTCTCGCAAGTTTATGACCGCACTTTTCAGGAGGCAATCGATCCGCAGGGCAAGTGCTTGTTTGGACCAGCGACTCCACCTGACAAAGTAAGCACCGTCTGCAGACAGAACTCGCACAGAATTTGCAGCAGGTCGAAAGGATGGGGGTGGGATCCAGGAGCACGGGCGACTGGCATAAGTCTGATCGCTCCTATTCGACAGGCTAGCCGGCCCAAAGGCTAGTTTAACCTGCCCGGCTGCTCCGGATTGGCTGCCATTCGTTCATTTGCACATGCCGACGAGCAAAACGGGCAATCAACTCATCTCGATTTAGCATCCAGCTGCTCAACTGAACCTAGCCGGTCGACTGTTCAGCGTATAGCACAGGCGGGCTATAGGGATCCTCTAACAGATTTTGACACCCTTATTCGGTGCATCTTATATAACGCCCGAGGCCCCCGTATAATGACCAAATCCGAGGGAGGTCCGGTTTTTAGCCATTGAGGGATATGGTCTACCAAGCACGCAGAAGTTTTTTCCACCTGCGTCGACGCATGTTTTAAGTGACCACGGTGGATTATATATACGGAATATCCACACGACGAAATACACTTTAGTGTCTCCCCAACTCCTTTTTTACAACGCTACGACGGCGCAACCATCGTTTGCAATTGGAACTTCGTCGAACGTCGGCAGGCGTGCCTGGAGCATCGACTGTGCAAGGAAGGCTCACACTCACACAGGAATAGATTGGAAAAAGGAAAATACACAAGGCTCGAGCTCTTGTGTAGGCGGTTAAAGCGGCCCTCCGCGCCACTAACAGTCCTCTCTGAATATGATCTGGATCTGACCTCATCTCCGACACTCGTCCCGTCTCCTGAATATTTTCTCACCCTCTTCTCGTCATTTTTCTCCCTCACATAAACCTCTAACCTTTATTTTTCTCTCTCTTTTCCTGGTTTTAATATAATCATATTCTCATTTTTAATTGACCTTGGAACCCTCCTTACGTTACATTTTGCAGGTGCTCTCGGGATTCAGCTTTCGCACGGAAATAATACCAGGGTAATAATATTATCACAAGCCTCAAGGAACGGGAAAAAGATAAAGAGTCACACATCCGCCGCCCCTCTGATAAACTTCCATCCCACCATCACCCCTCAATTCCAATAACACATCCTCATCTCGCCTAAAAAAATAATTTCGATTGGAACGCGAGGGGTCGAACGTCATGGCCCTTCCACTCCAATCCTCGGGCTCCCTCAGCCTGCCTAGACGCGACAGCAGCCGAAGAGAAAGCGTCTCCCCATTCGCCGGTAGACGAGAAAGCATCAACCCATTTGCTAATAAACGAGAGAGCGCTTCTTCACCATTCGCTACCCGACGAGAAAGCGTAGCCCCCTTTCAAGGTCTAAACCGACGGGAAAGCACCGTTGGATCACCGGTTACAAGGCGCGATAGCACGGTTCCGTTCCCGTCTCTACGACGAGCCTCGACGATAGGACATGTACCGACAGGAGCATACTCGAATATCCCCGGCGGAAGAAAATTCAGCGTCAGCCCGATATACACCGGCGGAGACGTCTCACCGATAGAACCCCCTGGAGCTAACAACGACGATGTCGAAGTTTTGTTCCATCACCCAACGCGTATTGTCTCCTTTACGATTTCGGAGGAAAAACTGAAGGCAAAGGATTCCGTGGCGAACTACATGCAGCCGACGGAGAGGACACTGAGTTCTGGTTAGTACTTACCAGATTTTTCATGCTTTCTCCCCACAAAAATGCATAAATTTTTAGCAGAATCATCTGCCCCTTCTTAGTTGGCTCTTATCGCCATACGTTGGTGGTCTGAGGGGGGTTCTAGATGATATCGGAGGATATTGATGCAGCCTCCCTTATGCATGCACGCTCCAGTCAATTCCGGGGATCGTGAGCGCAGACTAACGGATCAATTCCTAAAATTGGATAGGCCTTATGAAAATTTATCGGGTTAAGTTTTCAACGGCGTTTTTGCAGGGTGGACAACTGCTACAGCCATTGTTGCCTCGTAGCGCTTGTTGGTGTTTGGACGAGCGCCGTGGTATCTTTGTCTTGAGGATACGGAAGGATAACTACTACCGGTTGGAATTGCAAGAGTGAGTATAAGCGCTTGCCTAAGTTTCGTAATTTATAGGGTTTGGAAATACTAACGTTTTGGCCTGTTGCGGTCAATGAAGGATTGAGGATGATCTATCAAAAGTTCACAGCTTGAAGTCTGTTCTCGACAACATTATCGTTTTTGAAAAAACCAACTGTCCGTTCAGAACAGAGAAGCAAGATGTCGAAGAACCAGCCCCTCTACCCGTTTTTAGGAGATCAAGTAGTGTCGCCAGCAGACCCAGCCGGCCTTCCAGCCGGCCTTCCAGCGCCCAGTCCGACTATGGTGCTCCAGATAACGACAGCACGCACAGCAGTGAAGTTGTATTCCAGAACCCAGGATTCAGTGCACCATCCAAGGTAGAAGTCCCGGCTTCTATGCCAGTTATGTTTAGAAAGAATATCTTTGAAGAAAAGCCCATGCTTCGAGTTCCTCGCCTCCAAGTACCACAGCAACATAATCCATCAGCAAGCCCACGGGCTCTTAGTCCACTTTCCAGGAGTCCATTGTCCCGAACCTACGAGACCTCTCGAAGCCGTTCAATAAGCCCACTTGCCCGAGAAGTTCCAAATGATATATTTATGATCCCTGAGCATGGCCCGGCACTACCACATACCGACGACGAAGGCGGTTCCGCTCAATCCGTAGGATCTGGACCACCCTCTCCTAGATATATCCCGAGATCGGTACCCTCAGACTATGGAACATCCGCTGCACCTTCCGACTACGCGGGCTCCGCAGCCTCTGCAACTAGCAGCCCAATCGATCCATTCTGCTTGTCATACCCTGTCCCGGAACCTCGAGGACGTTCGCCAGAGCGGAAGCCCATGTTACCCTCTCCACCACCGACGGCTATATCTCCACCGCCCTCAGCCCCTATGCATTTCCTTCGCCCTCCATCCGTGATTATCCAAGATGCGGACGACAACGACTCTGAAATTGACTTCCTAGATCTCGATATCCGCCACAGCCCGCGTGTGCACGAGGAAATCCAGGAAAAGCCTAAGCCGAAGCCAAAACCACAACCATTAGAGCAACTTCGTGAGGAGCCACGAATCGAATCCGTCATTCCGATTGCTCCGATTCTTCCGATTGCTCCAATACACACCGAAATTCACGAGAATCCAAACGATATACCATCAATCTTTGAACCCCTTCAATCCATCCAAGAAGCCACCCTCCCTCAAATTCGCCCACAAACTCCTCTTCCATCTCCTCCCGCTACTCCGCCACTCTCACACTCCGCATCAGACTCCGAGGCCGAAGAAATTATTGAGGCTGTGACCCCAGAGTCTACCTTCCGTCGTAAACCCAGTTGTGACATCTCAAATGTCTCCCTACGACGGGCATCGGAACCAGTCGTGGATGTTAGTTCCGTTCTCATTCAGGACAATGACCCCGACGCTATGGCCATGGACGAACCAGAATCCGTTGACCCTCTCGCGGGCCTCAACATGAGTCTCATCGCCCATGTCAGCGACATGCCAGTTACCAAAACACCCGGCCTAGACAGCTACGAACCACTCTCCCGCACTGGTCGTCGATTCATCCGCTCCATGGACCACGAAGCCGTCCGCGGCGTCTTTGGCAAAACTATCAATCTAAAGATCCACAAGCCCACCGGGTTTTTACTCAAGTTCATGCTGCGTGTTGCAGATAAACTTTTGAAGGGTGCTAAGATTTATGCGTACTACTGGGGAGATTGGAAGAAGGGCAAGGTTAAGGGTAAAGGCGGGAGAGTCAAGGAGACCGGCAGCGTGGACCTTACAGATCCGTCGCCGATTTCTCCGCAGGAGTATGAGAAAGTTGGGTTGTTGAGCGATGAGGATGATTACGGGGTCAACATTACGAACGGGAATAATACAATGGGGAGGAAGAGGAGGCCTTTCTCTTTCGCCCGAAGAGATAGTGTTTGAGTAAAATTATATGAGTACGAGTGAGCATGAGTAAGTTGTTGGTGGGTTCTGGAACGAGTTAATGTGGATGATTGAAAGGTAGAGCCAGAGAGAGCGGGGATGGATTATTTTCTTTCCAACTAACATTTGATTGCCGATGTTCAACTACGTTTTCGCATTCTTGATGTTTGATGTTTGAACGTTCTTTGTTCCCTTCTCACTCTCGATGTCGAGCTTCTCCTCTAATGACTGCAACTTGGGGACTCATTCGAGATGATCTGATTCACATTTTTCACTACTGCCATTGCAGCTGGTAGTTCTTCTTTCCTTTGATCTTTACGTCATTCGCCGTTTAATTACTAATGATTGAAACGGCCGGGCTCTGGAATAACCGGTGTTCTGTCTCTTTTTTGGGTTTCCTTCTTCTCCTTCTATTATATCCTTTCTTCTTTACCCTTTAGACGGACCCGGCGACATGTCTGTATGTTAGTTATACCCGCTGCTGCTGCTGCTACTATTACTGCTTATGAACTCGAATACGAAGTTTATACACGCTGTACATTTATCAGATGTCTTTTTCATATCTGTTTTCTTGAAACTAGACCAACTTATCTTATGAGATTTACTCTACGGCCTCGACTCGCATCGGTATCCTTTCTTAATTAATCTTTTGAAAATCGCGGTGAATTCATGAAGCCATGCAAAAGGGTACGCAGAGATATCATGTCGAGGATTTTGCTTCCAGTAACAAAGTATATACGTTTATTCATTACCTCTTATTTCCAACTGGTACCACCACTCTTGTCTTTTGCAGAACACCAACTTCCCCTTCTTCAGGTCGACGATATCCCGCATTCCATTCCAACCGACTTTATCATTCATAAGATGCTATAATTACAAAGAGATGAAAGAGAACCCCTCTCCCTCAATTCCACACAAGCAAAACAAATCACACCGGCCTTCTTTATGCGTGAATAGCCTTGTCGTAGGTAGCCATGGCAGCCTCCTTGAAGGCTTCCGACAGAGTTGGATGAGCTGTGAATTATCCCACATTAGCATTTCTTCCTATCACCGCCAATAATCATCTCAGCCCAAACTTACCATGACTTGTCCTTGCAATATCCTCTGAGCTAGCACCGTACTCAATGGCCAAAACACCCTCTGCAATCATCTCACCGGCACCCGGTCCAATAATATGGATTCCCAAAACCCTATCCGTTTCCTTCTCAGCGATAAACTTGACCATACCATCGGTATCCAGATTTGTCTTAGCACGCGAGTTGGCCAGGAATGGAAAGGTGCCGACGACGTATTCCTTTCCGCTGGCCTTGACCTCCTGCTCCGTCTGACCGACCCAGGCGGCTTCGGGGTGGGTGTACATGACCGAGGGGATGGCGCCGTAGTTGACGTGACCGTAACCCTTCTTGATGAATTCGGCCGCAGCGATACCTTCCTCTTCGGCCTTGTGGGCCAACATGGCGCCGAATGTGACGTCGCCGATGACGCGGATGTTCTCGTGTTTGGTGCGGTACTCTTGGTCGATGATGATGCGGCCGCGTTCGTCGGTTTCGATGCCGACGTTTTCGAGGCCTAGGCCCTCGGTGTAGGGGCGGCGGCCGATGGCAACGAGGACGACGTCGGCTTCGAGCTGTTTGTGTGGGTTTATTTGTTAGATATATGAGCCGCTTTCTGTGGATAACAGGGCGGGGCTAGAGGGTCTTACAGTATCCTTCTTCTGGTTCTTGACGCTTTCAATCTCCAATTTGACGCCATCGCCAGAGACGTCACCCGAGAGGACCTTGTGTGAGGTCTTGAACTTGATACCCTGTCTACCGAGGATTCGCTGTGCCATTTTGGCGATATCGGCGTCCATACCGGGTCCACCGATGGCATCCAAAAACTCAACGACGGTAACCTCAGCGCCTAACCGGGACCAAACGGAGCCCTATACGTTCGATATTGTGTCAGCCTGAACTGTCCATGTCTAGAATGTATAATAGCAACTGAACGGGTGAAATACCATCTCAAGCCCGATAATACCACCACCGATGACAACCATCTTCTTGGGAACCTCGGTGAGGGCGATAGCTCCGGTGCTGGTGATAACCCTCTTCTCATCGATCTCTAGGCCGGGGAAAGGAGTAGCCTCAGATCCGGTAGCGATAATGATGTTCTTTGTCTTCAGCGAAATCTCGTCGCCACCGTCGATTGGCTTGACCTTGACCTCGTTCTCGCCAGTGATGGTACCGGTTCCCTTGACGTAATCGACGCCGTTTTGCTTGAAGAGGATTTCGATACCGCCGGTGAGACCCTTGACGGACTTGTCCTTGGCGGCCATCATTTGCTCGAGGTTGAGGCGGACATTGTCGACTGGTTTATGTGTGATTACAGTTAGTAATCTGGAGAGCGCCTGGTGTCCTCATTAGAGAGATACGCAAGGGAGGGAGAACGAACCTTCAATGCCTCGCTGCTTGATATCATGTTTTATCTGATGATAGATATGGGAGTTGTTAAGTAAGGACTTGGAGGGGATGCAGCCGACGTTGAGGCAAGTTCCACCAAGGGCTCCACGCTTTTCGACACATGCTGTCTATCCACCCAAGAGCCTTTTTAGCGATCTGGTATCCCGATCTAGAGCTCCATGGGAGCTTGGAGATATGTAGATTACCTTCAATCCCAATTGCGCGGCTTTGATCGCAGCGACATAACCACCTGGTCCACCGCCAATGACGACAACATCATGTTCTCCGGCTATATATTTCCGTCCGAAGTACCAAAGTCAGCCAAATCTGATCCTGCTTTTGTATCAACCGACCCCTTTCCCTTATCGATGATGATTTTCCTTTTTCTTCTAACGAGAGGGCGTTGAATAGTTCGAGATTCACGTACATTCGCTGGAGTAACTCCGACTTTGTCGATCGGCGATGTAGAATGTCGAAGGGGACGCGAAGCGCGATCGTAACGGCCGTAGTACCGACGAAGCGGCCTGTCTTTGGAAGGTTTTTAACATGGCTGCGAAGTGTTCCTTTGAGGGTTTCCGTTGGGTGGGCTTTTCTTATGACGTCGAGATTTTGGGGGGGGGTTGTTTTTCGGGGTTGTCGGATAAAATGTGTGCGGTTGTGTGTGGATGGGTGATGTATGGAGCTACAGGTACCGGTCAGGGAGATCTAGAGATGATATGGTGGAGTCCGTCGAAGGGACCCGATTTGGCGGAGTGGATGGAGATGGGAATGGAGATGGGAGGAATTGGAAGGAGCAATGGCTAAGCTGTCAATGGTTGGGGGTCCGAACAGGGGAAAATTAAACGTTGAAGTTTTTATTCTTCGGGCGGGCTGGATACCATCGGCAAACCCTGGCCGATGTATTTAATGCCAATGCAATATCTCAGTCTGGATTATATCGATGGATCAAGAGGCATTTTCTGGAATATCGCGCAGGGAGCTCTCTAGATATCCATATGATAAGCTTCATTAGATACAGCGTGAAAATTCTTCCATCTTCGAGATATTTTTTTTTTGGTAATTTTGTTATGAGACGGGGGGCTTAAACTTCTGTCGGTCCAGCCGGTGGGTCCCAGCTGACCAGCTCCCGACGGAATGAGTGGATGAAATGCTGGCCCGGACTGGTCGGGATGTCCCCGGGCGGGACTCCTGAGACCGATCCGATCCCGATTACCCGGCTTTCCAGTCATAGCTGCATACTTATGAAGTGGTAGGTTGATATTTTATGTCATGCCTTCGTCAAGGTCTGAGCATTCCAGGCGCCCTGGGAAAGATCTATCTACGGTACAGAATAATTATAATACAATAGGTCGGCTGACCTATATTATATGGTACACCGGTATGTCAAGGTAGTAGGCAGTATGGGGGTAGAGGTATGTACGGGGACGGTCGTTCATTCATGCCTCTGCCTCCACTCCTCCTCCTCCACCCCGTCTAGTGCCACCCGTCTGAGGGCCTCCTCCGCTACTTCGCAACCTCGCCTCACGGCTTCCTTCTCCTTCTTCCCATTAGTAATATCACTCCTTGCCACATGCTTCTTCAAAAAATACTCTACCCCCCTCACCAGCGACGGATTCTCCGCCGTCGCCCTAAATAGCTCCCTTACACGTGAATCGCGTTTGCTCGATGTTTTCGGGTATCTCTCCCTAATCTGCGAGAACACTGTGATGAAGAAGATTTCCAGAAAGTTCTTGGTAGCAGGTTGTAGCGACACGAGTTGTAAGGTCTTTAATATCATCAAAGACAACGATCCGTGTGCCACGAGGTACCCGTAGAGTTTTGCCAGATTAACAATCTTCCTTAGTGGCATGCTTTCCTCATCTTCGTCGTCCATGATATTCGCCTCGCCGTGGTTCATTTCATCTTCTTCTCCCATCTTCCGGAAGACTTCCCATAGACTGAACTGGAACGTCATACGAAGCGAGTGCTGCGTGCACAGTTGTTGTGCGATCAAAGTGTAGTAAGGATTGTACTGGGTTTCGTTCCCACAGCAGTGTAGCAAAACGTGGGGTATCTCTCGTTCCTGGTTCCTCTTGAGGCGGAGCTTGAAGAGTTTCTCTCGGGCATCCGTATAGTCCTATCAAATCTATTAGTAAATGTCGCCATAGGAGAGGTGGGGGGTAGATGAAACCCACCTCAGCGCTCATGATAGCCACAAATATCGCTCGCCGAATATCTGTGTTCATTCGCTGCTCCCTAGCTAGCTGTAGATAATTTGTCACATCGTCTTCAAAGTCCGATGTTACGGATGCCGCGTCCTCCTCTTCGTCCTCATTCACCTTAGAGTTATTTTCTTCGATCATATTGTTCCTCCAGCTGGCACCCACGAGCCACCACTTCCCCTTTGTCTCCACATCTCGAATATCCTTCAAGGAAGGCCTTAGAGGCTCACTGGCTCGCAAGGATCTGTTACTCAGGGTACCTAGAGTCTTCTTCATACGGACTATAGCTTCCGACGCCACGACAGAGGCGTCGTTCGCCTTTCTCGCCTTGTTGTTCTTCAAATTCGTCAAAGTCTCTATCATGAACTTGAATCTTGTGCTAAGTTTATCCGTTCCAACCTTGGCGACGGAGGAATTGAGCATTGATACGATATCCTTCAAAGCCGATGGGTCGTCATGCCGCAGCTGAGGCCCGCTACTCCTTACGATCCTTAAGAGCAGTTCCGCGTTCAATTCTGCGACTTCGGAGACAAATATTCGAATGAGATCGAATATCAAACTCGATCCGACGACTCCAAAGTTATACAGCTCAGCGAGTAACGAGACAAAATCGTTAACTTGCTTCTTGCTGGTGTTGGAAGATGCGGCAGCCGGGTTGTCACCTAGCTTTAGCGCTTCCCCGTAGAATTTGTCGAACTCCTCCACCAAGCTCTGGATGAAGTGCGCACCGAAGTCGGTACCCAATATCCTGTACAGAGCTGCTATGAAACCACCGTATAATGTGAAGAACGTCTCCTTCGTGTTGACCTCGTTGGAAACGGACGCTAGCACCAGGGTTGTCAGGGTGGATGTGACGCTCTGCCTTGGGTATTCGCGGTAAAGCTCTTCGATTGATTTTATGATCTGTAGCATGCTTGGCTCTGTGAGACGGTTGACTTGGCCCTGTAACTTTTTGCGTAGGACGTCGTCCGTGGGCAGTTCCGCCAGTTTTCGTCTTTGGGCGGGTGGGACGTATTTTGCTGGTTGGTCTGCTGGAATGGCAGGTTTTGTAGGGTCGGGTCTCGATAGCTTGGGAGCGGGCCGCCGTGGGCCTTCCGCTTTCTCATCATCGTCTTCATCGTCGTCGTCGTCGTCGTCGTCTTCGTGTTCGCCGGAGAAGCCAGACCAATCACCGTCCGCATCCTCCATATCAATGTCGTCGTCGCTGTCGCCACCCTCGGAACCAGATATATCACTATCTCCGAGTAGCTCCTCGTCAGAGGCCGAAAAGCCTTCGCTGCCCGACCCGCTCATACTCTCATCATCGTCCCTCTCCTTCTCATCTTCGCCTCTCTTCCGTTTCTTGCCCCGCTTTTCGGCGAGATACTGACGGTTCCTTTCGAGCTCTTCATCTTGGGAATCGAACCCGTCCAGCAGCCAGTCTAGATTGTCCTCTTTGAAGGCACTCGGTAACTTCTTGCCCTTGATGTTCAGTTTCTTCTCGAGAGCAGCGATTTCGGCATCCTCTTCGTCGAGTTTTTCGGCTACGGCTTTCCGGATTGCTGGTTTCTTGGCCTCCACCTTTTTCGCAGGTTCTTTCTCGACTGGAAGGGGCTTCGGCGCAGCATTGGTGATAGCTTTCTTAGTAGAAGTGGCAGCAGCGTAGGAAGGCTCTGGGCCCTCGTCCGAGGTGATTGACTCGTCGTCGCTGTAGTCTTCCGCCCGGCGAGAGAATCGGCCATTATTACCGCCATGACCCGTACCACCACTGATATCAGTGTCCCTACTGTAAGCTTTATGCCTAGCCTGCTTTTTGTCGAGGCGCTGTTGCTTGCGACGTTCTTTGCGACCTTTGGAGGTATTCCGGAGCGACTGCCTGCTCCCGCTGGATCTGTTGCCTACCCGTTCCAGTCGATATTAGACATATGCATACAAGTCGAGTGCGGTTTAATGCCTACCTGAGAGCTGGATCTGGTCCAGAATGGACTGTGGCAGCCTGGGCTGGATCCCCCTCATCTTCTATTGCATTCGATAGAACAATATTTAAATTATATTGAGGAATAAAATATAAAAATTAATGGCATAAGAGCCGCATTGCTTGGCGGGGCAGCAACACAACAGCAACGCAGATGAGGCTTGGCACCCGTTTGCCAGTCTCAAAAAATCACGGTGACGCGACGAGCATCCGCCAAACCAGCAACCGTCCGCAACGCCCTGTCTCTCGTCCTCACCTCATCCTTTCCACCAACGCTTACCACCATCGCCAGCTCGACCGACCATCGTCGACACCATCGCTACCTTCCCCGTTACCGGCTGAATTCCCTCAGCTTGCTTCTCAAGTAATTGGCCCTCTCGGAGGCCATTCTGCTTCTCTCAAAGGCAAAGTCTGGTTTTGCTGGTTCGTTGAACCGCTATCGGCAGCAATAGGGCGCTCCGAACGGCTTCGACAGCTGCAGGCCGCCAAAATGCCGGCCGCCACGGCCACGCCGCGCACCCAGGAAAGGGCTCCTGATAATGAATTGCTACTCATGAAGGCTGTCATCGACGCCGTCATCGACTACAAAGATGAAAAGTAGGCTGCACTCTCCTCCCAGTCGCGGTGGGACCTATTCGATGGCCCACTTCGCTGTGCTTCACGATAGCTGACCCAAACTGCTTCGTCCGTGCTGTAGTGAGACCCCGATCGCTGAAGTCTTTATGGAAGTCGTCAACCGTCGGGCCTTCCCAGACTATTTCCAAATCATCAAGAACCCCATTGCGCTACAAAATATCCTGGTAAGCAGCCCCGCAGCTGTTCGTGGGATCGTGCTTGGCTGACTCCGGTTGACGACGGCCGCGTGTAGAACAAATTGAAACAAAAGCGTTACCCGAACTTCAAGGTTTTTATCAACGATGCCGCTAGAGTAGGTCTAGTCGTCCGGATAACATTGATTCGTCTCGTAGAGTCGCTCTAAGACTGACGATTCGTCGAAACAGGTTTTCCATAACGCCAAAACCTACAATAGGCCCAGCTCCCAGATATACAAGGACGCCGTTACTCTCGAGGTATTCATCCTTCCTTCTCGTTATCGTAGCTCCGACAAGGACCATCGTAGCCGTTAACACAATGCTTTTCGTAGGGTGTCTTGCTCGAGGAGCTAAAGAAGTTGACCAAGTTGGAGAACCCGGTCCTCACAGAGGAAGAAGCCATTCTTCCTGATCTTGGCCCTCTCCCCACTACTGACTCCGAAGGTGAGGAAGATGGAGAGGCTGAAGCCGAAGCCGAAGTCGAAGCCGAAGCCGAAGCCGAAGCCGAGGAGGCTTCAAACGAGGGTTCTGGTGACGAAGAGGAAGATGAAGAAGAGGAGGACGAAGAGGACGAAGAGGGTGAGGATGAAGATGAGGAGATGGAGGATGCCGATGCTGTTAAGGATGAAGCCGACAACGAAAGCGCCGACGGTGCCAGTCGTACTCGCAGGTCCAGCCGACGTTCAGCTAAGAAGCTCACTGACGCTGCTGACGACGAGGATGAAGACGAGGAGAAGAAGAGCCGCGGGAGAAAGGAGCCAAAGCGTCGCGGGAGACCCCCACGTGTTGACGCTCCCTTCGAGTGCCGGATCAAGTCTATCCTCAAAGGCATCCGAAAGTACAAGACTGACGACGACGGCCCACGACATGCTGCTTTTGAGAAGATACCAGACCCTAAACTTTCTCCAGAGTACCATCGAATCATTGAAAACCCAATCGCCATCGACACACTTAAGGTAAAAAAACCTACCCGTTGCAACAACCTCTCCTCCTGATCATCGTCTCTTACCGCCCTGCTAACATCACCGCCAATCCAGAAAAAAGTCAAGCGTCGTGTTTACAAGACCGTCGAGGAGTTTATGGAAGACGTTTATTTGATGTTCGATAACGCCCTTGCTTATAACGAGGACGATTCCCAAATTTACCAAGACGCGACTTTCCTAAAGGTATCTTGCGAACCACCCCTTCTATCAGCGACGCGGCCAGCTAACGGTCCCGTAGGACGAAGCAAAGAAGCTTTTCGACGCAGAAATGGAGAAGGACGACTCCAGCTACATTGACACCAGTAGCAAGAGTAGCTCTGATAGAGACCCCGTCGCGTTCATTGAGCACAAAGGTGACACCTTTAGCATTGGAGATTGGATCGAGCTCGTCAATCCGCTCGATGCCGACAAGCCCATCGTCGCCCAGATCTTCCGTACCTTCAAGAAACGATCTGACGGGAAGCTGGGAATCAACGTCTGCTGGTATTACCGGCCAGAGAACACCGTTCACCGCTCGAACAAACGTTTCTATGAGAACGAAGTTGCTAAGACGGGACAATACCGCGACCACAATGTTGAGGATATTGTCGACCGGTGTTTTGTCATGTTCTACACCAAAGCGTCGCGTGGCCGCCCTGCTGGCTCTGAGGGCAAGCATATTTATATATGCGAGGCCCGATACAACGAGGAGAAGCGATTGTTTAACCGCATCAAGACGTGGAAATCATGCATCCCCGACGAGATCAGATCGCGGAAGGACGATACCGAGCTCTGGCAGAAGCAGATCCCGCTCAAAAAATACCCGTCGCCAATCCTGCATCTCCTCCCCCCCGATGCGAAGATGGGAGATAAGCTGCCTACCGCAACGTGGATTCGTGATGACGCGCCTCCAAGGGGGGCCGTCTTTGTGGGTGAGCGGCGTCCAGCCGTAAGTTTGCCCAAATGCTTGCTGTGCCATATTGAGAAGTATTAAAGCCCTTTTTATTAACACAATTCTTTTTATAACAGGACTCTCCCTCCCCGGAGCCAACACCACCCCCAAAACCAAAGTCTCCAACCCCTCCACCACCGCCTCCTCCACAAGCTGTTCCGGCCTCACAGCCAAGGCCTCAGACATCGCGACGCTCAGCCATCCCACAACAGGTCATGGCCCCGACTCCCGTCATGGCTCAGCGCCCATATCAAGGGCACCAACAGGCACAATTGGCGCCAATGCCCAGCCCATATGGACAGTTCTCTCCGCAACCGCAGCAGGCTGCTTTCTACCATAACGCCCAGCAACCGCAGTACGCGCAGGCATCGCCTTATCCACAGATGCCAGCAATGGGTATGCCCGGCCCTAGCCAGGGGCACGGCCATGGTTTTGGCCAGGGCCACGGACAAGGCCATACCCGTCCACCACAAGTTGAGGCTGTGACCGACATGCCAGGCGAACCCAATGCCTTCCTCATTCACGCCAACTGGAGCGAGAAAGCCCTCCGCCATCTCGAAACCCGAAACGGTGTACCAGTTTTCTATTCGACGATCCCGGAGTTTCCAGCCAAACCTAGGGTCTCCTTCGAAGCCTGGGGGTATCCTAACGTCCAAGGAAGCCTCGGCATTGAACTTCCAGGGCCCCGTAAGCGCCTCTGCGAGCAAGCTGTTAATCGGATCTTTCAGGCCCACCATCTTAGAATCCCGTTCGACGATGAGCAGGATTGGGCTTGGAAGGAGGGCGAAAAGATCCTCGCTGAGTTTATGGAGAGAGAGAGGGCCAGCGGTTCCACCCAAATGGAGGGCCGTCACACCTACCTCGCGATGAGGTGGCCCCTCGAGCAAGCTTTTGACAGGCTCCTCACCCAGAAGGAACGTACCGGGGACACAATCAAGGCCGACTTGTACCCTGAAGAGATGGCCAAAACGTACAGGAAGCGAAAGCGAGAGACCGAGGAGCAAGGCGAACCCCCCTCGAGTCTCTAGGCTACCCCGTTTCTCTCACGCGTTATAACCTCTCTTCCGTCCATCCTTATTTTTTTCTTATCGACTGCCCACATACTTTACGCGACTGGTTCCAGACTATTTTCTTTATGAAGCATCAGCGATCGGCGCATGTTTCCTTATTTCATTTTTACGCTTACTACTTATTTTTCCCACTTCGCGGGTTTTCATGGTCACTCTACGACTTTAATACTGATGGCGGACGCAAGTGTGCTAAAAGCACTTATTATATTCTCGATCGACCACGCGAGACCACTTACTCATCCACTTCGACTGTCTCCTCAACTACCCTCAACCCTTCCTCCCTCGACATTCCCCTCCTCCTTCGCCCGTTCCTCCTAACTTCTTATTAGCCACAATCGAAATCAGCTGTTGCTCTGTGGCCTGCCTATCCTATCCATTCCCAATTACCCTCTACATCACAATACCCGCCCGATGCCGCGAACCACGAACACATATCCGAACGAATCGGGGAGGGAGCACTGGGTGCCACTTTATCAAGAAACGGGGGTATCTCGTCTGTATTTTTTTTTCTTTTTTCCCTGTCAGAATTCATGGGTGTATGATCCCAAGCCACTAGAGAGCAGATAATAATGTGAATACAGAAAAAAAATAAAGAAAACCATTAAAAAAAGAACTGAAGGTGTGGTATTCAATCTTCAATTGAATACCTGTTCCTGTAATTGTGATCGTGATAAAGAGCCCTGGCCTTGAGTGTGTACACTTTTAAACGCCTAGTAGTCATGACTGTAAACCCAAAATAAAACAATGAAGGTCCACGTGAACGGAGAGGCCGTAGAGAGAAGGGTAGTTTCATGGATAGGGAATATTCTATATTCCTGTTGGTGTAGTATTTAAAATTAAATAGCTTTGGGGGGGTTCAGGCTAGAGAAGATATGCCAAATGCTTCAGGCCTTTAAGCAGGTTGTTCGTATGCTCTTCGGATTACTCTCGAGAATTCTGTCACACCACCAGGTTAGTTGCCGTTTTAGTTCCAGTTGTGGGTATGGTAGAGAGAACTCGAGACTTACGATCGATCTTTACGGTCTCCCTTGTGATTGTGGGTTTAGCCTCATTATCCTTATTCAACGAGATGGTAACGGTATCCCCATCGATCTTATAACCGGCAACGGAGGTCACGAATTCCTCGAACTTCTCATCTCTGAGGTTCAACCAATCTTCGAGCATGGTTCTCTCGATCTCACGCATAGAGGAGTCGATGACACCTGGAATACGAGTCTCAGAGGATGAAGTGTCGATGCCTGTGATTCTTCTTCTGATGACATCCTCGAATCCCTGAACGTCGGCTATTAAATCGGCGTAGAGGTCGTCTGAGTCCAGTGTGTTCCAGAATTCTTTGAAGTTGCAGGATTCGAGGAGGGAGTTTAGGGTAGTGAGCTTTTGGACGGCTTCGGTTAGTTCGGCGGCGTTGGGGATTGGGGGCAGGAAGTTTGGTGGGAGGAGGTGGCGGCAGAGGGAGAAGTCGCTGGAGGGGAAGGCAGTGAGGGCTTTGACGAGGATGTTGGTGATTGTTTCTGAGTTTGTGAGGTGGGGGTTGAATTGGTATCTGGAGGATTATGGGGCGGGTGGGGTTAGCATGATCAGGTTTTTCTCGATGCATTGTGAGGGAATTGGGTATGAGAGGTTGGCATTGCAAGATGTTTTGGGTTCAGATAGAGCTAATATAAGTCGCTTCAACGACCGGTGGAATCGATTCATGAGGTTCCGGTGGTCTCAGGTAATAGGAAACGTGTAATATTCGTTCATCATGGTAGTCTGCAATGCCGTCTTTGTCTCCAGTAGAGGAGCGGAGGGAGGATGGAGAGGTCTCTTACAGCTTCAAGAGTGCTAGATTGGCATAGCAGTCGTATGTACCGTCTTCACACTGCTGTGCTACGTATTCTTGGAATATTGTGGTCGTCTCCGGGTTGTATCTGTCGAGGCCGTTGAGGATATTTGTGATGTGCTCGGGTCGCTCTTCGGCGTGATCGAAGGAGCCCATCTTGGATGATTTGGATGAAGAACGAATCTACGCCCTTTCTTTATTTCTTTTGCGACGTTCTTTGAAGCAACTAGGCTTGTTTCGGGGTGGTTTGGTAAAGTGGGAGGTCGAGGATTGGAGTCGGATCGAGGTGGGATTGTTGATGAGGTTGGATTTGTGGGGGAAGGTTTTGGATGTAAAAAAATTGATTTGTGTGGTTTTGTTGCCCACCAATTGCAAAGCTAGCTTAAGCTACAGCTTACCATATTAAACAAGACTACCATATTAACATGATATCTTTGGAGTCAACGGCTCTGGATATTGTAACCAGAGTTAAGTATGCGCACGCCAATTGAGAGATCTAGACCGCAAGGCGGTGACAGATTAGTATCTGTCCGCCGGAATTATTGAGATGCAGTAGACATGGATGGATGAATCTAACTAAGATCAATCACTCAACGGGTTCGATCCAACGGACCCCCTTCTACTGCTAACATTGCTCTCTCGCGGGGACCCGAGGCTGTCCTCTGTCCCAAACGCCTTGTTCGTAAATACCACGAAAGTGTCAACATCCCACAGATCCTCCAGCTCCGGCGCCAGTTTATCCGCTCTCTCGTAGAAACTTTCGTAGCTCTGTATAACCATCTCCTGGACGGCTCCTATGAGCGTTTCCCGAGTCCGGATGTCGGTGATATACTCGTTTAGCTTCTGTCGTAGGATCGGAACATCCGACTCTGCGAGCTTGCGGAGTTGAATAGTTGCCTCTAAGGCTTCTGTTCCTTTTCCTGCGGATTCGACTACCGGACCACCGATCCTGGAAGCCCATGCTTCTGTGAATTGGTTGATGACGTTTCGGAGTTTTACATCCAGTTCCTGCGAATTGATGGTTAGAACTACAGGTTTCCAATATCTTGAATAGAATATTACGATCTTACCACTTTGGCATCCAACATGTTCTCGACTACTTTGGGCAGCCCCTTCTGTACCAACTTCATAAGCCCGTTAGGGCTGAACAGGCTCTCTGTCTGGCGGATCTCCCAGAAGGTACTGAAGTCGAATTCCACCTCTGGCCTCACATACTCGATGTCGAAGGCCACGATTTGTTCTTTCAGAATAAGCAGGTGCTTTAACAAGAAGAGCTGCGAGTCTGTATCATTCTTCATCCTTCTAATTTGATCCGCCGCTCTCACTAAAGATCCAATGCACACGTGAACAACTTGATGTGCTAGATCGTCGAAGACGCTGGACTAAAAAGATTTATTAGCCTCATAATAACCAAATCGGATTCTCCCCATTTCTTACATTAACAAGACGATATATCCGTGACAATAGCCAGATAGACTTCCTTAACGAAGGATACCACCCATGGAAAACTGCATCCGTGTCGAATTGTGAAGGATTCTCACCCTCCATTGGACTGACGGGATCGAGCACCTTACCAACGCGAGGGCTCTTAAGCGGGGTCTGGATAACCTTGTTTCGTTCTGGGTAATCGAGGTCCTCCGGTTTGGGCGCAAAGTTTTCGATATCATTTCGGATTACGTTCTGTGCTCTGAAGATGATCCTTGCCTGTGCGTCATGGAGTGGGGATTGAACCAGACGGCCGAAGTCGAGTTGTGAACGATCGTACGATTCCATTTCGACTAGTGATATTTAGCGGTCAATAGTTTCGCGAATTTTATTTTCCATTTAAGGGTTCATATAATACCTTCATCGCTATCTCTCATGTATCGAGATTGAAGCAGGGAGCACAGCTCACACAGTTTGACAAGCTGTGTCTCATGCATAATCCTCGGCCGAAGATAGTCGTAAAGAGGCTCGCTAATGGATTCGAGATAATCACTACTGTGGGTTAGCGGGGAGGCAAGAGTTGCTCTAAGGGGTCAAAGTGTCTTACTATAGCTGCTGTTCCCCTGATGAAAAGTAGTTGAAGAACAGCTCATATTCATCGACGCAGATACTTCTTATGTATGATATGCTGACCCTAGCGAAGCCTACCAAGTCCTTGTTCGATGACATGTCCCGCATGCTCTTCGTCACAATCGGGAATAGAAGCCGCTGTCGCGCGCTGAAGAAGAAGTTGTAACATTCGTTCAGTAACGAGAAATACTCTTCGTGCCCACACCGCTTTTCGATCTCGTCGACTAGATCTCTTAGTTGGTTCCCACCAACTCGGAACTTAGTAACGAGTAGAGCAGTTTGTGTGGTATCGTTAAGGCCTTTCGCGGCAATTCTCTTGCCTACATCTGCGGCCACGTCCCTGAGCTGCGCTGTGAAATGAACCTTTATGAGAGTCAGGGCACGAGTCATGAGCTGGCGGTATCGTGACTGGTGGAATTCGGCATCTCTGAAGGTTGGCTACGGTTGGTAGTTACTAGTAAGCAAATGTAGCGCATTTGAGAAAGTAGATAGACATACGTGAGCTGCCACATATTCTAGACAGCTATCCAGTTTGGAAAGCATATCCCTGAAGTCCGGCCTCGTAACAATTGTCGATCCAGGGGCGTTTAACCGCCTTGTTATGCTCTCTAAGACGCTGAATGGCTCCAAATTTGTCGTAATATCATCCGCGAGCTTTGACAGTCTTGTTTGTTCGGACAGAAGTTCCTCGCAAGCTGATTGGAAAGTTGAAGTCTGCTCCCTAACAGCTTCAAATCCTTTGGCTAGATCATCGAGGAGTGCCACCGTTTCCCGAGCTTCCGACAGTAGAGAGTCGCACGTATATAAGTGTGACTGAAGGCGAGTTTGGAATACCCTGTATTCAAAAAATGAGTTAGAGCCCATATTGTGAATAGGTATATCGGGTAGAGCATACCGGAACGGCTCGTCGGCCGCCTCTTCTAGTTCCTCTTCATACTTCTCGTACCATATCGCAAAATCAAGTTCATTATCCAACTTGGACCCATCAATGGTACCTGGTATCCCCGTAGACTCAATACTAGTCTCTTTTATGCCGCCAGCGGAGCTTGGGCGCGGTGGTACTTCGGCTTTCGGAGGTTCATCATGCTTTCGAACCGGTGTCGCAGCTATTTTGCCTCGTCCTAGTCTCTTATTTATGAAATATCAGTCAATCGCTCTATCAAATGCACCCATACTCTCAAGAATGTAGCGACAGGAATACTTTCGTACAGTACCTCACCTTCGGACCGGGCAATTAACGGATTGGTTTTCAGAGCCCTCGCGGCCTTCTGTTGTTTCTCTTCTTCGGCAGCTGTCGCATTGTACCAATGGTCCTCGTACATTGTATCCTTGGTATACCCTCGTCCTTTGTTATGCCGTCCAAATGGATATCTTCAAGGCGTACTTCGCAATTGTCAGTAGAAGCTGGGATGGTGTCTTGACAGGAAGTCGCGAGAGAACAGCTCGCCTGAGAAAGCCGCTTCACGTGATCCGCAACACGTCCAATAACGTCAAAAACTGACCGATGCAACAAAGCGAAGATTCAACATACAACATGCAACAACCTCGAATCACAATCTATCTTAAGAGTACTTGCATGAGTATGAGGTTGTGAAAGCGATCCTACCGCTCCGGACGCCATGTTTTCGACCGGATCCCGTGCGTCATTACGCATACTATCACATATCCGACCTCAAACACGACCCGGAAGAAATTTGGTTAGATCAGTTCACTCGCGGACCCATGCATCGTCGACGGGAAGGTTAGGGATTGCAGGAGGGGCGCTGGTTTTGTTCGGTGGAGTAGTCACATATCAAGCATTTTCCCGACCGACTTTGAAATTGGATGCGCCGGCACAGATACCAGAAAAGAAGTCTAAGGTTGTTCGAGATGAGCCGGTATGCATACGGATCGATAAATTTCTTGAAGGTATTATAAGTGGATTGCTAACTTCATCCTAGGTAACTCCATTTTGGGAGAGGCCTGGTGTATTTCTGTGGGGGTCTAACAGGTAAGAGGAGCCCATTGCGACGGTGTCTCGACATAGCATTCCGCAAAATTGCTAAGTCATATAATTAAAGTGGTCGTGTAGCCGCCCCGGACTCGAATGAGGCCTTCGTGAAGGCCCCAAGACGGGTTAGTTTCTTCGATGGCTATATCCTCCGTGATTTGCAGGTTTCACAGGATATGGGAGGTAAGATACATTCGAATACCCTCTTTTTACTGTTCACAAGTATTAATGATATCGTGAAGTGGCTGTTCTGGAAAACGGGGATTTAATGCAATGGGGTAAAGGATATGCCTCGGATTGCACGGCCCCGGTTGTCACCTTTAGCGGCAAGGATATCGTCAAGGTTGGCTTGTCTGAAGATCGCATTGTGGCTTTGTCGTCCTCAGGGAAGGTCTATTCGATCCCCTTCTCAAAAGAGGAACAGGAGGTTTTTGCAAAACCTACCGAGTTGAGTGGTCTCCTTTTCTGGAAGACGGTTTCGGAGTCCAAGACGTCGTATCGTGACCTAACACCCGCAAGAGATAGGTAAGCTCTCCAGTATTGCTTCAAATGGATAGAGGGCTAATATTTGATAGGATTGTCGACATCGCTGTTGGCCTCGAGCACACCATGATGTTGACTTCCGGTGGAAAAGTATACACTGTGGCTTCTGCGAGTTATCATTTTCCCGTAAAGGGACAACTGGGTATCCCTGAGATGACATGGGAATCGAAACCAAAGCCATATGATACCCCGCAGGAAGTTAAGGAACTGAGCGCATTCAAGATCACTCAAATTGCAGCGGGAAGTTATCACAGTGTGGCAGCGGATAAGGATGGGAAGATATTTGTGTGGGGCGATAATACCAATGGGCAACTCGGTGTAGAGTTCAATGAGGAGTCTGTTCTCAAGCCCAAGTTGATCTCACAAAGAACGTTTTACAAAGCCGAAGGCGTCAAGTCGAGGCTCCAGCGGATATTCGCTGGTGGGGCTAACACATACTTCACCATGGAGGCGGATACGCCGGACGAAGACCTGAAAAAGCCAGCAACGAAGAGCTACGATGTGTTCGCGTGTGGACATGGCTTGCACGGTTCTTTGGGAACTGGGTTTTACGTTCACGCTCAACCCGTCCCTCAGAAGGTCAAATCCATAAGCGGTCTTACCGAATGTAAGTGACTCGCTGGTTCGGAATACCTTCGAATGGCACTTTCAACCATGATGCTAATATTTCCCAAAGATAGCGAGAAGAAAGCGGGTCTCGTACCAATTAACACCTCTTACTTGACCGTGGGAGGGACACATACGGCAGTAGTCATGGCGAATCAGCAGAACGCGAGCGACATTGGATATGGAAATGACATTTTGTTCTTTGGTGGAAACGAGTTTTACCAGCTTGGCAACGGGAAGAGAACGAATCAGAACGTCCCGGCATACATCTCGCCGATTGACGCTGGGGCTGGGAAAAAGTCGGAGGAAAGATTCCAGGTAATACCGATGAAGAAGGTCAAATTTTTGGACGAGAATTCGAAGAGCCGGTCGGCGAAGATCGAGCAGGCGGTCGTGGCCGGGAGGGGTTTGACGGCCTGCTATGCGAAGGCGGCCTAAGACGATTCGATATCGAATCGATCCACTTGTATATACTCGTAATTCGGAGCCGACGACTACCATTGTAAATAGGAAAATACCAGAGTCCTTAGGCCAGACATAAATGTATAGCCATGGTGGCCTTACTCAGAAGCACATCTACGAACGTGAACGGTCCAGTCCATGCGCATGCCAGCCAATACCGGCTGCTGCGCTGTGTCGTGTGAGGGCATCTGCGTTGTGTGTCGTTGACTGGACAAACCATCCAGCTTGGCAACCGCTTTCTCGCGTCGCAGCAATCCAATTCTTTCTTTCTCTTCCATCTTCCCTCTCGCAACCTCACCACTCTCATCCACTTCCTCTCATCACCACCTCCTCCGAGATCTTCCACGAGCACTATACTCATCTTTGATATCACACCTGTCATCCGTGACGTTTCTGCTACACCAATCCACAGATCCCGTTGGTTCTAACCATCGCTGAATAAGAGGCTTCCGAAAGCCCGCTATACTTGCTTCGCATCTGAGCTCTGGCAGTTGTACCCACCCACCCACATCCGCGTTCACCAGAAGACTGCGACACCGCCGCAACGCTGTATGTTTCGAGACTCCAAACACCTGCTACAGATGGTCTTTGTACCTCACCCTACTAGAGCCCGTTGCTGATACAAAAAAAAAAAAAATCCTAGTTACTCTCTGGTCTTACATACCGTTGCTTGCGATCCCTGTCGCTCTTCACGTACGCCCGGCTCGGCCTTGCAGCTCGTCTGAAATCATCGGTATGGCTGGAGGTGACGATGCTGAGGCGGCTTTCTTGAGGGCCATGAGGAACGAACAAATAGAAAATTCATCCGCCAACCCTGCCAATGAGAACGGGAGCCCCACCGAATCTCGTGGCACGCCCGATACCCACCCTGACGATGTTCTAAAGGTCGATTTCGACGACGAGGATGACGTCACGCCGCTGAATGAGTCGGCTTCAATCTCGCACGATGGTACGCCAGTCGGAAAAAGCAAAGCTGCTCAAGACGATACCGCAACTCTCGCTATCCCGCCGTCATCAACCTCGGCATCCAATGTTGCTAGCGGCGAGAATACTCCTGAGACCGGAGCAGAGCTCAAGAGCGTCGAACTTGCTGGACCTTTTGTAATAGAGACAGAAGACGAGCAACCTATGGCTGTTGCAGGCTCCAATGCGCAAAATACTACGTTGACTTTACAGAGCAATAATAATAACATCGAAAATGATGACAAGACGACCTCCTCCGGTGCCCAGCCGGCAGCTAACTTTCCTAATGTACCCGTGCTAAATGTACCTGATGACCTTTCTCGTGCCACGAATGAGTCCGTGACCGCCCAATCATCCCAACAAGGAAAGAAAAAACGCCTAGCCCACGATGTTGTCGGCAAGCTCGAAGACAGAATCTCTCAGGACTCTCGTGGTGATATTGAAGCCTGGACCACCCTCATCAACGAGCACCAGAAAAAGGGCAAATTTGAGGATGCCCGCGCGGTTTACGAACGTTTCCTTGTTTTATTCCCAACGGCGGTAAGCTCATCTTGAATCGTATCACCTGTCAAACCTACTAACTCTGATGGCGGTTGAATATTAGGCTGAACAATGGATTGCCTATATCCAAATGGAACTGGACGCGAATAATCTGTCCCATGCTGAGCGACTATTCCAGAGGTGTCTTCCAGGCGTCCTGAACGTAGACTTGTGGTCTCTTTACCTTGACTACATTCGTAGACGGAATAACTTGGCAACCGACACAACAGGAAAGGCGAGGGGTGTCATTACCCAGGTCTATGAATTCGTTCTTAACAGTATTGGGATCGATAGAGAGGCCGGTAAGATCTGGCAGGAATATATCGGATTCATCAAAAGTGGTCCTGGGACAATCGGTGGAAGCGCATGGCAAGACCAGCAGAAAATGGACCACTTGCGAAAGATCTTTCAAAGGGTAATTTGTATCCCAGTCAACGGTCTTGAGGCGATGTGGAAGGAGTACGACCAGTTCGAGATGGGTTTGAACAAGACGACAGTGAGTAACTAATATTATCTCCCCTATGGTATTTTCAGCTTCTAACGTAACCCTAGGGTCGTAAATTTATCTCCGAAAAGTCGCCAGCTTATATGACTGCACGGTCGTCCGGCCTAGCGCTCCGCAATACTATTAGCGGCTTGGTTCGGACTACCCTACCACGATTGCCACCAGTACCAGGTTTTGACGGCTATGAAGAATACACCCTGCAGGTCGAGCTCTGGAAGAAGTGGATCGAATGGGAGAAAACCGATCCACTCGTTCTTGCTCAGGAACCTAATCCTGAAGATATCACTGGTTTCCATAACAGAATTCTATATGTCTACAAACAAGCGCTGATGGCCCTCCGGTTCTTGCCCGAGATGTGGTTTGAGGCAGCTGAATTTTGTTTTTCAATTGGTCGTGAAAAGGATGGCGTGGATATCCTGACACAAGGCATGAAAGCAAACCCGGAGAGTTGTTTGCTTCACTTCAGATACGCTGAGTACCTGGAGTCGAGTGTCCCGGCCCCTCCCGCGGAGGATCGCGAGGCCGTCAAAAAGAGAAGCGCGCCGGTTCGAGAGGTCTATGAAAAGATCCTCGATGTCTATTACAACCTTTTGGGGAAGGCGAACGAACGTGAAAAGGAAAATATTGCACTTCTTGAAGAAAGTGCCAGAAAATCGAAAATCAACGCTGATGATGACGACGACGATGATTACGAGCCTCCGTCCGACACTAACATCGCGAACCAGATCGCCATGGTTAAAGAAGCAGCGAAACAGGAAACAACTAGCATATCCAAGATAATCTCTGCGATATGGATCAACCTAATGAGGACCATGCGCCGCATCGAGGGCCACGGCAAGGTTGGAGACCTGATCGGCGGGTCTCGACAAGTATTTGGAGATGCTCGAAAACGTGGCAAAATCACATCAGATGTTTTTGTCGCCAGCGCCTTGATGGAATTCCATTGCTACAAGGACCCAGCTGCCAACAGGATCTTTGACCGCGGCCTAAAGTTGTTTCCAGAGGACGAAGAATTTGTTCTTGAGTACCTCAAACACCTGATCGCGACTAACGATCTCACGAGTAAGTACATATCTTGTCATATATGCTAGGGAGGGGCTAATAATCCGCCAACCAGATGCAAGGGCCGTATTTGAGACGTTTGTTGGGAAAATAACTGCAGAGAAAGCCGGTAATGCAAAGAAGGTCTTCCAGTTCTTCTATGACTATGAATCTCAATATGGAGAGCTTAGTCAGATCCAGAAACTTGAAAAACGGATGAGAGAATTCTATCCCAAAGGTAGGAGGCACTATGAACGTTACGGTGGATCAAACTAACACTTTTTATGCTGTAACAGATCCTCAACTGAAGATTTTTTCGGGGAGGCATTCCTACAAGCTTCTTAACCCGTCTTCGTTCTCTCCTATTGTGTCCCCTACGCAGGTTCGCCCGAAGGGGTCCGGTGCACGACAGCCTGCGGCTGTACCAGAAAGGTCGCCCAAGCGTCAGGCCGAGGACTCCGACGGCGACGTATCGAAGAACGAACGGCCCCGAAAGATCGCACGTGGAGAGTCTCCTATCAAGGGAGCTGCTGGTCGCCGTTTGATGGATCAACAGAAACGTGTCGCTGCCGCTGCTGCGAGTCGAGAACAGGAAGGACGCCACAACCAACCACACCACGGGAAACATACATCAATTTCAGGCACTCTTCCGCCCCCGCCGGCTTCGTTGCCTGATTCTATCATGTATCTTCTCAGCATTCTGCCGCCAAGTCACACATACCGATCTGTTAGATTCAATCCGGATGAGATTTACAAGCTACTTGTCGGCACGAATGTGCCTACCCCTCCACCCAATCAGCCAAATGGTGTGTCTTACTTTTCGTCACCGCCGTTTTACTCATGGCTTCAGGCCATCTCTACAAACCAGCACCGTTTCTGTGTTTATGATGATTTTTCGGGTAGTCCCCAGGCTGCCAATGGTCACCACGGAGGACCCCTTCAACCACAAGGACTTCCGAATGGGCATGGGTTGGCTAATCATTCTACATATGGGCCTCCAAACCCCATGTACCCACCAAATATGCACACGATCGGCGGGCAACCCACTCCCAACGGTCAAACTCAAGAAGCTCTTAGAGCGCTCTTCGAACTCTTTCAACAGGGTTCCAAGTAGCAATCTAACACCCTGAATTTTTGGATTGCTATAGTGTTTTCGACTATAGCCACGATTTTGCTACTCCTCAATACATCTTATTACGGGGTTGACGACTGATCGAAGTATGCTAATACGTTAAATCTCATAGTTTCACTGCAATACTCGCGGTAACACCCCTTCATACTTCTATATGACACCCCCGACACCCCGATACCCTGCCACGCCACCGGCCTCAACATCATCCTATAGACTAGCATCTCGCGGTTACGACTTGCATTATCGGCGTTTTTCCTAATCTTCGTCCAAATTATCCCACCCACACTTTGTTTATTTTCAGGATTTCGTTGGATCGGAGGAACACAACAAGCTTCATTTCTTTCTGCTTACGTTTCAGTCACCTTATCAGTGTCCGGCAGTCACCCTTGACGGATCAAAAAGCACTTCACGAGCGTCATGTCATGTAGACTAGCAAGCGTGTACAATAATGCAATACTCACCCAACGTGATATCGATAATTAAAATTATGCCGTCCTGAAAAGTCACATTCCAAGTTAACATTGCCGTTATCACATCTAATCCTTTAGCCGCGCATCACTTTGTATTAACTAGATTGAGGCTATGAGGCCGCGAGGAGCTACCAGCGCCGCGTTGACTCATGAGCTCACCAAAATGCGAGGCCGGGCTTGCCTTGAGCTCGGTCGCCGATGTTTACTGTACATGAATACTGGAGACAGCGTATATATAACGCCCCACAAGTCTGGAGACGAGGTCTAACATTAGCATTCCTGTGCAACCATCCAAAACCCCTGCAGCTAATGGGGCTTGAGAATTTGTAGACTAAGCCTGTCAAAAGGCTCGCTTCTGATAGGTTAAGGCTCTCCCACTGACTTGGTTTCCGGCAAATCTATTGTCGACTCCGCCAATTCCAACCTGCAGCTACAATCATCCAACATTGAGGCGTTTGGTCCGGTGTTGATGAGGCGTCTGGACCTCGTTGGACCTCATGAAATCTCCACTTGCCACTAGAACCCCCTGTTAGCCCAACATATGCGTATGACCCGCGAGATCACCAGAAACTCAGTAATATCTTGCCTGATCCCGAGCCAAGAGACCCAAAACTTGCCTGAAGTATTTCTAAAATACGTGCCGCTGCAGGCCTGCAGGCCTTCTTTCCTATCCCGTCTACAAACATGTTTGCGGCCTAGCTAGTTGTATATCCACGACCTCATGATCTCCAACATAGAGCTCCATAGTTTGCCCAACTCTCTCACCATTTGTTAGCTACAGGCCAACTTATCAGGCGTCATTATGCATGCATGAGTTAGCCCCGACCCTGATCGAAAATCAGCTGTGGATTCGCCCATTCCAGGGTTTTTTACTCTGGCATGATCCGCTATTTTTTGCCCACACACACACAAATTGATTTCGGTTTAGCCCTCGTTTTTCAGGCAGTTTTAAGTTGTTCGTGCTCGATTGCAAGATCATAAGCTCGTTTCTTGTGCATGGGCAGGAGCATAAATACATAGTATCCAAACCCCACACAGGAATGATGGCGGTACCAGGAAGTCCCTCGACCAGCATAATATTCCGCCTTCTGCCAATTCCTACGCTGATATACACCCTCTTGTGCGCTTATTGAAGTGAAGAGCTTTCTCCGTGCGTTTGCGGCGAGCGGTGTTCGAACCTGAGGTTCACATAGCTTCCGGCTGCGCTGCGCGGTGGTGAGGAAACGATCCCCGATAAACGACGCTTAGCGATCCAGTAATCGCACGCCCGTGCCAAACAATCAAGCGTGAGAGCCGTCAGCTCCAATTGGCTGTGATTATTGGCAGGTTCAAAAGCGGGTGGTGTGAAATCCGGGGAGCTTTCTAACTGGGCTTAGAAAAAGAATATCTCAGAGGGTTCGCCAGCGAGCAGGCCTCCTTTTGATTCAATTGATTACATCTTCAAGCTTCCGTATTGCAAGGCCATTGCATGGTGCCGGTAAGTAGCAGTGTCTTCATTATCGCGATCTCGAACCTCATGAAGAATCCCCTTGCGTTATTTTTTGTTCGCAGGTTTTTAACCCCCTTGGACCCCATGTCTCCCGCGGTTGAAGCCGGGCGCGTTGCTTTTCATTGGTATCGTATGTTCTTGTTACCTCTGGTTTTGTCAATTTCCATTGCTTGTTGCGGAATCCCGAAGAACGTCGTCATTGGAGTAACGTTCTTCCGACGGGTGGCTGCTTCTGAGTCGTTGGCACATGGCACATGGACTTGTATCCATCCACGAGCTCGAGCCCGTTCTGGTGGAATTTTCGCTGGAAAGTGAAGTCCACCAACAACTCCCTCAGACCTCTGGAACCAACGGGGTTTCATCAGAAGATTGTGGAGGGGGCGGAATAGTTCTTCGGGATTCTTGCAAACAATACGGACGCTATTGGGCTTCCCGCCAACATGGAATTCCGCGAACGGATAGTTTAGATCGGTCGAGCTGAGCAGTCTCGTTCTCTGCCTTAATGCTCACCAGGAGTCGTCCCGATATGCGCTAGTCAGCAGAAAAGGTCGTCGAACTAGGACCCCTGTTTGTTACAACAGGGCCAACACATCTGTGCCCTCAAACGGTGCCGTTATCTGAGCACGGTATGACTCTCCGTCGTATCCTTCTTCTGCCAGGCAGCTTTTGAGGTCTCTCCAACGTCTGCATACACGCTTCGGGCAGTTGGTTAGCTGTAACTGAGGCTAGCTACGTTGGCGGAGCTGTAACACAAAGAGAGTCTCTGCAACGTTAGAGGTTGGCTAAAGCTCCATTGCTTTACCACCAACATGCAGTGAAGAACTGTTATATCCCCGTCGAATATCAATTGCGAAGCCAATTGATGAACCTTTTGTGTCTTCATCTATGTGGTATGAGGGTTACGCTACACGGGGGCATATAGTGCCGTGCGAGCTGAAGATGCAGAGTCTCACGTCCACCTGTTGATGATATAACTAGCCCTATTCCCCCTTTCCATATCATTCCATGGCTGTAGCAGGCTCTGTCTGTTTCTGTTCCTCTACGATTGATAGACTCTTATTGTCGACGCTTCTCTCTTGTATTCTCCGTACTTATACGTTTACACATGTTTAGTTTCCGTGTTTAGTTTCCTTCTGATTTACTTGACTGGAAATATCTGGAGCTGTTGAAGAGGCACACGCAACTAGACCATTGCTGACAGGTCCCAACCCCCCAGATTTACTGTTGAGAGAGCACTCTGTTAAGAAGCTTCCATTGGCAATTGAGCGTCCACCTGGTTGTTCTGTGAAGGCCTTCTCCCGGGGAACAGCATAGCTAGAAGTTCCTAGAATTTTGGAGTAAATTGGTGGGAGCCTTTCCGGAGAGCGCTGTGTTGGGCTCACTACGTCTCCACGGAACCCTCGCATACATTTATCTCAGCTATTTAAGCATCGGTCTCCTCTCAGACCTTCTCTCCTTCTCCTTCTTTCTTCACCCTCACACATCCACCTCTGCAAAGCAATTTGCATCGTTCGAACCGGATCCCTGGTACCTCATACTCCATCTACCGTAAGCTCTCTCCAGTGGTCTCGTCAGGTACGTTATTCTTCTCCTTCTACCCTTCTTCTCGTTACCCCTTTACCCCCTTCCCTTCTCGTGCACCTGGTTCCCTCCTTCAGCAACCTATTCACGATTGCTTCCTCCTCCCTCCTCCTGGCTACACCGTTGAAGGTAAGCTTGTATACGCGGCTACTGGGCTTCTTAGCTTCAGAGTTCACCTGTACTCTTCTGTATCACTCTCTGGGTGAGTTTCTGATACTCTCGAGCCTCACCTGTTTATCTAGACGCGTCTCATCCCTGAGAGCTTCTGGATACCTTCTGGCTTTAGAGCTTCATACAGAAGCATTACGCAACGACTGGTCTCTGCAACACGTTTCAAACGGTGCTAGCAGCTAACCACCCAGTTCTTGGTGGTTTATGCTGTGTTTTCTATACCTGTAAACCCGTTGCCAAGGGTGAAGTTGCTACCGAGCAGTGGGTGTAGCCCCGCTACCCAGAAATCAATGTTTATTTCCCTCTGTTAATTCCTCTATTATTCCTCTGGGATTCGTCTTCTTAAAGCCCTCTTTCTTCCACTTCTCTTCCTCCTCCTCTTCATCCTCTTCATCCTTTCTTCTTCTTCCCAAACTCCTCTGCTAACTCATCTACCACCAATTCAGCCAACCATCCACAATGGCGGGAGCCTCTCATACCCCTACTGGCGCTCCTAAGGCCATCCTTCCTGAAAAGTTCTCTCCCGGATTTGAGGGACAGGTAAGTACTCTCCTTCTCTCGATTAGATTTATATGGTGAAGGTAGCTAACGAGTTGCTCTCGATAGTCTTTGGTAATCTGAGCCCCAGATGCTCTGGTATGACTTCATGCCCAGGCTTTTCCATCCTAACCATGGCCTCCAAAATAGTACCCTCGTATCGGCTACGGGAAGCGTGGCAAGGTTGCAAAGGTCTTTTGCAACTCTTACAAGGTTGCGAGTTTCCCAACCGCTACCATCTACCAGTATGACGTAAGTATATCTGACCAAGATAGTCAATGTTGTCCTAAACATATCACTAATACCTGTTATTTAAAGGTCCAAATTACTGGTAAAGGCGACGAAAAGCGTGCAACCTTACGCAAAGTTTGGTATTCGCGCTGTTTGCAAACTCACTTCGGAGGAGCGACTAAGACTCTGCTCTACGATGGTATGTTGAATCCAACAGTGTCTTCCTGTATTCATTGAGGATCTTATTTAACTTTGTTCCTTCGTCAGGGAACCGCTTGGCCTGGTCGATAATTCCGCTGCCATTCGGTGAAGAGTTAAATATCATCATTGACCTGGATGATGGTAAGTCTTATCTCTTTTCCCTGGGCTTAGTTGGATGCGGATTCTGACCTCCTCTGAAGAAAACCCCAGTGACCGTCCACGACGTGGCGCTGAGAACAAGTTCAGGGTTCGCATCCGCAAAACTTCTCGCGTCCCCCTTCAGTGCACCGAAGCCTACGTCCGTGGCAAGTATAAGATGGACAACGACGTCCTCGTCGGCTTCAATTTCCTTGAACATTTGCTTCGTGAGACCCCTGCCAAGCATTTTATCACCATCAAGCGTTCCTTTTTCAAGAGAGCTGGTTGTCAGCGTCTTGATGGAGGAGTTGAAGCCTGGAAGGGAATCTTCCAGTCCATTCGTCCAGCGGAGGGCAACCTCCTTACCGTCAACGTTGATGTTGCGGCTGCCGTCTTTTGGAGTGAGGGAACTGTTCTCCAATGTGTTCAGAATCTTCTCAAGCTCGGGACCCCAGAAGACCTCATCACCCGTCTGAAGTCTGAGCAGGGCAAGCGTGACCTTCGTCGTGTGAAGAAGGTCTCGTTTTACACGAAACATCGTGGCACTGACAATGAGCGTCAGAAAAGGTTCACCATCGAAGGCTTCACGAAAAACAGTGCCCGTGAGGAAATGTTTGACGTCCGAGACCGTGAATCTGGGATGGTTAGCCGTCTCTCAATTGAGACTTACTATTACAAGCATTACAACATCCGCTTGCGCTACCCTCAACTGCCGTTGATTCAGACCAAGAGGAAGAATGTCCTCTTCCCCATGGAGCTGAGCTTCCTTACCGAAGGCCAACGTTATCCATACAAATTGGATGACAAGCAGACTGCGGACATGATCCGATTCACCGTTCAGGTAAGTTTTGTATGCTATGTATCAATTTTAAATATTCTAACTAATAACCTTACCCATCTAGCGCCCCAATGTCCGTCTGGAGACTATCAAACAGAACGTCAATGAGCTTAACTGGAAGGACGACCCAATTTTGCAGAAGTACGGGTTGAAGATCAACCCAAACATGATCACCGTAAGCTGCTACGCCCGTCAGGTATTTTCGTATATCGATTTCGCTAACCCTATCAACGATAGACCCAAGCCCGAGTTCTCGAGGCTCCAAAGATCTGCTACGGTCCTGGCTCTCAAGATGGCAATTTCATTCCTCGTGATGGCCGCTGGGACCTCCGAGGAAAGAAGTTCGCTCGAACCACCACCTTGAAGTCTTGGGCAATCGGAATCGCTGCTCAACCTCGCCGTGTCCCCATGGAGGTCGTCAAGAACTTTGTTCGTCAATTCGTCCTCGCCTTTGTCGGACATGGCGGCACCGTTGAAACGAAGGAGCCTCCAATCATGTACCTGGATCCCAACAAGGATATGGCTGCTTCTTGCCAGGAACTGTTTGTCACCGCGGGTAACGTTTCTCGAGCTAAACCACAAATCATCTTCTTCATTTTGACGGCCAAGTCCGCCCATCCCTACAACGATATCAAGGCGGCTTGCGAAACCCACGTCGGTATCGTTTCTCAATGTAAGTCAAGTACCCGTCGATGTCGAGATAATCCGCGAATACAGCTAATCCATCTACAGGTCTTCAGTCGAAGCACGTTGAGCAGGCCAAAGCCCAGTATTGCTCAAACGTCTGCATGAAGGTCAACGCTAAGTTGGGCGGAACCACCGTCTACCTTGACAAGGCCTCTCATCCCTTCTGGGCCGGAGAGCCGACAATGTACATCGGCGCTGATGTTTCTCACGGCGGTGCTTTTGGTTCCGGTGGAATGAAATCGGCTTCCTTTGCCAGCATGGTCGGGTCTATCGATCGTAAGTCTTCGCTTTACTTTGATTTACCAATACCTACGTTTTATTGACGCGGTCCCCGAATTAGTCCAAGGAGCTCGTTATTCGGCCATCTGCAATACGAACGGTCACCGTGTCGAGTGCATCACCACACAGAACATGATGAGATTTTTGCCGACTCTTCTGAAAAACTTCCGTCGCTCGACCAACCAAATCCCTAATCGTATAATATACTTTAGGGATGGTGTGTCTGAGGGAGAGTACACGAAAATCATTGAGGAAGAGGTCTTGGACATCAAGCGAGCTGCCAAATCGCTTGATCCTAATTTCAGTGTAAGTTTTTCGTTCGGATAGTGCATCCTCGGTTTGCTAACGGCATGCTAGCCACGGATCACGGTCGTCATCTGCACGAAGCGTCACCACAGCCGCTTCTTCCCCGTCGACAGACAGGCTTCGGACCGCAATGGCAACATTGTTCCCGGAACCATCGTCGACCGGGATGTCACTCACGTCACCGACTTCGACTTTTTCTTGTGCTCGCACTCTGCCATTCAGGGTACCGCCCGTGCTACTCGTTACACGGTTATGTAAGCTCCCAAATTTTGCTATGCCCTGCCTAGCACAGAGAACTGACAGTTTTATAGCATGGACGAGAACAAACTCGAAGTTGATCGTATCCAAGGCCTCATCTACAATTTCTGCTATACTTACATGAGAGCCACCAACTCCGTCTCCCTTGGTATGTTATCTTGTCCTCAGCTAGCACTTCCAAAAACTAACATCGTTCCTAGTCCCCCCCGTCTACTACGCCCATCTGGCTTCACAGCGTGCCCGTGCCCACGAGATCGGCGCCAACGACAAGAACAAGCAGCAGGAGGAAACGACACCATCTGGGACGCAGAAGGAGTCTTCCCGAAAACTTCCAACCATTTCGTCTGAGGATATCCGCCCTTTGGCTGGGGATGTTGGTACTCACATGTGGTACATCTAAGTGCAACACTTGCTACTTACTCGTGCTGCTCTTTTTTGCTGATGGGAGATAAAGATTTTTTTTTGTTGACCGTTCTTACTAGCCTTCTCTGCTGACTTGCCGTTAGCGGGCACTTCAGTCATGATGCTCAGTGGGAATATTTCATGATTTTGCTCTACTGTTTCTTTTTTGGGTCTGTTCTTTGTTTCTTTACACGGGTTTGCACTTGCTTTTTTAATTTGAGACGACAAAAAAACCTTCACGCCTTTCTTCATGTATTAACCGGCTGCATTCGTCTTTCACCCATGCGTAGCTAGAAAGCAATGTTAGACGAGATACATCGTTAGGACTCTATTATTTCCGAACGTAACGTAACGTAATGTAACGTATCGTGGGGGACATGTAGGCGACCACAAGAAATAAGAATCAGATACCTCTTAATAGATATTTACTTAAGTACTTAAGTACTTGCTTACTGGCCTAAGCACTCGAGATACCAGGTATGTTATTTATTTATTTTTTTTTTTTTTTTAGGTAGTAGCCCGTAGGAGGATTGGCCACCTGAAAGGTCTACCAGAACCATACTTGCTATGATGATGATGTCTACGTCGGACTGTCTACATAGTTCAGCAGTTACAGAGATTCCAGTCTGTTGCATTTTGGCGCGTTGCCCGGCTAGCGGCACACAGGTAACAGGGTGCACAGTGGCACGGCTGGATCGGGCAGTTCGGGACATCGGGCAAGGGCACTTGCTGCAGTGGGAGGGGTCACAAGGACCCGCCCATGCTCGCATATGCTCCAGCGATAGGGAATCTGGGGAAAGGAAAGGCACTGTCGAAGTACAGGCCCGCTGTCGACACTTAATATCACGGGTGTATTATGGTTATATCGCAGTGGAATTCCCGCTTCGAAGGGATGGGCTTCCGCGGCCAAGCTGCTGGGCACATCGAGGCATATTAATATTCGCTATCAACGGGACGAGGCGAAGAGTGGAGGTATTTAGATCCTCCGTCGGCGGGAGAGTGCTACTGGAAGCAGTTAAATGGCGACTTACCCTTAACCGGCGCAGAAGCAGCGGCGTGCGAGTAATACATGAGGTTTTGACAGTGCGCCAGCAGAATAACTCTCGAGCCCTCCTGAAATGCCTCTTTAGGCCTCACCACATTTCTGTCCCGTGCTGCAGGCGTGGCCCGCCAGTTCTCACATTTTTTTCCAGCAGCTGTCGGTGTTTCCCATTCGGTGTCTGCTCGCGGTGCTGGAGTAGTTCCAAGCTCTCCTTAACTAGTCCAAGCTCGCTTCCGAGCAACCAAGATCATTTCCTCGAGCGAGCATCTCATCAGCAAGTCCACGGTAGCTTCTCCTGGGGACGGGTATCTCGGACGGCCCTCCCCTTAAAAGCTCTTCGCTTTTCCCCAATCGCAGGTCCGATAACCTCCCAGCCATCTACAATGTCGGTCCTGATGTTCAGAGTCCGACGGTACCGAGTGCTGCTGCTCTTCTCCGCCCTCGTTATCGCGCTCTGGTATCATTTCTCGCCTACCGATGGCTCGTATAAGGCATCCGACGACTGGCTGCAGCCGGCACACGATCGAGGGACGACAAAAGAGCAGCTCAAGTCAGAATGGTCCGTTCCCGAGCCCGACGATGCTATGCCTCCGGCGAAGGGGAACCCTCACGGCAATAAGCCCGAGGAAACCTTAGAGGTTACACCGACACCGTTGTCGCTGCTTCGACCTGGGCAATTCTCACCACCTACTGCTTCTTCTGAGCTCGCTGCTTCCGAGACGGTAAGCGAAAGAAAAGTTCTGGGCCTCTATTTGGTTGATCGGTTGGTTGTATCGTTCTAACATTTGTGGATGGTAGGATACCGAAGGTGAATCCGAAGCCGAGACGGAACCGTTCGTTCCAATTAGACCGCCTGCGACACACGACCACGCCCCAGCGCCTCCTCACTGGGAAGATTTACTCCGCGACAAATATCCAGCAGATGACGGATTCAACCAGGAGGATTCTGTACACTGGACCAAACTGCCGGAGCATTTCCCAGTCGCCCCGGAATCGATCATTCCATTACCCACAGGCAACCCTAAGAAACTCCCCAAGATCCAGTACGACTTCCAGCACGGCTCCGAGACCAATAAGCAGCGTAACGAGAGGTTGATGCGACAAGGCGCCGTCAAGGATGCGTTCAAACACGCCTGGGAGGGATACAGGAAATATGCCTGGGGTCACGATGAGGTTACACCGGTTTCTGGGGGGTTTAAAGACCCTTTCGCTGGATGGGCTGCTACATTGGTTGATGCGCTCGATACAATGGCGATTATGGGACTACACGCGGAATTCGAACACGCTCTTACCGGAGTTGCCAAGATCGACTTTACGACGTCGCCGAGAATGGATATCCCCCTGTTTGAAACCACGATCCGGTATCTGGGAGGGCTAATCGGGGCCTACGATGTTAGCGGACATAAACACAAGATTCTTCTTAAAAAGGCGGTTGAATTGGCTGAAATTCTATACAATGCGTTCGATACACCGAACCGAATGCCCGTTCTGTACTTCGAGTGGCATCCTGATTCCGTTAAACAGAAACATCGTGCCAGTCGATCATCCTGCATGGCAGAGCTCGGCTCCCTGTCTGTGGAGTTCACGCGGTTAGCGCAAATTACGGGGGAGAATAAGTACTATGATGCCATTCAGAGGATCACTGACGAGTTTGAGAAGTTTTTGCCGAATACCACGTTGCCCGGATTTTGGCCGACCACGTTGGATGCCAGTGGTTGCGAGTGGGTTGAAGAGGTTTATACGATTACCACTACGATTTATCCTGATCCGACGCCTGAACCGGATCTGGACGAAGAGGTCCCGCCTGCCTTGCCGACAAAGGATGCTGCACCGCTTTCCGATGTTCATGTTGAAGAAAGAGTTGATAGAACCAGTGACCGGACTATTCATAAGCCGGCCCCGCCAAAGGTTAGCGAAGAAGATGACGAGCTTGACGAAGATAAACCGAGCCCGACACAACATAGGGAGGCAGCGAAGAGGAGTCCAGGTTATCCGGGCTCCGAGATAAGGAAGAGGACTATCGAAGACGATGAAGGCGATGATCTGAATCCCGGCGAGCATCTTCACCGTGCTTCGAAGACCTCTGAAAAGGAGAGGAAACTGTCGGAACTCCAAAGCGGGCTCGCGGAGATGGAAGAGAAGGCCGGCGAATCGGACGACAGACAGGATGTCATCGCCGTTTCTCATGATAACCCGGACGCTCCTGTATCGAATCATGTTGGCGATCCAGCCACAACCTCAAAGCCGAAGCCGAAGGCTAAGCCCACCCCTCCGAAGCCTATCGTTCGGCAGCAGCTGTTGACTCGGGAGAAATGTGTCCCGTCTGGATTCCGGATGAATGAAGGTGAAAACCACTATTCATACGGTGGGATGGCGGATTCTACATACGAGTACCTTTTGAAGGAACATATTCTTCTCGGTGGCTTGAATGAGCAATATGGAAGGCTTTATCTGTCGACGTATGAGACGGGCCGTGATAATTTTTTCTTTCGACCAATGACACCGAAAAATGATAATATATTGGTATCTGGAGAGGTGAGGGTCAGCTACGACTGGGACCGACATAGGCGCATCTCACGATTGGAAACTTCGGGAAGCCATTTGGTAAACTTCCCGTATTAGATATCATACAAAATATGAGAATATGAGCTAATACCCAGTGCTTTAGACTTGTTTCGTCGGTGGGATGGTAGGAATGGGTTCAAAGATCTTTAACCGACCAGAGGATCTCCAAGCGGCCATCAAACTCACGGACGGATGCGTGTGGAATTACTTTTCTACTGCGACAGGGATCATGCCGGAGGGCTTTATGATGACCCCATGCCCCAGAAACGGCCGTTGCGAGTGGGATGCGGACTATTGGCGTTCTTGGATTGTTCGACCCAGCAAAGAAGCATTTGAAGCTGCCGATAAAAACCACAACATCACCATGATAGATCCCTTTACACACAAACCGGGGCGGCATTCCTTACACAAACGTCAAGTCGGATATAGGGGCCCCAGTGATGGTGAGGAGCTTCCGCCACCTCCACTTCCGGATAACATGGATCGTCCCGGCTTGAGAAAGCCTGGCGGCGGACAGATGAAAGAGAGACCTTCCCCAACCCGGGAAAACGATGACCCAGAGTCGCCGGCGCCTTCGATTCCAGAGAAAGATGCTTACGAACGTTGGCTTGACTCAGTGGAGGAGCACCTCAAGTGGTCCAAATTACCTGAGGGTTACAGCCAAATAAACGATCAAAGGTATATCTTACGTCCGGAGGCTATTGAGTCTGTATTCTACATGTATCGCATCACGGGTGATAGGAGCTGGCAGGATAAAGGGTGGAAGATGTTTCAGGCTGTGGAGAAATATACGAAGACAGAGATTGCGCACTCAGCTCTCAATAGTAAGTTTTGCTACAACTGGCCTTTTTGGGGTCTTGTTCGTGGAAGAGGTGCTAACGATATGGAATTAAATAGGCGTCCTTGATAGCGCTACCCCTATTCATTTGGATTCTATGGAGTCATTCTGGCTGGCGGAGACATTGAAATACTTTTATCTGTTATTCAGCGAGCCGGATGTTATTTCTTTGGACGACTACGTTTTGTAAGTTTTCACCTTCATCCTAACCGCCGTTCTGACCATCGCTAACTGCTCTGAATAGCAATACCGAGGCCCACCCACTGCTGAGACCGAAAGCCAAAGCGACATAGAAGGCTTGCATTTTCGGTTTCCTTTTGTCTTTCCTGTAAATCTGGGAGGTGGGCTTTTATATTTAATCATCGCTCCCCCCTCGCTGTGCACCGGCGCGAATCGAGAGTAACTAAACTGTGTATATCTCTCTCCTGTTTATTGCATCTCGTTTGATGATACCAGGCATTTCGCTGCTTCATTCGTTCGTTTCCTAGGATCGATTCTCTCAGGCTGTTATCTTATGTATACGCCGCCTTGCGTTTTCATGACCATTGCTGATAGATATCCGGTAACTTGACGACTTTCGCAAATTCATGGTTTGTGATCAACTCTTGGATTTTTGCTTTCTAGACACGCAATACCAGAAACTACATACGTAGGTACTTAGGATACGTCTACTTGGTAAACCCTATAGCTACGTTAACTTCTCTCAATTCCGTACCGTTACCCCCGACTTAGGCGGAAGAAAATGAATAAGATAGAGATAATACTTTTCTTCTAAATAAAACAAAATAAAAACTATGACCTCAAATATTCTCCTACTCAAATGATCCTAGAATATCACCTTCCTCTCCGCCCTGCCCAGCCACTGAACCCGCATTTCTCGTCGCCGCCACCGCTTCAGCAATCAAAGCCATATCCCTAGCATGCCTCCTCCTATCCACTTCCTCCATATTGATAACACCACCATCACTCCTAGGTGGACTCCCAATCAACTGCAGGTCGCTGTCGAACTGCTGTATATCGTCAAAGTTGTCCATGATGTTGATATCATCCATCGTATCCTCGGCATGGTGCGAAGGATGGTGATGTTGCGAGTGCTGCTGCGGATGTCGTGGGTGTTGGGAATGCTGTTGTGAGTGCTGCGAATGATGTTGCGAATGTTGCTGTTGCTGCTGTTGTTGCTGGATTGTTATCTGCCGCACAACTTCGTCTACCATTGCTGGATCGACGGCAATGCCCTCGGGGAGAACTGCTGCCGCCAGGATATTTACGTTGGCACGGGTAACCACGCCGCTCAGGGTTGGATCGATGACCGATTGTCTCTGAGACAAGGACATGGCGTCATGTTGGGAGCGGATCGATTGAGCGAGTTGGTGGTGATGGTGACCCGGTGGGGATTTTATAGCTCGGTGGGGGTGGTCCATTAATACGGCTGCTGCCTGGTGGAGGTGATGGGCGGATATGGGGGATGGTATGCCGAGGATTGAGTCTGGAGCCGGGAGCTGTGGGATCCCCATCACAGCTTCGTCTGTCTCTCCATCGGCATCATGGCCTGTCGATGCCGTGGCGGCGATATTTCCTCGGTTGGGTGGCTCGCCGCCTACTCCTGTGGCCGTGGGATTGGATCTTTCGATATCACCCACTTCCTTTGCCTTCTCTGCCGGTGTGATGGCTTTGACAACTGGCGGTCGTGCATTCTGCGTACATTCCGCACAGTTCTTCAAAACTTGGCTGACCGTTCTCTTGATCTGTATCCAATGGTACCTATCCGCTATCTGCGCCGTGGTCTTGTTTATACCCCCGTGGGCAACTTTATGCACATCCCTAGCTATCTCATACTGCTTCTGTGGATCAGATACAACCTCCTTATCCTTCAACATAAGTTTATCGCCCACGAGTTTGTAGTGCGTAGCTGCGGATCTCAGGCGTGACTTCTCGGAACGGGTGGCGGATGGTGGGTATTTGCCCTTTTCGAGGTAGTACCGAATCTTCTCGAACCGTTCGTTGGACTGGAAATCTTCTTCTTCGACTAGATCGCGAGAGAGGATTATGGAATCGACCGGGTCGGAGGCAGAGAGGAGGTGGCCGGCCCCCTTGATGATACCGATACGTTTGAAGCCTTGGGTTTCGAGGATGTGGAGCATTGGTTCGTTTGTTTCGTAGATTAGGTCGAACATGGCGGAGGAGTATGCCTAACGGGTGGTTCACCACCGGGTTAGCTGTTTTCTTGGCTGAAGGTATGGAGTATCCTCCAGTCATCGTAGGGGAGTAGAGCCGTACCAGTTTAGTCGCATAATCCAAAAACGTGCTCAGTAAGACCTTCCCAGCGCCTTTCCCGCGAGATGCTTCGCATACCAGGAACTGACCAGTGCAGATATGCGAGCTACGGCCAGGATACCGGGGGAATACTAGAAAGGTACCCAGGCAGTCGTTCTCCCAATCCCTTCCTTCGCAAAGCAGGTTTTCCTCCCGTCCCTTCATCATCACGGCGGCATAATGTGAGAACCAGTACGACTGGAACTGAAGGATCGACATTGGCTCCGTGAACGGGAAGGTTTTGCCTCGTTCGATTTCATGGTTGAATTCGGCGCAGAGTTTGAGGAGGAGCGGTTCAGGGAGGCGATAGCCTGGGGGGATCGGGAATATTGTGATGGGTGTTACGCCTGTATAAGAACAGATCCATTGTTAGTATAAGAATACCACCGAGAGCAAGAGAGGAAGCTGGAAACTGGTCGTGGAGCTTCTTACGATCTTTGAAGAAGACATGTTTAATAACCGGCGAGGTGGCATTGGTCAACCCGGGCGTCCACTTTCGTTTTCGGGTGAGGGGTTCCGACTCGGAAGAGGCGATAGCAGCGGCCAGGACGCCGGCGACCTGGTCCTCGGAGGCACCTTGAAATCGGAGGGCATCATGGGTTAGTTTTTTTATAGGCAGCGGGTAGAATCGCAAGACGCAGCGGAAGACGGGGTTTGCGAAGGAGGTTGTTTTCTGGACTCTGGGGTTTTAGCGCAGACTCACCGGAGCTGTTCATTTGGGCCGGCAGTGGTGATGGAATTTATGGCGGTGAGGCGCCCCGCTGGCGTATTTTTGAGGACGGCAAAATACCACGCAACGCACTTTATCCAGTCATTCATTACTTTGGACGGGGAGACTGATACGGTTGATTACGACTTCTTAATCTCGATGATGCTTTCATTCATTCATTCATTCTGCTGCTTCTTCAAAAGACAATGATCGATGACAGTGGTAATGGTAATAAGAATAAACCTCCATCCATAACGAACCTCTCCCATTAATCCAGCATCCGCCCATTCAATTATTTCCCTACCCTACCCCCTTCTCAGGTATTATATTAATATTCATTTCATCCCCTTAAGCATCTCCATCCCGATCTCGCTCGCCGACTCTCAACAATCCCTCACGATGTCCGAACCCCTCCGACCATACACCATCGACGTTGACCTGAGTGCTGCTCGACTTATCATGGCCGAGAACCAACCAGAATCCCAGAGCCGGTTTGGCAAGGATATCCAGAACAGCGTGGGCGATAACCGTCTCGTTGGGACTGATCCCGCGGGAAATGTCCGAGACACCCCAGATGCTGTGGGTTTATTATTAGCAAATGCTTTTTTCTTTTCGACAAAGTGGTCAGAATCCTAGACTTAGATTAAGAGGACTTACACTAGATATCCGATCCAGACGACGATGACGTAGAGGGCGATCGGGTTAAACAGCAGCTGCCCACCACGGCGTTGGGCTGTGGCCCTTGCATTGACGACCAGGTGCCAGCCAACGGTAGCGAATGCGACCCAGCTCATGGCGTACCAGCCCCATTTAGTCCTACTACCGTGAGAGTAGATGCTGAATAGACCGGTGACATTCATGGCAGCTATCAAGGTTTGACATGTTACTCTCCTAATCAAACACATACATAAAGATCTGATAGTAGGACTTACTCGCAGCGACGATGGTATTTAGAATATTACTGCCGCTCAGGCCGGCCAAAGCTCCAAGATTGAAAAGAATCAACGGAGTAGTCAACAACCAGTCAAGATGCCGAGCCCAGAAGATTTGCCTCAGAACCACCTTATGGGTATCCGGGATATCATGCTTATACTCTTGGTCGACCCAAATGTGGTGGAAGTTCCAGCCACCGCCAGTGGCCATGGCGTAGTAAGTGAGTGTCGATATGAGAGTGACATATGTGGTGATTTGATAGAAGAGACGTTTGGGGATGGCAACTTTCCAGGCGAGACCGATGAATGTGATCGTGGAAATCAACATGAGAACGAAGAGGACCCATAGTGTTCTGTGACCGAAGTCGGTGATGTGCTCGAATTGTGGGGGGGCGTGGGAAACCGTTGGGAGAGGAACGGGTTCGGTGCCTGTGGGAGTTGGAACGGGGCCGGGAGGGAGCTTGCCTCCTAGCTGGTGATAGAGGTCCTCCATTTTTGATGGATTGGGATCAGTTAGTTTGATGCTGCTATCTTTCGACAGTGAAATTGTTCTTTAAACTGTCCAATGTCTTCAGCTGAGAGGTTTATGACGGAAGTGTACGGAGTGGCCTTTTACTCCTAGATTGGCTGATGTAAAGGAACGGAAGAACAAGAGGAGGAGAATGACGAGTCCCCAGCTTAAATGTAAATTGAAATAGTTAAGGCTATCCAATACGTAATGACGACGGGCCTTATACGCTCCAAAGCGAGCATCTTGTGCCAAATCCTGCCATTCCATTACACTATCCTTACAGCATGGACTATGGGCACTGTCACACCCCGGAAGTATGCACGGCCAATCGCGAGCGAGATCGAACCCGGCCGTGGGGCAGGATCCATTGTGTCACGACGAGCGAATTACCGATTTCCTCATGCTCGCTTTTTTTTTTAGTTCTTTTTTACTAGACGATGGAATCCCGATCTGATCAGAGTTTCCTATTCATTGGTTCGAGACCTTTGGTTTTTGCCCGCTAATTGCTGCGTCGGACACCCGCCGTGTCACCCCAGCCCGTATTAATAATTGACAAAGGAGTGTGGCCGGGGAAGATTTTTTTTGAAAATAGAACGGAATAATAAGAAAAACCCCGGGGGGTATAAGTATTGGAAGAGAGGAATATTTATATGTGTCGTCATAATTACGAGTTGAGTTGAGTTGGATGGGAACCGACGGGTTTGCAGTGGAAGTCTCAGGCCAGTCGCCTTGTCTAACCGGGAGGACCCACCGCGACGTTGGAGATTCCGTTTGACGAACCCAGCCATGCATGCAAGGTCCGGCAGAAGGAACTGGGTGGAGCTATGGGACCCCCTGCCTTGAACCTTGTCCCACCCCGCAAAGTTGGGGGCCGGTTTTTGGTTGGGATATACGCATTTCCCATGCAATGCGGGCTTATCGGTTCGCATGAGCTGTCAACGGAACCACGATGATTTAATTTGTTAGGTTTCTTACCGTTTGCCGTTGGATATTCGTGAGAACGGAGTACCGAATGAAGTACTCGTATGCCCCGGATTATTCTAATACTCGAGATACAGTTGTATTAAAACCCCCAACGCAGACCTTATATTCCAAACCTGGCCTGTGCACGATGCATATGCTGGATACAGAACTAACTCCCCAAGCTTTTCGGGAACTTTAGAACATCGAGCTCTTCGCAAATCATTTCTAATTTGATTTCGATTGAGTCGAAAGGTACCTCTGGGCGTGTCGCCAACGCCAAGTTTGCTGCGTTTGGGCTTGACCCCAACTCGTATATAAGTACTCGGGTGATATACTTGGTACTTAAATTTCCTGAGTAACATGTACTAGGAAACAGAATAGTGGTAGGTACATTTTCTACCGGAGTATATGCATATATAGTGACTCATTGTGTCCATGTGTCGGCGTCTGACTGCGGCCGCAGTACTAAAACCGTTAAGGCGGCCACAACCATCTATGAGACTGCATTGAGAGTTGAGCCCAACGGTTCCGGTTTCGTCGCAAAAGGTACTAGAGTATACTTAAGTACTTCTGTTAGAAGCGTTTTGGACATGATGAACTTATAGGACGGTACAGTGGTGATCTCGATGCGTCCCACATCTCTATCATTCTCGCGGGTGGCGGCAGCGGAACTTTGCTAAGTTTCTTATGATTTGCAAATTTGCCTTATTTAAACCGTGGTTCCGTCTACTCAAATATCACTTTTGTTACTTAGCTGACAATGTTCGGTGATATCATTTTTAGGCCCATCATTTCAAATGGTACCGGTTGTTTCTCGCCCTCGTTAAATCGGTCTCATGCATCCATAACGGTTTAGATAACCCCCTTTCTTCCGAATCCGGACGTGGCCGTGGAGCCATCGATGTGAGGTATATGTCGAATACTTAGTCTGGGGAAGCAATTTTTCTCAGTTGCGTAGCTACATCCAGGAGGGTTACGCCTGACTTGAGATTCTGTGTTATATGTCACCTCCTTGACCACCCAACGCGTTAACGGGAATAATATCAAGTGGCGGAGATATAAGCTCGGAGAGCTTGCATGGGGCCTTCCAGCTACTCGGGACTACTTGAATACTTGGTCCCGGCCGGAAACCCCAATTAATCGGGATACCTGGTCTCCAGTGGATTCGAGATAAGTCTGGAACTGGAACTCACGATAAGATTTCCAGAGCTTCTATCAAGCAGGAGAATTAAACGAAGCTTCCAGAATTGAGGGTATCAATATCGAACCCGATCACCAGCCACCCTAGCAAGATAATTGTTTTTTTAGGACTTGGGAGGCGATGAAACTCTCCCACGAACGCGAACGAGAAAGAATGCTCCTGGACCAGACTTAGGCGCAGGTTTTCCGCGGGAGGGAGATCATCCCAGCATTCTGGAGGTTTGATTCCGAAGTTATTTTTCGAAGGACATGAGAATCTTTGCGTGGCCTGCCAGATACCTCTGGGACTCGGACGGTTAGTTCCTCATTCGCTTGTCTGGTTATTGTATGAGGTCAACAGCTGTGCCTGTGGTAATGCCAGCTCATATGCATGGCTAGCAGTGTCCCTGAGGTATACTTAGGGGAATCTCTATGGACGGCAACCACTCGATAAATGGACACCCCTTGCATCTACGTATCCAGTCCTTGCGCGGATGCGTACCCTGAAATACCAAATGTGGGTCTCGTACCCAGGCTATATCCATCTGTAGGATCAGTGTAACTCACGAGAGGATACTGATAGTACAGCTATCATTCCGACAGAAACCGACACAATTCTGCTCCTGAGAGGCCTACAAGATAAAACAGAGCACTCGTGGGTATCATAAGAGCCTTAGTTATCATTGTTTTGCTATCACCAATATCCGAGGGACGTTTTAATTTGGAGGTCTGGACAGTCTGGCGTTGACCTTGTTGCATTTTGCGCTGCCAACCTGGACCCCGCAGCGGAAGCATATTATCGATAGAGCCCGCGATCTCGAATTGAGAGATACCATGGCATGTGCATCCGTTCGTCGTGTGGCTCGTGGGGTCGGGGGATTCGGTCTTTAGCTATACGCGGGCAGTTACCCACCTGCAGGGTCAGTCTGGTACCCATCTGCATTTATATGGTCGCTTTACCCCGCATTGCGACTGATACCGATAGAATGAAGCATTTAACTTCCAACCGAGGCACTGGTATCATGATCAAACGTAAGCCAAATGCCATGTAGAAGCATTTATAATCACCATTATGTAGCGTGCCATCCGTCGAGATATATCTTGCGGGAAGTAAACTCGACAAACCCGAACGCGTACGCGAACATGTCGGTGCGCGAGCTATCTGCAAGCTCGTCTGAAAACGCGTCGGACACCGGCGCCAGACAAGCCTCGATTGGTCCGACATTCCAGGCAATAGAACCCAGCAGGACCCTTGCAGGCCGGTGGAGCTCTGATTTGCTGGAGGCGGACTCAGGCTGGTTGGCCAGAGCGAGCCCGCCTTTTGCCCACCGAAAGTTTCGCTGCTCGACTTGTCTGTTGTTGCTAGGCCACTTTGGACCTCACCCGAAAAACTCTCTGCAGCTGCTTCTGCTTTCTTCTTCCTCTCCCTCTCCTCTCCCTCCTCCTCCTCCTCACAGCTAATCAACAACCTCATCATCGCCAATTGCTCCCTACCAGCTGATCCAAAGAGGTATTTTAGACTCTCCTTCTTGAGTGGCTTCCATAACTATCTTGCGGTTCCTCTCAAGCTCCGATAGCTAACTGGTTGGAGCTCCTGGCATTTTAGCCACTTCCCTACCTGCTACTTCAACCTCAACCTCACATTACACCCATCTACATCTACCCAGCGTTCGAATCTCATACCTTTCACAATGGTAGGTTCCTTTTTGAAGCCTTTTTTCTCTCTCTTGTACTAGAGAGCCGAGCATCTGTGAAACTAATACCTCTGGCTTCCAGGCGGCTGTCTCTCTTCTCAAAGTTGACATCCTCGACAACCCCGCACCCTTCAGCAAGCCCTTCAAATTCGAGATCACCTTCGAATGTAACGATCAACTCACCAAGGGTATGGTCGAATCGCAGCTCCGTTCGCCATCCGGATCATGTTAACTCGAGCTTTTGACTTCAGATTTGGAATGGAAGTTGATTTACGTCGGCTCTGCCACGAGGTTGGTTCCCAATTCTCCACGTCGCGTGCCACACTCGTGGTATAACAGACGCGTGCTGATACCTTGCATTTAGCTCTGAATACGACCAGGAGCTCGACTCCTTGCTTGTTGGACCAATTCCAGTTGGTGTCAACAAGTTCGAATTCAGTGCCGACCCACCTTCCCTGAGCAAGATCCCAACCTCCGAGCTCCTCGGAGTCACTGTCATCCTCTTGACCGGCGCCTACGATGGTAGGGAATTCATCCGCGTCGGGTACTACGTCAACAATGAGTATGACAACCCAGAGATGAACGCCGAGCCGCCTAAGCAACCGGTTACCGAGCGACTCATCAAGAATATCCTGGCCGAGAAGCCTCGTGTCACTCGTTTCTCCATCAAATGGTGAGTTGGCCAGTTTCCGAGATTTGGTATTCATGTGCTGATGGACGTACGCCCCAGGGACTCCGACCAATCTGCTCCCGCCGAATTCCCACCAGAACAACCCGAAGCAGACATGGCTCCCGACGATGCTGATCAGTATGGTGCCGACGAATTAGAAGACGAGGAAGACGAAGCGGAGGCTGAAGCCGGAGCTGAAGCCGCCCCCCGTGATCCTGATGCTATGGAGGAGGATACCGAGATGGGAGGCGTTCCGGCCGCTCCTGCTGAAGAAGAGTCTGCTGGTGAAGGCTCTGAAGATATCGAGGACAGTACCGACGAAGAAGTTGAAGAAGAGGAAGAGGGCGCGGAGGAGGATGACGCTATGGCGATGGACCACGAGGGTCAAGCCGTCGCTCCTGGTGGGGTCGGTCAACCACCCGTCCAACAACCCATTGCCCAGCACTAAAGTTGGCCTCCTCCTCATCTCTCTCACTTCTTAACTTTGGCTTAAGAACCTAACTCGGTGGCTGGCGAATGTGTGAGGTTTTATTTCTATTAATGATTTCTCAGGTTCAAGCTCAACGCGAGTATACCTTCTTCATACTCCCTTTCGGTTTCTTGAGTCTTTATGTCACAGCATGCATCGTCGGTACCTTTTTTTCCCCCTTTCTTAATGTCTCTTCACGAAATAAACCTTTGTCTTTTTCATACACTTTTCTTTGTAAGGATACACCGGGTTCTCTTCAGGGTTACTTACTTTCTCACGACCAAGCGTTCTATCCTACCATCCCCTCTCACGCTCCCCAAACTAAGTGCTTACCTACTCTTGTATTTCCACGTCCTGGTCGAAATGCTTTCACGAGAAATGTATGGTTTCCCGCATGTCTTCCTTTTCTTTAAAAGACTAGAGCCGTTTCCTTACTCGCCTTGTATCGCCGACCCTCCTCTAGATAAGAGCGGCGATGCTGGGCAGATTTCCTATGATGAAATAAAAGAACACCTCGTCTTTCTGCATCAATTGCAATTAACGGTGTAGTCCTCAGTAAACTCATGATCGTTCATGTTCAGCTAGCCCGTAGAGCCTTATACATATCATTCTGGGAATATTGAGGCTGTGTTGCCAATATCCGCCAATGCGATAATTATAACTAACATGCATCTTACCACCGACGGCTTACGGCAATAGCTAGAGCACTAATGACGTATCTCCGGCCGTCGGTAGAGGCCGTCGGCGCGGTAGGGCTGGCGAAGGAGAGCATAAGTCTTATATAAGAGGGTTAGCCCGGGGACACAAATTATAAGAGCTGGTATCTGCTGTTCTTAGTCGCCGCGAGCCTCGATTGCATACCCCCTCATCTCCCCGCTTAACATCAAGCTCAACCGCACAATAACAACTTCTTCGAACCACCCATCGCAATGGATGCCGAAACCTCGAGATTTATCGACAGCATTGTCGACCGGCGTATCATCGTCGCCTTCGATCTATTCGGCACCCTCCTAAGCACCGACTCCATCTCCAAGAAGCTCGCGGAGTACTATCCCGACAAGGCCGATTCAATATCCGCTGCTTGGAGGAAATACCAGTTGGAGTACACCTGGAGATTGAATTCTATGGGTTAGATTTAAGACTACCCTCCGCGAGCTTCTTCTATCAAACTAACACCGTGGAAATATCCTCTGCTATTTAGGAACATTCGAATCCTTCGACATCATAACCCACAAATCTCTCCTCCACGCCCTCTCAGAATCCTCAATCCCCCACGATGACACACAAATCGACTCAATTATCTCGGCTTACGCCACCCTCTCCCCGTTCCCTGACGTAAACTCCTGTCTAAAATCCCTTGAATCCACAAAGAAACACCTTCAGCCAATAATCTTCACAAACGGTACTTCAAAAATGGCAAAGACGGCGGTGGCGAACACACCGGAACTTGGTATATTCACTACAATCCGTGATTCGCACTTATCAGCCGACGAGATCGAGAAATATAAACCCCATCCTATGATTTATCAGTACCTTGCCGCCAAGGTTGGGAAGAGCCTTGGGATGGAGGATAGACATGGTGGGATCGATGAGGTTGTTCTGGTTTCGGCCAATCCGTTTGATATTGTCGGTGGTCAGGCGGTGGGGATGAGAGGGGTTTGGGTGGATAGAGCGGGGAACGGGTGGCATGATGCACTGGTCGAACAGGGGCCGAAGGTTGTGATTAAGAGTTTGGAGGAGTTGAAGGGGGTGCTGGAGGAGATTCTGGAAGTTAAGGGCAAGGTTTGGGAGGAAGTTACCAAGGAGAATAAGGAATCGTAGTGCGGATTATTCGACCGCCAGTCTATACCATCTCGGAAATGGTACCGGTGCGCAATATCAGAGCATCCCGTTTCAAAAAGTGTATAGTAGGACTAGTATTGACGTCGTAGCTGGCCAGGAAGGAAGGCTCCAGCCGAAACTAAAAGGAAAAGTAGTACATTATCAAAACAATGGAATACAAGAATGTGTATGCATATGGGTTTTATACAAAAGATGAACTAGAATGTCAAGATGGAAGAAACGCCGTCCCCACGCATATAATACAAACACTGGTAGACGTAACCCAGCCAAAACAAGAAACATGGCATCTCAATCCAGGGATCATACACCACTACTTCGCCGCCACCCCAAACATTAACTGTGCGTCTATTTCTTGTCCTTCTTCTTCTTCTTTGGCGCTTCTTCCTCTTCATCCGGTTCTCTTGATCGCTTCTTCTCCTTCTTTTCGGATCTGTCCTTCTTGTCTTTCTTCTCGCTCTTCTCTTCCTTTTCTTTCTTGTCCTTCTTCTTATCCTTCTTATCCTTCTTCTCCTTCTTCTCCTCTTTCTCTTCTTTTTTCTCCTTCTTGTCCTTCTTCTTGTCTTTCTTGTCTTTCTTATCCTTCTTGTCCTTCTTCTCAGCCTTTTCTTCATCCTTGCCGTGGATTTCACGTTTCTCAAGTTTGGAAGTGTCGATTTCGTCGTCATCCATCTCCTCATCCGACTCGGCATCAACATCGATATCGATATCGGCGAGAGCGAGATCCATTGCGTTTTTCTATGAAATCATCAGTTTCTGGTCACAGCCATGAAGTCAACTAGGATCATATTTAGACTTACCATCGCAACCTCGTTCTTTGTAGGAGTAGCACCAGTGGCATAAAAGTTCAGCCGCTCCTCAACCTGGGCCTTCAATGCCTCACCGAATTTAGTGGTCGGTACATCCGAGAAACTGTCTATCCTCGAAGCAATCGAGCACTTGTTGGCAAGGAATCTAGATATCCGTCCCTTGTTCTTTGCTCCAGCGCGCCCAATGAACGAAGAATGGTATATCAGACCATATTTCGGTGTATTGCCCTTGGTCTTCAGCGCTCTGAAAAGCGCCTTCTCCGCTCCCAGGATCTGGACTGTCGAGGCTGGGTATTTGCTCAAATTGGTCAAGCTGCCGGCGTGCGAAATCAATCTGGCACCGACAACTTCTCCGATCAACGCCGCCAAATTAGGCGCAACGATAGCCATCTTGTTGATCAAGTAGTCGTGTAGTTTCCTTCTGTACTCCGTCAAGCTAACCACTCTCTGGGCGAAATTTGTCACGTTCTCCATATCCGCCTCGGAGATGTCCTGTCCCATGGAGACTTTGGCGGCGTCGATAACGGCTTGGGCGATATCAGCGTCATCATTGACAATGACAGCGAGGTCGTGGAGTTTGTCATTGTTTAGTTTGGACTTGTCTTGGATGAAGAGGGCGAGTTTGGCGTATTGGTAGTTGTCGCTTACGATCTTGACGAGTTCTGGGAAGTGCCAGGAGTACCATTCTCGAACACGCATGGCGAAGGTGTTGACATCTTTGTCGAGGAGGTCGAGGAGAGCGATGGATTGGATGATGTGGTTGCTGGGGTACGGTCGTTAGAACCTGACTCTGGTGGTGGACACTACGAGGAGGGAATTGCAGGGACATACTCATTCTTCTGAACAGAGAACTTGACTTTAGCTCTGGAGAAAGCATGACCGAGACCGAGACTTGCACGTTCGACGTCGCCGGACTGTAGCTGCTTGAGGAGCTTTGTGGAGTGTAATCGCAGCCCACGGATCAGGTCCTGGACGACCTCATTGGTCTCGCATTGGACATTTGGAAAGTCGGCTTTGATAGAGGTGGCAAGGTTCTTGTCTGCGATTCCGAGGACGACCTTCTTTTTCTTTGCAGAGGGTAGGTTGGCCTGTAGGAGGGTCTTGAGGTACTCAGACATGATACCTGCGCAAGCATTACTCATTCAGCGATTGTCAATAGAACACAGCGACTCGGAGGATACACACCCTCAGAGACATCATTGGCGTTCTCGAGTGCATGTGCAGCACCCCTAGAATATGCGATATCCACGTCAGCCATCTAATTCCTCCAATTCGCGATTTCAAAACAGGTTATTGGTCCGGGTAGACGTACTGGAACGGCGCGAATGACACCAATTTCACCATCTTTCCGAACTTTGCCAGGTCCTGGACGGATTCCTGGACCTCCTTCAGACGATTGCCAATCGTCTCCGGCTGCATAACGACCTCGAAGATCGAGTAGCCGACGGCATTCTCGAGGAGGACGTAGTCGACGGCCGCCATTATGTCGGTGGGTATTCTAGGTCCCGGTTGCAGAGGCACGTGTTCTGATAGTTCGTGATATCCTACCCACCAAACCTGATGTCAAAATGGGTAAGGAGGTGTCGACCGCTTTTAGTGTCGAAAAAATGTCACGATGGTTGGCGATGGCTGGGGTGGTGTGGTGTGGTGGATTCGTCCGTTGGTCTCAAGAAAAACTGAATTTTTGAAAAATTTCAGCGTGGAAAATACAAATGTGGCTTAGCCCCAGTTCTGGCGCTGCTGCGGCTTAAAAACAGTAGGAAGTGTGGCTGGTGCGTTGTGCAGGCAGAAAGAAAAACTTCGAACAACAAATTCGAGCTGGTTCTATCGATAACACACACACGCACACCCCACCATATTCGCACTTTTTGCCTTTTTTACCATCACGGACGACGAATATTTGCTCGATCACGACGGGAGATCCGAGGAGTTTGAGATACGAAGCTATAGACGCCAAATTTGAAGCTTGGGAAGGATGTCGGCAGCTCAGTTGTTGAATCCAAAGGCAGAGAGCAGGGTACGTGACGGTTTTGAACGGGATTTTAGGATGGTGTGCTGATATCGCGGGTTTAGAGGAGAGGTGAAGCTCTCAGAGTCAATATCAATGCCGGTATTGGGCTGCAGGAGGTTCTGAGATCGAATTTGGGACCTATGGGGTATGTCCAGTCCGGGGAGCCAGGCTTTTGGAGCAAGATGCTGACGAATGCTGTGACAGGACGATAAAAATGTTGGTATCTTCGCGATTACGACGCTTCGAGGTTCTAGCAGCTAAATTTTGATATCAGGCTGGTAGATGGTGCTGGTGGTGTAGGTTTTATATCCCACAGATGTTCTACACGGCGATGCTGACTTTGCTGGTATCTAGATCAAACTCACGAAAGACGGCAAGGTTCGAGAACAAGCATATCGATACTTATGCTAGGATGACGCTTATAAGGGGATAGGTTTTGTTGAGTGAAATGCAAATTCAGAGCCCGACAGCGGTCCTTATTGCTCGTAAGCATATCAGATTCTTCGTCCCGTGAGTTCTTACTAACTGCGACAATAGGTGCCGTACGTATACCTGCGATATAGAATACACGAGCACGAAACTCACACAACCGACTACACTTAGGCTACAGCTCAGGACGAAATCACAGGGGACGGAACCACTTCGGTAGTCCTACTAGTCGGTGAATTATTACGCCAGGCCGACCGCTATATCTCCGAAGGTGTCCACCCAAGGGTTATCGTTGACGGGTTCGAGATCGCAAAGAATGCTGCCATAAAGGTACTTACAGCAGGGGAAGAATTCTAAAAAAAAAAACTGGCTAAATTATATTTAGTTCCTCGATGGCTTCAAGCAGGACGCCGCAGTCGACCGTGAGCTCCTGCTCTCCGTCGCTCGTACCACACTCTCTACCAAGCTATCCCAGGCGGTTGCCGAGACCCTCACCCCAAGCGTCGTGGATGCTGTTCTCGCGATTCATAACCCTCCAGAAAAGATCGATCTCCACATGGTCGAAATAATGACAATGCAGCATCGAACGGCTTCTGAGACCCAGCTGATACGAGGACTTGCCCTCGATCACGGCGCCCGCCACCCCGACATGCCAAAGCGTGTCAAGGACGCTTATATCCTTGCTCTCAACGTCTCTCTTGAGTACGAGAAGAGCGAGGTCAACTCCTCGTTCTTCTACAGCAGTGCAGATCAACGTGAGAAGCTTGTCGAAAGCGAACGTAAATTCGTCGACGAGAGGCTTCGAAAGATTGTCGAGTTGAAGAAGGAGGTCTGCGGCGCGGACCCGTCGAAGGGGTTCGTCATCATTAACCAAAAGGGCATTGACCCCCTCTCCTTGGATGTTCTGTGCAAGAATGGCATTTTCGCCCTAAGACGGGCAAAGAGAAGAAATATGGAGCGTTTGCAGCTTGTCACCGGCTGTGTAGCGCAGAACAGTGTGGACGACTTATCCCCAGAGATTCTGGGGTGGGCCGGCAATGTCTACGAGCACACTCTCGGAGAGGAGAAGTATACGTTTGTCGAGGAAGTCAAGGATCCCAAGTCAGTCACGATACTTATCAAGGGACCCAACGCGCACACAATAGCACAGGTGAAGGACGCAGTACGAGATGGTTTGAGGAGCGTTTATAATATGATTACGGATCAATGCGTTGTTCCGGGTGCCGGTGCCTTCCAGATCGCGTGTGCCGCGCATCTGTCGAGTGATGAATTTAGGAAGGAGATCAAAGGAAAAGCGAAGACTGGTGTGCAGGCTTTCGCGGACGCGTTGCTAGTCATTCCCAAGACTCTAGCACAAAATGCTGGATTTGATATCCAGGACAGCTGTGCGTGGTATTCCCATCAAGTTTTAGCACTAAGACCGCAAACTAATAGGTTTGGATATAGTATCGGCACTGCAAGATGAGCATGCAGAAGGTCACACTGTCGGTTTGGATCTTACGACTGGAGAGCCGATGGACCCTGTCAGCGCAGGTGTATATGATTCTTACCGGGTTTTGAGGAACGCTGTTGCATCTAGCTCGAGCATTGCATCGAATTTATTGCTATGCGACGAGATGCTGAAGGCTAGGCATATGGTAAGTTCTTTTCGCTCCGTCCCCTCAAAATAACATGCCTTTTGGAACACTTTACAGACGGCTAACACGTTTAATAGGGTGCAAAGACTGGTCCCGGAGGAGAGCCGGAGGAATAAATGCAACAAAAGTCATATTCGTGTATAGCATTATAGACTAGCAGAGCCAAACGGTAGAATCAAAAGCCAATGCGATTTCGATAATGCAGCATGCAGCATCAGCATGATGATAATAGGTGTTTGGTCCGACCGGTCGATGCCACCATATTTCGCGATCTCGGACACAGCGCTAATCTTCAAAAGAACGGCACGATATAAGTCTAGTGCGTTTGAGCCTTGAAGATCGGGAGAAGAGCGAATAATCGAGAAACTGTAAATCTCGATCGTGGAAAAAAGGTAATTTTGAAATTTGCATTCGAGCCACATCCGCACTGGCCATCCTGTGATCGTCTGTGCGGCAAAATTTTGCATTGATCCTCATATCTGAGCGCCGGGATATTATACCCTCCCGTTTCGCCCCGTAAACTTACCGTTTGATCGATTGATTAACGTTGGAAAAACAAAGTCGAGGTCTGACGTAGGCTGCGTAGACGACACAAGCAATGATCCCTGTCAGAACACACACAGACGGCAGATCACCACAACCGCATCGACTGATCTATTCTTTGCCTTGGAAAAGAACAAATATGAGCACCCTGAAGATCTCGGAGGCAGGTTTCTTGGTATTGGGCTGATAACAAGGTTTTATCGAAGATTGAATGGGGATTGTTAGAATTCGATCTTGTTCAGTGCAGAGGATTATTGGTGGCTTGGTTTTTCCGGACTTTGTGGTGGCAGAAATGCAACAAGGTCGCGTGTTGATAACTCGATTCAAGCATGCAACGAAAGGTCACATTCGAATTCCAACGACGGTTCTCTGAAGATTATAGAACCACTATTATTCAAGTAATTAAGTATAGCCCCCGTTGGTATCCTCTTTGCTTATCGGAAACCCCCGTTTTTAACATATACGGCATCACTTTGAGAGGTGTGGCTAGGCGGATCTCCTCATCTCAACCTTGGAGTCGGATCGAGTTTTGGTTGATGCTGACCCGCCCACAGTTGCACATCTTTTTATCGGTTCTACGGACGCCGACCCATAACTACTGACCCAGGTGGCCTGACATTAACTCGCCGTCGTCGTCTTATATATTCAAATTCGAGTTCCTTCTACGGATATATAGTGGCTTGGTTTTGCCACGAAGGCGGCCAAAACCGGATTGCCTGGAACATGCGGCCGAACAAAACTGATCAACATCATGCACGGGCCAATCAGAGAAGCTTCCCGGGGAGTGAGTCTCCGGCGAGAACCACAGACAGCTCTTCCCCGAGCCATTGCCGGGATTCCAGACCTCGAACGTCCGAGTATCCTTTATTACTTCTCAGAAAATGGTCCAGAGAAGCACGGACGGGCGTGCATATATAGGGCTGAATTAAGGTTGAAGAGACCCGGCTGGCCATGTGGCATATATATGCATATAACGCTCTGCTACGACCAAGACGGACAAGACTCGATTCTGCACCGGTACCGATGATCCACAGAACTGGGCGAGGAATATCGATCTCAGGGCCTTATAATTACAATGCACTGGAGATTCTGGACGGATTGTTCGGATTTCACACCACATGACAGCCGTGTTGGAGGGTTTGCTGGCACAACTCAGCCTAAAGCACGCTAGCCGGCCGAGCCAGAGGACCGATCGATCGATCCATCTCGTCATGAGCGTGAACGAGCCCACCAGACAAGGCCCGGCTGCCCGTCAGCCAGTGCAGTCCGTCCTGTCAAACGAAAATCAGGCCTGCCCGCTTATTCGGTCGCAGCACTGCAGCGGTGGATCAGAACAGGCAGAGATTTGCGCTGCGCTCGAACAAAATTTAAAATCCAAAGCGGAATTTTAACTTTGTAAATTTCCTTTGACTAACGACATCCGCAACACAAAATCCGGCCACCCACGGCTGCTGCCAGCGATACACAGCCAAAACCTCGATCTCCGCCCCCGCTGGGTTTGGTGGGTGGTTGCCATTGGAATTCTTCGGGTTTACGGTGCCGGAGTAACAAGCCGGCCAATAGCGAGCCAGGAAACAGCTACCATTTTGGACGTCCGGAGGGAAACTGGGTGCCAAAGGATTGTTCCTCCGTCCATGGGATCCTGTCGACTGGACACGGGGCAAGTGTGTATGCGCGCCCAGCATGGTCCCTCTGGTGCTTATGCAGGGAAAAGTCGAATCTGTCGATGATCATATGGCCGAAGACGCCTGTGGGGCTTGATTCGACGAGAATACAGGCTCGTTCATGTGCATTCCAGCGCTCGGAGGTATCATGTACCTGCTCTGCCAATATAAGTTTGGACCCCCCGGTTTTGCCCTTGTATGAGCCATGAGCCGTGACCCGTCAGCCGTTTTTTTTTTTTTTTTTTCTCACACAAGGGTTGACAGGTTGCAGCCCGTCGAAAATCCTCGATAGACCGTTATTTTGGCGATGGCCGAGGAGCCGGGAGGTCGGCCATCTCGTCGACAGTGGGGAATCGCCCTCTTTAAGGGTTCCCACCATCAGGCTCTATTTTCTAGTCGAGGGTGTGCGACGGCTGCTGGACGCAATGGTTCGACCGGAGAATCGAGAATCATGAAGGCGATCGGGAGCTTATGTTCGAGGCCCAGAACCCTGATTCCCTCGCAACTTGCCACCAACCATGCTCAATGACGCTGCCCTGGAAAGGCCTTTTCTGATTGGCTCGATCCTACCAGGATCTTCCAAGGTACCTGAGGATCGAGAAACACCAAAATTTCTTGATGGAGATACCATCTTTTGCTGTTGACGCTTGCGCGTAGCTATGCCTCAGCGGATGTGTGCCCTGTCAATCACTCCACCGCCAGTGCATGGGGCAAAAACAAGGCAGAGGGCCCTGTCCCTTATCAAAACTCTGGATGGGATAAAATTGGCAATTGCATCTGTGGGCATGCCGCTTTTCGAGAATAGCCCTTCCGAAATCAAGGAAATACAAGGACCCACGGATAATACAACCGTCTTTACGCATTACCTCGCAGGGAAGTCGTTACGATACTCCTGACAACGTCAGCTTTTCATTCCGGAATCCAACTTCAACTTCAACTTCAACTTTTATTCTCTTTTCAAACGTCACGATTTTCCATCCCCGTTTGAGTCGCCTCAGGGGACACCAAGAGCCATCAAATCATAGCTATGCCTGACGACCATTTTATATAAGCACTCTGGCTATTATAGCTTCGAAAATATATCTGAATCCATACACACGACTTATCTATGTCGACACCCAACGCCGAACTAAATCCTATGTCGGTCGGTAACAGCAGCCCTAAACACCCTGCATCACCAACTTTGAATTCATCAGGTCACGGGCAACATCATAAGAGAACGGCCCCGGAGAATTCAGTATCACTTCGCCATGGAATCGCTTCCGCCAGCGCGGCAGAGCCGAATAAGGTCTTTGCCGCCCCGCCAACGTTGCCGCATGGGAATCGACAGAAAATCGCCCAAAGCCCTCCATCATTATCACGGTCTAGAGAAGCTGCGGCGGGACAGTTGGAACAATCACACGATCGAGGGATCGGTGGGGATGAACCGCCACAGTCGTTGATGCGGGAGGTTGATCGAGAATCTGCGGTTAATTCCAATGGGAGCAATGATCGAAGTATTCCAGAAGATTGGTTTAAGAGTCTGAACACCAACGTGGGCGACTTCAATAAGCCAACTGTAGCTGATGGTAAGTGCTAAGAAGTAAGAGTGTGTGCCCGTATATATAATATGGAGCCAACCCTCTGCTTTCAGCCTGTGGTGCTAACTTCTATTATTATCTTAGGCGATTCACCCTACTATTTGCCCTCAGAAAAGCAGCGGAGAAAGCAGAGGCACCAACTCAACCCAAACCTGAGAGCAGCTGGCGGAGAAATCATTATTAGAAATCGCTCGACGGACCTCGTTCGAACAGCTCATTTCCTGAATCCAAGTTATCCGCCTATGCCCCCGACTCAGGACTCCGAAGATGAGAGTGATGTGTACAGGAGCGTCATTGACGACCTCACGATCAAGAGTAAGTGGTGGCCTGACCCATTTCCGTCCTAAAATTTTTGTGGACTCTGCAGCTATTCGGGCGATGCTTGGCGAACGAATCCTCGAATTGGGAATTGGAGAGCGGGGAGCGGGGACAAACGGTCATATTGGCCATGTGATAACAAACTTTTTTTTTTTTTTTCAGCGTGCTAACTCATGTTGCATTTTTTTGCTACAGATAAAAAATTGAAAAAGAAGTTACGTAAAATGGAGAGGCTGCACTGCAATGAGCTTAATGAAGAAAAGCTATTTGAGGTTCGGTGTTATGGGCTTCCTCCGTAAGTGGTACCATGTCGTGTGATTCGTTGAGGCGTCGATGATGTGAAATCAATACTCTTGGTCTGGGCCTCAGACTAACGTGAGTCTTAGATCCCGCAAACAAGAGTTGCAGGAGCTTCTGCAAAAGTTCGCAGCAGGTCTAGATGGCAATGGAGGGGTCTACGAAACCAAACGGTCCGATGCGATTTCCAATGCCAATGCGACGTCTTCGACGAATCCGTCTTCCTCGTCGCTTTTACAAAACACTGACTCGGCGTATGCCACAGACACCCGGATGACTAGCTTGGATGGTGTTTCGGCGGACGCGGCTAAAACGAATGTACCCAATCTAGGACAAGTGAAGGCTAAACCCAGGGGAGCATCAACGGTGTCATTGAGTATCGATCCCCGGCCATTACAATTTGCCAATGAAAGGGCCAGGATGAAAGTGGTAGTGAGGCGTCTGGAGCAACTCTTCACAGGGAGCGACGCCCTTCAGTCAGAGTTGGAGAAATCGCGGGCCCAACAACGACTTGCAGTCGCTGCGGCCACCGAGAAACATGATACTGCGGTAGATGAAATGCTGGCAGAGTCTGGTGATGAGGACGATCGAAGAGAGGCGTTTATGATGTCGCACCAACAAGACGACGACCTGACGAAGGAAAAGAACTTGGATCAAAAATCGACTGCCGATACATCCCATCAGAGGCCGACTCGACCGATGGATCTGGACCCAAACCGAGCTCAAGTTGCGGCGGATAACGTTGAGTATCTCGAGCAAATGACGTTCTCTTCGTCCCATAAACACCACAAACCTGCAACTGCCGGAGAGTCAACTGGATGGGTATATTTAAATCTTATCAATAACATGGCGCAGATACATACGCTCAACGTTTCGTTGTCGTTCATCAAGAAATCCATTCGGGCGATTAGCGACAAGCTCGAGCTAAGCCCAGATGGAAATAAAGTCAGATGGAGAGGTGGTTTGATTGGGACAAGATTAAGCAGTGAAGGTGATTCTAGTAGCGGGATGGGCGACTCGAGTAACGGGGATTCATCACCCGGGGAGGGACCTCCAGGATTGAAATCGAAATCGAACCTTAATCACGAAGAAAAAAGGGGTGCCAAAACTGTCCCGGCAAAAGATACAAAGTCTCGACTGTCCCGAATCTCTTCGCCGGTTCCTACTCCCACCGCATACACTACGGACGCCTTCCGTTACCGGCCATTAATGTTCCACAACCTCAGTCCACAGAAGAGCAGCTCAACGGATACCTCAGAACAGGATGGATCTGATAGTAGCTCTGAAGAGGATACTACTGGTTCTGGCGGCCCGGCCCCTATTCTCGAATCCGGCTCGAATTTTGAAGTTGGCGAGATGGTCAAGTTCGCGCCGATAGATGGATCAATAATATACTTTGGAGGTGCTCCATTTTTCACCGACCTTAGTGCTCAGGTTGTCTTTCGGGAAGGAGGCCATACCTTCATGAGGAATGGGGATAGTAAGAATTATGATAGGTTCGTTGAAGAGCCTGTCGGGCCTACTAACCCGGGCGCTGAGAGGGATGACGAGCAGTCGCTGGACCAGCAACCTCTCTCAAACTTTGACTGGTCTTCGCAAGATATGGATATGAGCTTAACAGAGGACTCGGAAGAATGTCTGCCACAGCTTACATCACTTGCGTCACCAGCGAATGATACCCCCCCGACCGCCATGCCGTCCCCACGCCCGTTCGAATGTTCCGGGGTTGGTGGCGTCCGGCCGGAGGATAACTTTGTAATGTACGTCAAGACGGTACAGAAACCGACCCGACTAAGGAAACACCGATTCCGAACATCTGGGGCCTTCCATCACCTTATACCCCCCGAAAACCTTAATCAATTCCTCGCCGATGACAGTTCTACATCTATGACTGGCTTCGAGACCGAAGTCGCAGATACCACCCACATCCACCTAGCACCTTCAAAACTCCCTGACCCTGTTTTCGCATTCTCCCTTAGCGACAATTCCTCTGATCCATTCGCTTCGTCCGACGAACCTCGATCTTACGAATCGCATTTATCATTTGCCTACAATATTGAATCCGACTCTCGCTCCTCTGGTGAAGGGATACCTTCGTTTCACAGTCCTGAGCTTGGTGACGAGACACCAATGGACCTCGACGCAATGGAAGGGGTTATCACTGACGGCAACCCCCTTGCCCCTTTAAGCGTTGTCGCCACTGCAGGAAGTGAAGATGGGAGCATCGACGGCTCACTAAAGGACACTCATATTCTTAAATCCTTGGATGATATGGATATTGGGCCCATTTGACGCTCTCGACCTCCAGGATCATCTTAAAAACATCTTTCTCGTTTCGTACATATTTGATCACTGTTTTTCTTAGCCTGGATTTTATTCCCTTTTCGATTCAAGCATTCATACCTATCAACATTTCATTGGCGTCTATTGGGTATATTTTGACATTTTGATATACCACTCTTATTTGGGAATCACTTTTGAGCATATTTCTTCCCTCTTTCAACGATTTTACGTTGTTGGTGCGGACCAGGTCTACGAAGTCCCTCTCCGTATCCCTTACGATGTCCTCGCTAATATTTCTTCGTTTCTCTTAATTTCACATTTTTCCCATCAGATAATTTGTGCCCTTCACTTTATACTTTTTCCGGCGATTGGATATATTTGTAGCCACCCTTCGCTGTTATTTAACTTCTCACCATAGCGGTGTATCCTTCTTATTGTCTCTGCTATATGTAGGCAGTAGCGATTTCACTGGTCCCGTGGTTTGGGTAAACGGGATCTAGCTAAAAGCTTTTACGAAGATTTACTTCTAGCCTTGTTTGAAAAAGCATCTATTCACGAGCATATTTCTGTATACATAGGGAAAATCCTACCCTACGACTGGTGTCTATAATAAGCTTAACAAAGCTACTAAGCTAGTATTTCCCAGAAAAAGTATCGTCATCTACTCTGACACCACATGTTTTAACTCATCGGACCCCCAGACACACATCACCAAGTCCGCAATAGCATTCTCAACCCTTGGTTCCGTGTAAATCGACATCCTTTCATCTCCGTGGACATCCATTGGTACCATTGTTCCACGGTGTGACATAGCGGTAGCCAGTACATTCCTCTGAACTGATGGTATTTCTCTCAGCTTACCGGGGTTTCCCGACACCTTTAGGTACGATGAGTAGTCCAGATGGTATCTCAAGGGCTCGCCTCTATCTCGCCTCAACAACGCGCTTGAGGTTTCGGTCAATTGAAAACTCCTGATGCCGAAGTAGAATGTCATGAGTCTTGTACCCAAACACTCAGTGCTTCCGCCGGACCAAACCATGTCGAAACTCAGGGCGTCCGTGCCGTTTGAGTTCAGGAAAAAAGCGGAGTCGGTGTCTACGGGGATATCTGACATTGAGGGTTTTGGAATGTTAGGGTCGGGGTCGGGGAAGCCTTGTGCTGGGAGTCTATCGTTTATGGCTGTGTATATCGCGTGGATTGGAAGTTCTCCTGGTGACGGGAGCGATAAACCGCTTTGCCCTGGGAGCGGTGGAGAGGTGATAAGTTCGTATTGATGGATTTCGTTCCTTTCTACGGGACGGCGAGACCATTCTTCTTCTTCGCGGGAAAGACTGATTTTGCCGAGTTTGGTGATTCGGGTTCGTCCCCAGAGGTTTAGGTATATGCTGACCTTTGGGTTATCGTGATGATAAAGTTTTGGGGCACGTTGTCGGACGACTCGGTACTGGATGTAATCATGGTAGCTTTGGAGCATTTCGTCGTCCTTTTCGCGGGTGATGGTTGAGTGAATGTAGTCCTCTTCGCCGGCGGATACTATCCCGTCTTCTTCTGAGGCTGTACCCGTGGTTAGGGAGAAGGTTCTGATGTAGACTTTGAATCCAGTTGTTTCGTCTAGGTCTTTGCGCCATTTGCTACCGTTCCTAAGGTCGGGTTTTATAAGAAGGATATGGGAGTCCTCGACCATTACTACTTTGTCTGCGGGGACGAGTGGTGAGGCGGTAAATCCGCGGGTACCAAGGGCTTCTTGTTCATAGCGGAAGACGATTTTGCCCGTGAAGATATCCCAGACGAAGAGGCCGACTCTCAAGGAGTTGCTTCGGTTGTTGAGGGCAGCGTAGTGGGTTCTTGAATGGTCGCTGACGATACCCTCCTACATATCACAAGTAGAAACATTAGCTTTATTATACTCATAATATGTATTTGATTTGTCATTCTTTATACGTACCGTATAGTTGACGTGCCGGTACTTGAAAGTCTCGAACAATGATAGCTGTTCATACGATGCCTTCCGCTTTCCACCGTCCTGCCCATCTACCTTGGCAAACGGCGATATCAACCGAAAGATTTGAACCACATTCGTGTAGAAAGACCCAGTCGCGTTCTCTAGCTTTCCTTCCTTCGTATGCTCAATCACCAATATATCCTCAAAAACTCGAAGCCGTCTAACAGAGTAAGCAGAAGGCTGGGGTCCCATATTATAAGTCCCCAGTTCCAGCCGCATATTCGAATACTCCCCAACATCATGGTTCCAAAATATCACTTCAAGCCCTCCAGCCTGCGGGCTGACGTATACGAGCACATCATCAGCGATGGCGTATACGAAGCTATTCGATTGGTTCTTACGAAGTGGCAGACGGATCTCTTGGACCGGCGTGCCCTTTCGAAGGTGCTGTGTTCTGATGCTGAAGTTGCGGAAAAGGGCCTGGTAGTATTCCGATGTTAACTTGGGAGTTTGATCATCAGTGACCCCGGCTTCTAGATCCTTCTCGAGACGGGTTATTATTTGATATTCTCGAGAAGCGGAGCCGTAGATGCGGATTGCAGCCCGGAGGAGGTCGGGAGAGGAGAAGAGCCCATTCCAGTGCTGGGGTAGGGATATTATATTAGTCGGATACCCATTGAGTAGTCTTAGTTGGTCGCAAAATTACACACTTTGTTAACCCCTCTGATCCTGCAGACATCCGTAGCGTCAAGGTACGGTAACAGGGATAGAGCGATATGGATTTCTAACGCTGAGGGGTCCATCTTGTTGGAGATTTGCTAGTGGATGTGTTGGCTGGGAAGTCAGAACTTTGGACTCTGGCGGTTGTGTTACCACGCGTTATCTGATAGACTAGACCTTCCTGACTGAGATGAGGGGTCCTACTTATACTTCTTATGTGCTATTTGTCTTCTCCCTCTTTTGCGAAAAATGCAAAGTCCTAAAAGCGGCAAAACCAATTCTTTTAACGTTGAAGTCTCTTATATTGATCTTGTTACGACAGTGCAATTGGTGCCTGGGCAGGGATTGCGTAAGGTTATCTGACATGACAATGTGCTCGGCCGCGGACGGCTGTGAAGAAGTCCCGCGATCCAGCCAAAACGGCAAATCCTAAAAGCCGAGTGGAAACCGCGTACTTCACGTGGCTGCCTCTCTTACCGTAAAAAGGATACATTCTTTCCGCTCGGGCTTCGTCTTGTACCGGCTCTTCCATTGAGTCTTATGCAGAATGCACTATCCTATCTCGGGACGCAAAAATACAACAGACCACTTTGTGTTGCAGACGAGGCCAACAAGGCTGTGCGAGTACATACAGACGCATAAAAATCAAGTGCATAGATATTCGTTTGTCAGGTTGATAAGGAAATAAGAAGGCTGTCGAAAGTGACTCGATCCTAGCTCCGCTCGAACATTCTTTGATTGAACACCCCATCCTTGAGTGCTTCTGGGGCGCCGTTCCAAACAAATGTATAGCCTTGTTTCTCCTTTTTCTCCCCCGTCTCTGGGGATATCTCGTGAATGACGACCGATTCTGAGCGGTAGTTGGCTCCTTCGTAGACTTTGAGACGGTCGAGGTGCGCCTTGGTCGCGACCGTATACGTGAACCCTTTAATCAGCGACGGTGGTTTGTCCGCAGCGGTCTCGTCATCGGGTTTGACAAGGGCTGGATAAGGTCCCCATAGTTTGATTTTGTACCCAGCCAATTCTGCGGGTGTGAGGACGGGTTCTCGGTCGAGTTTGAGGATACGTTTCAAAACTTCCGGAATCATGAGGGTTCCGTAGAAAAAGAGGAGAGTTGGCTTGAAGTGTTCTGAAGATGCAGAAGCATCGGCACCTGCTTTGCTTGATCCTCCGGACTGCATTGTTGGCGTTTTGTTTTGTTCACGGGGGAGAGCAACTTTGTTTGATGGAGTGTAGATGGCTGGATTGACTTTGCGTGTCGAAAAGGCTAGAAAAGTTGAAGGGGATGACACATACGGTCGAATGTTCTTTATATGGAATTATGGCCGATTTAGGTTGTGAGAAGTATTGATAAAATTGCAACAGAGTCAACGCAGATCCTGCGAAGAATACAAGAGCGAGACTGCGCAAGTCCGACAACGTGTAAACGTTATAAACAGAGGTAGCCCCTCCACGCGATCGTTTATTTCCGATAGAATATTGCCGGATAGGTGACCCTCGATTGGTGAATTGTAAAGGTATCAATATACGCTGAAGTAGTCGGTTGTGGCCGTAATATTCAATAATTTGGTTCCGCGGCTCTAAAGGCACCGTGATTCAATTCGCTCAACATCCGACCCGCCGGACCAGCACCAGCTAAGATACTTGCACCGAAAAGCCAGACTATCAGTGCATGTACGGCGTGAAAGCGTATCAAATACACCCCGCACTCGCGGACTTATTACCATTCCACCTCGATCGAACCAGCATACAGTTATGTCGAATCATCGTGGCTCGAATACGAAAAAGGACGGTGTTCCACAGTTGCATCAACAAGGAGAGAGAAATGCCCTTGCAGTACAGAATAATGCCGAATGGTCGATCAATATTAATACTCAACAGCGGGGACGCCCTACACAATGTACAACATCCCCAGGTATTCCGGACTTCAATCTAGAAGGGTCGGATTCCGATATATGCATGGACACTGTCATAGCCCCAGCAAAGTGGTTTCAAACCGGTATTCCCATGCCGCCTCCGGAAGAGTGCCGACCCGAATATCAGCTAGCAGCACAGCCAGAAGCACTCGTCAACCAAAAGCAGCAGTTTCAAATGATCGTGGGCTGCCTTCCTCCATTCTGCCCATTGTTCAAACCGCACCAGATAAACTTTCTGGAGATGAAATATGCGATAATCAACGCCGACTTCCACCCGGTCCTTGAAAGCTCCCTCCACCTTCTCAATTTCGATCTCAGCAGCGCCGAGTCCTGTGCACAGAAGTATATGAGTATGGAGGGGTCCCGTCCCGCGGCCGCTATATCAATTATTCTCTGTGCCATCATAGCCAGAATCCGAGGCGATTTCGAGGAAAGTATTGCCTGGTACCAAAAAGCAAGCCAGTACGTGGAGCAGTTCAATGGGTATGTACGGTCTACTGATCCAATGTACCCCTCGTTGGCCCCCACACACTGGAACCTCTCGAGGTCAAGAGAATCACTTTTTTTTTATAAGTCACTTGCCAACTATAATAACAACTCTATCCTTTTTAGCAAGTGTCCTGGAAATACTAGTCCGTCGTTTTCCAATGACCAACTCTGGCTGTGGGGCATCGACGCCATCATGCCGAGGCCCTTAGACGCCATTCCGCTTCTGAGGACTTTTGCCAGCGAACTGACGAAAAATCCTCGCAAAAGGGATACTCTTTGCATCGACAAAATTCAGCAAGCTTTCCGCGGTGAATGGATAGTTTTCTTCCAATGGTGTGTGAAAAACCTGTTGCTTGATACTATTGATCCTTTGTGGGAACGTGTTCGGGGGCCTTGCGATCGCTGGATGTTGGAACGCAGTCTATTGGAACAAACGAAAACTAAGCAAATGACGGAGACGGTTCAGAATTTGATTTCCCAGGGGCCGGCCGTGCCCCCGCCGCGCGAAGAATAACTACTGGGTGAATCGAGATAATCTTACGGTGTCATATAGCCCAGTCGCCTCCGCCTTCCTTCCGTCTTTTTATTGGGTTTCTTATAGGGTCGGGGCCGTTGGATCACTGGGTAGGGCTTTGGCACAAATAAAAATGGTGATTAATTGCGGAGAAAATTAAGTTGGGTCGGTTTGTTTTCATTAGGAAAGTTTATCGAAGTGAATACAAAGTCATATGAAAAGAAAAGGAAAAGAAAAAAAGAAAAGGAAACCCGCTGTCCATTTTAATCCTGGTGGTTTCTCTCCAATTTGTAACTTCCAAAAAACGCCAATGATATGATAACGGTTCCATACTTCCACTTCTCCCTCTCTCCCGTAGCACTCTCGTGATTAGTCAATTCTCCATGGTATCTGTCATACCCATTTAGAAAAAACCCTTAGCCCCCCCTAAGACGGCTTTACGTTTCTGGCTATCAATGAACTTGCTGGTGGCCTTTGCAAACTCCGCTGTGGTATTCTCTAGGTTCTGCATGTTGTCCTGGAAGTTTTGTAGGTTTTGTGTTCGAGCGTTGAAGGCGTTGGCCATGTTACCGAAGACACTGTTTCCATTTGCTACTGTGGGGCTCTTTTCACCGCCATTCTTTTGCTGTTGTAATCTCAGCTGTTTCTGAGATATTGGTCGGTCTGGGCCGCCGATGAGTAGATCGAAGTCCTCGGCTGAGATATGCTGTGTTCCACTAATCCATTGAAGGCCACTGATGGTGGGACGAGCCGGTGGTAGGATGTCAGGGTTATACAGAACATCTTTTGGTTGTGCAGCACTATAGTCAAGAATGTTAGCGGTTTCCTCTTGGGGCGGACTAGTATTGCGCGGGTAGAGACATACAGTTGCTTGCCGGTTCCCCAGATGTAGAATAATCCGATTTCAACGTGGCTCGTCCACGCGCTAATGAAACCTTCTCGAGTGATCCGGGAATTTGACAATTTCGCACGGTCAACTTCTGGTGGTAAGTCGAAAACGCCAAGCTCCTTCAGCGCTGGGATCGAGAATACTCGAACTTTACCAGTGTCGTAAATGCAGACCAGGACGATGCCTTTGTCGGGTAGTTCGGCCACGCCTGCCTGGACACAGGTCATTTCGTCCCAGGATTTGTGGTTCTCTTTTTCTTCTGGGGGGACGACAATTCTGGCCTGCTGACTTGTGACGCAGATTAAGAAACCATTGACGAACTTTCCTTGTCGAAGACCGGCAACAGCTTCTGGTGACGCGCGTGCAGATTTTCCATTCTCGGAGTTGATCGGAATTAACGCTAGGGGTGGGTTATCAAGAGGATGACCTCCAGCGCAGGAAACGGTATATCGGGAGCCATCGGGTAGAATCTTGAAGGTCATCACGTTCCTGAGGTTCGTTCCAACGTGCAGGCAAATGCTAGAGAACTCTGGAAGAGAGTTAGACTATGGGTTTTTTCAAGTTGTTAGAGGACAGGAGTCCGGGGGCATCCATACCATCCTCGCCAACGGTCATGACCGAGAAACTCAACGAAGTCGCGAATTCAATTTTATCTTCCTTTTCTTCTTTAGGCACACTAGTTTTCCTAAAGCCGCCGAAGCTAGTACGTTTCGCTGTTTGTGGGAGATCTTTCGAGAAAGCGGCAACGGCTACACTGCCTCGTTTAATATCTTTCGCAATCGATGTTAAGCTGCTCCGTTTAGCCGCAGCCTTAGCGACTTCTTTGAGACGGTTGACGTCCTTGGTAACAGTGCTGAGGACAAGGGAATAGATAACAGTTGGGCCCTATCAATAGATTGAGGTCAGTAAACTGAATAATAAAGCTAGTCCCGTATCAGACAACATACCCTTAGGTCCACAACAGTTATCGTACCGCTATCATAACCAATAGCAACAAATCCGACATCACTAACGGCCGTTGTTTTGACGGCCCCGGAACCACTTTCCATTAGGTACAGTGGCAGAAGCCCTTCCTTCAAAGATGGGTCGGCTTGGCTAGCAATGTCTCGTAGCTGGCCGAAAGGCGAAGACGTCAATCCTACGGCGGGGCTTGTAGGGCTCTGGAGGCCGCCCATGTAGCTCTTGTTACGGCCCCATCGGTAGATAACCACCTCACCGCTTTCTAACCCGACAGCCATCTCTCCTGTAGTCTGGGATGCAGATACTGCAGAGATTTTAACGGCACCGGGTTTGCCAACAACAACGCCGAGATCAACCTCAAGAGTTTCTGGATTTTCGATTTCGTCGGCGTGCCCGATATCCCAAATCCTCACAGTTGCATCTTTGTGGATGGTATAGGCGATGCTTCGGTCCTGATATCTCCGAGTCATCCTTCTAGCGTCAGCGCCTCCCTTAAAGTACGCCAATGGCTTATCCCTGATGGCGGTCATCCCGAGCCACTTTTCGCGATTAACTGGAAAAACTTCCATCGAGAAAGGTTTTGGGTGAACCATAGCCATGCTAGGATGCATCATTCCAGCCGGCGACAGGTATTCACCGTCTGGATATCGAAGGGTCGCAATGTCACCATTAGTGAACAGGACCATGACAGCAGACGGGTCATGCGAGCCGGCGTGGTACGGGGACGTCTTCGGCAACATGCAGAAATCGACAACATCGATGTTGTGTGGCACCGGTAAGAATCGCTGACGCTTTGGATTACTCAGGTGCTCAGTTATTTGCTTCCAGGAGGATGTGATGTTGTTCGGGGCGACTCCAAATTCAATCAACGTGAGACCCTTCGCAGCCATACCGACATTGTTGCCGCCGGATACCAGCAGACAAGTATCGTCGATGTTATTCGAACAGCACCACGCAACCTTGTGGAATGGTTCTCTAAGAGTGAAAGCAGCACCGAGTGCTGGCCCACCACCAAAGCCAGTCATTATAGGTGCAGGGAGATGGACATCGAAATCTTGTAGCGTCCTTGCCGTTAGCAATCTCCCGTCTGTCGTGCTCCAAAAGGCTATGCAGCCATCTTCATAGGTCGTCATGACAGTGGTACCGCTAGGGTTAAATATCGCGTTCGAAAGCTTTGGTGTTCGCAAAGTTTTGATAACTGCGGGGTCCAGATCCGAACCCGGTGCACCAGGCTTCAATTCGAACTTCATGGTGAATGTGGCCTTATTTTGCTTGAGAGAAAATAAAATGGCACCCTCGAGGTAGGAAATTAAAAGAGTCCCAAGATCTCTAGGGTGCATAGCGATGGAAACGACCGGAAGAGAAATCGCTTTCGGGCTGTGTTCCCTCCATAGATTCGAGATTTTAAAAGGAGCCGCTATATCCCGATCAAGGTCGAAAACTACGAGATCTCCATTCTGTAATCCGATGAATATGAAATCTGATGCCGGGTCGGTGCAGATAGCCGAGACGGCTCCGGGAGGAGACCACGAGCACACGAGTGCATTCGTCGAGATATCGAAATGGTGGAGCTCATGCTTAGTATCGACAACAAACAACCTATTATCGTGAATCCGTAGATGCTTTACTGAGGTCTTTTTCGGCAGGGCGTATCTGACGCATACTCTGCTTTGTCCGAAGACATAGACGGCTCCGTGGGCAGTCTCCGTTTCATTTGTGCCGACCGCAACAAGGGACTGCACGGGATCGTACGCCAAAGCCGATGGCTTGCCTTCGAAACCATATCTTTTGACCTATTGCATGAAAACAAATATAAAAAAAAATCAAGAACCCGTTAGCTTCATGGTTTCGAGCATCGATATCCGAGAGCACATGTGCAGGCCTCATTCACCCGTTCCACACATCGGATGGGGGTGCCTAAATCCAACAGACGAGCTAATCCCACTTACGTCATCGAGCGCTAGGTCATCATTCGAGATTTGTCCCGAGAGATTTGCTTCACCGTCGCTTTTGCGTCGTAGAAAGGGCATTTTCCTGTCCTTGAGGTCCAGCCTGCCTAACTTGTCGGCGAGTTCTGAGTTTTTGGAGGTCATCGTGGGGAAGGTGGGAAGGAAGGTTCCGAGAACAGGGCTGTTTGTGTCAACCGTTGTTGGTGGCAGAAGCGGTGGCAGAAGTGGTGTCGGCGTGGCGGCACCAAAACGTTATAAGCAAAACACCGGCACACCGAACCGAATTACAAGCCGGCTATTAGAATTAGCTAAGAGAAGGTATAAAACAAAATGACTTGGGCCAAGTAGCAGAAGGTGAGATCCTCAAAGCAAGCATCTACAGCTTCATCGGGCTCTCCGTGGTAGTTAAATACTCAAGGGACCACGCAAACGACACTTCAGCACGCCCGCCGGGCACTATTATAGTCTCCTTCCTTTCGGCACCTAATTCGATCCCAACCTTGCTGCATCTTCTTGCATTTTCTCTGACTTCTTACTCCCAATGTGTCCAGCTGCCCGTTATCTCTCGGGCCATTATAACAGTAGCTAACCGTAGCCCGTCTGGTTGCGAGAGAAAACTGGCTTTTTTCTGCATCCGTTCGCATGGTGCTGCTCCACTATCGTGCTGAAATGTTAGCACTGACAGAAGCAAAGAATTATACGTCGCTTACCCAAACTAGATCGCAGTGCTTAGGGTCTCTCCTGTTATTTCTTATTCTCAGATTGCGGGTATTGGGTGTCTGTGGTCCCGTTGGGTTCCCTTTGTAGACATAGTGTTCACCGTAATATCAAGGGCCCTCGTCGAGCCGTGTTTCGAACTCGTACGCGGATTGAATTGATTGTGACGGGAGTGCTCTGAGCTGTACTTCATGGGTCCCCAGGCCTACAGCACGGTGAAAATTTGATGAACTACAGATTTTTCTCCAGAAATTTGCGAATGATTGACCAGGTGCCCGTGGGGAATACTCCGATGTTACCTGATGCTAGTGCCCTCTACTGGAAGAGCCCCGAGACACCGAGATATCTCAGCTCGTAATCGCCCTTAGCCCCGTCATGTATGGACGTTTTGAAGTACATCAAATCCACTTGCTTAAGTACATTAGCGGCCCTCTGTTGCCTCCAGAAGTGGGGTTCTATATGATGGGACTATAGGCTCGAACTACGGCAATGTCGCGGGAGAACGCCCCCAGTTTCAACGATTGGTGGCCTGTTGCAGCGTCCTCCATAACCGAGCGGAACGAGGTCCTGATATCTCGATCTTGACAGGCTGGTAACGAAGGGTCTTCAAGGCTTATAAGACTCTTCGAGGACCTGTCGACATGGAACTACCCTGAATGTCAGCGTGGCCGAGTGGTTAAGGCGTTTGACTCGAATTCTCCTTCTGAGTTGGACATCAAATGGGTTCGCCCGCACAGGTTCGAATCCTGTCGCTGACGACATATCTTCATCTTTTTGCCCTTTTCGGGATTCCATCCTCAACCTCTATTTTATTATTTTATTTTATTTTTCTTGGCCCCACCCGCGAAAATGGAAAATCCAGATCAGGAATAGCAGCCTCGTTAACATTGCCCTGCGGTTCCAGGGTCACCAGTGGGTCCGGTGCAACTTTTGCCTCTCGATTTTCCAGACCAAACCCGACAAAACGGGCAGTTCCAGCCTTTTGCACTTTTGGCCCTGTTGGAATTTTGATACTTGACGAGAGTTTCAAAACAGTTCAAGATATGGGGCTCAGATTTTATCGAGAGACACGAGATCGTAAAGCATGCAATGCATGTCTTTGCCCGTAATCTGCCTATCGTCGCAACCGCGGTTTGTGTTCTCCTTGTTCCGTTGATTGATGATTTTTTCCCTTTCTACCTTTATTTTTTTTTTTTTTCACCTCGGGGTTAAACATTTCAGCTTTCCCCCTCGGCGAAATGCCATGGACAAGCTCCGAAACTATAAGCAACATAATAATTGTCCATTTCAGAAGGGAAATCCGATATGCTCTACCTATCCGGAGCCCTTTCCAAAGAAAGGTCCGGGCTATATCAGCTATAGTTGCGGCATCGGATGCATGGCTGATCTTGCTATGATATCGAGCTATCCAATCGGGAAACCCTAGAGCAGGATTTTGATGACTATGCCATATAATCACGATGGTCTTTTGAACTAGCTACTAGGACCCGTATTATAGCCTTGATAACTGGCTCGGTTTCCAAATATGGATCCCGACCCCCCATTTTGAGAGCAACTGGTCCGAAACTTGATATGTGTGTCGAACACCATGCCGAATACAAAGCCACTTGGCCTGCCGGCAAAAGTCGAAATAACAAAACCATCAATACAGAAGATTTAGTTCCAAACAGCACTAACTGCTTAAGTACTTCCCAACCAAGAGCATGTAACATTGCTTCTTTAAGTGCGATCCCAGCGTCTTGCACCGGCGAAGGAAGTACAAAACTCTTCGTAAAAACAAGCAACCTCCTAAAAGGGACCCACATTTTGGAAACCTCTTCATGCAAACAAATGACGAAAACCTTGATCCTGAATGTTTTTGTTTTCCAAGGCTAGGTGTCTCTGTGGCCTTAACATACTAGCCCAGAGAGTTTAACACCGGCTGCTTCTGCCTGTTCAAGTAGTTGCTGATGCCGACGGGCTTGTGGTCGCTTTGCCGTATTAGTCGCGACTGCGGACCTGTCATGGTCAGTTTGGGGCAAGCCCCTCGCTGACTGACGTGATATCTCTTGAGTCTGTTTGATTTAAGTTTGTGGATATCGATGTGCCCCGCTTTCTGTGTCTCTATTTAACCAAAGTTCCAACGAGTTTTTTTATATCTATTAATTCAGGAACTTCTGAATCTTGCAGTGTCAGCTAGCTTCGAAGCTTAAATTCCACGATCCAGTTCGCGATATTTTGCTAGTCTTCTTTAAGTGAACGTTTTTTCAGGGAACATTTCTCGGTGCAAACCGAATAGGAGACTCGATCATGTGTGCAAGTGGGTCGTGCGTGATGGTTGTTAACATGTTACGAATTGGGGCGGTCGAGGTTCAGGTCCCACCACGGCAAGTCATGGGATGCAGGCTGCTGGTTTTTTTTGGGAGGGTTACGAGTGGCCTATAATTCTAGAAGTGCAACAGAGAGGGGTAAAGCCCAGCTTGAGCTCGTGGGTTCTTAGCAGCAGTTATGTAAGTACTTAGTATCCACCCGTGTGGGTAGCTCATGTCAATATAGCCACTGACGTACATACTTTAGGGTATGTCGAACAATCTTTGGCATAGTTCCATCGGTAGTTGAGGGCCCGGATACCTTTCACTAAGGGCGTTTCGGTACTAGTGAGCTGGAGAACTCAAGCTTTTTTGAAGCTAACGCGGCTCAAAGGAGGCACGGATGTCAATCAGGCCTGGAAGCTCCATACATAGAAGGATGAATTAATGGAATTCTATGGATCTCGGAGCTCCTAGTGTCATTTGAATTCCGTCCGGGATGCGAAAAATCGGGATCCCGTTCTAGTTAATGGTCATGCTTGCCAGAAATATGAATCGGGTGCCCGGCTGGCCTTGAAAGCCTTGTGTTATATAAAGATAACTCGCCGTTGCACTAGACAAGAGCACGGTTGCACGATAGGAATAGGTTGCACGGTGCCCTGTTTCGACTCTGTGTAAGTGTATGTCCATTGCATAGGTCCTTGAGCACTTATATGTATGCACATCGCGTAAACTGACCATCTCGGATCTCGGACTCACGTAGAATAATTACTAGAAGCTAGCCTCTTAAGACTCGGGATACGGTACCCATAGCAGCGCTACCCAGACTACCGATTTGTCTATTTCTAATTGCTTGTTTTCTTATGGTTTCGATTTATGATTTTTCTGGGAAATGGTCGTTGCAGTCAGTCGTAAGCGTTTTGCTTGGGAAGAGAGAAATGCGAGAGCCTCACTGTAGCTTAGAGCACTAAGTCAAGCGTGAAATCAGACTAAGAACGTACCGTCCTAACGTCCCGACGACGGAATACCAGAAACACCGAGTGGCGCCTGATCCATGGCTTCGTTCGGTTGGTGGCAGGGATGGCCGTGGTTCCCTTATCGATAGTTGGGAGCTCGTTCTGGGCCGGCTGGGACGTTCTGCAGGGGCAAACGACGCCGGCGAAGTTGCAGCTACATCGGCCCTCCGATCCAGAAAATTTTACTTTACCCGCCCCAACATTCACGTTCACTTCAGACGAAAGTTAGCCTGCATTGGAAAATTTCAAAACTTCATCAATCCTTAACCTTTCTTTCCTACATAGCATTTTTAATCTACCGATTCAACTGGATTGAAAATTAATCACCTGCAAAATGTCGACATACGCCTTATCTGAATCTCACAAGGAGGTAATTGGGAGCTACCCCACCATCACATCACCAGCAGCACGATACTAACAGACCATGTGCAGCTGTTGGAGAAGCCTCTCAGGGAACTCGATCCCGAGGTAGCCCAGTTGATGGTAAGTCTGCTCTCCGGTTTACTGCAATTGCTATGCTACGCGTGGTGTTAAAATCGGATTCTGATTGTCCGCGTAGGATCTCGAGATCAAACGTCAGAAGGAGTCCATCCTGCTCATTGCCTCCGAGAACATCACCTCCCGCTCAGTCTTCGATGCTCTTGGTTCGCCAATGTCCAACAAGTACTCCGAGGGTTACCCGGGAGCCAGATACTATGGTGGAAACCAGCACATTGACAGCATTGAGCGGTTGTGCCAGCAGCGTGCTCTCAAGGCCTTCAACTGCGACCCCGCCAAGTGGGGTGTCAATGTCCAGACCCTCTCCGGCAGCCCTGCCAACCTTCAAGTCTATCAAGCTCTCATGAAACCACATGATCGATTGATGGGATTGGACCTGCCTCACGGTGGTCATTTGAGCCACGGTTATCAGACCCCGGCGAAGAAGATCTCTGCCGTCTCGACTTATTTCGAGACCATGCCGTACAGGGTTGATACCAACACTGGCATCATCGACTATGACATGTTGGAGAAGACCGCCATCCTGTACCGTCCAAAGATCTTGGTTGCCGGAACCAGTGCCTACTGCCGTCTCATTGACTACGCCAGAATGCGCAAGATCGCCGACTCCGTCGGCGCATACCTTGTCGTTGACATGGCCCACATCTCCGGTTTGATCGCCGCCGGTGTGATCCCATCTCCGTTCGAACACGCTGATGTTGTCACAACCACCACCCACAAGAGCTTGCGCGGCCCCCGTGGTGCTATGATCTTCTACCGAAAGGGTGTTAGGTCTGTCGATGCCAAGGGCAAGGAGACCCTCTACGAATTGGAGGATGCTATCAACTTCAGGTAAACCTTTAAGATCTCCGTCGCTGCCTCATAAGCTGGCCCCCTTGTTCTAACCGACCTTTTTTCTAGTGTCTTCCCTGGTCATCAAGGTGGTCCTCACAATCACACCATCACCGCCCTCTCTGTTGCTCTCGGTCAGACCTTCACCCCAGAGTTCAAGCAATACCAGGAGCAGGTCATCAAGAACGCCAAGGCCTGCGAATCTGAGTTCAGAGCCCTCGGTTACACCCTTGTCTCCGGTGGAACTGACAGCCATATGGTTCTCCTGGATCTTCGTCCCAAGGGTCTTGATGGCGCCCGCGTTGAGACCGTCCTCGAGTATGCCAACATCGCCTGCAATAAGAACTCCATTCCCGGTGACAAGTCTGCATTGACGCCCTGCGGTATCCGTATCGGTGCCCCGGCCATGACCAGTCGTGGATTCGGAGAGGATGATTTCAAGAGGGTCATCAGGTATATTGACCAGTTGATCAACATCACTAAGGAAGTCCAATCCGATTTACCAAAGGAGGCCAACAAGCTCAAGGACTTCAAGGCCAAGATTGCACAGGGTATCCCAGAGATCCAAGAGATCCAGAAGGAGATCATCGAGTGGGCCTCTACCTTCCCACTTCCTGTTTAATTTCGACCATTCGTAATGAATACAGAACGCTGCGATCATGTGGCTTTGACTGTATAATTACTGTTATTCCTTTGTCATCTATTTCTTACTCCCTCTTCTGCTTCGAGCTTCTGGGTTTTTGCGGGGTTTCAACACACATGCGTCTTTATGTTATATTATTATCACTTCTTGGGTATCTTGACGACAAAAAGCTGGTGTTCTGGGGATATTCCAGGGAAGGAGAAGCTGAAAAAAGTGTATTCAACAACCATAATGCTTAGATCAAAAAAGAAAAAGCCAGATCGATATCAATTGAATATGATTTAGCATCGTAGTACGATGCAGTAACCGTCATGGTTAAATACCTATTTCCCTAAAGAAAGAAGAAAATTGAGATGTTAGTGAGCTCTCGTAAACTTCACTCAAGTCTATGGACTGTGAGAATCTATACCTCCACAGTAATCAACCGGACTTAGGATGTCATAGTACTGAAGGGATGTCAGAGTTGGTATGAATCCTAAACGGAGACCTCCTCGCCGACCACTTTATTCCTGGCCTTTCGCGCCTTTGACCACCTTCAATTCCCGAATCCTACCCAGGACCTCCCTCTGCTTCCTGATCTTCTCCTCCAAAGCCTTCATCTCTTCTTCCTGCTGTGCAATTGACCTAGTGATATCCGGTAGCTCGTTGAGTATGTTCCTGGCCTTCGCGATCTTGAGTCTGATACGTGAAGCTTCCGCGTCGACATCTTTCGGTTCGATCTGGGGAAGGCTCGACTGTGTATGAGTAGGAGATGCTGATGAATTCTGAGGTAGGAGGCGAACGAGAAGATCGTAGGTGTGGGGGATGAAGTCGAATGTTTCTGGAGGCGGGAAGGTGGGAGGGTGGGGGCCGGCAAGGGCGGACGCGTCGACGGCGGGGACCAGGGCCATGGTAGTTTACATAAAGAGCTTTGCTAAGATGCTGGTGTCTGTCTGGACGTGTCTGAGATGCAGTGCGATGCAATCTAGCGAATGTCGATGGCTTGGAGCAAGAGCCCGATCCCGGCGATGGTGGTTTGGTTTGGGGCCAATTAGTTCGTCTGAAGCAGCCGGGTGTGACGACATGTGGTCCGGGCGGAATCCGTTGAGGACTTTTTCGGTTGCTTTTTTGGGGGCAGTTTTCGCCGATGCCTGTCAACCGCATTGAACTAGCAGCTGCCCCTCCACGATAACTGATCATTGACTATAAGACCACCCCGATTGCTAGTAAACAATCTCATCTCGGGCCTTTTCTTCCTCTCTTTCGATTCTTTCTAGACTTCGTTTCATTAGAGGGCTAGAATTTCGTTTTCTCCAACAGCGACCGGCCAACACGGGCGATATATACCCTGCTGCATTCCATACTTGAGATATAATTATAACCCCCACCTTACAAGCCCACAATCCGACAATGGCAGACGTCAAGAACAAGGCCGTCCTCAGTACGTCGCATCTTTCCATTCCGAATCCGCTTCACAAGGCTGTGATTATCGTACTGTAATCTATTATAGAATACTAACCTGTCGTCCGTAGTCGTTATCGATGGATGGGGTATCCCGACCAGCCAGGGCCAACCTGGAGATGCCATCGGCCAAGCAGACACCCCAAACATGGACCACTACTACCAGGACAAGCCGGGATTCACCGAATTGGATGCTAGCTCGATAGCGGTCGGTTTACCTGAGGGACTCATGGGAAACAGTGAAGTCGGTCATCTGAACATTGGTGCCGGCAGAGTTGTCTGGCAGGTACGGATTCTTCTCCTCTTAAGGACCCATATACGGTTTATTCTGGTTAACATACTGGGGTTTCAAACGGACAGGATGTCGTCAAAATCGATCACAGCATCAAACAAGGCGACTTCCCTCGCACCGAGGAAATCGTCAACTCGTTCAACAAGGCCAAGAACGGTAACGGTCGTCTTCACCTCCTCGGCCTCGTCTCAGATGGTGGTGTCCACTCCAAACAAACACATCTCTTCGAACTTATCAAAGTTGCGAAGGATATGGGTATTCCGGAGGTATACGTCCACATGTTCGGAGACGGACGTGACACCGACCCAAAGAGCGGTGCCGGGTACCTGGAGACCTTGTTGGGAGTATTCAGGGACACTGGAGTTGGCAAGCTGGGGACTGTGGTTGGCCGATACTATGCCATGGATCGAGATAAGAGGTGGGAGCGATTGAATGTCGCTCTCGATGGCTTGGTGAACGGCAAGGGAGAGGCCAGCGACGATCCGGTTGCTACTATCAGGTCGAGATACGAGAGCGGTGAAACTGATGAGTTCTTGAAGCCAATTATTGTAAACGGTGACGAAGCTCGTCTCAAAGGTATGATTTCAAAGATAACTTCCGCAGATATTCAATAAGATATGCTAATTCGAATTATTATTATTAGACAACGATACCCTCTTCTTCTTTAACTACCGATCCGATCGTGTTCGTGAAATCACCCAGCTTTTGGGTGTCGATAACTCCCCGCTTCCGGACTTCAATTACCCGAAGGATATCTCTATTACCACCATGACACGTTATAAGGGAGATTATCCGTTCCCGGTTGCTTTCCCGCCACAGCGTATGGGCGATGTTCTTGCCGAATGGCTCAGCAAGAAGGGTGTTCCACAGTGCCATGTTGCTGAGACCGAAAAATATGCCCACGTTACCTTCTTCTTGTAAGCTTTACCTTTTCCCTCCAAAAACAACGGATGAATAGCATTGCTAACGTTTTCACAGCAACGGTGGCGTTGAAATCCAATTCGACGGCGAAGACCGTGAGCTCATCTCATCTCCCAAGGTCGCCACTTACGACCTCAAACCCGAGATGTCAGCCCAAGAAGTCGCCAATCGTCTCGCTGAAAAGATCGCAGAGGGCAAATACCCATTCCTTATGAACAACTTCGCTCCACCGGATATGGTCGGCCACACCGGTGTTCTCGAAGCTGCGATCAAGGCTGTTACGCATACTGATAGAGCCATCGGAACCGTCTACGACGCCTGCAAGGCGCACGGGTACACCCTGTTCATCACCGCCGACCACGGAAACGCCGAGGAGATGTTGAACGAGGAAGGAAAGCCGAAGACGGCGCATACTACTAACCGGGTACCATTTATCATGACAAATAGACCCGATGGGTACGCCCTCAACGGGGAAGTTGGTGTTCTGGGTGATGTCGCTCCCACGATCCTGGAGTTCATGGGGTTGGATGTCCCCGCAGATATGACCGGAAGGAGCTTGTTGAAGAAGAATTAGAAGGTTAATAAGGTAGTTCTTTGGGCTTCTTGGGATTGGTTGATTGGGTTGGTGGTGTTTTATGAGAAGTATGGATGTAGTATAGACCGGTGTACTAGACAGGGTTTTCACTCGTTATGATTACGTGGTTGCTGTAGACCACGTGTATACCGGACTGGTTTTAGACGGCAGAGACCGGAATAGTATTGGTATTCCTACCGTTCGTTCGATTACAGCTTGTTTCTCTGCGTAGAAGAGTTAAACACCGTAAGCTTAAGCTGATCTGGGTTCGGATATCTTATAATCAGTAAGCTTGTAGGTCCAAAGACTAGTAGTATGAAGATTCTAGTTATATCGATATCGGTATATATACGCAAAGAAATCACATCTGATGTGTGCTAGCTATAGGGCTTTTGAGAACTATTACAAGTAGAGTCATCAAATTGCCTACGCCAACAATATCTACTACATGTATCCAACCAGCACGTAAAAAGGGTTTAAAAAAAACTTAACAGTCAGAATGTGGACGGCAAATATAACCATCACAAGACGGATCGACCCACTCAATCTTCGATTCTTGCAACTTTTTGGATAAATGAAATCTTGAACGGAAACCTCGCTGTACAGTGTAAAGTACTACCTATTGCCCAGGACTCATAGAACAAACCGTTTAAAGGAAAAAAGGGGGACTCATAGGGCCGAATCATTTACAAAAAGAAGCTTTTATTCTATACCTCCTTCCCTTACTTAATACGTCGTTAAACACCACCAATAGAACGGAAGAACGACGACGGCGATATCCCTGGTATCCAAACATACCGCCCAAAGAATGCGTCGGATCTCCCTCGTTTTCCTCTCAATCCAGGATCCGCAGACCCTGGCCTTCCCATCTCTCCACCCCTTCACCACCTGTCTCCCAACGGAATGAGATTGCATGGCCTTCTGTAACGTAAAGCTCTTCTCATCGATCCATTTCTTAGCTTCCTCCCGTCCCTTTGCTGCAACGTCTCCGGCTCCGCTCTTCTCGATCCACTGGTTCATCGCGCCGGATATTCCGGTGGGGTCGATCATCACAGTTGATTCCTTTCTATACTTATACTTCTCATCGTCCCTATCCGAGGTCGGTGTGATCCGTCCGGAGGGCGGGTATCCGTACCCACCCATGCTCGGCCGAGGACTCGAACTTCTCGATCCACCAGGTGATAAGCTTCCCGACGCAGTTCCACGGGGTTTCTGCGAAACCCCTCCGAGTGGCGGGGTGGCGAGTGTGCTCGTCGTGGTACCGTTGACCGCGGGGATGAGCGTGTGCTGATGGTATGCGAAGGTGGCGGTCGTGGGGGTTGGGGTAGCTAAGGGTAGAATGGGATCTTGTTTTTTGGCGTTAAAATTCGCCTTTTCTGGGGATATAAAGAGGGAAGGTGGGGGATTGCCAGTTTTACCTGATCTTGAAGAAGAGGAGTGATAGTAAGGGGAGTGCTGTATCTTGATGGCGAGGATTATGAGTGTCCAGGCGAAGAGGCCGGCGTAGAGGATGAAGGTGCCTAGTTGGTCGGGGAGGAGGCAAAGGTGGGTTTGGGCGTTTATGCTGTATTCGGTGGCCTTATCGAGGTGGCTTTTCTTACGAGCTTGATTTTTTTCAAAGTTCTTAATGAGATCGTTGTGTGGGAAATCGCGTTCATCCGGGTTGTAGAGGCTCAGGAGGAGGATTCCTGGTCTGCGGATGCCCATACACCAGCTGATGGATTTGACTGTGATTTCTTTGACGACCCCCCATCGGCCGGTGCGGAGGCCTTTACCTGGGTCGCCGACGCCGGAGTGCTCGTGGACGCAGTAGTCATGGTCGTCGCCGGAGAAGACCCAGGTTGGTGATATTTTCTGAAGGAGATCGCGACTGAGATCGTGAGAGAGGACGTTGGAATATTGATAACCGGCTCTGAACGGAATTCCACCACCATGAAGCTTGGACTCACGGAGGGGTCCGCAAGGCGTATTAGGGCCTCTATACAAGGGGACGTGGGTCAGCAAAATGGAGGGCAATCGCCTGTTGAACATATTCTGCTGCGGTGGTGGCTGCCCCGGGTCTGTCGGATCTTTATCTGTGGCACGTTGAATCTGCTGGGACATCAATTTCCTCGGATTAGGTGTCCTAGGCACCGGTTGGTGCTTTCCTTTGCTGTACTCATCGAGCCATTGCTTTGCCTTTCCACCGACCCTCCATCCGTCGGCGCTTTGTCTGTCGTCGGATAAGGAAACAGTATCGACCAATACGAACGAGTGGTTCCCGATTTCCCATACTGAGTTCGTCTCTCCGAAATAAGTCCTGAATCTCTCGTAGACGGCTGGTTTGATTCCCTTTCCGAATCCCAAATCGTGATTCCCAGGTAGCGATTTGATTGTCAAGACGCCAGGCTCGTTCGGGAAGAGTTTTTGGAACCTTTCGTACTCCTGGTGCCAGTATGCGTCGTTCATGTGTGCCTTTTCGCCTAGACCAGTACCGCCGGGTGCATCTGCATTATCCTGGGTATCCCATTCCCTACCACCGTCGAAAAGGTCGCCCATGAAGATCACAGCTGAGGGACTAAGGCCGGCGAGGATATCTTTATAGGTCCGTCCCAGGTAACGATCGATATAGTACATGGTCGCTGCCATTGCAGGCTTTGATCGGACATACGTATGAGGATCCACAAGCTGTGGGTCTGCGATAAGGATGGCATGCTCAGGAGTAGCACCTTCGGGCTATAGGTACAACCTAGTGTCAGTATACTTCTGTTTTCAATGCTTTCTGGGAGAGCTTCAGCATAGAATTGAACCCAGGTGCCCCGAGGCAGAGGCTTCGACATACCCATCTCTCCCATTTCTTCCAATTGCACCTTGCCACTGCATCCCTAAAACTCGCAAGTTCACTCCAGTACACCACTCCTAACCATACCAGCCGTAATAGATTGTTGATGCTAATCTGCCCTCTCCATCCTGCCCGCTTAGTCTCCCACCACCAGACTCTCGCCCAATCCGCGAAGTACGATAGTATCGATGCGAATGTGTAGAAGATGTAGAGCGAAATCCGACGGAGAATGTAGACGAGGGACAGGGGTAGCCGGGGTACCGACCGGACGTAGCCGGTGATCCTCGAAAGGCCCATTTGGTCTCCGCCCGCCGAAGCGTGTCGAGGGTATTCCTTTAGGTGGCCAGGGTGGTTGTGGTGGAGTCGACCGTTTGAGTCGGTTGTTTTTTTTTTCGCTGGTGGCAGCGGGTTTGGGTTGGTTCAGGAGGAGCGGTTGGATTGGAGACCGAACTGCGACACGCAACCGAGTACCAACTGTAAACCGACGGTTGGCAACCTGATATTATGTGCGGGACGCCGTTAAAGGGGGGGAATAGCTTCTTAGAGAGTCAAGGTTGAGTCGCTGAATTCGAATGGAAGGATGGTCGGATCGGTGTAATCGCTGGCGAAGGAGGCCCAATTAAAGAACAGATCGTCTAGTTCCCGTCGTCAATTTGTTCTGGAAGGAGACGTGCATGAACCTGGGAAGAGAAGGTGGAGGTACGTATGTTCAGCTTGTGGGTTCTGCTGAATGCTGGGTAGATGGCGTCGATTTGGATATTAGATATTAAGGTCTACGGATTAGAAAGAACGGTTGCGTGAATGGTAAGCAGGTAGGAAGTATCACGGAAAGATGCAAGTTACGTCTGTATAAAGTAAAGAAGGAGATGACAGATAGCAGCTCGACGGGAACGAGTTCGTCGTCAGGAGAATTGCATGCAGAAGAGGCGAATCGGAAATTGGTATCGCCAAGGAAGCCAATCAGGGGCTCGGCCAGGGTCTGCTGCTAAATAAATCCGGGACGTTGGCTATTGAAGCCTGTGCGCTGCCGTTTTAAATTTCCTAAATTTTAAAAAGGAAGATTGGGGGATCTGGATTGCGATCGGGACGGGTATGGAGAAGTTGGGTTTATGGAGTATGATGGCTGTCAGTGGCGACATTCCAACGTGACAGCCGTTGAGGCTGGAGTTAACGGCGAACGGCTGTACCAATCCAGCTTCCTGTTCGAATACCATATTTGGGATCCAGACCTCAGGCTGGATTTAATCAATTTCCAAGGGGTGTTAACTGTGGTACTCAGCATTCCCGACCCAAAGTAACGACTCAGATTACGTATGACACAGTGACGTTCGGGTATACAATGCACTGTGTAGATATCCATGGGCCGGACCATTGCATTGGGATGCTACTCAGACAGCTGCAGGCCCAATTGATCACTATTTAAAGATTCGTAGAAGAAAGGCAAAGCCTGCATCATCCCTACATGATCGTTCGATCTATTTCTTCTTATATCCGTGGGTACCCATATAGGTTTCGATTCCTGTTATATTGTATCGTAGTTGGAGAGCGACATTTGACGTTCAGGGTCTACCGAACATCTGATATCTAATATTGTTCCAACCTCACCATCCTCCAACATCATCAAGCAACCACCTCCCCATCGCGATACCAAAACACTAGCTAGAACCATAAAGTTATATCACGAGAATCTCAAGGTTAAGGGCTAAATCCTCCCGTTGTCGGAGATGGATTATCAGCCCTGGTTCGTGAGTTACTGGACGTCAAAGTTATGCAGTTTTTGGTGAGAAACCAAAGTCTTGGCACCGATATCATAGCTTGGCAAACACATTTCGGGCTCTAAATCCATCACGTGATTACCAATATTATATCCGATGGTCGGTCGGATATAGGGTTTTGGTATATGAGGACTCAACGTACTAGAGCATGTACATGGTACGCTCAAGTTACTTAACTATTAGCTATTTGTATCAATTGTGTGAAATATATAGCATATATTGGTTTGTATAGGTAGCGCCACGATGTTAGGATTTGGTATATAGCATGCTTACACGGGCTTGATATGAGGAAAGGGACAACAAATTCAAAAGGGCTTGAGGCTAAGGACGTACTTGAAGCATGAAGTTGCATGTGAAATTTCGAAAACCGATACAAAACATTGCTAGAATAGGCTTTTAAACCCTCGAGAGACAACATTCAAGCCAATCCAGAGCATAGTAACTGAAGTGAATCAAGGTCGAACCGGAAGAAACATTACACTTCCTACCCCTCCGCCCACAGGACTTTATTGCCTGTAATGTCTTCTTCGCCGACGCCTAATATGCGCTGGTTCATCTCCCCTCTTATTTTTATTCGCAGGGCTAACACCTGACGCAGAAGCTTGGACATTTGCCGTAGCCGCGTCTCCGTTATCGCTCACTGCCGCATCGGTAGTCGACGTAGCTGTAGTTGAACTCTGACCGGCAGAGCTAGCAGTCGATTGAACATTCGCTGCACTACCCGAGTCGACACCAGCGTCTGAGGAACTAGAAACAGTAGAGCTAAATGGAGAACTCGTGGTGGCCGGAGAGGTGCTAGTTGCGAGGGTGTCAGTAGGCATTGCCATGGAGGAGGTAGAAGATGCTGCGGTAGTAGCCATCATTGAGGTGGTTGTTGTTGTAGCCACTCCGCTTGAGGCCCCTGAAGTGCTAGGTCTGCTAGAAGCACTAGTGCTGGTGGTTCTGGCCGTAGATGAAGCCTTACTCGAGCTGGATACCTTGGGTCCCGCACCACCCCTGGATGATATCAGTGTTAGTATGTATGCTATGCAAAGTAGACAATTTCTGAGGAAACTTACGCAGCAGTCAACTTGATAGGCGTAGTCAGCGTAAAAGTCTTCACGGCACCGTTCAAAGTGACCCACAAGGTCAAAGGGTCGTTTCCGATTTGTTCTGTTTTGAAGGATCCGACGTTTGTGATACTGTTTCCTATCGGGATAGTAACTGGAATGGGAACACCGCATTTGTTTCCGGTCTGACAACCAACCGTGAATCCGATGATAGTCTTCTGATCGGCTGCAGTATTCCAGCTTATGTTGTATTGGCATTGATCCCGAGCCATGCGATTCATGAAGGCGGTTGCCATATCATCGTGTTTTTTGGTGATAATTGGCCAGTTGACATATTGAACAAACTCGTTAAGTACGCTCTCCACCCACATTTGTAGTAAGCTGTAGCGTTTGCTATTTCCGTTGATTGTGAGCTGGTCCACGTCATACCACCGAAGATTGGCTTGATGGAACATATACGGGTCCTGGCGGAGAGCTAGCATGTTCTTTGCGGTGGACTCACGCTCCAAGGCGAGTAAATCGAATATGGTCCCCTTACCAGCGGATGTGTCAATCCACTCTTGTAAAGTGCAGTTGGCGGTATCGCAGTTAAAGTAGACCCTTGTGGCGAAACGGGGGATAACAACCATCCCGTCGAATCCATTGCCTGACATATTTGTTATAAATGGCCAATATGGACTAAAGGGACTTATGAGTGGTGGACGAGTATTGTCCCCGACGCAACTGGTAAGCCCTGCCGTCGACCAAGCTCTCAAAGCATCACCGTTGTGTAAACCCGTGATCGCCGGAGGCACGAGGCCCTTCCCGGACCATTTGGCCGCCGAATTGAAGGTGGCGAGTTTGGCGAAATTCTGGTTAAAGGTGATCTCCCTGTAGGCATCATCATATGTGATCGGGTTCTCGCCCAAATGGGTAAAGGTGTGAGACATCAATCCAAAGGCGTCTCGGTAAGTTTTATCCATAAATTGAAGAACCAATGGATCTTTCTAGAGAAGTTATTAGTACTATATACTTAACTAAACAAATCGTTGAACGATGGTATGAGGAGCTAGGAAATTACCTTCATGCAAGCCGCAGTCCAGGTATACGTAGAGTTTGGCGGCCACATATCCGTTCCAGTACCCAAGATCTTTTGGTACTCGAGAGGCGTAACTTCTTCGCTACGGACGAAACCGATGGGATCGGAACATGTTTTCCCAACTCCGATAGTTTGGGTGTATATGAAGTTACCGTTTCCATTGAATGCGAACTCGATGAAGTAGCTGCTTCCTGCATTGCCCCCGGATACAAGACGAGTATTCAAGTCCGCCTGCCAGCTGAGATGCTCAGTGATATCGGAGGGACGGAGCCTGAATGTCCCACCGTTGGTACCATAAATTGCAGAAGGCAAAAATAAATCATCAACTAGTCCAGCAAAGTTTGTTGATATGTTAAATTTATCATAGTCCATTCTAAGGCATCAGCTCGTTGGGTCAGAAGTCTTGACTTACTCTGGCTATTAAATAGCACCCTTCTGTACCCAGCGTACATCCCGAAGAGACCCCAATTAATCCAGACATGATTCAAATAATTGCTGACGGCACTCCAAGTCCCGAAGCTGGTAAAGAAGACCATCTGCTGTCTCCCATTGCTGAAGGTGTTAATCACACCGCCGCTACTTGTAGCTGGATACTGAGAGTTGGACCCGAAGGTCATAAATGAGATGGTACTACTAGAATCCGTAACCTTGGCGGGGTAGTGCCATAGTCCTGTCATGACGATTGCAGGAAACCTTTTCACACGAATTAGTTTTCGACTAGCACGGTGCATACTGTAGGAACGGGTACTATAGAGAGTATATTCGAACTTACTTCAAGCCTGCCGTGGGAAACTGCTCGGCTGCTACATTCTTGTCAACTGTAACGGTTTGGTCGTCGCCAGCATTGCAACAACCGCCCAAAGCTTCGGTACCGAATTGGCTACTTGGATATGCATTTATATGGATCATCCGAACACCTGGATTTATTTAGCCTGTGAACTATTCCGTTTTATTGATTTCAAGGGACCTTACCGTACACAGTTTGATAATCATACATTGCATTCCATTGGTCTGTCGTTAAGGCACTACGCCATTGATCGCCAAAGTTATATGAAACTTGACTTATGATCAGGAACAACCCGTAGTTACCATCGCCGTTTGTTTGGTTTAGTTGTGGAAGAGCGGCACCACTCTGCGGGACAAGTAGCAGCTCGTAAGGGATACCATATCCGTCCATGGTACCAGTTACAGTATCTGCATTTGGTTTATCTGGACTGATTACCAAGACTGTATTCCGTATCTTGACCGCGATTCCTTCCGTGAAAGTAGATAAACACCCTAAAAGAATTAGGGTCAACGCTGCGAGGCGCCCCATCGTTATTATCTCCGGCGTGTAGATGCAAAACGAATGAATGTCCTTCCAGGGGTTTCTCGTTTCTCCAAGGTGGGGTTAAATTCCAATATCTTGGTATATGTTTAAAAGAATTGACATGGTCAAGGAATACTTGATTTCCAGGTTCCGTTGGCGAGGGGTTTATATATCCGTCATTCGAAGCCGGGTATCCGATCCCGTCTATGCCGGAGGCGGTGATAAGACACATACGCGGGGTCACCATTCAGGTCCAGAATCCGGATTCTATCTTGATGTCATGACATGGTAATCGAAATCTTCACAAAAGTTGGTCTCGACGGCGGCGGGCTAGTGATCGGGGTCTGAGTGGTGGTGAGCCTCAGGTACTAATCGGCCATGTTTTACCTCCACTGACTTCAGATGGCTGGCGTGTCCACTGATCGAATGCGTCCTGAGACGATGTCCAGACCGCATTCGGGTTTCTGAGCGACTGGCAAGCTGGGGCAAATGAAAGCGACGATGTGGACCTGCATTAGCCATTTTGGAAGAACATAGACCCTAACGCAGGAACATGCCTAAGAGGGTACGGCGCACTAATAACGAGATCGGTATAGTGTGAAAGAAGCGGGGTGTTTATCATCGGGTGAGTTTGGTGATATCAATGTGAATCTCAGTATCTGCTTCCGGATGCGGAGATCGTGAGATTACGGCTAGGCTGATCGAGGCCACCAACACATTCCTCTCTATCGATATCGGGGCAGTAGTTGGGCTCGGGAAGCTGATAATATCATCTATCGTCAAGTATGAGGCTTGGTTCCGTACGAATTTGAACCCGCTTTCTCAACCAAGGATCTTTAGGCTGGGGGTTGAAAGGCTATAGCACTAGCTGGACGTGGACGTTCCACGCTTCGCTTCTCACGCGCCCCATCTGTCGGGCTCAGGCTGAAGGGCACCCCTAAGGATATAGAGGTGAAGATAGATTTACAGGATATTAACGGTGTCTAAGCCTCGTTCTTTTAATTTCTGCTCTATCAAGCAAGCCACGGTCTAGGTTTAGCTAGATGTATTGTAATATACAGACCGGACCCTCTTTTACCTTTGGGCGAGTCGCTTTGCTAAGAGTCAGAACCACACGAGAGCCATGTTTAAGGCTTAATTTCCCCTCAAATTTACGACTTGGAATGAGTGTTAAATTTAGCCATGACGCTGGTGCTGACCGAGTATGACTCGAGATATATTATGCAAGTTCTAACTGCAACACAGGAGCTGGTGAGTTGTTTCTGTTGCAACTCCGCTTGAAGACGGAGCACCAAAAGTAGAATTGTCGTGTCATACGGCTGGAGAGCTGTCTACACGTGTCTACCTCGATTCAACCTTGGAATCCGTCTCCCTCAGAGTTCCCAGATCCAACACGTTAAAACGGGACCAAAACCTTCGTCGAATTGCTGATACTTTGTGACAATTCATTCAAAGATCGATGGCTGACATTGAACCACCCGAAAGTCCAACAGGCTCCAACACAAACGGAAGGCATGGTCCACCTAAAAGAAGGAGGGAGGATTCTGGACTTGAGAACATGGGAGTGGAAGAAGGGGCAGGCCATGCGAGCTCGTCGAGACCTCCTCCCAAAAGAACAGCCGTCGGCGTCCCTGAAGAAGATGAGGAGCCTGAAGGGTCTCAAGAGCCCGTAGAATCCCAAGAGTCCGAACAGCCTGAGGAGCCTGAGGAACGGTTAAAGGAATACCGTCTATTCTGCCCAAGAGGAGTCGACGAGCGGATTGGAAGGGTCCGAAGACAACGTATGTTCTGTCTCGGGCGTGAAAGAGACGAGGAAAACCTCAAGGAAGTGTTTAAGATCGCTGGGTCAACTGGGAATGTTTACACAGTCACGCTCCAAAACATTCCCACATGTGATTGCCCCGACAGTCTTCACAAGAATGAAACATGCAAGCATATCTTGTTCGTTATGATCAAAGTGCTGCGCGTCCGGGACGAACTAAGTTACCAAGCTGCCTTGCTCAATTCCGTAGGTTTTGCAAATGCCCAGCAGCGAAGAGGCTACTGATCAGATAATCCACAGGAAATCCGAGAGATCTTTGAAAATTCTGCCATTCCGGTTGAGGGTGACACCTCCGGTGATAAGCGTCGACGGAAGCCACTCGATGCCGATGAATGTCCAGTGTGCTACGAACCATTTGAAGAAAACGAGAAAGGGGTTCTTTACTGCGTTGCACAATGTGGTTCAAATATTCACAAGGTTAGTCATCAGCCTTGAATACTGAGGACTTGAGTTAACCATCTTATAGGAATGTTTCCGCCAGTGGGCTGCCTCTAGAGCTGGGAGTACTGTCACTTGTGTCATGTGGTATGTACGCTTTAAACCTTAGAAACTTGAGAAACTTTGCTAAGTAGATTTCGCAGTCGTACTCCTTGGGAAGTCGGCACCGCGGATCTAGGGGATTTAGAGGATATCCTGAAAAATGCAAGGATTGGGAAAGAGGGCTACCTCAATGTTGCAGAGGAGCTTGGGATGGGCAGACATCGCTCATATTAGCAAAGCACTACCATCACGATAGCTCTCTCATGACTCTATCCTAGGAGTTGTGTTCCCCAGTTAAAGGTATAACTGTGGTTCAAATCCAGAATATTCAGAATCCGAATTCGCACTACCTTCTTTTGCATAGTTAGAAACCCCAATTTGGCACTGTACCCGCTGTATCTGAATATCATTTATCATGCATTCTACTGTGCACCATATTTCGTTATGTGTGGTCCCAGTCGAAATTCTTGCAGTTCACAATTATAACATCTCCATAAATTCCTCGGTTCTTAAGGCCAGTTCTTGTCATAAAACTTATCACTTCGAATCGATCTGGGGTTGTTACCTAAATAGAATTTAACTCATCCTAAACCCTGCTTGTACCACGCATGATCTCGATCGACCTTAAGATCGATATTATTTTTCCGACGTGGCGTCAGGGGTCGTTGCAGGCCAAGCTTACCCGCTCTCGAAACAAACAACTCACTACCCACATAAAGACAGCCTCACAATTGATGCTGTGAATGAATTCGAATTGCTGCATGCTGCTATGCTCAAATATCCAATGGAATTCCGCAGCTACATCTACGCTTATGGATGGACGGTATATGCTAAGTTATCCAGTGCAAAGAATATCTGTGTGCTCGTAGAATTCCTGGAGCCACGCGCTTACCCTTCCATTGCCCTCGAGCTCTTCTTGCTCAACGTGCTTCCGGACAACCCAATAAGAAAGACATACAATCCTCGCATACCGGTGTTCCGTTGTGCCCTCTCGGAAAATCTGGTCACTGTCACCCATCCCTCTCCTCTCTAGTTCTTTGGCTAGTAAGCTGAAAAGCACACCCTGCGTCACTTTCCCATCCTCTCTCTTTTGTTGTTTCGTCGTCCACAAGGTATTCCCTGGATTCCAGTCCGATAATGGATACATGCCCGCAAACTCCCAGTCCAAGATACCTGTAATTTTCTGCGCCTTGCTATCCCACAATAAATTTCCCAGAACTAAATCTCGATGGGCCAAAAAGGCCTTTGCGCTGTGCACACGATCGGGTATCTCTGGCAAGTCCCTTAGCCTCTCAAGATAATTGGACCGCAACGCTTCACAGTGTTTGTGTTTTTCGACAATTCGGATGTCTCGTGCAATTCTCGCCTTCCAATATTCTGCGAGTGAATCGAATGGGGTTGTAAGGTTCAGTGTTTCATAGGTCTCGTCCGGGTACGTGGACCAATACTGTTTGACGTGATTCAGAGAATACATAGTGCATTCCACGTACGGCCCTGGCTTGAACTCTGGAGTAAAACCTCCAAACCATCTGTATGGGAGCTTCAAGGTGAGGTTCCGAAGCTCCTGTATGACGTCTACAACCGCAGAGACCAGAGTGGAGGGCTCGATATCTTCCCATACGTCACAAAGCGTTTCTCCGGGAAGTTTCTCGAGAACAGTGTACTCATAGCCTAGTTCGTCCGTGGTATCATTGTAAAATAGAAGCTTTGGTATCCTTCTTTTCAAAGTCGGTGGTCCGTGCTCGTGGAAATATTGAAGCCAGCCGACTTCGTTTCTAGTTTTGACGAACGGATGGGCTGGGTGGGATAACCTGACAAAAAACTCGTTACAAGTAAAGCCAGCAGGCACCGATGGTAAGATTACGAAATATAAGTGATTGAAGACCCCTTCGCTTTCGGGAGCCGAAATATGAGATGGCTTTTGAAGCACTCTTCGTTCGAAAAGCTTGGAGATTTGGGGGAATAGGTCGAAGTGCGCGGTCGGCATGATGGTCCTAACAAGTGCCTAGGAACTCTGAACCTGAAGATAGGAGAGTCAACTATCATTCAATTCTAGATTTCGGTCGCGTGCGCACATCCCGCCCTTTATAGAGTACACCGATCACTTGGACATTCTGCCTGTGGATCCCCTGCCTTCTTTGGCCTGTTGCACTTTTATTAGAGCAACACAGCTATAACTTGAGTACATGGTGATGTCAAAACACCCAGCTAAACGACTCCTTAACATTGAATGCGATAACACTCCTATAATCATAGCAATGTTAGTAATTAAATTAACAATCGGACTGTCAAAATCGTTTTAAAACACAACGGAGATCGTTAATGGCTTACTTTATGTTTTGAGAGGAAGAACCAAGAACAGCTTCGAATTCACCAGCTTCCGATATCCATCCAGGAACGGCTGTATCATAATATCCGACTGAGTACTTATTTATAACGATCTTCGCAACTTTCGTCTCTCCAGGGCGTAAACGGAGCTTTGTAAATCCCTGGAGCTCCTTCTCTGGCCTTGGGATTCGTGATTTGACGTCGCGAATGTAGAGTTGAACGATCTCCTTACCCTCGATGCTACCCGTGTTCGTAACCGACACGGAAACTGTGAGATCGTTGGAGCCATTTAGTACGGTTCCGCTAATCGTGGCTTGTCCATAGTCGAATTGAGTGTATGAAAGGCCGTGTCCGAACGGAAATAACGTATCAAGTTCGAGGCGCTCATAATGCCTGTAGCCGACATAGATACCTTCCCCGTACACAACTCTCTTGTTTTCCCCGGGCCAATTGTGATATGTTGGGTTATCCTCAAGCCGTTTCGGAAACGTTACAGGGAGTTTCCCGCTTGGGTTTTCTTTCCCAAAGAGTACATCCGTCAAAGCATTCCCGGCTTCTTGTCCCTGATACCACGCCTGAAGAATAGCTGGGACACTAGTGACCCAGGGCATCGTGACCGGAGAGCCCGATTGATTCACGACGACGGTTCTTCTATTGGCCTTTGCGACAGCAGAGATTAATCGGTCTTGGCTTCCGTCTTTAGGAAGATCCATGCTTTGACGGTCATATCCCTCGGACTCCCATTCCGCATCTAGTCCAACGATAACGACGGCAGCATCGGCTTGGGCCGCTATATCAACTGCTTCTTGGATAAGATCGAATGTAGGGCTTTCCCGGTATCCGATTCGACAGCCTCCGTATCCGTGAGTTGATGCACCTACTTTACCGCGTGGGCGGGTTTCGTTCGTACTTTCGACAAGGATTTCAACGGGTACCCCGGCGTCTAAGTAAACTGATGCTACCACCTCCACGGAAGCTTCGAACATTGTTTCGCCAGCTTCAGTCCAGTCCCAGTTATCAATTAGAACCTGCTTATTGACGAATAGCCTACCCGGCCCAACACTTTGAAATCCAAACTGATGATACCCGGTGGTTTCTGGGACTATAACGGCTTTAACTTTGAATGAATAGGCAGGTAGTACTTCCGCCGGTGCCGAGTCCCAGAGAAACAGATCAGTTTTAGCTCGGGTTTGAACTATTAGTGGGGTATCTCCAAACTGATCCCCTTCAAAGAACTCAAGGACGACACCCGGTTGACCGGACGGCGTTTTGCAGTTGTCTGAGGCCAGAGGAAGCCATTTATCAATCTGCGCTCCCTGCGCAAAAAGGATTTCTCGCCCAGGAACTGAGGATACTATACTATCGTACGGTGTAGTATTATAATACGGCTTTAGACTAGCGCTCCCGCCACCTCCAGCAATAGCCCGCTTGACGTTTGGTCCTATTAGAGCGATTTTCTTGACCTCTGCTCCGAAAGGTAAGGCCTTGTTGTCGTTCTTAAGCAGTACGATTCCTTCTGCCCCTACCTTCCGGATAAGTCGTCTAGTATCTTCTGTATCGAGGGTTTTTTCCTCTGGTTCTTCCGGTGCCGCTTCAAATCTACCGGTTCTGTGGAGAAGCCGGAGAATTCTCTCCACGCTTTCGTCGATATCTTGGATTGTGATATCCTTCCGATCCAGTGCTGCCTTGAGAGCCGGACCTCGCAGTTTGGCGGGACCTGGCATTTCGAGATCACACCCAGCTTTAACACTTTCTACGGTCGAGTTCGTGCCACCCCAGTCCGAAATCACCGCCCTTCGGTCAAGTTAGTTACAATGCATTAATGGAAACACACGGTTTTCAACTATCGCGGGAACTTATCTCACCCTTTATACTTCCACTCTTCCCTGAGCACTTTTCTCAAAGTAAAGGGATTCATATCAGCATGTAGTCCGTTTATCTGGTTGTATGACGACATGAGTGCCCACGGATCTGCCTCTCTTACGGCAATCTCAAAAGGCTTAAGGTATAATTCTCGAAGGACTCTTTCCTCGACGACTGAATCTATTTGCATTCGAAGAGTTTCTTGTTCGTTTGCCACGAAATGTTTTATAGTTGCAGCAATACCGCCGTTTTGCAAACCATTTATATAGGCTGCAGCGAGTTTTCCGGTAAGGAGGGGATCTTCGGAGAACGACTCGAAATTTCTGCCGCCTAGGGGTGATCGGTGAAGGCAGACCGTTGGGGCTAGAAGCACCTGTGCTTGCTTTGCTTTGGCCTCTTCTGCGAGTGTTGACCCGACCTCGTAGAGCAGGTCGGTATTCCATGTTGCGGCAAGTGATATACCACAAGGAAATAATGCTGCCTATAATTTAATTTCAGTACAGTAACCGATTTGGAGCCGTGTGAACTACCTACGGGAGTTCCGTCTGTGAAGAATTCCCCACGTGCACCATTAGGGCCATCGGTGGTTTTGAGGCTGCCGATATTGAGTTCTGGCAATGGCTGGGTACGCCAGAAATCCTTCCCAGAAAGGAGAAGTATCTATAATCAATTAGGCTTCGTTCAGTAGCTACCCTTTTGTTTAATATATCATATCGATTGTCGGATACCTTCTTTTCCTCGCTCAATTTCGCAACAAGGGATTTCAACTTCTCTTCGTCGGGCACATGCTGCTTCCATAAAGGCTCCTGGGAACCCATTCTGACGATCTATGCCAGAATTAAACCGGCCGTATATAATGCTAGAAGGTTATAGATAGCACCTGGAAACCCATTTCGTATGGAAATGGGTCAGGTGTATTTATATTCCTGGCATCGACTCTCGAGTTCTTTCGACATCGTGACCCGTATCGCGACGACCAATTGGCCAAGCACCAAAGTACAGGGCTATTGGTTTTTCCGGCACATACAACGGATAAAATCATTATTGTGTCGATACATGTGCCAAATATGTAACTGCTTTTCTCCCGTCGTACTCGGACGAAAACCAGGGAGCTCATCTTATCATTGAAGATACGAGCATATCTTTTGTTGGATTTTAAGCCAAGCATAAAAGCGAGCGCCCTGGTTCGGATCGAGGCTGTCAACCAAGGATCAGCCCATTTAGGCTATTCGTGAATGACCATTTTTGGCCCCAATAGCATGTGATATGGATTCGCATCCTGGAATGGTGAGGATTGATGTTGTAGTTCCTGCACATTTAGCGACTGGAGATATAACGTGATATACCTATTCCTCAGGCTATAGCTTTGCCTCTATTGGTGGCTGCTTAAGCTTAGCTTTGCCCGGTTCCAGGCTAACGCTAGACTACCTCGGTCCTTGACCGCCCGAGTATTGTTCCGGTGCGACGCATGCATGGAAATTAATCAAAGCTTTTACGTGGATCATAGGATCTTCAGAATTCCCGAGAAAACTTCTATTAAAACTCGCGGAATGTCGGCCCTCCTTTCCCGGAGCTACCGCTGGATAGTCAGCACAGCTTTGGTCGGATTGCCAGTCACGCGAAACCCTTGTTCCCCGCGCGCCTCGAAACAGGATGGGTGCAATCTCCCAAACACTTTCAAAGAGTGTGTTGACTTTGTTGCATCTGGAGGCAACGAGATTTCTGATATGTAACGCGTCCGTCCTTCGATTAAAGAGCTGCAGCTGGAAATATGTCAATTCGATTCGATTTGGGCTTGCAAGATTTCCTTAGGCCTCCAAAATTTATTACTTCGCTGGGTTAGTTGAGCTAACTAAGTGGCTGGTGATACATGTCAGTACTAGATACGAGGCCGGCTGGGTGCTACCAAGCGGCCAAGTAGAGATCTTCATTGAGACTATTCCCAGTGCAAAACGAAGATACTTTCCAACAACTACGGGGCTTGACTCTGAGATGAGAGCTCTATATGAATTCGATATGCCGTTTTCGACAGGACGATCATGTACCAGCCAGTATGACTGTGGCCGATTGTTCTCTTCAAAGCAGCGGCACCGGTTGGTGAAATTTTCGAGATCTGATATCGGCAGCTCGGATCACGGAGGGTTCTCGGAGCAAAGAGATGTGACCAATAGCGTCGAGAACTCTTCACACAGGCCGGCCGGGCTGCGCTGCCAGTCGTCACACAACCGCCAACATCAATCGCACAGCTGCACAGGCCCGAATCGTCGCCCAACAGCTTCACAAATCAAAAAATACAGCGGCAAGCTGCTGCACCGAACCCACTGCAATTAATTCCTGTGTCTTCAAGTAATTTCCCATGGCCAATTGGTCAGGCGACAATACCCGGGCGCCGGGGGCGACAACCATGCATGACGTGCAGCAAATGAGAAGCGACAGAGATGGCGACATTCTCGAATTACGCCAAATTCCCCTTTTTGACAAAACGACCGGGCCAGACTCAGGCCACGACAGGTCCGACCCTGGACACAGTGGTTACACGAGCATTCAAGCATCTCAGTTGAGTCTGGGAAATACATGGGAAGGGACTAACGGTTCCAGCACACCCCATGGGTTCGCCAGCCCAAGCACGAGCTCCGGTGTCAATAGAATATACGGGAACGGTCCCGATCTGCAGGAGACCGAGAGGCCAGATCTCGCCCGGGACTCTAGCACGAGACGAAAGCCTTCGAAGGGCTGGCCCCTCGGCCTTGGAAAGAACCGTTTTAGTCAGGAGGTGCCCTGGCAAGGCGTTAGAGACCACCTGGGTAAGCCAAAATCGCATCTCCGTTACTCTGAAATGAGTTTATCGGTTGGAGTGAATGTCCGATTGTTTTTCGCTCGCACACAACAAAGCTTTGGAAAGGCATTGGACATTTAGTAGGGTTGCAACTTCTTTGTGAAGTTTTTCACTCCCCATGAACTATAGGAGGAGTTAATATTCGACATTTTTGGTTTACTAACCTAGCGGCTTCTTGACGGACAGCACTTGAGCGGACCTTTCTCGGATGGCTACGCACCAGTGGCGCATTTGCAATGACAGGCGTCCTACTAGCACAGATATCCGTTATTGTGAACAAGAACGAGGAAGAGGCTATGAGAGCCGGGCTGGTACTTCGGAGTTCATCTCCCTCTTCAATGCCGTCTATCCATGACACCGCCCGGGTGCTATCTGCTCTCACAGTCGGCATTGCCCTCGTAACGATTACCATTGGTGTTTTAAGATTTTACTTTGGGCAGAAGGCACTGATTGAAGGTTTCGCCGTTTCTGGTGGTTGGCCAATAGTTGGCCTAGCTGTAGTTGTCCTGGGGGTAAGCACTGAGTTTCTCACCACTGCGATATTTAAGTTTCGAAGCTGACCGTATGTGAAAGTACCTTTTGGTTGTCTTCCTCCTAACAGTACTTTCTTCAGATCCGTAACCAGGTTTTTATTTCCAGTATACGCAGGCCGTCTGGCTGGAAATCGGTACGCCACGGTTCGACCCGTATACTATCATTATATCGACAACCAATCAAGTGGTATCTCTTCGCTCGATGTTCACTCAAGCAACTCCTGCTCGGAAAAGGCAAAAAATATTAAAACAATACATTCTATAGATCTACAAATAATATCAACATCTCACCGATGCATCTTTCCTCCAAGCCAAGAGTTTCTCAGAGACATTGTCCCTGGTGCCCGAACTTCGAAAGCTTATATACACCGCGATGCATAGCGACAGTGCTATTTTTACAATAAACCTGAAACGAAACACAGTCGCAAAGGTCCAACCGAGACCAGGGCCTGAGGCTACTATTTCCTCCATTCACATGCACCTACATCGACATATCCAGTGTCCAGTTTGCGTGTCACCAAGGTCGTGTGCCAGCCCTCGCTTCTGTTGTATTGTTCCGGCGGGCAACCCCAGATTCGGCACGTGGCACGAGCCGTGTTGGAGTTCTAGGCCGCAATCCAGCGCAACGCAAAAATTAGTAGAAAGCTTGCGGGCTAAATTTCGTCATAGCCCCAAAACTTTATCGCGAAGCAAGGAACTGTCATTTGCCTCGAACTTATCCTGCTTTTGGTTGGGGAACATTTGGCTGAAGAAAACAAAAAGGGCAGAGAATATGGCAGGAACCTCATGTACACTACATTATACTGGCTATGTACTTGTACCTCACCCATCCCTGGCAGTGCAAATGGGAAATCTTAATTCTCGTTCATGAATTGCCCGAATTTTGCATGAATATCTAGTACATTCCTATCCCTGGCACGATCCGATCACTCTAACCTTGCATAATCAGCTGCCTCCGAGATCTGAGGCTCACCAGTCCCACAAACACCAGGGTCCTTTTCATCTTCTCCATCTCTCACACGCTTCCCACATCCCATCAGACAGGGAGAACCACCACATTTCTACCCGGGTTTACCATTTGGTGACCCTTGCATTCCACTCTTCGTTCTATGAATGCATGGGCTTCCTAGCCAAATCACCGCAAGCCCTCTCTTATACTCTCGTCCTTTAGAATACTTCGAACTGCGGGGACCCAAGGTGACCGGTGATGTACCCGGCCTAGCCCTGCATGGCACCGTCGTCGTCCGATGCAAGCCATGCGTCTGTGACGCCAGACTCCTTACACTATGCTGCTCTGCAGCATAGCCCTAGTCCCGTACTCATCATATCTGGAAGCTCCAAGCAGATTGAGTTCTGTAACTATTCGATGGAGAGGCTGTTCCACGCTGTTCGAACACAATCGGAGAAAGAGTCAGATCCATTCTCTCAAACTCCACCGGTTAATTCGGACATGGTAAAGGGATACAGCCTCTCTGAAATGGGTGTTGGGTTGATACAAGAAGGGTCGGCGGTGTTTATCGAATTTGGCTGGACAAGGTAAACCGGAGGAAGAGCTTGAGGAGAGCGCTCGAAAAATCCTAGCAAGCATACAGAACTAACCAATAGTCTTTAGGCTTCTAGATGCTCTCCGTCCGGTTACTGGGAACAAGCTCTTTCCTGTGGAAAATCTTCCGGAAAAGGATCGACCAAGCGTAAAGAACGACCATAGAATCCTACTTGAGGAAGCTAATAGTGCCCAGGAGATGGGACGGATCAAGGATGCTTCGGTGGATGTTGTATTTTCTTTACCCCAGGTCAAGTTCGATTTCGGATCCGACAAGCAAAGGTCTCAGTTTCTCAATGGTGGTCCCATATACACTTCAGCAAACTCTCCTTCTGGAAACGCTCGCTATGAAGGCAAATGCGTCATTACATCTTTCGATACAGCTGGATTATCTTACTACCTTCTAACTTTCATTAACGTTGGACCCGTCGATTACACAACGTCCTCGCTAATAACCCATCGATCCTCAAAATTGCCAGCATCATCCGGGGTTTGGGTTAGGCAGAATGCCAGGCCGAGTGAAAGCGACTACTCCGGGCTCATTGACCTGAACCTAGACCTCCTATCAATGGAAGTCAGCGCCCCTGAGGACTCCCAATTGACCATTCTTCAAAAGATGGCGATCATGAAAAATGCTGTGGTAAGAGCGCTAACCCTAACCATTTCAGGAAGATTATATTAACAAAATATTCCAATTGTAACAGTTGGACACCATGGCGGTTCCAGGTTCGTCAAGAATATCTCTGATTATCCTTGTGCAGTCCCCAGCTTACCGTTTTAGTATTTGCAACCTGGCTGGATGGATCGTGCACTTTCGCCAATAAATCAGGTTTATATTGGGCTGCTGTTGAATTACCCGTATCTGGTGACGGTAGGTAAACCTCGTTCAATGGTCAATACGTTGAATTAAAAGCAATGCAACGTGTGTGTATCTTTTTGCTAATCCTATGACCATATCCTAAGTCGGCTTTATGGACAACCACTGGACGTCCAAGTTCAAGGTATACGATGCAGAATTCAAGGCGGAACTTGAGCTGGAAGACTATCCTCTTGTGGTAGGTTTATGCTCTCTGACAAAATCCACTCTCGAATTACTAATCTTTGTGTAGAAAGTCTGCCGTGAAAAGAAGCCTCTCATATCCCAAAAGGTGACACTCCCCTGAAACACCGATTTGGTACTCAGTAATGGAGGTAGTGATCTGACACGATGTTACATATCAGGTTGGCTTAATCAATCGGGACGGAGACCGAAAGGTTTTCGATGTTGCTGGAGAAGGCATCCTCAACTCTAATGGAGAGTGGGTGGCCGGTTTGATTTGGTTAAGAGACGTTACCCAAATGCAAGAGGAATTCGAGGACAAGTTTGCAAAACAGGCAAAAGAGAATGCCAGACGTATGAGTCCATAAAACCCCAAAATTCCCTAAAGGTCCTTCTAACTTCCAGCCCAGTCGTTGCGAAGGAGATATCCGCAAAAGAAGCAAGCCGCTTGAAATCTCAGGTAAAGGCTATATGTCAAACCCAAATACTATTCTATATATATACTAACTCTCTTCAGTTTTTGGCCAACATGAGTCACGAGATACGGACGTATGTCACACACCCCAGATGTTATCTATAAAACAAAAACATAAGTTAACACGATATATCCGTAGCCCAATTGCCGGAGTTTTGGGTATGAGCGAGATCCTCCTCGACACTGAACTATCGGAGGAACAACAAGAATATGCCGAAAACATACAGCGCTCCGCGAACGCTCTGCTCACCGTAATCAACGACATTCTTGACTTCTCAAAAGTCGAATCTGGCCGACTCGATATTGAAGAGGTCCAGTTTTCTTTGGCCCTTGTCTTGTCCGATGTTATCAGGATGATGGGTATACACGCAGAGAAGAAGCGGCTTCACTTTATCACCGATATCGCAGACGATATTAAAAACGACATACAAGTTTTAGGGGATCCTGGGAGAATCCGGCAAATCCTCACAAATCTCCTTAGCAATAGCATCAAGTTTACCCTGGATGGTCACGTTCGGTTGAAGGTCGGGGTTGAGGAAGAACTGATTGTCGAGACGATGACCAACAGCTTGATACCTAAACTAGCGAAAGGTGCTGAGAAATATGTTGTAGTGAAGTTTGAGGTCGAAGATACAGGGATTGGTATCAAGGATGATGTTATGAAATTACTCTTCACTCCTTTCGGCCAGGCGGATTCTTCGACCGCTCGGAAGTTTGGTGGATCGGGTCTGGGGCTCGCCATTTCAAAGAATGTAAGTCCAGAGCCGTATCATATACCATGTCGGTATTAGCATAATGGCTCATTTTTACAGTTGGTTGATCTTATGGGGGGCACCATCGAACTCAAGAGTGGTAAGGCAATTTGACACATAACAATGAAGTTAAACACCACTAACAACCCTTCTTACTAGTGTACCAAAAAGGAACTACCGCCACAGTCGTAAGTTTACAGGCAAGGAATATTCACATCCCCTGATTCCAGAAACCTAATGACGCACGCTAGAAAATACCTTTCCGATATCCGTTGTCTCGGTCCCCAAGGTCCTCAACCGGCGAAGGGTTGCAGGTTCTGGACCTTGACAGTGTACCTGAAAGGCTACAAAACGATACTAGCCTCTCTTTACGCAGTGTTAGTGAGTCGAGTGCAAGTCCTAGGCTTAATCCGCTAGGATGCAATGACCTGGCCACCCCTCCTGTGTCCCCACTGCTTCGCGAGACCTCACGACCAGAAACGCGGGCCGACCCAACAGTTCGAGGAACATCCCTGACTGAACCATATTTCCGGAGCCGGTCACGTTCTACTGCATCTTCAATCTCAATACCACCCTACCTTCATGCCAGCCTGGACCCGAAACTCACACTCCCAATGGAAAGAAGAATAAAGTTACACATTCTTATTGTGGAGGACAACTTGATCAACCAACAGATTGCCACTAAACTTGTCAAGAAGGTAAGCGGACGGCGTATTGGTGTAGAACCCGAAAGAATTACCCACTTACACCTATCCATCAGCTCGGATTCACCGCATCCGCAGTTTCCAATGGTCAAGAGGCATTAGATTACCTCATCGAGGCCAATCTCCAATTTCCGAAAGACGCGGCCATTAATATACCAACACCAAAATCAAGGGCAAGATACTCAGCTTCAATCCAGCGGCAGGTACGAAGACTCGAAGAAGAGGAGAATCCAAGCCTTCCGATAAAACTCGAGGAAGTCCAGAGCAACCGAGCCGATCCAACGATGACGGGCAAAATGTTTCCGGACCTCGTGCTAATGGACTGTCATATGCCTGTGCTGGATGGATACTCGGTATGTGACAGTGACGATGGTACCGCATCAGAAAACGGCTTACAAATATTCTTAGGCAACCCGAGCACTTCGACTGCTTCCAGAACCCCTCAGAAATGTACCTATAATTGCGATGACTGCTAGTGCGATCAAGGGAGACAGAGAGAAATGCAGAGAGGCCGGGATGAGCGACTATTTGAGTAAACCCGTGGTTACTGCTAACCTTGAAAGGATGCTAGTAAAATGGCTGAGCTACTCCGGAGATGACAACTACCAGAGTATTAAGATGACCGGGCAGACGCCACCACGGGAAAATGCAAAACGGCCGATGAATCTCAACTTATCGGATATCGAGAGATTTGATCCGAACAAGCATCGGGTACACTAGAATAGGTCTGCAGTTTCGATAACCTTTCAAGTCGATACCTCGCCGGCCAAATCATCGGAAAGTGTTTTCAGGAAACCCAGTCCGGATATGCGAGAGTTTCCGCTGTCACCGGGTTTTGTTATCCATTACGCTGTTTTAATACTCCCTTCGTTGTTTCGTCGTTTTTTTTTTAAGGTCCCTGGCCTGTACATGTCTGCTTTGGCTTTCGTTTCAATTGTAAAATAGATAGACTTCCTTCCGGCTTGAGCTCTGGCGGCATGGAATCTTGGGCAAGGCGTTCAAAGGTGTGCAAGGCTACTAAAAGTATATACCCGGGCTTCCATCTTTCCATCTTCTTTCTTCTACCCGCGTTCACCCTTCGTTGTCCTTCCTCTATTTCTTCCTCCCGCCGTTGACTTGTTTTTGCATACGAATTTTATGCGTACCTATCAGGGTAGCCAGTGCGGGTGTATAATATCCGGCACCAATCTGTACGATACTTTTCTATTCTGTAACCGTGTACTTAAAATGTATTGGAACATTAAAACATGAATGTTGGACTTGACACATATTTACTATTCTATGTCGCATGGCCAGATGGCTCAGTTCGGAATGCCCGGAGCGAGAATTCGAAGGCAGAAACGCATGAACGGGTCATCAACTGAGCCGACATCCCGAAGTGGATAACAGTATCCGCACGATGGAAACTCGTAAACAACGTCACACCACATCTTCGGCAGTCAAGCTAGCTGTCAACTTCTAGAATGAAGCTGGATTTCGACGGCCCTGCATATAGCTTCGCTGATAGCGCCTTCAGCTGTCAGCATTGAAGGGAAACTTTAATATTCGCGATGGATACGGCAATTTTTTCGTAGACGCCTATAATGAATATACCAGGAGTTCGAGACAAAACCGGCAAAACGGCGAGTTTTGTCATGCATTGCAAATACAAAGTGAAATGCAACATAGTATACGAGTTGGGATCAGCCAAGCAATTAATTGGCGAGCCGGGGCCCGCGGGAGTCAGTTAAGTTCCGGTCTCCGTCGATACGCAGTCCTGAAGCTCAAACTTGTAACGACGACGACGGCGATTGGTAACCATGCGTAACCATGCGTAACCAAAAGAGCGGGCCTCAGACCAGGTCAGCAGAATGCTTCGGAACAGTGAGCCTAAATAAAAGTGGGAGGGTCTGCGCCAAGTATCGTCCCGACCGACGGGACAAACCATCTTGTCTGCAAGCTTCATCTTGGGATCTGGAAAGATGAATGCTAAGAAACCAAGGTTTTGACAAGGGAAGGCTCCGTCAGCACTTCGTCGACGGAGCATTGTTGACCCTGGAGGCGAAAACGAGCTCGTTATTTCCAGCCTTACGTGTGGACCTTGGCGCTGTAGGTCTTGAATCCTCCAGATTACGTACGAAACCCCAATATTGCGAAGGGCGGCGTGGCTCTCGAAGGTGATTGGCTCCAGGTCAGGCCAAAGTCGGCTCGGACTAAATGTTGCCCCGCCGGCAGGGGTTCTGACGCCACAAACGGAGCAACTCTTTCTGCGATAAGGTTTTGGGCTGGTTATGGCACTGAGTTTGGGTCGGTTTTTGCTTCCCGAGAAGAAAAATGATTTGGTCGTCTGAAGGATGGATAGGTGCTCCTGATCGGGCAATACGAAAATACGAAAGGTGCGAACCAAGGGAAATAACGTGCAAGGTTTCCGGGGGGTCATGCACAGAGCCGCCTTTCGATCTGGTGCATGTCGGAATAACGTTACCCTATTCGAATAACGAAAGCTCTTACTTGAGGCCGTTATGCTGGTACCTTATTGGTTTAGTAATAACCTTATACCAACACTGGTATCATTGGATAGATCGGAGGCACGGAGCTGACGACGAATCAGGAGGGAAAACCCTCTGATAATGCAGCTGAGTGTCCAACCTGGAACAAACAATATAGTCTTTTTTTTTTATATAATTCTGTGGATGTCCCTCTATCCTTTCCTGAGATTTTGTATCTGATCTAAATCAATCAGCCAATTAAATCTACCACGCCGACGCACCATTCGAAGGAAGCATAAAATTCAGCTTCAATACTTACGAGGCTTTCAAATATATATACCTCGGGGCGTTTCCATTTTGTTCTCAAGAAGCAGGAAGGGATTTCAATTTGTTCCTCAAGCCTCTTCCATACCATTTGCAAGACGGAAACTTTTCTTTCATTCAGCCCCCGACTCCGAAAGGACCCACATATTTTTTTCGTCCATTGTGGACTTGACCACAAAAAACCGGCTCACCATGTCGTCGACGATAGAACAGGAGTTGGCCGTCTCCAAAGTATATTCCAAAACGGATCATAAGCCAGATGAAAAGAATAATGAGCCATCCGGAGAGTCGACACTGCAAACTGGTAGCGCGAGTACAAAGGCTCCAGAGTTCAAAATGGATTGGAGAATGATGTTGGCATTTGCATCGCTCATGATTATTACTCTTGCGGCTGCATTGGACGCTACCATCATCTCTGTCGCACTGTACGTATCTGATAAACATCAAACTTTAACCTTATACCTCAATTGCTTAACGAATTCAACTATTCGCATTTAATGTATTTACTAACGAGGTTGAACATTTAGTCCGGTAAATACATCTCCGAAATCGAACTATATATCCAGGATACGGTTTATTCTAACTTTGTATCACAGATAATGGCTAGCGAACTAAAGGGTACAGCAACAGAGGCATTCTGGACAGGTACAAGTTTCCTCCTCGCCTCTACTGTCATCCAACCCGTTTTCGGATCTTTCTCGAACATCTTCGGCCGTAAACCTTTAATCCTTACCTCACTTGTACTCTTTACCGTTGGTGCAATTATATGCGCTGTTGCAAAGAACTTCACTTTGATCCTCGTCGGCCGTACCATTCAGGGTATTGGCGGTGGTGGAATCATCGCCGTATCCGAAATTATCATTACAGATCTGGTCCCTCTTAGGTGCGTTTCGGATTCTTGGCCCCATCAACATAAGGCGTCACACTCAAATATATCCTTTGATGTGATACAAGTACTAAATATCTAGATGTTAACTTTTTTTTTCTTTATATAGAGAGCGAGGAAAGTACTTCGGATTTCTTTCCACGATGTGGGCGCTCGGTAGTGTCCTCGGCCCAGTCCTTGGTGGTGCATTTGCTGAGAAGTACGCCATTTTCATATCCCATTGATACGTTTCGCGGTACCAATCTTACATATTGAAAATTATTAGGGTCTCGTGGACTTGGGTCTTCTGGATTAATCTTCCCTTCTGCGGTATCGGTTTCGTCATGATTCCGGTTTTCCTCAAGTTGAACTTCATCCCGACAAGCATGGCTGCTAAGCTCAGGCGTATCGACTGGGTCGGTGGGACTATCTTCATTGCTTCTTGTACTAGTTTCCTGATTCCAATCACCTGGGGTGGTACTATGTATCCATGGGACTCCTGGAGGACTCTCGTCCCACTCATTGTTGGTGGTGCCGGCCTTATTGGGTTCATATTCTTTGAAATCTACGTCGCTGGGGAGCCACTCATCCGCATGACCGTTTTCCAACAAAGAACCGCTGCTGTTAGCTACGTCGGCACTATTATGCACGGTATTATGTATGTGGCGATCTTCCCAATATCTGATGTTCGAGAAACTAATCCGTGTTCCAGTCTTTGGGGTCTCCTTTACTATCTCCCCCTCTACTATCTGGCCGTCAAGAACCAAACCGCTATTTTGGCTGGTGTCTCTGTCTTCCCTCAAACTTTCACCGTCGCCCCGGCCTCAGTTGTCGTCGGTATCATTGTTTCCGTCACCGGTAAATTCAGATGGGCCGTCTACACTGGTTGGGCACTTACTATCCTCGGCATTGTGAGTACTCGGGCTCACCCGGCCCTCCTAACATTTGAAGACAGTAAACTAACCCGTGGCAGGGTCTCCTCTATCTGTTGGATGTTCATACCACAACAGTCGCATGGGTCTTTATCAACTTGGTTTCCGGTTTGGGGACTGGTATGCTTTTCCCATCCATGGGTCTCGCTATTCAGGCTTCCGCCCCAGCCGCAGATACTAGCTACGCCGTCGCTATGTTCTCTTTCCTCCGCGCCTTCGGACAAACCTTTGGCGTCGCCATCGGTGGCATGGCCTTCCAGAATTTCCTCAAATCCAAGCTCGAAAGCTTCCCCGAACTCGTACCTGTCGCCGGGGAGTACGCGAAGGACGCCGCCGCCCTTGTCGAGGTTATCAAGCACATGCCCTTTGGTGCCCCGGGCGAACTTCGAGAGAAGCTTGTGTGGTGTTACGCAGCTGCTCTGAAAAATGTCTGGCTTGTCTTCCTCGCCTTCGCAATCGTCGGTGGTATCTTTGCTCTCTTCACTGAGGATTTGAGTCTCGACCAGGAGCACAACACCGAACAGGGATTCAAGAGAAAGGAGAAGCCAATCGACGCTGAGAAGAGCGAAGCTTGAGTTAATTTGTTGTTGGTAGGGAACTGAGTCTTAGAACTTAAGGCATGAACATAGATCGATACGTACCATGTGCATGTGGGCTCTTGTGCAAGGCCCCAGGAATTAACAATAGTCGCATTTACAGGAGTCTTGGGGATTTTTATTTCATTCTTTTGCTTTCCTCTTTCCCCCGTTTTTCTATAAGTATGTCTCCTTCTCTCGCGATAGAACACCCCTCTGGGGACATGACTGTACGAATAATTAATAATAGATATTACGAATAATTGTACAAACCAAAGTCGAAGTTTACGGATTTTTTTTTTTTTTTTTAATGGCGTATCTGGTGCCAGTTGGTCTTGTGTTTCGAACACAAGCAGAATCTCATTGAATGGAATCTAATTTAACCGTTTAAATATATGTAGTATACCAGAAAGCTCTGTGTTATCTTGTAAGCTCGTTCTTGGAGTTGGTTGATGCCACGATCGATCAGTGCGTCAATACTTACTCAGTTATATCCTGGATTGCCTCCTATAATAATATATCTGACCAAAATTGTCTGGTTACGAGACTAGCTGTTATCGAGACTGCGCTTATCAATTATCCAGTGAATTTGCGTTGCAGTCGTCGAATTCCCCCACAGCGTTACACATCTATTCAGTATTACGTAATCGAGAGCCCAACTGTCACAACTTAACGCTAAAACCGATTATATAACTGGAACAAGTGGCATATAACACGTCTAGACGTCGAGACGTCTAAAGGCCTCACAGAGAAACTCTTGCTCAACTGTGGCTCACAATGCCTCGCAGCGACGAGGCCGAAGCTTTCTTGTAAGTATCCTCGAAACCATCTTCGCGTCGTTCCGCGCGCACGCGCGGTGCCAGTGCAGTGCACAATTGACCAACATTACACAGCGTTGCCGTCTATGAAACAATCCAGCAAATCCCCTACGGCAAAGTAACATCCTACGGACATATCGCCAAACTAGCCGGTTACCCGTAATTTGACCCTTTTTCGATCCCCTGATCATGAGCTAAGGAGTGTTGACTTATACGGTTGTCACCGCCAGGAGCCGTCCCCGTCAAGTTGGAGTCGCACTAAAACACCTGTCTACGGACCCTCAAACGGAATTCAACAGTTCGAATGTCCCTTGGCAGCGGGTTGTTAACTCCCAAGGCGTAATTTCGCAAAGAGAAGTCGCCTCGGGGATGAGAAGGCAGGCCGATGTGCTGAGAGGGGAGGGTGTAACAGTGGATGTTGGTAGGCAGGGAGAGATGTCGGTGGATTTCAGGCAGTTCGGTTGGTTTCCGGCTATCGAGGAAGACGAAGATGAGGAATAAACTTAAGACGAGTAGTTGCTGCCTCGACACATATCCCGCTGCTACATAGGCCTTTTGAACTTACATATTGGATTAAATAAATTTTATGTAAACGAAGAAGGCGCAATCAACTAAATGTCTGGGGTCTCGAGGCATATCCGAGCAAGGCAGGAATTTCGATGGTCCTATAGAGGTTTACAAATCCACATGCGAAGGCAATGAATAAACGAAGAAAAATATCGCCCCCTGTAAGGCTCACGGTCATCGTAGTGCCTGCAGGCCGCATGTGTGTTTAAAGTTAAGCAATCACACCCTTGCCCGCTTGACCCTGCTTCGGGCCCGAAAGACGGTTCGTCATGTTCCATGTTCCCACCACACCCCAGAAATGTTGGTCCTTCCGTTGTCGCGCCTGCGGATATATCCTGAAGATAATTCACAACCCGATCGTAAAAGTTTTTTGTCATTTCGGGTAACTCGTACGATGCATGGTTGAGGAAAGGGGTTAACCAGTACCTCACCGACCTCGAGCTCGCTCGAAAATATATACGCTTGTTGGTTCGCACCCAATATGTAGACGTCACGGAGCTATTTTAAGAGGTTGCTATCTCTTGGTATCGCTTGATCATGACCGTAGAGAATTATGCACCCTGATTGACTAGTCGGTGTCTAGGTAGCTGTCCCCACAATTCTGCCTACCGAGTGACATCATGGGGCACCAAGACTTGACGAAATACCGTCAGGGTGACTGAGTTCTTCTCATCGATTTGCGACGGTGATTACGGCCTGGGTATAGCGTAGTAGATGTAGATCTGGAAATGGAAGCTTTGGGAGGGATATCACAGTCATGGCTGAACCCTGCGCAGCATATCGCACCTGCGTGGAACTATTTCGTTACTACCTAGCACAGGCACAAGTTTTGACTCAAGGTTCAAGCTAAGCTAAATTCCAAACCAACCACGTTCTTGAATTCTTGACATTCGATGAGACAAAAAGCTTGCTTTCAATTTATCAAGTTGAGCCGCGGAACAGAAACAAGGAAAACCGACCCTGGCTAGTCTACATCCGAACTGAATCATGGATCATGGGTGCCAAGATTGACCTTCCAATTTCCCACAGCTGGCACGTTAGTGGCTGATCTCTTTCCGTTGTCAAAGGTGTGTCAAGATGCCTATAACTGTGGGTCAATGGGATGAAAACGACTTAACGTTATGGGATGTTTTTAAAAGAGATCACTCGTCCCCGTAATGGGGCTTCGCAAATCGGAGCCCAAAGATTCTCGTCATTCGTTTGTTCGGAATCTATATCAACCTGTCAAAACCTCGGTTCCGAAGCTAAGCCTGTGCCAAGAGTAACGCTCTCGACGACAAACCGACACGATGCGAAGTAGCTTGTTTTCCGTCGCTGTATTGACAGCGCTGCGATTCTCGTTGGCGCTGGCCAACGAATATGACCTACACTTTTATCCCTTGGAGGCGCGAGAAGTCGGAGACTTTGAAATGTTGGGACGAGAGATGAAAAAGAATGGGCCAGCGATGGCAGGGTTGGATATCACCGCAGACTTAGAAAGGAGAGGGATGTCTTTGAACCCAAGGCAAAGTTGTCCCTCGGGATACGGACTTTGCCCGTCCAGTGGGAGGTGCTGCCGTTCACCAGGGAGGTGCTGCGACGATGGTACCTGTATCGTTAGCGGACAAACCTGCTGCGCGTCTGGAGGTATACTCTCACTGCCAGATTTGAAATAAAATTATAGCGTCACGATACTAATATCATCATGAATTGTTTTTTTAGGTGCTTGTAATACGGGGCGGAAATGCTGTGGAAACGGGTGTATTCCCAACGCCTCCGTCTGCTGCTCAAATGACGGTGACTATTGCGACTCCGGTATGCATCTCCAATTACGAAGGATCAATCTGGGCTAGCTAATAAATATCAAAATAGGGTATCTCTGCTGTCGGACAGGCTATTGTGTTTTACCAGGCGGCGAATGTTGCCGAGATTGTGAGTGTCCAAACGGAGCCTGGCGTCCGCCATTTGAGCCGCTCAACTAACACTATTCGCATAGACGGAACCTGCCGTCCCGGATATCGCTGCGTCATCAATAGTGCCGGCGTAAGAGGTTGTAGGCGAGGTACGAGTGGTGGCGGCGGTAGCTCAGTTAATCCCGACCCAACTTCTGGAGGGAATGCCGTTACAGACCCACCATCCCCACCCCAAACACGGGACCCGGAAACTACTCCCGCGCCAGATCCGACTACCCGTCCTCCTTCCGCCGAATTTAGGTGGTATACTACTACGATTTATTGGTATTATTACTGGTACTATTACGTCTGGGTTGCGTCGATTGACTACACTTCCACACGAAGCTCGAGAACGTCAACTTCGACTACTGTGTCCGCTTATGTCACCGGCTTTGCTGCTGCCTCGAGCTCCTTTGAGTCTATGGCAAGCGAATTATCGACGTCGACTCCAAGCCAATACACAACGGAATTCGAAGGACCGACCCCAACGCCTGTCGATGAGACGTCGTCAGTAGCATCGAGCATATCGCCTAGGCCGACATCCAGCGGTGGGAACGGTGGGGGTACTGATATCACAAACCCGGGAGGAGATAACGCCCCGAGTGTTGGTTCCCAGTATAGGGCGAGGGACGTATTGGTGTTTGCACCAATTGTGTTCTTCTTTACACTGGTGTATATGCTATGATATGGAACTCGGTTTGTGAATAACGATAGCTATCGATAGAGTATCTATCTGTGATACCAATTCTGCCTGTATAAATTGTAATAGTAATGATATAAGAGACAACCAAGTTACCTTTTCTTTCTACCGGGTTAAAACCCAATTCAAGTACAGAGCTAGCTCACGAGAGAACATACATCGGCTGCTGTCTCGTACCGTGGTGTTGTTGATGTTGCATATTTTATGCGTTGACACGTTTGCCACGTTAAACTCACCCCTTTTGGAAATCGCCACATCTGATTGGCTGCGCAGCCAATCGGCCCCAACAAGGCCCAGTCGCCGTGGGCGTTCGCAGACAGGGGATCATTGGACCTCTTCTGGTACCTTTCTCCTGTAGACTCTCAACAAGCCAAACATGTCTATTCTCTGACGACGTCTACATCATCCTTCCCAACCAGCCCTCAAACACCGCTCCATGGATTCACCGGATGGATTCCCAGTCGAACCCCCAGCAGTCCCTTCCTCCCATCGACACTTACGATCCTCTCCTCGATGACCTCCAGAACTTTCGCAACTCCACGGACGCCACGGGTGGTTCGCCCGTCGGCATGAATCGTGATAATCCCTTCGATACGCTACCCCTCAGCTCGCCTCCTACGCCAACAGGTGGTCACCGAAGAGGCTCTCTCCCTTTTCTCCGGAACCGAAATCGTACGGCATCGGGCGCCAGTTTGACGTTCATACAACCGGCTCCTATAGATCTCGTCGACCATACCATCGAGCCGTCGGAACGTAGCTCAGCCGCTTTTGCCCGCAGCGTCATAGTAGGCGATTATACGATCATTAGTGGGTCGCCATTACGGGCCGGCGCCTACGTTGTTTGGAATTGTACGGTAGAGACTCTAGAAGGCCAAAAATTCACGATCATCAAACGCTACTCGGAGTTTGATGCGCTCAGGGAGAAACTGGTGGTTGCTTTCCCGAATTCGAAGGCTGCGTTACCGCAGTTACCTAGAAAGAGCGTGGTTTCTAGGTTTCGAACGAAGTTTTTAGATTCGAGAAGGCAGGGGCTGAATTACTTTCTGTCGTAAGTTCTTTCCGTTTTCCGCGGTATTTGGCTGTGTGAAGATCTAGTCAGCTGACGAGCTCGCTACTGTAGGTGTATACTTATGAACCCCGAGTTTGCTGGTTCGCCGTTGGTAAAAGAGTTCCTGTTTACGAGGGACTGATACCGACTTGTTTCTTATTCTTGTATATTGTTTCGAAGCATTTGTTTCAACTGCTGGCTTTCATTATTCGGGTTCTGTTTTTGGTTTATCGCATTAGTGCTGTTCGAGCGACTGGTATGGAGCACAGCGTATTATGGATGATCTTCACATATAAGCTTAATTTTTAATGAACTGGTTACTTGAGTAGTAACTATGACTGGTAGCTTTCCAATTTGCGGTGTTTCTTCGGCCGGAGCGAGTACAACATAGTTGACTACGATAGCTGGCTAGCATAAGTGCGTAAGGAAGAAGCACTTACACATCATAACACTTAAGCGTCCCAATCTTAGGTAGATTGCTCGTCTCAACGAACCCACGCCCTATAGCTAGAATAATACAATCAGTTAATTATAACATCTTTCAACTGATAAATATAGAGACTAGGTACGTATTCCTGTCAATGGCACATCGGCTTTTTGCGATTATCAGCAACGTAATGACTGGAAGCAGTATTTTATCTCGATTCAAATGGTTTAACGCAAAACACCCAAGGGATTTGCAATTTGTACTCCCCCAAGAAACATAGGAGAATAGGGCGTACTGGTGTGCAAAAATATTTTCTAAGAGAGGGAGCTCCGGAGAAGGATGAGGTGGAATGAAAGATGGAAGATCTTAAGAATGCACGTGCAGATCTAGATACGCAGTGTGTGCGAGACGAGTGGGGTTAGGAGACGATGTTACCTTCAAATACATGTCCGGGATAGCACAGTTATTCTTATGAGTAGTACTTAAAGTGGTCAGTTCGGGAAGCAAGAGCGTCCCCGTCCGTAGCGTGTGGGTAGTCTCGGCACGCGTCCGAGTACGGACACGGAACGGCTAGGACCCTTTGTGAAAGCTAAGGTGAAAGACTCCAGAAGCCAGAGATTCGCTACTGTGGGTCGATCCGGGTCCCTTAATAATGTCTAGCCTGTACATGTATTGCGGGATGTCTATGAATTAACGCGGTGACGAACGGGATATCGAGTATGTCGTAGTATTCAACTATTGCAATTCGGCGCAGGGAAAGCGGCAGAGCCTTGGAGATCAGACAGTAATATGCCATTATGATATCCGAGAGTGTCTATTGAGAGGCTCTCTTGGAACAACAGGGGCTAGGTGGGGCGATATCGATGCTTCAAACCAAATTGAAGGCTGAATACGTATACTTCTAGTAACTGTACCCGGCCTTTAAGAGCAAGGCCGGAAACTCGAGACCGGGTATATAGCTCAATATATATATACACAATGCAAACTATAAAATTAAAAGATCCAAGGATGTATGTGAATGCCTTTTTACGGGAGCCCCTCGAGTGAGGGACAGAAGTTAACTAGTTCTGCAGGCCCAGCTGGAACACAAAAGGCGGGTCCCATTTAGATCATAAACACCTGGTCGTTACATTTGTCGATAGCAGCCTCTAGCCGAGCATAAAATCTAAAATCTCCAAGCCCATATTTGATTGTGATTGTTGATCATGAGATCCTGAGAGTGAAACCCGTCAGAAGACGGATGACATTGCTTGGCTATACCCATATATGCATATGCTCTCCGTTGTCACGATATTTAGTACATTCTCGGTACCCTCTCCGCCTGAGTGGCTAATGACATGGCTCAATCATTACCGCAGAGAAACGGATAATCCCTAGATATAGCGAAATCACTCAAGTTAAAAAAAAAATTTACATAGCGCTAGATGAATATAGTGTCGACCCATCCCTGTGGTCATTACCTCGACAAGGCTAGCCTTAGGTTTTAAGACGTCTTGACACCAGCCGCCTCATCACACCACCATAACCGCAGTCTCGGCGCCTTGACAGTGCTCTGCAACATGCAACACAGCTGCACAGCGCCTGGATTCGAGACTGGCGGAACGTCTGGTAACTAAAGTGGATCCCTGGTTTTGAATGGTAAGTGAAAGATATCTAAGTACTCTACTACGGGCCAAGGGCCGGCAGCCCACATGACGCCGTCAATTATATTGTTTGGATGGACGGTAGAACGTACAGGTGCGATCGATGGCCCCCACTGGATCCATGGACGTACCAACATTAAGTCGCACTGAACTAACTCAGGGAACCTACGTTTAAACTTACAGCTTCGTATAGCCTACCATACGTACGCTAAGTCCATGTCCCCTAGGCCCCCCAATAGGTGATACCTCATCCAACCTACTCCTACAAACATTGAGCATGGGAGCTATGATAATTTAATCCGTTAGATACGTGAAAATACGGACGTTGTCAACGTATTCAATCAAGTGCGCAGCCCGTGTGAGGACAAAGAGGTTGGTAGATCTAAACATCCGGAATGAATGATTTATTGACCTACAGATGCTCCTCCTGGGCACGGGATATCGCAATAACAGCAAACTGCACCTTCCTTAGGGGCAACCATCGATCCGCGTCGTTGACTCGAGTATCAAAATGCCTAGGCCGGGCATCCACCATGTCACCACATTGCGGCCCGCGGCCACTCGCTATCTCGATACAGGCGTAACCATAGAAGTATATATAGCCTGCATCCGCCCGGCTGTGTTCAAAGGTTGTGAGTACGAGATTTAGTATATATTGTCCCGCGGAATCCTCAACCTTATACCTGTTAACTTGTCCAGGTGTTTGTTTGAAACCTGATCAAGTATGTTGTTTCTGCGATTACTGCTGCAGGTAGCTCTAGCTACCAGCGCAGCTTTCGCAGCTAAGCCTGATTGCAAAAAGCCTGCGTGCAAAAAGCCCGCCGCAAGTTGCAAATCAGTTGAAAGGATTCGCGGAGCGTCTTCTAGTTGCTCTGCGCTCTTCCGTACAAAACATATCTCGGTTCCAACATGCACGACGGTTTACACCAAACCTACGCCCACCACCACGAAGTACATCAAAAAGGGTAAGGCTACCCACACGTACTGGAAAACTTCGACTCGATTTTCTACGAAAACCGTCCGGACAGTCTGCGGAACTGTTACGCTTCCGAGATATACTACCAAGATAGTCTATCAAACGAAATGGGCGACTGCTACGAAACTGACCACCCGTCATACGACTTCCACCTCGTATGTTACTATACTTCTTTCCCAGAAATAATCACTGATTTCTCAAAACTTTTATACATTTATACGTATACGTAGTGCGAGTTAAATTGGCTAATACAATCCCCGAGCTAGATGGTCCACGAAAACGAAAACCGTCACAAGTACAACCACGACCACTGGGTCACCGTACGATGCATACTACGGCCTGCGCTTCATGAGACGTGGTGCATACAATATCCCGAAACCGTGCTGTAAGTATTCCTAGTAACACCTATCCGCTCCATTAATATATATCCACTTGCTAAAAATTTGAACATATAGCGTGCTTCGCCACAAAGACCTCTGTGGTTACAAAAACCCCGGTACGAAAGACCAAGACAGTCGCGATTCCAACGTCGACCGTTAAGAAGTGGTCAACCAAGAAAACTGTCATCACTCGAACGAAAACTATTGCTGGTGCGAAGGCCACAAAGTACACGACTTCCACGGTGAAGCGTACAAGCACGCGCTATGCAACTACGACGAAAACAGTAGGCGTGACTTCCACCGCCGTAGTGCACTCGACGACCACCAAGACTGTGACGCATCTCGTAACAGAATATTGCTCGCCATCCCCTACTTCGAGCCAAATAACGGGCAGTGAGACTACTACAACATCATCTGAAGAAATGACTACTTCAACAGATGATCCAAGTAGCACCACGACTGGGCCACAAAGTACTAGCTCGGAGACAAGCACCGAGTTCTCTACCTCTACTACCACTGAAGAGCCTTCTACTACCACTGAAGAGCCTTCTACCACCACTGAAGAGCCTTCTACCACCACTACTGAAGAGCCCTCTACTACTACCACCGAAGAGCCCTCTACTACTACCACCGAAGAGCCCTCTACTACTACCACTGAAGATCCTGCCTCTAGCACGGAAGAGCCCTCTTCGACCACTACTGAAGAATCTACTGATGAACCCTCTTCTACTACTGAGGATCCTACATCAACCACTGAAGAACCCGCTTCGACTACTGAGGAGCCCGTTTCTTCTACTGACGAACCAGTCTCTTCTACCACTGATGAACCGTCTTCTACGACAGACGAGCCTGCTTCTTCTACTACTGACGAGCCTGCTTCTACCACTACCGAGGAACCCACTTCTTCTACTACTGAGGAGCCATCTTCCACTACCGATGAACCTACTTCTTCCACTACTGAGGAGCCTGTTTCCTCTACAACTGAGGAGCCTGTTTCCTCTACAACTGAGGAGCCTACTTCCACTGAGGAGCCCACTTCCACTGAGGAACCCACTTCCACTGAGGAACCCACTTCCACTGAGGAACCCACTTCCACTGAGGAGCCTACTTCTACTGAGGAACCTACATCTACTGAGGAACCTACATCTACTGAGGAACCTACATCTACTGAAGAGCCTACGTCTACTGAAGAGCCTACGTCTACTGAAGAACCTACTTCTACTGAAGAGCCTACTTCTACTACCGAAGAGCCATCTTCTACCACCACTGAGGAACCATCTTCGACTACCACCGAAGAGCCTACCTCTACGACTGAGGAACCTACCTCCACGACTGAGGAGCCCACCTCCACAACTGAAGAGCCCACCTCCACGACTGAGGAACCTACCTCCACGACTGAGGAACCAACTACTACGGAAGAAACCATGACTGAAGAGCCAACGATCGAGCCCTCTACTACGGAGGAGCCGACAACCACAACCGTCGCAGAAGAAACAACAACCACTGAAGAGCCCACGACATCAACGACCGAACCACCTGTATCCTCGACGACAGAGGAGCCTGTATCTTCAACCACTGAAGAATCGACTACTGAAGAACCAACGGCCACCATACCGACTACAACAATCACTCTCGGGGCAACTCGAGATTATTCAACTACTGTATTCCCTACAAATAGTGCCTCCGGAACTGTCACAGTTATCGAGTACCGCGTGCCTCCAATTGAAACGGCGATTGCTGGACCGCCCTTTGACTGCCCCCAGAACGGCTTCTTGGTCATACGAGATATAGGGTTGTTCTCGCTCGATCTCGACACGGCCCAGCAGACACTAATCTTACCCAACCCGCCGAATACAACTTTTACTGGTATCGGCTACAACGTCTTGGATAACTATCTGTACGCCTTGAATTATACGAATAAAAACAACGATATCTTGCGTATCGCCGCAGACGGTACCGTCACAGTAGTTGGAAGCCTCGAAACTGAACATGACGAACGATGGGGTGGTGACATAGACGGTAACGGCCAGTACTATACGGTTAGTGATCCTTATTCCGGGAGGCAGTATTGGAATCAAATCGACCTTAATCCTTTCTCCCCCACCTTTGGCCAGGAGGTAAGGAGCGGTGACATGCTTCCACAAGATGCGGCCGACTGGGCTTTTGTTCCTTCCGCTGGCCCATACCTATGGAACCTCTCGCCAATATCCGGGGGAATGGCACTTGCCAGATTCGATCTTGAGGCTTCAACCTGGGCGATCATCAAAGAATATCCAGGGCTTACTGGTCTCGGAACCCCTGGGGCTGCACTCCAAGATGATAACGGAAACATCTACTTCTACGTTAATAACCCTGGCGGTATATGGGTGCTTAATATATTCAACCCTGACGAGACGCCTAGATTAGTGTCAGCTGGTGACCGGGTGTCTGGAAGTGATGGCGCACGCTGTGCATACTGGAATGCACCGAGATGAATAGACTACCCACTGTCTCGTGAAACTAGCCGCTGACCTTGGGTCGCCGTCAAGCGGTCCACTATAGCCGCTACTTAGTTGAATATCCAAATTAATGGCATATGCCTCCCATTTTACCAACTACCTAGGTATTAATACGTATTTCAGCGACCACAATGTTTAGTTTAGTATTTTGTATTTAATGGCAGATAGAGGGATACTTTCAGTTATAAACAGGATACAAAAGACCAGCGAGGTACTCGGCATTCCAACACTCTAGAATCGAAAGGATGGTATATGATGTTAATTGATTATATACTTATATTATTCGTATCTTAATTCCCGAGACCATACAGACGCTCGAACTTGTGCACCTTGCGAGGTCGCACAACATGAAAAACCTAGCTGCCCTTTTGGGAACTATGCTGTGTAGATCCTGGGGATATTTATCGATAGTTGCCGTCTTGAGCAATTCTAGCACTTGATACCCTGTATATTTTTGGGCTGGTGGGTGGTGTGTCAACTACCACGCGGAAACCTATGATCATAATCTCGGTATCAAATGCGAAGGTAGCACTGAACCTTTGACAAAACCCCTCATGGTGTTGACGATATGTGCACGTGCGTGGCCATGCATAGATATGTGTAACCCGGTTCTACGGTCTAAGAATGCGCCCGGCATGCCGTCATAATTAAAGAGGAGAATGAAGCTCATATTCAGCTACACTGAAAGTATTTTAAGTGTGTAGATACCTCTTGCTATTGATTCTGCGGATCAAATCCTTCCTGGTCCCATAAGTCCCGCTACAGCTCTCAAACAAAACGCACTTGGGATCGAAATCGAAATCACAGCCCAGTTTCATTTGGACAATGAAATTCAACCTTCACGCGGAAAATGGAGACCCGCCACAGGTTCGAAACTGGAGGGTCCATCTTATGGCAATCATAATGAGCATGGGGTCTCTCGCAAGTAAGTTGTTTCGCATAAAAATCCAACCTATGATTAATATTCGACGGCCACATTGACATATCCAGTGGGTTACGACACCGCAGTAATAGGCGGCACAATGGCCCTCGATTCCTTCAAAAGAGACTTCGGCCTCAACAACGTCTCCCAACACCAGCGTGATACCCTCCAGGGGAACATCGTTTCCACTTTCCAAGCCGGTACATTCTTCGGTGCCCTGCTCACCTTCCCGATTGGCGAAAAAATCGGTAGAAAGAAAGCGATCATGCTCGCCGTCGCAATTTTCCTGGTCGGCGGCACTCTCATGACCTGCGCGGATGGCCGTTTGCCCTTAATATACGCCGGTCGCGCCGTAGCCGGCTTTGGCATTGGATCTGTATCATTGCTCGTTCCCGTGTATATCGCGGAAACTTCTCCGCCTTCGATTAGAGGTCGTCTAGTCGGAATCTTTGAGATAATGTCTCAAGGTGGTGGCATGTGCGGGTTTTGGATAAATTACGTTGTTAACCGTACGGTCTCCGTTGATACGAAGACACAATGGATCATTCCCCTAGCTTTACAGCTGCTCCCTGGGGTTCTACTCCTCTGTGGTATATTCTGGTGCCCCGAAACCCCGAGATGGTACGCAAACCACCAAAGATGGCCAGAAGCCAGCGAATCCCTCTCTTGGATCCGAAAACTTCCTGTGGATCATGAATACGTCAAAGGTGAATTGGAGGAAATACAGTCACAGGTGTCATCTGGAACTAATAACACCATGAAGTATTATGCATCGCGCCTTTTCCAGAAAGGTACACGAAACCGTATTGGAATAGGACTGCTTCTCATGGCCTTTCAAAATCTCACGGGTGTCAACATAATCACCTACTATTCCCCGCGTATATTTGAAACCCTTGGGATCCAGGGAACAGATACCAAGCTCTTCGCCACCGGATTCTACGGCGTTGCCAAAACTCTTGGGATGATAATATTCTCCGTTTGGTTAGTGGAAAGAGTTGGGAGGCGGAAAGGCTTGATCTGGGGTGCATTCGTCGGATCCATTCCGATGTGGTATCTGGGTGGGTATGTTTTTAAAAATGATCCTGCTGCAGCCGCCGCAAAAGGTGATATCGCACGAAACGGATGGGGATATCTGGCTATGGTTTGCGTGAGTAGTAACATGAATACCATCACAAGTCGTAACATCGAGGGGTTGTAACTGAAATCGTGAGACAGGTTTACCTCTACGGCCTGATATACTGCGCCACCTGGCAGGGGATTACCTGGGTTTACTGTTCGGAAATCTTCCCTCTAGACATCAGGATGCTCTGTGTCGCTTTAACAACCGCGGACCAATGGCTCTGGTCGTTTATTATTTCGCGAACCACACCATACATGATCACATCCCTTGGCTACGGTACATACATGTTCTTCGCATCTCTAATGGTATGCATGGGCATCTGGGCATGGTGGTTTGTACCGGAAACCAAAGGTAAGACGCTCGAGGAGATGGAAGGTATCTTTGGTAGCATCAGAGGCCAAAATTGGGAACACGGCAGGGAAGCTACAGATTTCGGTGTTAATGAAAAGAGGGACGGTGTGCCTGTGTTAGAGCACGTGGAGAATCGTAGGGCTTAATGCGGGAGCAGATTTCCAAAGAGTACCGGGTTGTAAAGGTCCCTGTCGGAAATGGTCAATGGAGTTGAATACGAGCTGCAACACACGTTAGTGTGGTATTTTGAACGGTATTGGGCCTGTCGACGTCTCAGGGCCAGGTATTATACGGGCGCAATTATGACAAAATAACAAACAGTTTAGGGAGAATCGTTAGGTTTGATAGAGTGATCTACTAAGCCTCTGACACATAGACGCTATTTAATCGACCATAAATATTTATCGCTCAATAACATATATATTTCAATAATTCGAAAGTCAAGGATAAATTGCATTGGTGCTATAGGGAATCCGCATCATGATACACCATCCTACTCATTGATACTTTCTTACCAGGTCCCTATGGTCTAGTCTACATATCCATCGCGAAACAGAATATCCATCACGGAGCATCCTCAAATCTTCCAATCCTTTCCGTTCACGCACCGACTGAACGCCGTTGACTCTATCTCTCAGCATATTAACTACACCTACTCGCCTTTCACATTTCGTTTATACTCCAATTGCAACCATGTCCGGACGAATCATCCCGGTCAGAGCGGTAGACCGAGAAATCATCCGTGGCTATAGAGGCAACCACACCGGCCTCGGCCTATGTAAATGCGACGGATGCGGCCCCAATGGCGAAGTTATCTTCCAAATCATCCGAATCAACCACTTTGAAGTTCAACGTTTAAGGATCCAACGGGAGGACCCCACGATAGACCCCGCGAAGGTAGCGGAAGATAACCTACCGTGGCCTGAGACTTTTGAAGACAAGAGGGCGGAATACCTTAGAATCCGCGAAAAGGTGCAGAACCAATTTAGAGGGGACATGTATGAAGAGATGTATAATGAGAGAAGCAGAAACTTTATGGTAAGACCGGTACCTCCGCCCTCGGCGTCGCAATCGAGCGAGCCGCCGTCAAGCTTAGGTGGTGGCGACGCGGATGGAACCCCAAAAACCGAAGACAATACCGACGAGTATGCAAGGAGAATAGTAGGCGAGAGAGCTGATATCGCCTCCTTTGCGGTAGCCAACACGTTCATGGCAGTTTACTACCCAGACTACCGCGACATCACACAAACAACGGGGGGACTATACGGCCCATCAGGAAAATGGCTCGACGAGGCATACAGGCGCAGATTAAAATACAAACGCTTGGAGCTGATCGCACTATGGACCCGCGCTGATAGCATAAACGAGAGGTCTTCCAATTTATATCGAGACCGCGAAAGCTCACCGCAGAGACAGACGATGCCTCCAGAATGGGGCCTGGGGGGTATCGATAACGACAACTTCTTTCAAGGCTTTTTACGCAGGATGGGGATACTGATCTGGGTAGCCAGACAGTTATTCATGGTTGACTGGGAACCCATTCGTGACTACATACCTAGTCGCGATCTTGAGGCTCTCGGCAGAATAAATAAATTCGCCCTCAGGTACGCGAACAGGATCAGAGTGCTATCAAAGAGAAGTTATTATTCCGAGTTTTTGGTGGAAGAGTGGAATGAAAATATACACGCTAGGATCATGGCAATCGCAACTCACAGGTTGGGAGATGTAGACAGCTGTCAGATGGAGGTAAGTATCAACATGAATAAACTACGAGATAGTATCCCTGCAATCAAGGCTGACGGGTTGAAAGACAGGAAGTATCTAAGGGCCGAGCCAATTGATACAGTCCGACCCGCCTTCTCCTCTACAATCTCAAAATCGAGATGCATCAATGGTATCGATTTGAGCGACTTCGGTTGGTTCGGGGCTACCGGGCACCCTGGAGAATTGCTACCGTCTTGTTAGTTTTATGCAAGGAATCCTCATTCATCTTAATTACAGCGCTCTGATCGGAGAGTACCGGCCGTGGGTTTAACCCAGCTTGGGCTGTCATCATCCTGTACATTACTTGTTCGTTAACAATAGCTGCATGTTGGAATGTTACAATTGTTGGCTGCAGATTGCTCCGGCAGCTAGCAGATTATACGGAGTTTGCTCGGTGCAGCACCAACCAAGACAGCTAGCTATAAACTCTCCAAGACAGCTGGCAAGCTCTCCTGAATTCTACATCACCAACGATACCGTTTAGTTTGATAGAGGAATCCCTAGTAGTATTGATAGTGGGCTATGCTAGGAATTATACTAGGGAGGGTAATAAGATGCATTATGCAATGTCGCTAATAAACACTAAGCATCACCTATCTGTCACCGGCCGCCACCACTTCTCACTTCTTTCCAAATAATATCCCTAAAAAAGAACCTTCTTTTTAAAGAAACTATAGGCAAGCAAGCCCACAATTCCATAACAATAACCGATAGGAAAAGAGAAAAAACGCGTAATTATAAACCATACCGAGCGATAAAAGGTATATGTCCATCATGGAAAGGAAAAAGGCATTGCGGGCAATCTAAAGGACTTCATCTCCATATGAGGTCTTTATAGCTGAGAGACGAAGGCACCGCAAAGGATGGACAGGAGCATGATGCTGAATGTGTAACCGCTTCCGAGTTTGATGGCCGCGTTGGGTTTGTCCTCCTTATCGCTGCCACCGGTCTCAAGTGGGGCATCATCGTCAGAGGCACCGGTGGTCTTGGAAGCAGACTTGCCAGTTGTTGTGGCGTCGAAAGCAGCATCGTCATCACCATTGTTATCGCCGGTTCCGGTTGGAGCTGGGGCGCTGGTGGTCTTATCGGCTCCGCTGGCAGTGGAAGTTACACGTTTAGGATTGGTGGCACCACAAATACGTCCCGTTCTACAGTTCTCGGCACAAGTTGGGTCACTGACGTTTGAGCCTGTTAGCGGGAGGTTTCTATATACTTTCATCGATGAGTGATATGGGCTTACAATTGTCCGCAGTTCTGGATGCAGTTCTGGACCTGGTATGTGCAGAGGAAGTACGGGACTATACAATCGTGGTTAGATCTGTTTCCTCTCGGCAGTAAAGGTATTCTACGGATCTTAACATACTAGTTTGGGAGTACTCCGTGGCGTTAGGAACGGTGTTATCGGCACAGATGCACTGGTATTGCAGAGTGTCGACATCACAGTCATTGGTAAAGCCGCTACCGGACTGTTGATCAAGGCAGAGAAGGCCGCACGAGGAGATCTATCGTTCCATCCAATTCGGTTGTTAGGACTTCTATTATTTTCGCAATTTCAATGTTGATGGGGAATATATCTTGTCGTACCTGGTTCAGGCACCATGTCTGCTTGGTTCCGAGATCGATTTCGTCGGGGTTGACAGGAAAATAGGTCTGAGCAGAGACAGCACCGAGGAAGGAGGTCAAGGCGACCGCGACGGAGGCAGAGAAGTACATTGTGAGTGTGGTGAGTGTGTTTTCTGAGGATAAGAATGTTAGAGCACCGTATATTTATATTATCTACAAGGGGTGGGAGCGTCGTGTGGTGATGATGGTATTGGCAATGGTGATGCTACTGAGGATGATGATGGCTATGATGGCAGTGATGGTGGTGAAGAATGCAGTGGGTGTTTTCTTTTTACTCACAGTATTGCCCTGAACGGTCAGTTGGTCTGGTTGCGCAGTGATCTGGACGGGTTCGACAGCAACAAAAAAATAGCCGGAACCTCGAAACGGTCGATTAAGATATTACGGATTATTACGTCGGACTAACGAACGTGGTGAAGAGGACTTCAAGAACAACAGCAACTGGGAAAAAACGAAGGACTCGAATTGACGACACCCGCAAAGACTTAAAAAGCGAACGATCGAGTTAAGATCTCGTGAGGTAAAAGTAAAGGAGGAGGGAAAGAGAGGAAAGGAGGCCCGGCCCAGAGGAGGGTGTTTTTATTTGACCAAGCCGAGATTGCCGTTTTCCACCACTCTCTCTGCACGCCCCTTTCCGAGCCCAGCCAATGGCAATGTCACTAAGCATTCTCTGCAATCTTAGTCGCAAGGGAAGGTTCTTTGCCTTCTCTCTTCAGGTCCTTGTTACCCCAGTCCCCTCTGAAATCTCACCCTGCGACTGCGAGCACTTGGCTTTTTCGGTGGATTCATCGCTAGTCTCGAAATGGCCAGCGCTGGTGTTTAATTTGCGTTCAATGCGCACAGCCCGTATCAAAAATATGGACCCTCGAATGCGCTGTGATCTTTTGTCATCCTTTTGGAAATGCTCAATCGAATTGAAATCGATGCCTCACTTCTGTGAACGTCGAACAGGTCGTCGTGCGCATGTACCAGTACTTGTGCATACATCTCGACCCATCACGGATCACATTCATGAACATGGTCGTGGTGCACAAAAGTCTATTTTTACCCCCCGACGTTACTTCTCGTTCCCACGCTAGTTCAAACCGTCGACCTATTTAACCACTATCTCTTCTCGCTCATGAGACTTCCTGATCATATTTCTTTCTTTTCGGCTTGACAGATGCAGGCAAAATGTTCCGGTCAAACAGAATGGAACCGTAACAAGGGTCAGATCCCGGCCTACTTTAATGCTCAACACCACGGCCCAGAAACCTGCCACCGAAGCCGTCTTTCAAAGTCCATGGTTGAAAAGCATGGCCACAGCCAGCCTGAAGTAGCTATTGTTCTGGCCTCGTCGGCTTGACTTCATCCGGATACGGCGTTTTGGGTGTGGCAATTGGCGATAGTTCAATACTCGTGAATGCAGCCCGCGAAAATCTTTTGCAAAGGGACTAAATACCATTCCCAAGTAATATAAGCCCGACAAAACGGAAAAACATCAAAAGAAAGAAAAAAGCGGCTGAACTTCTTACACTTTCCCGTCCAAGTGCACAAATCCGCTCGCGGACAAAAATACAGTAGCATGCACACGACAAGACGCCCGAAAAAAAAAGAGAGAGAGAGAGAGAACAAAAACCGGAATACAAAGCGAGGTCAACTGTCATATAATTATGTAGCCAAACGAGAAATCTGGAGAAATGGGCTGACCGTGGCGCATAACGTCGACGGTACTATGCAGGAGATATCCGCCCGGGATGCGTTTCCAGCGCAAGCCACCACCTGCTGAATCCATGGAATTCTCCGCCAACACTCGGGATCAACGCGAGTTTGAAGGGCCTTCAATAACCTCAGTTGCACATATTGTTGGGATATCTGTGGCAATGGGACGACGTTCTACGCTTGCGGCCTTGGTCACACAGCGAGCTGTTGGGGGTGCATGTTAGTCATGTGGCCGATAAACTAACATTATCCTGTGACACCGACGGTAAGTTCGGGGAGCCGTCGACACCGACGTCTTACCATTGACGAGGAGACGAATCCTGGTTTTGATAACAACCCGGGCCTCCCAGACTAAACCCGGGCACATGTTCTGATGATAGTTTTTGGCTCTGGTTTGGATACCGGGCTATAAGGCCGGCGGCAGGTAATAGAACAAAAATAACGAGGAAAAACGATAGGAGCTTATCAGCTTTGAATGTTTGGTAGAGCATCTTGAATGCCTAAGAGGTTTTTCCGACGCCCGGTTTAGAATCGATGTGATTCTCAATATTAACATCGATATATGATTGAACTTGAAGCTCGTAGCTTCGCTTTTATAACACTTTCTCAACCAGGATGAAATAAAAATACCCTTTTCAAAAAATAAATTAATTTTATACAGTAGTGCAAACCTAAGCTAATGTTCTGCATCGCTGGCATCATATCCTGACAGCTCCGGACAATCAGAAGAGTATCGAACATGATATCGACATCATATAGAGGCATAATCGTGATGGTGTTTCGAGATCCATGGTTTTAGGAAAACGTCTGTGGCGATCACTGCTTTGGATGTAGCACTTCAACCACGTCCTGCCGCTTTCGGGGTTGACAGGTTGCACGGTTCAGTTTGACATCTGTATCCGCTAAAACATCCCACGACATTCGCAATCAGCCTTGCCATTCCTAATTGGCCAAAATCAGAAACGGCAGATGGCGTGAAGCGAAATGCTCGGGCCTTCGACGTCGCAGATCAGCACTAAATACTCGTGGAGATATAACTAGACGTCGTGTACCGCAAACCACAGAATCATTCAATCACAAATGGCATCACTCTCGAGACCATCGAAATCCAAGTCCACTATCCTCAATTAACCGACTTTGAAGAACGCCCAAAACTCCAAAACAGTGCTGGGTAATCGTACAGACCGATCATCGCAATTTGAGTGCGGAAATCTTAAACAGGAAAACGTTATCATGCAGGAACGCCATTTTGAAATGCCACCACAAACAGCCCGGCCGTACAAGTACACCAATATCCATCATCTGAAGAGCCTCAGCCATTTTGTTGTAACACCGTTGGTCAATGCTTATATTATCTCCTCCCATTCGGCCTAACTTTTTCCAAGGACTTGACCAACGACGCTTTAATCTCCTTGTTACCTGCCCATTCTTTACTGAAGACCTTCATTCTCTGGATTGCGAGAACCGCGAGCGCGACAACCTTCAGCTTTGGCTTCTTGCGTCGTTGTCTCCTATCAACAAAAATGCCCATCTCCTCGACCATCCGTAGCTGCAACTTATTGCTAAAATGCAAAATCATGTTAGCGGAACCCGTATTACCAAGGTGGGCCACAGGTAAACGTACCAAGCAGTGTACATCTCCATCTGTTTCAAGAAATAGTGTTTCTGGAAGGCTAGATCTCCTTTGAACCTCTCCTCGCGCTCGTTCTTGATTCTTAACCATTTAATCTGCATGGCCAACCCTCTCATCTCCGCCTTATGATTCTTTTGCTGTTCGGAGGAGATAAGCTGCATCTCCTTCTGAGTAAGAACGTCGTTCTGGACCACTTTCTGTTCAAATAAGTTTCTCTCGTCGTCCCAAACTTTTTGCATATGCGTGAGTTTCTCCTGGGAACGTTCGAGGCGAGACTGCGATTTCAACAGCGCTTCCTCAGCTTTTGTGGCTTTGTCCTTAAGTTTCGATCTATCGGATTTCAAGGTCTTGATTCTGGCAACGAGTTCGGTCTCCCGGGCAAGCATAAGGTTTAGATCGCCGTCCTTGGTCTCCACATCCCCTTGGAGTTGTTCGATCTGCAATTTCGCGTTCACGAGGTGTTGGTGAAGTTCTCGACGTTCGATCAATGCGTCCGTATCGTCGGCGGCAGGGCGTGTTCGGTTGGCCCTCGCTTCCCTTAGATCTGTTTCCAACTTAGCAATACGCTGTCGTTGGTCTCGGATCTTTTCCCTCGCATCAGATTCCCGCTTCTTTGCGTCATCGAGGTCCTTCTTAATTTCCGATAACTCCATTGGGTCGATGAGGTCGACCTGGGCGTCCTGAAGTTCATTGATGCGAGTCTCCAGTCGAGCAATCTCACGCTTCGCAAGGCTCGACTCCCGGTCCCGAACGTCTCCGAGTGCCCTCACCTGGGCTTTCAGTTCCGAAACATCGTCCTCTAACTTCTGCTCATCCGCGACTGCTTGCGTCATTGCTTCCTCCAGATGTAATTCTAATTCTTCGGCTTTTGCGAGCAGCTCATCTCGTTCAACAGTGAGAGATTGCAGACCTCGCTCCAGCTTGCTTTTCGCGAGGCGTAGATCCACCTTTTCTTGGTCCATTCTGGTACGAGTACCGATTTGGGATGTCAAATCCTTGATTTGTGCCCTTAATTCCTCTCGTTCGATCTCCAACTCTTGACAGTCGGCCTTAAATGAGGCAAGCTCCGCGCCGCTGTTCAAGAGCTGTTCATGGAGGTTTTGTCTATCCTTAAGTGCAGTTTCTAATCTCTTCTCCATATTCTTTAGATCGACCTTAAGCTGTTCCTGGGAGAGCGATCCATTCTTCAACGAATCAAGAGAGCTTTGGTAGTTCAACTGCTCATTCCTAAGTTGCGACTGAGCAATCGCGAGGGTGTCTTTGTAGGTCTTCATCTCGGATTTCAAGGTTCTACATTGGGACTCGGCGTCTGTGAGCTGTTCTCGGATATCCCTCATTTCGATGGAATGGTTTTGTGTGGCGGATCTGACCTCCTCCTCAAGAGTGCGAATCCTGTCGTCCAAGGCTCTTTCATTCTTGCGGACCTGGCGAAGCTCATCCTTGGCGACTTGCAACTCGCCAGCATTCTTCTCGAGCATTTGCTTTCGTCGGTCGAGATCAAGGTTGAGGTCTGTGATCTGAAGATTCAAGGATGCTACCTCCTCCCCATGCCCAGCCTTGAGTGCTTTGATCTCATTAGCAAGTTTCACCTCGTGGCCGTGAAGAGTCCCTTCGGATTCTCGTAGACTAGCGACCGTCTTTTCATAGCCCTTAACTTTTTGCTCTGCAGTTGTAAGTCTGAGTTCCAACTGTCGCTTCTCAGCACTCCAATCATCAGACTTCGAACGTAGATCTTTGTTCCGGGTTTCTAGAGTAGACCGGAGCTTGTCAATCTCGCTCTCCAAAGCGTTCCGATCACCAGAAAGTTGAGCTTTCAAGGATTGCTCGACACTCTGGGATTTCTGCTTCTCGTTGGCAAGGCTGGATTTGAGCTCTCCTAGCTCCTTAGTGAGTCTATTGAGGTCTTTCTGGAGCTCTTGAGACTCTGTTGTTAGAGCATTATGTCGAAGCTGGAGGAGGCTCTTTTGGCTTTCTGCATCTTCAAGTTGTCTCTTAGCACGCTCCTTCTCTTCTTGCAGTCTAGTAATGTCAACTTGTAGTGCTTTAACATCACCACCGAAATCGTTCGACAGTTCCATGATACGCTTCTTGAGAACATCGACCTCCGATGACTTCTCACGATGCAAGGTCGTCATGGAAGCTAAATCCTCCTGTAGCTTCACAAGATCGTTCTGCAATCTCTGACGACTATGTTCGCGGTCTTGGGCCGTGCTCTTCATGTAAATTGAGCGTTCCTGGTGATCATCCCTGATTCTCTGGATCTCTTCCTGATGTTTCTCGACAAGAACTGCCATCTCCTCTTCCATGCGGTTTCGGTGGTCAACAGCTTCGTCGACTTTGTCCTTGATATCATCGAGCTCGTTTTCAAGTCTGCGGTTATCGTGTTCCAGCTCCATAACTTTGTCAGCGAGCTCATTATCACCACCCTCGCGGTCGGTTTCCAAGGTTGATAGCTTCAGTTCTAGCAAATTTTTCTCGTCCTGAAGGGTCTTCATCGCCGCCTTCTTCTGTTGGTATTGTTGCCGAGCACTAGCGATCTGGGCGTTGTGCTCATCTTGGATACCCTTTATTTCTTGGTCCTTGCCGGAAAGCTCCTCCTGGAGCTCTCGAATCCGGGCCTGCGCTTCTTCTTGTTCATTCCCTTCCTCGTCATACTTCGCCTGTAATTCTTCCTCTAGCTCCCGAATACGATCCCGAAGATGGTCGTTCTCCTTGTCTTGAGAATCATGGCGGTTATCTATTTGTTCTTCTTTGGCCCGGATGTCGGCTTCTAGATCTTCTTTCTCTCCTTCTAGGTCGGCTACCCTTCGGTTTAAAGCCTCGATAGTTTCCGCGTCCTCTCGTTCAGTGCCATCCCTATCCTGAAGTTCGAGCCTGAGCCTGTCATTTTCGTCTTTCATCATATCCAGTTGGCTGTTCTTGTCTTCTAGCTCTGCCATCAAATCTCGTATCTTCACTTGGTCGAGTTCCGCCTGTTTGCTGCTGGCGATTTTTTGCTGAGTGTTGGCCTGAGCGCTCTGTGCGTCTCCCTGGAGGTCCATAACGAGCTTTTCAGAGTCGAGGAGTGCTTTTTTCAATCTCTTTAGCTCCGCACGGAGGGTTGTATGTTCAACTTTCATTTCGATGTTCTGGTTGATAATCAGCCTTTTGTCCCGGAGTCCTGCAATAGTATGGGTGTTTACCTCTCGAATAGCAACATCGTTAAACTCCGGCCCAAGCTTATTCAACTTGTCATCCAAAAAAAAGATCTTCAGTTTCAAACTAAAATTCTCCTTCTTGATCTCATCGATAATCTAGAGTTGATAGTCAGCAAACCGAGCAATCTTGGAATTCATATGGTGTCCCACGCTTACCTTCTCCTGCTCTCTCAACGTCAACTGGCCATCGTCCAACATCCCACCTTTACCACCAATCCTCGGTATCGGTGTCGAGACATCACCAGAGTCCTCGTGATGAGGGGCCATCGGTGTGTTCTCATCGTTGTACGATGAAGCATCAATTCCCGAGCTGTCACCTCTCGGTAACGGTGTACCTCCCGCGTACAACTCCATATGCTTAAGACTAATTGGCGTCCTGGCAACCGCAGCATTGATTCTTGCATCGATCTGTGTACCGATGTTGTTCTTATGGACCGATTTAAGGAGTGGCGTGAATTCACCGGTGGATTTTCGGTTCGTTTTATCGCTCAGAGGGGCCCGTGAAGGGGTTGTTAGGTTTAGAGAGGATTTGGGAGCCCCAATAGAGAGCACTCCGCGTTTTTGCTGGTTTTTGTTGCCCACCAGGCCTGGACGGAGAAGGTTGTCATCTTTGGGTTGGACGAATGTCTTTTCGGGTGAGAACTTGGGACTGCTGAAGCCAACGGCGGATGTGACGTCCAGGTGAGAGGGAGAGTTGAAAAATGCAGCCATGGTGAATGTATCGAGCTGTTGAACTCGCGTGTCAAGAGGGGTGTGTGTCGAAGGACCTAAGCAACATAGAACTAGAGAAGGTGTGGAAGGTATGCAGGTAGATTGTCTTTAAGAGTAAAAAGGTTGAGAAGCAGCCGCACCCTCACAAGATGCGGCCAGCAGAACAATCGTCGTAGTCGGTGAGGTCGTGATGTCGAGGTTGAATATCTTGCAAGGAATGCCTGTCCGTCTTAGATTTCTTGACCGTCGAGGCTGTGTTGTCTGCCACCAAAACGTAAACAAAAACAAGAGGCGGTGACGTGATCACGTGATAGCACTTGGCTTCCAAGATTGGAAGGCTAGCCTAAAGCAGACATCCAACAGGGACAACAATAATTCACCAGACTACAACAATAAATACAACGGCCAGATTTCGGGTTTCATTGCAGACACAGAATTCCAATTCGCTTGATCGTGCCAACCGAAGATAGAGGAACACGCTGGCGAATACGCGGACTCTTATGGTTTTGAACACATGCATACATATATTGACGCTAGGGTAATCTACGAACGCCGTTGTAGGTCCAACTTCTCACTGTTTGTGAACAGGACAAGTCGACCGTCTTGCGTTCCAGGATATTTACAGAGAAGAACATGCAGCGAGCCACATAATGCATAAACGAGTAGCAACCTCTATACCGTGAAAATCACAGATAACCAATCCCGCCTCCAAGGCGCGGGGGATACGAAACAGTAACAGATAGGAATGATAATCTGCGTTGCTTGAGAGCTCATCAAGAGCGAATGCCAGGACGCCAGGACGGTTGATAGAAAATGCCATGGGAAAGAAAATTCATTGATGTGGGGTTCCCGTAATGCTCCGATGTTAACTTCCCAAAAAACATAGAGGTTAAACCCTGTAGGCCCCTGTAAAACACGACGAGAGTCTATTTGACAATGCTGCAGAGTCATGAAATCGTGAGAGTCATAAAGAATGTCTGAAGAGAAAATATCGAGCAATAAACCTGATTCCTCGAGAGAGTATGTAAGGAAAAGAAAGGAAAAGCAGAACATAGAAGCACGTCCGCGTATCTAACGGATAACTGGTAAAAAACTGATCGGAAAAGAAGAAATGGAAGTAAAACATAACGCTTTTGGGTATTTATGTACTGGGAAAAAGAAAAAGGAAAAAGAAAAGGAAAAGAAAAGAGGAGGATAAGAACCGAGAAGAATTGAGACTGGTGATATGATGCACCATCTGAGTTCCCACCTAACCGCTTGGGGAGGCCCCAAGGATGCCCCAGTGCTTCTCGACCTCAGCGGAGGAGTTCTCAGTCTTCCAGGCTTCGTCGTAGGCAGAGAGTAAGACGTAGTCGTCGAGATTTTCTGCGGCGAGCTTAAGGAACTGCTCCTGTTCAGCCTTTCCAGGAACAGCCTTGTTAAGCTTGTTTCCGGAGTTGGGCCAGCCGGTCTCAGCGATGATGACCTTGTGCTTGGATCCGCAAGCCTCTTGGATCTCGGCAAGCTTGTCTTTCATGAAGGTGCCGGAAGAAGCGACATCGCAGTTCTGGTCAAAGAATGGGTGAAGGTTGAGCATGACAAGCTTGTCCTCACCGCAGAGAGCCGGGAATTTCTTGTACCAGAACCAAACATCGGTGTTGCCGACATCACCTGAGTAGCCGGCTTCCCTTAGAGCGGATCGGGCAAGGCCAGCGTATTTAAGGGACTTTGAAACCCAAGCGTCAGCTTCCCCGGCATTGTTGTTGACGACTTCATTTCCAACGGAGACGAAAGCGACACCCGACCAATCGTTGGCTTCTCTTCCGTATTCCTTGTTGGCTGCCTTAACACCAGCGATGAGGGCATCGAGCTCCTTTTGGAAGCCAGCGTCATCTTCGAGGTTATAAATTCCTAGCATAACCTGGACTCCGCCATCGTAAGCTGCACCCATGACATTGGCGACCTGGTCGCAGTCAGTTCCGTAGATACGGATCCAGTTGTATCCATTTCCGCTGTCGAGAACTTTCTTGATTTCGCTGCGAGTGGTCTCCCTGCTCTTGCATTTTCCGGTGTCGTGATAGACTGAGTAAACGATTCCCTTTCCGAGTTTCCCGCTGGCTGGCTTCGCAGGTTTGCTGTGCTTTCCGCTCTTTCCGCTCTTTCCGCTCTTTCCGCCCTTTTCACGGCCCCCACTATATTTAGGAGGTTCCGGGGCTGGGGTCCCTTCAGGAGCTGGGGCTTCATCAAGGGTTTTGGTGACATAATTCTTCCTCCTTCCTCCCCTATTTGGGGATGGGGATGGTGCAGCATCAGGATCAACGGTAGAATAGCGCTGGGATATGGTTTTCCCGTTCCGATCGACGACAACGATAACCTTAACGGCTGGTCTGTGGACTTTAACGACGGTCACGGCTCGGTCATGGAGCCTCTCAGAGTCCATACCTAGAGGGCTGTCAATACAACGACCGAAACACAGAGAGGGACAGGGAGGGAACATACGGAGGGGTGTAGCGAGAGCACTTGTGAAGATGCCTGCTGCAGCAACAGCCCAGATGGCGAGACGTGCAGCGACCATGATGATTGATCAAATGGTTATATATAGAAGTGTAACTTTTTTGAGTCTGAAGATCACAATGGGAGGGTCAATTGTTAGCAGCGAAGGACCATTGAGGCTGATAAAGAACTCAAAAGGGCGAACGAGAGTATATCAGATGTCAAAGGAGCATGGCAGAGAAGGATATAAGCGATGGAATGGAAGGGAGAAGTTGTTAAGGAAATGGAGACAATTAGCAGGTGGAATGTGTAGTTTGGTTTTATCGTCGGGTGGATTGGCGGACGATAATCGATAGACGTTGGACGTCCTATAAATGGGACGTCCACACCAACACATGCACAACGTGCCAGATAAGATCCACTTCACGACAACTTCACTTCCATGCCATATGCAACCAACTTCCTGACAGCCCTGATTGCAAATATGCAATACGATGCAACGTGTAACGATTTAATGACTTACAACTTCTATGAAGCGGTCTAGTTCGGAGTACGATGGAGATGCCTAATCAAAAGCTTCCTTGGAGACGGGCAGAGAAATATAAGGAGCAAATCTTTGCTCTAGGTATGCAAAATCGATCTCAATTTAATGATAGAGCGGGGAAGTTCGAAATCTAGCCGAAGGACCCTTGAACTCGGATGGTACGTCTTATTGTGCTTGATATGCTCCTTCTCAAGAGTACTGGACCCGAGATGCGTCGTTAAGGACTGTGATGCGCAAAAAAACAAAGATTGCTAATTATCCACTAGGGACAATTGTCGATATCCAGCAACAGGTAAAAGGAATGTGGGCAGCTAAGTGCTCCAAAAAGGAAAGGTGATGCCAAAGGAGAGGCTGTGGAAGCGGTGGTCATGAGAAGGGAAAGAGATGGAGGAGGCGGAAGGTATCCTATATATACGTTTCAAATACAGGTAGCTGTGTGTGGCCCATTGCAAACTCGGGGATCGGGACAGTTCGATCAACTGACATATTCCTTTTTCTTTGCATCGATACCACGCATGTGCCTTCGTATGTGTGTGTACATGCAGTCTAGTTATCCCCTCTTCGTCGCCTTCGTGCCACCCAGCCTTTGGGAAGCTGTGCCCCTCATTCCCCAGGCCAAACATGGACACAGAAAAAAGGAATGAAACGAATGCCTAGATCGAACTTTTACGGGATTAATTAACCTCACCCGCCAAATCACCGGCCTTGGCCGCATCGAAAGACTCCAGGGTGAAAATAGACGGTCGGTTTTGAAAGCGAACGCTCCGTAGCCAACAGGTACTCTCAAGCTATGTTAAGGACATCTATGCGCGCGGTCTGTTGTTGGAAACAAAGACAAAATAGTAACATTTTGGTGTGGTGGGCGCCCAATGCGAACGTCAGGGGTAGCTTAGCAATTCTTAGCAGCTCTCCCTTGCCTGTCATCCACACCTCAGGGCCTCATGAAACCGCCGCTGCTCCTATCCACAGGGACCTGGATCAGTCAACAACCCAACCGTCCGAGGCTTGTGAACGCAGCTTACGACGAGGGCCGAATATGTCAAGTGGCCCGAAAAATGCCCAAACTATCGATAGATGGTTCGAGGGATGGATCATTACGAAACTCTCACGACCTCCAGTTGTCGTCATCCACTGCCGAAGCATTCTATCCTGATCCGTTGAGCTAGTCTGAAAACCCTGCAGCAACACATGGCCGTTGAGCATAGCATACAGACCTCCCAGAAAGGTGACTTGCGGGTGGAGTAGCCAAAACGTCTAGCGTCGTGGCACAACGAAAAGTCGATATCCGGACCGAGCGGACCTATTGAGCTGGCGGAGGGCATCTCGAGATCTAAAATCCCTAGATCCCGGTTCACATGCAGGTACGAGAAACCAGCCTGCCGCATTACCTAAGACCCGCATTCGAAGGAAGTTTTATGCTCAACACCCGAATACCCAGCCGAGCTTGAGTGATAAAAATGATACTCGTAACATACACCTCAAAGTACACGATTCCACCAACCCCGCATACGAGCATTCAGGCAGCCCCTACCCCAAAAGGTGCCATGTGGCGATATGCTTGGCTCAAGATTCGCAGAACAGCAAGAGAGGAAGTTTGGTGTTGTCCAGTTTTGATCCGTCTGCGCCCGGATTTCGTAAGTCTACCCCTGCCATGGCTGGACCTCCTTGTTTCCGTTTGTCCTTTTGGTTCCTGCATTGGTCAGCCCTGTTTTGCCTATCAAACCCGGCCAGTGGTCACAGATGGCGCCGTCCCGGCTCTGCTTGCTGCCGTCACTCTTTTCCCTCTTTTGACGGTCATTTATAAAACGTGCACGACCAGGCGCTTCAGCTGCACCGGTATGATCGACGTAGATAGCAGTTAGCGAACGAGAAGAATTCATGATTATCGATACTCGTTATCGGTATCTATCGGTTCCGGGGGCAGAGCCAACGAGTTTTCGTGCCGTAAGTCACAAGCTTGCAAAGCACGGGTATGCTTGCCAATGCCGACCTTTCGTCGGCAAAACCAGCCAGCCTTTTCGCGATATCGGCTCGAATGAAGCATCCAGAAGCAATACGGCATCAACTGCCGATATTCTCTTTTGTTTCCAAGCTTTTTGGCTAAACGGTAGCATTAGTGTCGTCTTAGCCCATCGGCTTATTCAATCTCGTCACGAGCATATATATTCCTGGCGGCCGCAACTTTTCTGACAAGACTCCGAATCCAAGAGGTTAGCCTCTCTGCGGTTCTATTCACACTGCATCACTCTCAATGATTTTACTCATAGTTTCGGTAGGCGGTATATTCCAGCCGCCATCATCGCGTTGACAAGTCCAGGCAATGCTTGTCCTTCCAAATTCCATACCAACGGGTGGCTAGACCTGCCAAGCCCATGTCAAGTGAACTTTTTACCCAATTCGCCGGCATCGACGGTCTGGACAGGGGTTGAAGTTAAGGTTTCCAAGTACATGTCTTTGGTACTCCAGAGAGCAAGGAAAAATTTCGATATCACGCCAACCGGGACGAGATGTAGTATCGCCGCGGGACGTTCCACCTTAGCCCTGGCGAGCTCGAGGCAGACACCCGCTCAGATGAACTGCTTCATCAGGAAGTTGAACAGGAGCCGCTAAAACTAGGATATATCGGAACAGAGGCTCCCATCGATGAGTTTCAGAACTTTTTTGAGAATCCCGTGCCATCCGTTGAGAACCGGCTTATTCTTGAGGTAATTGCAATTCTCACGCTCGATTCTCGCTCGTTGCATATGCAGTGCGAAGGCGCAGAATACGAAAATACACCTTCTAAGAATAAGTGTAATACGCTCGTCTTATGCCCATGCTATATGCAGTGTTTGACGGTGTTGCCAACCAAACTTTAATTCCTGGGTTCGACGATCCGATGCATCACGAGAATCGCTTTAGCGATAATTCTACCAAACCTGGTGTTCCGAGGCAGCTTCCAATTGCGGGGTTTGGAAATGTGACTGTAATACAGTACAGATATACACCAATCCTCTACGCCATGCGGCCGCGGAATCTGTGATTCACTCCCCTCTCTTCCTGATATCGCCCGTAGCTTAGCAAACCCAATACTCGGAAAATCCGTACATATGCCTCGCCTACCGCAACGTCCATCCGTTTTCCGCGGATTCGGATGGACTCAACTCCTCGCAAGCTGAACGATATCAAAAAGCGGGGCAACGCAGGATAACTTTATTCTTATTTGTATTAGTGTCGTCTGAGCAGATTGACCTTACGCGTATACGGGTCATTTGATATGTGATAGGGAAACCCCAGCTCCGAGCCAAGGTTCCTTCAAATGCTCACAAGCTCGGGAAACATATGACACCATGATATGACCAATTCAAACCCGAAAATCGTATTACCTGTGTGTAATTGCGCACCGGGATGCCAATGATACTACCTTAGATCCCGATCACTGTCTATAGACCCAGCATGCCATGCCATACTATGGTCGATTCTTGACGGAAGTCGTTTCTTCTCGTAACGCTATAGTAGATACATCCTCCCCGTATACCTAAGCTCCCGGCTATATGTACTCGTACGTACTTATCCGCTGCTTCCCCAACTTAAAGTATCTCCTTCCGTTAATTCCCTTAAGCCCTGTCCCCTGCCCAATTTATCCATCCGCTCACCTCTCCAGGGGCCCTAGTGGTTTTTATTTTCAGCGAAAAAATTGGACTGAGCAATTAATGCGATATATCTCGGACTTCCTGGAGGCATTTCGATATTTCATGTAGCCCTGATGCACCAGTCTCCGTCGTCGACCTTGCTCCTGGATTGATATCATTAAAGTTGGAAGATATTGAGGTGCCTGCTCAGTATACCACTGCTCTTATATTATTCGCGGGTAAGAGATGATGTGTAGGCTAGTATACGATGCGTGTAGACACCACTATAGAAATAATGTTCTGATGTCGAGGTACGTTCCACATGGTTGAATCATGATCAATTTTGACCAGCGCATTAGAATTAATAGGTATTTAGCACTATATACTTAAGTATATACCTATATATATGGGTACCTAGCTAGCTTCCTAGAGGCGCCTAGGCTCGTTGATTAAAATATACAAGGTAGAACTTCAGCTGATTAGTCTCTAGAAACCATATTGTTGATTGATCCATTCTTTTCTATCTTCATGCGCAAAGCAAAGGCAATGAGTGTAAAACACTCTTATGAACCGAGAGCAGATAGGAGAGCATAGGAATAGCGCAAGAATCTTTGTTTAGATCCACATGATCCCGCATATATATCTAGCTATAAATCGACTTTGTAGGGAAAGCATATACATGGCACCTTCCTTGTTACCATTGTCGATTGGAGAAGAAGAAGAAAAATAATAAAAATCCCAGTCCACCGGATTGCCCAGGCACAAGGCACAAAATGTCCTATAGAATTTGTTCAAACCATCCTTTCTGCGGTTTTACGGGCAAGTTCCAACCTAGCTTATCGCAGCTCGTCCAAACCCCAGTCAATACAGATCCTACAATCAGCTTCACGACTTTGAAAAGTTTGCGGATTGCGTTCTCGCCACTGCTCCTCGTCAACTGGCTCCGCCTCTTCTGTTTCCTGAAGCTGCTGGAACTCTTGGTCCACGTCTGGAAGTTCTAGTTCTTGCTGCTGCTGCTCATGATCGGGCTCTGGTTCCTGGAACTCTTGGCCCATGCCCGGAAGGCCTAGTTCTCGCCACTGCAGCTCATAATCGAACCCCCCTTCTAGCCCCCAAAGCCGCTGGTACTCGTCGGCATCCGTGACGTTTGGGATTTGGGCTATGTTAGATTCCGTATCACGCCCCTGAGTATTTGGGTTGTCTTGAGTGGTTTCGACACCATAATCCGAACTAGAATCTCCTGGGTTTTCCGTGCACAGGCCAGAATCAAGCCCATGTTCTAGCTCTGTTCCTTCGGCAGAGGATCCGTGGGAATCATTTACATATGATTCATGGTCGGACTCAGGGCTCTCAGGCTCATCGGAGAGAGAGCTTTCAGACAAATAGTGTACTCCCAGACCGGGACGTGGATTGTACGGGTTAGACGCAGTAGGCGCACGTCGTGTAGTGAACGGAAGCTATCGATGGATGAGCAATGACCATGAATAACCCGCAAAGAGTAAATACCTGTGATGGCAATTCCAACTTTTCGGTGAGGTCTCCTTCCTGTAGGATAAAATACTGATCTGATGATCTTCCCCACGGGTGCCTTTTCAGTTGTTTCCACTCCGTACCTGAGATGTCGAATATTGTTTTCCTCTACACCCATTTTAGATAAAACTTCTTCTGAAGTTGGGAGGAACAAAAAGGGTAATCTTACATTCCATCCTATGAAGAGCAGGCCGTCATTATCCCCCCAACCACTCACTCTCACCCGAACTGGGCCAAGTAAACGAATCGCTAGATACCGCCGACTTTCTCTGGCATGGGCAGGCAATATATCGTCCCAAACGGTAACCTCTTGGCGGAATACAATCTCCATGTAGAGGCACCTCCTGAGGCTGGCAGGGTCCGTCCTTCGGGGCGAATGTTAGCGTAGGAAAGCATAAGAAATGGGTAACTAGGGGGTGATACGTATATCCGAGCGTGACCCGAACGCGCATACGGTCCAAATCGAGCCCTGTAAAGCGTAGATTCGTCACAAATACGTGGGATAGATCATCGAAAACGGATATCCATTCTGTCTGTGACCTTTTGAAAGTGACCGTTTGTAGCATATTCTGTACATGGCATGTCCGAGTTAGCAATGGTCTGTGGTCCAAGCCTCGATCTTTCTCACTGTATATTACCCTGCCAGTCTCCGCAATCTCTCTCAATACCTCCGGCCCGTTCTCTGCTCCCCGAGCTTCAGGATTGATACCCAATTGGATCCTGACAGGGTATGACGACCCATTGCCGTCGCGGAGGATAGGAGCATAAGCGGCGTGAACCAATTGGAACATGTTATCGACACGGCAGAAGCCAATCGGTTGTATATCCTATGTATGCCCGTTAGTAGGAGCCCTGGCTCAGATTTAAGGGTCCAGCCTACCTCTGCGCGAGCAAGAAGGGTCGCTTGTGGCGCCTCTGTGCCATCTCCAAGTTCAAGGTTCAGTGGTACATTGTCTAAAAGTAAGGCCCTGTAGTAGAGCCCCCGGCACTCGCGTGGTAGCTTAATGACTTGGCGACCCTCGAGCTTGTGGAGCAGGAGAATAGCTCTTTTGTGGCCGTTTCGGCCAAACTCATCACGATTATAGCTAAGTGGCGGTGGAGTCAATAAAATTCGAATCACGAAGACGAAGGCCAAGCGGGGACACCCACACGTATATAAATCCAAATCGGCATTTCTCCTCAAGCAGTACTTCATTGTCGACACCTATAATTTTGCATGTGAGGCCTTTGACCATTGAGTACAGGTATGGAGCGGGGGTGGCCATTTCGAGAGGGATAGGAGCAGCCCTCTGCCCTTGGGGGGGTAGGAAGGGAGCAGATCCAGACAAGTCACGAGACTGTATCCTGAGAATAATTGATATATATAGCGGACCAAGTGAGTTGAGGGTCGGTCTCCTGAAGAGGCGACGGCCGAGATGGTGGAGGACGAAGGGTGAAGGGTGAAGGGTGAGGATTGAGGAGTGAGGGGTGAGGAGTGAAGGGTGAAGGGGAAAGGATGGATGGAAAGGTAGAGACGCGCACCTTTCGATCTTACATGACCCCGTGACCGCTTCAAGGAGGTCTGGATACCAGCACAGTACCCAGTATCTACCCACGACATAGACCGTTAAAAGCGTCTACGAATGCCGCAATTGCACAGTACCCGTCCTAGAGACCGACTTCGATAATACTCGGATCAGACATCAATCGACCCATCGCGAGCACTCTTTAAAGGGAAGCTGGTCAAGGTTATCTTTGTCGGGGCCCACTATCATGTCAACTATCGATAGCTCTCACCCGTAGCAGCCGGGGCGAATCTAGCCTCGAGACGAGAGATCTTACTAGCTTGTTACTACTCTTCCAAGTAACTTTCCATATCAAAGATCTATAGACGTATCAGAATGCATAACTTAGTGTACTTGTATATGTACACGCGCGTGTATTAGTATTGGGTTCCCGCTGAATTCACTCAGACGTCGTCAAGTTAACAGTCGTAAGCCTAAGATATATTAATCCCGATACACAGCATCCTATTTTACCGCCTAAGCGCCCAGACCGTAACGGAAGGAGCCACTAGTGCCCCGGAATATCCCTTTTGAGAGTTCCATCGTTGGTCCACAAATCGGAGGATTGACGTCACGACGCTTGTTCTGGCCCCGACCGATCTCGTGATAATACATACATCAATAATAGATCCCACTATCCAACTTTCTCATACAACCACAGTGCTTAGCCACCCCCGGGAAGGCCCCGATGACCAGAACTGGCGATACCACAATACAGAGGTGGCCAGTTGTATATACACGTTGGTTCTCGTACCTCATGATGTGACACAACATACGTCTATATATACCATGGTACCAACAAGGTAGTATTTCGACAACATACAACATCCCAACCTACGTACAAGCTCAACTAGTCGATTCCGTAAAGTACTTATACATGGCTTTCCCAAAGATACAGCTGTACTAACATCTCGGGGTTGAGCCCGCGCATACTCTCGATCGAGATGTTCCGTCTCTCTCGGGACCAACGACAGAACGATTATAACTTGATAACTTTAACCCAGGAAATCGCTCAACTGCATAACATGCATCGAAAATGACCCGGTAATATTAATACCACCTATAGCAACTAACTACACAACCTAGATTCTGATTCGAATGCCCACAAAGAATCTAAGTTTCGGAACAAACCCGGTATCTAAATAACCCTCCAGCAAAAGCTGCTACATTCCCGCAATCCCACAAACAGGTTTCTCAACAAACTCATGTTATTCCAGCGGTAACTCGATCCAGAAACGTTATAAAGTTATAAGCTTAAGGTTATCACAACCTCACCAGCATAGCCGGGAAACGGTCATGTAGGATATACCGCCCGTTAGTGTTTCGAAAAAAAAAAAAGCCTCAGCAGTCAATCCGTGAAGGGAACACATCTACTCAGCTGAAAAAGTTTGATCCACAGTGGGGCACAAAACGACAAGACCCACAATGTTGCCATATACGCATAGGAAGTAGTAAGTACATCGACGGTATACAAAGAACTAGCGCACTGTCGCAACTCGTACGACCCTATCATCCCGATCGAAAGATGTACCGGGCTAAACCATGTACCAATACCGGTATACATATGTACTTAAGTCTTGGAAAGCCGAGATATAGATCAAAAAGGACATCTGAAGCTGCACAGCCGCGACCCCGCACCTGTTGAAGCTTGATTTTCGGCGTGGGGTACCCATCGTCGAGAGCACCACGCCAAAGAAGAGCTTATTTATATAAGCTTATGACACTTGGACGTCGCGAGCGTAAGGCTGTCCATCCGAGGCGGCGTCCCAAACGGGCAAGTTACCCTTTTTGGCGCGAGATGAGCATGTGCAACCGAAAGCGGATTCCAACATATGCAACGCACTTATTATAGCCAGCAGTTATAACGTTAGGGTTGGAACAAGGTTATATGGATTGAATGTCAAAACTCCTAGGCCGGTGAAATCCAATTAAGGCTACCAACGAAGTGTTCCCGTTGTCTAATTTGTGCTATCCCATCTGCTAACTACATTTTTTTGCAAACAGACCAGGTGGGAAAAAAGGGTGATATCATTACAGGAAGGACTGTGGGCAACGCAATGGGTTGTGTGTATGATGTAAAATAGAAGAAAATGCTCAAAACTCAGATAAAATACCGAAATGCAAATGCTATGCCGAACTAAAAAATGAGTAAAAAGGAAGAACCCCGAACATGCGATGTGATCTTTATATGGTCATTCGCGTTCATGAAATTTTAAGCGTTGATGCGACTTCTCTTGAAAGCGTTTAAGCCCTCATCTTCCTGTAACCGTAACCACCGCTGTTGCCGTTACCAGTTGGCTGACCAGCCTTGGTAACAGTCTTGGTGACGGTGACGGTAGCAGGGCCCTGGCAAGCCTTGGTGACAGTGGCGGTCTTGGTGACAGTGACTGGATAACCTTGAGCAGTCTTGGTGATAGTAACGTTCTGTCCGGCCTTGGTAACAGTGGCGGTCTTGGTGACGTTCTGTCCAGCCTTGGTGACGGTGACATTCTGTCCGGCCTTAGTGACAGTAACGTTCTGGCCAGCCTTGGTGACGGTGGTAGTAGAGGTGACGGTGTACTTCTGGCCCTCCCTGGTGACAGTGGCAGTCTTGGTGACAGCGGCACCGGCAACAGTCTTGGTGCTGGTAACAGTGACCTTCTGTCCCTCCTTGGTAACGGTGACAGCGGCACCTTGGACGGTTCTAGTGCTGGTGACGGTGTACTTCTGGCCTTCCTTGGTGACAGTGACGGCAGCGCCCTGAACAGTCTTGGTGTTGGTGACGGTAACCTTCTGTCCCTCCTTGGTGACGGTGACTGGTGCAGCAGTGACAGTAACCTTCTGACCTTCCTTAGTGACAGTAACCTTCTGGCCTTCCTTAGTAACAGTGACCGGGGCGGCAGTTACAGTGCTGGTGACCTTCTGGCCCTCCTTGGTGACGGTGACGGCATCGGCAGTCTTGGTGACAGTGCATGTGGTCTTGACAGTGACGGCTTCGCCGGTGACAGTGTTAATCTTAACCGAGGTGACAGTAACAGTTGGTCCGGGGACGTTCTTGGTCTCGACAACGGTCTTGGTGTTGGTAACGGTCTTGGCTGGCCCGTCGACAGTGATGTACTTGGTCGAAGTAGCGGTGCTGGTGACAGGAGCGAGGGTCCTGGTCTCAACAACTGTCTTGACGTTGGTAACAGTCTTGGCTGGTCCCTCAACGGTCTTGATGGAGGTGCTTGTGACGGTGTTGACGACAGTCTTAACTTGTCCTTGGACAGCTGGAGTACAATGCGTTAGAATCCCTGCTGAATGAATGCTAAGAACGCCCAATTGCGTGACTTACTCTTCGTCTCGGTCTTTACCGAGGTCTTCGTGACGGTGGTGGGGTTGCAGTTTGGAACTGGGCCGTTGTTTCCACCGTTATCATATCCATATGGCCCTGGCGCGGCCAAAGCGGCCTGGGCGGAAAGAAGGGCAGTGAGGCAGAAAGCGGTGAACTTCATTTTGAAAGATTCGTTAGGATAAAGAGGGAATGAATTGAAGGCGAAGAAGTATTAGTTTGTCAGTGAAAGACGATTGAAAGATAAGTAAGTATCTAGTGAATGACTGAGAAAGAAAGTCTTTGGTCAGCTGCTGTATGCAGAAAGATCGAAGAAGAGGCGAGTGCTGGTAGTAGAAGAAGCTATCCATGGTGCAAGAAACAATCCTTTATATATTTCCTGTGGTGAACCCCTCTAGTCCGTATATTTTGGCCGGTTATGAGCCGGACTAACGATTGGGGTAAGTTGAGCCAAAAAGCAATATCAGACGACTGTCGTCGGGTCCCTGTAGTTGGCCCCGAAAGTACGCCCCCAGTTACAAGGTTGCATTGCGTCCGCACGACTAACAGCAAAGAATAGCTTGGGGGCCGCCGGAGGTGCTTTCTGCGACATGTCTAAATCGTGCATAACGAATGAGCGTCTCGGATTTGTGAGTGGGCTCACAGAAAAGAAAAAATCGCTCTCTCGCATCTAAAATGGGTTCTTTGCTATTTCCATGCGCTCAGACAGGGTGGGAGGTGGCTTCTCTCTGCCGGGGTTAGGTCCCAAAGAATCACCCTTTGGCGGATTCGGGCTAGTCCAGACGCTTAAGCGATGAAACGAAACAGAAGGGCTAGACTGAATTTTGCACGCTGAGAAAAAAACTGCACCCAAAATAATAGCCGCTGTGACAATGGAACTATGTATAGAGAGAACTATTTGCAGGTACTGCGAATGGTAGAAAAAAAAAGTATCGTCGAAAGAAGATATTGGTTAGTCGAATAGTTGACATCGATGTGAACTGAACAAGCTCAACCTGCAGCGGTTGGCGTTCTACGGCGCTACGTGTTTATCCACCGTGGTGATCTATTACATTCAAAAATTATTATTTCGGAATGACCCAGAGAGAGCTTAAGAGAGCCACAAAGCTATAGACCCGGGTTTTCGTTACGTGGGCTTAATTTCGTCGTACGAATGGAGCAAAATTAAACCTCTCGGGGATACGTTTCTGCGCACAAAGCTGACAATCCTCGGTCTTTCCCAGGGAGAAAGAACTGATAGCCAAGTCCCCAGAAGACCCGTTAAACCAAAAAGACTTCCCAGTGAAGCATCTATAGTCGTTAAGGCGAGCCTGCAGCAACCAACCCGGTCGACTGCCTCGGGTTTTGGACATTGGATATGGAGTTCATGCGTCTAACGACAAAGAGCCCAACATCCAGCTGGACATGACGTGACAGCCCCTGCGAGGTGGTATCGTCCGTCCAAATGCGGCGTGCGGCCACATCCTGCCAAATCACACTGAACAAGCACTCGCCATCTTCACCGGGCTGCCACGGCGCTAAGAAAGAGCTTAACTGGCCCCTGGTCAACCAAAGAAAAGTGTTAATTTTAATTTATAAAAAGCCCGCTAATGAGATGTTGTCGCCGCGTCGTTGGATTCCAACCTGTCAAGAGCCGATAGATTGCATGCTCCGAAGATGCCCTAATGCACGATCCAGATGTAAGGCTACTCTGATCGGACCACTTGCTGTGGTGTTTTTGACATTCCTGCTGTGCGCGCCCGTATTGACATTATGCAATCGATTTCATGGACTCAGCCTACAGTTTCACGAAACAATAAGGAGCCGCTTAGGTTCCTATCACGGCCAGGCTAAAACAATTCCTAACGACCTTTTTTTTTAAAAACTCTTTTTATCTCCGCATAAACATCGCAAGGGTTCTATTCCTAGAGCTTCCGGTCTCAAAATCAGGGGTAGCCCAAAATTGGATTTCCATCTAGGCTTTCATAGAGGGTTAATTGGGTGATTGTAACTTTGCCTCTTGAGCTGATGAATCCTCTCAAGGGCGTACCCTTGAAGTTTCTCCACACTCACGATAGTGAATTTCTCCGATCACCCCGATTGATGATCACTCACATGCAGGGCCAAGAAGAACGGGCGCCGGGCCGCGACCAAATTAAACACCTTGACACTTTGATCTTTTTTTAGTTGGCGCTGGCAAGGGAGAGAGCTCTCGTTCAAAATTCCACAAAAGATGATTAAAATCACGAAATCGTAAGTCAACAACTAAAAAACGAAAAGCTGAGCGAGATACGATCATTTGGAGCTTTGATGTTTTGTTTTGAGATTTTCATTCGGAGTCGTCAGCCGACGGCAGCTTCCTGTTTGAGGTTTCCGACGCTATCGCCTAAGTATCTGTTGTACGACACCGATACGACGCAAAAGGCATGATCTACCCCTTAGGGGCGTGGCATGTTTCCCTAACTATTATACTAAGTATGAACATGAGCCGTGTTATCGATATATATATCGAAAATCTTAATGGTGCTATATAGACGGAAGATCAGGCTTGGGTCCAGCGTTTGGGGTTGACACGGCAGAGGTTAGCGTCACAGTGCGGCGTGCTCCCTAATGCCTCACGTTCTTCCAGTGCTGGATTAAATCGGCTTGCTAGCTCAGATAGAAAGGGGCAGATCAATATGATCACGATGTATTCGGCATAAGACGTCGGGTTGCCGACTGATCGTTTGCCTGGGAGGCAGTAGTGTGTAGCGTTCTCAGCTATTATATCGTGCGCACAAAGGCCGTTTGCCGTAGGATTTGGTGGAGATTGTCGATGTGCTCATATCCCCCCGGCATTGCATATGCAATTTGCACGGACTCTCGATTTCCTGGGGTCTTCCTTCTCGATTGATAGTTCAATGAGTGATAATCACTGCTTGGGCTTCTAGACCCGAAGCCGAAGCCTTAAAGGGGCTTTCCAGGCCAGGCTCCTTGCACAGACACCGATGTGACGCTGGATAATCGATTCATAAGCTCAAGCTCTGGGGGCAATCCATCGAGCTCTTCTCCACCAATACCGTGCGATCCAATCTCTCTCACTATTGCCTATAAAAAAAATTGATATGAAAATCGTCTCCACTCAGACCGGTGATGGGAAAACAATTTCTCGACAAGGCCTCCAAAGAATTCCAGAGTCTCAACAGGGATCCCGTGGGAAAGTGAACCATGTTTACTCGCTTCGGATACCAGTCTTCGGCTTTGAGCGTCAGGAACAAGGTCTAGAAACAACACATGCACGACAGACACCACAGACAGGTTTCAGCCCGCGTGAAGTTCCGGCAAACGCGCCACACTCGTCACAGCACAGCCACGACAACACTCCTTTTAACGAAAATTTTCTCGTCGGCTTTCTTTCCGCTTCTTCTTCTCTTTTCCTCTCCTCAGAAAACGTATTATTTTACAACCCTCTCTATTCACTCTGGATTTTCTTACATCAATGGAAATAACCTTGGAGGGGAAATGAGAGGGGAGAGAAAGATGGATTCACGACGGTGCCATTCGGTGTCGCCGTGGATTTGACCTCCGTTCCCTTATGTCCAGGAATTCACGATGCTCGACAATTTCGAAGGACAACATGTCGGTAGGAACATCCGTAAGCAGATCTAGACTCGAGTACATGGTGTGCGCTCTGTAGGATCCGATGTAACCGCGTGATTATGAGCTCGTCCGCGATGTACAAGTACTTACACATGTGTACACGTGTGCTGGTGAGACAGTATCGGTGGAGAGCTCGAGCTTTATGGTATTAGGATCCGATACGTATACCGAGATCCTACGCATGCATCGCTGTCAACAAGCTCTATAAGACAAGATAATTAATGCTCGTCTCCGATGTTGCTGTAATATGACACGCCATAACGGCGGCATGAGCGATCTAGAAGCCGCGACCTTGCGGTGGAATCGGCCTTGGAAGCCGTTAAGATGATATGTTCCGCACGGATGAGGATATCACCGACGAAGGATTCCATTCTACATGCCCGGGCCCGGACTGTTCTGGTACTGGGTGCCCTGCTTGTTTATCTACCCAGGTTCGATGGTGGAATAACGGGTTCCGTCTACAGGCGTCGGTTGAACCGGCCACATGCTACCAATACCAGACTCCAACATCGTAAACATTTCGCCCTGAGCTCGCACCCAGTGCCTTCGTATATTCGTCTAAGTCTATGTCCTCATCGGAAGTATTGTCATTAAAGTAACGCTAAAACCACAGCAGCAGCAGCCGACCGAGAAAGAATCTCACAAAGCAAAAGAAATCCAACATAATCGTAGATTTTACTTTACTTCATCTTCTTCCCACTAGCTTTAGCCTTGACATCCGCCTGTCTCTTCTTTTCCTCCAATTCCGCTGCTCTCTGTCTAGCCTTCTCCTCCCGTTCCTTCCTGATCAGAGCCAACCTCGCCAAATCACTCTTCGCCTCATCGGTCTTTCCAGCTTCATGTAGCTTTCTATACCTCTCCTTCGCAGCAGCGGCTTCATCAGCCTCACGCTCCCGTCTTGACTTAGTCGGCTCCAAGTTAGTAGCGTTAGGATTCCCGGATGGAAGACCTCCTCTAGGTTGCTTCTGTCCCTGCTTCGCGGCGGATTGTGTATCTTCCTCTTCTTCCTCGTCTTCAGATGACGAGAGGCCGCTTTTAGGGAGTTGTTGCGCACGTTTAGCTTCCTTGAGGGCCTTTTGAGCCGCACGACGTTCCTCGCGGCTCATGTCGCCGGTGACGACTGGGAGTTTCGGTTTTGACGGTCCGGCGGCGGTGGCGGGGGTGTTGTCATCGTCGGATTCTTCTTCGGATTCTTCCTCCTCTGATTCTTCCTCTGATTCTTCCTTCTCGCGTGGACCCTGTGGTTGGAGGTGGTGTTAGTGACGGGGTGGTGGAAGGGACGAATAAGGGCGGGGAAGACGGGTTTACTGACATCATCCCACATTCCTGGTGCATCTTCAGCTGGTAGGACGTCTCTGGAGAACTTCTTGCGGCCTTCGAGACGGGGTTATGAAGGTTAGTACTCTATTGTAGGGATAGTCTTGTGTGCGTGTATCGGTTCGTACCTCCGCGAATCGGTTTGGAGAATTTACCCCTCGGCATGATTGTCGTCGGAGCAAGAGCGATAAGATGATTATGCTATTTCGATGAAAGCGTGAGAGCAGCAAAAGCTGTCGGGAGTGTCTTGATTAGAAGAAAGGAAGGATGCCTTTTCGATGTGAGATATCAAGTGTTAGGCGATGATGAGGGAGAGAAAGGTGAAAGGAAGAAGGTGGCGCGGGGATTCAAGTATTTTTTTTTTTTTTTTTTTTTGACGTGAGTCGAAAATTATTTCTGCTGAGTCGATCTTCAATTTTCTTTGGAAAACGTTGGCTTTGCTGCGGCTAACAAAAACAAGAGCTGGGCAAACGCATCAGCGGCCAATCAGAGCCGTCCGCTTTCGAAGCGTCGACGGAGCCGCATTTTATAAGCACTCGGCATTCACATACACACATACACATACACTGGAGATTACGATAAGAATGAGAAGTGTCTGGTAAGGAATCAATCACTCTGAGTCCCCGTCTGTTTCCATTATCAAGCTGGGCAGGGAAGATTATTCTAAATACATCCTGTGAGAGATTTCGAATATATAATGCACTGATAGATGTCCTTTCCCTCCTGGAAGTTTCTTCCCAAAAAATATAAAAACTCCCTTTGAATGATATAAACTATCCGCTAAAACCATTTTTTAAAAACCCATCCAAGAAGAAGAATAGAAGGTATCCTAAAAGGATGTAATCGAAAAAAGCCCGATTATTCCATCGTCGGATCAAGAAGTAGGAATTTTGGTCGTCGTTCCTTTAAGAATCGAATGGGACGATTGTTCCGTCTGGTAGAGTCTTGACAGCGTCCTCGACGTCTGTCTGTGGGGCTGCGATCGGTGCGGGAACTGGAGCCGCAAGGACGGAGGAGAAGGAAGCGACGAGGAGGAGAGCGATGGCCAAAAACTTCTGCATCTTGATTGATTTTTTTTAAAGGGGGAGGATATAATATCGAGTTTTTAAGATATTTGAGGATCGATCGAAGGTCGACTTGTGGATAAGGTAAAAAAATGAACGGAGTAGTTTTTGGAGATTCTGTTTCTTGTTCTGGTTTGTTTATAAAAACTTCAAAGAGAGCAGAATGTCGACCGGCGACTGAGAAGAAATAGAAATAATCTTCTAGTTAAAAGGTTGAGGAATGAATGGAAATAGAACGGTAGACTGAATGACTGGACGACTGGCGTGAGGAGAGAAGGGAAGAAGAAGAGAGGCAAGAATTGGAGAACGCGGCCTCTTTATACTCTAAGAACTCACCCATAAGTACGTAATTACTTAAGTATGTATATGGGGGGCGAATCCCATAACGTTACGGATTCACGATGATTTTCAACTTTGACATCGAAGACGTTTCTTCTTTACAGGGACTCCGGTGGTTGAAGCCATGGGTACAACCGTACCGTGAGCGTTTCAAACCCGCTAAGCGGATCCATCTGTGCCCGGCCAAGAAATTCCAGCCTGCGCTTAAACGGTCAAGCTCGTCAAGAGAATATTCGAATTTCTGCTCCGGGGAAACATTTTTCCCATTTCAAGGAATTATTACTGTTTACCGGCAAACGAGTGAAAAAATACAATTACTGTTTTCTTAGCATTTGGATTTATTGTCTTGTCTCGTGATATTACAATTGGTGTCTGGGGCTTGGCTTGCGAGTTGTTTCGTGAAACAGCAGTGTTTCGACACAGTTTGAAGGAGAACACCGAAAGCGGGCTGCAGGCGGTTCGTTTCCCACCATCTCCAATATCAAATGTCTGGCCAGGAAACTGTTTAACAGCCACGGACATTAATATTATTGTTTTGTTCGCAGTTCTGAGTCTGATCCTGACCGATGCAGGTTGACGTAGAAGTCTCAATCGAATCTTCATATTCCTTAACAAAACTGAAATATGGACTCCGAACTGCAAATGGGATAACCTAGCCGGGTGGGAAAATGGGTATAGTATTCTCGCCCTCGCGAGCGATTTCCGATACAATTGTAAAGAGCGTATTACCGTTCTTTACTTTCATCCGGCCGTAGCGGCACCCCAATAGATCTATCGCGAGGTTATACAGAGCAGTGCCATGCGTCGACGCCACCTTCAAGGACAGATCTTTCCTTGCGCTCCACCTTTGACCTGCGAAAATTGCACTATCACGCCTATGAAGATTGGAACGGGAGGCTAGTGTAAAATTGTGAAGTTTATTATTTCAAGGTAATAAAGCAGGACATAATAGAGGCGGAATATGACATAGAGACGGCCGTCTCGATGTATGCCGTGCGTACCGGGATAGAAGAAAATATTTCAAAATCGGCGAGATCCGACCCTCAATCGAGAATACCGAGGAATGGCCAAGAGCGCTCTTGATGGGCATCTTTGAACATGTCTGCTATCTCCTTCATCTCTTCTTCGTTTAGAGGTGGTTGCTCCTTGATAGGGGGCTCACTCAGCTTCTCTTCAATTCGCTTGTCGAACTGGCTAATGGGTTTCTCGCGCAACTTTTCTTCTATCTCCCAATAAGTCTCCACTTCACTCGAAAGGTTGAATTCGAGAATCGTGAAGCCCTTGTTGACTTCGGTCATCACCAAACGGCGATTCCCTTCGGCGTCGACATGCGAGGATAGCGAAAACTGGTTCCCGATATGGCTCAACACGATTCCGAGCCCAAATTCGAGGCCAGAACTAGCCCCGTGGGTCTTTACCATATGGTCATACCGAGTAATGCAGATAGGAGGGTCGTTTTCCCCTTCCCCAGGCCCGACAATCGCGATCGACGCACTGTGTTCAGTATAGTTCCTCGTTTTCTGGTTAGGACTCAGGTTTTCAATCCTCGAGCACGCGCCGCGGAATTGGAAATTTGGATGAGTTTCCCTCAAGTCCCAAAACCCGAGCACACCGCCCTCGAGAATGGCCCAGAGTACGGGATAGGACAATTCGACGGCAAGTAGCTTCGTTCTAGCCGCCATGTTAAGTGGTAGCATGTTTTTGGGGTCGACAACAGGAGTCCACAGTGGTGACTTCTCTTTGAAGGTTCCCTCGAAGGGATTCACACGGAAGGGTCTGACAACGCCATACTGCTTCAGAGTAGCATGGATAGTTATCGTATTGAAAGTATCCTCTGCCGACGTCGGTTCTTCAAAAGACCTGAGACTCAACTGAACATCAGTGGACTGGAAGCGAGTAACGTTAGCTACCATTTGGGATGGGGTTCCGGTATGCCCTTCGTTCCAGATCTCAGCACTCCAGACGTGAAGCTGCCCGGGAGCCTGCATTGCCGCAGCGATGATATACCATCCATTACCCATGATCTCGCCTTCCTAAGGCGAGGCTGGGTTTCGCTTCCGTCGCATGAAGTCGAGGCAAATCCCTCTCGGTCGGATCTGCCCCGGTCCTCGAGCTTTCAAAAGGGTGATATGGACCGGGAAATCGTCTGAAGCTATCTTGGTCGAGGATACACCCGGAGGTGGGAGCCGTAATGGAAGGACAATGAGGTGCGTATTTCCATCGGCGGTGGTAGCGGCCAGGTAGATCTTCTGCTGCCACGGGTGTGATTCGGGATACCTGGATTCCGGCACCGATTGAACGATTCCAGGAACAGCGAACTCGACGACCGGGCTGCCAAGCTCCACCAGATACTTCCACGGGAAACGGGCGTTCTTCTGGTTGTGGTAAGCTTCAGGCTCACTGTATGATTCGTACTTCAGAGCTTTAGTATCGATCTTTCTGTGAGGGCGGGGGCGAGCGGGAGCGGGAGCGGGAGCAGGAGCATGTGCAGGAGCAAGCGCAAGAGCAGGAGGAACCGTGCTATGTTCGCCGGAGCAGTCATAAAAGACGCAAGTGATCTTTTCCAGTTCCAATTGCTTATACGCATTTTCTCCACCCGCATTACTGCTGGTAAACGGCGATGGTCCCTGCTTTTGACGAATTCGCGATTGTCTCGGATAGAGAATCGTGAGTCCTGTCTTGGTGCCGTATATGATCGCGCTCCGGTCGTTCCCTTTAGCGAATGGATGACTCGAATTGGCTATCTTGAACATGTCGCGAGACGGCCAGGGCGTCTTCTGCCGGGGGATAGGATATGGGTAATATTGGGCCGGAGCGGTGATGTCATCCTTGACCGTGTAGCTAGAGCTCTATCTTAGCATCGACGCGTCAGGATATGGTGAAGGGGACGTACCCGAGTAGGCGTGTCGTAGGATTTAGCTTTACCATAACCGGTACTTTCGTATCCGGAGCATCGGCCATGGTGATGGTTGTTGTCGCAAGAATCGTGGTTGGGAGATGGAATCAGTCCTGTGCAGACTGAGGTGGAATCGAAGTTTTGGAGAGAGCAGGATGGGTTTGGGATTTAAACATGCAACAAACACCATGCAACGTTATCTTGTGAACCGGTTACGAGACTGACCCACAAAACACACCTACACAATTTAATGCGAGCTTCCAACGGTAGAAATTTGCAGAAAAGAACATTCATATTACACTCAGGAATTAATTCAAGTACGCAGCTGGTTTACGAGATAACACTCAGTGGCACTTCATGCTAAATATCATAACTATCAAGTTACCGATCCCAGTCGGCTCCGATTCCCTCATTGTATGAATATAATATTGTATATCTCTAAACATGTATTCGATGATTTCCCGCTCTCCATATAAAGCGAGGGATTGTACTTCAACGGATGTGTCCTGTGTAGGAGGTGAAGGTATCTTCTGTATTCCTGCAGCTGGTCCACCTACCAATTGCAATAGCCCCAGGACGACGGCTCAACCTCACCCCACCACGGCACGACGAGATTCTACCTCTCACCTCACCCAGCAGCCCCAGCACGGATCCAGTTATTCACACGAATTCAGCTACCTCAATGAACAACCTACGATGGATAATGCAGCATTTAAATCCGATGGGTAGGCTGGCTGAAATCTACAGGGACCTGCTGCTGCAACCCCCCCAGCCTACCCGGATATCCACCCAGCAGCTTACCTTCGAGCCACCGTACCGAACACACACTTCACCAGCCCGTTCACCAGCCCGCTCAATTCGTTGTGGGGGGTATGGGTACGGGTAGCGGGATGGGATATGCCAGGTTAGCTCGCAGGCTAGTTTACAGTGAACCGGACGACGAACCCAGGAGCTACGAGCCCAGAAGCTACGAACCCAGCTACATACGACCCAGCTACATACGACCCAGCTACATACGACCCAGCTACATACGACCCAGCTACATACGACCCAGCTACGAATTCAACAGCTACGAATTCAACGGCTGTGAATCCGACAGCGAATCCGACAGCGAACCCGGCAGCTGCAGCAGCATGGATTTCGACAATTATGATGCCTACGAACACGGGTATGGTACGGGCTACTACCGTGGGTATAACGAAGGCTATAGCTACGCCTACGCCTACGAACAGGCCTGGGGAGATGACGGCTCCGGTGACTACGAATCCGAATATTACAGCGACGGCAGTTCGGATGATGGATACTATTGATGAACCCCCGGATTAACGGCTTCATTAGATTTCATGTATTATACATTCTGTTAACCTTGACCAGAGCCTACGTATTAGGGAATGTATACACTAGCAAGCTTTGGGAGAGAGTACTCGCCCGGCCAGAGGAGTATACTTTACCTATTTCCCCCACCTATTGGTAAATTATCATCTCTCTTCCTTATACGTCTGGGAGACTACCAGCGTTGCTTTCTAGATGCTGTCCATGCACTGGATAGAAATGTTGGATATAGAAGTGGTATCGGTTACAGTAGCGTGTGCATTGTGATCTGGATATTTTACAACCGGTGTTTAGGTAAATACGCCTTGCCATAGTACTACAGAATTAGTGATGCCGTATCTTAACAAACAATACGTATTGAAATGGTATCCAGGGCGATAGCTTTCTATTCATTGCTGTTGGATAGGTATTCGAAATAGTATACACCTTTTGCCGGCACGGCATGCACCCGGGTTCTAATCTTATTTCGTTTGCTCGGATATGATTCAAAGCCCAATTCAAAGCTATACCCTGACATTAATCTGTTACTATACATGTTGTACATTTTGGAGATATGTTCAAAAGCCAGAGGTCAGACCCAACGGCACGGCGTAGAGAACGTATTCGCTTGCCATCCGTGTCTTTGAATGTAGTATGACCGTTGAGAGTCAGCGATATGTTTTAACCGTGTCGAGAGAGAGAATACGCAACAGGAAAGAAAAAAAGCCCAAGCCACCGGCCAGGTATTAAATTCCAACGGCTGTGGCTCGTGCTCACAGCAGCCGTTGAATACCCTGCACATGGCCAGGAAATACACATCCGTGGGAGCACAGCATGGCCGGGATGATGACATAGTCACAGGCGCCCCCCATGCACAGGCTCTCTCTTCTGATGCCGGCCTGTCAACGGTCGCATCGAATCATATCAGCGGTATGTCCCTTGACTGTTGTTATCAATATCGATGACTGTCGTGTGCTCGACTTCCTTCCATCCATCCTCCTTTTGATTCCCCCGGTCCTTATTCCGTAAGATATAAAAAACCCACTGCTTGTATCTCGTAATAGCGCCATCCGTCGTATCGTATTCTCAGATCGAAGACTTTTTTTTTTCTGTTGGGTCCCAAGCAGCAGGCCACTTTCCTGCCCGCCTTCCCTTCTGAGATCGTGGGCCTCCAAAAGTCGAAAGTCAAAAGAACCTCCCAACGGATCCCTCGGCGGAACTGATCGAGAATAGAAACCATCCCAGCGGCCGGGACGAAACCTGTCCGCCCCTTGTCTGGGATAACTCGGTCGGATTTCGATATCCGGGAGCTAGTTAGCTAGCTAAGGAGCCGTCCACTTTCACGTTCTCTCCGCTCCTTCGTTATCAGAGCGAAAGCAGGGTTTCGAACCGCAAGAGCCTCGGAAATTGCCATCACCGGCCTGCCCACGGTCGCTTTCGGTCTGGCTTTAAATTACTCGTGTCGCCGTCCAGAATGCTATTTTCCGTCGTTGATTGTTAGATTTGCTACATTTCCAAAGTCAATGCTGGTGGTGGTTGTTTGCCTGCAGCTGCTTCTTCGGATCGAGCAAGTTCGTTGCCTTTAAACGTACGATTATATCATACCGAACACCCCCCATCCGTCCATCGCCCTCATCCGCACCTCCAAACCCCTCGGACTTCTCGACCTTAATCTCCACCACCCCACACACACGCCCGATAGAACCAGCATCATCAGGCTTTAGAGGGCTCTCGGGCCTACCCATTCACCACCGTCGCCCCGACACACCTCGGCGAATCACCGTCGGTTGTTCGAGATGGCCGCCCCACCAGAGAAACCGCAGATAAAGTTCCCGAAACTGAATCCCTGGAGCTATGACATTTTGATCTGGTTTTTTACCGGTGAGCCAACCCTGCAGTGGCACCCGACGCTCTCTGCCTTTATTCTGACTTCGAGTGATGGATAGTCTTGGTGGATCTCTTTTTCAGAGAGGTCCATCCTCGCGGAGCTTATCGTATACCCAAACGGGGACCGATTATATTCGTCGCTGCCCCTCATGCCAACCAGGTCCGTTACCCCACCCTTGAAAGTACCGGTGCTCCGGTTGTAGCTTAAGCCTGGGTCTAACGTCCACTGTCTAGTTCGTTGACCCGCTCCTTCTCATGCGCTCCGTGAAGCTCGAAGCCGGCCGTCGGATTGCCTTCCTTGTCGCCGAGAAGTCCATGCGCCGCAAGTTCGTTGGATTTTTTGCTGGCTCTGCTGGTGCCGTTCCGGTTTCACGTGCCTTGGACATGACGAAGCCAGCAACTGGCAGAATCTACCTCCCTGATCCAGCAAACCCGACCCTCGTCCGTGGTGAGGGGACAAAGTTCACTGCCCAGGCGTCGCTTGGAGGGTTGCTCGTTCTACCTACCCCGCCGAGCGGGGGAAGTGCAGCCAGTGCGGAGATTGTCGAAATCATCAGCGACGAGGAAATTAGACTCAAGAAGGGATTCCCGGGTGAAGAAGCAAATGAGCAGATCACAGGCAAATCGGAGGCTGGAAGAGGCACCAAGTTCAAGGTGGCTCCCAAGGTCGACCAGAGCGAGGTTTACGATGCAGTGTTCCAAAGACTCAACGAGGGTGAATGTGTCGGCATCTTCCCAGAGGGCGGTTCTCACGACCGAACCGAGTTGCTGCCGCTGAAAGGTACGGTTCATAAGCTTAACCCCCAGTTTACCGAATATCTCTGACAGCATGTGAAACTAGCCGGTGTCGCTATCATGGCCCTCGGAGCATTGGCTGCCAACCCAGAGTGTAATCTCAAAATCATTCCCTGTGGCATGAACTATTTCCACCCGAACAAGTTCAGATCTCGTGCGGTCATCGAATTCGGCAGTCCCATCGAAGTCCCACCGGAACTAGTCAGACAGTACCAAAGCGGTGAGAGACGCGAAGCGGTTAGGGTCCTCTTGGAAGTCATCTATAACGCTTTGGTCGCTGTAACTGTTACAAGTCCTGATTATGAGACTCTCATGGTCATTCAAGCCGCCCGCCGACTGTACAGGCCTACGAACAAGAAGCTCCCACTTCCGTATGTGGTCGAGCTCAATCGCAGACTCGTTACCGGATACACGCACTACAAGGATGACCCGAGAATTGTGAAGCTCAAAGATCTCGTGCTGGGTTACAATAAGGATCTCCGCATCTTAGGTCTTCGAGATCACCAGGTTGAATACGCAAAGTTCTCGATTTTGCAGGTCATCGGCACTTTACTTTACCGCACTGCGAAGCTCTCGATATTGGCTTTGGCTGCTCTTCCGGGGACGATCCTCTTCGCTCCAGTGTTTGTTACCACCCGTTATATCTCGCACAAGCGGGCTAAGGAAGCTCTCGAAGCATCGACTGTGAAAGTCAGGGCTAAGGATGTTATCGCGTCTTGGAAACTCCTCGTGGCCCTCGCGCTTGCCCCCTCGCTCTACTCCTTCTACACCTTCGTTCTCACATACTGGGCATACAGCCATCGTATCTGGGGTATACTCCCTAACTGGGTTCCCCTATGGCTCGTCGTCGTATTCGGATACTGCTTCTTCCCGGCTATCACGTTTGCTGCTCTCCGAATCGGTGAGATCGGAATGGATATCTTCAAGTCGCTCCGTCCGCTGGTCCTCTCCTTGAACCCAGGCACAGCAAACACCCTTCTCAAACTTCGTCAGCGAAGAGAGGAATTGGCCATCGAAGTCGCCAATATGATCAATATCCTGGGCCCCGAACTGTTCCCCGATTTCGATAACAAGCGTATTATCGCCGATCCATTCCTTCGAAACGCTGAGGCTGAGGCACCCGTGGCCGCTAGTGATCCCCATACACCTGTACTGTCGCGACGTGGAAGCCAGATTTCGGATAATTACAGTAGCAATGTTCTTCCCGATTTAAAGGCTCCTTCGCCGACGGCCTCTATGGCCAGCGGGTTACCGAGGAACGAGAGTTTTGGAAACCTGGGAAATATTGGACTTTTTGCATCCAGACCGGTTAGCAGAGCGAGAAGCAGGAGCAACAGTGCCGGAGGGTTTCAGTAAGTTCAAACCACTTTGCAATATACCACCATCGTATTCTAGTCCCTAACGATCACCCCTTCCCTGAATCTGCAGTGTCAAAGCCTTCAGCACCCTGGACTCCAAATCCAGCTTTGAGGAAGTCAACCGAAGACTCGTCGAGCGTCGCAAGGAGCGCAGTAGGCGTCAATCCGAAAGCGAGGAGCTGGACGAGGAAAGCGACGACTCGACCGTCCACCTTAACATTCGCCGGAAGAAGACAGTTTAGGAAACGCTTCGGGATTTGGTGAAAGAGCGGGATGTGACGTTCTAAGTGGGAGGGGTCTTCCTAATAACCTTTCTTTTCTTCGCTGGATGATAATCTCGTTACCGGATTCGTTTGTAGGGCCTTGATTCGAGGGGTGAGGCGGTTTGGCCATCTCCCTTCGCTTTTTTGGGACCTAAGTAATGCAGAGGTCCTTTATAATATTCCTTTCGCTGTTTATATTCTGCCGGTTCCGTTTTTTCTTTGACTCTTTCTTCTTCTTCTCAATTTCTGCTCGTCCATGTTTTCTTTGAAAACGGCTGTCCTCTTTTTTTTTTATAACCCGGGTATATCGTGTCATCGGTTTTTGGGTCCTTTTGTCTTCTGGGTCCGGTGGAAAACAAAAAAATATTAGGCGTTAATATAATGTTGCTTTTGCACAGAGTGTTTTCCATTAATATCATCACTCTCTTTGGTATTTTCCCTTTCTCTTATATACATAATCTGCCGGTGCATGGGATTCTTAAGTGGTCCGTACGACGTCGAGTTTCGAGCTTTACCTCGGTCCTCGCTGAACCGTTAACCTGCTCAGGTGGTGTGAGTAGCCCACACCATGATACCATATGCCATCGCATGGATTGCTAAGTTACGAAGCGAAACGTTATATTTTGAATTCATGCTTCCATTATTATTACTACGTAGGGTTCTACTAATATACAAGAGGGGGGAGTAGTACAATGCATAACATGCCGTCCTCAACGTGATAGCACAGAGAAGATGTGACGTGTACGTTAAAAAAGAAATGCGTTAGTTGAAAGGAGGAATAATTTTGTCGAAAGGGATAGAAAAGCAGCTGTGTAAGAAAAAAAAAAAACACGACCATAGAAGTGTCCCGTTTGAGATCCCTCGGTTGTTAAAGCATGTGAAAGGGGATCGGATTCAATAGAAGAATCGATAGGTTATCGTCATCGTCGTCTCCCAATAAAAAAAAAGGGGGGAAAGCTGAGGCTACGGTTCCGAGTGATTCCGAGAAAGGTCACTGTATTACCGCCGCCATGCACCCCCACGGAAAGATACAATCTATCCCATCACCATCCCTTCTCTGGCTTTAATCGTCAACTCCTTGTAAAGCACTTGATCTTCCGTCAAAGGCAAATTCAGTACCGTCCCGGCTTCAACACCCAAATCTTGAGTTTTGAGGATATAATCCGCCAGAACACGGCTCATCTCCCTGACCGCGACTCCTGGTAAAAACTCTCTGATATCCACCTTCGGCAATCCCTCCATGAGTCTCTTGGCCACGTCTCTTCTAGAATTGTGCTTGGGAATACCCTTAATACTCGGAACAGCCGGTAAAAAGCTTCTGTGATGGCGCATGATGCTTGAGAGGTAGATGAAGTCGAGGTAGACCTGGGCTCCCGTTGTCCAGTTTTCAACCAGTGAGGAATCGGTGAATTTACTGATCACCTGGAAGAGTTTTTCGAGGTCCTCGTTGACGATGCACAGCGGGGCGGCGTGGTTGAGCAGTGTCTTGTGAGCTTCGCTCCACGCGGAGGCGCTGAGGAGGCAGTCTACTTCCTCGAAGTGATCTTGTTGGAATCGCGCTTGCAGGGCTTTGGCTTCGTAAACCCAGGCTGACGGTATCAGTAGTTTGTGGAGGATGAAGTCTTGCTTGTCACTGCCTGATGTGAGATCGATGACATGCTTGGCAAGCATCTCCTTGATTGCAAATGCGCGGCTATTACCAAAAAAAAGTAGTGGTTAGCATTCTTTGTCATCGGGAGTGAAGCAATATTCCTTGGAGGAGGTATGTAACGAACCTCTCAGCAGTGGGGAGATGCATCAATACAAAAACAGCCCAATGCCATTGTCCTTCAGCCTCCAACTGGCCCGCAAAATCCAGCGTAAGCTTTTCCGCCGCAACGGAGCTCGATCTTGTCTCATCGTCAACAAACATCATCATATCCTCCATGAAGTCCCTAACGTTTTTCTCAGCAAGCATCATTCTCAATTGCCAACCGAGTCGAAAGTCGCATGGATTCGGACTGTAGCTGCGTGGGAGAAGGACCTTTTCGAGGGGATAGCTGGAATCGGTGTACATGTTGAGAAGACCCCACAGGGTATCGTAAACAGGTTCCTCCTCTTCGTCGTCGACCCGGCTTGCGTCCTTGTCAGAATGATACCAAGGCTCGGGATGTCGAATGTGCTGCGTCTCAGTGGCATTGAAGGCCTTCTGATATGCGGAAACGGCTGTCTGAAGTTGCTGGTCCTCGTATATCTCATACCACAACCTCAATGCAAAAGTACGTCGCCAATCGAGGCCAAACATCTCGCTGAGCCAGAACGACGGGGTGGCATCTTCCATAGGTGCGCTGACGCCCTCAGAGTATCCCACGTTGCCGGCAACGAGCTCATAGAGTGCTCGGATCGTAACTGGGATTTCCGCGAGGACACCCGAGGACCGCCAGGATTCAAGTTGCTTTTTCACGTCCCCCCTTGCTTGCACATCACCACCAACGAGAGGTATCAAAGTTGCTAAACGGAAGTCATTCCCAAGGATTAGGTGGTCCACAGCCTCATCGACTTTGTGTCCACTTAGTAGGGCAAATGCACTAGCCTCGGGGCTCGAAGCGGCCTTTTCATCGTTTGCGACGTCCGCGGCAACGATTTCCTCAAAGAATCGGGACAAATTGATTTTTCTTTTCTGTTCTCGCAGGTGGATTCTGGCATGATGGGTAGCCCTTTCCGGAGGAAATCCATCCTCGAGGGCGTCAAAGAGAATCGATGCGAGCTGCCAAACTGATTTTTCGTGCTGCTGCTGCCGTGAGGTTCCAAATTTAGCCTTGGTGAACTCACTGAATGCTAAAGCTCCGTCCAACTTAGCAAAAGGGATGTTGGATCGGTCCTGTATGATTTCGGAGGAGGCGAGTTGGAGTTCAAGCAAACTAATACCTGCAGCCTATCGTTGTGTATTAGTACGGTGATCGAAATTAAGAACCAAATCTAGGCAACTCACAGATGGTCCAGTAGAGTATTGTAGCTTCGCCTTATGAGTTTTCGAAGATTTGATCTCGCCAAATCCCCTCGAACGGCCGCCTTCAACGGAACCGCCATGAATAATCTCGCTAGTCGGGCCCCATGACGGACGAATGCATTGTCGCCATTCACGGTCGTCCGGATTCTGGGTCTCTTTATCGAAAGCCTCAGGGCGTTTATATTGCGATACGCTGCTGGATTTCTTGCTTCTGTTCACAACAGGTGATGAAAATACTCGGACGGACGGACGATACGGTGACTACAGAGGGAACCCATGTTTTAGCAAAATATTCTCCACTGAATTTCTCATTTAAGATCTCGTTAGGGTGATATTTATCTAGATACATGAAGTAGGTCGTGGTTACAAGGTTGAGAAACGAAAAGCAATCAGGGGTGCGTGTTGAATGAAGTCGCCGACAAGAGGGAAATAAGCATGCAGTATGCGAAACTTGTGTGCAACAGTTGAGGAGGAAGGAAATGAAGAAGAGAAAGATGTGGGGGAAATAGAGGGGTGAGAAGGGAAATCACACCTCAAAATCACGGTTCCTAGAAGCAAATAGACTTTCCGAAAAGTCGATATTGCTAACATCGCCAAATGGGTTGGTTGTCGAAGTATTTGGCCCTCTGAAACCGAAGGGGGCTCTGTTTTTTACCGGGCTAATAGTTCGGCTGAGTTGATCTGTCCAATCACGACCGACCCCTAGTTTGACTTCTGGAGTGGCTTCACGGTAGTCTTCGCCAATAGGAGCGAGCTGAGTATCATCGTCCTCGCCAACAATCGAGACGTCCTCATGAGGGAGAATTTGTGTATTTTCACCTTCCTCTTCTGAGAGATCAGAGCCTTCGACCGACTCTCCTGATGCGTCGGCTGGGTCCACAATATCGGAGGTCAGGGCTTCGTCAATGAAACCCATGGACGGTGCCTTCTTGGAGCGCTTGAAGTCAAAGGTATCATCGGCGATACTGTCGTCCTCGAAAGTGATGTCTGATGGGGACGCAAAGCTAGATTCCTCCAAGACGCTCGAGTCGTAACGCTTTGTTGGGGTTGCATCAGTGTAGATAGAGTCATCCATGTACGCGTCCGCCTCATCGTCGTCTCCTTGCAGGCCATAGGTCGTGAAATGCAGAACCTTGAATATCCAGATCCCTTCTTGAACGAGGTAATCAACGAACTCAGTATCCCTAACAGTCTTAAGTCGGCGAAGATGGAACTGGTAGCGTGGGTGCTCGGGATCCCTGATGGGCTGCTTATGCTCACGATCGGTAGGATAGCACCCCTCAAGGGTGATAGTGGCTGGAACGTTTAGCCCGTTTCCTGGTTGTGGCTTTTCCCAGCCTGGAGGATAGACGGTGCAAACACGGTCTGCGAATGTAATAACCCCGCCCAATATGGCCTCTAAAGCATCAGCGAATGCCGTGAGGTCGACAGGCTGATCAAACCTAATCTGGCCGAAGTTACTTCTTCCAACAAGGAGATCCGAGACTGCGGCTAGTTTGTCTCTTGGCATCGATTTGAGCTTCTCAACTGAAGGGATAGACCAATAATCACCGGTCTTCTCGCCAACTGTTTTGACACCAGGTGTCCCGGTTCCCTGCGAAGCCTCTGCGGTTTCTTCTACTTCTGCCTCCGGTTCGGGTGAGGGCACACGAACTAAGGCGTTTTCAGGGGCAGGTTGCGGAACCGGCGCACTAGAGTGTCTGGTAGGAGTTCTCATATAGCCTAGGTCAGCGCCACTCGCTGGGCTTTCGGTCTGAGAGCGAGGGCTGGCATCGAAGCTGACAGTCTTCTTGATGGTGTTCTCTGGGGTTGTGTTACTATCCTGGGGGGCTTTGATAGCTTTAACTTCACCCTCTTTAACAAACAAGTCAGAATCCCTCAGGTTCCTATCAATGACAAGCCGCTTGAGGCTAGTGGAGCGATTTCCGCCTGGTGTGAAGGCAGATGTGTTGAGGATTGAATCGTCGCTAGTGCCCGCTGAGTCGAAGACAGACCCGCCGAGCCCGATCCTGCTAGAACCACCACCAAAGGTTCTACCAAGGCTTCCACCTGCCATAGGGGAAGAAGTTCCAAGAGACGATCTAGAGAATGGTGATGCAACTCTAGGGGTCAAAGCTGGTTGTCGAGGAGCAATTTTGCTGTGGGGGATCATGGCAGCCTTTTTCTTCGCCCCAGATAGGGGCGTCGCAAGAAGGCCTGGGGCGGTACTGGCGGCTAGTGAGGCATCGAGTAGTGAAACATTTCCATAAGGTCTTTGGTCCATGATCGAGGCCGTAAGTGCTTGTGGCATTCCGGGTAACTGCTGCTGTTGTTGTTGTTGCTGGGATTGGAACAGACTTGCGCCAAACCCTTGTTGGGCGGGTTGGGCAGCATTACCAAAGAGGCCTCCAGCAGATGACTGACCGAAACCAGTCCCCGTGTTCTGTGCCGGTTGCCCGAAGAGAGAGGATCCTTGGGGTTGAGTAGCTGTTCCAGCGGCCCCAAAGAGGCCACCACCAGCAGTAGCAGCTTGCGTAGGTTGTCCAAAAAGACCGCCAGGTTTCGGCTGGTTTCCAAAGAGGCCGCCAGCTTGTGCTGTCTGCTGCGGTTGACCGAATAAACCACCAGAAGCCCCAGGCGCTGTTGCTTGTTGCCCGAATAAACCGCCAGATTGAGCTGGCTGTTGTGCTTGTGGTTGGCCAAAGAGCCCGCCGGTTGCCGGTGTGGCGGTGGCGCCAAAGGCTTGCTTATTGCCAAATAGCCCACCACCAGCAGCTGGCTGCTGCGCTTGTTGAGTCTGGCCGAATAATCCACCAGCAGCGGCTGGAGCAGGAGTTGTGGAAGCTTGGCCAAACCCACCGCCGAAGGCAGGTTTCGCTGGGGTCTGTACCGCACCCTGGCCGAACGCTCCGAAACCAGTCGCGGGAGGTTGTTGTTGCTGTTGCGGATTCTGGGTTCCAAACCCTCCCCCGCCGAAGGCACTCGTCGTCTGTTGACCAAACCCAGTTGCAGGTTGTTGCGCGGTTCCGAATAGACCACCAGTGCCAGTTGCTGCTGATGCTGCTGGCTGCTGCTGGCCGAAGAGGGAACTCCCAGTAGCAGGTTGACTAAACCCTCCAGTTCCCGTGCTACCAAACCCTGTGCCGAATCCAGAAGGCTTCTGCTGATTTTGGGCACCGAACAATCCGGTTCCTGTACTCTGAGCAGGTTGTCCAAAGCCACCAGTAGTGCCGGTGTTTCCAAAACCAGTTCCAGTGTTGTTCTGTGCACCGAACAACCCGCCACCGGTGGCTCCAGTAGTGTTGGTAGTACTATTTCCGAAAATACCGGTGGCGGCGGGTTTAGGTTGCCCAAAGAGGCCTCCAGCGTTCGCGCCAGAGGTACCGAAGCCACCAGCCGCCCCCGTACCAAAACCCGTGTTGGCGGTATTCGAGGCAGTTCCAAAAAGCCCACCGCTGGTAGCGCTGGTAGCTTGAGGCTGTCCAAATCCACCGGTTGTTTGCTGCTGCTGCCCAAAGGCCCCAAAGCCGGTAGCCCCGGACCCAAAGCCAGATGGTCCAGCGGCCTTTGTCCTGTTTTGCATATAATCTTGAAGGCGAAGTTCCTATGAAGGGATTAGCTCGTTCGAAGAAATAGTATGGGGATGACACAAGCTTACCTCTAAGCTCCAGTTTTTGTACGGATCTGTAAATGATATCGTCTGAAAGTGATTGTTCATGCTACTAGCAGCATCTTTTTCAACGAACGGGGAGAAAGGCGACGTCCCGGTACCCTGGGCGGGCGGTTGGAGGTTGCTGTTTCCGGCTGCGGCGGTACCGAATCCACTACCAGTGGTCTGGGCAGCCCCGAATCCACCACCAGTATTCCCGGTTGTGCTACCCCCAAAGATGCCTCCACCCGTGGTAGTCCCGCCAAAACCTGTGGTTGCCGGTTTTGAGCCAAACAGTCCAGTACCAGCAGCTGACGCACCGAAACCCGTACCTCCTGTATTACCCGCACCAAATCCACCTCCGGTTCCAGCCCCAGCCCCAAAACCCGATGTCGCTGTATTGGATCCAAACAAACCACCAGCAGTTGTCGCAGGCGTTGCCCCAAATGCTTTGTTCTGGCCAAAGCCACTTGCTGCAGAGGCGCCAAATCCTGTAGAAGTAGAAGAAGAGTTAGACTTTTGTGATGCCCATTTTGACGACTGCAAACCGCCTCGGTTGGAAGAGCTAAGTCCTCCAGTTTTCCCGCCGCGTCGAGTATTCAGGAATGACGTCATTCAGACTTGGTGAATCGGCCGTTCAGACTCCCCAAGAGTACTTCTTTTTTTCGTCGTTCTCGTTGATCTCAGCCAAGCTTCCTAAACTCGAGAGCTTTGGGGGGGATCGATGGCGACGGAACTGTCTAAGAGGCTGACAAGTCGAAATAGAGAATATTCAGAAGGTCTCGTCGCTTCCTGTACGTACCAGTTGAACCGAAACCCGTCGATTGAGTGTTCGTGCCGAAGCCCGTAGAACCGAAACCCGTCGATTGGTTTTGTGTCGTTTGACCGAAGCCTGCAGGATGCCCACAGGGTGTCCGTTAGACACATTCGGAAACGTGTGGGAACCGCCCCAGCGAGCTTGTGTCGTATACATGATGGAGGGAAGGGTGGCTGATGATCGCGAGGGAACAGGGAAAGGAAATATTCATTAAACTCACCTCCGAATCCGGTACCGGTCGTATTCGACCCAAATCCACCACCTGGCTGCTGCTGCTGCTGCTGTTGCTGCTGCTGGTTCTGGCCGAAGCCACCGCCGAAGCCACCGCCGGAGAACATCGCGAGTGACTAGCTACTAATCAATTGGAAAGGAGATCGAGGGAAGGACGCGCAAGCCGTCGGTGCTCGAGCCGATACGCGCCTTGGTCGAGGTCGCCAGCTGTGAAGATCCAATTCCTTCGAGGCGCGTCTCTTTCAGCGCCAGCTCTTGATTGGAATTCGAGGCAAGTCGACAGCCGATGCGGTGGTTGCGGTGGATCGTTTGGCGATTTTTATATGAAAAAATTCGCGGTCGACTCGATGAAAAATAATCGGAAAGGAGAAACGGCAAAACAAGGGAGAAAAAAGAGAAAAAAGGACGATGTTGAGAAACGACGAGAGAAGCAAAAGATGCCCAGGGAAGGGAGCGTAAAGTAAGATGATAGAGAAGAATGGGGCAGAGGGAGCGGTGCCGTCTGTTGCGGTATAGGTCCCTACCCAGCTGATGAGATGGGATGTCGTTGAAGCGGAGAGGTTGGAGCGAGGTTGTTTGTGTGCGAGGTTTTGGCTGGCCACACGTAAAGACGAGCCTGCCAATATAAAGCGTTGCGGAGTGTGTTGATGACTAAGCACGCAACGCAGTTTGGATCCTGTGGACAGTCATAGCCAACTGCCCGTCCATCGCGGAAGGATATCGATGGACCAGATCGGTACGAAAAGTGCCTTTGCAGTGCCGTCAGGCCACCAGGTGAATGTCAGTGACTGGTGGGAAATGCGAAGGACGCTGAGTCAACCTACTGCGGAGGGTCTATAGATGGGCCTGGACCGGTCGATTTGTAGATCACCTGACTGCGCATGTTGGAGAATCGGTGCTGGATGGATCCTGAGAGGATCCAGCATTGCTGCCTGATGTTTGGTTAGGGAATATCTAGTCTCGAGATCAGACTGTGTGTTCCAGGAATATCTTGAGAAGAGAACAAAAGAGATTCGTCTTTTTTTTCAGAGTGGCCGAGATGTCTTCGTTATCAGGCGCTTTAGAATATATATATGTCATTGTCATGGTCATTCACCAGCCAAGGATATATCTTGTCACATTTGTCAATTTTTACGGTGGGTATCTGAAATACTTAGAATTGTCTGATTTTTCGATTGCCGTTCGAATCAAGCCGATTGGGTGTGTGTCAAATCCAGGAGATGAGGTTCGAAAGGTGGTGATGGTTGGCCATTGCATTGCAATTTCTGGCTACGAGACTGTTGCAATCCATTGACGGTTGAAGCTGTGCGTTGTGTTGGACGCTCGGGCCATGTGGGATCGGCCGTGTTGTTGTGGCTTTTACAACCAAGAATTTGCAGAGCGAACGCGCAGAGCACCACAAACACGTTCGTGTTCCTGAAGCCCTGTAACACAAAACGCGTTCACTTTCGCAACCTCGGTCATCCTCCCGATCAAGAAGCTACTCTCAACCCCACTACTCGACAATTTATCCCAGCTTCATCCCATCTCCTCCCATCTCCTCCCCTCTCATCCAGCATCAAAGTTGACTACATGTGCGCCTAAATGTTCGCCACATCCGTTGCGACTTCCTCCAAAGCGCAAGCCCAGAACCCTCGATCCCGACGACCTGCCCAGCAACCTGCTTCGTCGCAAGGCCCACAAGTTGGGACTATAGCCTCTATAGCTGCGCAAAAGCAACCCCAGCGATCGCATTCGCCTTCTGGAGGTCCAGGTCCATCGTCTAGACCGATGCCTGCTGGTGCTTCTGCCGGTGCTCTGTTTGGCCGCTCCACGATTGGAGGGGGTTCTGTCGGTGTCGGTTCGGCAGGCGGTTCGCATCATCAATCGCACCAGCATCAGGCCAATGGCGGCGGTGGAGCTCGAGAACTAAGTGAGGAGCAGAGGGAGGAAATAAACGAGGCCGTACGTTCCATACGACCCCTCAAAAATCCCTATATATAGAAGATGACACACGTTCATCTGTTCATATGTGCACATGATTCGCATGCTTCTATCAAAAATGGGTTCGCAGAACACCAAGCGATAGCGAATGACTCGGCTGACATGGAGTACGGTAGTTTGGACTCTTCGATATGGACAAAGACCAGCGGATAGACTTCCACGAGCTCAAAGTCGCTCTACGAGCCCTGGGTTTCGAAGACATCCCCAAATCCGAACTTCTCTCCATTCTTCACCGCTACCCAGCCCCTACGTCGGGCAATTCCACCCGACTTCTAATTGGTCGGGATGACTTCATCACGGTAGCTACGCAAAAAATGCTGAACCGAGACCCTTTGGAGGAAATCCGGAGAGCGTATTCGATGTTCGACGAAGATGGCAAAGGCGGCATTAGTATTGCCGACCTGAGGAGGATTGCTAAAGACATCGGAGAAAACCTGGAGGAGGAAGAGATCAGGGCTATGATCGAAGAATTTGATTTGGACGGAGACGGCTTGAGTATGACCTTGTCTACGAGTTGTTTGGGAGAAACCGCCACTAACGTTTTTGAATCCAGTAAATGAACAGGAATTCATCGCAATTTGCCGCGGAGAGTAAGGATATGAGTTTGGCCAGTGTCACAAACTCGACTCGAATCATCCATCATTCATGACTATCATCTTGCAACATTTGCGTTCTGTTCCAACGCACACCGTCCTTCAACGTGTCGTCCTCATTGATCAGCAATCGCATATGACGATAAATTCAAGCTCGCATGTGTATACATACCCTTCTTGCTCCTTTCTCCCTCTTGCACTTTTGGGAATTTTGTTTTTTCGGTGCTTTTGATAGCGAAGGCGTTTGTTTCTCCACTTGTCCGTTCCTCTCTCGCCGGGTTTCCGTTCAACCTCCACGTCCCAATAATGTATAGCCATCAATCCCCTCCATATCCCCATTCGTCAGCTCGGGTATCAACCACATTCTAACAAAAGGGTCTGTGAATACCATCTGAAAGCCCATTATCTTTGAAAACCCCATTTCCCTCGGCTGTTGGTGCGATTTCTTCGGTTAACGGCTTAAAAGATCGGATCTCGATTCAGCCACAAACATCTCTCTGTGGAGTCTGGAGGGGTTATCGAGATCGAGCGTAACCGTCCGAGCTGAGTGTTTCTTGTTTGGTCGTGTATCAAGTCTAGCCATCTACCGACATATCGCCACCAAACTAACTGACGCCGAGCTGCTGGGCAGGAGGATCGATTTGAACGGGACGCCTCCGAGTTCCCCCCATTAATCTTTTAACCCACGTGGGCATGTGGACGAGTCTAGCATCCGTCCCAGAGCTCAGCTTACGCCGCCCCAAGTCTGAAGCTCAGAGCGTCACGTGTATCCCTCGAAAAGTAATCCGTAGTGACGAGGACCACACAGCCTCGACATGATAGCCCGTGCCCTGGTCCTGCAGCTTCACATCCACCTTGCGAATCTACTCCTGCAGTACCCCTGAGACTAGTAGGAAGCGGTTACCCACTCGGAAATCCTCCTGGTGAAAGAATAATAGTCAGCAGTTTTCCGATATTCCCCATACCCTGTAACGTTCCCCCATGACCCCGTATGCGCATGCAGTAGTACCTAGTATTCTCCATGTTTTCCTGGAGAAAAGGCCGTATCAAAAAGAGGCTCGAGAGTCCCTTGCCTGCATGAAAGGTGGATTGTTACCAAGGTACAGCTCCATCTATCCATGATATGGCCCGGATTTATCCCCATCTCCCTTTCCCTTTCCCCGCAGACCAGGCATCCCGCTTAATCGGCAAATCGGTTGATGATATTAATATTATCACGAATACTAATAGATGATTACTTAAGGTACAGTTCCTTTTCTGAGACCTTGTGATAATTAATTCGCTACTATTGCAGCCAGGATACTGCAATAGCAAACTATAACGTTTGTAATATGCAGCCACTTATCTGCAGGCTACAAGCGGATTCCTAGAGCGACCTCGCGACGAAGCCTACATACGGACTCGTTGAAGTAATGACGATACATCATCACACACCTTTCTGAATAAGTCATTACACACACTACTTACATATACTAGAATTGTGTCGAAAAGGGACCATGAGGCGCTCTATGCATCATGCATCCTGTACATTGGATCAATCTCTCACCTGGCCACATTTAAAAAAACGGAAAACAAATATTCGAAGAAAAAAAACTTTAAAACCCTTCCACGAATAAACACTCCCCGTACCCGATACGCGGACAAATAATCTTGCGCCCACGAGCACGGCCGTCGGCCGTCCAAACCAGCTAGTCGATAGACGAGCGGATCAGCTTGGCAAAAGGAGGTCAGTGCGAAGAGGGACACTGGCAAACTGGTTGTTGTTTTTTCCTGCGAACCAAGGGTCTGTGCTTTTGCATGCTGCCGTCGAGTCGAGTCGCATTAGGTCCCACTAGCTACCCGAGCGGTATTTGCCATGAAATCCAAGGTTTAATCATTGTCAGTTGGATTACAGACTACAAGCAAGAAAGCAAAAAAAAACCTTGATCGTAGTCCTTTTGGAAAGATTTGAGATTCCTGAAACCTCAAAGAGAAAGGCGCATGAGCTAGTCTCCGTCTGTAAGTTTCACGATCAACTCATCTTCTTCTTCCGATAAACTCCATGGATATCTCCACCCGCCAGGATACGCCTTGTTTTTCGCTCCCCTCAATAATTTTGACACACCGGGCACGCCGTTAGCACTAGTGAAGTTCTTAGTTACTGTTACACGGGCTCCCAGAGATTATTATGCGAGTCAGAACGGTGAGGCTGAGAAGACGCATGTAACAGGTACAGCTGGGAAACAAAAACGCTGAGGCCTGGTGATATCTTTGTACATAGTGGAAAAGAAGAGGGTCCACAAAACCTTACGAAACCTTCACGCCCCCCCGCGTTTTGACCACGTTTTACGCAAATTTTTTGAGGGTAACGTAGAAAAAAAGTGGCGTGATATCTACATTATCGTGGCATGCGTTTCGATGCAGCTGACGGGATATGAAGCTGAGAAAGGTGCTAACGGTATCGATACCTGTGTAGGATTGCTTCTGTAGTAGGTTTCCATCCGAACCACGGAAGACTCCATAAAACTTAATTTATGAGATTGCCACACCAGTAGGAAAAAAAATAAAATAAAATAAAGCACAGACAATAACCCGAAATTTTATGAATCCACATCCCAAACGCCCAGTTGCGAATTCCCGACAGAGAGTGGAAAAAGAGCATCGCTTTCGACATCAATGTTTCCGAAATGGACGTTCGGACGTCTCCACCTCAGAACCTGTTAGCGTGTTGCCCAGTGTGTTGCATTATTTCCTGCGAGTGGTTATTTTCCTTTGGTCCAAAACGGACCAATCTAGACTTCCGCCTACCCCAGCAGCAAACCCGATCTATCGCTTGGGTGAATTGGAAAAAAGACAGGTAGCGAGAAAAAAAGAGGGTAACAAGAAGCCAGTTTAGCAGGGTCATTTCCAACAATTTTACCAGGACAATCTCCCCGCATTTTGCAGGCGAATCAGAGCAGAGGATCGGAATTTGGTTTATCCGGAACTAGATTAAATAGGGACGTCTGTCCGTCAAACCTTGCATACGCAATAAACGGCTTCGAAGCCGATATTAACGATCGTAGATCGTTGAAATCTTGAAGTCCTTCTGAGATGCTTCTTGTTACAGATACGGAATTTGTTTTTGGAAGCAAGGATCAGTTTCTTGTCCTAGCATTCGCTGCCTTTTCAATTGGCAAACCCCCCGGTCATGACTCAGGATAGGCTTCTTACACGGTACAGATGGACCGGGCCTGCTGTTAGTTCGCCCTGCTTCCGCGAAAGTGTCAGTTGGTGGGGAAAGGCCGTAATGTAGGTGACCAGACTAGTTCGTGCCACCGCTTCCAAGACTTCACTAGTTTGGTCTCCCTTCCAAGATCTGAACATGTAGCATGCTAGCAGCAAACCAATCGAATACCTTCCGATACCTGAACGATTGATACACAAACGGCGGCAGGCTAAATAACATTGTAAGACAACTCTCCCCCCTCAGATTCGACAAAATCGATAATATGCATATGCATTGGCTATTCAAGCTTCAATATTGCATTTCTCGGTCGAGAGGATGGTTCCGGGCGCGATTTGATTCAGAACTAGCTAAGAGCTTTGACAGTCCACTAGCTGTTATTGTTTATTTCATCCCAAATGTTTCTCTTCGTGAGAAGCCGGAGGATGCAGGTATTTAGTGAAGACGTGATATGCTCTATGACCTACGGATGACGGTATATACACATCGCCCGGACGTGGACCTTTCGGCCGCAGAGCCTTCGACCTTAAACTAGAGAAGATTCTTAACACGCCAAATAAGGCGTAGCTAGTAGACGGGATCGTAACATCGATCAGAGTTTCGTGTCGGTCCGTGCCAAAAAATAGTAATCAAACTTAGCCCGGCAGACTATTGCCTGTCAAATCGAGGCAGGATACGCTACTGTCATGTACCCTTTGTGGACCCCAGTGGAGTCGAATCAAAAATATTCCTTTGATACCCGCACTGCGAGGTAAATCACGTACGGAACCCACCCATATCAACACCCTGGCTGCAGGTAATCTGTATGTACGTAGCCAGAGTGCCTGCGCCGCCATCCTGCATCGACACCAAGTTAACAATGTATCAGAAATTTGCTCAACATCGCACTCTGGCCCTTCGTCCAAGGAAAACCGTAATCGCAGGATGCATGCATTGGCCTTCAGAAGCTAATACATCCAACCCCCGGCAGCTCCTTTGCCTCCTTTCCCCACTTGGCGCTCATCCAAATGTTGCACGATGAAGCGAGATATTCCACTTGCAATTGCGAATCGATATCCAAGTTTTTTGAGAAATCGTAAAGCAAGAAAAAGTATCCGAGTCTTTTTTCTTGGCTTCAGTGTATTCGATTCCACTCTTCCCGAGCCACCCCAATCGCCAACTGTCCTGCCTGTAAGCCAAGAAAGAACCCGCATTCGGATGTCGAACCGTGACCTGGATCAAAGAAATAAACTTTCTGTACATTTAGAACTCTCAAAGCACAAGCGTTTGTAGACAGTGCCTAACTAGAATACCAAGCCAACTAACAATCCATTCTAGGGAATGGGCTCAGGGAATTAATGTTCCGCACACCGTGCCAAGACCTGCCGTTCGTATCGAGGCGTCCATCTTTTCCCAACCGGGCCTAACTTCTTGATAATTTTTGTGCTACGGGATCGATCACGTTCCTTCTAGTAGCTTGCGAACTGCTCTTCCCTCGTCGAGGCCTGCACGCTCGAGCCTGTGTTTCTGATCAGGAAGATGGCGAGGGGGAATGCAGGCCTCGCTCGTTGGCACTAGCTTTGACGCTAAACGGTGCCCACACAGATTACTGCAGTGACCTATCGGCACCTGCTACGGGGATGTTGTGGTCCATGGTCCAGCTAGTGACCCTCAAACGGGGTACGGAGCACATCCTCACCACCCATGGGTCTAATGTCATCAGACCGCGTAGATTAATCGATAAAGCGACCAACTGGAGCCCATGTCAAGTGTATCAACTTCGGTTCAGCGGGGGGGCCATGCAAAAACCAATAGGAGCTGACCTATTGTTATTTTCTAAAGCAAACAAAACAGCTCTGGGCGGAGACCTGTCGGAATCCGAAAGGTCTTCCGGGGCGGAAACATCAGGGCTGGGAGCTGAAAACTTCATGGCTTTTCTCGGCCTCCTCCAAATTCCTCCTGCATGTCTATGATCTGGGGAACGAGGGGGCCAATGTTCCATTCTGCCAAGCCATCTAGCAAAAGGCAGGCTCCTGAGTCAGTATCCACTGTTCTCTCAAGTCGCCTCGTCCATTGCAAGGCAAGCAACTCTGAATTGACGTCGTGGTGTGCCCGGCACTTGAACGACGGTATTTCGCGGAACCAGGTACTTGCGTACCTCCGTGTATTTTATTTTTCTCATTCCGACAGGAACAGGAAGCAAAATCGAAGCTTTTGCAACCTTCGAGAAGGAAAATATTTGGGTTTGGAGCAAAGCAAGTCAACTAACTGTGAGACCTTGAAGCTTTTTGATGCAATAGGGTCCAAAGGTTGGCCGGAATGGGCAAGCAGGGACCGTTGCAATGAGGTTAGTTACGCCTCGTACGACAGCACCGTCGATCGACTACGGGCTGGTGAATTGCAACAGAAAACACCACTAACCCAGATATCGATCGAGCAAAGCCTTCGATTCGGGGCCAGAGATGATATCAAAATGAAATCGAATCAGAACTCGTTAAATTCTCCAGGACCATCATGACTTTTTTGTTTTTTGGAAATGTCGGTGCGCGCGCTACCTCTACATGGGCGAAAACTCGTTAAACCAAAAGAAACGACCAAAGAAGATTCGTCAAAAAAAGCAAACGATACAAAAAAAAGGAAAAGAGCATTGCGCCTAATCTGCCCCACCTCCGTTGAATGCAGACACGACTCCAAAGTACGCCTTGAATGGGGTCAGTGTGAAAGGTAAAAGAAAGGAAAGGAAAACGAAGACCCCGTGTGAACCCCAGGATGTAAAAATAGTGGTAATAATCCAGAAACGAACTCGAAACCCCAAAAACCAATTTGTTGCTAAAGATGCAATCGATCGATGTTGATGTACAAAATATTAAAAATATATGATATGAATGACCATATAAAAATAGGCCACGGAATAATACGCATATTGAGATTTGCAAGAAATGGAGAGCTTTCAGAGAACATCATGAAAACTTTGTATGAGTTCACCGATAAGCCGGCCGGGGTGACAAACTGACAGCGGTTTGGATAGGTAGCAAGGCTACAATAAAATATTAGCGCGGTTTTTTAGTGATGACTAATGAAGTTTGGACTTACAGCCAGGAGATCCATGGTGTGCATGGTGCTGCCAGGCATGGTGCGAAATTCCTGCACTTGGGCTGCCGTGAAGAGGACTAACTGAGCGAGGCTGAGAGCCACTACTCAGAGGCGGCAGCCCTCGAAGTCTTGACCTGGAACTCGAGATATGCAGCGCAGCTGTTCCAGTTACAATATTCACAGGTATTGTTGGAGTGGGGACAGGAGTAGGCAGAGAATTGACCGGCTGGTATGGCGGACTCTCACGCCATGTTAGAGTCACTGCCTTGTCGAGATCTGCCCCCGGGCTCGATCCTTGGGATAATCTTAACGATGAGTTCGATCCGGTACGGGATTGGGAGACTGACTCCATGTTCTCTTCACGGGGACTGTTGCCGGTCAGTGATGGTGATTGAGCGCTCGATTTGCTCGAAGATCTCCTGCTAGCTAATGCTGCAGCTGTGGCAGCTGCGGCCTCGCTGATAGTTCCAGTGTGGTGGTTTTGATGACGGGTCAAAGTAGTACGCCTACGGATACAGTGTCAGATTAGCTCTTTTCCTGCTTACTTGTTCCATAATCATGGAGGTATTCCCTGCCTCGTAAACGTCTTCTGGCAATCCGCATATGGGCATTTGTAAGGTCGTTTACCAGAATGTATACGACGATGTCGTGCAAGAGAGCTGGAGTCACTGAAAGGCTAAATTCGAAAGGCGTATGAGTAAAAAAGCCCAACAGTAGAATTTTAGGTTTCATTTAAAATCCTACCTTCCCACAAGCCTCGCACATGTGAGGTTTCTCCCCAGTATGGACTCTCGCGTGAACCGTCAGGGCAGATCTCTGGATGAATTGCTTCCCACAACCATCAAAATCACAAACGTGTGGCCTGATGCCGCTGTGTATCCGTTCTATCCCAAGTATTAATAATCGATTATCAGTAAGAACATCAGTTCTTGGAGCTAACCGTGACGTGATAGGTCACTCCTACGAGCGAATCCTTTTGAACATGTTTTGCAATGATACGGCTTTGAAGGGTCATCGTTGCCATTGCTCGAATGAGGTCCCTCTGAGTTAGGCCCGGGGCTAGTCGTGAAATGATTCGAAGGACTGGTTGCATGAGGAGGAGGAGAATGATGTGCTTCGAATGAATATCTTGGAGCGAAAGATGCATGAGGATAAGTTGAGAAGGAATTTGATGCCATAGAAGGTAGCCGGACTGGATCTTGTTTCTCGAATCTTGTTTGGTTGTTTTCCGGTTGTCCGGAAGTTGGAGAAATAGCGGAGTCGCTGCTTGCGCCAGCTTCCTTCTTGTTCAAAATATTGACGATATCCATGGTGATGATCGTAATGTCAATAGTTTCCCCGGCTGGCAACGTTGATAGATTTGGACCTTTTCTGAGTAAGAGATAGTGAAGTGAGGTCCCAGCTCTTCTTAACCTCGGAACGTAAAAAATTATAAATCAAGTCCAGGTAGGTATTTCGACAAAAAGGTTTCGACGTCACAAGATCGTGGTAAGAGGGCGATGTTGTAGACTTTATAGGCTTTTAGTACATCCACAGGGACGAAGGGGTAGAAGAAAGTTGCTTGGAGGAGTCCTTAAATTGGAAAAGCTTTGAACCACGGCCCCGGAACTCAGACCTCGATAGTGCGAAATCTCCAGGCAGTACCTTAGCTCGGCTCCAAACGAGGGCTGCGGGATTCACAGAAATTAGATTTTGTGGTGGTGGACGACTGAGACCCGACCTTTCCGTATGCAGACGCTAACAAAGCACACGATTTAGCGACTATGATGGCGTCCGGGCGGCTGCAACTTGCGGGAAACAAAGTGATTGTTGCTCGAGCAGGCCCTAGCAAATTCAATGACGGATTCTGCCCTTAGTCAGTGAAATGAGTAAACTGAACTGGCGAAGATGTCGGATATCCCAAGGTTTTCCGGCCTGTCTTCCTGAGGTTACCGTCCGCCAAGATAGGACGTGTTGTAGTTTGGAGCGTTGTCGTCTAGAAATTCCGGATTGCCGTATTTGAAAGGCTGGTGGCAAGCGCAGCAGCGGCCGACGTCAAAGTTCGGAAACTGTCTTCTACAGGAAAACCCTTTGCGGTTTGTGTCAGTGGAAAACATCCAGATGGGATTAGGCATTGTCCACGGTGTATTTTCTCCGAATATCCCATTCAAACTGAATTTCGGGACCAAGTTCAATGCAAGGTGAGAACGACAAAAACAGGAACACTTCGGACGGGAGGAATAGTAATAATACACCCGGCTAAGGGCAGAAGCGAAGGCAGCTGAGTCGGACGAGTTGCAAATTTCCTCTGTCAAAAAAAACAAGTCGACGTCCCAGCTGGGCCCATGGCTAACTTCGAAGCTCCTGGAAAACTCGATGGAGGTGCACTAAGGGAGAATTCGCGGGGTACGCTAGAATCCGACCTTTGCGCAGCTAGTCTCAAGAGCTGCACCTTACAGGTGCCAAAACCGCTGTCCTCGTTTGAAATATTGCCCGGTGCAGTGGCCCTGAACAAAGGCAGAACGAGCAATTGGATACTAACCTGTAGCTCACTTGTTCAAACTTTGTTTCCCTGCTTCCGTAACAGCTCATGCACTTTCCCAAATTTCCACCAAATGCCTATAGTTCATAGCATTGAGAAGTGTCTTGGTAATGTACTGTCGGCTCGAGTAGTTTGACGTTGCTTTGTTCGTGTGACAGATGTCTCGGACAAGTTCCTTGATTGAAGAACCGTTTCGTTGGGCGAAGGTCAAATTCAGAGTTCGATATTGAATTCAAACGGGAAGGCCCTAAAGTTTGGTTTATATGGTGTGTGATTTGGCCGGCGGGGTAGGATAACCGCTGAGTCGATCGCACGGGGGGGTTGAGCAAGAATAGGGCGTCGGTTGATTTGATTTAAAAGTCGCCGTATCGATCTGCCATCGAACTATGCTTTGTCCGAAGTCTTGCAGAGTGTTTTGGGTGCTCACGTATCTTTGAAACACCGATGGATACAATAATGATTTGGTCTGGGGATATGTAGACTCGTCCCTAGATTGCTTTCCTCGGCCACCGATATGTTTCTGTTGGGTAAGGATAAAAAACAAAGAGTCGTACTTTGATAAGTCTGAGTCCAGCTGGTGTGAGTTAGACCCTCGATACTCTCTAAACATCAGATAATAAAGAACATCAATTTCCAAGACAGGGCGGGCGGGTTTAGGTACGGCCTATGAAGATAGACCGCTGCAGCGGAAGGACGACGTTATATTTAACCTTTCCCAATCAATAATTGCCAGCTATCACAGATATTGATATATATCCGGCGGGGTGACAGCTATGGTCAAGCGACATATAGGTCACATTGGCAAATGTGTCAAGACACCCATATAAAGTTCCGTCCAATGGGGACCTGGGGAAACCCCGTCGGTCTGGCGACTGGAAATGTAATAAAACGTGAACTTAATGGTTGGTGAAGAGAAAATATCACTTACCACTAAGGTTTGAGAATCAAAGGGCCACAAAAAAAGAGTCTCAAATAGCTCAAGCCGTGATAAGGGAGATAGGAGGCTGATGGAAGTCAAGACCCGTGTCGTTGAATGCACTCTATGCAAAAACCTCTCTATACGGGCCTGGTGGTAGATGTCTTTCTATATATATGTGAGAGCCTGAAAACTTTGGTTGTACCTCGAGGCTCTTTTGAAATCCGGGGTCAGTCCCTCCACGTCCTGGTCCTAGCCCGGCGCATGGGAACCAAGAGGTACTCAGAATGATCCTGTACCCTCGTCCACCAGGCGGTGACTATTCGGAAAAGCGAACCAGCAGAACTGTGCCGTGCCCGTTTCAACAGCTGCAAATTGTAAGGGGAAGGGCAAGGTCTCCAGAACAAAAAATATTCCTGTCTGGGGGATCAATGCGTAGGCGGTAATTGGGCTCCCAGACCTGGATGTTGTTTGTGGTGCGGGACTAAGTTCTAGGGCATCCGGCAGTCACCCAGTCCTAGTTGCCTTGGGGCGAGGAGCGCCTTGCGGGTGGGGTGAGAGAGTCGATATTGCTGAAACAATACAGAGACCAGTTTGATATCCCAGGTATCTTGAGACTACCTCGCCAGTAGATGCACGGATTCCTCACCAGCGCGCACCGAGCTCCAATCGAAATCGCGAAAAAAAGGTTGAAACAGGATGAAAGAGAAACATAAAGGTTGACTAAGTAGTACTCGGCTCAAGATCAGGATTATGGAAAGGCGTGACGGGCAACTGGCGAAATGTCGCAGCACTGCAGCTACGCACGGACTGGAAGCGATAAATCAGTTGTCACCCTTTCGGATTATTTCTTCACCTCCCCAGATGCAGACAATAATAGGGCATAATAAAACCGGCCAGCTCTTTAGATCTTGGATTTCTATCCGAACAAATATCTCGCTGATAGGTTCGTTTGTGTCTTTCTTTTGGCGGCTAAGCTATTTCGTCCCATCTGTGGAACTAAATCGCTCAAATGAATGGAAGCGTTCTATGAGGTATTGAAACCGAGCATTTTGCTCAACATTCGGGAAAGCAAAAGGGTTGGTGTGATAAATCAAAGGAAGGAATAGAAAAAAAATCTGACCAGTAACATTATTCAACAGGTTTTGACTCGATAGCAAGCCCGAACGGCTTGGGCCGAGATTTGTTCACAATCCACGGCACACACGCACAGCTCCAGGTGTTATGCGCAGTGACCAGTTCGATGCCCGCCCAATACGGAAGCCGCCAAAGGACCCCTCGAATTGAAGCTCTGCCCAGGATGGTCCCAGAGAGGCTGGATACAAGTGCCCATGTTCGGCCGATGAATTTGGGGGCGTGACCCGCTGCAGACCTGAGTGGGACATTTGAAACCTATCACTAAAACCGTCGGGGGGCCGAAAAGCTGACACATGAACAGCAGAACGACTCGGCTTTGAAGGTTGAAATATTCCGCTCCACAATTGCAAAGTGCGATGCCAATGCAGCTAGCTGATGAGCGGGGAAGTTACCAAGCTCACTTCGACCCGGGCTGCCAATGATCGTGGGTTTGGATGCTTCCATGGGTGTGTAATCAACCCGCCGCACACATTTTTTTGCTTCTATTTACCCCAGAGTGCCCTCACCAGCAAAACTACAACGTCCTTTCCAACAATTTTATCGAATAATGAGAGCCATGGATGCCTTACAGAGGTACCGTATCATCGTCTCATCGTCTAAAAAATAACAACTTCCCCCTGTCAAAGCTGAATTTTCCCGATTTATCCGGTACGCATGGAGAAGCGGGTTTGCATTTCGGTCAAGTTCAACCGGAGCGACACAGCTTTGTGAACAGGGATTTTTAAACTAAAATTTATAATTCCCTGCCGAAGGCGAGGTCTTGCAGCTACGAGTCGGGCGGGACGCACAATCAACCACCTCCCCCAGATCAACCGCGGAGGTAATCCTTCCATCGGAGCGCCGGAGCGAGGAGGTTCGCCAGAGGACAATCGTCCGGCATGTCGCATTGGCTAAATAGACCGTGGCAAACCAAAGAACACCTATGTAAGTTGACGCCAGATCGACCGAAATGTGATTTCACCACCGGCGCTCTGATATAGGAATTCCCCCCTTCCGTTTTCAATATCCTGAGAAAAAAGCTCGCTCCACTAACCAATAAGAAGACCCAAGTATGTGACCGAAGTACAGATGAAACCCAAAGCAGTTTCCCCTCTGACCAGAAACAACCACCTGGGGTTCGGACGAAATCTGAGCAGACGACCAAAGATGGTTCACCAACCGAGATTGTCCAGGTAGTCCCCATTGTATCGCATGTACGTTACGAGGAAGATCCTCGAACGTGGCACTCTCATGCTTTGCCGAATATAATCCTCGTGTCGATCATGGGACTTCTCCATCATCCCACAGTTTCGGACCACCTTATGATCAATAAGCCATCTTTCTTATGATGAGTTCCAAGGAATCACGGGAGCCCATCCTTGAAGCGAGGTCAAGGACAAAGGGTGAAGGTCAATGGATATATCCGCGTATAAACCCGGTTTTGTACCCTGGTTTATTTACCCGGCTGCCACCGTCGAGATGTGTGAATTTCGTATATTACACGGAGACCGTCCAGCCAGCTCGGAGCAGGAGTCGTAATAATGCAAATCATACGGAACGGTTGAGTAGTCATTGTTCCGGCTAATGTACGGAATAAACCAGAGTCGGGGTGCACAAGGACGAGATCTCGGAGCGTAGCAACTGGGGCTTCCCGACCTGTGACACCAGCTTTCCTGTCAACCGCCCCACTCATGGTTGGTGGGAAATAACCACTGGCGAACTGGGCGGCGTGAGGCACGTGCATTGGATGTTCGCACCCGCATTGCACCGGCCCTAACTACTCGTTCGATCCTGGTCCAGGAAATCCGAAGTTAGAGCGCAGGAATGCCTAGAGTAAGGCAACGGCAGCCAGGGACCCCACACGCATGCAATGGCCCAGCACGGATCCATGCGCAGATGATAGCGTCCTGATATCTAGCCTAACAGTCGAGCCGAACTCCCCTAGTTGGGTCGAATCGAGGGCACGAAAATGCGACGACTTCAACAGGACTGCACGTGGGGCCGAACGCAATATATTTCCAGGAACAGTACTGAAGAACTATAACAAGCCATGTTATTGCATATCGGCTCCGACACAGCTTCTGGTGTGTCGTCTGGGACAGACACAGCGACGGGTGACAGGTCATGTTTTAACGGCTGGAGCTGAAGAACCGATATTATACCCCAACTGAAATTAATTTTTAAAAGCAAGGCTTGAGTTTTAAAAATCAACCCACAGGACTTACGCAAGATCGATCAACTGTTTCTCAAACAGGCATATTATCAATCCATCCGGGACGTCAAACCTCTTTCCGAAGCCCGGGACTGATTTCACGGATAATGACCACGGACATGCTTTCTGGCTTTCCGCATGAATGTCGACCGGACAGCACATAAACAGCCCTCCTCGCAGACTTCAAACCGACTTGCATACATATTTGACAGGCATTAATATCCAAGTTTTTTTTTTTTTTTTATTTTTTTGGTTTTGATATTTTTATCTGTGTGCGAATTCCATCAGCTGATACTCCAGCCGCGAAAGTCATGGCTTGCCAGGGAATTTCACTCTTCACCAAACATCCTTCCGGTCGAAATCACACGTTTCATGCAGCAAACACTCTGCATTAATGATGAAGGCTCTTGTCGCAAAACCCAGTGGAAATTGGTGAGCTTACTCCAAACTTCGTACGGGTCTTCCCGCTAACTCAGCCATCCCCGGGCCAATGCAATTGTGGGGCCAGCCCGTTTGCCGTTTCGACATAAGACCATCGGGATCCCCGTGCAAGGTCTGCACCTCTGAGTGATTTTCTATCCATCCGCCCGTCTGTCAACGTCCCGTAGAAGGATTCTGATAGGTAATTTGATGTCAAAGCTCATCGCCAAATTAACCACCGAAACAAGGGCTCGTTCTTATAATTGGTGGTCGGAATCGCGGCTGCTATTGATTGCAATAGTAGTCGCTAAATTGGGTGATATATCGGAGACTGGACAACGACGCTGACGTCTCTAGCTGTTCTAAATTTGCTATCGATTGATCTCGCATGAGCCCAACCATGATCCAGTTTGGGCCTCAATTGATTTTTCCTTTGCCTGCCCCATGGCGGGGTACCATGATGAGTGATATTGGCGATTCGCAACTCCGTCCAATCATACCAAACCTTTAACGGTATCGTTTCTATTAGCCTAGCAGAGTGGAGTAGTGAAAGCTTTGACCTTGCATCATGCAGGACTTAATGCAGTGTGCGATTTCTGGTGGATGTCTGGAGTATAGTAACACTGACAATGATCTGCACAGGGATTTTTGGTCTCCGCCATGTCTCTGCAGCCATCTTGAGCAGAACTGGATTGACTTTGGACAAGGGAGCAATTGGGATTTAGGTCACAACTCCCACCTTCTGATCGAGCGGAATTTTGCCAAAAGTGATATCAGTCATGTGGGAATATTTCGATGCAGGAATCAAAAGCGCTTAGCTAGCTCTGATATTCGCCAACTCAGAAAAAACGGTATTTCAGGGATGTTCTGATAGATAGAGTTTCGAAACTTCAAACAACTGCACGTTAACGTTTACATCCCACGCCCCGCGAGTTGACGAACGAATTCATGTTGATCGATTGCAGACTGAACAATCGACGTAGCAGCAATCACATATAGCGCATCAATTTTTTTCCGTCCCGAATATCCGCCGCGAACCCCAAACCTGATAACGCAAGGATCCGAAAGAGCCGATATTGCTCCGTGTACAGCCTGAGGAGCTCTACCATCCTCGAAACTCTGGGGAAAATTGGCTCATTCGGTAACGGATCCAATTCTGTAGAGTATCTGCAACAGGGATAGGAAGATTGGATCTTTGGGTCCTCCTCAGACTATTAAGCTAAGCTATTTGGACGCGAAGGCTTAATAGCCTAAACTTCACTCATTTTTTGTTTTATATCAAGACGTTATCGATAATCGATAGGGAAAAGCTTCTTCTAACTGAAACTGTGGCACAGCAACGAAGATTTCAAAAGTACAAGCTGCTAAGCCTATCCGCTGACCAAGGGCTCACAAGACAATTGTGCAATCATGCTGGTTTCGAATGTTCTCTTACCCCGACCTCAACGGCACGCACGAATCCTCCCGTGTGCCCTGCAACATGCAACCCCAAGCAACGAAGTACGTGTTCATGTGGGGGGCTCTCCGTCGGCCAGGCCAGGAACGCTTGTCCGAGGAAACTTGTCACCTTTACCTTTGCATAGACGAAAGTATAAAATTTTCAATCACCACGCATTGCATATATTCCATCCGGACGAAGTCGGGTTAAGCCAGAGCTATTAACCTATCGGTGCCTGACCGACACGGGAGAGGGTTTGCTCCCCAGATGACTTGGGGACTAATACAGGGTCAATCGTCGTTTAACGCATGAGCGCTCGAGCTCATCGCCGCTAAGTTTGTCCTACCTGAGGTTACACCAGTTGAATTTCAAGACGATAACCTAATTGCATTATTTGGAGAAAATGTGGTTTCTTTTTTCTTTGTTTTTCTTGTCCTTTCTTTTTTTGTGCATGTGTACTAAAATATGTATCCGTAGATGCTGTTCCACTCCTCGGGGTCATCACACTACTTCGAATTCTGTAAGTCTGGCAAAACCATCATGACCAATTATGTGTGAAGAATATCACATAGGCAACGCAGTCTGAAGAACCAATCGCCTAGTATCTGCCAAACTGGGTCTCAAACAGAGGTTGATTCCGGAATTTTTTGGAAGCCTAAAGATTCGGAAACATGGACCCAATCGAAACCCGACAAGTCAACTAAATCACATCGACGGAAAACCCCATGGCCAGCTCGCTTGCTTGGTTGCCGTCCACCTTCTACCGACATTTGCGAAGTTGATCATATGATATTGTATCGTGCACCAGGGAGGCTTGGAATTTGCGGGGGAGCTCCGAACCAAAACCTGACGCCGCGATCAGACCTCATCGATGTCTGACCAGTGTGGCTCAGTATTACAAATGAAGAGTGCATTTGCCTTTTGTTTAGACTAACTGCCACAGGCGTGCATCGTCACACCCCTTGAGACGTTCCTTCCCACGGTAACCGCGCTGCACAGCGAATCGTTTCTAGGGTACAGCGATCAAAGCTGAATGTGAGGCTCATGGTATGTATGGCCATGGTCAGCGGTTCCTGCATGACAATCCTTGAGGGCGTCCTATATTGTAATATGAAATACCCGAATCCACGCCGCTGATGATTATCCTGACAACTATAATGATTAAATGTCGACACACTCGAGCCCACAAGTATACTCTTGTACCATCATCAGCTTGCATGGTAGGGTTCAACCATGCTCTCCCGCAATTGTGCAACTCTTACGAATTATCAGGCTCCCTTAGGCTTCCATGTCCATATTCCGTGCGTAAATCCCTCGTATTAATATATCGTGTAGATGTCAGATCGTTTTTAGTACAAAATAACTCAGCTTGATAGACCAAAGATGCGTATCACTCTCGTACGGCGTCCGTGGGCTGCTATATTTGATTCCAGCTAGCTTTGACACACATCTATTTCTTAGTCAGATACGCATATTGACAGGGGACATTGCGAACATTGTACTATTATATTACGTAGAATCGTGCAGGGTTCACATCGAGAAGACGTATCGACGTGGAAGAGGCTCGTAAATCTATAGTTTTATACTTAATTTGAAGACTCTGGAGATACAGGATACGTCATGACGCGTTATGAGTTCTCCTGACTGGTTTCCACGATACATAATCGCTCTCGGGAATTGATCCTATATACAAAATGCGTTAGAATCACACTATATTTTCTGTTGTATATACGTATATTATTGACTGAGTAAGCTCCCATTGATGAGCACTCCGAGGTTACCCTGCCGGCGGCATGTCGGCGTCATGCTTAAATAAGCCGAAGCGTCCTCCGGTTATAACACTGGTTGAATCGGCTATCAAACACTTCTGAATCCCGGAGATATTATCAATATTCCCGCGGGCCCGTCTCTAATATGAGCCGACGCGACGACGATGTGGCGGTTCAAATCCTGATGCTTCGAACGTCGTTTATGGCAGCACCGGATAAATGCGCCTAAATCCGACATGAACCCGGAAATGGATATCCAACATATATGACCGGTTCGTCTCGCGTATGGAGAAAACCCTCGTTCCTTCGTAGACAGAGGAAATGGTAGTATGGGGTGGAATGGCTATTTAGACCGGCTCTTAGCTACTTTAACCAGCTTCCGAATACATAGTACCGAGGGAAGATTCGCCAAAGTAACCTCAAACATCAAGAGGCTTCGCAACATCGCGCATTAACCGGATATAGGTTACAACGGTGAATGTGCTCAAGATCTTTCAGGCACCCATTGTAGGTATCCCGAGAACTTTTCTATCGAACCGGGCACCGTCTCGGGGCGTTTTTGCTCGTTAGTATCACTCCCCACAATGCAATGTTTCATGATTGGTGTAATCATGGCCATGTAACTGCAATCTCGGCCATTTTTGGACGATAAGCTAGCGGCACGAAGCCTCGAAATGTATACGTACTTGTATAAAGTATGTATATATGAGTATGATTAGGCTAGATGACCAGAAAGCATATATAGAGGACCGAAAGACCTCACAACCCGCTTGTTTTAAATTTTGCTTGCCTGACAAATGTTTTCCACTGGCGTAACTGCATATCTCGTAATGAAGCTCAGCCCGCACGGCAAACCGCGCAAGAGGCTTGATTAAGGGTCTGGAACACAAAGTTCAAAGTTTAGAAATGAACATCCACAGAGAATGTGCAAGGATGTTGAGAGAGAAGACGTCAGATCCACCTTTAGTCAGCTAGCTGGAGCTAGCAATTGTAAGAAAGGGGTTACTAAAATCGAACAGTGGGTGACGGTAACGCGGTTTTGAATGATACGCGATTGAAAAACTAAAAAGATAAACAATATCTTGGAAAATATTTTCTTCGTGTCTCGAGATTCCAGATTCGAATTTTCACTTTCATCCTCAAGTTTCCTCTAAATCCGCAGATTCTCTCATTTCTTATCATCCCTGAAAACAATTTTTGTCGTATCTTTCGCGTGGGACGTTGGACCCTCGTATTTATTCTGTGTTACAATGCCGCCCAAACGCGCCGCGCCTGAATCTGCAGCTCCGGCTGCCGCATCCAAAAAGCCGCGTTCGGAAGGCAGCGACAACAGCAGCGACAATAGCGACAGCAGTGACGATGGAGCCCAGCAGCTGCCGCCCATATGGCCATTCCGCGGAGCAAGCGCTGGGCGAAGGTCTCCGGGTCAGCGAACCTGGATATGGACTACAAGAACGCCACTCGGAACCCGGTCAAGGCATACAAATACATTTGCATTTGCCGGGCCCCCTTCAGGGAAGCGGGCGACAACGAGGAAGATGAAGACGAGGACGAGGACGAAGACGAAGAAGAGGATGAAGAGGATGAGGATGAGGATGGCACCCCTGGCCAGACATGCGACGGAGGTAGAACATGCATCTGCAGGAAGCCAGCGGAAGACCATCCAAACCATCCCTGGAAGCTAACATACGCTGGAAAATGGAAGTTCTTCAACCAGCGTACCCAATGCGACCTGCGTGATCCCAATAACTTTGGCATGTACACGTACAATGACCACGCTGGATACGGTGTCGTGGAGGCCTACGAGAATCTCATCCTTGATTGGGAGGAGGCCAAGGATAACCTGAGCGAGAAATGGGTTATCTGTGAAGCCTTGGGGTATTTCATCCCAGGAGGCCATGCCGAGCCGCTGTACATGTAAAGACCCCCTCATTCCCCCCCTGGATCATACATAAACGTGCTCGAGAAGTCCTAGGTATTCTAACAGGATGTTTACCTAGGATTGATGATGGCGAACGGGCTGAGATGCTATGTATTTTGCTCGGGCGCTTGTTCCTAGCGACCCTTGCCTTGTTCGAGCGCGAGGGCCTCCTCGGTCCAGACAGCAGGATCAAGAACCTTGGAACAATCATGGGCTTATGGATGCTAGCTGCGAAAGAATTTGGCAACTGCATCGGCTCCCTTGACGCGGTCGAAGAGTCCCTCGGTCCGAAGAAAGACAAAAAGCAATGGCTACCATCCGAATTTGAGACTCAGATTCTCGCGTACGCGCGAAAGTACAACATTGAACTTGCAGGACCCAAGAACATCAATGAACTCATCGATGGCTGCGATGCCAACCTCGGAGGAGAGGAACCTGATCTACCAGTCCCGGAAAGTAACAGAGGGCCTAAGGCTGACCCCTTCAGCTTCTCCTCGAACTTGAAGAGTTACAAATCTGAGTACGGCAATCCGAAGATAGGTGGCGATAAATTGGACATTACCACCGCTAGCAGCCAGAAGCGGCGGGCCGCAGCATTTGATGGGAAAGATCCTTTGGGGAGGCATGAGATCAATGCCCTTAAGAACGGAGAGGTGTTCATGATGGGCTAAAAGGGTCTTGGCCGCGGAGAAGGCTGAGCCGATATCATATGAATATATTGCTGTCCTCATTTGCATTTTTATCCTTCCTTCAGAGCGCCGGCTCTCTGATAATGTCTTGAATATATGTAGTGTTTTAATCTGTACATGTTTCGGGTGGCTTTAGATGTTTTAGTTCCGCAAGAAAAGGCACAGTTGATTTCACGTTTTGGCTTGTAAAGATAGCTACCGAACTCTTCACTAGTACTTGTAATTATCCATTTTTTAGTCTCGGATCCAGTCTATCTTTAATAAAGCTAATTGGAAGGCTTTGCCTCGAGGCTCTAAATTCAAGGCGAGCCAGAGGAATACCATGCAACAGACAAGTCATTTCCAAGTACTCAAGTCAACTTATCATCATGAATGAATAACCTTCGTGATCAACTTTCCAGTATTTTCACTGCCCAGAACGTCACTCGTTAGTAGACTCTACGTGGATATATAAAAAGAGAAGTTGTCAACTCACCCATTAAGCAACTTCAACATCCCCTTCGGGACATCCCCAATATCCGCCTCCCAAACCTGCTTGATCAACTTAATCTTCCCTTCCGCCAACCAAGTCCCCAGATCCGTCAAACCCTTCAAGAACTGATCTGCGTAGGAGAGAACGATAAAACCTTCGATCCTGATCTTGTGGTAGACCTATTTCATCCGTAGAAGTATAGTCAGTATCTACGATTAACCCGGGTACTAAATGCTGCGTATCAATTATGATCCAAGGACTTACCACCTGCATCCAAGCATCCCTCGATATCCCTGCCGAAGCCTTCCCATCGCTATCATATCCCATATCATCATAAATACTAATAGCCCCACAAGCCACCACCCGTCCAAACTCCTTCATCTTAGCAATGGACATATCCAAAATCTCGCCACCTACGTTGTCGAAGTAAACATCGATACCATCCTTCGTGGCCTCTTCGAATTGCTGTTTAAAGTCCGGAGATCGATAGTTTAACGCGTGATCGCACCCGCAGTCTTGTTTTAAAATCCCACATTTGGCGTCTGAGCCTGCGATCCCCACAACGTTCTTGATACCCAGGACGTTCTTTGCGATTTGGCAGACTACGGAGCCCGTTGCACCTGCAGCTCCGGAGACGACGACAGTGCTGTCTTGTGGGGTTGCGGCGCCAACATTGAGGAGGCCGAAGTAGGCAGTTAGTCCCTGTGGTTTTATGTCCGTTAGATAATCGATATCGACTAGTAGATAGGAGGATTAACTTACGGTTATCCCCAAAGTCAACGTATCAACCGCATCACCCGGACACTTGAATATAATAGCCTCAGGCGGCAGAATAAAGTATTCAGCCCAGAAGATGCTAGCGAATACCAATTCCCCTTTCGTATACTCCTCATTCTTAGACTCAACAATCTCAGCGACACCATAGGCTTCCATGGGATCACCAGTAGAGATTGGCTACTCAAAGCAATTAGAAAAGGTCCGTATATATTGTCAACAAAATGTGTGAGCGCAACTTCATACCGTTCTATAATGTCTCCCCTCCTTACTATCCTTATTAATCCAAGTCCTCTGCGCGGGGTCATTGGAGAATAATACGGCCTTGGCAAGGACCTGCCCATCCTTCAGATCATTGATCGATAAATCCTTCTCGGTCAATTCGAATGTTTTGTTTATGTCCAATTTGTCGCCGGTAGCTTGTTTGATGAACCATTGCTTTGCGTGGTACGTCGTCATTTTGAGGTTTATATGAAATAAGTATCTATTCGATAGATAATCTAGTGGGCGTAGCTATGGCGCCCTGGGGTAAGAGGGATGAAAGAAGAATAAGAAGTGGTAGACACCTTTAGCTTTCGATACAGAAATATTGGAGCAGATGAATTTCTGGGTTTCCGATCAATTGATCAACTAGAATTCGAACCTCAGCAACAGGAACTCAAGAGGGGTATTTATACTCCTCCCACAGAAGTCCAAACCCCCCACTCGTCGCATTAATAATCTATATGCCCAATCTATTTTCTCCCCTCTTCAAAAAAACCTGATCGACCTCTACGTAGCTACCCAACGTTTGCAGAATTGGGCGTGCATCTACGAAACTGTACCCGCATACCGTACCCGCATACCTTACGAACATTACAGCAACGTGCATATGCAGGATCTATATCTGCGCCCCCCTCCAAGCCGTTTAGCCTAGTGAGGGAAAAACCCAGCTGTAAATTGATACACGCAATGCGCTTTTGATTTTTTTTTTTCGTATCGTATCCGTTGTTATATTACCCGACCGGAATCGAGATAGGTAACAACTCCGTGGTTGTTATTATTGCATGCTCACGTACGCGCGCCCGATTCCCTTTCAAGGAGATCACAGTTATCACCGACAGTCAAACATCCTATTATTATCCAGGTAGTCCCATGGATCCATTGATATCATATACCATAACAACGGAATTCCGGAATCAAACAGAAAAACACTCACCGAAAATCTACACATTCGCAAAAATCCTGTTTTCCCATCTTATAGCATATATTCCAACTTCAAACAAGCTAAAAGATCTTAGTTAAAGAACCCACCCGTCACCACCCTGGTAAATTATACACAAAACTCACACAATCCCCATACATCTGCCATGTACCGCTGAAAACTTAAGGTTCTATATACTTGATAAAGATAAAGTAAACCCCACACACTAAATGGAACCTATAGCCCCTTCCCCCATCGATTAAGTTAACGTTCCTGCCTTTAGCTTTCTTTACTAACTAATGCAGGTAACATTGCGTTGTTTGACGGTGGGTCTTTATAGTATATGCATTTTCCAAGCAAGCTTGCAAGCCACATCCACGTCCGACGATACGATCATTTTCCTATCCTGTCCGATTGGGTCAGTTGAATTCGGTTTAGTCTAGGAGCGGGGTTAGAGAGGTCCTCGTTTCACAAGATGCTACGTTAAGGTTTAAAGATTTAGTGTACTTGTTAACACTTGAGGTTCTATACTCCTCGAGTTCTTTCTTAAGATCTTGGTCGATCAATCAACCGTTATACGTTAACTGGTATAGGGGATATATGGGATTTGGTAATCAGATATATATGCTGCCTACCCAGGCACACATATCGGTGCCCCATACGGCTGTGGGGATGGACCCCATAATACCGTCCACGAGGTTAGCATCTAGAATGGGAACTTTACACCATGCGGGGCCCGGGAAGCTTCGAAGGCAAATGCTATCCTCTAGACTGTGGATTCGATGGATCCATCGAATTGACTAAAGTTCCACCCGCAAAGGGGTCGGCTGAGCTTACCAATTTCGATAATGTCACCTCTAAGTACAGCTACCTAAGTAAGCGTATCAGAATTATGTGTTCAAAATTTAAAATACCATTCTGTCGGATCGATCGATCTAGACTTTTCTTTCGCTGCCGTCGGAAAGGCAAGGCGAGGAAAGGAAAGGCAATCATGGCGTAACGCCCAAAAGCCACGAAATCGCAAAGTACCGAATTGCATGGTACATCTGTAGCAAGTGTAAGTGGTATTTTTTTATTATATAAACTCATTCGAACCAGGAGGTGGCGAACTGACTAAGAAATCGCCTGAAAAATCGCCGGGGCACGAAGCAAAGAAAAGGCGCCGCCGGAGAAACAAAAACCAGGTCAATCCCCTCCTAAAGATACATCGATACATCTTAGTAACCATAATATTAATAATACCAAAGCAATAACTTAAGTACTTGAGGACTTCAGTATTCATTAGCTTCATATTCCGCTACAGCGCCATTGGGCAGCCGAAAGCTCCTGCATATCGAGAGCTACAATCGATTGCAAATCATGTATATGACAAATCTACTATAGCGAGCTCCTTCTCCAACACGCCCAAGCATTTTCCGACGGAACATTCAACCCAATGCTGGGCACCCGACCATGTGTTCTTGGTGAGGGAAAAGGATATCGGGACCTCATGAACACAAGCGATGCAGTTCGGTATCAAAGCATATTTACACGAGCGCGAGTCAGTTCTTTAAGCAAGTAAGCCTGTAATACGTAATCGGTCAACCCGAGGTATGATCGAAATTCTCTGTCAGCTAGATCCAATGCAAACGGAAATATGCATATTCCGATCTAAAATTACAAAGCCACCCATACATGTGGGTACGACTCCTTCGATACGAGAAAGAAAAAAGGGACTCCTTCGTAAGTCCAACAAAGCACATCTCCAAATCGAGTGAAACCTGCAGACTTTTGCTTCAACATTCTCGATAACACGCTCTGACCACCCTTTAACCAAGCCTCACATTCGCTTACAATCAACAACAGCTGATTCATTAGACGAATGCAAATGCACCGGCATTTCATGGTATCGTCGAATTCCGATTGGTTACAACCCAGCCAAGTAAACCTCCAGTGCTCCCATTGTTCGCCGCGATCTTTCCATATATTCCGTTACTCGCGCGTCTTCCGCGTACTTTTCAAAAGGCACTCTCGGAATATTATCCAGCCTTGTACCCTTTATCCAGATAATCTGTACAGCTGTATGTATACTACCGGCATGTAAACCCGGCTTGCACCACTTAACGATGAAAACCATCACCCGCGCAGCAAAAAACATCAGAGAAAAGTTACCGAAGCACAAGGCTGTGTCCATTATTCACCGGAATAATTAATAACATCTTACTTGGATTATCCTTGTAAGAGCCTAACCTGCTTTCTGATAGCCAGGGTGCTGAAAAGGGTATAGACCTTTGTTGCATTTAGATAATCACAACGCACGCTGAGGTCTGCCTCGCACAAGACCTCCACCTCTTGGAAACATGAAATAATTTTATTGGAGTCGGTGTAAGTTGTTGCGCCATTTTGATAACCGCCAGGAACAGACCATGCGAATGGATGATAAAGGAGAAACAGACTTCTTAGTATAATACATATCATGAGAAGGCGTAAGTAGTATGACCGGACGCCCGGGCTGAGGTTAAAGGAGAAGGTGTTCGTATACGGGATAGAAATTAAAACCTTCACACAAGCAACTCCGTTTAAAAAATAAAAGTAAAAGAAGAAGGGGAAATGGGGACGAAAGGAAGGGGAAAGGAGAATTAATGGAGATGAGGCTAGTAAGGGCGTGGGATAGGAAGTATGGCGGTGGGGTACTTGACCGAGTTGATGGGGAGTAAGGCGAGGCTTCCTATTCGGAGTGTCTTAAGCAGGGGCTGTTGAGCTGATTTTTTGTATTTCTGGGCCAATTGCACTATAATCCTATGAAGTCACAAGATTGAACCAAAAAAGGGCCTTCTCGATGCGGTCTTTGGTTTCGCCGTCGGGAACTGTCATGTCCGCGATGAACTCAAGATATGTGTCCTTCCCAGGGGTGACGGGAATCTCATATGTGCATCTTTTTCCGGATCGCGGCACCGGGACTTGAAGAGGAGCTGGGCTCTGGCCTTGGTGTCGGACCCAAAGCCCGTACGGACGGTCAATGAGCTGTTCGTTAACAAATATTTCAAACCGGACGTTAGTCTCCCCCGGTGATAGACGGATGGAAGAACCGTGCTTCCACTTATCATTTTCGGGGCGAATTAGGATAGGCCGTTCCGTGGAGGCACCAGGTTGAATTGTCATCCTAATGGCCCAGATTGGGGAATCCCTCAGAGCTAACCGTGGTTGCGTGAGCATAATCGTGGAGGGAAGGGGTGGTGGTGAAAGTATCTATTACTTACAGGCTTCAGGGCGGCGTAGGATTGAGTGATTGGATGCTTCCGATGGGACTGTCATCACACCGTTCTTAATGGACGAACTTAACCGGAAATCGGCGTATTTCGGGAGATTTTGATCCGGTTGGGTGATGGGAATTTGTGGGAAAGAAGCTGTCGAAGCCGAGGGTTGAGAGACCGTCGGGGATACAGATTGATCAGGGAGAGGTTTGGCAGGGCTGGCAGCGGCCGGGTAGGGGGAACGTGACGGCCGGAATGGGTGTCGAGAGGATACATCGGAGGCCGGGGGTGGAGACTGAGCGGCGCTGAGAGCGGCGGGAGTAGAGGCAGCAGGTGTATGTCTAGAGGTTGAGGCGGGAACGGAAGAAGGGCTCCCTGCTGTTTTATTTCCGTTTGGTCTGAAAACGATGCGGGGTTTGGCGTCGATTCCGTTTTCCATGACAATGTCCTCCGACTTGACATCTGCCCCCCGGCCCGCTGGAGGTAAGGCCCTGGGAGGCAGGCCAAGTTCCTTTCTTGTCTCGGCCATCTTCGGGATGAACCATGCCTAGGGACATAGTTGGTCAGCAAGTGATAACGGGTTTGTTAATGGTCCCGCGGTATTTGCAAGTACCTCAAGTACCCTAGCGTCCTGCATGACTTCACTGTTCGGCTCGTTATACTCTGCGCAGTTCTCAAGCATGAGGAAAATATCATCTTCGACGTCGGGGACCATGGTTTCTTGGGGGTAGCTTCTCGCTTTCAATTTCCTTGTTATTTCTTTTAGAGAAATCGGGTTTTTGATAACCCGATAGTAGTCCGGATACTCCTTCTTCGGAACGAGTGATCGGAAAAAGTCACCGACAAAGCTATTGCCGCTATATAAAGGGTTAGGAAACTCAACGGGAAAGGATAAAGATACCACAATTTGTACACGGAGGATTGAGAACTTACCTGGAATCTCTGACTTCGTCCAGGAGCTTCTGAAGGACACCGAGCAAAACCTGCTGAATGTCGCCGTAAATTAGGCCGTTGGCCTTCTCCGCCGTGCCGTTGGCATCTTTGGGTGGCTTCGCTTTGAAGGTGGCGACGGCTCCCTCAACGATGACTCGTATCTTTGTTGAGTACTGGGCAATCAAAGAGTTCGTCTTGTTGAAGGTGTTTGCATTCGTCTCCATCAATTTGAAGTCATCGAGAATCTCCTCAGCCGATTGATATGACTCTAGCTTGGTCTGCAAACCTCAAAACACGCGTGGGGGAAAAAGCGGGTGGAGATTTGTTAGCGACGCAAATCCCAGAAGGTGTGCCGTGGTTCCTTTCAGGTAACTTACCTCGATAGTGTCCAAGGCTATAGGGTTGGCTATGGCGATGTGATAGCTTGGGAGGTCCACCTGGCGGTTGCGACAAAGTAGCGAGGTTGAAGTTAGCCAGTCCGTATTTTGGAGCAAAGGAAAATTATATCGTGTCTGCGTAAGGTGCCTGGCGGTGTGCAGCGAAAATCGTGTATCTGCATGATGCAGGTACGGTGCTGGGGCATCTCGCTAAGGCGTGGGACGGATAGTTGCAGTCGCGGACGGGATTCCCAGATAAGGACCGGGGAAGCCTCGAGCGAGATATCTCGAGAGAGACGGGAGGATGGATAGAGATAATGCATAGCGACGAAGAGGATGATGGAAAGGTCAGTTCTTACCTCGGAAGGGACCGACAAGAAGTCGGAGGAGAGTAGAAGGCCCCTGCGTATTCGTCAATGCGGATGAGTTAGTCGGGTCCGCCAGCATTATCAATCGAGGAAAGCTGCCAGTCTCGTTTCCACACTTAATCCCCTCTTCCTCCAAGCTCATACCATTTCAAACTTCAAACCTCCTTTCAACCTGCTACACAACTCGGTTGATGACCACCAGACAACTGGACAACCAGGCAATCGAGCATGCAGGCAGGTCGGCGGAAACGCCGAGACATCGAACGAGCGGGCGAGCAAGCGGGGAAGAGGTGATGATCGAGGGCGAACTTACCGGCGCGGGTCCTTGGCTTCCCTGACAAGCTTGAGGACGGCTCTGCCAAAGTCGGCGACGGATTCGGCTTCGGAGACATCAAGGGCGGCTGGCTTTAGTTGGTCGGTCGATGGACACCAGGTCAGTTTCCCGTCGAGGAGCGATATCGTTCAACGTCACGAGGAGGGAAGGGGAGAGAAGCTTACCGAACTGGTCTGTCGCATCCTCTTAGTCGAGTCGGCATCCTTGGATGGAGAACCGGATTCCTTTCGTTTGGTCGTTCTTCTCATGTTGTTCGGCTACCGATTCCGACGAGTTCAGCAAAAAAAAAAAAACGAAGCGATCCCAGGGCAAACCTAAGCTGCCACCTACCGGATTGGAGCTTCGAGCGCGTCAATGACGGAGAGCGAAAAAAAGGATAGGGCCGAGATGGGTTGGGATGTGTCGAAAGAAGGTTGGAAGGATGTGGGGGGGATGGTTGAGGGTACCGGGTGGCTCTATCCTCCGAATTGCGATGCTGTCAGGGATGGATAGAGCCGAGCTTGGGGGACGCGAAGGCGAGGTGGGATGAGGTCGAGGCCCGGTTGTCGGGTCGGGTCGAGTGGTGGGGGAACGCGGTGAACGGAGGGATGTGATGGGATGTGATGGGGATGGGAGGTGTGTTCTGGGTGATTGGAGGGCGACAGGGCGACAGGGCGACGGGTCGACGGGTCGACGCTGTTTGACGCTGTTTGACGGGGTTTTTGGAGATGGTTGTTTGTCGGGTTCTGGTTTCGCGACTGGTAGGCTTGGTCTAGTCCTGTGGGCTCGAGAGGAGGTTCGAGAAGGAGACAGAGACGGTGGGAGCAGGTGAGAGAGAGAAGGAGAGAGTATAAGTAGTATCTATCAAAGTATCTATCGTAGGGAGACCGGGAGATGGAGATGGCACGGGGAACGGGAGAGGGCTCCGGGGTGGGTGAATCTCGAGGGTCCAAGTCTCGTCTGCTGTACCACTACCAGGTATACCGTTCCCTGCCGCGCTCTGTAGCTACTGGGCTTTGGACGGGGTGCTATGGGATGGGAGAGAGCATAGTATGGGAATAGTGTATGTGGTAGCTGGCCAGGTTTTTCGGGTCTCATGCAAGGTACCCAGCCAACTCTATCGCGACGGACGGACAACACATCCATTTTTATATCGTATGAGATGTCAATTCCGTTGTCAATGCAATTACTAGTAGCTGTGGATCGCATGGATACGCCTTTATTCTGACCGTAGCAGAAGAAAGGAAGAGGCCGGCTTATGAGGCAGCAGCGGTAATAACGGTACTGTCCTTTGACCGTGCTCTCTTCCAACGACGTCGCAACCACAGCAGACAATGAATTCGAACCAGATGGGAGCCGACGTTTGTTTACGTGTGGCGGCAGCCAACCGAATTCTTATTCTTTGACCACCCGCTCGTGCTCGTTCGCTCAAATCTCTGTCGCTTCAACCGTCAGTCCAGCAACCCCTCCAGACCCAACCCGCCCTGTGCTCCCCAACCGCACCGCACCGCACTGTACCACCAGCTACCGGTGCAGGTACACGCTCGCCTGTCCCCGGTTAGTGCCATCCCCATCACACACAAAGAAAAGCTCCCTTCCCATTCTCCCTCCGTTCCAGTTCCAAATACGACGTCCTACTCAGAGCTCATCCCTCTTCCTTTCTATCCTCTTCCCCTTCACCATCAACACAGGCCGTCCCTCTCGCACCAACATCTCTCCCTTCCACATCTCCTCTTCTCCCTCGAGCTTCATCTGACTCACCTGACAGCTGCCGTCGCCGAGGTCCCACCGCACCCGCTGATCGGATCAAAAACTCCTCCTCTCCATCGGATCCTTCCTCTTTTCGGCATCTAGATCTCCTGTACAGCGCCCGACAATGTCCCGTCACTACAATCGTCAAAGCAACGTAAGGCTGCTCAGCCCGGGCGAACGTTCCAGAATCGAGGAGTTCGTCCAGGACATCAATTACTCCGCTAGGTACGCACACACCTCTATCTCTCATTATCTTCATCACCCAGGTTCTCTGATAAAATCAAACTTGAGCAGGTATTCGGACAGTAAGAACGAGTATCGGTATGCTTCTCACCCGCTCCTTCCCTCGATTTAAATATGCTGATCATCGTTCTAGCCATGTGATGCTTCCGAAAGCCATGCTCGATATGATTCCGAACGACTACAAGGATAGTAATGGTGTCCTGAGAATTCTGAAGGAGGAAGAGTGGCGTGGCCTGGGAATCACACAGGTAACCAACCCTTCTGTCTCTCCTTTATACTTAATATATATCTCCGAAGATATTAGAATCCGTGGCGGATGCTTTGGGACCGATCGCTGATAGAATTCTCTCTTCATCTAGTCTCTCGGGTGGGAACACTATGAAGTACATGCGCCTGAGCCCCATATCCTTCTCTTCAAGTGAGTGTTTTTTCCGTTTGTATCGTCGATGCCTAAATCGGGACTAATCGTGGCTGCCATTCAGACGTCCAAAGAACTATCAACCCGGGCACTGAAAACGATCCTCCCACGTTGTCTCCAGTCCACACTACCACCACGTTCATCACCACAACAACTACTACCCCGAAATAAAGATATCAGCGGAACAGCTTCTGACCTCGCATTTTTCTATTAATGGATTGAATTCATCTTCGTGGAGAGCTGCACAAACGGAATGACTGGGGAAAGACCGGAGCCCTCCAAAACCCTGATGAAAGAAGCGAAAGAGGAGGACGGTTATGAATGAGAAATATAGCACCTGTCCGGATTCGAGACTAGAGAAAAGCAGAAAAACAGAGGAACGAAATCAAAAGAGATAGAGAGAAAGAACAAAGACTATGACTTTTCTGAGCAACATATCCCCTCACATTTTCAGGCGTCCCGAGGAGTTTTAACATGGATTTCTAGTTCTGTTTTTGCCAAAGACGTGACGTCTTGAGACTCCCAGGTCGACCCTGCTTTTTCTCCGCTTCGTTTTCCTCTTTTCCCTCCTCCCCTTTCTTCGCCGTTATATTAGCATATATCAATCAATGCATAGCTCACGAAGTCTCCTTTGCACCGGGCCTGGGACCACCGACCGATAGCTGGTCCGGGGGTCGCTCACCTACGCCTTGACTGATAGCTTATATGAGTCTATATGTGATTAGCTTAGCTTCGCTTGGCCACGGTCATCCATCATCTCGTGAAAACCGAAACCCGGCTCGCTGCCGCTTATATAATCCGCACCGTGCGGGAAATGCCGCGGCCGGTGAAACGCGTATATTTCCTGATCCGGTTAGCCGCTTCATAAGACTTGCCTGTTCCGGTAATTTCCCAACGCATTTTTGCAGGGCGCTCCGACGCTCCGGCCCAAATCTCCCTTCCTTTTCTTCCCCGTCTGGTCTTCTATCTCCACCCTATCACCACCCATCGTTCCCATCATCCCTCTCCTCCATCACCGCCTTCCTGGGAAAAAACTCCTCTTCCCCGGTGGAGATCCAACAGGCGCCCGGCTTGTCGACGCCGTATTGCTGTTTGAGAAGTCGGAACCTGGTTTTCTGCTCATTCTCTTTCCAGCTTTTCTGAAACTCGCTATTCTCTGCTCTCTCCTCGCGACGCGCTGGGTTTTTTTCTCTCCCACCATCTCGGAGCCTCCTGCTCGTTCTCGTCCGACAGCAATATTGCCGTCCGGTCTCTAGAACCCTCACACACTCGGACGTCGACAATCACGGACTTCGTCTTATTTATCTCCCGGCGAAATGGCGTCGGCGAAAGAAAGTTGGCACCCGGCCGACCAGCGGGACCAGCCTCCACCACCCGGTCATCACCCGCCCGGCCAGTCCCAGCCCGGTAGACAGTCCCCCAGCGGGATACACCGTTACCAGTACGCACTTGCACTCCGCTCGTTGGTGTTCTTTCTTCGAAATAGGCTATTCGCTTTACTAACTGTTTGGTTTTGGGACTCTTGCAGGCCACCACCCTCACAAGGTACAACCCCCCGAGAGGCTCTTGGACCCGCCCTCTTTACCCCCTCATGGATAGGGTATCCGTTGGATATGATATCATTCCTCTTCCCACCGAACCTACAGGCGTACACTTCGAGTTTTCCGGGCTTTGGGCCTTCTTTTGCTTGTTGGTTGCTAGGTCGTCGGTTTCCTGGGCCCGCTAACACTGTGTCGCACTGACCACAGGTAATTTTTATCAAGGACCTCCACCCACGTCACAAGCTGGATCTCAGGCCGCACAGCAGTCACAGCTACCACATCTACCAAGCCTCTCGTCGGGACAGCCCCCGTACCCTCTCCCGTCGCTACAGGGGGGCCCTCAAGGTCCTCCCCATACTCACATTCTAGACCGTCCGCCTCACGAAACAAGACCTCCACATTCTCAGATGTCGCAGCTTGCGAGTCCACCTGTTGGAATTGGGCAGCAGCAGCAATCGGGTCCGGGACACCTGTACACCTCATCACACCCTTCTAACCCCCAGCAACAAGCTCCGGCTCAGCCACAGGACCGGCTCGGACCCATCCCTTCCGCCAACAATGCCCAGTCGCTCCCTGCAATAGCTTCGCACCCGCTTCAGGTATTGGCGCAACTGCCGCAGGGTGGGCCTCCACCCCCCCAGCCTCATCAGGAAGCTGTCGCGACCATCGTCAACGCCCAACCTGCAGGCCTAGTAAATATGGCAATTGGCGGTCAGGCGCCGATACCGCCCTCTTACCGTCCGCTCAATGTTAAGGACGCATTATCGTACCTGGACCAGGTTAAAGTTCAATTTGCCGAGCATCCAAACGTTTATAATCAATTCTTAGACATCATGAAAGACTTTAAGAGCCAAGCGTATGTGTAGAAATTTATATTTTTAGTCGATTTTGTCAGATCCGCTTTATCGGACTGTGTCTTCCGCGATGAACCTTTTACTGCATTATTCCTTCCCCGTACCTCTCCATCTCCTAGCTTTCCCTCTTCATCCGTGGTTTGGTTTTCTGTTCGGTTATACTCTCCTTTCATCTTGCTTAAATGTTGCATTTCACTTTTGTTACTTTTCTTTTATTCTCCGGCTGATATATCCCCTCCTCCTCCAGTATTGATACTCCAGGGGTCATTGAACGTGTATCGACTCTTTTCGCGGGGAATCCAAACTTGATTCAGGGATTTAATACATTCCTGCCACCTGGATACCGCATTGAGTGTTCGAGCGACCCATCGGATCCCCACTCAATCCGTGTTACCACCCCTCAAGGGACGACAACTGCGACTTCGGGTGTGCCTCCGAATCTTCACCTCCAGGGGGCAGCACCTCCTTCTGGACAAGTGAATGGAGCTTGGAGACAGCCAGATGCATGGGGGGAGCCAACTAGGTTTAGGTTTAACGGGGACGAGCCTGGCCCTTCCGAGCAACCGTCTCGGGAACCGATGCGGGCGGGGCAAGTTCAAGGTCGTTCTGGGCATCCGATGGCCAACCAGCCTGCCCATCTCCAGCAGCCACAGCCGCTTCAGCCGGGATTGGGTCAACCTTCGGGGGCGGACACGGTTAATCAGCTTCAAAACGCCGTGGCCGCCGCTAACGGAACTGGGCCCCTCCCTGGGGGCCAGATGAGACAGGCACCTCCCGGTGGTCCACTGGGACAGGCGGTGTCGAACGGCCCGCTGACTCCAGGTGCTGACGTGAAACGCGGTCCCGTAGAGTTTAACCATGCGATCAGCTACGTCAATAAGATCAAAGTAAGAGCTGCATTGCATCCTGAAACCTATACTTGGGTTACTTACCAGAGAACTTCGGTGGGATAGACTCGGTTTTCGTCGCAGCCGGAGATATATAAAAATTTTCTAGAGATCCTGCAGACGTATCAGCGAGAAAGCAAGCCGATTCAGGAAGTGTACAGTCAGGTGACCCAGCTGTTCAATGCGGCACCTGATCTGCTCGAGGACTTCAAGCAATTTTTGCCGGAGAGTGCGGCCCAGGCCAGGCAGAAACCAGACGATCATTTAAGAGAGATGGTACGCTTTCCCCCCACACATTTCTTTCCTTTTTCCTCTCCACCTTCTTCCCCGATCTCAGATTTGCATCTCATCACTTGCATTGCAACCAACTTCACAACCAAAAACTGACGATAATTCATGCGCACTCGACAGAACGGAATGGGTGGACCTGGCGGACGAGGGCCTCCCCCTCAGGGCCATTTCGCGCCTCCACTGGCTGCTCCCAAAGACACCGGCAAGAGGAAGCGTCCAGCGCAGCCTGTTCTCTCCAACTCTCGTGATACGGGGATGGCTCCTCTGCCCACCAACCCCCTCCATGACCTGAACGTCGGGCCCAGCCCAGGTCCTAGAGGACCTGCAGCCAACAAAGTAACCCCCCCCCTCCCCAACACCCTGATCTCCCGCCTCTACCCTTTCGAATTTGCATCTGAAATGTCCCTTTCTCCTTCCCCCACCCCTTCGGCATCCTATTCCAGACAATCTCCCTAGCTCCCAATCGCACCCTGAACCCTCATTGAAACCTTCATTCACCTCCAATTCACGTTTCTCGCCATCCGAATCTGCCTCACATCCCTCCTTCCCTCCCTGTCCCTAGTTGTTTTTAACAATATTGGCCCTAGAACGGTCTAATCTTATCTAACAAACAAGCTAATCTATCTGTTATCGATCTTCTAGCGTCCTAAAATCATGCACAAAGCTGCAGAGCCACCAGTCTCTCCTACTCTCATTCCTGCGCCGCCAACTCCTCTCCTTCCAGCGGATCCCGTGGGAGCCACGAGCGAAGAGATTGCTTTCTTTGACAGAGTCAGAAAGTACATCGGAAACAAACAAACTTACAATGAGTTCCTGAAATTACTGAACCTCTTCAGTCAGGACCTCATGGATAAGTCTTTGCTCATTGCCACACTTGAGACGTTCCTCGGTAGCAACCCGGAACTCTTCAACTGGATCAAGCGCTTCCTCGGAATTCCAGACAAAACTGAGGATAACGTGCAGAATGCCTTGAAGAAGAGCCAGAAGGTTCGGCTTAATGTTTGCCGTGCTTTAGGACCTAGTTATCGCCTATTGCCGAAGCTCGTAAGTCACGCCTGGCATTGTTTAAGCATTCACCATTGTTTCTCTAACACGCCTTGTAGGAAGCCACGAAGCCTTGTAGCGGCCGTGACGATATGTGTCGTGAAGTCCTAAATGATGAATGGGCCTCGCACCCTACCTGGGCTAGCGAGGACTCCGGTTTTGTTGGCCATAAGAAGAATCAATATGAGGAAATGCTCCATCGTGTTGAAGAAGAGAGACATGATTATGATTTCCATATTGAAGCCAACTTGCGGACCATCCAGCTTCTCGAACCTATTAACCAGCGGATCGCAACAATGACTAACGAAGAGAAAGCCAATTTCCGATTGAGCCCGGGTCTCGGCGGTCAGAGCAGAACCATCTATCAGCGTTGTATCAAGAAAGTCTATAGAGAGGAGGGTCTTGAAACAATCAAGCAGCTGCATGAGCAGCCGGCTTTTGCTGTTCCTATTATTCTCAAACGGTTGAAGCAAAAGGATGAAGAATGGAGGTTTGCCCAGGTAGGCGATTCACCGGCGATATATTCCGAACCCGGAAGTTACTAATATCTAATATCTCTGTGTAGCGCGAATGGAATAGGGTCTGGCGCGAGCAAACCGGTAAAATCTTCTACAAGAGCCTCGATCATCAAGGGAATACATTCAAACAAAACGACAAGAGGAACACAACTAACCGGCACTTTAACGCTGAAATCGACGCCCTCTATAAGATTGCCGACGCATCGAATTCAGATAAATCATGGCATCTGAAATTCAATTTCCCGGATCTTGATGTATTGCTGGATATCTGCCGCTTGTTGTCCACACAATTGGAAAAGGATGGAGCTTATTCCTATTCCGAGCGCCAGAAGATCGCTGCCTTTATCAGGAACTTTGTCCCAACATTCTTCGGGATCGGTAAAGAGGAAGTGGAGGGCGCGATGGGCAGCATTTCCCGCAAGTCCCCAGATGAGGATGTTGATATGGAGCACGCCGACTCGTCTTCAGGCAGACGCAGGAATAAAGAGTCAACGCTGCTCCAGGATGTTCTCAAGCGATCTCGTGTGGGCAAGGCACATAAGACGGATGGCACTGGCAGTCGCGGATCTACTCCGGAACTTTCTAACGAGGACGACCTCATGGAGGTTGACGCTCTTGATCCGGAGCCAGTTCCGCCGAACGCCCCGGCCACCTGGATAAATCCTACGGGTCCGTCTCGCCCCTCTAACGGCATTGAAGCCTTGAACACCGCACCGGGTACGGAAGCTAGGGACATCGTTGTTTCGGAACTAAAGGAGCGAAATGTGTACAACTTGTTTGCAAATAGTACTATCTACTGCTTCATGAGGTTGTTACAGATCGTTTACCAGCGACTCTTAGATGTCAAGGGCTGCGAGGACGACGCCAAGGCTACGCTAAACCGCCGAAAGGACAACACTACGGCCCGCAAACTCGGATTGATCCCTCAGTCGTATGACGATTTCTTCAACGTTACGGATGATGCCAACTACTACCAACAAGTATTGGATCACGCCGAAAGGCTCATTCTCGGAACTATTGATTCGAACGTCTTCGAGGATGGAATGCGATCGGTATACATTCAGAAAGGCTGGCAACTTTACACAATAGATAAGCATATTGCTACGCTTAACAAGACGATCCAGACGTTTGTTAGCGACAGTAAAGATAACAGTGGCGAAATCCTCAAGCTCTTCGACAGGGACAGGGCGGAAGAGAAAACAAACTTCCAACTTCAAATGTCGTACCGACGGGATGTTGAAGTTTACATCGGACGTGAAGAGCCGACGTATAGGATTGAATGGGTTGGTTCCCCTCATCCCGTATATTATCCAATTTTAAACGCTAACATGACGTTTTAGAACACCGAGACAAAGGAGACTGCTATTCAACTGCTCTTCCGAGTCGATCCAACACACACAGCTAAATTGACAAAGGACGAAAAATGGTCTTACTACGTGGACTCGTATATAATGGCACAGCCCACTGAAGGAGTCGAGGCCCCCAAGAAACCCCCATTCCTGCCTCGTAATCTCCCCGCTCCAGAGGCCATCGACTCGTTTAGCTCCAGAGATTGCGAATTGAGCGGCTCGTACAGCTATAAGAAGCCAATCATCCAAGAAGGGTTAGAGTTGAAGATCTGTGTGAACACGTACAAGTTGTACTTCACACCCGGCACCACTGATGTTATGATCATGAGTGGAGAGTCGAGGCAGAAGTCCATGGATGCGGAGAAAAGAGGCCTTGCGAAGCGTAAGAGGGACTTCCAGGCGGAGTTTGTCAACAATACCAAGAGGTTCAAGGATACGCCGCTGGAGGATAGAGTGTTGGGTTGTGACGGAGTTGAGGGGCTATGGAAGGCTTAGAAAAGGTGTTTAGTCTCCCCCGTTCGCTGGTTTTAGTCGCTTGCGAGGGGTTACGACGGCATCTGTGGTCTTTGTTCAGTGCTGTTTACGGTTGGCATGTGGCATTTTCCTGATCTATGTCTGGTCTTGTTTGCGGGGTTATACGGTATCTGCTGGGGACTCTTGTACGATGGGTGGACGAATGTGTAGTTGAGGGGGCTCTATGACCTTACGGTTTTCCCCCACACCTCCAACGCTTTTTTTTTTCTCCCTTCCTTCCTTTTTTCTTTTATTCTTGCCCTCCGCAAAAAGAATATGGCGCGTGGTTATAACCGATATATGGAAACGAGCGCTGTTTGCGATCTTCGGTTTGTTCTTCTGTTATTCTTTTTCTGTTCAACTTCGTTTTAATGAATATGAAATTAGAACTTCTTCTCGTTTCGATGCGTTTTGTATGCCTTTTTCTTGAGTAGTCATGTTTGACTAGAAGCAGCTAGCTAGGTGGTGTTCGTTATCAAAAAGAATTTATCAATTAAGCTATAAGGTCCGATGGATTTATGGATTTGAATTGTAAGGTTGTAAGGTTGAAGAAGGGGTCTAGGTACATGGCCGGATATTGCTTATACCAACAATCTCCAGTGCATTTTATTACAAGACTAGTTCGTATATACACACATATAGAACACCGTCTAGCCTCGAGACTAACGTATAATCAAAGAAAAGATAAAAGGTAATCAAAGTTGCGCTCGTCCGGACCTCCCAACTTATCAAGTCACCATATATTTCTCATCGCAATCGCTGCGACGTTTGAATTCGAGCGGTATATCGAATGTGTTCGACGCCTCGAGTTCCGAAATATTCTCTATAAGGTCCTGACAGTGTTTCCGCTCCGATTCCAATAGTTTTCCGGGAGATTCAAGTCCTTCTTGACATTTTTTCCACCTCTCGTAGTAGATCGTGACTGACTCATTCCCGGAGTGCGACCACGCAAGTATCAGGCATTGTTCGTAATCTCTCATGAACGAGTATGTTCCAGCTAAGGTGGGGGATATACTCCCGAAATGAGGGGTATCACTGTCGTCGTTGAGATGCCTGTCGGTGCAGCCGAAGAGGGCGGGGATATAGGATGTATCGCCCCGGGTCACTGAGATTATCTGTGGGAGAATCAGGGTGCTCACGGTCCCATGGACGTTGCAAGGGTATGTGATATTCGAGGCGTCGAGACCGGGGATTTGGCCGGGAGGTTTCTGTTGGGAGAACCAGAGGTTTTCATTGTGGAGGGGGTAGAGTGGGTCTCTTCCGCTATATTTTTCGAGGACCTGGGTTAGCGGGAGGGGTTTGGATTTTCTATAGTAGAGGAGACAGGGGGGGGATTCATAGCACTGACTAAGGAAATAAACGTTTATACGGGTAACTCAGAAGATTGATCGATAATTGGTGTCTAGGGTTTTCGATGAATTTGAATTTATCGGTAACGGGCTCGCATGGTTCGAGACCTACGAACCCCAATGCATTCGGCGGGATTTCATTGAATTTCCCACCCTTTATCTTGACATCTCCGGATTCAGGAAACCCCCAGGACGGGATGAGACATCTACCCGTTACTCTGCTTCTCAAACGGTGGATAGTGAAATATGTGCTGTTGGGGCTGTAAACGGGGATATGGGTAGCCTCTCGAATTCTGTTGTATTCGTCACGGTATTTACTTGGAAGTCTCATGGAGTCGCTGGTGTTTAATCTTGGTGGGACTCTTGTGAAGAAGGTTCCCATGTACGTCCATTGTCGCACGCTGCTTTCGCCGTAGGCCGAGCAGGGGGTTAAGGTGGCGAAGGGTAATTCGGGGATATCGGTGAGACAGTATGCTTTTCCGGTAGTATCTCTCATTCGTATCACCTCCCTGACTGATTTAGAAAAAAGAGTAATTTAGTATATATATAATCGTTCTTATACCCTTACCCGCCACGTCGTCAGGCTGTGGAAAGACTAAAATTCCAAGCGGGACCTGGAGAAATTCGGGAAAGAAAAAAGACTCACACTTCCGGAATTTGGGGTCAAAGATATACCCCTGCCTGAAAGTAGGGGCATCGGTGAGGTCGGTGTTCACCTCGTTCGGAAACATATCCATAACCATATCCGTACTATAGGGGTCCATGTAGCGGTGAGTGTGCTCCGGGTACAGCTCTTCCGCCCTGCCGAGCGCGTGTACATTTGCAGCTATAAGCGCCAAGCTAAGGATGGTGATAAGGGTAAAGCCGTTTAGGCCTGCGTATATGGTCATTGTTGTATTTTTGGCTAGTAAAGAGTTTTAGAAAGAGGTCGATAACGGTTGTGGTATATGAAAAAGGCCGTTCTTATTTAGAGGGATATGGGCTTCACATAGTCCAGATATAGAGGTATAGCCTGCGATACAACTGGACGGATGGTCGGAGTATATATAAAATATGAGTTTTAGCTTTGCGGGAGCCTCTGTTACTAAAATAATTGTATTAGAACATATAAATATAGTGTCGACATGTCCGGAAGCGAAAATAGTTCGTCGAGCCCTGCCGTATGGTGCCCTTTCGTATCGAGATAACATAACCAACTGCATGCCTGGTTTTAATTTGTAACTGTTAGATATTGCCGCTATCGGCCGCGGGGTCGTGAAATGGCTATGTATTCTAGGAGTTAGGCTGACGATGTTGACAAATAAGATCAATTAGTAATCCCCAATGCGAATTTAATCCAACCATTTAGATACCCAGGCATCTAATACATCAAGGTTAATTCGGGGTCGTGAAACTTAGGCGAAACCGAAAGTTGGCATTTTCTGCGTTGGATTGTTGTATTTTCTTTGTAGACAAGCGTCCGGATTTTGGTATCCGCGTCGAACTCTTATCAAACCAATGTTGGATGTTGGCCGTTGTGCATGCACGTGGTTCAAAAATTGACAGGATCGCGGCTTGTTGCTATCATATTATTATAAATTTGGAATCATGCCACGCCGTACAGGCATGCCTCTGGGTATAGCCGGTGGCCTGTTTGTAAATTTCTGGGCGGAGTTGATCACCTTGAGCCACCCAAAGTTGAGGCCCTTCCTGGGGTTCTGAGATGCTGTGATAAAATAGAAAAGTATGAAGCTTAGTAGTAATAGATAATGCATCTTAATGAACAGATTCATGGACCCAATTACACTATAAAGTGAAGTGCATTTGTAGATCGATTAACTCTTCTACTCACCAATAATTATATAATTCCAGGTGTTCTGCTCGTACCACGTAGTATAGACGCTGATGACTGAACGTGAACTCCGAGTGAAAGTACGTCGGTCAGAATAATTATAATTGATTTGGGATACAAATACAAAAACTCGTGAACCTTTAGGTTTCCAGGCAATTTATATCACGAGAATGTCAACCCTAGGGTCCTAAGAAACGCCTCACAATCGCGTGAATATATGTGCTCTAAGCCCAGATGTAATAATCGGGGCCTACAGATAGCTTTATGGCGCTACAATTGGGTAGATACCATTAAGCGGAACATCAGGTATATCCGAGTCCTTCTTCCTGTCCTCGCCCCAGGCCATTTTAAGCATAATATCTTTATTGGATCTTATACTCTACCTTCTTTGCCACCGCATCGCCGTACCTGTTCAGAGCCGTCTTTATCGGAGACGGAAAAAACTTTGGCAGCGTGGTGTCGGTGTTATTAGCGCATCCGAAGAGGCCGGGGAGGAATGTTGTGTCCCCTATTTTCCCCATGATGACCGGTAGGGGGGATGAGAGTCTTTATCCGGTGTTCGGGCTCGTACGAATCGGGATGGCTATTGGGTTTTTCACAAGCGTCTGGGTAGCGGTCCTGAGGCCCGTAGTAGTAGAAGTGGAGGGTCTCTTTTAAAGAAGTGTAGTCCCAACGGGGTTCAGCATCTTTGCCTTTGAATTTATAGCCATGAAAGTGAGAGGTGTATTAATGCGATTCCAAGGGGAGGGAAAGACGCAGATACTTGAGTACTGTACCAACTCTATAGGCCTCCGGGTTCGAGGGGAAAAAATAAAAAAAAGTGAAAACGAGGACAGGACTGACTTACCCATCACCCACAACCGTAGCCCCCCACCGGATATGTCCCCCAAGTCTCCCCAGGACTGTTACAGATCGGGTCGGACAGATATATATATTCCCTAGGATCCAACCAGCGGGGAATGGTTTTCAAATCGAGCGGGTGATCATGCCCCAAAAATCTAGAAGAACCAACGGAATCGGTAATACACCTCCCCGTGGCCGCATTATTAACCCAACTAGTTACGAAGCAGGTATCGTTGCGGGCGTACGAAGGGTACAGGGTTCCCGTGTGATGGTATCCTCCTGTCGTAGTTTCGTGTAAAGAGTCCCGGACCACCCCCAAGAGTTGATAGGGGTTGTCAAGTGTGCATTCTTCGATGGCGACTAAGACTCTGTACTTCTGATCGGGTTGAATTCTTCCACCGGGGTCGGTGAGGCAGTAAGCTGTGCCGTTGTAATTGAAACGGACTGTAGAGGGTTATGGATTGTTAATATGTTTTGGGCGCAAGTTATAGGTTCGTGTGGGATTTTATATCAGGGACCCTGTAAGTTTACTTTAGATGTCTTCAAAATCTTGATTGACACGCAAAGTGTCGAAGCCCGCCGCATCCTCGCCAACCGTGACATTTGGGAACGGATGCCTAAGTTGATTCTTTGCAACTGAGAGGACAGAAAACCAGGGTTTAAGGTGGTCATCGTCGGAAATTTATATGGGTAGTTTTTGTCTGGACACCTTTGCGTACTACTATACTCGTTGATCCAATGCCAAAGAGTTCACTTCTCAAGTTGGAAACTAACAATATAATGTATTAATAAGCTTGAGTTTGACGTTGATATATGGACTAGTTGGTGTTGACTATGTTGGATATTTCACCGGTGCCAATATCAGTCCTCGAAATTCAATATTTTTTGATATTTTGACCGAATGTAGAAAAGTACCTGGAATTAGAGTACACTGAAGCTATGGAATAAGTTTCATAGAGTCGTGAAAAAAAAAAAAAAAATATATGCACTAAGGAGCTACCAATCCATCCAGGCCATTTCCTCGAAGTCGTGAAGTCGCCATCTGCCCAACTGGTATATCACGTGATCGGTATAAATTCTCCAAAGGTTTCCTGGAAACCACACGACATCGAACTCAACTCCATCGACAGAGACTCAGCGTCGCCATCGTCGCCAGCGTTCAACAATCGCATTCTCGACACACTATTCAAATCTATCCGCCTTCCTCAGCGTACTTATATCCGACAATGCATTGCGGACAGCTACGGTAGCCTCCTATCAGTAACCTTCCGACACTACTTGCATCGGACTCCTCGGTGCCTCCACGATTGGGAATATTCCTTCCAACAGACCGAAATACTCCAATCCGATATTGAACAACAGCCTCAGGCCAAGCAATTACAAACTAGAGCTCAGTCTATAATCGAAGAAAGAAGGAGACGGAAAGCGGAAAAAGAGAGGAAAAATCAAGATGTCATCAGCCAAAAACTTCCGTCTCCCACCCCTCCCCCGCTTCCGCGTCAAATCTGCAAACCAGCAACAGGTCAACCCGTGCAATCTCGTCATGTCCAGCGTTCTCGGCTGCTGGGCCTCCCAGGGCCACGCCGCGAAAGGTTGCGAGGCCTTCGAGCAGGCATTACGGACGTGTATGGATACCACTGTTAGTATTCCCCATCCATTTTCCTTTCCCATTATTCTTCTGCAAAATAAGATTCTATAACGGCCTTTTAATCCCTAACGAGAACGCGATTTGCTAACCTCCTCTTCCTCCTCCTTTTTTCTTCTGCACAGAAACGGACTAAAACGCAAAAGAGCACGCTCAACTACCATATGGCGAGGTTATACCCGAAGATAGTCGGCCCGCAGAAGCCACACGTCTAGCGCGAGGGCCTTGTTTCGAACGGTTATTGTGGCACCGTTTTCGGAAGTGCCGTTGTATATATACAAATACCTACTACCCCAATCTCGTATGGGATGTCCCCCTTTTCCTTTGCGAAATACTACTCTGTACATATTATTACTTTATAGATGGGGATCTAGACTCACTTGAACCGATAGATCGGGTTTAAGGCTTAATTTGGCTTGAATCAATGCTTTATTTTGTGGAATATGGGAACGATCTGAAGCAGGAGATAGGAGAGATGTATGGACTAGATTTTGACGGCAGATATACACAAAGACTGCACGTATAGCTATATTATACACCGGAAGAAACCCGATAGCCAGTTAAAAAGAGATTCTATAACGAAATGCCGTTCACACCGAAGATACCGTAAAAAAAAAGAACCACATACGGAAAAAGCGGAAGATACTGCTGTACCCTGGAGGCCGTCTCGCCCCCAAAACTCGCAGTCAAAGAATCCCAAATACAAACCTCATAAGCTCCATGACTCTCAATATTCATAACCTTGCTCTCTTACCCCCGAAGGTGCGTATATACTTGCAGTACTCAAGCCTCGTCTTCATCAACCCACTCCCCATCTTTGGCCAATACATACTCCACCAAGTCCTCAATAGTGCAAACTTTCAACCCCCACTTCCTCGCAAAGGCGATGCAATCGTCCCTCCGAGCCATCAGACCGTCATCTTCCTTCACAATCTCACAGATAACAGCGACCTCCTCCTTCCCCGCCAACCTACAAAACTCCGTCGCAGCCTCCGTATGCCCCGTCCTGACTCTCACACCGCCCTTCTTAGCTCTGAGAGGTAATATATGACCCGGTCTCCTGAATTCCAGGGGACCGGTGGTGGGATCTGCCAGTTTTCGAGCGGTGAGAGCCCGGTCGTGGGCGGAGATGCCGGTTGTGGTGCCTGCGGCGAAGTCGGTGGTTATGGTGTAGGCGGTCAAGTGGGTGTCTTCGTTCTTTGGGACCATTTGGGGGAGATCGAGGCGGACGGTGTGCCGTGGGGTCATGGGGACGCAGACGTAGCCGCTGGGGTTGAGTGCGTGGTTAGATTATTATATATGGGTTACTATGGAGGTTTTGGGTGTACCTTGTATGCCGGACCATGAATGCCATCTTCTCTGTGGTGACATCTTGGGCGGCAATAATCAGGTCGCCTTCGTTTTCTCGGTCTGTGGAGTCGAGGACTACGAGGAATTCGCCTCTTCCTGGGATAGTGGGGCTCAATCGTTAGTTTTCCGATACATTCTATTGCTTCTCCGAGTATTGTGCGGCATTCCGGACCGAAGCCGGTGACTTAATTTTTTTTTCGCTTGTGATCGTGAAGGGAAAAACATACTATAAGCTTCTATAGACTCCTCGATGGAATCGAATTTTAATTCCTTGCGTACTCCATTTGTGCCGTTGACGCCGTTGGCACCGTTGACACCATTGATCCCGTTCGCCGCTGCGCCGTTCGTAACTGTCGCCATTGTCGCAGGCATTGTTTCTTTCGATGCGATAGTTCTGCAAGGGAAGAAGCGAACCAACGAAGCTTATAAAAGGGCTTTTGCCGATTGGGGCCGAAAAAGAAGCTTCGATTCGAGGTGTTGCAGGCCGCAGGTTCAAAATTTAAGCCTTTGCTTAAAAACCCCTTAGTGATATAGAGGATTGGTTGGATATTATATTCTACGTCGGGAGATATGTATAGTGTCAATATTGCGGGCGGGAATGTATAGAGGGTTGTCTTTGAAGGCGGCGGCGTATCGCTATAAATACTGCGGTATAGTCGAATCCAACGGGTCGGATTCGGCGTGCGCGGGGGCAACGGAAGAAATTATATCCAAGGAAATTGAAAAGGGAGACGGACTGAGAAGATGCTGAGAATACTGTACATGCAAGAAAAAAAGAGAGAGAACAGTCAGCGAAATGGAACGGTTCGGAGGACGGTCGACAGATGCTCTCTAGCTTATAAGGGAAGGGCGGAACCGGGGCAGGTACGCAGCATCCGTTCGACTGCCGGGTCTGGACCGAGGCTTCCACTAGCGCTGGAGCTTCTGCCTGCTGAGCTCGATTCGAGGTTTAAAAAAAAAAGACAGGATGATGACTAACCGAAGGCAAATTGACAAGAACAGGAGCCTGCGTGTGATGTATATTTAGAGTATATGGCAATATATTGTGTATACGGCGGGGAACCCCGGACAGTGGGCTTCGAGTATTTTATATCTCCGTTGACCTTTCATGAAAGCATTAGACATCCTTAGTCATCCGCCGCGGCCGTGGATGCGGTCATTACAAACGTAACGTGATCGCGCAGGGTCCCGCAGTCGGCCGAAGTTCAATGCTGTGCTACCCGACAAAGCCGAACTCTTCTTCCCTGCACATGCACAACCAACCCACACTATATCTTCCGAGATAACTATCATGGTTCAGTTCGGTCATCGCATCGCATTGTTCGTTCAAAGAAAAGAAGCTATCGTAACATTCAAAGTTTGTCCATTAACCCAATTAAAACCAAAGGAAAAGTGAAGAAAGGAAAACGCCTGTATCATAAACATAACAGCCGCTAAGCGTGATGCAAGCAACCAGAAAAGGCACAACCGTCAAAAAGCGATCAGGAACAGTAAACGCACTCAGGCAAACAGCAATGACGGAGAGCATAGGAAAAAACAAAGGAAACCGTTAAGAGAAGCAGTATCTCCCAAACCAAGTAAGGTGGACCCGAAGTACACGGGAGACGCGCCCTTTGAAATGGTAGAACCGTCCTGCCAATGTAATCAAGATGCCCCGTATTACCCTGTCCCCAAGAAAATCCATAAAAGAGACCCATGGACAGCTTGCAAACTAGGCATCGTTGACTCCTCCTCTTCTACCCCGAGTTCGAGTTCGCACAAAAGAAATTCATTATCAATTAGGTCCCTCCATGCAAAACAGCCAAAAAGACCTCGCCATTCGGAAAAACCAATCGTACACCCCAGGCACTGTGTGCCTCAAAGCAAAGAAGCATTCGAAGAAGTGTTCGAAGCAAGGTAGAATACAGGGCACAAGCGTGCCGTACCGACTCGGGGTAAAAGGTTCGTGATAATGAGAATGGAGTCGGTGGTCGTGGTGTAGGCGTGAATGTCGAGTGAATCGTGAAGAGTGATGTGAGGGATAGAAAAAAGGGAATTCAAAGTATCCACAGAGAATGGAAAGTTCGTATCGTCGGGAAGGGAGGTATCGTTGTCCTCCACTTCATCAAAAAAACAGTCGTAAAAGCCACACAGGCGTAATCGTCCCACTTCGATAAAAAGTTCATGATGCCACACAGGCGTAAAAGCTCCACTCCAATAAAATAGTTCGACGAAGCCACACAGGCTGAATAGTCCCACGCTTCAGTAAAAGTCGTAAAAGCCACACAGGCGTAAAAGTCCACTTGAGGCCACACAGGCTCAAAACTCCCACTCCAAGGAAACACCACCATCGGTGACCTGGAAGACACTCTGGGATTCCTCAGGTCTGATGGACATCCTCTTCTTCATAGCAACTGTATCTTCGAGCCCCATATCTGGGAGCTCATACTGCGGCCCGTACATTGCCTCGATCTTCCTCATCGCTTTAACCTTATCTTGAGCATCGGAGGGGAATCTTCCGGTACGAACGTGTTCCCAAGACTCCCATCCGTCGGCGCGAGCGGCAGTGACCCAATCAGTGAGAGCAGAGTGAATGTTTGCGAGCTGCTCATAATGTTGTCCCTTTCCAGCGCATCTCAGGACCTGGCCCATGATTTTTTCCATTCCTGACATCAAAATGCCCATACGGAACCCATTCCTCTCAGCTCTGGTTGGGAGGTAGGCGAGGATAGCGTTCATGATCTCGACGTGCAAGGCGGCATAATTCGCAACGTTCATCTCAATAGAGTTAACACTCCCTCCATCGATAGCCATGAAGGCGCGTGGGGTAGGGAAGTGTGCAACGCTGAACGGTGCCTCGGGATCGTATTCGCGTAGTGTAATGCGATTTCCAGGATGGTACCAAACCCATCCGGTCTCATAGGTAAGTCGAGAAACTTCTCCAGTCCATCTAGTGAATGGTCTGGGTTGCTTGATAGCTTCAACCCACTCAGGGCCCTGCTGGCTGTTAGCCGGAGCTGGGTTTTGCAAAATCTTCATGACCGAGCGTGCGCGGGTGATCTGCTGGTCGAGTGGAGCCTGTTGAAGGTATGTGTAGATGATACTAATAGCGGCTTCACGAGTTTCATACTCATACGGAGTCTTCTTCCTCTCTTCGTCGAACATCATGGAAAGAATCGTAGTAAAGAGCTCGACATGGATGACGTCAAAACGTGCGTCGGCCATCGGAGCAGTGTATGCAGCCTTGAGGCACAAGAAGGCCTCTCTGATGACTTGTCCACTTTGGAGGTCACTGAACGGGGAAATTATTAACACTTATATCTTTTGGGCTCCTATGGCAGAACGGTGGAAACTTACTGGTACTCTAACTCATAGATGTTCTTAATCAAATCAATGATTCGGTCCAGACCTTGCTGCTCAAAGAAGGACTCAACCCATGCGAGGCGCTCGTTTCTGAGCATCCTCTTGAGGCGGCGAAGCCAGCCAAGGTCAACATCGTTATAACTCCTTCCGGAGAGGTATGCAATGAAGTCAGAAGGGGAATTCGCGTAAAGAGGGCCAACGTTAGTATTGGCGGATGGCGTAACAGGTGTTGCTGGTGGATTCCCACGGAATGCCTTGTCAGAACGGGTGGTCTTTGGTCGTCCCCTATCCTCCTGCGTTTTGGTAGGGAGTCCAATAGTGCTGGCAGTCTTGCTCCTGGCACGGGTATGCTCGCCACGGAACAGAGCGGCGCCGAAGGCACTCAATGGTCTCTTCTTTTTCTCACGAGCTGGTTCCGACGCTCCCGACGTATCTGGCGGAGACCCGTGACTAGTCGGTGGCGGGAGTGGAGTCCTCGACATAACCTTGCTGGACTTGAGCAAAGTAGCCTTGACATGTGCAGGCATTTCAGATGCTCCGCTCTTGATGTTGGATGGGAGGCCGTAGTTGGCCTGTATACATCATCAGCACCAGAGCATTTACCCGAGTTGTGATAATGAGATAAAACCTACCAAAAGATCATTGAACTCGTGGTTCAGGGTGTAGTTGGACGGATTCCTAGTGTCCAATGCCGCCGGGTGAACTCTCTTATTCCCAATGCCGAAGCTGGTAACTCTCGACAAGAAGCCACCGGTCTCATGGCCTCCGTTATCCGCCTCTCCCATGCTATTACGCTTTCCCATAGAAATAATACTGTTCCAGCTAGACTTTCTCTCGCCAGCTTGTTGACCGTAGAATGTAGTTGGTCGGGGTTGTGGTGACCTTAATTCAGGTGTGACGGGAAAGTTGCGCTGGCCGGACGCTGAGTACATCCTTGGGGTGTAGAGAGTTATCTCACGCGCGATGTCATCGGGGATGTCTGTCTTAATCGGAGGCAGACTCTTGTTGGTATTAGGTAAACAACGAGACGGTCGAAGGTTCTCTTGATCAACCGTGAGGCTTGACCCGTTGTGGATTCCAAAAGCGTCCAGCTGGTTGCCCATGGACTGTGATTGTTCAACAAAGGCAGGCTGAAGAACCTTGGTCGTTGGTGCCGGCCTGATCTTCCGGACATTGAGGTCATCCAGGCAGTCTTCATCTGTGCTAATGGTGAAATCCTTCCTGCTGTCCTTCTTGGATTTTCCAGTGATAAGATCCATCAGACTGGGGGTCTTCGTATGTCTGGTCTTTCCAGGGGGCTTTCCCAACGGACCCCCGAATCCGCCGTCCGTCTTTGTGGGGGATGGAGGGCCATGTCCGAGGCCATGGTGGTTGCCACCCGCGACTGAAAAGTCTAGAGGAGGTAGCTGTGGAGGGCCCATGAGGACCAAGTCGTCACCCGTTGACTCGCCTCGCTTGTGACGGCCACCGAAGAACCGGGAGGCACGTTTCGTTGGTGATGGAGGAGGTCCCATTGCAGAATTCATGTTTTCAGTCGACCTCCGGGTGCAAATCTCTGTAATACGAGTAACCTTGTTAATGAGGCGGTTCCTAAGACGTCTGAGAGCTGCTCGGAAGCCTGTTTCCCGTTCAATTGGCTCGACAACTTTCTCGTCGGCTGGTTCGCATGCTGTTTCTTCAGCAGCTAGGGTGCTCGCTTTACTGGCTAGACTTGCTGTGCTCGCAGCAGTAGTAGAGGGGATATAAAATCTAAGAGTGGTCTTGGTGGATGAGGAGATAGAGGCAGTGCTCGAGACATCGTTGGCCGGGTCCATCTTTGCGGGACGGACTCAGCCGGTCTCTTTCTGAACAGGGGCGGCTAGCTCAATGGCTCGTGGCAGTGGATGACAGGGCAACTGCAGCGTGATGTGATATGCTGTGTTGTGATGTGATAGTTTTGGGGGAGTTGCAGGTAGCAGATAATGGATTATATAAGGTATAGCCAATCGGCGAAGTTGATGTGGAGATAGCGGGTAAAGGTGAAGGTGGATGGGGATGGAGATGGAGTCGGGATTGAAATCAGATATCATATCTAACTTACCAATTATGACGGCTTTTTGGAATTATGAAGCTTTTCGGAGTAGTAATGGTGGGGTTTCAGATCAATTGGGATGGCGATGAAGATGGATGTTGAGCGTCGGGATCGCTGTCGACCGCGTCGGATCAGATCCACTTCCAACACAGCTGTTGGCCGATTGGTCGGTTGGCTCGTTGGTGGTGTTTCGTTGGTTCGTTGGTTGGTCACAGTGAAGAATGTAGTGGGTGGGGGAGATGGGAGAGGGAAGACACCGTTAGACGTTGATGGTACTAGTCCAACTGTAAACACAGCACAATGAAGTTGAAGCCGAAAACGTCACAGGCACGTTAGGGAGACGGCACAACCACCACCGGTAGGTAAATAATATATATGCTCGGGATTTCAAAGTTTTTCTCAATCGTTCTTTTTTGTTCGTTAAATATCACTAAGGATAGACCTATATCGAGGACGAAATAAGGTGGAGAAGAGAGAGAAAAATAGAAATATAAGAAGAGAAAGCAAGGAGATCTTCTGGAGCCTCTGCGGAGAGGAAGCAACCCTGATGGAGTTCCAGCAACTGGCGGAGCGGACTGAAGCTGAAAGCGGCCACCCCTCGAGATATTTATCTCATCTCTTCCCCAGCTTTTAAACATATCACAGCTTAGCAAGTCAAGAGGTAATACTAACACGCAGACCCCTGTCATAACAAAGGCGAAGAAGAAGTAAAGATACCATCATCCCGGCGCCAAACACGATGTGGGGTTCGGGTTTCCCTCACTGATTGTGCAAAAAGAAAGCCTTCCTTCTCTTCTCTTTTCCCTGCCCTTCTTGATACCGGCTAAGAAATGCGACATCCAGCCAAGTTGCTTGGTGGCATGGAAAGCTCGAGTTGTTTAGAATGTCGTTAGAGTGCAAGGGTCCGTCGGCCTGCAGCTTGTTCCCACAGCAACTGACTCTAATTCGGGAAAGTCCCGCCACCTCCCACAACAACAAACCACCATTAGGCCCCCATGATTGCAGAATCCCGCGCGAATCGGGCAGGGGAATAAGACCTCAACGTTCCGGAGGGGCGAATCATAGCTGCAGCGGTTTGCTGGCAGTGTCGGTGGGATGGGGTCTATTTACATACGGTTTCCCTTACTTCTCTTACAATCGTACGTTTAAGATTATTATTATTCTCTTTATTTACGAATTGTAATTATCTAAGTGTCGGGGGAAATAAAGGGGTGCATTGAAAACAATATATCCTCTACCTATCACAAACGGCGGACTTGCATATACATATGCAAGTCGGATGATGCCTTCTTTTCCCCTCCATCGAGAGGTCCGCTCTTCTGCATCGGGAAAAAAATAAGGACGTGTCGGACGAGATCAACGACCCATTTCATGCAGGACGTGTTTGCCGGCGTATCCTCGGGAACGTCAACCAAGTGGATCCTATGCCGACGGTCGAGGCTGTTGCTCGCTGCGAATGCGTATTTGGCCTTCCCAACCTGTCAACGGAATATCGTCCGATCAGGTTTCCGTAGACTCTAACTATCGATATTAACATCTATGCTTAGATACGGTCCAATAGGACTGAGACAGACGGCTGGGTCATATTACAATGCATGGGGGTGGCCGTCGTTGGGCAGAAAAAAACAGCCAGGATCCAGCCTTTTTGACACTTTCGACTAATCTCGACCGGTCCCGTCTGAGGGTTTCTCGACGCGAAGCTTTCCTGTGGTTGTTATTCCAGAACGGGTTGTTAAATTGTTTTTGTTCAATTATCAGATGCGAATGTTGATATCTCGAAAGAACCGTTGCGACGGGCGCTTTTTGTTTGGAATTCGCAGCCCAGCTGATTCCCCGGCTCACCTGCTCGGGGTCATCGTAACAGTCCAACCCTCCCACAGGAATTCCATTGGACAATTGGGTCATCAGGTCATTTCACCAGGGGTGTCACAAGCATCGCGAAAACGAAGAGATGGGATCGCATTACAGGTCGGTTGGGCCGGACAGGGATTCCCTGCTGTTGGATTTTGGGCCGCCAACTCGAAAGGCGATCTGAGACCCATTTGCCAACTGTGTACGAACAGGTCCCGCTTCTCACGTTCACAAGATAAGAAGTATCTGTTTACCACACTGTTGCTCTTCATTTCAATTCGCCTTTCGGCCTATCGGATTTTGTCCTGTTATTTTTTCTTCTTCATACTTCCCCGACTTGATACTAGTATACATCTTCTGGCAGCTATAGATCGATTACTATACTGAAGAGCTCCGGTGGGAAACAAACGAACAAAACAAAGGAAGGTATAACAAAAGAAACCGCCCGTGGTATCATTCCCAATAAATTACAACAAACGAAATGGTAGGGATTTCAGAGGTTATTAGTATACTGCATAAGGAAATTTCGAAATAATCAAAAACGCCGTATCCCTGAAGAACCTTTTGTGTGGATATCATTTCCCAGAAACAAAGAAGAGCTAGAACAATAGAAAGGATGGTAGGTACGCAGAACCTCTGCCAAGGACAAATGAAACTCGAAAACAGTAGGTGGTTATGTTTCTTTTAGAATATATATTTAAGACATTGCGAATGATCTTCGAGAAGCCCTCTCTGCCACTGGTGGTAGCGATAACGGCTTGACTGGGGCTAATGGAAGCTCTCCAGGCGCCTGTGTCTTTGATACCAGGACTTCGTCCCCTTCTTCTTCAACTGCGCACTCATCGGAAGGGTCCTCGATAAACATCGTTCTCAGTCCCTCTGCGGCACTGAGTATCAGACACTCCGAGCTCGCTGTTCGTCTTCTCTTCCTCTTCTCTATCGGCTCTGTCATCGCTAGCTCAGTGATTTTTCTGTAGTGCGCAATTTCCGCCGCAGTCGGTGTCGAAGGATGAAGGTCGTCTGTCGTCAGAGATGTGCCGGTTGATATGCTGCTCTCCCTTTGCTGGGGCCTTGTATCAAACTCTAACGATGGCACACGGGGAAGTTCCCAATCGTCATCTTCCTCCGGGGCCTCTTCAATCCCGGACATCCACCAATCATGGGCGGCAGAGTGTCCAAAAAGATCCTCGTCTTCACCAAGTATTCCAGCACCCTCATCTTCTTCATCTTCTTCATCTTCGTCATCCGAGTCGAAGAAGCTACCATCAGCGATACGTTCTAGCATCTTTTCTTGCCTTTGCTGCTTTTCGTAAGCGCGAATCTCTTCGGCTTGGATTTCTAGTGGGCTGGCCTTGGGCTTCGTGGCCATATAGAAGGCGGTGAAAGGGTCCTCCTTTTCTGGGACGGGAGTGGGTTGTGTCGAGTACACCCTTTCGACAAGTGAATGAACTGATGATCCATCTGAGGATCTGGAGGTGGTTGCGGTAAGATTCGGTGAGGGGGCCTTCGCAGCAGTATAGGTTTGTTGTGTGAGAGTTTGTGAATATTGCCAGTGATGGGCTGCATTGGTTGTAGCCACCGAGTTTCTTCTGGAAGTCATCAGGTGTGCGTATGTATGTTGCGGTACTTGCTTCCAAGAAAGTTCGGCGACTGAAGAACAAGATAGCGAAGGACGACGTCTATCGTCCCCGTGGATGCCTGTTTCCGGATGAATGTGCTGATCTAGAGCCGAAGTGGACGAGGACGAAGATGACCCTTGAGAAGTAGATATAGACATAGCGGAAAATCTCGTCCTGCTGTGTCTGTTACTAGCAGAGGAAAAGGATGCAATAGAAGACCTGTTTGACCAAGATTTCCAACTTCTCAGCGGCGATCGAGAGGACTGTTCGCTTCCTCCGTCATAGTCATGTTCGGATCCGGAAAGGTACGCTAGACTGAATCTACGAAAACGGGAGACAGATCTCGAAGGACCAATAGGCCGCTGTTCTTTAGCGGACCCGACAACCTGTCCGTGCGACACCATGTCTGATACTGATTCGTCTGCTTCGTCGATTTCCTCGGACGGAACACCTGAGACAATCGAAGAGCGGGCGGTGGTGTTGGATTGGCTGTTCCTGTTGCTGTTGCTGCTGCTGTTGGTGAGAGAAAGCGCTATACTTAGAGGACGCCCTCTGCTCGTGCTCCTACTCCTATTCCTAGCGACAGCGCCCAACGGGCTAAGCAGCAGGGATTGCAATGGAAGTTTTGTGCGGGGTTGTTGCGGCGTTTCTGTTGTATCCCGTTCGGGCGACGGGACCCTTGAAACGGCAGAGTATGAGGATGAGGCACGAATTCCTAGAGTTCCTTTACCCTGCAAGGAATCCTTTTCGTTCGATTCCTTTCGTCCTCTGCTAGCGGGTGCAATCAGAACCGGCGTGGTTCTAAACGTCGGATTGCTAACTGCGGTTCGAAGTTGTAATTTTGGTCGGAATATCCGTGGATTGGGCTTCGAAGTTTCCTCCACAGCAGGCGGTACAGCCGGGGTCTCCGCTGGTTTTATGGTGCTCGAAGAACTATTGCTGGACGAATAAGGCAAGGAAGTGGTCGAATTCAATATTGACTTCCGAGAATCATCATTCTGATCATCCAGTCCACTGTCGCTTCCTTCCCGGCTGCGGCAAGTTCCTGCCCCCAGATCCTCATCTTGGCTCTCAGAAAGGAGAATAGAGTTATACTGTGCGTCGGTACGGTCTAGCATGCAACGTCGGTCCAGACGCTTGTTGCTCTTACCACCCAATGGCACCGTTGCCCCGACCTGGGGCGGCGAATTTTTCTTCGGATTAACTTTGCGATTTGACTTTGGTCGTGGAGCAAAAGCCTCGAGTCGAGACCCGCTCTTGGGTTCCAGACATACTTTACCCTGATCCGCGGGAGTGCCGTTGGAATCGAAAGTTATTGCTTGTCTTATAGGCCTGGACTTTGGCGATATGGGAATTTCTTCTATCCTCGTCAATGGCGTGTTCCTCAGTGGTGATGCTTCGCTGTCGCTTTCGAACCAGCTGGTGAATACTCCGTTGGTTGTGCCTGTGCTACTTCGCTTGACGACATTCCCAAAGTTGAAGTTCGGGTTGAAGACCATGACGGCGGAGTACACAGAAATGTACGAAAGACCACCCTTTGAAGGGTCGGCTGGCACTTCCGATGTCAGATGAGGCTCTGTGGGGCTCGAAACGGCCGAGTCGTAGAATATTGAATTTAGGTTTGGGGACATTTTTCTTAAAAAGAAGAAGCAGAGTGGCGGGAAACTTTTGTCGAAGGGTGTGAGCAAGTTCTATACAAATCAATCAATTTCAAGTTTTATTCGACATTCGACATTCAACAGGGAAAGGAACAGAAAAAAGAGCGGTCCCGCTTAGAGGGAAAATAAAATGGCCGGGTTGGGTGCTTTCACAGTTTCCATATCGAGGTCGTCGTCGGACTCATGGAAATTATCTTGTGTCGTGGGGGAACACCAGTGCTGGGGATGGTAGCAAGTAGCTGCCACCGCAAACGGGGGACAACCTAGTCCTATCGGATCCGCTGGCGAAGCACGGATACCGAAAGTAGCATGGATCCGTAGGCGACTTGGAAGGAAATAATGTCTTTCGGTGGTCTTTTCGAGTCCGCAAACGTCCTGCACAGGCGGATATTACGGATTTCGACTGTAGTGGTAATTGTTAGTTAGTTGGACGTATATGGTCGCTTAAAACGATGGACAGGCAGTTGGCTATAAACAATATATCGATGTATCGAAGTAGGCAATAGAGATAGTAATTATAAATGAGTGACAGAATATAGCAAATGCATAGGTCTGCTTTGAGCAGTAGAGAAAAGTGAACCGTTCAAAAGAATCTCAAAGTGGTAGGAGCGGATCTCTAAGAATATTAATATATCTGGCAGATACGTCCTTTTCAGTGGACGAAACTTGCAAGGGAAAACGTATGATCCGGACCCCTGGAAGATAACCACCTCAGCCTGGACCATGTACGTTTACTGACCTCATTGCTGTTTCTTCGCAGCGAAGCGGACCCTTCCCATTCGTAACTCAGGCAGCCAAACAAGCAAAGCCATGGGAGGGTAAGAGCCAGCATCCATGTTCGCGGGCTCGCCAAACCTCGCTGCACACAGTGGGCCCGTGATGATCGACGAGGCTTCATGCTACTGGCGGGTTAGCGCCGCGAAATTAGAGAGTCTTGTTCCCTGCGCCTACGGTGACTTGGGCCAATGGTGTGGCGCGGAACATGAACAGTGCACCTGAGATTAAAGATCTGAAGATCCCGAACAGGATTTTCCTCTCAAGAGTAGCGACCTTGTTATCTCTTTCGTTGGGTTCGACCCGTTGGTGAGAGCTGGAGCTAACTGGATATTCGACAACGTATTTTCGCTGGTGCCGTTGGGAAATTCCGGATGCTGTTTTGTGAATGGCACGAGCCGTGCCCACCAGCTTTTTCAGTTGGGCTTGAGATTCTGGCCCCAACCCTCCTGCAGGCCTGCAGGGTGCAGTTGGTTTGAGTGCTTCACCAGCCGTGCTGATGAGATTACGGAGGCCTTGTTCTTTTTTTCGATCGTTAAAAGTAAAAATAGACTAACTGTGAATACTGAGGCCTAATATTGAAGAAAGATTTCTTATCCTCCTCGTCCCGTCGGGGCCCTCCTGCATCCCTCAACCTAAAGTGGGCATGAATTCTTAAGTAATACTCATCGGTTCAGCCACAGTTTCGCCTCCGTGAAAAAGTCCTTTGTTCGGGGAATTATCCTACACAAGTTCTGCAAGACTACGGTTTCGATATTTGGGTTGTTAATGCATGCAGCAAACAGGAGGGGAGTGGGAACGAAAAAAATAAAATGGTCCCACCGCTTTTCCGCTGTCAGATGGATCCAAGCCCGTGTCTCTGCAGCTCGCTTACGCTAGGACTCCGTCAGAAGGCGTAACGGCCGTGGGATTGTGAAACTATGCAGGTGTTGGTAGGTCTGGATGATGCCGAACGGGGGCTGCCAGAACGAACTGTTGATGTTCCAGACGGAACTTGCAGTTTGCGAACGCCTATTCTACACTGCAATTTTGTGATATTATTTCGTGATATTGCAGTCTAACCTGTATATCCCCGACGCGGAGAACCAAAGAAGGGACCTTCCAGAAGACAATTCTATAAGCGTAGTGGTCAAGCCAGCCCTTCTTATTGTCAGGGATGTATCGGGCCTGTTTGAGTGTGCCAAAAGCTGAAGGCTCTCACGAGCGCTCGAGCTCACTGGCCACTGGAAGGAGAATTAAGACGCCACGAAATCTGCGGCATATGTTTCGTGCCGCACTGGGCCCACTTTTTGAAGCCATCGACGCCATCTACGTAAACTCGGACTTGGTTTATTGCCGGAAACCCCCCCAAGGGCCTAGGGCGGGAGCCCCTCAATGATTACAGATTATGGCCCGCAAGCGGCGGTAACTAGACAAATAATCAGAAAACGTATACATGTATGCACTGTGTACGTATACACACACTCGAAATTGCGTGAAGAGAACAAGGGAAAGATTGGCTCGCAACTTGATATAGTTTTCGCCAGCCCAGCTGGCTAGAACGGGCAGTATATATATTTCTCTCGTGATCGATTACCGATATATCATTCGACGCGACCTTCCCTGGCTTAGTTTTCTTTTTGTTTTGGTATACGGGTATCCTTTTTGAATTTTCTAGTAATCATAATGGGGCTGTTGGTGCAATTCATCTTGTACGCATGTTCCTTCCAGCTTCCAATTGCCTTCGGCTACGAAATTATATATTAGCATTTCGGTACTGGACCGCTTCCATTCTCGATGACGCCAGTTCTACCCCGCGATATCGATATAGAAATTTATATCCTAACCTCAATCGCACAAACTACAACCGTATAGCATCGCAGACAAGCAATTTCCTTGGATATCTACCAATTTAAAGACGTATACACTAACCTTATAATACAGCCAATCACCCGGGTGCATCCGATTTGACGTTTTTGGTATAAATTTTTAGAGGCATGAGATATACATATGATTTAATAGGGAAACAAAATGGAGATTTTGATTCAGTGAAAAGCCAAGCTGATGCTTGGTCTCGGTTCTGATCCGAATCAAATCAAATCAATCACGAAGGCCAAGCACTCCCACCATCCCGATCCCGACATCATCTACTCTCACCGAACCTACCCGATGGCGCATCTGGATCTGGTTAGACGTGGCCCTTATACAATATCAACGTGCATGCTTTCACCCGTGGCGTTGGCTAGACCTTCATAGAGCTCCGGACTCGAAGCGATTATAACTTAGGAACCGAGCATTGGGATGTGTATATCTGGTCCACGGGATCACTTGCATGTCATTTAGATCTCGCTAACCGACGCCTCCTCTCGATTCAATTAAACTCCTAAGCCACATCTACAATTTTAATTTTAAATCTCGAAGCCCATAGAAACAGCCATTGGCAGTATTATTTTCGAGTCGGGTCTTGATCATCTTGTATGTTTAATCGTCGGTTCGTTGGTTCCAAGTGCATATATTCAGTGCATATATTACGTTACGTATACGTGCCTCAATTAATTACCAACCGGCTTGTCAATTCCTGGCTCGCATTGGTGTCCCTAGCCGTATAAATACTAGGCCTTACACACGTGCCTTTGTTGCAATTTGCGACCTAAAGGCCTCGTGGTGTCTTATTGATATAGTACCGCGGGCCAGCTGGCCGAAATGTACGCATGTACCGCCGCATCTGTATCATGCGGCTGATGACAATTCCAACATGTATTCGATAATTTTCGAAATTGGCAATTCAAACGGTCTACATTAATGGCACGCAGGATTTGAATCTTGGACCGGGTATGCATGCTAGACTTATGCAGCCCGGCTGGGTGCTCAGGCACACACCCTATTGTGCTAGGCAGGGACGATAAATTCCGTCAACGGTTGCAAGGGATGATTACGGAAGTAAGCCGGCGGGAGTTACCCCCTTCTCAATGTTTTCGAAGCTGCCCATGTGCATATATATGCATGTCTCTAAACTAGTTAACTATGAAGACATGATTATGTTAGGATCTTGCCTCTGGGCTACATAGTAGAAAGTACAATATAACACATTTAGTGGCACGGCTTGTAGGGCCGGCTAGCTATGACCGGTACTCTACAGGCATAATAACACCTTGAAAGTCCGTTCCCCCGAGGATTTTAAATTTTAACTTCAATGCCACGTGTGCATAAGACCGATCAATCGATTCGCGAAATATATATGGTGCGTACATGCCGCGGCTGTGTTAGATAAACGCATACCTTGACTCGTACACTAGCCCCAGACCTTCTCACGATGGGTGAGGATTCGAGGTTAGGGTGAACTAGTCTGGTGATGGACGGATGCACCGAGTCTCGCCTCATACAAGCACTAGTGCTATATATAGCATGCATTTAGATCCCCGTGAGATTGATAAACTGATAACTAGAAAACTGGCAACCACGTCGGCGAGTCTGTTTCTATAATTCTAGAATTCTTCGCCTCGCTAGTCTATCTCAAATCATAGGGACACCGTACCGAGGACATTATCAGGCCCTCAATTTAATAGCTCCGGTTTGCAATTGTTGCTAGTATACTCGAGAGGTGCATATATATATATGTCGGCTCGACGACACGCTGTTCTTGCCATACACCATATGATCAGTCTTGAACCTTTCTGGCCCCGTAGTTTTTGACGGACTACGGAGGTTCCCGCGATATTATATGCCCTGAAAGCATATTCACAATCTCAATCGTGTCTTAGGTGTAGGAGAGCAGTCTATGGGTTTGCGTACGGTTAATATCCACATAGAATAGTCAGGCTACGGGTACTTACATTTAAATGCCTCGATCTCGGAACAGAATTGATCTAGCTTGAGTCTTCCTGATTCGAATCGGCTCAGATTCATGAATCCGTGAACCGATCGATCATGAATCGAATTCGCGGCCATATGCCAGCGTTAGCTAATCAATGCTGCCAACGTTACTGAGGTCGGGCCCTGCTCTCTCACGTGGACCCATGTGTTGTGCGGGGGGCCGTTTGTCGGCAACTCAATTCCCTGTTCGGGCGAATTACCTTGTTCTGATCAGCCAATGACACCGCGTTGCCAAGGCTGCAGCTAACCCGATCAGCACAAACAGAAACAACAACAACAAATTTCCAAAATCAACAATAATTTGGTGTCGCGTTCCACTTGCAACGGCCTCCCGAACCCTTTCCTTCCTCCCACAACCATCTCTCCTCCATCACCTCTGCATCACCATCACCTCGACAGCATCATCTCCAACCTCATCTACCATCATCAGAACCGTCTACAGATCCATCTGATCATCATAGCTAAGCTTAGGTTAAGCAATTACTTCTCCATTGTCCTTTTTACCTCCTGATATCCAGCAGCCGGCTCGCGACAGTCGACCCGCTTCATATCATCCTTCATCATGCCAAAACGCAAGAACCCCCCAGCAGATGCGCCGTCACCGAACGAGCCATCGAAACCTACCAAAGCTACCCGCAGAACCAAGGCATCCTCCCCTTTATCATCCGTTCCAGAGCGAAGCCTCCGATCAAGAGCCGTTGCAGCTCCCGAGGTTGTTCCCCCCACCATCACCGAAGAGCCAGCAGAACCCACCACCAGAGCCCGACGAGGAAAGGCTGCAGCAACGCAGAGGACCAAGGCCCCAGCTGCCACCAGAGCCAAGACCACCAGAGGCAAAGCAGCCGAGTCCGATACCAAAGAGCAAGCTGTCCAGCAAGCTATCGAGGAAGTTCCAGAGTCTTCCACGGCCGCGTCGAAGAGACAAACCAGGAAGAGGAAGGCACCGGTTGAACCTTCGACCCGAGTGACCAGATCCAGAAGCAATAGTGTTACTTCTACTGTGTCGCAGGAGTCCGAAGTTGCAACGGCCGCCGAGCAAACAGATATCACCAATGACGTCGAACCTGCCCCCACGCAACCCAAAGCAAGGAAGATTGCTAAGCCGAGGGGCAAGAAGAAGGCACAAGATGCCGAGATACAGGAAACTGCAGAGGAGGCCATTGCCGAGCCCGCTGTCGTCGAATCTTCTGGGCCTAGGAGTCGCACCAGAAGCAAGACAAAGCAGGTCAATAGCAAGGAGAACGAAGTCCCAGAGGCGGAAGCCCCAAAGAAAGCGACCCGTTCCAGGAAGTCTACTACCATTACCGTAGAGATCCCAGTCGACCAACCACGCGAGAAGCGCCAGAGGGCACAGGTTGAAACAGAGGCCACCCGAGAGCCGAAGCGCCGACGAGGCCGTTCCGCGAAGAACGCACAAGCTGCACCTGCCGAGCCAGCCACAGCACCGCAAACCGTGCCAACCGTCCAGGAGCCACCAATTGTACAAACCATCCAAGCACCACCAATTGTACCAACCGTCCAAGCACCACCAATTGTACCAACCGTCCAGGCACCGCAAACCATTCAGGCACCACCACAACAAGGAGAGGACGAACCTAGCCAGCAGCTCTTTCAAGAACAGGGCTTGCACGCAATGGAAGATCCGATTCAGAGCGTTGTGACCGAACAGACCACCGAAGATGGAAACGACGGTTCAGTTAGCCATGCGATTGTTGAAGAAGTTGTCCCAGAGCTTTCTGAGCCCACTATTCAGGGAGCTGAGGAGACCGAACAAATCATCGAGGAGGGAAACGATGCTCTAGTTAACCATGAAGCTGTCGAAGAAGTCGGCACAGAACTTTCCGAGCCTGTTGTTCAGAACGCTATGGAAACCGAGCCAACTGCCGAGGCTGAAGCTCCGATTAACCATGAAATCGTTGAAGCTAGCCCAGAACTTTCCGAGCCTACAATTCAGGGAGCTGAGGAGACTGAACGGATCACCGAGGATGAGAACAACATTCCAGTTAATTCTGAGTCTGTTGGAGAAGCTGGCCCGGAACCCTCTGAGCCCCTCGCAGAACAGGCCTCCACTCATGAGGACCTGGAACCTGCGGCCACTAATGCCGCAGAGGACGGAGAAGCCTCTGAGCCCCCGACAAAACAGGCCTCCACTCATGAGGACCTGGATGACGTCGAAATTGCGGCCACTAATGCCGCAGGGAACGAAGAGCCCCACCCAGAAAGAACACCTGAGGCCTCCACTAATGAGGACCTCCAGGATGTTGAAGCCGCGGCCACTAATGCCGCTGGCAACGAAGAACCCGCCGAGCACCCCACCGAACAAGCACCTGAGGCCTCCACTAATGAGGACCTCCAGGATGTTGAAGCCGCGGCCACTAATGCCGTAGAGACAGAGTACGACGAGTTAACGACTCTGAATGAGAGCGAGCTGGGGATGCTGTATGCTCGCGGGGGGAGAAGCGGGGGGGAGCCGGCCGAAGAGTACGAAGAGTTAACAACTCTTAACGAGAGCGAGCTGGGGGTGCTATATGCTCGTGGGGGAGCTTTACGCTCGCATGGGGGCGGGGGAGGGGATCCACGGCCTGAGGGCCGAGGACGGGGAACTACTCATCCCAGTGGAGGAGGAGGGGGGGGACATGGGGGGGGCCATGGACGTCGATTCCGGGTTTCTGGTGGAGGAGGAGGGCGGGGACACCCCAGAGAAGGGGGATGCAGCCGATGGCGGCTGGCCCAGCCCAGCTAATCCTTCGGCACTCGCGCCCTTGTCGCAGGCGGCAATTAATGCCACTGCACAAGTGGTCGCGAGCCCGGAGGAAGCAGGGTCTGGTGCCGCCGCCGTCGTGCCGCAGACTCCGGTAAATTAATCCCACCTCCCTCCAAGAAGACGTGGACGTTCCTAACCAGTTACCTATTTTATATATATATATCTAGACTCGGCCCACTTGGGGGCAGTGGGGTCATCTCAGACACCAACCCAGACTGAGTTCGCCGCTGAAGTCCTATTGTATCACCGCCCAGTACTCGCCACCAAAGGAGGATACGCCCGTCAGGGGGAGACGGGTTTCGGAGAACGGAATAATGTCGTGCAGTGGGGACCCTTCCCCCCTCCGGAGTGAGGAAGTCTCGGGAGGAGGCTTGTAAGTTCTTCGCCCTTTATCTCTTCCGAATCTCCTTGTCATTTCTTGACACTAAAAGCTTCAAATAGCAGTACTCCGGTGGGGTCCCCAATTCGTGCATCGCCCAGGATGCATCCGACGCCGGGCCCGAGGAGGCGGAGTCGCAGCAGGTCGGTGCGGGGAAGCTCCCCGCTGAAGAATGCGGTGGACTTCACCGCACTCGATGCTGGCGACGAAGCTGAGGGCAGTCCCCGCCCCCCATCCAGGATGGCAAGTCCCCTTGCACGCTTGGTCTCGGATTACGACCCGAACCAAGATATCTCCGAACTAAGGGAAGAGGAGGTCCCGACGACTCCTACCGAGCAACCGCTTGGCAATGTCCTGGATGGGGTGGTGGAAGAGCAGCTCCCCGAGAAGGGGACTGCTAAGAGACGTTCTCGACTCCCAGTTCCGAAGCCCGCAGAGAACAAGCTCGGATCGCCGTTCAGCGCCCGGTTAAAACGGGTTTCGCAAACGAAGAACCTGTCAGACCGAGAACTCTCGAAAGTCACGGCCCGCAACACGACGAGGAATGGGGTTTACAAAAATTCCAAGTTCGAGCGCAAGGTTGTCCGGATCACTCGCCAGCGACCGCCCTCACCGACGCGAGACACCCAAGCTGCTGCCGCAGAGGAGGCCCGCCGACGACGACAACGCGTATTCGAGGAAACCGGGATTGCCTTGGGGCCTGGTGACGATTCTGATTATATTCCACCCCAATTCTCGCCTTCGGCTAAGAGGGTTAAGTGGCATGAAAACTTGGAACACGAATTCGACGAGAACGAGAGGGCGGGTTTTCATACCGAGAAGGGAATATTGGCTGTAAGTTCCTGTTTCCATAGAACAATTTGATCCTTGTGGCAGCGCTAATGAAATGTTTAGCCCGAGCGTGTTCGCAGGGACTCCAGCACTGTCCATGAAATCACTATCCAAAAGATTCTTTATAACGGCGAGAAAGATATACTCGACGAGGATATCGAAGAAGGATATTGAACGGCCCGCGTGCTTCTCAACACCTTTGCCTCCTCCTCCACCCCTATTGGGCCTATTGGTCAAAATACATACTCTGCAGCGATTCCGTACGCATCCGCCTCGATCATCAATTCTTACAACCTTTCTATTCTTTGAGCGTTGATACCAGCGTATCCCTTTTATACATGCTCAAGCGATTCTTCAATGGCGTTTACGGCCGTCCTCGAGACCACGTTGTGCAAGGACGACTTTCTTACTTTACTGGCGTTTATCTGGCTTAGAGGGCTGCTTTTTTTTTTTACTCAAGCGTTTTATGTTGAAGCCCTAAAATTCTGATTACGGCGTGGTATATCCTTATTGCTAGACCACCTTTTTATTATTTGTAGGCCTTGTACTTTGTGGCCTTTTTTTTCTCTTCTCCTTACCCTACCTGCATAACGGACAGCACGCTATTCGTTCTTGCGGCTGGTGGGGTACTTTCTAGCGAAGGCATTATCAGGCGTCTGTTACTTGTTTTGAATTGCGTATGCGAGTACTCTAATGATTGAATGAAGTACCCATATGATGCATCTCTACTTATCCAGTCTTCCGCTTTGCTTCAAAAGTCTCTGTCTATTAAAGTCATTCAAAATGCCTATATAGAGGCTTGCTACTTCTATGTCGCCTTTTTTGCACCGTAGCCTTCGTCCTTTGGATTCTATTAATCACCGCGATCCTATAAAGTCAACAAACATTATGTTCCCCTCTCTTACAAACTAACAAGAAGCATACATTCCCACATCAGGAACAGCAATAACTCAATCCCGTTTGTACAGATAAAACTTCTCGTCCTCGCAGTCAACATGAAACGCCATACCGAACTGTTTTCCCTTCGGTCCCTTCCCGTAGAACCCATCCCTTTTTCCACTACCGCTGCTAATAGGCGCCGGGGCGCCTCCATCGGGTCTCGAATTGAATGCCACGCAGAACAAATTCTCAATCTCCGTAATATCAAACACCAACCCCCTCGCGACGAAAAAATATACCAAGCAAAACAAGTTCACGAGCATTACCCCAGCTAATACGACGTAAAAGCTCGCTTGCCAACCCGCTGATACGCCGGAGGCGTATTCTACCGTTCTTATCCTCGAGTGAAAGGATTCCGTCGTGGGCAGTTGGTACGGATAAGGTTCTACTCCCGCGTACGCATTTGATATTTCGTCGGCGCCGAATTGTGCGCCGACTGAGGAGATTACTATTGCGTTTGAGTAAAGGATTGCTAGGGCTTCTGCTACGGATGGGAGGGAGGGGTTGAAGCCTGGTACTGCGGATGTGGCGAAGATTCCTAGGATGCGGGATAACGCTGCGTCTGCGACGTTTAGGGAGAGAGCGTAGGATAGTGCGGTGGAGATGTCTTTGAATTGGGATTGGTAGGTGTCTTTTGTTGAAGGGAGGAAACGGGATAGGGAGTTTGGGTTGGAAGGGGAGCAGTTGGTTGTTACGTTGCCGCCACCGGAGGCGGAGATGAAGGTTGTGGAGCAGCGGGATGTGAGGAGGGAGCGGAGGGCGCAGAGGGTGTAGGATGGTGTTATTGTGGCGTTTGCGGCGGTGAGGACGTACATTGATGGGTCGGTGTAGCCGGCTGAGGAGAATATTGCTACGTTGAAGGGGGGTGGGAGGGAGATGAATAGTGGGGCGAGGTATTGGTCTTGGGATGGGGTGGAGAGGGATTGTGAGGGGGATGGGTCGAAGTTAAAGATCCTTTGGGCTTCTGGATCGAGGGTGCCTCGTCTGGTGTCTGAGGAATTGCTGGAGATGAACCATTGAACTGCGGCCTGGTTTAACTTGTAGCATACCACGTTTATGGCGGGGCTTAGTACTGAAGTTGTCACATCGACGTTTCCGAAGTCGCTTTGAGGCTCCGGTTGGACGAGGTTGTTGAGTGTGACGTTGCGAACCGCTGGGACGATACCACCGTGGGGCATGGCTAGGGTTACGTTGTTTAGCCCGTTGGATCCTGATATTTCAAGCCATGCTCCGTAGTATCTCTCGTTTCCTACTGTGGTCCACCCTACGGGTCTTCTGTTTAATTCATCCCTTGGTATGGATTGGTCCATTCGGTATCCGTTCCATGCGTCTGTGAAGAAAGTGAAGTCGCGGAGTGGTTGGTAGCTGTTGTGGACTCTGTAGCAAGTTGTTTGTGAAACGGGGAGTGCGGAGCCATTCATTGGGCCGTCGAGGGATGAACTGATTATTGCGGGGCATCTTGAAGCTAATGCTGTTGAGTTCGCGTATCTGTTATGTTTTATATTAGCTTCACAAGATCGTATCATGATTCGGAGGGAAGGCTCACGTTAAAGCGACATATCCCTGCAAATTAACATCCATGTATCTGCCAAAATGAAGTTTCGGGGAAACCAAGGAATCGGCAGCTAATACCATGAAATATCAGCCGACCTGTTTGTTTATAGAGAGATGATAAGAGTGCCATTTTTCGAACATACCTGTCGTGTAGAACGTCACACATAAAACTACAAACAAAATAACAGCTCCTAGAACCGTTTTCCCAGCATATCGCAACCCTGGGAAGGTAGTAAGTAACGATCCGGGTTGGTATACCCAGCCCTTTATTAAAAGATCCGCTATTCTGATCCCACTTGAATTCTTTCTCAGGGCCCGTTTACTCAGTACCTGACCGGCATAGGATGTGAAGACGGTTACGAAAGATATCTCGATCGCTTTTGCGAATATAGCAGATAGGAGGGATGCCGTCGTTGGAGATAGGCGACCGGTGGCATGTATGTAGTTGTTATATCGAGGTTTTGCGACGGCTACGAGAAAGAACTGCAATATATATTACGGTCAGTACTGTATGAAGCATTTGGCTTGGCCCAAAAATGACTTACGAGGATAGAGAATAATGTCGAAAATATCGATAACGAAAGAATCATAACCCCCAACGCGGAGAACTTTGATACTTTCGCCACCTTGAGCGCATCCGTGCCTTTCGGGTCATCTCCTGCATGTCGACCGTGTTAATGTTAAATCGTGATTATTCGCAAGTCCACAGAAAAACCTACCATCTGGTTCTCCCGTATATCCTTGGTTTTGTTGTCCTCTACCAATCAGTCGTATCTCCTCAGCTGTTACGCCTTTGTCGCTCTCCGGTTCCCTATAAGCATGTGCGGCACCTAAATCGCCTCGAAGGTGTTCCGATGCTGAAGCCTTCATTGTTTGATTTTGTCTAGATCCTCCTTTTAGACTGCTTATCCGACGTACGAACCGGTCTGTTGTAGTTTCTGGAACGTGTCTGGGTATCCCATTGTTCGTATCTATTGTTTCTGCACTCGCAAATGCGGGATTGGCGTATCCACCTGGATTCGACATCGAACAATGCGCTGCGGGGTACGTCCCGCGGTCGAATGAAAGTCTTGGCCTTTATGACGAACGAACCCTACTCGTGAACTCGGTCGCTAGCTCTCTTTTTCGAAGTATCGAATCTTCAGAATAGTCCGAAAGCCCCTTCTAGAATCAAGGGCCGTCCTTGTGAGTATATATACCATCTTCAATTATTTGCCCCTTCGAAGGTACATACTTAGGTTATTGGAAACGAAGAAACTTCTTGTGGCTGGCCTTGTAGCCTTCTTTTTGTGCGCCAGCCGGGCTTTCGTCAGCCCCTTCGGTCTATAGCAGCTACGATAAGAATGCATTGCGTACGTATCCTTGAATTCGAAGGATCGATTCGACGAGTTACAGGCTGCAACGAACCGAACTGCGTTAATCCGCCGACGGGCTTGAGGCCTTGTTCCACAGCTGGACTCAGGAGCATCCACTGAATGGAGAGTTCCGGTCCGCTGCGTGGACTCATTATCTGCACCCGACCCCCGTTTTGGGAGTCAAGTAGCGTGAGGCTGAGAATAGACATCGAGTTCTGCAGGGTGGTTGGCGTGGGTTTTTTTCTCAAATCAGATGCTCGCTGGTTGCAGGGGGTTCGGTGTTGCAGTTTGTTGTGCCAAGGCCTACCTTTTGGGTCTTCGAGTTCTTGCTGATTTGTGTAACCCCGGGCCAAGGAGGCAGCCTGTGTGACCCAGCTGTCTGGGCGACCTCAGCTGCAGCCTTCCCGCTGGGTGTATCCGGATACCGACGTTTGTGACTTGCTTTGGTTGACTAATTCTCCGTAGCCCGTGGATGCCGAGGAGCTAGAAGCTCGAAGTCATAGTGCCGTCGGTCACGCGCAGGTATGTAAGTAGTATCTACGGCTCCGTTTCGAGGACGACTGATTAGAAAGTTAGACACATATTAACTTAGGCCTGGCAGGTTGGCGGTCGCTACGAGGCAGAAATATAAAATTCCTTTACTGTTTCTCTATTAATATATTGCGTGTGTGTATGTTTGCCGATGCAACGTTAAACAGCGGCGTTTTAGCGACTGGTGTACCCGAGGGCGTTATGCTTGTATAGTGCCTGACAAATAACGTCGGGCCTACTAGGGTATGGGATATCGTTATATGTTGTACTCTGGAGACTGGCCTATTAAAAAGACTATATCGTCTAAAAACATTAAACGAGATAAGATTAGAATACCTTCCCTTCTGGGAAGGTTGCGAGGGGCGTGTATCTTGTAGTGAAAGTTTTCAGGGAAACACATAAGTTCGACAAATACTAATGTTGTAACCCTACAATTGCAAATTATAGGGTAGGTGGATCTAATCGAATCTGTTATGTCGAGGATCAATTGGGGATCTCAAAAAAAAAATTAATATACGCAGCGTCTTAGGGGTGTTTGTGTATATTTTAAGTCGTATCGACTAGGCTTTGCAAATTTGTGAGTGAGATACCTGACCAATGGATACTACCTGGACCTCTGGGAGTTAGCTGTCGATAGTCAAAATCAATGGAATCTAAGAATAAAAGGCAGGGCCAGTCGTTCTGTTATACGCTAGGTATCGTCACTAGGACTGCATCCTGAGTTTCGCACGTCACCTGACCTGGCCATTCGCCGAACATATGATCGTGAAATTTGTTGAATCTGATATCTGGCCAGATGTGGCTAGCCTGAGAGGGTGCAAGGTTCAAGCGAGATCTTGGATCTAGATGGTATCTGAGATTTCACGGCTATCTCAAAAATGACGTCGTTGCCGAAGCGATACCGGACCAGAGGATCACAGCCGCTGCGTCCAAAAAAAACTTTGTGAAAACTCTGCTGCTGAAGGAGTGCGACTAGGCATATTTTCGACTCTTCGAATTTTCAATACATTCTTCAGAAAGCAAGGAGCCCGAGTCCAACTCTTTCTTTTTAACCAAATTCCAGTCGGAGCAAGGGGTAGAAGACTTAGATTCGGGATATAATCGCATCAACTGCAACTCGTCAACCGAATATCAGCTGATTTGCATAGAGCCCCAGCTGCTCTAATAGGGGTTTCCTAATGCCACAAAAATCCTTATAAATGCTGTTCTAGCATCCTGAGCTATGGCTAAAGACTCCCCAAACCTATATAAAGTCTGATATACTAGCTGCAGCAGTTCGACGGCCTGCCTCTGGCTGCAGTGCTCTGCGAAATCACTGCACTGCGTCATCATGTCCAGGAGACATCTTCCGAAACATCAAATGGACATACAGTCTGAGGTAGTGTGTATTCCGATCCGAAACATTCATAATTATACTCCTTCCGTTCTGCCGTCCACCCGAAGCATGAGAGATTCTGGATACGGAGATGCCTGAGCCGTCAGGAACGACGCACGATAGTATAGGCTGACTGAGTTATTAATATTATATTATTTATTATTATTGACATAATTCTGGGAAGGAACCCTACGAAGTATACGAAGCGTATATGTGCCGGAATAGGGTGTTCTTGGGGTCGAGGTTATAGAGCAGTAGCCGTGAAGGGAAGCTGGTTGAAAAGGAGTGTTTTTGTGGCTCCAGAATCCCGTGATGGGTGTCCATTTGCAGGGCTGTAAATACCGCGTCGACCACAATCACGTTGTTCGGCTTCGCGTGCCTGCCATTAACGTAGACACGATGTAAATGAGAAACTTATACGGCCGGATATTCGCTCTATTTCAAGCACTCCGTCGACACATCGGCCCGGTCGGAGGACTTTTCGGTGCGTTGACGTTGGATTTCCCGATCGAGGCCGCGGAGTTCCAGCTGCAGCGGCTAGCGGTTGGTAATCTGGCAGGCTCGATTTGCCCGTTCAGCTTGGCCATCTGCCCCGGCCAGGCGATGTCGTCACTTTTAGAGTAAAAAAAAAAAAAAAGGTCGGCTGGTTGTTCAGGCGAATATGTTGAGAGGGAGAAAGAAGGTGTGCACGGTGGAGTCGCTTCTGACCTGTGTGCCAGGGCCCCTTCGAGGAACGCCTCCGAGCAGGGTTCGAGGCCGGTGAGCAGCTTAAGAAACGAAATAAAACTTGGTATCGGGCTAAGAAGTGCTTAAGCACATGGGCTGGCTGTGTGTACCGCTCGTCGCCGTCGCCGGAGATAGCCCATCGGTTTTTTTCTCTCTTCCTTTCTTTTTCCTGGTGTTCTCGCATTCTGCATTCTCTCGAATGAGCTCAACAGAAAGAAAGCTGGCAATTAGCATCACCCGATTATAACCCACCCCTCTGCATGATAATACAGAATACGGTAACCCCCATCTCCGGTACCTCGTAGAACCTTCAAACGGCAGCCTGGCTTCGGACGAGACAAGGTATGCTCCAGAAGACCTCCTCGGTTGCACATCTCCTGTCCCGTAACGTCCTTGCTGGAGGGGGTGGGGGCGGAAAGTCTATATCCCTTCTCTGCACGGGCTCCCAGCGGGCGAATATTAATATACGCCGTCCCCTCGTCCGTCCCTTCTCTCTTTTGGCTTCTCGTCTTGATTCTCCGTTATTACTATCGCCATCGTCCTCGTCTTTGTCACGTTCAACGCTGCTATCTTCCTATTTGTCACCGTCGTTATCATCACCGCCCGGAAACATTCTCCAGAGCGCCAGAGGCATCAGCATGCTCCACCCCCTTCAGACCCAGCACCAGAACAACAAGGCCATGTCTCCACCACCCCCATCCGCCGTCTCAACAGACGATGCCGAGTCCAGGCTCACAACACCGCCGAACGAAGCCCTCGCCGGCATCGATCCGCTAACCGGCCTGCCCAAGCGTGGCAACAAGAGAGCCTTCGCCAGCGAGGACCCCATTGAGGCCCTCCTCGCCCGTAACGAGCACTGGTCGTCCTCCGTCAGCAAGAAGTATCCCGAGTTGTTCCCGTCCCTCACCTCAACACAGAAGCCCCAGATCCTCTGGTTTGGCTGCAGCGACTCGCGTGTGCCCGAGACCACCATCCTCAACCTGCTGCCCGGCGAGGTCTTCGTCCACAGGAACATTGCCAATTGTCTGCCGCCGAACGATCTCAGTTCGTTGAGCGTCCTGCAGTACGCCGTTGAGGTCTTGCAGGTCAAACATATCATCGTCTGCGGTCATTACGGCTGCGGTGGTGTCGCGGCCGCTTGCGCCCAGAAGAAGGTATGAGATGTTCTGAAACACCCCCCGTTGACTCTCCGTTCACAATGGCAAAAAGAAAAAGAGTTCGCTGACATCATATCTCCCTCTTGTCTAGCTTGGCCTCATTGATGTCTGGCTGAAGAACATTCGGGATGTCCGTGCGAAGAACATGACCGAGCTTGAGAACATCAAGGACCCTGAACTCCGGGTCAGACGACTTGTTGAGCTTCACACCAAGGCGCAGGTTCACAACGTCCTTCACAATGCCAACGTCATCGACGCGATGAAGGAACGGGGTCTCAAGGTCCACGGTTTCGTCTACGACGTCGCCAATGGAAGGATCAGGAAGCTGGAGGTACCGGACGACCACGCTACGGAAATCTACAACCTGAACAGCGATAAGCCTCTGCACTGAATATAATACCCCCTTATACTCTATATACATCTCCTATTTTCTATTTTCTATTTTCCTTTTCTATTTTCCCCTTTCGCTTTCGCTCTTTCTTTAAGAACCTTGTATTATTACATCAATCTTTGGGCTATGGTGGGTTGTACTTTTTTTCACGGGACGTTTAATTTCAGCGGAGTATATTGAGGCGGACATTACAGTTATGGCGAGCTATCTTTCGAGGAACAACAGAACTTCGTTCCGAAAAATTTTCCTTCCGCAGGTTTAGAGTTCCAGATACCCTAGACTGCATTCGCATCTTGGTTTTCTTGATCTTCCTTCTCATTTCTTAGCATTCTCATATCAAGCTTTTCAGCCAATCTATCCCGGCATGCAACATAGTGAAATTCGGTCTCCACCCTCGTGAGAACAAAGTATACAGGGGAATCCCCATCGGCTTCTTTGCTCTGACCAACGGCAGCTGCGAGCCAAGCCATATGCACGGTTTCGCTGACAGGCTGACGTGCGGGTCCGGGTCCCAGCTTCGTTTCCCCTCTTTCGTTCCTTTCCCCGCTTGGACGTGGTGAAATATGGTAATTGTGCAACGTCAAACGCCTGAAGACCCGTGCTTTGGCCTCAATTTCCGAGCTCGAGAGCTCATCTAGACCCTCAAAGACCGTTAGAAATGACCTGATATCGATATGTGGGGCGGGGATGCGGGCGTTTCGAATCGAAAGGACTTGGCTTTTTTGGGGGGGGTGCCTACGACTTTTTTCGATGCCGAAACGTTGAGAGATACGCACAGCACGCACACTGGCACGGGAACAACGGCACCGTCGGAATAGCAATCCCGAAGCCGTTCGGGTTCGCTGGTCTTGGTTCGGGTTGAGTAGGCTCGGATTGTCCGCCTGATAACGAAAAAAAGGAAACTACGGAACGTTACGTCGGCATCCTGTTCGTGGGATTCGGTGGAAATCGCCGATAAAATTGGAAAGATCCGGAGGTATACCTATATCTTCCCCACACATATTATGCATACACCGTCAGCCCCGAGGGAAAACAAGCTTTCTCTAACGCAAGAATACGTTGCTTGTCAGGCCATCTAGTGATGCAAGCTGCCCAGCGGAGAAGGTACAACCGTAGGAGATTTTATCTTAATTGTCTTCGCAAAGGCTTGGTGAGGGGCTACGCTGCGAGATAGCTGCGAGATATCTACGGAACATCTGCTTCCATCAGGTGATGAGCGCATAGATATCGGTTTCTTCTGGTGGTCACCGGACGTCGCGGAGATCCGAATATACACATTGGATCTGGGAGAACAAGGCGAGAATGATCTCGGTCTTAGATCTTCCGCGAGAGCTCCAGCTTGAGATTGTGGCTTGGTTAGGCGTAGTCGATCTCAAAGAGTTCTCGATATGCTCGCGAGCGTGTCATGGGCTTGTACGTCCGTCAATATTCCGATCTATTCGACTGACTCCCAAGACACTTGCGTCGGGAGTTGACTTTCTGGACATTATCGCGGAAGATGCAAGGTATTCCTAGCCCCTCCCTTTCCACTTGAACCAGTTTGAAAATAATTTGTACATGAAATTATTTGCTAATGCTTTGAGATTCGATAGGCGGTTGATGCTCAATGACGGGAATGCGGATGGTAGTGAGGATCTTGCGGCTATGTCGGTATACCGAGCGCTCACGTCGCAGATACACCTTTTCTCCCACATCACTAGCCTCGAAATTGATTTCAAAACTACTTCTTATATGGAAAAAGGCTTCTACGATGCTTTCCTCACCGGGTTATCGAGGTCCCAAATGTGGGATAACCTGAGAAGAATACATCTGACGCTTGGAAGTCGGAGAGATGAAACAAAGGGAACACCTGAACCGCCTCCCGATGGGCAGACCAACCTGCTAGGGAGTTATATGGCACGTCAAGCTAACGGCGAAGGAATCGGATTAAGGCTTCCGCCTAAAGTCGAGGAGGCCGTTATCAACGTACAGCACTTTTCATTCCGGAAACCGCAGGCGCCAAATGGCATGACCTCGAACGGAATGCCGCACTACTACCTAGAATTAGGTTCTACAAGTGGGAAACTGAAGAAATTGGACGTCAGTTTCAGGTATCTGTGGAGCGACCGGACGAGGATTGAGGTATACCTCGGAATGACCCACTTGAAGCTTAGACCTATAAACCTCTTCCCGGTTACCATGGTTGATATCGTCACCCGGTTTCCGAACTTGGTCGAATTGGACATACCGTTCGTTGGGGACTACAATTCTATGACTTATTACTGGCCTCAGGTCGATGGAACGTCGTATCCGCAGATGAAGGGCTTGAAGCATCTTCGACGGGCGAGTTTGCCGTGGCCTTTCCATGAGGACAGATACAACGGGGGGGTTACATCGTCGTTTGTGACGGCTGAGAGGTTGAAGGATTCCGTGGAGGAGTGGAGGAATGGTGGGGCGGAGAGTCTGGAGACGGTTGTGTTCGCGGCGTTTAATGCGTGGATTCACCTTAGTGATCATGGTTTAGCTCCAGGTACGCGGCGGCCGGTCCTGTTTGTGGATACGGACTACGTGCCGCCGTCCTCACCGCCTGCTGTCCCTGTGGCTACGGCGACTGTGAGAGACAGTGGAGGAGTGAACGGTTGGGTAGTCATTGAAGATTTTAATATTGTGGAATAGATCTACCCCTATGGATGAGATAGAGGTTGAGATCGTGATGATATATGAAATGGAACCAGTAGATAGTTTTGATACATCTGATTGATCAATCGCATCGAACTATCAATATATCTTGGAATTTCCTATGCGAATTTCTTGACTAGCTAAATCCTCAATGCTTAACATCCCATATCTGGACATCCCGGGTCGAGATCGATATATTGCATTGCATCTAATTGGGACTTCCTCTCATCTGCATCTGGACCCTAATTTTAACCCCACGCGCGCATCCAGCCTCCCGATTCTCGGAATTCAGCCGGGACACTCTCACATGAGCGTGGGGTATAATATAACCCTAAAACTCAACATTCGGGTAACCTTCTTTCCCCAGATTTTTTGTTTCCCCTTTCGAAAGTTTTTTTTTTTTTTTTTTCCCTTCTCCCTTCAGGAGTTCCTCTCATTATGCTGTGTGATGGGGAAAAAATTGGCTAAAAAGCCAGAGCTCCCTTGATTGAATTGCAGCAAAAGCGCTAAAAAACAGTTGAATCAATGGAAATTGGTCACATAGGTACTCATGCCGGGTACCCGCCTCGTCTTTTGGCAAAAAAATACAGGATTCATTTCAAAAGAAGAAGAAGATAGCCGGTTTCTGGGGGTTTCCAACCACCGAAACAGCCGAAGGTTACGCTGCATGCATTATGCGCGGGAGGTATGTACGTGTGGATGTATGTATGTATGAATTGTTGAGGTTACCCGTCGAACTAGCTCTAGCGAGAAAAAAGGTAAAACGGGCGAAGTTGAATCCATGTCGATATGTCAATGCTGGATTTTTTTTTGGTTTTCGTGAGACGTTGGTGGTGATTGGTGGGTTCGGGCTAACGGGACTTTGCTATCTCGCCAGGTCGGATCTGTGAAGTCTTGGTGACCATGGGTTAGATTGGATACAAGATTTCAACGGCCGGGTTGGAATCCGAGGTGGAGCTCGAGGCTAAGGATCGAGTACTAGTGTCCAAGATATGGTAGGTCTGCAACGCGGAAAATGCAACAAGTTGTGGTTTTTGCTTCGACGGGTTGGTTACACAGGGGACGTCTTCGCTCGCGTGGTATTGTTCTATAGAGGGGAGCTGGTAGTTCTATAAATAGTTTAACCACAGCAACGACTTGGGAAGGTTATGTGCAGAGAAGTATAAAGGCACAAGTTATTATGATATATACTAAGACGATATCGTGATCACGTTCCGGGGTGGATTCGTGATTGACGATTGAGTGCCCTTAGGATCGATCGCTACGCATGTCTGTATCTCAATCACAATTTTAATTTGTGAAGATGAAATTTGCGAATAATAAAACAATATTAGTGTGATATTTTGCTCTCGATAATCTCCGTAACTTCGGTAAAGGAACTTCATGATATATCGATACTGTACGCGTATACGTCTCCGGATATCAGCCCACGCTCGTGGTTCTACATATCGTCCCTCCATCGACCTTACTTACAGCGATTTCGACCACCAGCTCCACCGTATCGATATAATATACAAGACATCTTCAACAATACCCTTCTAGCTTTTCGAGGATAATAGGAGCGATGTCGAACTTCAGTTTCTTGTATTCTCACCTCTGGGACAAAGATACGACCGATCCGACGGTGAGGTCAAGAATCATCCAGGAACGGAGGGTTAATATTCCGCTGTTTAGCGTTTTGGATTACTTCGGGCCGGTGGAGGGAATTGAAACGGCGGAAGGTATAACACCGGAGCCGGAGGAGTACGAGGAGTACCAGGGGGGAGATGAAGACGGGACCAGTGTGAGTGGCGATGATGGGGAATCCGAAGATGAATACGAAACCAGCGCGGGTGGTGATGATGTGGAATTCGAAGGTAGAGACGGGACCAGTCGGGGTGTTGATGATGGGAAATTCGAAGATGGAGACAAAACCAGTGTGGGTAGTGATGATGATGTGGTCGACCTCTCGACGCTCTCCGCCCAAGAACTCGAGAGGACGTTTCGATGGTACCCTGGAACAAAGATCAAGGAAATTAAAGTCAAGATTCTTGACATCTCCCCCCTCGTTGGTCCGGACGATAAATTCGAACCGGACAAGATACTTCCGTGTGGCAAGGCTAGAATATTGATCAGGGAGACATACGATGCTCTGAGGGAGTACATGGAACAGCAAGAGGTCGAGTATGATCTAAATTACCCTATCAATTACAAACGGAAGAGGGCAACGATCCATCGAGAAGATTCACCTCAGAGGGGTCATATGTTAATATCCGGTCACGAGGGAATAGGTACCTAATGTTGTTGCTAATTTTTTCGACCTCGGAAGCGTTACTGACTGTTCGATCGTTCTTGTCGTGTATAGGGAAAACATGTTTCCTCTCGTACCTCCTGGTTGATAGACTGCTGAAAGGCCTTGCGACCGTCTATGCATCACCCGGTGGGGGACATACAGTATTCGGTCCGATGGGGATATCATTTATCGAGATTCCCAAGAAGGCTATACTAGATCCAATGGCCATGACACAGTTAGACCCTGCGGGCTCCGTTTGGTATCTCTCAGATACGGACTCTGGCCGGTATCTGGGTTCCCGCCGACGGCTGGACTGCTTGGTCATTCAGTGTCATAGATTTGGGGATACTAAACCCGTGATCTCCAAGGGATGGAATGGGGAACCGAACGTTGGTGTGACCGAAGATCTCATAGTACCTTGGAGTTGGGAAGAGTTTTGTGGATTCGGGTAAGTTACCGAGCGGTCTCACTATATACTATCCTCGTTATTAATTAATCGTGGTGGTTAATATTACGGGGATGAAAATCCATTTCTACATGCTAATAAAGTATCGAAATGATTGAACTTCTCTAGGATCTTTTACATGCGTCCTCACATGCTACACGCCCTCTTCAAACTCTACCACATCTACGGGCCTATTCCGCGTGTCCTTTTGGACGATTGCAATCCGACATATGATGATTATTGTGAATGGTACACAGAAAATTTGAATATGGAGATTATAAACGATATAAGGATGCTCACCAGACACGATCCATGTGGCTTCGCGTGTATGCTTCGAGGCTACAAGGAGGAGGAAGTTTATGCGCAATTTCCTCGTCTAATCCATGTCACAGCTGTAGGACCCATCCGATTCAGGCATCGGAGAAAGGCTTTTATGAGTCCATATGTTCTCCGGCGTATCATAGAAAAGGCACGACATGATGTGTGGAGGGGGGTTAATTTTCTCAACGCAGAATACTGGGACACTGTCGATACACCACCGCAGCGGGGTTGGATGCTGGAGTCATACGACATGCTATGGGAAGAGATGGTTCATCTGAACAATTCCTCGATAGACTACGATATTTTTCTGAAGACCGTTGTCCTGAAGTCGCACGCGGGTGCGCAGGAACAACATTGCAACTTCAAGATCCGGAACGGACCACCCGTTTGGGTTCAGGATTTGCAGGACCTAGGGAACGTTCTAGTCCATCCCTATGATATAGAGAAGTGCAACCCGCGGAATTGCGACCGGTATCTACGTATGAAGGTTAAAAACCCGGAGGGGATTGATGCGTTCTATATCGACGGTATTTCTCTGCGGGCGCTGGTGTTCCATATAACCATGGCCGCGTCACCGAATCGCAGGCTCGCGTGCTCTTCGCTGGAAAAGTTATACGAGGTCATGCCCCGGGAGATCAAATCTATGACGTGGGTGATTGTGTACTGCTGTCTTCCAGGCGCGGAGCACAAGCTCGCTCTGATGGGGCTGGCACGGGATATGGCGCCGGGCCGGAGACAGGACTTTTGGGTGCGCGCCCATAGAGTCTTTGTTAGAAGGCGGTGGACTGTACCCCCGCCCGGGGTCCTAGGGGTCTCGAACCACCCGCCCCCCGTCTAATCTTGCCATTAAAGGTCTTCATAATTAGGCGGCTTTTTATCTAATTGGCTATGCCAGGTTGCAAGAGAGGGTGCTCTGGTAGTTTTGGTTTATTCTATTTCTTGCTTTGTTTTTCTGGTGATACCAGATACACTAGTGGGGGTATCGATACATGTATTTAAGATTGAAAAGGGTGGGAGAGGGACAAAGGAAAGGGTTGTTTCTCTACATATGTATTTTTTCAGAGTACTGGTCGGGGGGATGATATCGAATTGCAAACAAAATGATAAGAGATACATGGGCAGGGGTGAAGGAAATGAACTTAGGCCAAAGCTAAGGGTGAATTCTTGAATATTGGATGTTACCAAATAAAAAAACTCTCTAATGATATTTCCTCCTGGTTGGGTTAGCTACCATTTGTCGTTTGACCGTCCCATCTTTATAGTATTCGGAGGGAAGACTTCAGATGTTAGTCTGCTCCCTATTCACGAGCATCTCCTCCTTCCAGTGCTTCACATCACGCAAAGCTTTCCGATAATCGTCCTTCCTGCCCATCAAAAACTCGGTTATATCCGCCGGCGAGAACTTATCAGCATCTAACAGCTCTCCAAAACGGAGGGCTGCTGCCAGAAATTTCTCTTTTGAAATTTCATCATGTTCTCCCTCTGCATCGTTATGGTCGTAGGAGTACATTATCGTGAATAGATTGACGATTTGTTCCTTTGTTGCGAGCTTGAAGGGGACCTCGAGGTCGACTCTGCCCTTTCTGATCAGGGCTGGGTCGAGGATTTCCGGGTGGTTTGTGGTCATTATTAGTATTCGGCCTGTGTGGGGTTGAAGATACTTAGTTATTGGGAACTTGGGTCAGGGATTTAGCGTGTGAGGGGTCATGTTAGTCTCACCTTCGTGGCTAGCAACTCCATCAATCGCATTCAGCAGACCGGATAGTGAAATCTGAGTCTTATGGCCCGGCCTGCGGCTCTTATCAGCTGGATCGGCGTCCCTCCTCTTGCTAATCTCGATGGTATCAATATCCTCGAGTAATACGATACACCGACTCGGAAGCTCTGCGAAACACGAGAGAAGTTTATCCTCTGTCATTCCAGCATCGACCAGACTTAAAGAATAAATTGGCAACCCGAATAACCCTCCCAGTACGAAACTTAAAGAAGTTTTCCCTGTCCCCGGTGGGCCGTGGAGTAGATACCCCCTTCGATATGGAATACCCCTGTTAGCGTACCACCGCGGAGATCTGGGGTTGAGGAATTCGTTGACATCTCGTAGGAGGATCCGCTTTGTGGATTCGTCGAGACTTATGGTGCTGATGGGACGGGTGGCGCGGATGGCGGCGCAACGCCAGCCGGAACTCCAGGATGCGTCTCTGGGGCGGAAGATGCGGGTTTTGGAGCGTTCTTGGCTGAGGTAGACGTTTTTTGATTCTTGGAGGAATTCCTTGATTGGTTCGGCGGATTGGCCCCAGCAGGAGATGCGGATGTATTCCGTTTTGTCCACTGTTTGTTGGATATCATAAAGAGTTAGATGCGGCGTCTTTCGAAAGAAGTAGAAGAGAAAGAATATGTCTTTTCTAGAGGACCTACCGGTGAAATGTCTATTTGAGTGCAAGTCTGGCACGAGATTTTCACTTTTGCTCCTTGTGATCCAAAACCTCCTGCCGCGAAAGTAGAAAACATGTTCGCCAATATGTGGTTCGTACTCCGGCTCTGACACAGACGAAACATTAGATCTTGATACCGATAACCTAAAGCTGCCTTGCTATCTCTCTACGTGGACCGGGCCATACTTAAAATCTTTTGCCACTCCACTAAGTGGAATTTCCCATCTTTAGATGAACCACTATACTCCATCATATCATTCTGATCCTGGACACCCCCGCTGGCTTTCGACGTCCTAGCTTGCAGCCTCCGCGTGGAGACGTTTACAGCAAGCCATGACATAACATCTGTATGGATCTGATCCCCTTCCTCGATAATTATGGATGTTTCGTAGTACAACGAAACGTAGTACAAGACTCTAGCCCAGATGTACGTCGTAGAGCTGATGATTGCGAAGGTGAGTGTGATTAGACGGAAGATCCAGTTGTAAGTTGCAAAGCTGAACCATTCGAAAATGGTGGAGAGGAAGTCCGGACTAGCCGTTGGGATGAGAGTTTCTAGCATGCTGAGGGGTATGGAGGATAGAGGATCTGGGTCCCTATCATAAGTGAGGAGATCGTTGGAGTTGGCTGGGAGGCTTTTGATTTGGTTCATGGTGATAGTACTTTGGGAGGAGAGGAGGTATATATAGATGGTTCCTTTATCAGACTGCCCCTCTTTTTTTTTATTGGGGTATATATTTTATGTAGCCCGTCCCAAGACTTAGCACGATCTTGGACTAGGAAAATGAAGCCGCGGAGTCTTGGGAAATATCTGGCGAACTCTGCGTTGTGGCGACGGAAGGGAGTGTTGGATTGGTTGCCCTGGCGTGCGGTCCAGTGACCAAGATGCGAAGATGGGATGGGGTGCGGGAACTAGCTCGGGTAGCTCCTTCCGCCTCGAGATCGATCTCTAATCGATCGAGCTAGCTTAGACTGAGAGGGTGTGGTGGTTAAGGTAGTACCCTGGTCGACCACAAGTATTCCGTATGTCTATGGAGAAGATTTCTCTTGAGAATTTAAACAACTTCGAAGACGTCGAGGAGGGAAACGGTGAATTTATAGCATAGCGATCCAGATTCTCTCCCTTGCCAGTTCGGTCCTACAACATCAACAGCGGTGGCATGCGACTCGGACAGAGAAGTGGAACTCTCTCCTGCAGCAGACTTGTGAGAGTTCACTATACTTTTCTAGCCAGGGTGTGAAAGCAGAGGTACCGGCTCGAGGAAATTGCAATTGCGATGATCCGCCAGCGGGCAGAACTCGTCTTGACTTGCAGCTATAGCGCTAGCAACTGACATTGACATGGCACAGTAGCTGCCTGCGGGCAGTTCGATTGGGAGCATGAATTCGATATTCGGGCTCGAATTGATAAGTACCGGGAAAAAATCCTAACCTTAGGTAGAAAGGCTGCAAACATGAGCTTGCATATTCATGCTCTGTGTCTCCAATGAGAATTCACCCGTTGTACGTTGGTTCAGTGCGCTCCTCTTCGATAACATATGCCAGGCGAGGCAAGTGTAGATGTACCTATCCGTCACGAACCATCGGCAGCATTAATAGAATGTTGCATTTATACCTATAGCTTCTAAGCGAATAACGTGGATGCCGGAGCATGCGGTATTCATGACAGGTGTTTGCCCATTGACTGATTGAGGGATTTGTACCGTAGGTGCTGTATACTACTCGCCGCGGTAGCGGAAATAAATTTATAAAACGCGACCAACTTTTCGGGAGGCCTTGTGATCCGTCGCAGTTACCCGAATTGTAAAGGGCGGTTTTTGGATCGTTTTTGATTTCCCATCTCTTAGAACTTGTGCTTGTCCTCAAAGGTATCGCACGAGATGATGGAATTCGAGGCTGACAAGAACTCTTGTGCAAACATTTTGGATCCATAGACGGGATGGCGGGTTTTGCCGGTTGGACTGTGGATGAACAGAGCGCCGGATGATTGAATGGAATTCTCGTCTCGGCGGCACCAGCAGCGCCAGCAGCAATATCAACACTACTAAGACCACTGTGCAGGAGAAGAGTGTGGCATTTTGTCAGGTTACTCTGTCGCCCCGGCTGTATATCCGGGAACTCCAAACGTTGCACAGCGCCGAGTTCTCGGTATTTGACAGAAGGAGTGATGCCAGACGCTACCGATTTAGGCCTCGCGCAGACTTCACCCTTAGTTCGCTTTATTAATTTTTTTTTTTTTTTTTTTTTTTTTTTCCCCTCCCTTGCTCATGAAATGTTGTCGCTGTGCGGATATGCAACAACCTGCAACTTAGCGGTCGCCACCTTGCAAAGAGAGGGAGCTGACGAAGGGACGTCCTCCATGGTGACACAGAGATGATAGCTCCTTTCGATAAAACAACCCGAAAACCTCAGCCGGCGATTTGGTTTCCTGAACCTTTGTTCCCTACGTCCCGTCCTGCATGAACTCACTCAGGGATCAAAAACTGGACACAGAGTTCTCTCATCTATCGACGGCGTTTTCGTGAACAGTTCGGTGACCGATTTCGCTTCTTTACATCCAAAAGAGGAATATTTCAAGCTCAGATTGTTCTGAAGACCGTGCTACCGCAGCGACCAGGAACCAAAAGGAGATGAGAAACTGCAGCTCTCACGATGAAATCTGAGGCAATCGGAGCGAGGTGCCGTGGTTCTGAAGCCAATTAGAAACAGGAGCGGTTTTCGCAGGGCATGCTATCGTGGAGGTTGGTGGGACCTGATCATGAAGAAGCATAACAGCAATATGTGTCATTCTTGGTAAAGGGGACGAAATCCCGTTCCCGTGATAGTAAGTAACCACAAGTGTGCCGGAAGCTGCCTGACGCAGCTCGATTGGAGCGATTCCACTCCATCGGGGGGGAAATGGGAGCCTGCGAATTTGTATCTCGTGCTCCGATCCAATTTGGGGGTTCTACCCAGCCTAGAACGCAACTGAGTTTAGAAAGGAACGAGTCGCACAAAGCCACCAGATATGCGCCGGTGGGTGTGGAACAACAAGCGTGGTCTTACTCTGTGCCCTATAACTAGTTTTATCCTGCTGTATAACCCTGGGGACTGTTTCCTTGTGACCCCTAGGCCGATACGCCGCCCGTTCACTACTTCTTCTCTGCCCGCCAACTCTTTATCGCCTTTGTACTTTCGTGAGCAGCACGGAATACTACGATGCCACGAAGGCAGCCCTCATGATCAGCAATGAATTCCTTTGACATCTGAAACATCCTATCTCGAACGGCAGAGCTCTGTTGTCGTTATACATACTCTGCCTTTCCGACTCTTCCAAGCCGGACAAAAACTCTGTACCCTCGCCCAGCGCACCTTTCGGATTAACCGCATGATCTGCAATTTCAATTGTCCTTCGCCGGAATGTCTCTGACAACGTGTCTACGAGCTCGTCCTCTGCGTCCTCGACGAGGTTGACCATTCGCTCACCGAGAGCGTAGTAGTGCGTGGCAAGATCTCGAAGGTTGACGGAGAGAGGGTTGGCCTTGAGCGCATTCATGACCTGTGCAGAGAGCGCGTGAGGAATATTGGTGTGAATGAATGTTTTGGTGCCTAGCTGCTCACTGAAAAGGTGGGGGCAGAGAGAGGGAGCAAAAAACAAGATTGTAAGTAAAGTGTCACAGCATAAACGATGAAGCATGAAGTTATTATTTGTATTTTTGTATCTGCGGTGCATTGTAATATAACGAACGACTGGCCCGCGGTTCCGCATGGTCCGTCGTACGTTCGTTCGTCTCATCTTTCAAAATCTCGAGAATGAAAAAGAAACTTAAGAGGGAGGAGGACGAGGACGAGGAGGGGACAAGGTAGAGGATGGTAGAAGTCGGTACCTGACAGCCAATATTTCAGCCAGCCATATAGGCATCTCCAGCTTTGTTCCAGCTTTCATATCAGCGTTATCGTTGCCGTCCAGGTACCCTAATCCGGGTACATCGACTTCGAAGGTGCATGGTATTTTCTGTAGACGAAGAGCAGATGTGGGCATCCGTGTCAGCCTACCATTGGAACTCAAGACCGCACGGGCGGCATCCGCGCGAAAAGCAACGAGATATTTGCATTGTCTTGCGAATCCGGTGTTTCCGTCTTGACATCTCAAGCCAAGATGGATCGATCGTGTAGGGCTTGCATATTTGGTGAGGTGGGTCGGTGTGGTAGGTCATATGGCAGATGTCATTATGGAATCTACTGGGATGGTGTTTACCTGTGCATCAGTGAGGATTGCATCGATGTCGTAGTATTTGCTGCCCATTGCGGAGGCTCATGCACACGGGACGACTGGGGTTCCGACAAATATCTGGATGGGTCAGAGCTGGAGCTGAGGGGAGAAGTCGTAGGATTTGGAGCTCGAGTTTCCCAAGAGCTCTGAGGTTATCGAATTGAAGGAGTAGCAGGAATGGCGCTGTGTGGTTCGCGTGGGAGAACGTTAGCCAACCAAGAAAGTTGCCGCTTCGGGAAAGTGGGCTGTTAGTTAAAACTATTACCGTAAATGGAAATGGTCCGATTAATTTTTTATCTCCGACTGGGCGCCGGCTGTCGGGAAGTGATGTAATGGAGATTCTAGGCCCGCAGATGGTGGATATTTTGTAAGCCGCCTTCGCCCTCATTTGTAACCAACTTCCTCCAATTGACGTTTGAACGGCTTGGAAAGCACCGGCAAGACTCCGAATTGACACTGCTTTAATACTTCTGTACGTCGTGTATTTGATACGGACCCGAAGCATCCAGCTGGTATTGGCCAATTGTCACAAGCCTCGAGTTATACTAACAATATCGATACCGCGACTTCTCGATAGGAAAGAATCCTTCAATTGAATCACAGCATCAAGCCATGTCGATTGCAGCTTCAGCACGCTCCACGCTCACCAGAGCATCCAGGCTATCCAGCGTTCGGGCCCTGGGAAGCCTCACCGCTGTGAGGACCAAGTATACCCTCCCGGACCTGCCGTATGACTTTGGCGCCCTCGAGCCACATATCTCCGGTCAGATCATGGAGGTAAGTTGTATTCATATCCTATTTGGTTATAACCGGCAGTCTGATACTAATCTACCGTGATAAAACCACAGGTCCACTACACCAAGCACCACCAGACCTATGTCAATGGCATCAATGATGCACAGGAGAAGTTTGCTGCAGCGTCGACACCGCAGGAGAAGGTCGAATTGACCTCGCTCATCAAGTTCCACGGCGGTGGGCATGTCAACCACAGCTTGTTCTGGGAGAACTTGTCTCCTACGAGCAAGTCCGGTGGTGCACCGCCTAGTGGTAAGCTGGGCGATGCTATCAATGAAACCTGGGGCAGCTTGGACGGGTTCAAGGGCAAGATGAAGTATGTATTTATCCTTGCTTGGGGTATTCCTGTGCAATGGATTATTACTAACGTCATATGTGTGGAATAGCGCTGCCCTCGCTGGTATTCAGGGATCTGGATGGGGATGGCTTGTGAAGGATAACACTACTAAGGGACTGTCCATTATCACTCTGCCGGTACGTTTTCATTCTCTCTTAAGACCTCTAGCAAAATATGCAATCGCTAACGGTGACTCGTTATGATATCTATAGAATCAAGACCCGGTGAACACTTCTCAGTACACCCCAATCATTGGTATTGACGCCTGGGAGCACGCCTACTAGTAAGTTCACCTTATAATCACTAGTCTGCTGAAGGAAGAGTGGAGTTAATATGTATCGATGTGGTGTAGCCTCCAATACAAGAATGTCAAGGCAGACTATTTCAAGGCTATCTGGAACGTTATCAACTGGCAGGCCGGAGAGAAGAGGTTCTCTTCTTAAGACGATTACCCCGTAATTAATTGGAAATATAGTCTAAGCCTGTAGTTGTTAGTATCATGACGGGGAGGAACATATGATATCGAGGCATGAACCTATTATTCAAGTAAATATTTCTTTAAAATCACACGATATCAACTTCTGTTACATACACCGTAGACACACGTAATTGAGCACGTAGTACCCATACTCTCCATACACCGACCTCAAGATAAACCATTCGAATCCGTCCTTAAATTCGTCTTATCCTCGAAGTCCGTCGACAGTATACGTGTGAGAAAGGCGAATGTGTTGCCTTGCCAATTAGGCGGTTGTGATTGGCCACGCCAAAAGCGACCTCAGAACTTCAAACCCGACCTCGACGACGATATCGCCTTCTGTCCAACCTCGAATCCGAAGCCCTCCGACATCTTCCCAGGCCCAATTGACTGGAGTCACGAACACCATCGAGGTCGGTCCCATAGGCCTCACCGCTGTCCAAAATGCTGGCCTCACGAAGCACATCCTCCTCCGTCCGCGCCATCTCCAAACGGCTCTCCACATCCTCGACACCCACCACCACCTCCCTCCTCCGCACCACCGCCTCATCCCTCCAACATGCCCGCGGTCTGGCCACCCCCGCGGCGGACCCCGCCCCAGCCCCGAAACGTACCAAATTCGGCGGTCTAAAAGACCAAGACCGCATCTTCCAAAACCTCTACGGCCACCACGGCGCGGACCTCAAATCCGCCCAGAAGTACGGCGACTGGTACAAAACCAAGGAGATAATCCTCAAGGGCCATGACTGGATCATTAATGAAATCAAAGCCTCCGGTCTCCGCGGTCGCGGTGGTGCAGGGTTCCCGTCGGGGATGAAGTGGTCTTTTATGAATTTCCCGGGGTGGGATAAGGATACTCGGCCGCGATATTTAGTCGTCAACGCCGACGAGGGAGAACCGGGGACTTGTAAGGATCGTGAGATTATGAGGAAGGATCCGCATAAGCTTATCGAAGGGTGTTTGGTGGCTGGACGGGCGATGAATGCTACTGCTGCGTATATTTATATCCGTGGGGAGTTTTATCATGAGGCTACTTGTGTGCAGAGGGCGATTCAGGAGGCGTATGCTGCCGGGTTGATTGGGAAGAATGCTTGTGGGAGTGGGTATGACTTTGATGTTTACGTGCATCGGGGTATGGGGGTGAGTTCAGTTATTTTAGTTATCAGCCTTGAAATTGGAGTGCAAAAAGTACTAAATACAATGGATATCTACAGGCCTACATCTGCGGTGAAGAAACCTCCCTCATCGAATCCCTCGAAGGCAAGCCTGGAAAGCCACGTCTAAAGCCTCCATTCCCCGCCTCCGTCGGTCTCTTCGGATGCCCCTCCACCGTCGCCAACGTCGAGACCGTCGCCGTCGCACCCACAATCTGCCGCCGTGGCGGTAAGTGGTTCGACAGCTTCGGCCGTGACCGAAACTCCGGTACCAAACTCTTCTGCATCTCCGGAAACGTCAACAATCCCTGCACCGTCGAGGAGGAGATGTCGATCCCGCTCCGAGAGTTGATTGAAAAGCACTGCGGTGGTGTCCGCGGTGGATGGGATAACCTCCTCGCCATCATCCCGGGTGGTTCTTCGACCCCGATTCTACCGAAGCGTATTTGCGACGATGTGCTCATGGACTTCGACGCCTTGAAGGATGCGCAGAGTGGTTTGGGAACTGCGGCGGTTATCGTGCTGGACAAGAGCGCGGATGTGGTTAGGTCTATCGCTCGGCTGTCAGTGTTTTATAGACATGAGAGTTGCGGACAGTGCACGCCGTGCAGGGAGGGGAGCAAGTGGACGCAGCAGATCATGGAGCGGTTTGAGAGGGGACAGGGGAGTGTGAGGGAGATTGATATGCTGCAGGAGTTGACGAAGCAGGTTGAGGGTCATTCTATCTGTGGTATGTGATTGATCGGGCTCATGATGAATTAAGTAGAGCGAGATGCTAACTTTTTTTGGTGTAGCTTTGGGAGAGGCCTTCGCCTGGCCGATTCAGGGATTAATACGGCACTTCAGACCAGAACTCGAGGCACGGATGAAGAAGTACGCTGAGCTACAGGGCGGCGGCGCAAGGCCTGGCGGATGGGACCACGATTCCGCGCTGAAGGGTACATTTTCCACACCGGGTCCTTGAAGATTTTGTTAAAAAACAGGTCGCTTTTTTGATTCAGCGTGTACATTTTTTGTTACCGTTCTTTTATGAAGCTGCCGTAACGCCGTAGCAGCGGTTGTACAGGTTAGATTCGGCCTTCTTCTTTTTTATATACTTCGAATTGTGTATAGTCACATTTCCCTCAATTTTTCATCTTGGGGAATAAAAATTTCAAGTCGGATGTGTAATGAATGTTTCAAGACGTCCCTGTGAGATGGGGGGTATCGTATTCAAGGTCTATTATCGAGATTTCCAAATTATAGGATATGTAGCAATGCAAAAGTGAAAACGCCCCCAATAACGCCAATACAACGACGCAAGGTATCCCAAAAGACACTGTACACAAAGCTTCCCGGGTTCGGATTGGAGAATTAAGAGAATTGAAGACTATGCCGCCGCCTCCTTGACCGGTTTCAGCTCCTCTTTACCACCGTCTATGAACGTCGGCACTTCTTCCTGCAAAAAGCTGGGTATTTCGCTTTCCATGTTCGCTTCGCTCCAGCCTAACTCTGCTTCTGCGCCGAGAGCTTCGAGTTCGGCGTCCAGCTCGGATTCGTCGATGTCGTCCGGGACGTCGTAGGCTCTGGCGAGGGAGGCGTTGATGTCGTTCCCTATCTCCAGCAGGTCGGCCATCTCGTCCTGCAGCTGTTCTATTTTGTCGATGTTTATTTTGCCGTACTGTTTTTTGAGGGTTTGGTTTGTGGTTTTGAGGGCGTCGACGGTGGTCATTACGTCTGTTACATTTCTGTCAGCTACAAATACTAGTATGTATGCATGCATGTATGGAGAAAAATGGCAGCACGCACTCTTCAGGTTATCGGTCATCATGTTCGCCTGTTCCATATTCCAGCTCTGGTTCATGAGCTGGTCGCGTTGGGTTTCGTACTGTTTCCGACGTTTGAGGACGGAGAGGGCTTTAGTCTTGATGGAGTTCTTTGCGGGGCCGTCGCGCATTTTGGCCATTTTGGCCTGGTAGGTGGAGAGTTCGGCATTTAGCTTTGAGATTTGGACGTCGAGGGAGGAGACGCGGGTGTCGATTTTGGAGATTGCGTCGTCGAGGGTGGGTTTTGGGGCGGTGGATTTGGTGCCGAAGAGGCGGTTCATGGTGGCTACTTTTCTGTGGGCTGGATTCTATATAATTATGGTATGCTGGAGCTGTAGGGGAGGGGAGCTGGAGATATGTGGATGTTGGAGATGATGTTGGAGATGAGGTTGGAGATGAGGTTGGAGATGATGTTGAAGGTGGATGGCGGTGGAGGGGCAATTCGTCACTGCGCCAAACGTCACCCGACAGGCCCGACTTCACGCAGACGGGCGTATTCTGCACATACTCTGTACAAGGTACTTATTTTATGGAATTTATTGCTATTCCGAACTATCTCCAGCTTCTCCATGAGAGATACCAGTGTTTTATCTAGTTTCTCAAGCTGTTCGAATTCAAGCAATCCCCAAGAACCCATGCAATCATAAGCAAGTGAATGGTGCCTGGCGGTTGGCGGCAGTTCCCAAAGCACACAGTGTTATCCCCATCCACCTTTCATCCTTCACCCTCCACCCTCCTTCTCCCTCACCACCACCACCGCAGAATTAATCACAAACCCACCATGCCCAAGCAATGCAGGTCTCCGGCTTCACGCACACGCCCATCAGCCAATTCTTCGTCTACTACCTCGTCATAGCGGCCGTGGCCATCTCGGTCAGCGACTACAAGTACCTCTTCCACATCCAGATCATCCCGCACCTGTGGCGGTGGAACCAGTGGTGGCGGGTGTTGATATGGCAGTTTTCGTACGCGAATACCGGGGAGGTGCTTTTTGCGTCTTTGGCGGTTTACACGCTCAGGATTGTGGAGAGGTTGTGGGGGAGTAGGAAGTTTGCTGTTAGTTCTTTTTATCCCGTTTCTCCCTTTTGCTTTGGTGGTATGATGGTGTATATGGGTGCTAACGATGTATTGTACTGTGCAGAGCTTCATAACCTACAATTTGATCTTTACCTCCCTCCTCACGCCTCTAATCCTAGGTCTGATCCTCCGCCCTCTAACCCTCTGGCGGATGAACTACCTCCCACCGGGTCCCACACCCCTAATCTTCGCAATCCTAGCCCAATTCCACGCCACCATCCCATCAACCTACAAATTCCGTCTCTTACTCCCCATATCCCCGTCCCCACCGCCTCCCGAAGCAACGCCGTCATTACAGGCAGCTAGAGAAGACGAGCAACCGTCCGTAACCCTCACGGATAAGTTTTACGTTTATATTGTAGCCGCGCAGTTGGCGGTTAGTCAGGTCCCTGGGAGTCTGGTCGGTGCTGCGGTGGGGTGGGTTGCTGGGTATGCTTGGAGGGCGGAGGTTGTGCCGTGGGGACGGTGGAGGTGGCCGATTTGGTTGTTTGAGAAGAGGGGGGTTGATGTTGGTGGGTATGGGGAGTTGAGGAGGATGGCGAGGGGGGTAGCAGGGGGCTGCCGGGGTGCCTGAGGGAGCGGAGGGGGATGGGAGGAGGCCGTTGAGTACGCAGATTTTGGATCAGTTTAGGGGGGGGTTTTGAGGGCGAGACCAAAGGTACTCTATGTCTATGCGTCTGGATACATGTTTGGACTGCATCTTGGGTGTGGAAGGGGTAGGAGGGGTTTGGCAGTGACGCTGGAGGGGTGCTGGGGATGTTATGGTATGTTTATTATTATGGTGGAGAGGGTATAATTTATCGACGTTTAGAATTAGCACTGTACTGTTATCCGCCTATCTACTTTCTATCTACTTTCTCTCATCTATCCCTCTATCCAGTGTTTAAGAAGTATCTATCGTATCCAGTCACCAAGAAGCATCTATCATATCTAATCAATCTTATACGGACGTCGCTGAACATATTTCTTGGCAACCAGTCACCGGCAACCACTTTGCGTCACCCGAAAAACCTCCAAATCCAACCTTCTCCCTCGGGTTCAATCACAACCTCCATCATCACCAAACCCTCCCCAAATGATGAAGCGCTCCAAACTCTCCATGCAAGTCGCCTACGACTCCGACTCCTCGCAAGCAAACACCGATTCCGATCCCTCAGACCTCCTCGATCCCACTCCTAACGAATTCGACACCACAACAGCGCCATCAGGTCACCGTCGCAAACGTCAGAAAAGGACGAAGCAGGAAGCTAGAGAAGCTGCTGCGTTAGGAGTATTCGGGAGTGATACCGATGAGGAGGAGTTTAGGGATTACGCGAGGAGTAGGAGGGGGAAAGCTGGGTTTAGGAATTTGAGGGAAGGTGGGATGAGTTTTGTTAGGACTGGGGAGGGGAGTAAGGGGAAAGCTGGGGATGGGGTTGATGATGATGATGAATTTGACGATGATGGTGAAGATGAAGAGGAGGAGGAGGAAGATGAGGGGCTTAAAGAGGACCCGTTCGCTGTGGAAGCTACGGCTGGTCTTCGCGATATTGGAACGGGTAGGGGTCATGAAGGGTACTCTGAAGAAGACGAGGATGAAGAATCCCGTCCAACCATCGGCCTCGGAAGCTCGTTACGATCCGCCCTAGGCGCCTCCTTCAACACCGCTTCACCGGCCGACGAGATGTCGCTCGACGACAGCGCAGACGATCGACCCCAGATTTCGTTAAAACCACGTTTATTCGCCCCTCGAGCGTTAGGTTCCAGACTCGGTACCAAACCAGCGGTCTCCGGAACCGCTACACCGGCTTCGTTAGACGGTCATCGAGGGTTAGGGTTTCAATCCGCGGGGACGAGTAGTATGGAACAATCGCCCGCGCCTGAGGTTCAGAAACCTCTGTTCAAACGTGCGGGGTTAGGTGGAGGACTCGGGTTTAGGAAGGCCGGGACCATTGATTCTGCGGATTTGGAGAGACAGCCGATGGCTGGTGATGAGAGGGTGGATGAGGACTACGATGCACGGGAGGAGGAAGAGGGTGGGGGGAGGGCTAGTATGGCCAACCCCCTGGGACAGGGATTCGTTTCGTCAATACGGAAGGAGGCGATGATGTTTGCGCCTCCTAATGAAGATGAAGATGAGGAAGCACCGGCTGCGGAGAAACAGAAGGTTCGGCCGTCGTTCACCGATGTACGTGGGATGAGGGGGAAGAAAGGGAAGAGCGATGCTCCGGTGGTTAATCAGGGTTCCTTCGCGGCGAGGATGATGGCGAAGATGGGGTATAAACCTGGTCAAGGGTTGGGAAAGACGGGGGAGGGAAGGTTGGCGCCTGTTGATACGCAACTACGGCCTACGAGGATTGGGTTGGGCGCGGTGAAGGAGAAGACTGAGCAGGCGAAGAAGGAGGAGAGGAGGGCAAAGATTTTGAGGGGGGAGGTGCCGAGTGATAGTGATAGTGAGAAGGAGAGGAAGAGGAAGGCGAGGAAGAAGAAGGGGCTCGCTGGGATGGGGAGTAGCAAGGAGGGTAGCGGGGCCAGTACTCCGGCGAGGAGACGGCCGCAGTTCAGGACGGCGGAAGAGATGGCGAAGGAATTGGGTGGCGTGGAGGTTCCGTCTGCTTTGAAGAATTTGATCGATTTGACCGGTAGAGGGGTGGACGCGGGGAGCCCCGGGATAATGGCCGGTGGACAGTCTGAAGCGGAGAACGAGAGCGTAAGGATCGCGAAACTGGCGAGGAAGGAGCTCGAGGATTTTGCGAGGGAGTGGAAGAGATTGCAGGAACGGAAGAAGTTTTTGGAACTGGAGGAGAAGCAGATGACGGAGGACATAGACGAGCAGGCGGAGACCGTGAAGGCCTTGCAGGGCATCGTTGACGGAGCTGAGAAGCTCGCCATTGATGTACCCGGTGCGGGCGCGGGTCGAAATGAATACGAAGATAAGATCGCGGCTATGGCGTCTGAACTCGAGGCTCTGCAGTTCAAGTACAAGAACGAAGTGGAAGTCTACGACCTCTCAGAAGTCTCCATCGCCGCGTTTCATCCATTGGTAGGTCGTCCTCACGCATTTATCCCAAATGTTCACTCTGCTAACACCCGCAAACAGTTCAAATCCGCCTTAACCCACTGGGGCCCCCTCACCGACCCCGTCTACCTCCTCGACCACATCCGCAAGCTCCGCCACATCTTCAACATCCGAACCATCGAAGACATGGAAGCCTCGCTCGCCGCGACCGGCTACGCCGAAAAGTCCGGTAAAAAATCAACGTACTACGAAAGCATGATGTACACCATCTGGCTCCCCAAGATCCGGAGCACGATTAACAACCATTGGAACGTCCATGACCCCGCACCCGTACTTACCATCCTGGAAACGTGGAGCGGGGTGCTCCCGCCGTTTGTCACGGCGAATATACTGAACCAACTGGTCCTGCCTAAGATCAAAGCCGCGGTTACGGAATGGAACCCCAGGGTTTCATCGAGGAGGAAGACGGCGCCGCCGCCTCACGTGTGGGTTTTCCCGTGGCTGCCGCATTTGAGCGCTCATATGGAGGATCTGGTGAGGGAGGTTAAGAGGAAGTTTAAGGGGGTGCTGGATAAGTGGGATCTTTACAAGGGGGTTATCGACGGGCTTGAGGCTTGGAGGGAAGTTTTCGGACCCGGGGAGTTGGAGAAGATGTTGATATCGCATTTGCTGCCGCGGCTCGCGGATTTGTTGAGGAGAAAGTTTGAGGTGGATCCGAGGGATCAGGATATTGAGCCCTTGGAGGCGGTGATGAAGTGGCACGGGTTTTTCAGACAGTCGACGTTCTCGCAGTTACTGGAGGCGGAGTTTTTCCCGAAGTGGATGCAGACGCTGTATCAGTGGTTGACGATGGATGGGGTGGATTTGGAGGAAGTAGGGGAGTGGTATCAGTGGTGGCAGGGGCAGTTCCCGGAGGAGGTCAGGGAGTACGTGCTCGTGAGGAGGGAGTTTAAGAAGGCGGTTGAGATGATGGGGCAGGCTGTCGACGCTTTGGATGGGGTGGAGGGGGCGACGGTTGTGCCGCCGGAGAGCGGGGCAGCGAAACCTATCAGGCCGTCACCGCCGCCGAAGGAGGATAAGAAGAAGAGTAAGAAGAAGGGTGGGGATAAACAGACGGAGACGACGTTTAGGGAGTACATGGAGGAGTGGTGCGCGGAGCAGGGGCTGCTGTTGATGCCGCTGAGGAAGGCGCACGAGGGGACGGGGAATCCGCTGTTCAGGATCACGGACAGTCCGAGCGGGAGCGGTGGGGTGGTGTGTTATTTCAGTCAGGATGTGGTTTGGGCGCAGGATCGGAAGAAGAAGGAGGTTTTTGAGCCGGTGGGGTTGGAGAAGGTATTGCAGAGGGTGGAGGCGGGGCACCGGTGATTTATATGCATGCAATATTTACATGAGGGTGTATGATAGAGATTTGGTAGTGTATAGATACAAAAATGATACCCAGCATTCGCATTGCTTTCATTCATATTATATGACGATATGTTTATATATATATATATATATATATATATATATAATTTATAAGGGATCAGAGGTTACTGCGGTGCTTCTTGAAGGCGTCCTGGAGCCCGCTGTTGTTTTCGAGGACGTCGATGCGGACTTTGTCGTCGGCGCCCGTGATCTTGGGGAGCAGTTCGAGGACGGCGTCGAGTTTGTCGTGCGGGATGGAGACGACGCCGTTGGTCGGGTCCGCGAAGATTATGTCTCCCTGTCGTGATTTAATATAAAATATATAACAATATATAACAATGGTATCTATAGGAATATAATAGAAGGGACTAACCGGCACGATCTTGACGCCCTCGACTTCAATCTCCACCCCGACGCCTACACACTTGGACTCCGCAGCTGCCCCGACGGTGCTGGTCCCTTTCGACCAGACGGCCACTCCCAGGCTGTTGAGTTCGGATAGATCCCTGATACGGCCGTCGACGACGATAGCGAGGGATCCGAGCTTTTGGATGCGAGCGGCGACGAGGCCACCCAGGACGGCGTTTCTTTGGGAGGGGGGTTGGGAGATTACTGTTATTGTGGACGGGGGGGTGAGGTCTGCGAAGTGGGAGTTCGGGGGGAGGGCGGAGGGGGTTCGGGAGGACTTTGGGGCGAAGAGGACGGTGTGGGCGGGGGCGACGAGTTTTACGGCTGGGGTTTGGGGGGCTGTTTTATTTACAATTACCATTTACTGTATACGTAGAGGGTATATGATGATGATGGATAATAACTCACCGATGTCCGCGAGGAAGCCGGCGCCGGGGACGTTCAGCTTGAGCAGGGCGTCCGAGATCTAAAGCAGCGTGAGATGTCACACTCGTACATATACATTAAGCAGTAGGAAGTATGCAGTTGCAAGGGTGTGTTCAGATAAGGACTCTCACGTCGCAGGCGGTGTAGGCGGCCAGGGCCGTGAGCTTGTCGTCCGCCATTGTATCCAATTGACTGGCTATTCTCGGCGAGTAGAGTGCTTAATTACTTATAAACACAGTGTTGGATGTTCTTCCGGAGCAAAAGATGTTGTTTGCTCTCACTTCATATTATTTTTTTTTTTTTTCTAAAGTGATCAGGCTCTATAAAACTTTCAATTACCAACAATGAAACATTCCCCTGTATAATGCTGGCCAGCTACCTGTACATGCTGTCCTTTCTTAAATAAATCATATTTATTAATATCCAGTTTATTATTCCACCACCACCATGATTTTCATTCAGGGGTGTAGAAATACATATAGTTTATTAGACCACTATTCTAAATTTATAAAATTTAATAACAGAATTTATATGCGTGTGCGATAACAACTGGAATAAGCATTACACCGTGAATATCACATGCTAGGCGTCTAGATTTGGGACGGAGAGGTGGCTGCAGACTCTCATCGGACGAAGACATTGGACATCGAACGCATTGTACCGTTATGCATAAAATGTCTCACATCCCGGAATTCTTCGGAGAGGTAGTTGTGTTTTAGATATTTAGCATGAGGAGTCTGTTAGGAACTAGACTTCAACTAGTACCATTTCGGCGGGTGTTTACTTACTAAGCCATGTAGTGTACTCAGCCCTATAGCATATGGTGGAGATATATCCCTATGTCGAACCTTTACACCCTTTGTTCCATCTTGGCATTTTGCGAATCCCGGATTCGAATCTTGTAATTACCCGACTAGGAACTTTGAAATACCATCTCGAAAGGATGTATAAAGAAAAGAATACATTCTCGATTCAGGTTGGATTGACAAAAGCTACTCAGGTGCTTAATGGGTTTCATCGGATATATATTATACTCTGACGGAAACGGGTTCCTGTATCTAAAAGAGACAGTTGGAGAGCCAAACTATGCATCTTTTCCGTCCCCTTTGCCACGATATCAGCCGCGGTCACTGATACGAAACTGATGCGGCTGCATGTCATACAAGCCATAACCTCGTCGAATACGTAATTGATGGTATAGACCGGAAAGATGGTACCGTCTAGGGGTTGCATGTATATCGCAAAGCTCACCGGGGTTCTGTCTGAGGTCCCAATTCATGTTGTTCAGTCTTCCAATTGCATCGCAAATGGGGGGGACAGAGTTCTCATTCAAATATTTCTCTAGCATTCGTGAAGGTTAAAGAAAACGGTGCGGATGGACCACGGAATCGCTAGTATGAGGGTATTGGAACCAAAACTCGTTGATCCCTACCTCTCATAAGTCCGGGTTTATTAAGCATGCCCCCCAAGATTCTTACTACGTACTAGGACGGAATACGCAACGGAAATATTTAGTTTTCTCTTCCTAGACATTTCGTCGTATAGCCGTCGTTCGAACAAATCTGCCGTCTAAACTGGCCTGTGAGTCTTATCATGTGAGACTTTTCCATCAGCTAGTCCGTAATTCTAATCGTGGGGGTTCCGAGACTAACTTGAGAGCATATGCATGTGAGAAAATCATGAATTTGTCGAGACGCATGTGATGGCATGCGTCGAGAACGGGGCCATTTTGCAACAGGCCAGAGACGGTATATATAAAACCATTCCAGTTCGTCACCCATCTCCCTTTCTCATATATCCCATCTGAGATGGCTGAACGATATTTATATTTTCGGTATTGCTTGATGGCTATCTTGGCCGGATGACCGTTGTCGTTCGGCATTCTGTAGGTTGTTTGATCAAGATATTTTTGAAAGAAAGGCGGTCATCGCGGTGTTGCAGAGATGTTTCATATCGTGCCAAGGAACGCCGCATCCGAAAGGCGCTAGCCGCACGGGTGTCAGAGATTTTTTGGCGAGCATCTACATCTAGACTGTTGATCTTATATTCAGTATTCTTCGATTTGAATTCACCCAATTACTCATCTTCTTAGTAAGCAACGTTGAGTCAGGATTGAATTAATTGTTTCACAAAGATCCTTGCCTCCATCTTGGCGCAGAATGTAAAATATCTCTTTCGTAAGCGAACGATTTCCGTTAACCGGTGATGTTTTAGCTTAGCTATACATGCATGCCTCCAAACTAATCAACTGAGACCCGCGATAGAAGATAAAGGATTTAGATGTCACTCTGTTCTGAAATCTAAGCAGCGACATGATGGAGGATCGGCTTGTCCGGAAATAGCTGTTCTAATTATGCGAAGCTAATATATATTTAAAGCCCCAAATAGCCCTCGGATGGTGGGTCTGGGCGGTTGTAGAGGTTTCAACGCTTCTCCTCGAGGCCTCTGGTCGCCAACCAAACCATAAAATAGGAGAAGAATTTTGTTAATCTACTTCAATGGTCGAAATATTTTCCGCCGATGATTTCATAGCCCCGGAGCTAATACTTTACAGTATCATCCTCTTGGGCTTCGTATGGTTCGTCCAAAAGGTGATTTCAGCAAATAATTCACGGAAGCTTCCCCTTCCTCCGAGTCCCAAAGGCCTCCCGATCCTTGGAAACATCGCCGATCTTCCACCACCGGGCTCTCCAGAATGGCAGCATTGGCTAAAACATAAAAACCTCTACGGGCCTATTTCCTCTGTGACTGTATTTGGAAAGACGATTATCTTGATTCACAGTAAGGATATTGCATCAGAGCTTTTGGATAAAAGGTCCGCCAAATATTCGTCGAGACCGATCATGCAGTTTGCTTCTGAAATGTACCACCAGCTCCAATTCATTACTAAACGTCATAAAATATTAAACTAACATCATCGTCTCAGGATTGGATACAAACATATGATGGGTATGATGGACTACAACGATCGCCTTCGCATGCAACGTAAAATGGCAGCAAAGCAGATTGGATCCAAGAGTTTGATCACTAGATTCTTTCCGTCAATCGAGCTTCAAGTTCGACGATTTTTGCGACAAACAATGAATAACCCTGAAAACCTTCATAAGAATCTCCAATAGTTAGTCCAAGTTCTCATATCCGTTGCCTATGTGATTAACATGAAATTCTTACAGTTGATGATACCTTGGTAGCGAATCCGCATCGTTTATACTTGATATGGTTTACGGATACCGAACCGGTCCGAACGGCCACGATCCTCTCGTCGACCTTGTTGAACAGTGGATGGCTGAAGTCTGCGATGCAGTAGTTGCGGGGGCGTGGCTTGTCGATATGATTCCATGGCTCCAGTACTTGCCAGAGTGGTTTCCCGGCGCGGGATTCAAATCCACCGCCCGTCGTTATCGCACGAGATACATGCAAGCGACTAATATAACCTTCGACTTCACCGAGAAACAGATGGCACAGGGCTCACAAAAACCTTCCTACGTTGCTGATCTTCTGAACGAAAATCCGGGCCCAGCAGATATCAAGGAGATTAAGTATAGCGCAGCAGCGTTATATGGTGGAGGCGCCGATACCACAGTTGCCTCGCTTAGCAACTTTTTCCTAGCCATGTCACTATACCCAGAGGTGCAAAGGAAGGCACAGGAGGAAGTCGATCGTGTAGTCGGCGCTGAAAGACTACCTGATTCGCATGACCGCAAGAATTTGCCCTATGTCGACGCCGTGTTAAGTGAAACACTCCGTTGGATGCCAATTGCGTCACTAGGTGCGCCTCATAGTTCTGTCGACGAAGATGAATTCCGAGGCTACCGAATTCCAAAGGGATCGATCATTTTGCAGTCTATTGCATGGTTTGCAAGGGACCCAAGTAGTTACAAACAGCCGGAATCATTTAATCCAGACAGGTTTCTTGGGCCAAACAAGGAGCTTGACCCTCGTACGTACGTATTTGGGTTTGGCAGAAGGGTTTGTCCAGGGCGCTATCTTGCGGATGCCAACTTATTTCTTGTGGTGGCTCAGAGCCTGGCTGCGTTCCGCATCAGGAAAGCGGTTGACTCAGAAGGGAAAGATATTGAGCCGGTGGTAGGGCAATTACCTGGAATTATTTCGCACCCAACCCCGTTCCAATGTAGCATCGAACCAAGAAGTGAGAAGTATAAGGAACTGGTCTCAAAGATTGACATCGAGCATCCTCTTGAGAAAGGCGATTCTGACTTTATTGAAGGGCTCACATTGAACACATCTAACTAGGTTGGTGCGCTGAAAGCGTTGCACTCTCTTCTAACACTTGAATGGCTGCTCAACAATCTCAGTCCGGGCTAACAATGTATATTAAGTTTAAGTCATCGCGTACTGACGCCAAAGAGTATCTGGAGACTGGCAGAGGGTAGCACACCGGCATAGTTCTTTGTTTAAAACTACTAAATTGGATAACAATACCAATCAAGTACATGCTCCACTAAAGATCTTCTCTCGTTGATGTATCCACTCGACCTAACACTGCCGTTTACTAAGTGTTCATTAAAGCGGCACTCTGAGTCAACGCGGCTACTAGATTGATGTATGATGGGAGGGTTGGTGCTAGTATCAACCGAGGAAGAGTAGAACACCAAGGTCTGCAACGACGACTAAAAGCTCCGAAGTTGGTTTACGAGGCTAAGCTATATTAGCCAAAGGCGCGAACTAAGATATTGGTGCGGAGAAAGGAGATTTTCTCTCTAGCGCCGAAGACTCCCCGGATAACCTACCTACGCAGGATATAGGCGCTTAGGCGGACCAAAATCCTGGTGCAGATGCTAAGCCCGGAGATGTATGCCAATTAAGCCGTAATTACTGACTAGCATCAGATATCAGCCGAGGCCAAGAGGTTGACAGTTCTCATAGTAGTGGGCATGATGGAAATCGTGGTCGCAGTACTGGTCGTCTTCGTGGGTGTGGCTGCCCTCGAAAGGTTCTTGAGAATTATGACGACTGGGATGATAATAACAGGGACGATGACGATAGCAGTAACAAGAATGAATAGGATAATGATAACAGCAGCAGCTATGACACTACCAAGAACTAATAACCTAATAATAGGAATTTTTTAGTCCGAATGATTTCCAGGGATAGCGGGAAATCAACTCCTCGATGAAAATACATAGTTTTGTCAAGTTTATATTTGCGATATAGTTTGTAGTCCTTTATATACCATTTAAGTACAATACATACATAATACCTTCTCTTGCCTCTCTATGCATTTCAAGACTACATAACATACGGCTGTCGTGCTATAAGCAGCGGAGCGCAGGTTTTTGGTGATGCATTTCCCGGTGCGAACTACCTTCCGATGCAAAACGTTGATGCCTAAGCCAGTTGGGCTTCTGCGGTTTATTATATTGTAGCAAGCAACTTTACTTTAAATGTACACAAACGATAAGTAATAATATAAATAATGACGTGGGGAATCAGGAGCCGTCCTTTTGACAGTTGAATGGCGACATTTGAAGGTAGTAGAAGAGTGTTTCCCGAAGCCTTCGTGGCTGAGTTATCGCGGCCGGGGCGTTATTTCTTGTGTGACTCATGGCGCAGTTACTCGTATTCATACACTTCTCAGTACGAATTTGCTCTATCTTCACATATACTTGCGAACCTTCGTTTCCATTATCCACGGTCTTACCCTACAATCTCTTAATCATCTGTAAATAGCAAAAACAAAAGAACAAATTATGGGAACCAACAAGTGAAGCCAGGGCTCCAGAGAAATTTCCAGCCATAAATACTCAAGTACTTACTTAAGTCAGTATCAAAGTTCATGAACTAACTTATGCAACGGCCGGCAATCCAATGTCGACGGACGAAAGCTACTTGGTTAAGCGGTGTAATACCGTTTGCCCGAACAAGCTCGGGCGTGCATGTGACGGGCGTGCATATGCTGTACAGAGCTGTAGCATCGGCAGCCTGCTTACTCCTCTTATTACTCGGACCCTAAGGTTCTATCTAATCTATTATACGCTACTACTCAATTGATCAAGTTGAGTAAATGGTTCGGTACTTTGGAAGTTGACTGCGAGTGGAGGAGAGAAAAGAAGGTTACCCGGTTTTGATGTGTTCGGCAGGGCAGCCGAGCCGCAGCCTCTTCCTTTCGTTTACAGCCGGTTAGCAGGGGCCTTCGAGACGATATGCCATACCATGATATCTCGGTGGGTCGTGTAGCATCGTGTGTACGGTGTATTCAGTCCGATTGGGATGGTTTTGTTTTGCTGTGGAGAGCTACAGCTCGTCTCCACCGTATCCACACACATCCATACTATTTTCCACAGACATCCACACTTCTGACCATGCTGACTTCGTACCGGATGTATGTTGGGATGCGTGTATGTGCGAGATGCATCTTTGGCACGCAGCTGCAGTTGTCTCGCAGGCCAGATGCGTACTGGAATTAATTCTGGCTGCAGTGCGTCGCGCCATTTCGTTAAACCGCTCAGAGGCTCACACGGACCCTCCACATCGTTGCTGGCTGGCCCACTCCCAAGCAAACAGAACTTCCAACTTACATAAACCTTCCTCCATTTTATCATTTTATCATCCCCCGTTAATTCCTAGCTTGCCGTACTCTTCTCTTCTCCTCTCTTTTTTTTCTCTTTCTATCCTTCTTCTTCTCCTCCTCCTCCTCCTCCTCCTCCTTATATATTCGCACGCTGGCCCTTCATGTCATCACACGGAGACTCCCATCACGACCGATTCCGTACAGCCTCTCCCGCCGCCATCGACCTCAGGAACCTCGCCTCACCGCCACCGCCATCTACCTTCTCCTCCCTCCCGACCCCCGTCTTCCCTCCCGCCTCCTCCTCCTCGTCCTCCTCATCGGTCTCCCGCTCCTCCCTCGCCAGATCCGAGCCCGGCTCCTCCCTCAAGCGGCCCGGCTCTCCCCTGCTGCGGAAGACCCACTCCTTCAGACTAGACGAAGGCTACGGCGAGGGTGCCGAAGAATCCCAGCCCTTCCACGACTCCCACCACCACCACCATCTCGCCAGGAACGGTGCCTCGTCGTCTTCGGAGGTTGCCGACGTCAAGATTCCCGATTGGATGATGGAACTTGGTGACGACGTCCGGAAAGGTAACTCATTCCTCCTATATTTTTGTTTTGATGCTGTTATTGGTTTGCCTCCCGGAACAAGGCAAACATCTGCAAAGCCTCGTGAAATGAAATCTCGTGATCAATGCTAACTGTCCTTCGTTTATTATAACAGAGCTGGCGTATAAACTCGTTCGCTCGCTGCCCACATCCGCCATCGCCTCCATCGTGGAACGCCTCATCCCCGTCCTCCACCTCGACTTCGTCGCCCTCCTCCCCTCCGAACTCTCCCTCCAGATCCTATCCTACCTGCCCCCCAAATCCCTCCTCAACGCCTCCCTCGCCTCGAAGACATGGCGCAAGTTCGCCATGGAGCCCCGGCTCTGGAAGGGCCTCTACCGGGCCGAAGGCTGGTCCCTCAATGACGAGGAAGCCTTCGAATTCGAACGCGAGATGAGAGGCGAGAGCAAGAGGAAGCTCCAGCAGGACGCCGAAACCTTCCTCAGGCAGAGATACAGCGGCAACAACGGCTTCAACGGGACCACCACCCCCGGAGGCGGTCCGTCTTCCGACAACCTGTCCACGGCCGCGACCATGGGGAGCGAAGCACGGTCCCCCCTCCTCTCCAGTTTCTCCACCGGTCAGCAACCCACGCCGCCCACTTCATTCCAAACGGGCACACCCGACGAGGAAGACCTCTATCCCGCACCGTTTCCCTCCAACCCCGTGCTCGTCGCGTCTTCCTGCGACCCGGCAAACATCACCTCCATCACAACCTACGGACTAACCCATCCCAGACTAAACTGGGCGTTCGTCTTCCGAAATCGTAAGAAGCTAGAGGAGAACTGGCGGACCAACAAGTACGTCTCGTTTCAGATGCCGGATCCGGCACACGCCCACGAGGGTCACAGCGAGTGCATCTACACCATCCAGCATTCCGCCAAATACCTTCTTTCCGGCTCCCGCGACCGGTCCATAAAGATCTGGAACATCCACACCCGGCGGCTCGTCAAGTCCCTCACGGGCCACGAAGGATCCGTGCTCTGCTTGCAGTTCGACGATTCTCCGCAAGAGGACGTCATCTTCAGCGGCTCCTCGGATACGAACGTCATCGTCTGGAGATTTTCTACGGGAGAGCGGCTCAAGACCATCACCAAGGCTCACACCGAGTCCGTTCTGAACCTCAGATTCAACAAGAAGTACGTCGTCACGTGTTCGAAGGATAAATGCGTCAAGGTGTGGTCCAGGAACGAGCTACACTTCGGGGAGCCGGAATTCGACTGCGCCGTGCGCCAGATTCAGCTGGGCAACAACAGGTTAATCGAGCCCTCGCAGCTGCCGCACTACATCCAGCTCACCGGACACTCCCGACCCACCAAGGACCTCCCCTCTCTGACCCTGATTCACACCCTCGTCGGCCATAACGCTGCCGTCAACGCCATTCAGCTGAACGAGGAAGAGGTCGTGTCGGCTTCCGGGGATAGGTTGATCAAACTGTGGAATCTGAGATCGGGGAATTGCGAAAAGACATACGTCGGTCATAAGAAGGGAATCGCATGCATTCAATACGACGGTGTCAAGATCGTTTCAGGCTCCTCGGATAAGTCTATTCGGGTTTGGGATAAGGGTTCTCAGGCGGAGATCGCGAGGTTGGAAGGCCACACCGGTCTGGTGAGGACGGTTCAGGCCGGTGGGCCTAGGAACGCGAGAATCGTGAGCGGCGGGTACGACGAGACCATTCGGATCTGGAGAAGAGAGGACGAGAACGGCGAGCTCGACGACGGCGAGAACCCGGGGATCTTTGGATCGTTGAGAGATGGCGTCTCGTGGAGGACCACGGGCATCCTTCGGCACGTCAACGAGGTGCCGCCTTCCAGGCCCCACGCGCAAGCGCTAGCCGCGGCTGCGGCTGCGATGCAACAGCAGCAGCACCCCCCACCCGTGGTCCCGCAGAACGTACCCGTCGCACCACCGCCGAATCACGACAATCCCGCCCTGAACGCCGCGCAAAACGCGTTTGCCAACGTTGCCGGCGGGCCTCCCGTCGCCCCTCTGCACCCTCTCCCGCCTCAGTTCAACATTGCGCCGATTCCACCACCGAACGTTCATCAACTGCTCCCTCAACCCTGGAATCCTCAGAATCACGGATTGGCGGCTCCGACGACGCAGAACCAGAACAAGGTCTTCAAGTTACAATTTGATGCGAGATTTGTTTGGTGCTGCAGTCAGGATATGAGAATCGTTGGATGGGACTTTGCGGCGAACGATCCGGATATTGTCGAAGCCAGTCGGTTTTTCTAGGCGAAGAGCCGATTTGACGGGTTTTGATTTTGTCCCGGCTGCATAATTTTATCTCCTCTTTTTTGGTATTACGCTTGCATGGGGGTATATGTCCGGCATCGGGAGGGTCCTGGAAAAGTCACCACTCCTGCCCTGATTTCCGTGTTTTCTTTTGTTTTTTGGCTCCTCTCCATTTTAGCAAGCATACCATTACAGACGACATGGAAACTTTTTTTTTATAGAGAAAGAGAAAACGGCCCTCGAGGGTGTTCGGAGGCGTTTTGTACGCCTTTTTTTTTTTTTTTTTTTTTTTTTACCTACTGTGTTAATAATGATGACATACCCCCATCCCGTTTTTGTACTCGGTGGACTTTTGAAATTCATAAGAGGATGACTCCGGGTTTGGCGTTATTTTTTTTATTTCGATTCTCCTTCTCGAGATTATGATGTTTATAGGTAGCTTTGTAGTAATTAATTTGGTAATTCACCTTTGTTTATTTTATATCCAAGAGCTTTATATAGATTCTTATAGATTCCCGTTTTATATATACACAGGATCTAATCACTAGTAATAGACCTAACCTGCTCCTCCCACTCCTGCAGCTCGATATGAGTAACCAACGGCTTCCCCATCGCCAGCTCCTGCATCTTCGGCGCGGCAGTTTTGAAGGTATCGGTGTTCAGGAAGGCAGCATGTTGGTCTTTATCCCGCCAGCAGATTAGGGATAGAGATTCGTGGTCGAAGCCTGGGTCCAATGCAAAGGCGTGGACGTATTTTACGCCGTCTTCGTGGGTTGATAGAGAGGTTTTTAGGGTTGAGAGGAGGGTTGTTAGACGGGTGTGTGGGTGGGATAGGGTGAGGTTTAGGGAGAGGGAGAAGTATTCTAGTAGTGGTTTTTTTTGGTGGAGGGGGAGGAGGGTGGAGAGAGGGGGTGCTTACCGACGAACCAGAAGAGTTTTTTGGGCTCTTGGATGCCGGTGCCCCAGTAGACGGTTTGGCAGCCTGGTTGGGAACGGAAGAGGGCGAGGCCGGATTGGTGGGGTCCGTCTTTGGAGAGGAGGTCTGCGAGGGTGGTGGAGTCGGAGAGGTTGAAGATGTAGATTGCTGTTACTGCCATTTTGGATTGTATTTCTTTTACTCTATTTATATGTTTATATTGGGTTTGGAGATGTGGATATTGAGGTTTGGGTATGTAAGTAAGTAAGTATATATGAGGATTGAGGATCTTGTGGATGGATTGATATTTGGGGTATCTAGAGGGGGGGTTTTATATCACGAGCTAGAGGTATTCAAGTTCCGCGCAATCGCGGAGATTCATGGTCATCACCTTTCGCGGTGTGCTGACATATGCCGAGACTACCTAGGTAGTTTCTTAACCTATTTGGGTGAATTCGTGAAGCTTCTTTACGTTCGTATTATATTCTGTGGTGGTAATAAAGGTGGGTTTTTGGAAGTCAGATGCGGATGGTTTGGCTTACGGTACGTATATTAGGAAGTATTCGTCCTTGCTGTTGTGGGGTTTTTTTTTTGGAGGATTTGCCGGGATGGGGATGGGGATTCCTGGGGTATATATTGGATATATGATCTGGGGTGGTGGTGGGAAATGTAAGCTGTGTTTTGATTCCTGATTTGATTGAAAGGTTGCGGTTGATTTGGAATGGGATTGGATGATATCGTGGAGGGTCTACGGTAGTCCGGTATGCTGCGGTTGGTTTCCGGTGAGATAGTTTTTATAGCATAGGGTATTTACCTGGGTACCGACCAAGTGCTGAAGTACTGTGCCAGGAAAAAGGTATATTTTGAATAACAATCTAATACCGATGAATATTTAGCTTTGGAAAGGTATCGTCCTTGATATTGTAATAATATCAACCTCCTTCCCAGCATGGCAAGTAGCTACTGTGCCAGGAGAAGGGCGTCTTTTGGACACCGTTCCAATCTAAAATATATGGTAATTGTCGCTCTCAGTGCTGTTGTAGTACTGTATTATAGGTCAATATTGGTCTAGAAACAGGTCAGTATCATGTTGATGCCCTCTTTTCTCGCAGTAAAGTGAAGCGTAGGGAAATTGCGTGTTTTTCGGGGCAGAAAATCCGTCTGAGAACTGAATTAAGATGGCTTGAAGGTGATATAAAACGCCTTGGAGTCTTCAAGCGTTCCCAGAACCCATTAAAAACCCGTACGGTAGTCTGCTTTAAGTTGACCTCGCAAGCCATTACTATTTGGTAGAGAGCAAGTTATAGGTTGTTAGTTCCCCTTTCTGAGAGCCTCCACTGTGGTTCTACAGGCCATACGACTAAGAACCTCCGAAGACCGGACCGAATCTAGGGCTTCTAGAACCCGGACGCTCAGAGGCTATGCGGCCTGGAACCTTCGATGTTGAGCACCTTGGGTATTGGTTGTCCCCTGGTAAACTGTGGATGCGAGACCAGACCCGGTACACTGTTGTTCCGACATGGAAAATGCTGAAGCTGCAGAGGTCGCCTCGTATATAAACTATAGCTTAGTCGGTCCACAGGATTGACTCGCACGGTGCATGCGCCTCGTATTGATCTTGAGAGGCAAAACGTGGAAAGCGTGGGCACGTCTCGCTACGGCCACCAAGCCGTGGCCACGCTATTCGTTATTAGTAAAGTAAAGCAAGGAGGTACGGACTGATTGGGGTCCTCCAATGGATTAACAATCAGAAGGTGGGGTTCTCTAGCTTATCATGAGCTATGGGCTCTATTATTATTATTGATGCATGTCGTGTCCAGAGCTTAAGCGCCTGCAGCATGCGACCCGGACAGCTCTGAAGCTGTTGAAGATACCGGAGAAGAGAGCTCGCCAAAGTTCAAGCCACACGGGGGACCGCTGCTTGCATGAATTCGTGTGATCCTAAAAAGGTTTCCGTTCTGCCTGTCCCATAGATGATACCGTAGGATCTGGATCGGACTGTGAGGACTATCGTCTTCTGAAGGTCATCCTGCCACAGCTAGGGCAGGCTTGGCCACCAGCTTGGCTCTGCTCCCTCTCTCTGGGTAAAATCGATACCGGTGAACAGCACATCATGCCTCGCAAGGGTTCCGGTGAGAAATGAATCGGGTTTCCGGCTGGCTGGTGCACGAGAGCGGAGCTGGGAAGTGGAGCAGTATCGATGCACGTTGCTCGCTTGAAAGGGGAGGTTAATTGGCTGCCCGGGCTGGAGCTTAAATGACTGATCTTGATGTGCCGCTGGAAGCTGCTGTAAAAGAAAGGCTTGTTTTTGCCATTGAAGCCTTTCCTGTGGATGCCATCCGGCACTGAAGAAGGATCGATGGAGGATGCAATGTCGGTGTGCCTGTGTGATCTGATCCGTGGCTTTGAGTTCGTTCGGATTCATTGGCCTGCAACCAACCAAGCCTGAACCCAAATCCTCAATCATCAATCAATCAATCAATCAATCAATCCTCCTCCGTCGAATCAACCATCCTCATCTCATCGGGTCGACATCGTCCGTGTCCAATCTGAACGGTACGCCCTCCTCTGTCCCGCAGCTTCCCTCAGCTTCCCTCAGCTCCCTTGCGATCGGACTAGGACTTAGCTAGCCCCCCAAGCTTTGCTGTCTGGGAAGCCTTCTTCCGAGCTGCACCTGCCAGGTTTAAAATACGCTCCCCAAATTTAAAATAACCCAAGATAAAAGACTAAACCCACCCGATTCACAGGTATCGATACGTCTCCTGAAGCTTCTCGCGATCCCCTGGCCCTCATAGACCTCCCCGCAAAGGCTGTACGAGACCTCCCCCCCCAGCTCAGGCGACCCAGGTCGACGTCCCCGATCTGACGTTTTGCCCGCAGCTTAAACTGCAGGGCCGAATCCAATTCTGCTAGTTCCACCTCACCCGCAACACACTATAATCTCTACCCCTCCATATCTTGAACCCTCCCACTTTTTCCCATTTCCCATCCCGTCTACTCTTCCAGACCTCTCGAATCCCCGTTTCTCCTACACCCCCCCGACTGGCTTCACATATCACAAAAGAAACAGATACCTCCCTTAGTAAGGAACCCGGTTCCATTCTTCCGAACAGCTCAGCATGTTTTGGCGATTCGGTGGCTATGCGAATATCAGCACCATAGACACCATATTAGACAAGCCTGATGTCACCCTCGAGATCTTGCTCGAAGAACCAGACCTCATCCAGGAGCTCAAGCAGCACAACACCAAGCTCATCGAGTTCATCCGCGAAGATGCTGTCATTCGCAAGCTCCTCGAATATGTCATTGCACCCAAGATACCGGCTCCGACGGTAACGGGGAGCCCTGGTGACGCCAAGGCCTTACCGCTCACTCCGGACGAGGCAGAAGCTGCAGCGAAGGATGCGGAGGGAGAGAAGGTAGCAGAAGGGGACGGCGAGAAGGCTGCCGATGCTACCGATACCGCTCCATCGGATGATGCGTCCTCACCGAAGGAAGAGCAGCCGACGACTGAAGCTACACCGCCCCCACCGTCCACGAGTGACCTGGAACGGGAGAAAGCTGAGAAGACCCGGGCTAAATACTCGTACGTCTCTTGTGAAGTTCTCTCGAGCGAAACATGGTCGATATGCGAGGCTCTCATGGATAATCTTGACAACTTGCGGATGTTTTGGAAGTTCCTGGAACGGCCGGCACCCTTGGACCCCCTGCAGGCTGGATATTTTACAAAAGTGAACGAGACCCTCTTTGATAAGAAGACCGGCGAGATGATGGATTTCTTCAAATCAATTGAGAATATTGTACCCATGATGCTGAAGCATATCGACACTCCTCTTATTATGGATTTGATCCTGAAGATTATCAGTATGGAGAAGTCTGATGGCGGAAACGGTATCGTCGACGTGAGTTGCAGCTCTTCACGCATTCTTTCATATCAAAAGCTAACATCTCTCTCTACTACAGTGGCTATGTGCGAAGGAACTTATACCCCGACTCCTCTCCTTCCTCTCTCCTGAACACTCGTCAACCACCCAAACCTCTACCGGTGACTTTCTCAAAGCCATCATCACAATCTCCGCAAACGCATCCCAGAACGAGCAATCATGCATCGGCCCCAACAACCTCACCCGCCAGCTGGTATCGGAAAACAGCGTGGAAAGCCTGATCGGTGCAATGCTCAAAGGTGGCAATCCGCTCACCGTCGGTGTTGGAATTATCATCGAAGTCATCCGCAAGAACAACTCGGATTACGACCCCGAGGTTCAGGGTGGAATCGATTCTACTCCCTCAGGCCGGGACCCGATATACCTTGGCAATCTGCTGCGGTTGTTCGCCAAACACGTACCGGACTTCACGGGCTTGATCTTGAATTCCGAACCGACCGTTTTGAACGAAGATGGAACTCGAACGGTTAAGAGGAGAGAGTTGAAGGCTGCGTTTGGTGGGACAATCGAGCCCTTAGGCTTTGATCGGTTTAAGACCTGCGAGCTCATGGCCGAACTTTTGCATTGCAGCAACATGGGTTTATTGAATGAGAAAGGTAGTGATGAGTACGTTAGGAGGAGGGATGCGCAGAGAGAACAGCTCCGACGGCAAAGGGAGCTTGATCTGGCGACCCTCGTTGCTGGTAGACAGGATTTACGAGGATCTCTTTACAACCGTCCGACTTATCTCGCTGACAAGAAGGATGATGATGAATTCGAGAACGTAGCTGTGGGAACGGTGCTCGAGGAGGTCAACGATGGAGAGTTCGCTGAAGGGCAAGAGAAGATTAAGCCATCAACGGTAGAAGATCCTGCCACTTCGCCCAAGGAGGATAAGCCAGAGAACCAAGGTTCTGAGCCAGTCGTCACGGAACTCGAAGTCCCAACGTCTTCTCAGCCCGCTGGAGCGCTGTCTCCCGTCTCCGAAACTGCCAAAAGCGTCGAAGGTATCAAGATCGATGACGAGGATACTGTTATGCAATCGCCTCCCCCACCTGCTCCGCTGGATAAACCGGAAGTCGCCGACGAAAAGGCCGAAGGGGATAAACCAGACGAGCACATGTCATCGCCACCGACAATAACGGCGACCCTCGTTGACACCGTTCCGGCCTCCAAACCCGATGATAGCGAAAAGAGCACGGAAAAGCCGTTGCCACCGCTCCCAGAAAGTGCGGAAGCGATTACTGCCCGAGTAGTCAGCGATTTGCTCTTGGATCCGGAGCTCCTCAAGGCACCGGGGATAGAACTCGATACGGATGGTAGACCTCTCGTCGGTGACTACCTGAAGATGATGTTTGTTCAACATCGGGTCGTTCCCACAATACTTGTAAGTTTTGCAGTGCTATCTCTAGACAATTATGATCGGACTCTAACTCAGGGATAGGACTTCTTTTTCAGGTTCCCCTGGAACAACTTCCTCCACAACGTCGTTTACGATGTTGTTCAGCAAGTTTTCAACGGACCCATGGACAGGGGCTTCAACAGGCACCTTGCCAACGACCTTTTCATCCAAGGGAGCATTACGGATCGAATTGTTGATGGACAGAAAGCATCCGACAAGGCACAAGAAGAATCGAACATGCGGTTGGGGTACATGGGCCACCTAACATTGATCGCCGAAGAGGTGGTTAAGTTCGCTGAGCGACAGCCTGCTGCGACATTAACTCAGACGGTTCATGACAAGCTTCACGACGCCGCTTGGGTATACTATATGGAGCACACTCTCGCGGAAACCCGGGAAAGAGACAATGCAATTCTTGGTGGCGTAAGACCCGACATTATGGCTGGCAGACCTGGCATGGGTGGTTCGATGAGTGTGACGCAGACTTTCGGAGGAGGTGGGCTCGGACAGATTAGTGGTACGGCTGACAGCGGACTGGATACTATCGAATTACAGAACAGCGGGATCGGCGAGGGTGCGGATACGCAGCCGGCGGAAACGTTCGACGGCGACGACGGCGACGTAGGTGCGGACATCGGATCTCGAGCGGGACTTCCACATGAGGCCGGCGACAAATCGTTATCCGGATTCGGCAGCAGTTCCGACGAAGATGAGGATGAGGATGTACACATGGACAGCGATGACGACGATCCAATGAAGTTGGAGTTATCAGGCGACCGTAACCAAGTAAGATACCTACAACTCTTGCTTTCAGAAGATGTTGAGGACGATATTGAGGATGAAGAGGATGAGCACGACGCGGGGATTGGTGAGGATTTTGAACAGGGCCAGAGCAGCAGCAGCGCTACGGACACGAATACGACAGCGAAGGCGACTACAGAAGCAGACCAAGAAAAGAAGGGCAAAGATGGCGACGTTGATCATGAAATGGAAACGAAGGATGACCCGAAACGTGACGACGATGACGATGACGATGACAAGAAAAAGAAGCATGAACCCTTGGAGCCCTGAAATGCCTTTTTTCATTACGAATAGACGAATTATGTGAGCGACTGATCTTGTTCAAGCCCTTTTGGGTTTGTTTAATCGGCATCTCTCTTTTTCTTTCAGCGTAAAATAGAGGCCATCTCCTACCTGGATTATTTTTGGGTCTCATATAGACGGCTTACCGTAGCAAAGCTCTGGAATCTTTGTCTTTCCCTTCTTCCCCACCTTTCACTTTCGATTCTCTGATATGCTTTCGGCATAGCCTTTTTTCCTTCTTCTTTCCATCTTCACTCGCCGGCGTTTTCTTGATTTTGTGGTCCGTTGCATTGAATCCCCATGTATAAAAACACGATTCTTCTTGGGAGCGACGTCGGATTCTTATGGCTGACAATGGTTTCTATCTTACTCAATATCCTGCCCTGTTCCTTTCCTGTCTTCCTCTTCGCTATTCTGTTTGTTTCCTACTCTCCGGGCTCCCTTATCCTCCCCTTCAATTCACCTCCCTTTCCTTCTTTGATTTTCTTATCTGGCGTCTCGCAAATCGTCCACATCCCACAAAAGCTACCACATCACTCGACCTACGTTAGGCTCCAAGGGTTCTATAGGACAAAAAAAAAAAGAAAGAGGGTACTCAAATGATCATGAAGATGCGAAGAAGAAACACGCCTATTAGTCGTTTTCGGTCTGCTTCTGCTTCGCTCACTCTTCGCTGTCGCTGTTTCGTGAAATCCGGTAAAGCTGCTGTTCTGACCTGTTCAAATTTGGTCTCCAGAACTTCTCTGGTTTGAAAAAAAGAAAGACCATATAATCCCGTATTCCATTTACTGCCCGGTATTTTAAGACGTAAACCCCCGTCTTGACCGGATGCCGTCCTTCTAAGTATCTCAGTATTGTTCAGGTGAATGGAGTTATGCGTGAGATCTTTTTGGAATGATTTGGGAATTAGAGATAAAGGAATCATGTTTACTGATGCAGGCACCGTTTACCCTTTTCCGCAATCTGTTTCCTGGGATTTTACAGGCTTCCTCCTCCACATTATCGGCGAACGAAAGTGCGCCGTCATCATCATCAAGTTCTACGAATCCCGAGGGCGGTAGCGGAATTAAGCCTTTACGAATCGCTCTAAAGTGGCGCAAGATCTCTGAGAATCCGGAGGAAACTATCATCGGCCCCAGCGGCGGCAGCGGCGGCAACCAGGATATCGAAGGCGATGGGTTGATGGTGGAACATGAGGAAGTTTTTGATGAGGATGAGTTTACTCGGAGAGTTCTGGGGGATGATGGGGTGAGTGCCAGTTGTTGTGTGCCTCTGTCATATGTTGAAGAAAAGAAAGGTGAAGTTGCGGTTAAGGGTGCCAGCGACGAAGAAGATGGTGGTGGTGATGATGGGGAGGTTTATTATTATTACTACGGGAGGGATCATCATCACGATAAAGATGGGGGAGGGATGTTCCCCAGTGTGATGTTTATGCTTTCGGGGTATGCGTATAGTGTGATATTGTCGGCTGACAGTGTACCCTGGTTCTGGGGTGTTTGAAACTTCTTGCAGATGTCATCCGGTAGCGAAGATCATGGAGAATTGGGGGCGCATTCGCCGGTTATGTTGAACAAACCGCGGGGGAGGTCGTTACTCGAAGACGACGATGATGACGACGATGTCGACGACGACGATGATGATGATGACGACGACGTGGTTTCATCGTCGGATGAGGATGATGATGACGTGGTGGATTTGATTAAGGAATCCATGCCGCAGGAGGAGTTGCATAGCTTGCATATGTCTGATGATGATTTGGAGGATGCGGGGGATGATGATGATGATGACGACGATGAGATCGATTCGGACGATGAGAGTGAGTTGCCTAGTGTCCTGCCGCTGAGGATTGTTAGGGGGTCGGTGGATGCCGGTCGTAGTAATACCGGGGCCGTTGGGGCAGCCGCGGGTACGAGTGCCGCGGGTGCTAGTACTAGTGCTACGGGGAGCGGGAGCGGAGGGGTGGAAGGGGATGCGGTGGAGGAGGTTAACATCATCACGTTGGATAAGATTGATGAGCAGCTGGCGGATCCGACTATTGTCATGAGCAATGATTGACTGACCGTGGGGTACTTGGTTCTGGGGACTCTGGTTTTGGGGTTGGCGGTTGGGTATGTGGTTAGGAGGAGGTGGGTTAGTGCTTGATATATAGAGTAGAGGGGGGGATCGAGGCAACGATATACGTCGTGTTACTACGGGGTTTTTTTGGTCTTCTCGATGATATCCTTCCTGTTCTTCTTTTTTCGTTCCTCCACCCTCCGTCCTTTTGTACCGCTGATGGCCAGAGACGAATTTCTTTTCTCCTTCGTTGCTTTTGACTTGAAAAACAAGAAAAAAAAAACTATACCTTTTCAAAATAAAACAAAAATCATGTATTTCCTTGTCTTCGCGTCGTGTATATCTTTTTTTATAGAAGAAGGATACCCGCAACAGTAGCTAGCAATGATGCAAGTTACACTGTTTCCCGCTTTTTAGTTGTGGATATCCTCGTCATTGATGATTGGGGAGTGAGACCGAGAAAGAAAGCATTCGCTTCGACTTTATTTTGTATAAAATGTCGCCGTATGTACATCCAAGACTTACACGGACCGGCGTTACCAGTCGCATTTGCATGATTCGTCCGCCATGGGCTCCACTCCGCATCTAGCATGTATAAACAGTGTTTATTTAGGTGGTCGTTGATCAAGATATACGTTTTTCCAGCTATAAGAATGGGCGAAAGGTGTCAGTTCCAAATTGTTATGCCGGCTTTGGAAGTATCAATTGATGGCTTTGTACGTACCCTCCACTGCGAACTCAATTCGAACCCCTTCGGTGCCCTCGGTGCATCCGATTGCCCTCTGTGATAGTTTGTGAGACGTTGGTCTCGCCTCATCACTATTTACGGTGCGAGGAGTTGTATGGTCAGTAAGAGGTGTTATGGGAGGGCTGCGTGGGTTTCAATTACTTTGCTATTGATTGTAGAAGGTATATGTTAGCGGTGGATTCTGCTTAAGAGTTGTATACGGTGTGACGGGGAGAGAGCTTACGCGATCCCAGATGTCTGTATTGTATCTCCTAGGCTTGTAGCCTTCGGCAATGTATGAAACCGTCGACATACCGGCACCGGAGACGGTGAACATCTACGAGGAGCCAGAATATGGTTAGTCGGGATGGTTGATGTCCTTTCAATTCGGCAGTTTTGGGAGGGACGTACGGCGATGACGAGGCCGAAGGGGAGGAGGGTTTCCCATGGGACAGGCATGGTGAGGTTGTGGGTATCGTGGTATTCGGTGTGGATTGTGGATTGGATGTCGGTGGTTCCCGTTGGGGGGGGGTTGTAGACGTTGTGACTTTGGGCGTCGGGTCCGTTTGGCAGGACGACCGGGAATGCGGTCGGTTGCAGCACCGCCACCGTTCACACCGCCACAAATTACGGAGCTGTGGCTGGTGGCCCAACGTCCAGGTTTATCGCGACCAAACACAGACTAACTTGGACTGAAAGTATAACACAACTTGCATCGTTTTTGCGCGCATCGCGGCAGGCAACATCCCATCCCACCTCGAGCTTTTAGCGCCCCCCGATTCGATAACAGGTCAACATTTACGGCTCCTGAACTTGGGAGGTGCTACTGCTCCTGCTCCTTCTCACCCTTCTCTTTCGCAACTTCCCCTTATCGGCGACTACGGCTGTTCAATCGGGAACACGCGTCGATAAAGAGACACTTTGTTCCCCGACCGGTGGGATAGGTGTGTCTTTTTGGTTCCAAAGGGGAGTATCCGGGACCCGCTTTGAAGGTATCCAACCTGGGTAGGAGAGGTCTTGGCTCTTTCTGGTACCTACGCCCCCAAACGCGATACTCTCTGGTCCCCGACGTCAAGCGATATTTTTGAGGGAACACTCCGGTGGAGACGTTTTATATATTGGTCATTCCTCGGTGGTCGGTTTTAAAAACACTCGGGCTGGGTGGGTGTCTTTCGACGATTTCGAATATCGAACGGGAACCCTCCAGATTGATTGGGCAGGGACGAACTTGAGGAGGAGGTGGTATCAGGCAACATATCCTTTTTCGACCCATATCCCGGCCGCCGCATGACGGGTATCTGTACCTTTCGCTTCGATAAGATAGGGTGGTAGTGGCCTTGGAGATTCGTTCTCTGGAATCAGCAAGGGAAGCAAGGGGGTGGAAGGATAAGGAAGAAGCGGGAAAAACACGGTTTAGCGATTTCGGTTTATTCCAACTGTAAACGATGACGACGGCGGTGAAGAAGCGAAAGGTGTGTGTGTTTCTGCTTTGCCCGGACTTCGTCGTTGCTGTACAAGCTGTGGAGCGTGCTAATTGCTGGGCGTCTTTGGTTTGGTTAGAGGGATTCCGACGACGAAGGCGACGAATCGGATACACCCTCCACACCTGTCCCGCGAAGCGCTGGCACTGGAGCTTCTAGTACGAGCGAGGGTACCAGTGCTAGCGAAACTGGTAGCGATAGCGAAACTGGAAGCGAAACCGGTAGCGACGATAGCAGCGGGAGCGAGAGTGGGAGCGGTGACGATCGAAGCGCATCCGGTGATAGCGATAGCGACGACAGCGGGTCAACGGACGATAGTACGAGTAGCAGCAGCAGCAGTGACGATTCTTCGTCGTCTGGTGAGGAGGTATGGGACGGACAGTCGGATGATAATGAGGAAACGACGGGGGCGTCGCCGATACGGTGCATGTGAGTCTTTCTCGTCCTTGGATTGTTGGTGCTTGAGGAGGTTGAGCTGACTGGGTACTGTTATTTGGTAGATTTTGTGGCGGAGAGGAAGATGAAGACCCCAGCGAGACTTATGAAGAACCGTTGGAATGTAAAATCTGTAATAACACTGGTGAGCTGAGCTGGATATTATATCTGTCGCCGTGTTATATTGTCGCTAACTCGTCAAAGCTCATCGGCAGTGTGCTCGTAGCCACAAAGGACCCGGTCAATTGGCAGCTGATGGCGAAGACGGTAAGCCATGACCCATTGTTCATCTGGCGCCGAGCTAACACGTATGATGTCCATAGCTATTGCAAACTGGCGATGCATAGGTTGTGTCGGCCTGGCCTTCGAAGACGACGCCGCAGACGCAGCCGAGGAGAGAACTACCCCCCGTCTAAAACTCAAAGTCACGCCCTCACAAGGTCGAAACGCTGGAGGAAAGGCAACTCCAAACGCCCCGTCTACTCAGAACAACGATGGTACAGCAAGACGATTACGGACACGGCATTCCGACGAGTTCAAAACACCTTCTGAATCCCGACCGCAACGGCAGACCAAGCGGACGGGGAACCTTCAGCTTCAGACAACAATAGGACTAGACGGTGCAGAACACGAACGCGATACCTCCACGCCTATCAGGATATCTAGTCGGCAGCGGAAGACGCGATTCCCAGAAGGGTCATCTCGAGGCGCCAGCATTCAAAAGTCAAACCAAGGACTCATCCTAAAGCTCAAGTTCAAGCCAGAGAAACTTGCTTATGCGATAGCTACATCTTCCACCATCCTCGCTCAATTCCCCAAGAAGGGCCAGAAGATGTCTTCGCAACCCTGGATGACACCGGGCCATAATCCGTTCCAGCCGCAACCCCAAGTCCAATACTCGCACTATACCCTTGCACATTATGAAAGCGTCACGGACGAAAACGTGAAGCCATACGGAGGGATCCTCAATGAGACCGAGGCCGACACATCGAAAACATTGCCTCTGGCCGCCGAAAAGATCAAGTTCGATAAGGCGAGACAAGAGGCAGATGAAGAAAAGGCGCAGAGGGAAGCCATGCTCGCTGCCGCGATGCCGACGCCAAAACCCAATAGGAAACACGATCAAGGGTTAAGAGCTAGCAGTCATGCTAGCATGATTAAATCTGTTCATTTTGGGAACCACCAGATAGACACGTGGTATGCGGCACCGTATCCTGAAGAGTATAGTAGAAATCGAATACTATATCTCTGCGAATTTTGCCTTAAATACATGAATTCGGAATTCGTTCAGTGGAGGCATCGGGTAATTATAATCCCTCCAATGACATCCTTTATTTAGGACGCCTGCTAACGCCGCTCGCCAGCTAAAATGCCCCCACAAGCACCCCCCAGGTGATGAGATATATCGTGATGGGACTGTTTCAATATTTGAAGTCGACGGGCGAAAACAACCAGCATACTGCCAAAACCTGTGCTTGCTGGCTAAGTTGTTCCTTGGCTCCAAAACCCTGTACTATGATGTGGATCAGTTTTTGTTCTATGTCATGGCGGAGTACAATGAGACCGGGTCCCATTTCGTGGGGTACTTTTCCAAGGTAACATATCCCTGATCGAAGGTGCGGGAGCGGGGCTAATAAGAATACTAGGAAAAACGTTCAACGAGTTCAAACAATGTATCCTGCATCCTAACTCTACCCATTCACCAGAGGAAGGGGTACGGACACCTCCTCATTGACTTTTCTTACCTTCTCACAAGGACGGAAGGACGACTAGGTTCGCCCGAGAAGCCGTTGTCGGATCTTGGGTTGGTCTCCTATCGCAATTACTGGAAACTTACGCTATGTTACCTCTTACGAGACTTCGATGGAGCAACAAGTGTCCAGGGTAAGTTTCTCATGCCGTTCCCCTCAATGTGCGTCGACGCTGACTGCGCCTTGTAACAGCAATGTGTGACCAAACCGGGATGACCGCAGACGATGTGATCAGTGCGTTGGAAAATCTTCAGGTGCTGATTCGCGATCCCATTACCAAGACATACGCCTTCCGTATCGATAGGGAGTTGATGCAGACGATCATCGATAAATGGGAAAGCAAGGGGTACGTGAAGTTAAACCCACGGGCCCTCGTTTGGGTACCGTTCGTCATGGGAAGGCAGTCGCTCCTTTACGCCGCTCCACCTACGATCGCGCCTCGGGAGGATGAACCTATTCTGGAAGAAGGTGTACTGGTGGATCAGACAATAGGCAGCACGCCGGCCGCCACCAGTGTCAACACCCCTAAAGACAGTACCGCGGATCATGAAGACTCTGCATCCAGCGGTAAGAGTGGAGATCCCATGGACCTTGACTCCGGCATGCCTCAAAAGACTACTGCCAATCAAAAAAAAGCGCGTAGCCCGGCCGTTACCACAACGCTCACTCCACCCGAAGAACCCCCAACAGTGAGAAAGGGGAACACTTCGTTTATCAGACTCGGCGACGACCCGTTCCGAAGAGCCGCCTCAACTCCGGCAAAGGAACTGCCAACACGGGTTGCCGTCGACCCCAACTACATCCCTCCGAGCCGTTTCCAATTGGTATCGAATACTCCGGGCTCTGGGCTTAAGAAGCCCAAGTTCAACCGATCACCCTCCGCCGCGTCTTCAAATTCTAAAACCCCTCAACCATCCCGAGTAGTATCAGCTCCCCCGGCTGCAGCTCGTGCCCAAAGCGTATCTGATCTTAAAACCCCATCATCATCTAGGAAGTCGCAACAGCAGCCGACACCCCAGCAGCAGATCCGAAAAGCGAGGTCCAGCCTGTTCGAGGAAGCAAGAGAACCCCACAATATGACCATCATTCGGCAGTCATCACGGAAGTCAACAAGAGTTTCACTAGCCCCCAGAGGACTCGTCCCGTCTCCCGCCCCCAGTAGGGAGGGACAGATCACGGTCATAACTAATGGTACGGGTGGGTACGATTCCACAGATCAAATGAGCGATTCTGTCAAATCTGTCAAATCGGAATTGCCAGGTGCAAAGCCGTGAGCAACCAGATTCCTAGAAATGCATCCGAGAAGCATTCTTCATCTTCATAACCCCCACGTATACGCTACATCATACCTTAATAATGGCACTAGGCCTGGGAGGCCTGGGGTTCACGGTTGCGGTTGCAGTTGTTTCCTTTCACTCTACCTTTATGACGTTTCTGTATCTTACGCTGGCGCAAAATGGACGAGCAATCGTCTTTTTTTAAGGTTCTGCTTTCGCAATTCCTGCTTATCTGCACTGTCGTCTTACTCTCGCGTTTACTTTTTCTTTTTCTTACCGAGGGGGTTCTACCATCGCTTTGTCTAGCTGGCGTCTCCAAAGATGGTTTTTCGTGTTGTCTCTTTCTGCATATTTTACTAGTAGTATTGGTATTCGCAGGCTGGCTGAGTCTCGGTTTTTCTGTTGTCCCACACGATGTGCAACCTTTAAATACATCACGACTCAATTGACACTAGGGATATACCCGCTTTCTTATATTGTAGTGACCGTTACTCTATCTACGAGGCTAGGGCGTATCCCTTCCAAGTAAATTCAGCTTCATACACGTTTTATCGAAATAGTTATCGATAGCTTAGTTAAGTAAGTATGTGCCTCGGCATGTGCACTGATAATTATACCCCATAAGCCTGTATCAAGCGTTGTTTTTGTGGCATTTCCGTCGCCAATTTAGGCCAGTCTCGTACCAATTTAGGTAACGTCGATCTATACGACTTAGCACCGGGACAGCAACCGGATAACCGGCTCAATGTTGAATTTCACCATCGCTATCGATCGAGATGGTCTATTTGATTCTGTGAATAGCTGATGATACTTGCTCGTGACTATGATAATTGACTTGGTAGTAGCCATATATTTCTATTCTACTTGACGGTAATATATGTTTTCGCTCATCGATCAAGACCCATCAATATCCATAGATCGAATCAAAATTTTCACGATTAGGTTTAGATATCGGATATTTACCAAAGTATGATCTGGTATGGTGCATATTACCTTTCTCGCTCGTCGCTTAGAAACACCTCGATCTGAGGAGTATATATTGGCAATGTATAATGTAGCTCCGTGCACAGGCTGCGGCATCTGTCAAGTATGCACATGGATGACACGTTTGGATGTCCAGACCCGGAATATCATCCCACCGCTGTCAAAATGATAGTAATTGATAAGTAAATATTGGGTAGAGAAGGGCGAGGAAGGGAAATAAGGCCTCAGCAACATATATCCCCTTCACTATGAAGTTTAAGACACACGACCTAGTCTTAAAACGGGCAGAACTTCTGGCGTCTAAGTACTACTAGACCAGGCAGAACCAGTAGCTCGAGGCCTAAGCACAGCGGTGTCACGCAAAACTGAGCAGATCATGTACCGAAATTTTCGCGCTCTGGCTCTCATCCTGCAGGCATTGCCTCCAAGACGCACCTCGGTTTCGAGGAGGTCTCATCCGTTGGGATTTCCAACCTCTGTGGAAGCGTCTAGCCCAAAGGCTATGACAGCTACACAGCTCTTCTTGCATGGGTGTCTCGTTCCACACTAATGCAAGCTGCTGTGCGGGGGTCTGCCAAAGCCATTGGCTGCAGAGCTCTGACCCGGGCTTGCCGCCGCCACCACCCAACAGAAGCCCCCAGGACCCCCCATATTACACGGTTTACTTGGAAGGTCACAGGACCAATTCTGACACAGTCGTTTCCTGGGTACATAGTACGCAACCGTTACCGTAGGACAATTTACATTAAATTTTTTGGGAGAGACTGTTTCGCTCCCGTCTCATTCCACTGGTTTCTGTCATTCTGTTCCCATGGAAGGCATATACGTCAGCTGTTCCATGTTTTTGAATTTCCTTCCAATCCAAAGGAATACTATTATGATAATGGCCACCACTCCCATGCATGCATGGTATCATCCATACATGATAGACTGGTCAGCAAGAGATATAACATATAGCAGTTATAGTATTATGTTCGATCAAGCGAAGTGATATATTGTAAGCGCTCTTACTCAAGAATTTGCTCAGTACGATCAAATGCAACGGGCCGGAATCATGGTCTCACGTACCGGCGACGCGTCTGTTCCTGTTCGTCTGGAGCTGCGGATTCACAAGCCGGAATGCGGTGTATACCGATATATGTCGCGGATCATACATGCGACATACGAAGGCTCGGGAAACAAAGCTACAATTTGAAAGTTCCGAGCAACTGCCAGTAATCAGGTCGGGCTATGATACGAGAGCATTTTCCTGAGTGCTATAGCCTGACGGTCAACCGGAACCCAACCCTGCGACAAAGTAAGATAGGGTTTCCTTGTATGCTCTGAGAGGTTGAGGTAGGTATCTTCACGCACAGGCCATTTTTCCAATATATATTGGTACCAATTATAGGAACTAACGCCCACGATACTTTCCTGCAGTTTCGTTCGCTCCATGCTTCCCTTTTACCCTCCTGATTTCCGGAATTTCTCCCCTGTATTATAAGGAACTGGTACGCTTGGAGCCTGGTGCGGTATCTGCAGTTGAATGTACCTCCTGCTTTCACATATATTCGGGAAGTGGAGTCGGGGAATTTTCAAGGGATCTGGTGGCTCAACCGCTCTTTTATCCCTATTTTTGCTAAATTCAAAGCTCGTGGTAAGAAGCATGAGTGCAGGCCAGAGTCGACCCATGCCGATACCCGAATACGTTTATTCTCTAGGTTCGTTCGAGGCTCTCGATGCGGGGTTCCGGTGTTTGGATTTCATCCTATTTATCCAGAGCGTTCACCAGCGTGGTACGGATCCGAGGATTTGCGACAGGCAAAATGGGGAATTTCAACGATGGTTTGAAGGGTAGGCAGACTGGGAATTTCCCATTGAGGATTCGAGGACAAAGAGGTTAAATTCAAAGGCATGAGGAAAAAACGTGGGCGCATTGCCTGCATCTTGCATTGGGAAAATCCGGGACATAACTAGCGAATTGTGGGATCTCGGTAAAAAGTCCATTCAGCCGGCCGTCTGAATTGAAAGGGTTTTTTAAGAAGAAAAATATATCTCGACCGTTCCCCCCAATTTTGGTCGGCAATTCAGAACGATATATCTACGCCGAAAGACAATACACTAGCCTTGTCGAGTATCCCCTTTGAACTCAGTACCGGTTGAATCCCCGCCTTTTGTGAACTACCGGCTTAGCATTGTGCAATTGATATTTAGCCCCTTTGCTTGAACTATGGTAACAAATCCGAGCCTATCTTGCCGAAGTTCTATTTGACACTGCTTAGCTTGGCTTTATAATGCATTAATCCGCAAACTGTGCCATTGCATTTTGCCTTAGGCCGGAAAACTTGCGGGTCCATATAGCCAGAGCAGGAAGTAGCGCGGTACGTTATGTTACGAAGCAGAAACACAGAGCTTCTGCCTGGGGAACCTTACCAATCTGCTTAAAAGGTCAGGTGACAGTATGTTTTATTAGACCACGGTTTGAAGCTTGTTATAGTTTTCGTGTCTTAATATGATTGCTGTGGTCGTGTTACACATCAGATAGGTTTTACCAAGACGAACCGGCTAAATTAAAAACCCACATCCACACATTTCGCAGCTCATGCAATGTCGAATACCTTGGACAAGGTGCTCCATACTTTGGGTTCCCATGGTATGGTGGTCCGAGCTCTGAACTTTGGTTCCATAGATGTCTGTGCCAGAAGACGTAATGGTTTCATCCAATTCCATACAATCTCCATTCGGATTTCTAGAACCGCCTCCTCGTTGGCAATCTATCTGTTTCGACACCGCAGCACGTTGCATTTGGTCCGTTCATTTGCGTTGGCACCCTCCAAGACTCGGTTCCCAAGCGCAGACCAGGTTCCGACCCTTCTTCCCATTATAAACCGACGAATCGCAGCCATCTTCCGGGAGTACTGTCTCCGCACGGGCCTACGGTCTTCGCCTTCTGTAATTTGTCCAAATTAAATCACCTTTTGTCTGTGATACTCTTGCATTGGCGGCCAAGTTTTTTTTTCTCGCACACTTTTTATTTCACATACGAGATGAAATACTATTGTTTGTCCCTGTGCATTATAGCCACTGTGGGGAATTTTACAGCAGGCAAATGGTTGCATTGATGGCCGAGTCTTTAATAACATATCACGTCTCTTGCATCTGGTGTTAAGTAAGCCTGATAAGGGGTGGTGGAGGGGGCTTGAATCTGGAATCTCGGGAGGCCAATGAGCTGCAGTGATCGCATTTAGCCAGATATAACGATCACAGGAACCAAATCTCAGTTCAACCTGGTTCTTGTTTAAAAATCTTCGGCTGCAGGTTGGGGAAACGGAAGGGTTGCAAACACATTTTTTCATGTAAAAGGAAACCTATATAACCGGTTTTAAACAAGCAAAAGAAATATATCTGGTGTGGGAGTTAGAAGGGAAGGGAAAGGGAAAGGAAAAAAAAAAAGATCAGATCACGAACTCTGGAACGAAACTTCACGACTGCTCAATTGCCCCACCCTGATGCAGAGCCCTAATTTGGTATAAATGCAGATATATCCACGGCTGGTAAAATATAAAATAAAATGATACGAAGCACAAAACCGCCTTTTAACCGGGGAGCGTATATTTAATTGAGAGAATGCAGCTGGATTATAAGCACCCCCTCAGGGTTCCTGCGTGCTAGAAATGCTCAGGTATTTTGATTGGGGCGTGACTGCACCTGCTGACATGACGTCTGAGGCTCTTTTATCCATATGTATGGCTGAAACGCTAGTATCTGCGAGCCGTGATTGTGTATGATAGCACTAGCTTGGACCCAGGAGCGAGCTGAGAGCCACCACATTGCTGCAGCCCATGGTTACAGAGAAAAAAAGAGGGCCCTTATCCGGAAAGCTTCTCGAAAAGCGGAGGATATTAAACTCTCGGATTATTCCTCGCGTGGTGTTCGAAGGCGGTGTGGTCTTTTGCATCGGCCAAGTCTGTGAAGACTGCAGCCCAGATGCTCCATAGAATATTCCTGCACTACCCAGAACCATTCCCATGGCTACAATGGCAGCGCCGGCAATATCCTCAGAAAGATACCAGCGGAACCAGACCAGCCATAATCCGCCCCCTATCAAATCCAGGCATTTGCTTAGGAATTCCTGTCCGAAGCTTTTCGAAGAAGTGTGGGAGTTTCTATTCCATGGATGTGAGCCAATTCGCATGCATAACGTCCGAGTGTCCCTAACGACGTATGAGCTGTCAATGGATATTAAGTTACAACCCCGCCCGTGCTGCCGCCTAGGGCACCCTCCAGAAGCTCTAGAAGATAAATTAATTTAATTTAATTTATCGGAATGGCATCGCGAAACAGGGAAAGCCCAGGGAATAAACGCTCACAATCACTCCTTCACGGAAACAACTCACGTTAAGCGTCCCCAGTGCTGTATAACTGCCCACCGGTTGGTCTTCCCGACGATACAGTCCCATTCTCAGGGATGAATACGCATTTGCCCGCATCATGACTCGAGATACGGGACTAAGTATCCATAGTGTTTTGAGGAGATGTGGATCAGTGGACCACTAGATGTATTTTGCACAGACCCGTCAGCATCTTCAAACTCGTACTTGGAATTAGCAAAATACCACCACGAGTCTCGCCGTTGTCCGAGCAGTTATGATCGCCAGTACCAAACCGTCTCGCCCGAAACCCCCAGAATGAGATCTTAATATGACCCTCTATATTATGGTTGCAACCGACATCACCCTTGTTTCGCCATAGAATTCGCGTCAATTTTATAATGAACCGAAATTTAAAACAAGTCCGGTGGTATAGACCGGCGAATGAAATGTAGTGTCCAGTCTCGAATAGAGCGCTCCCCAGGGCTCGGAAAGCCTTTCCTAGCATTAAGTTGCTCAGCCGTTTTTTTTTAGAGCTCTGACAATTGAGGAGAGTGGCTCAAATCTATGGCTTGAGAATCCCGCTTCCCGGTTATAGATGTTTCATATATACAGAAACTCGAACGATCGGGCCTAGGTTTCCACCGTCAACCCCGGACGATATTGACAAAGATTGGGTTTAACTTACTTTATAAATGTTTCGAGATTTAAAATTGGCAACAGTGATGCGGAACAGCACGTCATATTTGGAGCTATCGGATATCCTGAGGATGATTTTATCTGTAATCTAGAGCCCTTGAAGCGTATATGCCAACTAAGTTATTTCCATATTGAGAATTAGTGCTTTAGTTAATTAGTGAACGCTAAAAAAATTAAATTACTGATAAGATATCGATACGAGGTCACACTGGACCACTGGATCGCTATGTTCCTTTCCGAGATTTGTCTCAGGAGCAGTCAGGTTGTCATTTCTTGGACGTGTGAAATTGGAAAGGCGGGGCGGCAGATTCGCCGTGCAGGCACAATCCATCTGCATGCACCTCATCGCCGTGGTTAACGGTTGTTGAGGAACTTCAAAGAACGAATTGGTGTGGAGTTTTTCGAATCTTCATTGGCTCAAAACGGTGGCACCGGCCATAAACACTTTGCGAGTATAGCAAATTGCGCATAAGAACGGTTTTGACAGGCTGTATCCGGACCACAACCCATGGGATCCTTCAAGGTCTAGGTTCTCGGAGAGTTAAGAGGCTTGGTCAGTCTACCGTGCCGTCTTCCATGCCGAGGCCTGTATGCGAGTTATCTGTTCTGGAAAGAAGTACCACCATCAAGGTCGGGATAATCTTTGGATCCTTCCCGAAGGAACCGTCTGCTGTCAAAGCCTGGTCAGTAGTCGTCGACAATCTATGGGAACCGGTAGGTATAGGTCTTGTAACCTTGCATCCCAGGACATGGAGACCCCTCTCGAAGCAGGAAAGTGACTTTGGGAAGAAAGCAATGCTACCATCGACAAAATCGCTCGTCCCGTTGCCACCGGCGTATAGAAATTGGCTAATGCAGAGGTAAAACCGTACGCTCTCGATAAAGATCCGAGATTCCAAGTGAGACGTCTCGCGAAGAGCCTGGTCGCAAATTTACATTCACCACATTCTAGAAAGGCACATATGAGGATTATGTTAGCATCAAGATAAAACTAGCTCCTGAGATAGAGCTGCCATTTGGAGGAACGGAAACGATTTCGCTATGAACTGAATTTCCGGGATAAAGGGAGAGAGCGAGGGAAACCTGGGGGCAACAAAGTATTTCCGAGAGACATAGGTACCACCAACGCCCTCCATTAACGAACCGGGTCATATGGAAGAACTGGAATCTCCGGTGCACCTGACAGGGAATTGCTACGACAGCTGTCCGTGGGGCATGCACATACCTGCCGCGTTCAACTGGCCGAGAAATGTGATCCACTGATAGCGACCCAAAGCCAAATATCTTTGACAAAGGCGAGCGGAGTTGGTAGCTTCTGTTGTCGCTTCCAGCTGCAGAAGCAGGTTCTTACCAGGCACCACGTGTGTATGTTTTGTGTAAGACATCGCCAGAACGGCCTCTCTGGGAAGGACCTCAACTGATAAATAAAAAGAAAAGAAAAAAAAGAGCATTGTTAGTTAGATTTCGACATCATATTCAAAAGATAGGAAGGCAGCGGTCATTCGGCTTGGATCTCACGTATGTTTACTTCTTTCTCGATTTACGGGGCCCCATTTGACGCCGTATGGACATCACAGCGCGATCGACTGGCGGCAGAACGATCCTATAATGCCATCGCTTTAATGGCACAGAGAGTCCCCATGCGCAGGTGTGTACGTATGTACATATGTTCGGAGAGGTGTAGTAATCCTGGAATTAAAGCGGTGTATTATTGACACCTCTCACACAATTTGCATTTAGCAAAATAGAATCGGCGGCACCGACAGCATCGTGTACCTCTTCGGATTATCGTGCGAACAGGGTGTTTGGAGAAGATATCCGTGAGACTTCAAGATTGCCCTAGTCACTATAGACTCGGCTATTTCGAACAGGCGAATATAGGTAAAGCAGAAACGAAAGCGGAGTGGTCTGACAGGCGGTTTCGCATGCAAGAGAGGCTGATTCAAAGGAAGTAGCTGAATCGAAAGTCTGGAGTTAAAAAGCGATCCGAAAGTTTTTGATTGCTGCCTGCTAGACGTATTCACATGCCCCTAGACCCTGGGTGTGGTCGGGAACAGGAAGACCTATGATCCCTGGATCCACGGAAGCCGCTTGGCGTTGTCGTGCCGTTTTTCGGAATTTATGAGATACACATGTTAATGCAAAGCGCAGGGCTTGTGATAGAGCAAAGGCGTGCTGGGAGATGATATTGGTATAGTTCGCAGCCTGTGGAGCCCGCAAGGCATTCTCAAGTTAGAAGTCGTTTCGAAGAAAACCGGAGACTGCCAGCAACGCAAAATGGTCGTCTGGCAGCGTTGGGTTTTAGATCTCTGCTCTGGCCGTGATCCACCGCCCAGCCCGGCGCATATATTTGATTCAGGAACAATAATGCTGCTGGAGCTGTGAGGTCTAGACACCCGAAGCCTGTGCGACCTGGTGTCTCGTTTAGCCTCCACATGCGAGCCGTTTTATCTGTTTGAAGCTCATGGAAGGACAAATATAGTGGTGGAGATATACTGTTCTTGCTAAGGTCCCCACTCCCGTGCATGTTGCAGAGGTGAAGATTTGTTTCGCATTTTTGCGCCACGTTTCGCCATCCGAAGCCGGATGGATCGCTTGCATTTTTAAACTGTCCCGTCGATGGATTTCGACTCGGGGTTCGAGTGATGTTAGCGGGAGAAGCCGAAAATATCATTATTGAATGACAGAGCTGAGCCGATCGAGTCTGCCAGGGACATGCAATGACTTCGAAGGAAACCTAGAGTTCGATCGATTAGGAAGGGAAAGAGAGAATCCCGGGGAGATAGGACTGTCTACGGGTGCTAGTCAAGTCTGGTCTGGACTACCTGGGGGTTTGGATCCGATGGCAATCTCAGATGTCCCGTAACTCTCTGCCTCATGTTTTGTATTAATAGTAACTTCATCTGGCAACTCGTACTTCCGTGCTTTCAAGGTCCATGTATCGATCTAGCTGGCTGCCTTTGCGATATATTTAATATTGATTTTAAGGTTAGGAATTTATACGGAGTGTTTTGTTAATTAAATGCGCATGCCTGGTATAAATAACCTTATTTTCGAATCCGATATATCGAATTCCGATGGAGAGACTGTCTAGGTTTCACTTTGAGTCGTGGTCCGATTAGCTGGGCCTCGATGTTTCGTTTTAATATTCGCATCTCTTCGCAAAGTTGACAAATCGCTTAGTGTCTTCGAACCTTTAATCAATCCGAAAAGGTTCAACATAGCCCATGCAGCGACCAGGTAACGGTGATCCGTATGGACGCCAGCGAAACCTGGCGGTATCCGGACCAAGATGGTCGCGACTTACCTCATCGGTTGAGCATGAGCGGGGCGAACTGCAGCCTGTTTGTCTTGAAGCGTTTTAATTCTTGCCGCTTCCGCTCAAGCTACCGTTGGATTAACATTATCAAAATGCGGGAGCTGGCAAAAAAAGGTCTTGTGCTCGAACGTCGAGATAACCCCGGCTGCTAAAATAAGACTTCGTTTGTTTCGCACGAAACTTGACAGCCCAAAAGATGGGTATCGAACCAGCGACCAGTTGGGGTAATTAGTTGAGGCCGACGAGACAATTGCGCAAAGAACTTCCACATCCTTGTTCCCTGCATATGGCCAATATTAAATAGAGGCGCCAGAGTGCCGCCGGCGTCCTCAAGGTAGATGATCCGTAGGACTCAATGAAACATAAACCGAAAAAACCGTACTTTGCTCGAGGAAATAGCGGGAAATGAAAGGGAAAACCTGAAATAAAAGAAAACAATGCTCGCGCCGCAGTCAAGCAGGCGATTTTCCTATCAGCTGGATAGCGTGCATAATGCTCCGATGAAAAAAGTATATTCGGTTCCTTAAATACAATATGTCTAAGAACCGCTGTGGGGGTTTCGAATTTCGAATTCCTGGCTGAAGTTACGGCTGGACAGCTGTCGACGGGCTCCCGAACCGATGCTATAGCTGTGATACTGCATACCTGGCGTAATATCATTGAGATGAAGGGCAAAGCTTGGTGACGATGACGACCGAATCGGACCCTCAGGCATGACACCCTCTCTTGCCAATTTTGCAGAGGGTGGACGTCGCAATCTTGCCTATTAGTTAGTTCCTGGTATTCTCCGCTCGCACATCGAAGAAAAAAAGAAAAGGTTCTTTGAATGTCAGTAACTGCCACTCCACTTTCTCCTGTCGACAGCAGAGACATGACCAGCTTGCAGCCTGGTAAGCGTACAACCAGGAGTCCTGGGGTGATGCTTGTGGGGCGTGCCTTCTTGTGGAGCCTGCATGAGTTCCTTCCTCCCTGGGAGACAATGGCGATGCTGTGCAAGGATGGCCCCGAACACCCCCCCAATCCAAGGTCTACTTCCTTTTTCCGCTCTCTCGGATTGCATCTCGAACACCTTTTGCCATTCGCTCGTCGTCCTTTAATCGGCTTACCCCTCGACAGCGCACCCGTGCTCTGAGGGGGGGAAGGCCCAGTTGCGGGAAAAAGGAACGGCTCCTTTCCCAAGAGCCAAGCCAAATACTAGTTCCCTTCTCTCCAGTTTGACAAGGTTCATTGTAAAAAGTAGATCAGCCTGGAGTCCATCGATCTCGTTCAATATTATCATCCGGACTCTGAGGACTGACCTTCCAGATAGTCCTAAGCTGGTAGATGTCTCTCCCTAGAGAATCCTTGGTCAGAAGGGTGCTGATTCGCTAGTCTTCCCAACGATCCACAGGTGGACAGACACCGTATCTGAAGAAGCTGCCTAGTATCGTATAATTCATGATCCTGCTGACGGTATTCAGCGCCGACGCCAGCAATGACCAATGCCCAAGCTGCGTGGTGGCACTGCGTTCTGCTCGGACCAAGGTCAAGCGCGATCCTCTTACCTGCCTTCCATGGGAAGCCGGTTCGGGTCGGTACCACAGATAGCGAAAGAACAAGAACAAGAACGAGAACGAGGGCACCGGACCCATCCACACCCATTCCACTGACTGAGAGGTTCTCTCGACCGTGCAAAAGCAAAATCCCAGGGATCGAGGGAAATCATAACTATAGTGCAGCGAACTATCGCGAAGCAAAAAACAAAAAGTACTCGCATACTTTTAAGAGGCCAGCCGGCCAGGACCGTTGTACGGTCCCCGCGAGGGTTTGTTTGCACACCGCAGTCCGTCTGGCCCACCTTTCCGGCTGCTGCTTCCTTAGTGACTTTGAGTCTACCATGAACCGATTGCATGCCTCTGGTCGTTCCTGCTCTTCCTGTCGGAGCTTATTGTTAGCAATCTTCCTAACACATATTAACACTCGGTTCCCCAGCATTTCAAACCGGAACCCAGGCTCCTCCAATTCATCCTGAAGGTGTACGGCCTCGCTTTACGGCGGACCTGATCTCAACTTTTATTTCGATATTTTAGCCTTTTCCCAGGACGCAGAGAACTAGTCTCAGCTATAACTGCTCCTACGTCCCACCTCCTTCCACAGAGCTGATACCATTTAGGAGATCTAGCATATATTTCGTAGCATCCCGCCCCCCCGAGTATTGTGTTCCTTTTTCTTTATAATCGCAAGCTACTGGCAAGCGGGCCCGGTCTTTCTGCGGAGACTCTCAGAAGCAACCCTCCCACATCCTACCCCATATATATACTCCAAGTACCTACCCGTCCAGGACCTTTTTTAAACTCGACCCTGTCCTGTGTGCGTTGCCAGAGCACTTCAGCACACTCATATCGAAGCCAGTTGATATATATATCAGTGATATAAGAACATCACTTCGATTTCCATACGACCACCAACCAATCGAATCGACCGTCCCGTTTACCGTATTAACTAACGTAAGTAGAACACTTATTTCCCGTCACAGCGTACGCTTTTTCGTTCTGCCCCCCATACCGTGTACGGTGTATTATTGTCTGCAAATACCATATCACTTCCCCTTCTTTTTGTATCAGCCAGTCTCGCTTCCAGCGGAAAACTCCAGCGCAGACACAGCGTAACGGATATCCAGGCGATGCAGCTGCGGAGGCAAACTCCGGCCGCTTGTGATACGATAATTGGACCTACTCGATCATAAATTACATTTTATGATGTGCAGTACGTCCGCAGCAGCGCCTTGCTTTTTGGCAGAGCATCCGCGTTTCCTTCGGGAAATAAAATAGTTGAAACCAAGCTGGGTCTTGTGTATCGTTATCTCATGCTCTCCTTCTGCCGGTGCTCGGTTTAAACTTTGTATCGCATGTGCTTTGGTCGCACCGGTTGCTGGCCTCCAAAGTCGATGATTGGAATCCAAACGGGACCCGGGAACCAATGCAGGCTCGTCTGGATTCTCGGAACCCGGGCCTTAGAAATCATAGCGAAGCAATCGGCATTCATACCGCAGAATGTGAAGCTAATCTACCAATTGAATAGCTCTACCGGTTCACACAAATATCATCAGCATTACACGAAAGGACCCAAAACACAGCCGTCACATTTTCTCTGAACTTGCAGCCGCTCCAGCACGCCACTCGGGCACGCGGCGTCACTTTCCTTCTGGTTCCACTTGCTTGACTTCCCTTTGGTTTGGGTCACTCAGTACCGCGGCCGTCCAGCCGGGATTATATGTATTACCGTCCAATCCGTATTTCAGTCTCTTGATCTTGATCTCCTGGCCTCTGCCCCGACGAAGGAAATTTGGAAAAGAGACCCTCCAAGCCTTCCAAACCACCGTTCGCCTGTGGAAATTACGCCACCGGCTTCACGACTCGGTTCCGTTTCGAGGGCTTTGCATACGAACCCGAAACCCGAGTCAGTTCTTATTTAGCTGCTGCCTCTGACCCGCAATTTAGTGGCCAGAGTGTGAGCTGCCGCTTGCCAACCCGCTAAAAATCTCCCCAGCCAGAATTTATTCCTGCGCGGTGGCGTTAACTTAACGATCTCTTGATTTCCTGGTAAACCTCTTCGGATCCAGGAAGAATTTTCCTCGAAGCGTCTTTTAAATCTTGCAGCGGTGTCCACGTTATCGGCAAAGGGTTAAACACTGGTAACAGTCCTTGCCTTTGTTTCAAAGACGACCTGGTTCCCTTCCCTGCGCTCCACAGTCGGACCCTATAGACCTCGGATCATATCAGTCCGCGGCTATACCAACTGTCGTATATCAGGTTCCTGCCGGGTCCAAGCTTCCTTGTTTCCAGAACGTACGAATTTCAGCGCCCAAGCTCGTCCTCGGAATAACTTTACCTTGACTGTCTTCCAACGCACTGCGTCCGCTCTGGTTCCGGTTCTCGAACGACACACGACTCCACAGTTCTAGTTCTCCTCTGATTGGAAAATAGTGGAACTCGGCTGGAAAAACATTTTGTTCAAAAGGCTCTGCTGTCAACTACTCCGGAGGCCGACCATATTTGACCGACTCCATTTTATGTAATTTACAATCGAGATCCCGTTCGCCATCCTCGTAGAGATCGAAGTCCGTCTTATACAACGCAATATATAGACAGGGTTCCCGATCAGCTCCAGTTATCTTGGGTCCGATTCAACTTCGACGTTTTTGGTTCGCTGCGTTCGCTGCCTTTTCTTTACCTCGTTCGTCGAACCCCCCAAAGATCCTAGGATACACATATCTCGGGCCGGTGAGACCCAAGACGCACAGGTGGAAATGCAAAATCATTCCTTTGCGGATGCATCCTCGAGAATGTCGAGGCTAAGAAGGTAACCACGGCTCACGAAATGTTTCCCCTTAAACTGTGTGCTTACTCTGTTACCCTTTTCATAGTGACGATTATGAGCTCTGCATCCGACAGGGCCCGGAAAGAGCGAGAGTCGCTGGCACAAAAGAAAAAGGTATTCTATACTCCGGTAGATTGAGTAACTAAACCTTTACAATGCTGACTGTTATGTCCAAACACTAAGACCGAAAACCTGTCGACCCGCCACCAATTATTCAGTTGAGGATCAGAGATGATAGCGATCCTCAGCAGAACTATCTGCAAAGTCCGTACTACTTCATGTGTACAAATCTTTACCCAGCCTCAGAGACTCCAAAGGACAACGGCGGCGCAACCTCATCGTACAACCAGGCCCTAGCTGGTACTCTTGTATCGTCGTTGCACAGGCTCAAGGATATTGACAACACCGGTAAGTGGAACACGAGGCCAGGTGGAAACTTTAATACATATATCAGTTGGCTAATACTCACGATTGCAGATGGAGGTTTCTTCGTTTTTGGCGACCTCTCCGTCAAGGTTGAAGGCCAGTTCAGGCTTAGATTCAGTCTTTTCGAGATATCATCGTAAGCATCTCTTTAAGAAAACTCAAGCCTGGTGATTAGCACTAACACTCTCGTAGAACCGAAGTTCACTATATCAAGTCAATTACATCGGCACCCTTTACTGGTATGTATTCGAAGGGTATAACCTCTAAATCATACGTATCTAAAAAAGTTATTTAGTCTACCCGATGAAGAATTTTCCGGGCATGTCGGAGTCGACCTTTTTGTCTCGATCCTTTGGCGACCAGGGCGTCCGTCTCAGAATTAGAAAAGAGCCTCGAACACTAGTGTTAGTAACATAACCCTCCAACATTCAGACTCGAGCTAACAAATCATCAGAAGAAAACGTGCCTATCGCCCTCCTCCACCAGAGGCATACGCCAGCGCACAGATGAGGAGGCCATCGTCTCCTGACAATCATTATATTGCACACGGATATCCAACACCCCACTCCTCAGTAGATTACGGGTACGGTCCTTACCATGAGGCACATAAGCGGATGAAAATGGATCCCAATCCTCCATACGGGTCTCATGGACGTGAGCAATACGGCGAACGTTCACCATATGGTGAATACCCACCAAACCACGCCCCACCAAGCCAAACGAACTACCACACCGGATATCCAAATTATCCACCTTACCAGCAACGCTCTCCCACGACTCCAGGAGGATACTTCCCTCCTCATCATGGTTCCCACCCAAGTTCTGGTTACGGGCACTATCTGCCTCATGCTCAACATCCACAGCATGAGTATCAAAGTCGTCATTCGTCGTATTCCGGTCCTTCCCCCGTTCATCCGTCCCAGCAGCCTTCTCCTCACTACGAATCGCCTAATCTGCCACCGTCGGCTCAGAGTACTAGGTCGCCGATTGCAGGGTCTGGACCATACAAAGGCTATGAAAGGCACAATTCGGCATCATCTGCAGGCTACCCACCATCATACCCCGAAGATGCGCCTCCAAGCAAACCACCACCTTACCGGGCAGCACCACCACAATCCAGCTCGATTCACTCTCCTCCCGGAGGACTTCCATCCCCAGGGCTGTCAAGAACGTCGGGCTCCATGGCATCCCACACATCTTCGCCAATGAACTCTACGTCACGAGGGCTGACCCTGCCAGCGCAACCACCCTCACCGTACAAATCAGAAATAAATTTACCCCCACTGCGGCTACCACCCTTGAACGAGCCCCATGGATCTAGATCACAGACGCACACCAAGACCCCTGGTCCACCGATTTCATTTGATTCGGCCGTTAGCCAAACTTATGCCACATGAAAATGCGATTTTACGATGACCGTATCCCAGATACCAACCGGGAACCCGGCACTGGAATCTTCTTTCGCTTTGTTTTCCCTTGCATTTCCGATTGAAGCATTTAAGGCGTTCAAGCAACAGGCTTTTCTTTCGTTTCTCTTTGCATATTTACCTGCAAGGGTCTCTTGCGGCCGGTACTACCTACCTCACGATCGCCCACATATTAGAGTTTGTAATTTATGATTTCATTCTGTCCAGATTCCACTCTTTCTTTTCTTTTTGCTGTCGAAGAAAAATTACCGGGCGTTTTACTTTGGTTGGAACCAGGCTGTCCCCGCCTTTTGGATGTTTGCACAAAATGATATAGTATATACGAGCAAGATACCAGATTTGACATTTCCTCTTCTCAATTTCTTTTGTCAAAAACAAGTCTTTAGTTTTCTTACCCCACATATCCCCGAAGAGGGACCTTCGGTACATGTACATACTAGACGTATGCGATTATGATATATATTTGGCACGGAGTAACCGCCATAATAAGACACCAACAGTTACTATCCTCAAGACCGTTTGCAGCTTCCATTACGCAAAACTTAGAGCACTTATGCACGCCAGGAAGAAAAAGCGGTTCCTTTTGCCCTTGCTGATTAGAACCGTAACTAGTAATTTGTCGAGCAAAGGAGGTCGACTACTAGCTTGACTGGTCACCTAGCTCCTGCACACGAGTTCACACTCTTTTCCCACACTCTCACACACACACCACACTGATGCAACGATCTCTCCTTTCTCGTATATCTAGTACGGTAATGGTTGGAAAAGGTCGATTTATGCAAGTCAGAGGGTCTTAGCGTATCACCGAAGTGGCTTAAGGTGCTTGGAACCGGACACATTCCCGCGTCCCATACCAAAAATTTTCCCAGACCACGTTTTTCTCGGGGTCTGGAGACGAATAACAACCAACAATCCAGTTGGTTTGAGACAGAAATGTGGACCAGCCAACATTTTGCATTAACGCCTGGGTCTAGTCCGGGTGGGGGCCAACCACAAAGGACAAACAACATTTCCGTGGTAGTCGATGCAATGGTCAGAAGATGTCGTGGTTGGGATTCTTGAGATGAAATTTTCCTTGAGTGTTTTGGAACCGTCGGTTTTTCATGCAAAGTGCCTTCCGCGCCCAGTTCTGGACACCGGAAGACGAGATACAAGACCCTCGATGTGGGGTCTTGGGTTTGGCTACTAGATTCGATGGGCTCTCGGGTATCTCGGGACCCGTGTACGAAGTTCGTAGATTTCCCCGTCTGGTCGCCTTTCTTTCCATGGATCCACTGATTCATGCACCGGAAAGACGACTCAAAGGGTGGTAGATGGCCTAAGCTTGCTCCACACACCCTCACTTTTCACTAGCGCTATAGCCCTCTTCCCTTTATTTGTTGGGTGTGCTACGGCAAAGGGTTGCAGTCTTCCTGCATTACGCAAAGGCACAGCTGGGGCGACCATATGATATCGGATCCTCTCGATCGAGACGATTGGGATTTCGTTCGAATGGCCACTTTTTTTTGTCCATATCGACATGGATGTATCAGAATGCCTAACAGAAGAGCGGAAATCGATTCGGATGCACCACTTTTTATGATATCTCATTTTCTTCTTCGATTTTCAACGCTGGTTTTTTCTTTTTCGATCTTTTGATATTGGTTTTCCTCGACAAACCTCATTCTAGGCTTTCTTCTTCTCCTGGTGCGAATCTGGCGATAGATTCCGGCCGGCAAATGCCATTTGAGAAACTCAAATCGAACATCGAGCCGGCAGTGACCAGGTGGAATGTTCGAAACTGACCCATCAGGAGAATCGGGACTAGTACCTTCTACGAGAACAATGCACAGCGCATGGCGCGAAAAGAAAAACAACAACTTGGAGAGTGATCGATGAGAGGCCAGGCTGTGGTTCGCCCAGCCTGGTTTTTCCGGATTTTAGACCGGCTCCATAGGTCAAGAAATAAAATCCACGGTGAACCACTGGGCTCCCGAGGCGTTCTCCACAGTTGTTCTCCACTCTTTGGTTAAACTGATTGCAGCCAAATCAGACCACCAGGGATGTTGGCATTAACATGTATTAGGGCTCTCGTTCATAGTGTGACCTCGGCCTGATTACGCCGAGGGGTCGATATTTGGCTATTCAAGTCGATTAGAGCTGACCGACGAATTAGTCAAGACCAAAAAACGCCTCGGCGAAAGGGCTCAGACAAGCTCTCTGCACCTGGGCTTCTGGTACCAAGATCTCAATTATTGGATGCTCTCCCCAGCGTCACTGCCTACATCTCGCTTAGTCAATGAAGCTAGTGCACGGCCTGGCACGCTGGTTCCGATGTGTCTCAGAAACTCTCTACGGTTGGGTACCCGAACTTCCAAGAGGGGACAATGACGAACCTCCCCGGCTAGCAGTTTGCGGTTTCCAACTTTCTGTCGAGGTATCTCTCACTCTGATAATCGCTGTTGGGGTGCTTTCCGCTATTGTTGTGTCTGGATCGTTCCTTCCACCTCCTTGACTCGCTTTCGATGTATAACGGCCACTAAACCTACGCTCAAAGGGGCTAGAAAACCTCCTGGACCGCTTTGAAAAACCTCAGATTCTCACCAGGTTTGGTCAATTAGTACGAAAGGCGAGGGTCTTCTTGATACCTCCCGTGATCCAACATTCCTAGCCTTCGCATAAGTGCGAGCCGCCTCGAAACCAACCAATTAGCAGGTTAATGCCTGGGAACCTTATGCGTCGGTGAGCCGGATGCTGGAACTGAACAGCCAAATAACATGGTTCGTATTCAGTCTTCTGAACCAGGTAAGTAGAAGGCACAGAGGTGCCTTGGTTTCGTTTTAGGCCGCTCTGAAGCCGGCCGAATGTGGGACAGCATTGCTCATCGGTTCAAACTACTGTTAACCGTTGTCATGATCCTGCTCCATGCTACATCGCTCCTGCGCAGAGAGATGTACCATTTTATTATTAAAAAGCAAATCCCGTTATAGCTGTGCAACCATGGAACCTTTTAAATGGGAGGGACATTTCTTTCGCGTTCCCGAGGGATCCAAACTGATAGAGATACGGCGTCGCCTCTGATTGGTGGATGTTTTATCATATTGCTTCCACTTAAAACGACACCCGGGGCAAGGCACACTCCACAGAAACTTCCTCCGCTTCCCTGACAAGAATAATAATTCTTCCTAGTCTCCCCACAGATCGCAAAGAGGTTTATCTTACCAGGTAACCAGTGATCCCGAACTTGCGGAGCGAGAATTTAACCTTAACTGAACTCTCTGATAGACAAGAAACGGAATAAACAAAAGAAAAGAAAGGAATGTAAAACGAGGCCGGCGCCGGGCCCCCCCTTGGTCTATAGTTACTCTGTGATATTGCATAAAATATAATTCCATCGAGGGTATGTCGTATGCTAGCTATAAACCGTTCTCAAGCGCTTGCCCGTCGCTTCCGACTATATACACCACGGGGAAACCCTTCCTATTGCATCCCATTGGCCGAATGAGACCTTTCGTCTCCATACTTCCGCGACCTCATGGCAGGGCGATGTTTTAGGTTGGAGTTGGAGTTGGGACACTATTTCGCCGTCGCACCTAACTTGCGAGGGTATGTAGGACAGTGTCCCGTCCTCGGTACCAGCGTTGCCAGCTCATCATATTTTGTGATTTTTCGCCGAAAACAGATATTTATGGGACTCATTCCATCTAGAATACTGAACTCCAAGGAGCGCACTAAAAATGTTCCGAGGAGAAGTTGTCTTGAAGAGCACGGTCCACACCTTCTCCTCCAATAGGACAAAGCGGAGTTAAGCTGTTTGGACCTGAGAATATGCCTTTTCTGCTCCGGTGATGTTTATGCCAGCTCTTTCAGCTTTTTCACATACCCTTATAGGTCCCGGCGGACACCGAAGAAATAGTTTCCATAGTCTTCGCTGCCCTTGATTGCTTTCCATCCCACGCCGGGAACGTACAGACATCCCATGCTAAGCATCCCTTGTGATCCCCAGCCAGGTTGCTTCTCAAAAAAGGATCTCATCTCTGGTTCGTTGATGTATTTGTGCCAGTCGTGCGTCCCCCTCGGGACGATACGCAAGAGATCCTCCGCAATAAGTTTGGTGGTCATCCAGCTACTCCAGGTTCTCGCAATGGTGCTGAGGACGATCCACCCCCCTGGCCTCACATGCCGCATACAAGTCTGTAGAAATGCGGCGGGGTATGGCACGTGCTCCACCACCTCGAACAGGGCAATTAGATCAAATTGATGGTCAGGCGCATAATCGTCGATTGATGAATTGAGGTATTGCAATTTCCCGGTTAACGTCGGATCCTTCTTGGCGTGTGCTCGAGCAACTGCCAGAACTTGCTCGGATGGATCAAGTCCGATGACTTTGGCGGTTTCGGGCAGTCTGGCTACGGATTCTGAGAAAATGCCACCACCACAACCAACATCAAGAACGGTCAGACCTCTTGACAGTCCCTTTCCTTCGACTCCTGCATCTGCGGTTGCTTCGCTAGGAATGCCCATTGACAAGCAATGTTTCACGAAGTCTATTCTCATCGGATTCATCAGATGGAGGAGTCGAGACGGCCCCTGCGCGTCCCACCAGCTTGAAGCAAGGGCATTGAAATGTGATACTTCAATTGGATCTACTCCGCCTCCGCCGTTGGGGCTGCCTGGGGTTCCTCCCATCCCTTGGTATGTTGATGTAGAGTTGTGCCTTGCATCGCGTGAGACCAGTCGCTGGACGACGGCGTTCGAAATAGCTGAGGGTCGACCCAACTTTCTGAAGGTTGCAGAGCGGTAGGAATGGGACAAGGGCGCGCCGACCCGTAGCGTCCGTCCCAACATTGCTGAGAAAGAATCTATGAAGTTGTTATGTGGCGAATGGAAATTTTCTGTTACATGTTGTGGTTGCGGTGCGGAAGGCGCTGGGAAGCTGTTTCCGAGCCAATATTTTGATATCACGTGATAATTGTTGGATTTTCGCTTTGCAACACCGTGTAACCCGAGACAACGACACGTTTTGCTCGCGTGGCTTTGTGACAGAGGTCTGGAAAGGGCCGGGTGGTTGCTTAAGCTTATATATGACCTCACTGGCTTCGATTCACTGCTATAGATTTTCAAGATTGTTGGTGAGCTGGCTCTGGCCGGTATATTTGTTCCCTAATGCGGACCCATTCTGGGCGCTCTGCGCATCTCAAGGGATCCGTCGGACGTCCTGATTATCGGAACGGCACGATCTGGGAAATCGACGGTACAGATTGTCGCCGCCAGTCACGCTGAACCAAGCATTCGGGGTCCGGCTTGTCGTTGATAAACGATGGCAGCTGTGACATAATTATAGTAACGGCGGCGTCGAATTTCGCCGTTTTGGGAATCCCACGATGGTAATCCGGGCGAGGATTTAATTCTTTGCAATTGTCGATCGGTATAGTACTATATAGCTATAGACTGTGTGGAGTCAAAGTTGAGGGAGTAGTTCGATTCTGTTTAAAAGGAATAAGTCTTACAAGACTCCTCCGGTCATTAAACCATCTCTACATCAACAGTATCGTCAACACCGCCATCACCGAACACAGCTTCCAAGTCTACCTACATATCGCACAGATATCGTAGACTACACTATACGAACCGGTTTGCAACTCTTGAAACTGCAATATCGGAAACCACTATCATTATATACGCTCTATAAAGCAATCAAGCTTCAATAATGGCCAAAATCACCATGACGGTCAAACCGCGTGTCATCTTACGCCTCAATTGCAAATACTCCAAGGTGCCAACCCAACAGAACCCCAACCCCTCATCTCTCGTTCCAGGAACGGCCTTGCTTCAAACACATCCAACTGCGAGTGGCGGGCAAGGTTCCATCAGGCCTCTTGGCCAGATGCGAACTCGCTGCAAATATGATCTTACCAACAATACCTACGTGAGGTTCAGCTCCAACCTGCCAAAGGTATATTCTGCGAACCCCAAGGCAGTTGCCCCTCGAGCTCCTACGCTATCGAGGAAGAAGGGAGCGGCAAGGAAGGCAAGGAAGGCCAGGGGAGCAAGGAGGACCAGGGAGGTGGCGAAGATGACAAGAGCCACGAAAACCGAGACTCGGACTCCAGCAAGACCCAGACCCCAAAACTATATCCTCACGGATGATATTCTCGAACAAACCATGGCAGCTAGAGGTATACTTATTTTCCCCCACGAGGCCTTAAGCCCGACGCTTGAAGGCCGAATTGCCACTGCCGACAAAGTTGCAAAGGAATACTTCGCAAAACGCCTTCTTGAGAAGACTGGACCGATGGACTCAGAGAAATTCGACGAGCTCCTCGAAAACGAATTTGCAAGATTCAAATCCATGGTCTCTGAAACCGATACAACTGAATAAAGGCCCCCGAGCCCTCTACAACATAAAATTATCGAGGGCGGTAAGCCTTCGGTCCATCCAACCCCGCAAACCTCCGTTTCATTGCAGCAGGATTCTTAGAGCTGCGAGCGTTTCACAAAGTCTTACCATAGCCATAGGTGCTCCTTAGAATCATTCCGCATTATAATATTGTTTTCGCGTGTCTATTAGCTATAGGCTCTACACTTCTCATTCTTGTCCAAATTTGCACGCCTGTCCGCTTATCCATTCATGTAACTACGTTTAAAAACGGTTGTATGCTTGTTCATTCCCACGCAATTCGATGATTCCCGCGCAATTCGTTTTGAAGCTTTAAAAGCCTCTTCTTCATGTAACTAATTAATGCATTCATTTTTTTTTGCGCCATTCATCAAAATCATCTGAATTGAACACATAGTGCAACTTACTGCACGCACGTCGCACGAGCGCGTATGCCCATCTACCAATTCTAGAAGTCAAGGCTTACTTGCAAGGTAGATAGGTACGTAGGTAGGTAAGTAGGTATATATTCACCGAAAAATCTATGTACGTAGGCATTTGTGGCCAAACGCTAAGATATCTCGCGGGTCGAAGAATACTGGTGATAAGTTCATGAAGTGGATAGATCTTTCTAGTGGAACCTTTCGGAAGTTAACTTCAGAATATCTTCATAATTCAATGTCATATGATCCTCCTACCCTTTATAAACAGGATCAACATACTCCGTGCGTCAAACATATTAAATTTTAAAATAAATATAATTACTGTTTATATACTTCATATTTATCCCTCTTATAAGGACGGAATTCCCGAGATGTCAACTTAGCCACCTCTATCCTTTCATCCCACCATCATCTCCCCACATCTCCTTCTCTTTACATCTTTGCTCACATCTTCCTCTCCTGGGCTCGCACGATAGTCTTCTCCAACGTTAACTAATATGTCACATCCACCTATTAACGTTGTCGCTTTGTCGATCGTAAACTCCCGATCGTAAGCTCCTTCCGCTGTTTTATGTTGGCTCCTCTTGCTCCTCAGCATGTACGGAGTAGTCTACGAAACCGGGATACCAAAATAAAAGTATATAAAACACACAACATCGGCGAGGACGTAGAACAGACCCACAGGGGCTGGCTCGCAGCAGGAGTCAACAGTCATGAAGGGTACCACAGGTAAGACCCACCTATCCTCTCCATCATCGTACCATAGCTATGGAGGACTCACGTCCATCTTGTGTCTAGACTGGGTACGGAGTACTCGTCCAGGTACGCCTGCAAGCCCCAATCTTGGTAGTTCATACCGAATAGTCCAGGGCTAATCGATACTTCTGATGCATAGTACAAACCCAGTGCCGGCCTAATGCTGGGTACGAGACCAGCCTAATGGTATATATTTATATAATACAGCACGACTCTCCACTGCCAGAACCCACCTGAAAGCACGCATATGTGTATGGTAGTGTCCAAGAAGTCCACAATTGCAGCCATATACAGACCGACCGCGGCCATAGCACATTACCCGGTCACGAATCTGGAATGAAACTTGGCCCGAAGACTGTCTTAAAGAAAAAAGACTAGGAGATGGTTCGAAAGATTCCATGATTTTCTACTGTGTATACTACCGGAAAGCTTGGACCGTACGTTCCCGATATATCCCCCCAGATGCCACAAAATCAACTAGAGAAAACACTAACTCGATATCTTTCATTTTAGTCACGCCTTCCGTCCTAGCCACCAAAGTCAAGGCCACAACCTTGATACACTTATCCCTACTCCTCCCGCTTTCACCGCACTCACTGGTAAGTATGTCTAACGAATTCCTCAATAAACCAACACTTGCTGACCCGAAACTTTCGACAGGGCCAATTGTATGCCGAGGCCACCGATGGAAGACCACCGATCCAACCTGCGGCTTTCATATTCCCTAGTACATGTACATGTCAACGGAAGGTGCGATCAGTGATATGGGAGTGCCCGAGATCAGGTGGATAAGACACCGAGAAATATGGGGCGTCAGATTGTAAGAACTATACATCATGGACCGCAAGGACGCTTGTCTTTCTTCTATCATTTGAGCAACAGAGCTGTGTGCGCAAACTGTATATATGATACATCTAGTTAGAGGTATCCATCAATGCAACGGGAGGGCCTGATAGTGAGTGAGCGAAACGTCATCGAAGTTTTACCTACAGAATACACCTGCTAATATGCATACGAGTTCCTAGATTTCATAGATTAATCGATTGCTTACTTGATGGCATACGAGGGTGTGGAATATTCGAATTAATATCAGTATATCCATGACTTATGTATATCTTCTTCGGCGTAGGCGTAGGGTAGGCGATACCGATTGGGGCTCCCTATAATCCTACCTAACCACCATCTACCAATATAAAAGGCAACAATTGCACGACCATAATCAATAAGTAGTTATCACATCCTAAAAAACCGATCGTGCCTGACTAAGCCCGCATCGTTCTCTAGTCTTCCATTGATGAACTATATATAAAAGGAAAGACCTTTACAACAAAGAAAAAGTAAAAGCTGAAGAGCCCTATATTGGAATACATATACAAGGAATAACTATCGCAGCATTAGGAAATGGTAAAAGCAAAGCAACGGGAAAAGTTCGTGAGTAACGATAAAGAAATGAAGAAAAAAAGAAGCCGATAACGACGAACACCATGATCGAATGCGTGGCTGAATGCGTAAGTTCGCCGTGACCTTTTTTGTTTGCTATAGTAAAAGACATTCTCGGATTGATACAGGGGCGTGAAAAGGACGAATTAGGGAGCATTGGTTTCGCATAACGGGGTAATGTAAGTATAAGAATGCTAATAATAAGAAGAAGTGAGGATACCAAGACAGCATGCCATCTATTCGCGGGACCGAGGTCCAAACCGTTCCTTTCGTGCCTGCAATACACTCTTGCCAGGGGGAGGTGGTGGACGTCGCCACTTGAGTAGGGAGTCATGGTGTCCATCTGAACGTATCATTCGTTCAAATTCTGTTGGTGGTCTTTGGTATCGTTCCGGTGATGGAGAAACCGACATTGCTTCATGGGTGTGCGAGCAAGATGGGAGAGGAGGCGGTTGGTGAACAAGACAAGATAGTGGGCAGGACTTCTAGTTAGAGTTACTGCTGCCCTGCTTCTTTCTCCTTGCTCTACGCTTGGCAGACTTGGAGGAACCATCCTAGTCTTCGCTCCTTTGCCTCTTCGTTGGGTCGTCGTCCACGACCTCCCCGTCCTCTCTCGGTCGCTTCCCAATTGTCGGGGTGAAGGCTCGGGCCTGAGCGTTCATTGGCGGATTTGGGGCATTTTGGCCTGGAACGGGGATCCCCGATGGGGCAGGTGCCTGATGGGGTTGGACGGGTATGCCGGCCTGTGCACCCCCTCGACTCAGTCTATGGCCGAAGGCACCACGTCCTGCGGCTCCACCTCGTGGTAGCTGCGACTGTGGTTGACCGGCAGGTGCCATGCCAAACACTGGCTGGACGGGCTGTGGTTGTGGGATGCCCGTCTGCATACCACCGCGAGGTGCGCCGAACGCCCCCCTAATAGCTCCTCCTCCTCTAGGGATGCCTGACTGGATGCCGCCGCGCGCGGGCTTCATGCCCCCTGGACCTGGATTTCCGCCCGGAATGGCCGGCTGGGGGATACCAGTTGGTTGGCCGGTAGGCTGCGGCTGTTGTTGGTGATGGGGCTGCCCAAATGCAGGCGCTAGTTGTGGTGTGGGCTGTTGCCCAAATACAGCAGCTGGCTGGCTGGGAGTGGTGGCTCGCTGGGTGGCACCGAAGGCCGGGGCGACAGGTGCCGCAGGTTGAGCGATCTGACTCGGAGGCAATCCAGGCGACTGCAAAGTAAGCTGCGCGCCGGGGGTACCTTCCAAGGTTTTAACCCTCTCGGTCAAGTCCTTGTTTTTCTTCTCCAGCATCGACACCTGAACACGGGTCCTCATCTGCATTTCTTTGCGGCCTGATTCCCTAGCATCCTCAAGCTTCTTGTTGAGCTCTTGATCCTTAGCGAGAAGCTCTGCAGCATGCTGTTCCTTGAGGGTGTTGAGCTCTGCCTCATTTGATTCACCCCCCGCGGCAGGGGCGGCAGGAGCGGCCTCGGATGAAGCTGCGACAGGCAATTCTTTCTTTGCAGCCTCAAGTTTCTCTGCGAACTCCTTTTCAAGCTTCTCCCTATTTTGGGCCACACGGGCCTCCACATTCTTCTTGATAATATTCTTGAGGTTTTCCTCCTGACGCTTCTGCGCCGCAGACGTCGTCTCAAGTTTCTTTTCTACCTCGGCGCGCTCTTTCTCGATAGATTCGATCTTCTCCTTCGCAGTCTGCAGTTCTGCACGTAGTTGGGTCTCGATCTCCGAGATATCACCAGTGGGGGCCGGGGCAGGTGCACTCTCGCCGGCTGGTGCCGCCGCCTTCGCAGCTTCAACGCTAGCCTGTAATTCGGCGATTTGAGAGTTAAGCTGTTCGGTAACCACCTTCAGTTCCGCAATCTCCTTGTCCTTAGCGGTCGAGACGTCCGTAAGTTCCTTATCCTTAGCGGCGGTCATCTTGGACACATGGTTGCGCGCGCTGGTGGTATAACCTTCCCGCAATCGCTTCTTCTCTTCTTCGAACTTCTGCTTCTCTTCGGCGAGACGCTGCTCAACAATCGCCTCTACATCTGGCTTGTCACCAGCTTGTGGTTCGGCGGCAGGAGCGGCGGCAGCGGCAGCGGCTTGGATCTCTGGCATCCTCTCTGCGATCCTACGTTCGACCTCAGCTTCGATTTGCTCCGTAGAGGCGGCTGGTGTTTCTGCTGGTGCCGGTTGGGCTGCACGGGCTGCTGCTAGTTGAGTTTCCAAGTCCGACGCCCTGGTTCGCGCCTCCTCTAGTCTCGCATTACAATTGGCCTGGCACATATGTTAGTATCACGGGTCAAGAGGAATTCGGTGGAAAAGTGAGCTTACCAGTTCCTGTGTCAATCGCTGTACCTCTGCTGCCTGCTGAGCCTGCTGGGCCTGGAACTGTTGTTGTAGAGATGCCTTTTCCTGTTCTAAGGCAATGCGAACCTGGTTTACAGCGTCTTGCGAGCTCTGAGATGAGGATGTTGCAGCCGTTCGTGTTTGCTCGAGGTTATCCTTCAGCTCTGCAATCTCAGTTTTCTGTTGATCAATGAGGACCCTTCGTGCAGCGAGCTTCTCCTTAGAATCCGTGACGAGTTTGTCCATCTTTGCTTTCCATCTGAGCTGCGCCTCCGCCGTATCTGCAACCTTCGTATCAAGCTCTATCCTACTAGCTTGGAGTTGCGCTTCAGCAGTTGCTAGTTTGCCTTGCGTTTCTTCCAGGACCTCCTCGAGTGATTTCACCTGATCCTTCAAGGCCTCCAGTTCAGCGGGGTCGATTCTCTGTTCGATATTGCATTAGCGCCTACCCCAAAATGCCGTGTTTCGTTGATACTCACATCATATTTCTGAAGAATCTGATTTGTCCTGGTCTTCCACCTTTCATTATCCTCCTGCAACAGCTTCATCTGCCCATCTTTGACTTCAATATCGCCCTCCAACATAGTGATCTTCTCCTCCAATGGCTCCATCTTTGCCTTAAGTTCCGCGGCATCCTTTCTTAGCTGTTCAACCATGCCTGCGAACTTGTCACGCTCGGACCTCAGGGTGACATTGCTCTCTCGAATTACTGTCAATTCACCCATCTTCTGCTTGATTTCCTCGTTCTGTGCGGCGAGGCGCACGGCTTCAGTTTCCTTCGCTCGTTCCTCGGACAAGGTGACACGAACTTCATCAAGTTGCTTCCGAGAATGATCAAGTTGAACTTTAAGCCTCCGGGCTTCCTGGGTTTGTAGCTCCAGTTGTACATCGACGATCTCCTTTTCACGACGCAAGTAGGTAATGACCTCTCTAAGCTCCTCCAATGACTTGTCGGAAGTAGCAACCTCGAGTTCACCGATTGCGCGTTCACGGTCCTTCTGGAGGTCAGCAATTTGTTGGCTGACAATTTCGAACTGGTCGTGGACAAGCTTGTTTTGCTTGATAAGATCGTCACAACGGGCTCGCACATCCTTGAGCTCCTTCTCATATGTTTCCTTCTGTGCCTCCCAGCTGGCGGTTGAGGATTCCAGCATAGACTTAGCGGTCTCGGCTTCCGTCTTAAATCCGTGGACTTGCATCTTCAGATTTGTGTACTCCGAACGAGTCTTCTGGAGAGCATCAGCCGCTTGAGCATGCTTCATAAGCTCATGTTCATACGACTGTTGGGCCTCCTGGGCAATCTGGGCCTGTCGTTTAAGATCGTCTTGGTGTCGTTTGCTGGTAACCATTTGACTCTTAACCTCCTCCTTGAGGCTAGAAATTTCGCTCTCCTGGAGTTTGAGTTGATCATCTTTGAGACGGATGCTCTCTGCTTGCTCCTGGCGAAGGTTTGAGAGTTCCTCATTTGAGGTCTGTAATTCGCTGGTGATCTCCTGCATCCGCCGTTCGAGATCCTGTATCTTGGTCTAGCATGACGTTAGTTTCTCAATATTCCTTAGAACATCTATGGCTATAACTCACATTCTTCTCCTCGAGTTGCTGTTCGGTATCCTGGACGTAGGTTTCATGGGAGGCGTTCATGCTTTCAAGGGCATCCTCGCTGCTTTGGCTAATCTCCTTATACTTCTCAACGTCGGCACGAGCGGATTCGAGATCGGCCTTAGCGAGCTCGAGGTTTCTGGTGAGTTCGCTGATTTCAATCCGTAGGTCCTGTTCGCGGCTGAGGGCTTCCTCGTCCGTGTTACGATTGTTCTGTGGCTGTAAGACGCTAATCTTCTCCTCGGCGGCCTTCAGTGAGATCTGGAGCTCATCGACTCTAGATTGGAGGTGGTCCTGGGTGGTCTTAGCGGCAACCATTCCTTCGCGGGCGGAGGCAAGAGCAGCGTTGATCTCATCGACCTTCTTCTGGGCCTCACGAGCCTCAGTATCTCGCCGCAACTGAAGCTTCCGGGTTTCCTCAACCTCGTCGTTCAGTCGCTTCTTAGTGGATTCAAGCTCGCCCTCTAGTCTTCCTAACTGGGTTGTAAGACGTCTCTTCGCTTCGATTTCAAGTTGTTCTTTCTCAGTCTGCATCGCTTGCAAGCTATTGATAGTGCTCTTTAGCTGCGCGCGCTCGGACTGTAGGGTATCATTATCCTTGGATAGACGCTCTTCGATGTTCTTCCAGAGGTCCTTCTCCGCCTTAAGTTTGACGTTGTCATTCCTAATGCTGTCGAGGATTGAGCGATTCTCGACTAGCTCTTGCTCGATTTGTTGGCTACGGAGATCTAACTTGGCATGGAGATCAGACAATTCCTGGTTGCGCTTTCGCAATTCGCGGTTTTCGTTGTTCATCATCTCGAGGTTTCCGTTCAACATCTCGTATCGCGAAGCGGCCAATTCAAGCTGTCCTTGGACTCTGGTGACCTGAATCTGCAACTCATTCTTTTCATTTTGAACGGCGGTTGCCTGCTCACGTAGAGTCTTCTGGTCTGTGGAGGCCTCCAACTTGTATTGATCAAAGGATTGTTGAAGTTCACGGAGGAGCAGCCCGTAGTCTGTCTTGTCGGCTTCTGGCTCAACTTCCCTTGTGGGTGGGCGGACTTGGCTGGTTTCGTTATCGGCTTGCATTTCGACGGGGAGTTGGTTGCGGTGTTGCAACATTCGCCTGAACATATCACGCTCCCGTACGAATGTCTCTGCCCTCTTCTCGAGGTTACGGATCTCATCACGCATGGCTTCGAGAGTTTGTTGCATCTCTTGAAGCTCGCGAGTCTTTGCGCCCTCGGCTTCCATGCGCATCTGTTCTTCGTGTTCCTCCAGCTGCTTGCCGACGGTACGAGCGGCGCGTAGAAGCTCTGAGTTCTGCTCTTGTAGTTCTTTAATGTTGGAGAATACAACAAGTCGTTCGCTGATAAGTCGGTCAGTGTCGGTCTGTGGCAAGCCCATACTAATGCCTTGCAGAGCCATCTTTCTGAAGCGCGCTTGGTCAGCCGCAGACATTGGTCCCATGCCCTGGCCGAGGTGCTGGACCTCCGCAAGGAGGAATTGTATCTGGGAGCCAGAATCCCGTATTTCTTCACCCAAGTCAGCAGTGACACATCAAAACCTGGTATACCTGGAGACTTACGCTGCTTGAGGGAATCAATTTGCTTCGTGTCATCCTTGATCTGCTTCTTCAAGGACTTGAGCTCTTTGGCGCTGCGCTCGTTGTTGTTATTGGCCTCCTGCAGCAGTTCACTAAGGATCACAATTTCCTCTGCCGCCCTATCAAGTTCCGCTTTCTGGTTCTCGAACTCAGGTCCCTTGTCTTCCAATTCACGGATAAGCTCGTCAAAGCTTTCCTGGAGTCTCATGTTGCGGGTATTAGCCGCCTCAAGCTCGCGTTTGACAGCGGCGTAATCGGTGTAGACTTCCGTAAGTGACATGCCGGATTTCTGGGACATGACGATAGCATGGGCAGCCGGCGATACCAAATGGCGTTCGGGCGTACCCGCTCCCCGGACTGGTGTCATCGGATTCCTTCCTCGCCTGCTTGCGGCTGGCGATTGAACAATTGGCTGGATAGCACCAGAGGCGTACAGACCAAGGTCTGTTTCAAGGCGTTCGATCTGAACCTCTAGTTCCTCGATTTTCTTGTGGAGTACTCCCTGTTCCTCCTTGAGGGCTTCATTCAGCGCTTGAACCCTTCCGACCTCCTCGGCCATCTGGGACTGCTGCTGTTCCTTCAAGTCCTCAAGCTGCTTAATACGCTCGCGAGCGGATTTGGTGCTGTTCTCCCAGAGGTCGGCGAGTCGCTTGGCATTCGAGATTTCTGTTCTAAAGTCATCTTCACGAGATGCAAGGTCCTCGGAGAGAGCCTTAATTTTCAGTTGAGACTCTTCTACCTTGTGGCAGACCTCCTCATATCGCTTCGTCACAGAGTTGGACTTCTGTTCAGCCATATGAGCTTTCGACTGGGCTTCTTCCAAGGATCTCTCGAGTTGGCTGATCTGGGCCGAGCGATCCCTTCGGTACTTGGAGTATTCGGTCTGCTTGACGGAGAGTTCGTTTTCCAGCCACTCGTTGTTCTTCTTGACGATTTCAAGTTCCTGTTTGATGGTCTGTTCACGGAATTTGGCTGCGGTCTGGGCGGATTCGGCTTGTTGGGCCCTCGATTCGATGGCGTTCATCTCGCGGCGAAGTTCGAGAATCTTGGTCTGCTGACGGCCATGTTCATCCTGCATTTCGTCGATCTCGTTGGTCTTCCGAGCAAAGGCTTCGAGGGTCTCTCGCTTCTCAGCTTCCAGCGTTATCACTCTGGCCTTAAGTGTGCGAGTTTCTTCGGTGGAGGACGAGGTGCTGTTCTTTAGATTGGAGAGATCCGCTTCAAGGGTGCGACATTTGGTTTCTAGGTGGACATCATTTCGTTAGCAACAATCCTCCACAGATGGGTTGCGGGAGCATTCGTGCATACCAGATTCAGCAACTTGCTTGCGCAGTTCCTGAGTCTCCGCCTGTGACGTCTCCATCCTCGCCTTCATATTATTGATCCGGGCATTTGCCGTACGAGCATTCTGCTCCAGCTCAACCTCCAGCCGTAACTTGTCAGCCTTGAGTTCATCGTGGAAGCGAGCCTTGGAGGTAACCGCTTCGAGAATGGCCGTGATGAAACCTTCGCTGATTCCAGCAAGGGATTCGATCGTCACCTGGGGCAGTTCCAGAAAGGCTGATATTTTAGGGACATCGTAGTTCCCCGGCGTCAGTTGTGACGTTTGGTCGGGAGGGACGTCAACCTCCATGGTGGCGTCGTTCCGAGGGCCGGAATGTTGAAATTAAGTAATATAAAGTCTTAGAGTTATGATAATATGTCGGTGGTGACGTTTGAGAACGCGCCTGCACGTTAGCGGTTTCGATGTTGTTGTGTTATCAGGGGAGCGAGAATCAACAACGGGCAAGCGGTAGAGAAGGAACGGAAGAAAGGAATAAGAATGGGCAGGATGCAAGGCCGATTATGGTAATATCGGGATCCGACGCGAACAGGGGGTTAGATGCTCGTGGGGATGGTCGATGGAAAGATGATTTGATGCTGGAGGGTAGGTGGAGAGGACTGGAAGACGTGTGTCGGTGTGGTGTTTGGTTGATTAATTTGGTTGCCGGCGGGTTCTCATGCCAGAAAAAATCGGCCGCACCAACAGCAACGCAATATTAATATCGTAATGAGGCATGCCACTGCAGTCTGATCATAACTAGAACATATTCGCGCTAACTGAGGAGAATTAAAGAGCATGAGGGTACGGTTGGATGACGGTATACTTTCTCCAAGCCGCAGGACGGTTGGCTCTATCTAATTATCGATCGGATTGATATTACTATTCTAGATAGATGTATTGAAAGACCTCGAATCATCCCGTCATCCCGAAGACACAACGCCTCTATAAACCCTACACATACACTGTTTTAAAGCAACGTAACATACCAGCTTTAAGAAAGCCCACAATGAACACTAGGTAATAGGAACCCGATAGTCAATCAAGTATAAAACAGCAGCTCTTTTAAGTACCAACAGGCCAATGCAAAAAAGAAAACAAAAGGAAGACAAAACCTGCGAGATGCTATAAACACATACCGCCAAAACAATGCCGATGAAATGCTTCTAAGTTTTGGGCACCTACAGACGTCATGCTATCATGCGAGGCCAGATATTATGTATATACAGAAATTATCGAATCACTGTTGCTAAAAAACGAATTAATAAGTTATTAAGATTGCCTCGAACCGCGATTTTGTTGGTAATAATTCATTCTTTGCGCCATGTCATGGTGGTGGTATTGGACTAGTCATCTCGTTTCTCTCCCGCGTATTTAGCGAACAGAGCTGGGCTCCGAGGACGCTCTGATACCGGGCTGGAGATACCGAGGGCGGTCGAAGGGGCAAGGTTCATTCGTAGAGAGCTTACCCTCTCAAGCCGGGGCTTCCCCTCCGGTGGGTAGATGGGGTCGGTCGTCGTTTTTTCTAAAGGGACGTATACGGGTGGTTTCATTTCGTCGGTTTTGGAGTAGAGGTAGGTCGCGAAAAGGACAATCATAGAACCGATAAGGAACTATATTGGCCGGAGTTTGTTAGTATCCATGTCTATCTTACTATTATTAGGAACAAGTTATAACAGCATACCTGCATGGAGAGTTGGAAGTCGAAAAAGAATATACTGGCGACGCAGCTCAAAATGATACTTATGCTCGTGGCAAAGTTCTTCGCAATGTTGTCGGCGTAGTTGACGCAAAGGGCGACCACAATACCACCGAGCGCTTGGAAGGCAATAGCTGTCCATACAACTCCGTTGTAGCCGTCGAAGAAACCCCGTCTCGCGATCTCAGCACCATCCTTCCAAGCGACACCGATGAAGAAAGCCGGGAATAGGGAGTAAAATGACAGTTGAATGTTTCGAACCCAAAGAGTTGCCGAAGTTCCCTTCAAAACCTTTTCGAAATAGACGCCAGCCAATCCGGAGATAGTACAAGCGACGATAACCGCAGACAACCCGACAGATCGATTCATCTGCGACGCCGGGTCGGTGTCCTTGTGAATGCCGTCATACGAAGCGGATCGGTTCTCGATGATGTCGCGGATAGCCTTCAAGGTCGATTTTGTTCCCTCGCCAGTCGGATCCGGTGCGGGAGAAGGAAGCTGGACGATAGCCACTCCCAAAGTCAACAGTACCAAAGAGACCCATCTCCGGGCGGACAGCTTGCGACCGAGCATGCTGACGCTGAACAGGGCCGTTGTGAGGATCTTGAGCTGGTACGTGACCTGGAAAGTTGCCGCGTCCAGATTCGAGACGGCTACGTACTGCAGACTGTTTTGGAGGGTGTAGAGTGCCGCGGGGATGGCGAGTTTCCAGCTATCCGTCTTGAACACTTCATTGTAGACGGTCGTTGCGGTCGTGAACCAGTTCGTATGCGGTCCGTCCCTGCCGGACTGATCGTGAAAGGCAACGAGGGAGCAGATGAGGAATTTGATGATTTCGTTCATGAGAACGGCAGTCGAGGTCAGGTATCGGCCACCGGGGGACGAGGGCATAATTCGCGAATAGTGCATGATCTATTTATACGCCGGGTCACGTTAGTCGGCCAGCTCTGCCACTTCATATCGCGTGGAGAAAGCGCAGGGTATCCGTCGTACCAGTATCAGTGCCGAGTTTTGAAATGTGAGCTATTCCCAGGCCTTTGTCAGTCACGGCATCCGTAGAACGGCCGAAATGCATGGGGCCATCGGTACGCACGGTGACGAGAGAGACGTGCTTCATGGGAATCCCCATGAAGTACGCTTTCCTCGCGTTATCGACCATCTTTGCGGCAGGCAGGGCCTACGAGGAGGCGAGAAATCCGGGTGTCCAAGTCCTTCTCCCCTCCCTTCCTTCGAGATACGAATCCAGGGCGGTGTTCACACAGATATGACGTTCTTTGGGGGTCAAGAGACGCGGTAGGGTTTTGCGCAGGACGGTAAGAACGATCGTGGAGGCGGTTAACGTTTCCGTGGTCGAACAAAGTGGTAAAAAATCGTCAGGAGACTCGGAGTTTGGCAGGGACTCAATCACAGATTGGCGGAGAGAAGCAGTGCGAAGATGTCAAGAGGATAGGTGACAATGGTGACGGGAATCAAATTCAAATTCAAGGACGGAAGTGGGAAAAGGAGGCTTCGGCCAAATACGCACAGCCGCCCCTTGCAAGAGATGTTAACGTTACTTCTGATCTAATACGGCCATCCACGGCCTGTCAAGGAACGCAGGGCTCACAGGCAGAGATTTATCAATTCTAGGGATCGGTTCAGTGTATTGGAGAGAAAACAGATGCGAATAACTGGCTGGGAACGCTCGAACTTCAAACGAACAAGACAAGCTCCGACGACAGCTAGCTGCAAAGGAGCAGGTGAGAGTTTTGGGCTGCAGAATCCAGTGAAAAGGACGGAGTGAGAAGGGCAGCGGGCGTTTGTGCCGGCTGGGCTGGAGAAGGTAGCCGGGCCTTGGCAGGTGCCGCTGATTCAATCGATCGAGGCTTCGGGCGTCGGTTTGGGTGTCGGTGAGAAGCACCTGTGTGCTTTGGTTGAGCAGGAGGAGTTGCTGGGATGGCGGATATCGAGGCGTCGATGGCATTCCCTGGATATCGATGGCCGGAGATCGAGCCAACCGCTGTCCGACCAGCCCTGCCCAGATATACACCGCTCTCTACAAGTGCTGAAGTCAATGCCATTTCCGTTTGGCCCATCGACGAGCTAAGTTCAGGGCTTTGACAGGATAGAAGAATAGACAGGCAACGGTTTGCCATTTGCGGCCTCACAACTGCCGCAACCTTAAAAAGCGCAAGCTTTAAACCGAAATCCATCGAAATCCGTGCCAATGAGATCCCACCGGGCAGCAGCCTCGAATCCAGTAGCACGCATGTGTAACACCCATCACAGATGAATCTTCTTCGACGGTATATACCGCGCTAGATATGTTGCAACCGCTAGCCAACAATGCAACTCCGTGATATCGGCCAAAGCTCGCAGGTAGTATAGTATACACCCACCGGTGGACCTTGTTGGTAATGTTCTTTACCAATCTTTATACGCTCGATGGGCCGGTGCGCATGACGCTAGTAAGATATCGATGCGCATCGAGGTGCCCAGCAGGTCCGACTATTCACGCTCAACGAACTGGATAAGGTACCTGGTGCCGGCACATGCAAAGGAGGATTACTACTCCCGACCACCTCCTTAACCAAGTACTTATACCTACGTGTGCTGGATGTGTGTGCACTGTACGGAGTACATGCATGTGTGCACCGTACCTGGTGATGTCTTCGCCAACGGGAATCGAGCGGCAGTTGAGCTTATCTGTCTGTCTGGGGAAGCCACCGTCGAACGGTCCGGGCACCCCCATCCGCTCGTATGTGTGTCCGCACAAGCCCCAACGGGTCTCCATTGAGAATACAATATTCAACCTCCCGGGTTCCTGGAGGCGTGTCATGTTGGAGGCTCACCAGCCACAATTGCAATCGCAATTGCAAGCCAACTTGAAACTGCGTGGGATCGTGTTAAATTAATTGCCTGTGACATCAGCCCTATATCATCACATCCCTCGCTTCCAAGCGCTGGAATCATCTCCCTGCACTGCCACCGAATGCACCGTCGATGCCACGAACGCAGAAGGCCAAGCGTTGCAGGTCCCCCCCAGAAATGCTGTCGACCTTGAACGGAGATAACATCATCGAGTGGCCAGGTCCGGGCGTGGGCTGGAAAGCCTAGTCTCCGCGAAAAAGAGTTTTATTTGGTCGAAAGCAGCTGAAGTGCCCTGTCCGAGTGGGTTCCGGACGATTGAATTGAGGCCATTGTCACCTTTATAACCTGACGTCGTCTCTCTCCAGGTCGCTCTCCAAACTCTCTCTGACACTAGCACTTTATACTATCAAGCCGTTGGCATCAGCTTAGCTAAACCTGGGAATTTAAGATTCTAACACTCTATCTGCAACCGCGATTTCTCAACCGTTGGCGTCATCCGCACCCTAATTGATTCCCTGACCACGTTCGCTCTTTTCCCATCCACTTTGCACCCTTACGCTCGCGCGAATTCGGCTGCCAGCAGGGAGAGCGCTATAACTACAACCACCCTAACCCGCGTGTGAGAAAAACAATCGTCGACCGATTTCAAAATTTAAATAAAAACCCCCGAACAAGCTCTTCTCGGAAGAGACCAGCCCATCCGACACTTACCAATTGCCAGCTGGCCCCAATTGACCACGCCTAAGCTGTATCCGTTGGCCGAGAGTTGCATACCCGGCGATACACCGTCCTCGATATCGACGCTGAATTCGCCTTGCCGCGAGCCTTGACAAACCCCCCAAACTTGGGCTTCGGACCCATCGACACCTCGACCGGACCTCCTTTCCTGCTCCACCGTATCACCATTGAAATTCAATCTCAATGTGTAAGTAAAATTTGATCGAACCCCCTTCAATCACCCTGCCGGAATCCCCCAATTCCGATTTTTCCCAGTCAGTCCTGTTTTCCGCATTCCTCTCCTTTCCTCTCCTCCGAATCCAGCTTTTCCCTCCTTCACAACACGATGGGTTTTTCTCGGCTGGGTGTTTCGCTGGTAATTTACCTTGGCGGGAGACCCCCAAGCCGACGAGGCAGAGCGAAGGCGCACCGAATTCCCCAGCATTCCTGACTTCGCTGTCCTTGAATCTCATTTCCTATCACAGCACGTGGGTCCTGCTCTGTGATTCGACTGGGGTGAGGAAATGCTGGTTCTGGTGCTTTTTCTTCCACGAACGGTGGTCGCATCGCTCGTCCGTTTGACCTGCATGTACCTGCCTCCAAAGTTTGACTTCTGGCTGTTGGGTGACCTGTGGATGACTTCATGCAGATGTGTGATCATATGCCTCAGGCAAGCTTGCTGTTCTGGTGATGCTCGGACACTCGATCCATGCCTGTCATGACAGGGTTCTGCTTTGTTCTCGCGCCTGGCTGTGGGGCCCTCCAGATCTGATTCAAAGGCCTTCCTCGACACCTTTGGTTCGGCTATTTGGTTAAAAACGGTTAGAAGAGTCCATCGAAGAATGATCGAACCAGGTCCGGTCGTGGCCAGCAGAACTTCCAAGGAAGAAGAAGCTTAAGCAGCCGCTGGCCTTCTTCCCTCTCTCTCCCTCTCTCTCATCTCTCATCTCATCTCGCGGATAATTCATCCTTCTCGTTCGAGGAGTACCGTCGAGGAGATAGATATTAAGGTTCTGTTCATCGTTTTGCACAGCCCTCCTCCCTCCGCCCCTCTCCATGCGCAAGATATGCAGGCTTGGTTTCTTCCCCCGCGTGTGTAGAACAGGTTGTCAGGAGAGGAAAAAAAAAAACCCTTTCACTTGGCTCTCACTCTCCTTGCGAAACATGCATGAGGCAGGCGGAGAATAAGGGACAGCAGCAGGAACTTGTCGGGTGCTTGGTTCTTTGTCCATCGAGCCCGCGGTATTAACGATCGATCAGCGAGCCAAGTCGAGGTGTTTGCGCTGGGCGGCCGGGTGCGACGGTCTGGCTAATAATCCCACCGCCATCTCCCTCCGTCCCAACCTATTATCTGTTACCCTACCCTCCGCATATTATATTTTCCCGAATGATCGCTTCGATACCACTGTTATCCCATCCGCCCACCGCTGCTGTCGCAAACCCTCTCCTGCTTCCCCACAATATCAGCCTTGCCTCCCTATGATACACCACACTCTTATTACTGTCGAGTATCTAATGAAGTTCTGGGCTGGGTCCCGGAAAGCCTTACAGTCCAACTGAAACGGTCTGCCTCACGCCGTTCCTCCTTCGCCTGGCTCTTCGAAGACTCCTCACAACAGTCCGAAAATATGGCTCCTCCTCGAGACCCCGAAGCTGGCATCAACGGCACCAACGGCATCAACGGAGTCAACGGTCACACTAACGAACACACCCCGTTACTGGGGTCCGCCGTCCGAAGCGATGATGGCTTCGTCAAACGACATGCGAAGGAAGGCTGGAATGCGACCATGTCCGTGCTAACCAGCAAGTGAGTCCATCCCCGAAAATAGTACCTAGCGTTCCGAACCGCGTTATTGGCTTGGACCCTTGTCTTGCTAACCCTACGCCTTGTATGCAGTTACGTCAACGTTTTGCTTGTCTTCGTACCGCTTGGAATAGTCGCCGGTATCTTGGAATGGGCTCCTCTCACCGTCTTCACCCTCAACTTTCTCGCCATCGTCCCACTTGCCGCCCTTCTCAGCTATGCAACCGAAGAAATCTCCCTTTATGTCGGTCAGACGCTGGGCGGTCTGCTCAATGCTACATTCGGCAATGCCGTTGAATTGATCGTAAGTGCACACCGTCCGTGTGCCACTTGATGATACCGGCCCGCTAATTCGAATTGTCGTATAGGTCAGCATTGTCGCCCTCCAGAAGAATGAGATTCGCATCGTTCAGGCCAGCATGCTCGGGAGCATCCTCTCCAACATTCTACTTGTGAGTGCATCCGGTCGATCCTTTGCTCTCTCCCACACCAGAGTGTCAGCTTTCTAATTGAATGAATCCTTTAGGTCCTCGGTTGCTGCTTCTTGTTTGGTGGAATCAAGTACAAGGAACAAACCTTCAACTCCACCGTCGCCTCCACCATGTCTTCCCTCATGGCTGTCGCCACTGGCTCCCTCATCATCCCCGCCGCTCTCTACAATAGCTTCAACAACAACATTGACCCCATCAAGAACCCCGAACAATACGCCTCGCATAACAACAGCATTCTCCTCCTCTCCCGTGGAACATCCATTGTCCTCTTAATCCTCTACATTCTCTACCTCTTCTTCCAGCTTAAGACGCATACCTATTTGTTCGCTGATGAGCGTGGTGACGAGGAAGAGGAGCCCGAAACCCCTACTCTTTCCGTCTGGAGCGCCGGGCTGGTCCTGTTGATTGTCACGCTCATGGTCGCCGTCTGTGCCGAATATCTCGTCGACAGCATCGACAGCATCGTTGCAACGACCAACATCTCGAAGACCTTCATCGGTTTGATCCTTCTACCGATTGTTGGTAATGCCGCCGAACACGTGACGGCAGTGGTCGTGGCCACCAAGAACAAGATGGACCTCGCCATTGGCGTAGCTATCGGCAGCAGCTTGCAGATTGCCATCCTCGTCACCCCCTCCCTCGTCATCCTCGGCTGGATCATGGGTCGGGACATGAGCCTGTTCTTCCAGACGTTCGAGACAACAGTTTTCTTCGTTTCCGTTTTAATTACGAACTACTTGATCCAGGACGGCAAGTCCAACTACCTGGAGGGCGCGATGCTACTTGGAATGTGAGTATTGAACCAAAACCTTATATACCGAGAATCCCGGATACTAATTGTCTGCGTGCTACAGTTACATCATTATTGGATTATCTTTTTATGTCTACCCTGATAATGAACAAGGCAAAGGACCTGGTATCCCTTTCCCCTAGGAGGAAAGCTGATATAAATTACTCTTCCTTTCTTTTGTGAATTTTTTCATTCTTCTATTCTCTATTCCTTCGTTCTCTTCCTTTAAATATCTATTCCAGGTGTTCGGTTGCCGTCTCTTTTGTATCATTAGCTCTTATTATTTTTCGCTTCTCTTTTTTCGGTGGGAGTATTCTTTTCTGCTCTTTTCCTTCCCCATTTTTCCCTTTTCCGTTATCTTTCGTCCCATTTTCCTTTTGGTTTTTTTGCTCTCCTCGATATAATTTTCCTAATTTCTATCTCATAAAATTTCCTTTGGTTCGGTTTCCTTTGTTATCCAATCGCAAGATTCATTCAGTGCTCCAAAAATTTATAGTGGTAGGATGTGAAACAGACAAGCAGGAAAAAGGCGGCTGTTGGTACAAACTCGAAGGATTCATCTCACCCAAAAATCGGTTAAGGCTCGAGATCAAGGATAGTGCTATTTCATTCTGTATAGCGAGCTCAAAAAATGACAATTTTCCAAAAAACGATAGCCTTGTTTTCTAAATTTTTTAAGCAATCATGCAACTGTGACGTTGAAACGTTTATCAGATCGTGCTTTTATCTGTGCCACATCCAGACTCCACGATATGCAAGAAGCGGGAGGGGTTTTTTTAAGCTTAATGAACTTTAGATTACAAGCGATGCCAGCCACCGTTTGGAATTGACTTTACCATTCATGGGTTAGTCTGGTTGGGCTTGGTTGCACAGCTTGCTGCAAAGTTATTGGTCTGTGTTCTGCAAGGGACGATATCTCACACAACGCAAATCTTGGAATTGGATATCATATGCATGCTGCAGTCTCGACCTTGGAGGCTCAAGATGACAGTCTTCAGGTATCGGTGGCTAAGAGGGTGCAAAAGATAGTCATTAGTGACAGGAAGCCAGATACATAGAACAGCTACTCTGTATCCGTTTTTCTGCCACTCGGACCGCTTGTAAATTCCAATAGCCACACGAGTATTTGAACGGAAACAACGATCGCGAGGGCCGCTTTAGGGTAACCAGCTACGATATGGGCGTCGACACGAGTTGTTGCTAGCGTCTGCAGTACAAGACTACGTCGACATATCCCTAAGTGGCGTACAATATATGATAGCTACGGCCATGATATATGCCCATATATGTCCAAATCTACCCACGCCGTAGCCCCAACCCTAATACATTCTTCTAAACTGCCATGCTTCGAAGCTAACATCACGATACCTTACCCTCGAGTCATTGGCATCAAATTCACCACTGACCGTTCCTCGCAGCCTCTTTCATAACTGCTTAACCCGTCCAATATAATCATTAACTTGTATACGGAAGTTCCTTTTGCTACGTATATATACCTAACCTCCATTCCTAAACGTGATCCACGTGCAAGTACACCATCATACACCACTCCACCGAAACCCGCGATGTCCAGGAACCACATCCGTGACATGAGCCAGGAGCTCGCAGCTTCGGAGCTTCACACCGAATTCCGACCTCGTGAAACCAATCATACTCGTCAAAGGCAATACTACGACGTTAGTATGTTCGAGGACACTGCTGACCCAGAGTTTCTCTCCGTCGAGGCCGTTCCTCCACCTCCTTCAACCCACAGGGGCTCTCAATACTTTACCAACTCGCAGGTTAATCGTGTTGAGGAGTATTCAAGAGATTTTGGGATCGAGTGTGGTTAGTATTACTTACGCTCCATTGGCTGGAGTTAGCTTTCGCTCCTTGAAGGGACATGTATTGACTTTATAACGTGCTGGACAGACGCTCCACAATCCAGCATACAGGGTCAGGGAACCGGGCCATATCAATCACCTTTTTTCCCACCAACGGGACGGCAAGGCCATGGTAGTTCGCCTTTGAGACAGCAATCCAGAATATCGGAGCTCGCCCGGCCTCCAAGCAGACTTACCCTCGGGCCACGAACCCCTCCTAGGCTCTTGGCGTCCCAAACGGATCCGATGCATTATGGGAGAGACTCTCGACCAGCAGCAGGCACGTCCGTCAACCAGTCGGGTTCCTTCTTTGGTATGCTTGTATTCCACTATCCGAATATCAGTGGACAGTATACTGATGCCACCGTCTACAGATCGTTTCAAATATAACTCTCCAATCGCCGAACCAATGACTCCAGTCCGAGTCGTACCAAAGCAGCCGAGTTCATCAGATGAATTCGATTTAGACTCCAGTCCCTCCGCTATGCCTCCACCCTCACGTAGAGGACATCCAGCCGGAGTCTACAAATCACCCGTAGCCTCACAATACGCTGCCCCTCCACCACCAAGGGAGAACCCATTAAACGCACTGCTCAAGAAACGCCCTCGACCAGCTCGACCACAACTCCGGCCTATCGACGAGGCCGACGAACCCTTCACCCCTACGCAGCAGGAGAAACCACACTCACACCGTCAGACCATAGCCCTCTCTCACGCCCCAATAATGGCACAAGGAATCCCATTAGTCCCCATCACCGCCCTCCCCGCAAAATACCACACGATCTTCCCATACCGAGTCTTCAACGCCACACAATCCAAATGCTTCGATCCAGTTTTCAACTCAAACGTCAATCTGGTCCTAAGTTCTCCCACGGGTAGCGGTAAAACCGTAGTAATGGAACTAGCAATATGTCGACTCATGGAAACTTTTGAGCCGGGGACATTTAAGATTATATACCAGGCGCCCACGAAAGCGCTATGCGCTGAGAGGAAACGGGACTGGGAGAAGAAGTTCACGTCGCTAGGGTTGAAGTGTACCGAGTTGACTGGGGATACGCAGTTCAACCAATTGGCGGAGGTGAAGAATGGGGATCTAATTGTGACGACGCCCGAAAAATGGGATTCTGTGACTAGAAGGTGGTCGGATCATAAAAAGCTTTTGGGACTGGTGCGATTGTTTCTGGTATGTTGAGTTTGAAGCACTATATAAACCTATGCGGTATTAACGAAGCGACAGATCGATGAGGTGCACATCCTCAAAGAAGATCGAGGCGCAACCCTCGAAGTCGTCGTCAGCCGAATGAAAACAATCGGCTCAAGAGTCCGCTTCGTCGCCCTCAGCGCCACCGTTCCAAACTCTAAGGACATAGCAACATGGCTCGGTAAGGACTGCGATAACCCACACACCCCAGCTCACGAAGAGCGTCTCGGTGAAGAATTCCGCCCCGTGAAGCTCGAGAAAGTGGTATACGGCTACCAAGCGAACTCGAACGACTTCGTGTTCGACAAGTTTTTGGATCAGAAGCTTTATGAAGTTATTCAAAAACATTCGCAGAGGAAACCTGTGATGGTGTTCTGTGCGACTAGGAATATTTGTGTATCGACGGCGAAGATATTGGCGGAGAAGTGGAGCGGTGCTGGTGGGAGGGAACGGCCGTGGCCTGCGCCTCTGGCGAATTTTTCATTTAGGGATAAGGCTTTACAATGTAAGAGTCTCTGTTGGGAATGCTCTCAGAATGGTCATGGCTAACAGGGAACCGTGTGACTAGTAACCGGAAAAGCTGGTGTCGCTTTTCACCACGCGGGCCTCGAGCTAACGGATCGGAACTTGATCGAGAAGCTGTTTCTTGAGGGTCACATCTCTGTAATATGCTGCACTTCGACTCTCGCTGTCGGAGTTAACTTGCCTACTCACTTGGTCGTCATCAAGAATACAGTTAGCTGGCAAGGGTGCCAGATGCGTGAATACCTTGACCTTGAGGTCATGCAAATGCTTGGCCGAGCTGGACGGCCTCAATTTGATACGACGGGTGTAGCAGTTATCATGACAAGAAAAGATAAGAAGGATAGATACGAACGTATGATATCTGGGACCGAAAAGCTAGAAAGCTGGTAAGTTGAGGATATCAAATTTCGTGGTCGTATCACATAAATACTGACCGTTATCCCTCCGCAGCCTTCACCTCAATCTGATCGAACACTTGGTATGTTGTCCTGTAATCGATACCAGTCGATCATATCGTTTACCAAAAATTCTCTACGTAGAATGCCGAAATAGGTCTTGGAACCATCACAGATCTCGAGTCCGCAAAACAATGGCTTCGCTCAACGTTCTTATATATACGAATGAAATCGAACCCCGCATACTACAAGTTCAAGGTTGAAAACATAGAAGCCGAGCTCGAAAATATTGTGGAGAAGGACATTGCTGCCCTTGAGGAAGCCGGGTTTGTTGAATGGCAGCAGACGAAGCTCAAATGTCTTGAACCTGGGGACGCCATGACGAGATATTACATCAAATTTGGGACTATGAAGAATTTCATGGAGTTGAAGGAGAAGGCGAGGGTTTCTGAGATTGTGAGTGATGGGATATCTTGGGAAGGTATTTGGATGTGTGGATGTGTGTGGCTAACGAGGTTTTCTCTCCAAAGTTGACGTGCCTCTCTGAGGCAGAGGAGTTCAAAGAGTTTCGAATTCGGTCTGGAGAAAAGGGTGTGCTCAAGGAGATCAATGGCTCTCCGAGTATGAAATGGCCGGTCAAAGTCGACATTAACAGTCCGGCGCACAAGGCCAATATTCTAATCCAAGTCAGTGATCCTTATTCTAATGCACAAAACGGTCGACGGTCGTGGGAATTTGTCCTAACTTCTCTGATTTAGTTCGAAATCGGCTGTATGGAATTCCCCACCACCGAAGGCCTCCAAAAATACCGCACAACTCTCCTCCAAGACAAATCTCTAATATTCCAACATCTCCACCGCCTCGTGAGGTGCATCTGCGATATCAAACTTTCCCTTCGGGACTCCGTCAGCTGTCGGAACGCCCTAGAGCTTTCAAGATGCATAGAAGCCAAAGTCTGGGAAAACTCTCCGTCAATGTTACTCCAACTCGAGGGTCTAGGTGCTGTCGGTGTGAGGAAATTCGTCAACAATGATATCAAGACCATCGAGCAACTGGACGCCTTGGAAGCGCATAAGATTGAAATGATTGCGAGTCGGAACCCGCCGTATGGTGCGAAAATTAAACAGGATATTGCGGGGATACCGAGGTTCAGGCTTTATACGCAAGTTACAAGAGTAAGTTCTCTGCGTAGTCTCAGTTTGACATCGAGACAGCTTTAATAATACATTCGAAATACAGGTTCAGGCCAATCGAAGGGATCCTGTTAAAGTTAGTTTCAGAGCCGAAATCGGGGTCCTGAACGACCAAACACCCTCGAAGTGGCATGGGAGGCTGCTCCACTTGTACTTTTTGGCTGAGAGGTCCGATGGTCATTTGATAGATTTTCGTCGGATGCCGTAAGTAGATGGTACCATACTTTATGAGATACGAAGCTAACTGCGAACAAAAGAATACTAAAGCTGGCTTCCAATAAGGATGTGATGGTTCAAGCGGAGCTCACGGAGCCTGGACAAGGGATCACTTGCTATATAGCTTGCGAAGAAATAGGTAATACCCACTGGTAGTAAGGTGATAGACAATGAGGACGAGATATGCTAAAATTTTACAAAGTGAACACCTCCAAGAGTGTCGAGGTGGAGCTCGATATTCAAGACTCTCAATTTCCTGCAGCGAAGAAAGAAGGTCCCATGTCAGCTTTTCTCAAAAAGAGGGCGAGTATGGCTATTGAAAAACCGGAAACCATCGATCTCACGGGGTCGCAACCCGATACCACTAGTACTGTTGTCAACAAGCCGTTTAAAGCGCCTACCCGTCAGACAAGCAAAACGGCTGCCGATGAGATCGAAGAATTCGAAGACGAGGAATTCGAGAGGGATTTGCTTGAACGTAAGGGGTATTCTAATAATCTTTCACGAGGGTCCGGGCTAACTTATGACTTGATAAAGTGGATGCTGCACATGTTGGTAACGACGCAGTCACAACTTCACAGCCCAAGCCCGTGCAGCCACCAACATGGACACCAATTAATGACCGGGAACAGAAAAATGTGTCACTAAACCATGGCTCCGAGGATGACCTTCGACCACCCGAGGGAGAAGAGAACGATGAACCCGAGGAATCAACCGAACCAAAACAACGACCCGACGGCAAATGGGATTGTAACCATAGATGCGCTGATAAATCCGCTTGCAGACATCTCTGTTGTCGGGAAGGACTGGATAAGAAACCCAAGCCAAAGAAGACCGCCTCGAAAGCCAATCAGAATACAAAACGGCTGGCTTCAACGCAGTCCTCCTCTCTTACAGCGAAGAATAACGAAGTCTTAAGTAGAACTAAAGCGCCACAGAAACAGATTACCAAGGAGCTTTCACAAACGAAGACCCCCCACTGTCCTCCTCGAAAACGGGTGTCTGATCTCGTCAGCGCGGCTGCAAATGCGTCGACTACGTTTATAGATCTCTCGAAAGATGACGATGATGATGAACCAATATCTTCGTTTAAAGGGAACGGAGCTGGATCTGTCCGAAAGCTAAACGAACTTCATTCTAAGTGTCAAACCAACAAGTCCATCAAGATACCAAAACTCTCGAAACCAGCGTATTCCTATGATACCAGCGAAAAGCCACAGATTCCGGCGAAGAAGTCAACGATATCTGATGAGCTTGAGGAACTTTTGGCAGATGACGATGATTTCCCGACGGTTTCGGAGCTTATGGAAGAGGGATGGATGAAAGGTGATACTAGCAAGAAAGGGAAAGAGGATAAGGAGAAAACTGAAGAAGATCTGTATGGGTTGGAAGATAGTCTTTTAGACAGCCTTGATGTGTTCGCTGCGGATGGGTTGGAGAAGGGTCTAGGAGAAAAGGGCAAAAGTGGTGGGGTGTCCGTTTGGGAGATTCCGGAGAATACGCCACCGAAGTCGGATATGAGGGTGAAACGTAAGTTCGCGGATTTGGAAGGTTCGGGAGCTGATGATAAAGGTGGAGATCGGAAAAAGAGAGTTAAGACTGAGTCTCTCAGTAATATTGGGCAAGATACTGGGGCCCAGGAGGTTTCGTCAGGTACGTCAAGTAAGAGTTTGAGACATGGCGCCGGGGGGCTAACCAAAAATATATAGAAACACTACCGTCCTCACCACCCTTATCTTCGCTGAAAAGAGCGCGAGAAATACCTATACCCTTAGCGCCGTCCAAACCGATCAAAAAAGTGAGATTTGAGGATGAGATTTTAGAAGACACTTCAACAAGACCTTCGAACAAGCAGGACTCCAATCCGGTTTTCATCACTACCTCTGAATCAATTACAGGAGATAGTAGTGATAAAATTGATCACGAGGGCCGGGTTGATACTCCGAATACCTCGATGTCAATCACATCCCAAGAAAAACCGGGAGGAGACAAAGAGAATGGTCTGGAGCAGGAGCTTATGGATTTCTTAGGGGACTGTGTTGTTTTCGTTTAAATATTTAAAGATGGCTTGGACGATTGGGAATTGCACTGTTGGCTGGCTTTGATCCTTTCTTTAGGTGTGTTTCTTCATTATGATGCCATTCCCTACGGTTTATATAGATAGGTCTTAATTGGAATGCCCTTTGAATTTGAAATTATGGCTCATCCTGATCTAGTATCAAGTAAGGCTGTACATGTCCAGCTTGAGCCCGTAAACTCGGACCGTCGTAATCAAAATGCAACATCAAATCCGCGTTGCCCTCCTTAACATCGACAACGCCAAAACTCTGTTGCATTTGCTCCAATTTTCATATTCTGCTTCTAGATTTTATTTGCGACGATGAACTCCCCGACGCTCCGAGTTCTCCGGAGGTGTCACCGATGCCTTCAAATACCCGCTTCATCGCAAAAATGTAAATTCTCAACTAAACCATGGCTTCCGTACCCACGGGCCCGCCCTTCAATGCGTGTGACACGCAAGCCGGCTGAGGGAGATGAACTCCCACACGCCAAAACCGACGAAGAAGTCCTTGCGTTCTACCATAAATTCGTAGAACCAATCCTCTTAGAGCCTCCACCTCGACATCCCAAAAAGTCCAAACCCAGCTCAACCGCCCCCCAAAAACGGGAAGAACCAGAACTACCAAAACCACTACAAAAATTCAAACCTTCAAAACTTGATAAAGAGGAAGGGTTTGAGTTTAAACCACCCGAACCGACTATATCTTCCACAACATATAGATGGGATGTCGAACCGCCCTCTACGGAGCAACTTAAATACGCCGCCAGGTTTTTCGAGCAATATCCCGTTAGATTTTTATGGGGAGCTGAGGAGTTTGCGAGTATTCCCGATGGCGCGGTACCCGAGGTTGCTTTCTTGGGGAGGAGCAATGTTGGGGTGAGATATTCTATAATTTCCTGCCTTGTTAATAGTATAGGGGCTGTTCGGGGGTACTAACGGGGTGACTGGTAAAACATTACTAGAAATCTTCAATCCTAAATGCATTAATGGCTCAAAAGGGTATGGCTCGAACGTCATCAAAACCCGGAAGAACGAAGCAAATGAATGCGTTCAGCGTCGGAGGCGCGAGGTTGACGTTGTTGGATATGCCTGGCTACGGACACGGATCACGGGAGTCCTGGGGACGGGAAATTATGGAGTATTTGAAATCGAGAAAGCAGTATGTATCCTGATCTTTGCAAGCGGGGGGGATTCTTCTGTTCAATGAAATGGTTTTGTGTTAACATATATTAACGTTTTTCAAAGGTTCCGAAGAGCATTCTTGTTGATTGATCCGGTTCATGGGTTTAAAGAGGTGGATATGATGATCATGGAGGCGTTCGCGGATATGGGGATACCGTATCAAATAGTTTTATCTAAGACGGATAAACTGGACGGGGCGAAAACGAAAAAACAGAGGCTCTCGACGCCGCATATTAACGAAGTGTTTATGGATGTTCAGAAGGTAATGCGGGATTACGGAGGACATGCGGGATTTGGAGAGATTCTGGCGACGTCGAGTGAACCGGTTAAGAAGGGGATTAATGATCTAAGATGGGCGATTCTACGAGCTACTGGGCTTGAACCAAAGAGGAAAAAATAATAACTTTAAAAGTCCTCATCTATTACGGGAGTGTTATTAAGCATAACTCGTTAAAGGAAACGTAACCAGACGTATCTATCCATACCATCCTTCCTGCCACAGACGCCAAAAAATAATGCCACAAAGAATAATATAGTACAATGTCTTTTTTCTCGGGTCGGGATATCGATACAGGGGCCCGGGTTTGGTTTTACCTCTTAGTTCTCTTGTTTCTTCCAGATCCACCACCATTCAAGCGGGACTGAGCGGCTAAGAATTCTTCTTCGGATGGTTGTGGTTCTGCACTGGCTCTCTTTCGGCCTTTCTTTGCTGCTGGCTGGCCACCGTATTTGGCCTCCAGGTTGTCGAAGAAGTCGGTAGCACGCACTCCTCTATCCTTCTGACGACTCCGGATTAAGGCCGCCAATGGATGGTTTGGATCATCTTCTGGATTGCTTTCCTTCTTTCTCTTAGCCGCGACAGCTTTCTTCTTCCCACGAGCCGAGGGAGCGGGTTCTTCGTCATCGACTTCTTCAACTTCAGGTTGATTTTCGTCCTTCCCGAACAATTTGTCGTAAACTCCCAACTTCTTCGCGTAATCCATTGCCTCTTTGCTCTCTTTCTCTGCATTCTTCTTTCTCGCCTGTTTGGACTTTTTCGTCTCATTGACGTATGCTGGATATCCTTCAACTTCCCCAGCTTTGATAGCAGCATCGATTATTTTACGGAAACGGTCTTCGTCGGCGAGCGGATCCGAGAGCATGACGTTTTCGAAAAGCTTGTCCATATCACCTTCGACTTCTTCAAAGATCGCAAGGAGGTCTTCTCGCTCCTCATCCGAACCTACGATGTAAATATCACCGTTAGCTCAGCTCAAAACATCCCTAGCCTAGCAAAGCAATGACAAAATCACATACCCTGATACGTCTTCTTAAACTCAGTCAAAGTATCACCAGTAACAACATCCGCCCACATCTCCTTATAAAAGCTCTCCCAATCAAAGTCCCCATCATCCACATCGTCGCCGTTCAAAACCTTCTCATCAGTCCTGCCGGTACGATCGTACCTCGCCCGTCGTTTCTCATCACTGAGCACCGCGTACGCAAACGCGATCTTTTGGAATTCGGCGTGCGCGCTATCCTTGTTTTCTGGCGCGGCCTTGTCCGGGTGGGTTTTGAGCGCGAGTTTGCGGTATGCGGTGCGGATCTCGGCGTCTGTGGCGGTTTTGGGGACTGAGAGGGTTTCGTAGGGGTTTATATCGGTTGGAGGAGCATCGATGGCGATATCCTCGGACGGCATTGTGGGAGGTATTTGTTTTTTTATCTTGTCCTTGGGTTCTAATAATGCCTGCAGTTCTGTTGGTAAGATGGAGTTCGAAGGCCGAAGGGAGCTTTGGAAGCCTGCGCTTGAGCTCGAGGTTGGCAACAGACTCGCTTGGGCGTTGTTTTGGACGTGCGACGCGTTTTCTGGAAGGCTAATCACTTATACGGAAGAGGAAGGGATCTTCTCACTTTGTCAAACGCAACACATTCCGGAAACCACGCTCTCAACACATTGTTGAAGGCTCATTTCGCGATATCTTCACTCGATGAATGAGCACATGAAGGCCGGTGGGGACTGGATGGGTAGACAAATCGCCTGGAGTATACCAACTGATCATTGCGCCTCAATGCATTCATAACCTGTGAAGGCAGTGCCCACTACGGGTCACAATCATTCGCAATTTACAATTAACGAGGCGCTCAGAACAGACTCAACGCTCGATATCTGCTTATAAGCAACCGCTGCAATCCATTTTGTTCGGACTTTACAATCGGATTATTTCAACAATCCCCCCGTTTCAAGAAAATCCGGCGAGGCCAGGTTCCATAAAACCATCGGAAGTTCACACACCGATGCTACGGCAAACCCGGAGCGCAGCATTGCAACTAACTTCCTTATTTGCTGACATACAAGGGAACACTTGGCAGGTGGCGGAGCAGCAGATATGCAAAGCAAGCTTGCAAGCGAGCATCACGGCCCGGCAAATGGGATACCAGGAAAAATTGGCCAAACACAACATTTTAAAACGGTCATTCATGTAGGGCATTTTTTTCGGCAAGCGGACGGCTGGATTCTTGACGTTACCCGTTTTGTGATCTCCTCTTTCAGGGCTTGTCTAATGCTTGGATGAAGTATTGTGGGTGCCCTTCGGTTCGCCTAAAACGTTGTTAGCTTTACCAACCTGAGTTTCACGAGATAGACTTTCATGTGGAGGCCAGTGGAGGGGGGATCACGTCACCGTTTCTACTCCGCCCTGTAGTCTCGGGGTCAATGCGATAAGGCTCGTCCAGGGCTAGAGGACTTGGATCTGGCCGGTTGTGCGGTTTGTAGAGATCCTGTAGGCTACGAGGTTGGGGGCTATATTGCATTTCAATATATAAGTAAATTTATAAAGGTATCCATGTTCCGGCCCTGCTGGATGTTACCTGGCTAAACAGCACGAGTATACACTAGCTGGTAGACGATTTATATAATTACCTTCCCATACCCTCCCGGAAAATCGACTAAGAAAACCTTCTTACAAGCTTACATAATTGTCACCGCTTATCGGGTCTTCCTCTTCAACTGCCCCTTTCGTAGAATATCTCCTAGGACCTTTTAAGAATCAGCAACCAGATCTTCACATTTCTCCACTAAACCTTGATGAATCGCCGTTTGACTTTCAACGCTGATGACGAGGAGGCCCTCTCAAACGCTACAGTCCCCCGACCGGAGCCGGTCCGCTCTAAAACCGCCCCGCCAGTTTACGTCCAATATACCCCAGGGGGTCGAATCGAGTTTCTCAAGGATATAGAAGCATATCAAGCGGCATGTCTTATCCAAAAGGTCGTGGAGAGCCCAGGCGATGATCCAGCGCCCGCATACGGTTCGTTAAACTCTTTCTCTTGATGAATCCACTGCGATAATGTCACGATCTTAGTTGTATAGTATTTACTGACCCTGTTTCCGATAGACCTCCACGACTTTGGAAACGTAGACTCGCCAGGCCCCACCGATGACAAAGAGGTATTCCGAGCGAAGTTCCAGAACAAACTCATTAAACTCAAGGAGTTTATGCAACGTCGTCCAAAGTGGGTACTGACCAAGAAGGCTCTGTCAGAGAAAGCAACGCTGCTTATATGCGGGATGTAAGTACAACTGATATCTAGTCAACCATATCTCGCATTTCGTCCGAGTATTTAGAGCTAACCTATCAACTAAAACAGTATTCTGATACTATTCGCAGGCGCCGCTGCAGCTTGGATCCTTTTGCGCCACCATGTTGGATTCGTTGTATTTCTTGGAATAGTCTGGGTAGCTACTCTGGTCAAAGTAATTTCCACTGGGTGGGAGTATTATCATAAGAGAAAGATGTTGGAGGCTATCAATGTTGCTTTGAGCAGGGTCGATAGGTTTGAGAGATTGGATGACCTAACCATACTGAGGATAAAACGGGGTATTCAGCATGCGCTTTCTAGGGATTATTGGGTCGACAGTGCTGCACAGCCAAGGACCAATCGACCTACAGCTAGTACAGCCTCAGATCCAGCAGCTAGTAGAACCTGATCATGAGCAGGTTGGGCTGGATTTTCATGCCAAGTTAACACCTACCAGCTTGCTGATTAGGCTCGGGACTCGGCATCATGATCACGATGCAAATGTGGACAAGGGAATATTCTTTGGTGTTTATTCGATTTACTATTTTCTTTTTTCCTTTTTAATTAATACTGTCATAGACTAAGGAGTAATGATTAATTGTATTAACTAACGACCCCCCAAATGTTAAAAAATGAAATCACCAGTCCCGTTCAGTCCAAGTTTTTGCTGTATGCAAACCCGTCTTGTGGTATTTTATCCTTGTCTCGTACATGCTGCAAACCCGTCTGCGTGAACACCAGCTATCACCCAATTGGCCGATTCGACCTGGCTCGTATTTGCTGTACCGTTCGGAGGCAGGCCGCGCAAGCTATGTATATGTCACTCTACTTAAAGAAGTAATCCGCAAGTAATCGGCCATCTTTCGCCAGTTCAAAAACCAAGATCTCTTTTCTCCTCGTTAATCGGATTGGTGTCGAGCTCGTATCCGCGCGTTGAGCTCGTCATCCATTAGCTTAGTAGACCAGCTTTTTGCCCAGCGAGCAGACATTAACGTTGATCTATTAAACTCCACGAAAGAATGGTGGTTGTATAGGAGTTAAAAGAGTCGAAAGGAGACTCCGAATAGAAGATCTTAAGATCGCACTCGAAGCCCAGTCCGACCTTGCATCGGCACTTCTTCATTCGAATTCTCTCCATCCCGAACATACGAGAATGACGACAATGAACAACGACGGGACGACACAGCCTCTCTTGGCCAACACGGACAACACTTCCCAGCGCTATCTCTCCACAGCATCAAGCTCGAGCACTTCAATCGCCGACCTCGATCGCAATGGTCCTAACATCAACAGTAGTGCTTCCAGTGCCAGTGAAAACGGACCTAAAGACCAAGATGATTTTGAACGCGACTTCGAAACTATCGGCTGGATGTCCCTCCCGCGTAAAAAGCAGTTGATAATCCTCGCCCTCTGCCGTCTCTCCGAACCCATAACTTCAACCTCCCTCCTCTCCTATGTATACTACTTCATCAAGTCACTACCGGATGCAAACACGCCCGAGGAAATATCCCGCAGAGCGGGACTCATGGTCGCCGCATTCTCCATCTGCCAGTTCATCACGGGGATGATATGGGGTAGATTGAGTGATACATACGGGAGGAAACCCATTGTCATCATGGGTTTAGCAGGGAGTGTGGTGGCGAACTTTGGACTGGCGTTTTCGAAGAGTTATCGTTGGGCGGTGGTGATGAGGATGATGGCTGGAGGGTCGAATGCAACAACCGGGGTCTTGAGGACCATCGTGGCGGAGTTGATTAAGGAGAAGAAGTATGCACGAATCCCACTTGAGGCCGTCCCGTGGGCCGATTTTTTTGAGGCGCTTAAATGTTGAAAGGGACCGTGGGATAAGGTAGACTGACATAATCGTGTGATTGGTGTGCAGGTACCAGTCAAGAGCGTTTTTGATAATGCCGTGAGTTCTTGTGCTTCAAGATGGAGGCTGTGCAGAGCTCCCCACTAGGTATTTTATATTGACAGGGGTCCCACAGTATGTGCATGAACATTGGTATCATTATCGGTCCGATACTAGGTGAGCGAATATATTCGAAACTTCATGGGCGAGGGGACCTTTTGCATTCGGACGCTAATGCTGCTCGACTTTGATCATAGGCGGAATGCTTGCCAATCCTGTCGAGACTCATCCCGACATCTTTGGACCTGGTAGTTGGCTGGGAGGGAAAGATGGGGTTGGCTGGATGAAGGAATATCCGTATGCTCGTATGTTTTCCGGATTTATCCGTTTCAAGAACCTCATTCTGACAGGACTTACTAGTACCAAACATCGTGAGCGCCGTCTTCCTCTTTTTCTCATGTCTTCTAGCGACCTTTGGGTTAGAGGAGACAAACCCATCCGGAGATATCGCTGGAAAAGTTCTTACAAAGGTCTCTAACCTCTGGGCTTGGATTACAACCCCATTCGACCGTCTCTTCAAACGTTCCAACCACTATGAACCGCTAGCACAAAATGACACAGAAGATACGACACAGCCCCCCAATCAACCACCAAGAAAGAAAGCAGTCCCTCTAAAAGATGCTCTAACACCCAGCGTGATTTTCTGCCTAATCTGCTTCATAGTCCTTCCCCTCCATAACTCCACATTCCTCCAGCTTTTTCCAATAATGCTATCCACCCCTCGCCACGACAACTCCCACCCTCCAACACCCATCTCCTGGACCGGAGGCCTCGGCCTCCCAGCTTCACAAGTCGGCTTCGGTATGGCGGTCCTCGGTTCCATTGGCATAGTCATGCAACTTTTCGTATACCCACCGCTTCAAACACGATTAGGCACTCTACGAAGTTATAGATACAGCCTCCTCCTCTTCCCGATAGCATACACACTAACCCCATTCCTCTCAATCCTCCCGTCTAAATCAAAGGACCTATCCGAACCCGCGTCCGGACGGGTCATCTGGGCAGGTATAGTAATCACACTATTCTTCCAAGTCACAGCTAGAACTTTTGCTTCACCCGGGAATGTTATCCTATTGATGAATTCGGTGGATAATAGACGGGCTTTGGGTACGGTTAACGGGATAGGGGCGAGTTTGAGCAGTTTGGCGAGGGCCATAGGACCTTTGTCCGCTGGATGGGGGTATGGGTTTTCTCTGGAAATAGGGTGTGTGGGGGCCGTTTGGTGGGCGATGGCGGCAGTGGCGCTGTTTGGAGTGTTTGTGAGTACGTATGTTACTGATGGGAAGGGATTTGCGCAGAGAGAAGAGGAGGAAGATGAGGATGTGGCGAAGGCACTGGCGCAGAGTGACAGGGACGGGAGGTAGGACGTAAAGGTCGCGCGTAGAGGTTATTGATTGACTATAAACTTAGCTAGAGTAGCGTATATATATGGCCTGTTTAGACGGCTGCATACGAGTAAAGGCTACGTGCGTATAAGATAGAGTCGTATCTACGGAGATAAGATTGAATTCAAATTATTCGAAAAGCTAATTGACGACTGCGAAGGAAACGACCCTATCGATTTTAAACATTAAATATACTAGTTAGCGATACTTATGCTATTACTATGAAACTCGCAATGTCATTACGGAGCATAAAGTAAATGAGAAGCGCTAAAACGAGGGTAAAAACACTTTCAAAGTAAGCGTTAAAGACTGTCATTAGTAAGAGAAGAAGAAAAATCACATCCAAAAACCCAGTCCACGTCCACTCGAATATCTCTTCCCACCAGGTCAGATTTTCCGGCGCTTTTCGCAAGGATACCTCCGAATATCTTAATCCTTGGGTGGCAGAGGTACGGTGAAGACGGGTCCTGGGGGAGGAGAGACAGAGCTCGCTGGCTGATCCATGACCTTATCAATGGTGGTGTTGGTGGTAGTCGTAGCACTAGTACTGGGATCAGTCGTCGGGACTGCTGGGGCCTCCTCCAATACTGATTCCAGTATTCTTGCGTCTTCCGCTTCCTGATCGAGGCGCTCCTTTTCCAGCCTAACCTCTTTGCCTCGTTCTAGAATGTCTTCGTCAGTATTTGATCGATATTAGAGCTTGCACGGACTATGAAACTTACTCCAACAATACCAGAAAACGAATAGTAGAACTAAAAGTCATATGTTAATATATGATTCCGGCCAAGCACAGAGGTTTGGGGTATCTCTTACCAAACAGAGCCATAGAAATGACGACGTTGGTGCCCAGTGCAATACCTGGGAATCGCAACTTGATGGCGTTGACCACGGTCTTGAGAGTGTCGGCCACGACGCCTATAAACCACCATTAATATGACGAACTCAAGTAGCCGAGCTTGGTAGGATGCAACTTACCGGGTTTCGTAACTAGTTGCTTCAAAGTAGGAATACCAAAAGTTGCGGCCTGGGCAGCTATTCCGGGGCCGAGATTCTTCGCCTCTGCTTCCACTACCTTCTCGCCCAGGCCTAGAGCACCAGGCAATTTCTTCGCCAATGACTTCATAAAGCCGGGCATTTCGTCGAACATGGTTTCAATCTGTTTCGACTTGGTCTCGAACAACTTCGTTAAGTCGTCATACGCCGTCGGAACGCCGTTGATCATATCCTTGAGAATTTGTGTGAACTCCTTCAAGATACCACGAGTCTCAGCTGAAAGCGAGAATGCTCTGCCATCTTGGGCAGCGAGGCTGAGAGCATCGAGTGCATCATGTAGTTCTTTCTCTTCCGGCGTCAGATTTGCAAAATATTCCTCCTCTTCCTTGCCCATCTTTCCTTTCCCTTTCTTATCCTTCGAAGCTTTCTTATCCTTCTTGGAAGGAGATCCGGGCTCTTTTGCTTTGCTTGCGCCCTCCGCCTTTGGTTCCCTCTTAAGGAATGACGGTACATGTTCCGCCAACTTCACTTGCCTAGCTTTTTCGTACGTCCCCGCCGCATAGTCGGTGACGGTATCTTTCCAGGTCTGCTTCTTCGGTACGGCACTAGCTTCGGACACAGCTGGAGTTGGTCCATCTGCGGGAGAGTCTGAAGGCGATACAGTTGCCGGGGTCTTAACCGAGTCATGGATCGGGACTTCCTGGACATCTGGGCTGTTCACGACACCTTGGAAGTAAGTCTCATCTTTATGATCGAGAACTTCCTTTGCACCGGACTCGGCGGCTTCACGGTGCTTCTTGAATTTCTTGTAGGTGAAGTATTCGAGCATCTTTGGGCTTTTGGTGGGTGGGAGAGAGAATTCGAGGGTTCGCAGTGGGGTTTGTTGGAGTGTCAGCTGGGTTGAATTTAAGAGAGAGCAAGATATTAAAAGTCGCGAATAAAAACGGCTCTTGGACTTTTCTTGGGATGTCAGTCGAGTCCCGTGGTAAGTTCGCCCTTTTCGCACCGGTCGCTATCCCTCTTTTGTTCTTGCAGATATTATCGATATCAAATCCGATTATGACAGCTGCAGGTGGAGCTGAAATAGTAGAGAGCTGGCGATACTAGCCGTCTGCGGGCTGAACAGATGCTAATATAGCTGCGACGGACCCACTAGCTGGGGGGATAAAACCCGGCTTTCGTAATGGCGATTCCAGAAAACTCGATCCCAGAAAACTGGATATCGGGAGCCACGAACCGCCACAGCTTCCCGCAATGACACCGCTATTTCGTTGCTCTGACGTCGTCGACGGGCCTGGAAGCTTAGCTTCACCAGCCACACCGCCACACGTCATCCCTCATCACCCGTCAAGCCACATCACAAGCCAGCTCAGCCACAGGCCCACGTGATGATTTTTAAGCCGGAATTCCAGCTGATTCTGAGGCTGGGACCGAAAATGTAGAGAATGATGAGCCTGTTCGATTGATCCCGGAATCGAGCCATTTGGTGAAGAATTGGGTTAGCTGCGACGATGCATAGTTTCGATTGCGATGGCCATCGCAACAGCCAAATGGCCAAAGTTGATGTTGCGTTGTGCAGTTACATTGTTGCCGACGCCAGGTATCAAAACCTCGAGGCCTCACGCAGTGCAGCGGTTCCTAGGAAGCCTTTTTTAAAAATAAAAAAAAAAAAGAATTAAAAAAAAGAAATTAAACAAAGAAGTTTCAATTCCGAGCCTTGTATCTCGAGATCATGTCTTCCTAGATCATGTTGTGATGCTGTTATATAATTATACGTTGTAAGATTGGTCTTTGGCTGGAGTTGATAAAAATTCTCGCACTGCGTCTGCTCGGCTTAAGTTCGCTACCTGGCTACCGCAGACAAGCCGATGGACCAAACGGCATCTCCGATTACAAGGTCAGGTGAAGCGTAAAGCGCTATGCATGTCCATGCATGTCCCAATTGACACCTAGCTAGATCTTCACTCAAGCTCGGTCTACTTCAAAATGAGTGTGCGGGGCCCCACAAAGCTCGCAGTGGTGACGGACAGTCTCTGCAGAGGCAAGTTTTGAGACATTTCCGTCCAATTCATTCATTGCTAACGTACAGGGCCTCATAGGTATCGGGTACCGAATAGTCTGTAGAATGCTCAAGCATTCCCAACAAACTAAGGAACCTCTCACAATATGTATGACCGGACGAAGCACGAGTTTCCCCGACGAAAGGGAGCGGGTCGAATTCAAAGGGGATCCTGAGGTGGCAGATGCTCTAAAGGAGAGCGGTTCTGAAGTCAGATTCGTGGGTCTGGACCTCGAGCACTCGGGTTCTATTAAGGCGTTCAGAGACTGGCTCCAAGACTCGTACGGAGCCACCCATGGCGCGAGACCGCTATCGATTTTAATCAATTCCCCCGCGCGGGTATTCATGTATGCTCAACAATCGGTTGACAGGACATACTTTGGCTCACAAGACTTAACGAGACTTCTCCTTCCGATAATGAAGCGCACGGGGGATAGCAGAATAGTCAACGTATCGGTTGACGGGGGGCGGGCTAGGGATTGGATCCCAAATGAAGAACTTGCGAAGAAATTCGGTTCAGAGAGTCTGACGAAGCAGAGCCTGGACGATTTAATGCGGAAGTATCAAACGGATGCCGAGGCTAGGAAAGCGGTCGCAGAAGGATGGTCGAGACCTCGGGATGAAGGGAAGAATTCGAACGACCAGAAATCTATATACGCTATATCCAAGATAGCTCTTGCGGCTTATACCAGAATTTTGGCGAAGGAAAACCCGGGCTTCTTGATAAATGCTTCTGCTGGCGACTCGTCGGATCATCCGGATACTGCAGAGACTAGAAAATATATGAGCGCTCTTACACCTACGTGGCTCGCACTGGGGGACTTGGAGGGTGCGACTGGAGGACTTTGGAAAGAGAAAGAGAGACTTGATTGGGAAACCGGTGGACCTATCAGCCAATAGCTTTACCAATTAATGCAATTCGAGGTTCCAATATCCCTGATATATAATGCCATTCCACTACAATTCAAGTAGTATAAACACGGAATACTTTGTGATTAATTCCAAGACGGAGTTCTAACGCATCCTCTTTCCCCAAAAGTCTTTCATACTTACTAAGCACTCCTTTAAATTCACTCTTCAAGCTCAACAACCCCATAGGTCTAATGAAATCTTAAGCTTGAGGATGGTCTGAATCTAAGCTTTTCAATGTCTGAACCACTAAAATCCCGAGTAAGGATTGTAACCGCGGGGATTTGCATCGTTTTCTTTCCGGCCACTTCCATGGATTCTACTCTATATACCTAATAGTTCGGAACTTCTCATAACTACCTACGTCTTGCAATATTCCTGACAGCTTGCAGCTCAAATATATCGGGCTGGTAAATGAACTAGCCACAGTGTGGCGAGAATAGCGCCATAGTTACAGGGATGGTAGCTACAGGTTCGTGTGACGTCAGTTCCTATCGCCCAATCGACCAACAAGCAACTTCACCAAGGCTGTTTCCTGCATTGGCACTTACTCCACTTCAGAACACCATCGTGCATCATGCCTCGCATACTTCCTTCAAACTCCTCAACTTCTACCTTATACCGAGTACTGTCGGTATTCGCGCAAGAGCATAAACACCTTACAACATGCAGCGTTCAGTCGTAAGGTCTATGCTCTTGCGCACGCGACACTGCTCCCATAATCTGAAAACCCCTGTGCTTGGTCCCATATTCCACCATCCACCGCATATTTCCCATCTAGCGAGGGCATTCTCTACTCAGCAGAGCTTGCAGGCTCGCCAACAAGTCCTTCACGGCCTCACCGCTCAACTAACATCCACTCCGTCCCGCCTCTTCAAACTCATCCTTCCGCTCCCTGCGATCCACGAAGATGGTAATCAAGACCGCTCGTTAACTCCCAAGGAAGCCGAACACTACGAGGAAAACCCACCATCTTCTCTTTCTAAACCGTCCACGCCTACTAACCATCTGGACCAAAAACCAAAACATCTCGCCCTGCTAATTCATCCACACCAGCCGCTTTCCCATCTTGCGCAACTAATTCAGTCTCAGCTACCGACTTTAAAGTCTGGTCGGGTCCCCAGCGTAAACTTTTATAGGCCAATAGATACTCCGCCTCCAAAGTCGGAGGTTATCGTGCCGTCTGATGAGGAGGTTGCGAGTTCTGGTGGCGAGGAAGCACCACAGGCTGCGCAGGGCCAAGATATAGATGATGATAAAAGCCTGGTGCTTTGGTCAGGAAGTACTGAGATTGGTGATTTTGTAAGGGATGCTGCTGCAGGGCACGAGGAAGAAGAGATGGGGTTACAAGGTGGATTCGTGATTGACATTGAGGGGACTGTAGATAAGAGGTAGGGCGAAAGTGGTAAAGGGAACAAGCAGGCGAGTTGCTGACCCGCATGGTTGCGATTTAGCGGTGTTTGGGTTTCCGTGCCCAGTTTCAATGATAGAACGCTATATCTGAGAAAAAGATACAAGGCGATTACGAAGGAGATAGAGGGGCTAGTAGAGGTTAAAGAGGTAAAGAAACCAGTGTACCTCAAGCAGGCAGGGTTGTCTAATGATTTGGTTGCTTTCTAGAAATGCGATAAGCTAGCCCAGAAGACCGCACAGCATATCGCCCTGGGTGGATTTGGTGGCATGATTAGCTGGTGGGGCATAGTATACTTTTTAACATTTAACACGTAAGTCAGCCACGCTTGCGATCTGTTTTATAAAGCCGAAACTAACTAAATGAAACTGCTAGGTCTCTTGGATGGGGTAGGTATGCTTGATTAATCGGAGCTTTTTATATACACTAACCTAATCTCCCAAACTATAGACGTCATGGAACCGGTTACATATCTCGCTGGCCTCTCCGGTATCATGGCAGGCTATCTTTGGTTTCTTTACCACAACCGCGAGGTATCCTACCGTTCTGTGCTACACGCTACAATATCACGACGTCAACTGGCGTTGTACGAGCAGCACGGATTTGATATGGATAGATGGCAGGAGTTGCTTGATGAAGGCCGGTCTTTAAGGCGGGAGATTAAACTGGTTGCAGAAGAGTATGGTGTTCGATGGGATGGGAAGGCTGATTCGGAGTCATCTGGTGACTTTGGATTCGTGAGCCGCGAAAGGAAGCAGAGGGCGGCAAAAGTGGAGGAGGTGTTGAAGAAAGAAGAGGAGAAGAAAGAGAACGGGAAGGAGTCGGTAAAGAAACCGGAAGTTCATGATGATTAGACCCTAGATCCATCGGCGTATTCCGTCAATATTATGAAGCCCTTAAAGAAAGACTCTGATATATTGCTGTTCATTAAATATATCTGTTTTCGTTTTAGATTCTATAATTAGCAGGCGACAGATATACCATAGCGTCTATGTACTAAATCTACAAAACTGCTTTAACCTCCTCCTTCTCGATCTCTTTCGCAAAATCAGGTCTAGGAAGCTCCGCCCCAGCCGTCGTCCTTCCATACATAATACCGCCTAACCGACTGACCGGCTTCAGTTTCCCAATATCCACAATCGAACCTTCACTCCCCTCAGCCCACATGTCTTCCCTAACATGAAAATTCACACCTTGAGCAAATATAGTAACTCCAGTGGTTTTGCCGGTCGCCGGCGAGACCCACGGATGATGCGAGACTAACTTTGCCTCGATGCTAAACGCCGATTCGGCAACCTGTGGGGGTTTAACCTTTGAGGAGGGAAGAGGGGTTAGACCTGATAGTGTAAACTCGGACACACCCGGAGGAGCGTTGATGGAGGTATAATTCGCGGCTCTGCAGAGAAAATATTAGCAAGAATAATACCGTGAAGAGAATTGAATTAGACGTACTCCAGAAACCATTCAGAGATGACATTGATAACCAGTTCTCCGGTGTCGAGAATATTTTGTAGCGTGTCCTTTTTGTTCTCCATGTTGCTGGAGAAGCCTATGACACTGGTGATTGTTAGTATTTGGATTTCTGCATGTTTACTGTCTGGTTAATCGCATGAGCATACATCATCGGAGGATCGTGAGCAACCATCGTGGTATACGAAAACGGTGCTAAATTCGTAGTCCCCCCGTCTTTCGAAACCGTAGAAATGAATCCTATCTTTGGTGCCGAAATATAGACTTAGCTCTGAGTTCACTCTTTGATTGGAGATATGCATATATATGAGCGTAAACCTACAAACCGTGGGGTAATCGCAGAGATCATGAGTTTGTAGTTATCGCCAGGCCGTCTACCCTCGGCATAAGGATCAATTTCGACCTTCTTCACAGACTTCCAGGTATCATCCGTCGCCCCGGTTCCTACGTTTAACAAAGTCAATCTTGATTGAACTATTCGGAAGGAATAATAGAAGGATACAACGCACCGACTTTCCATTCCGGGTTCACGGTCTTGTTTAAATGCCAATCGATCTTCTCCCAATCTTCTCTCGTCGCCTCAACGGTCTTGAAATCCGGATGTCGCGACATAGTTCGCGTCCGATTGTACGTCGTCGACAGGAAGCGTATGCGTTGGGGACGTTGGAAATTTAAAGGTTTCCCAATGAACCGACGGAGAAGCGTGGGGGGTGTTAAAAAGTACTTCTGCATGGAAGAATTTATGGTTTATGACCGCGGGAGGGGTATTTAAGCCTTTTAAAATCTAATTGAACGACTTTTGTCGCTATTCGCATATTCCGTTGTTCGTCTTCAATCGGTGTTTTTTTCGGATTACAAATCACGCAATTCATGCAATGAGAACCGGCCTGACCGGCGATTTCAAAGGGTTAGTAAGATTAGTAGGTCCTTGCATTGCAGGGAAATCACGGAATTGAAAAGAAATAACAGCTACCGTTTTGAAAAGACTAGCCTATCGGTGAGACTTCAATACTGGTGTATCGAACGTGCGTGGGGGTAAATTTAAAACATCCCATCATTCTGCATCAAAGATCCAACATAAGGGCTCCCAGTTTATTGCGTTGAGTTCCCGCCCGTAGCCATTACCCTGGTTAACGATGACATCAGATCCGAACGGTTCCAAAGTTTCAGCTCTGTGGTACCGAGATGCACGTCATGCAGTTAAGCCCACCCGTGGTTTCACAAAACGCCCGTGAGGTTGTTGCCATGGATCCACTCCATGGGACGTCTACAGGGTGTAAAATTGCCGTGCGAAGGAGAAACTGGGGGGTCGTTTTAGATTCTCCAAGGAGACCTTGGAGAGAAATATGTACGCATGGGTAAGCGGGAAGCTTGTAGAAAGTCCCTGTCGATAGCGGGTAGATATCGATATATGTCATGCTGTTCGTAAATTTGGTATGGGTTCAGCTTTAACTTTTAAATTCAATAATATCGTTTTATACCGACAAATATCATGAACTTTGATAGATGCTGTATCAGGAGGTCACTGGCTATAATATGGACTAGTACTAATTACTTAAGTACTTACGTACTTGACAATCGCACAAGATTTTAAACATAAATTGAAATCAAAGTCTCCCCTCATTCCTAGACGTACAGATGTCTCATGCGTATATTTTCTTGCGGGGCATAAGTGAAAGCCTTCTTTGTAAACAGACGCGCTCATGTTTTCAGGCACAAGAAGTCGCAAATATATCATCCCAGAACCCGCCAAGCGATAGTATTCATATATCAGGATTTAAGCAAACAAGGTATAGTATAGAATGGAACAAGAAGGCTCCAAAAACGCCAAGTGGTATAGAATGCCCCAAAATGCGGTTGATCTCTTTGTAATCAGTCGAGGTTTTTGAGGGATGTGAAAACGAAGCGAGATCGAATAATAGGAAGAACGCCCGGTATCATTTTTTGGTGTCGTACCCTCCAGAAATAGACTGTAAGATTAAAGGAAATATGTTAAAGGAAATGGAAGGAGCTATAGGGAACGTTGGGATGCCGAGGAAATCCTCCGGGGGCTCAGCGAGACTCTTAATTTGCTGGCCCTGATGGGTTGCCCATGAACATATCTAGGGAGTTACCATCCTCACGGGTGGCCATTTCGGATAGAAGAGTCATCAACGGATCAGGCTCAAGTTCTGTGGGAAGCGAATCCTTTTCTTGGACAACGCCTGGATCCGATGAGAAGACAGCAGGGTCCATGCCAAAGTCGAAGAAGTTATTGTAAGGAGTTGAAGAGAAGAAAGAGTAATTTCCGGATGGCGAGAATGCGTATTTGTTCATCTCATAGGAATAGGCGGTATTAGGCATAGCTGGGGAGGTAAAGTCGAAAGGAGTGTTTTCGGGAATAGATATAGCAGGAGTACCTCGTTGTGGGCCCATTGGTGGTTGCCCTGGGTAGTGGAATCCGGGATGGCTATTTTGTAACCTTTCGCGGGTTCGCATGCGATATTGGTCTTGCGGGGAATGCTGAGCGTTGAGCGGTGTAGGCCCATCAGAAACCGACGAATGTCTGTGGATTTTCGGGCGCTTGACATGACGAGGGTTGCCGTATTCGTCGACGTGGGTGATCGAGGATGCGGAACCACCGTCTGTGGTATTCGAAGGAGAGGCATTGGGAATTTGAGGGGTTCCGACAGATGGTACAGGGGAATGGAAGATTTCCGACAATGTAGGGTCGGCGAAGAGATCATCAGGGCTCGAAAGACTAAGTCAAAGGTTAGTATTAAAGGATAGACGTCAAAGCGACTAAGGAAGATAACATACTTTTCAACTGAGAAGTCGTTAAGAAACTCGAAAGGAATGAAGGCCGTATCGAAAGTCACGTCATCGTATCGGTCAAAAAAGTCATCTAAGTACTTGATGTCTGCTGGTGATCCCTTAGACAGGCGAATATGGTTCATGTATATCCGACGCAAGGTCGAACACTAGGTGCCGTGTTAGTAATGTTTCCTTGATAAACTCCGATCCAAATGAATATTTTCATGTCAAATACCTGGTGGTTGATTATTGCCCATTGTCGCCTCATCCGTATCAGGAACTTGATAACTCTTAGTAGACTTTCTCGGCTGCCTTCTGATAAAGAATGCCCTGTATACTGAGTGCCATGCAAATGAACGGTTGCTGCAGATGTCAGACAATATGACATGAATGCTGGCCATTCTATTGAGGGCGTATTTGCTGCTTGGTGAGCAAGGTCTGTCAGGGCTTTCGCATGTTGTAAGCACATGTTGGTGGCCTCTTGCTGCCAAGCCTGTTGAGTCCCAGTGCCATTGATTTCCTTAATGTCAATGGGAAGGAAGGTTCGATACATTAGACAGTGTATTAAGTGGTAGACCGCTTTGCTCAAGTAGAAAACTGTCGCCTCGCTCCCAGATGGGAAGGACGCTTTTTCTTGGGCCTTGTTCTCGAAATAGCCAGCCCACACCTTCAGCTCGTTCCTAATCATTGATAAGTTCGAAGAAGAGTGCCAGGGGAAATGAGAATCTCCTTTAACGCCGCCTTGCTGGATGTATAGAACCGTTTTGCCCAGTATTCGAACAATTTCAACTAGCATAGCGTTGGTGTTTCGAGACATCGGAATACTGCCAAACTGCTGGTTGAAACCCTCCTCGGAGAAATTTGACTCTTCGCTTGGTTTGCCGCTTCGAAAATGTGATTCCGAACAAGGGAGTCGTAGTTTGATCGTGCAGTCGCTAATTAAAGGGGGACGATTCGAACCGCAGACCGCAAACCGGTCCATTAGGTAGCAGGTCCAGAAGCACCTCCGTCGCACTTCACGCTCAACAGGGGTTGCTGGCGAGTTTGGTGGTAACTCTCTGTGTAGCTCAAGAGCAAGGGCCATTCGAATCGCGGAGCCTAGCTGCATGAAAGACTTCTTTCCGTGTCCAAGAGCAAAATAGACGTCGGAGAGTAATATCAATGTCAGGAGATTATCGATCGATGGTTCGTCTGCGTCAACCTGATTCCTGGCCAAGTTCGCAAACCTCTCAGTGCACTCTGCTAATGTTTTCCCTGCAGGAGGTAAGGTGTAGCTTCCAGGCTGTCAGTTCGTCCGTCATCACATAGCAGCATAGGTAATAGCTTGTACTCTTAACTCACCGGATACTAGTAGCGCAAATTGCGTTCAGCAGATGCTGCGGGACGCTGCCATCATGTATTCTGACTCGGAATGTCTTTTCATGAATATAAGAATGGGGCTTCTTGTTCACCCTGGTGAAATATACATCCACCAAATGAGGGACGTAATTGGCATCCATATCGAGGCTATGGAACTGTAAGTCGCAAGTTCTCTATCGGCTGGAAACTGAAGCGCGAGTCGAAATTTTATTTACCTGATAGGGGTAGGAGCTAACTCCGGCATCTCCTGCTCCATTACCACATTGTCTTCCTCGTGCTTTAGCCCCGGCTCCTCCCTTGCGGGATGCGAAGTTGTCGCAGAAGGCGGGGTGACCAGGGCAGCTGAAGGTGCATGACCATTCGCCTCGGCTGGGACAGCTGTTTCATCCGAGGTTTTATCGTCTTCACCCGAGCCTTTTCCATCTTCCAGCCGCTTTTCTCTATAGAACCAGCGTTAAGATTGTTTTCTTCCATATCCGTTCGCTGGTTAACTTTGAAACTCACAAGTGACCAATCCGCCGCAGCAGGTCTTCGAGAAGCTCGGTTTTCGGGCCACTAGTTTTGGTTGTGTTGTTAGCCGAGCGGGCTTTGACAGGGCAAATGCCAGCCAGATTTATCGCGCATACCGTTTGCGGGGAACAGCGTCTGAGGGCGAGTGCGGAGGAGAATGTTAGCCCCCAAGCCAAAACCACGGATTATTATCCGAAATATGATGCGGAGAAGGGGGAAATACCGTAAATGCATTCGCAGTGGAAGACTTCGCAAGAGTTACATTTTGGCCGTGTTCTGCTGCATTTTATCTGTAGAATACGGACTCAAATGTTAGAACGAAAGCGTGCGCCGTTTGACGTTAAATCCGCATGGCCACCACAGGCAGCGCACTGCGGCCCTCCGGGCGCTGAAGGACCATGCCTAACGAACCTTTCGTTTCCGACAGGATTTGCAGTTCATGGCTTCCTTTTCCTCGCTCACCGACTTGCGGTTTGGAAGCTTCGTGATAGCGTACACATTTCCGTTCCCATTCGCTGGTCGGGACATCGTGACCGAACCATCGGCGATGACGCCCTCGTAACCGCCGGGTATTGACTCCAGCTTCGCGCCTGCTTCTGAATCCAATTTGCAATTTTCGAGAAGTCGAGGACGCACTTTCTGCGACCCTCTTCCTTTGTAAAACTTTTGTGGTTTTTTGGGTCGTGGACGTCCGGGGTCGTTTGGAAATGGTGGACTTCGTTTACTTCGTGATTTCGATTGCTAATGGGAACTTTCCGGGCCAGTAATCGATAAGACGCGTGAGAATATGGTACCGTCGTGAGATTTGTTCCGGATATCAATGGCCTTCGAACTTGTCGTTTAGACTATCACCATCTGCGATTCTATTCTCTATCCCAGAGAAATGTTTTCAAAGTTTGGTCCAAGCTGTCCCGAGGAAAACCTGCTGAGGGAAGTAGTGAAGGCGACCAAGATTTCGGATTGACAAGCCCGACCAGAAAATGCGCAGCCGCAAAGGGGAAAAGAAAAATGTGACTTCTAAACCCTTGATGCCGAATATATTGCTTGGGAGGTCCGAATCCTGGAGATCAACGAGTGGAAGGGGGTCACGTCGAGATTCCTGCTCCCGCGGCTATATGAGGAACGAACGGCAAGGGCTCCGACGTTTGTTACTGCTTCCAGTCCTAGGAAACGAGCGGACAGGCAAGCCTCAGCGAAAAAGAAAAGAACCCGTACCAAGAAACCGTCCAACTAGAGAAGTTCAGAGGCGGGAAGGTGGATGGTTCTGTATGTATGACGATTTCGCCTAAAGTGACGGTTGGGATTGTGAATTCGCCTCCGCTGTTGGTATTGTTATGGGAATGAGAGGGTCTTCGCTAGTCAGGAGTTTTTTCGGGGATGTTGATTTCTCGGAGGAGGTTACAGCGGGCTCTGGCTTCGTTCACTCGATTCAGGTCACTGGGAGATGATGGTGGTCGAAACTTTCTTTTTTACGGTTTTCAAGGCAAGACGAAGAGCACCACCAGGCTTATTTCAGTAACATGCAAAGAGCGACCATGGGGATGCAGCTCGTCTCCCCGGATCTCTCAATTTTCGCTGTTGCGGTGATGGTGTGGAGCAAAAAGCCATCTTCCTAGGCCGTTCATGGACCAGACCTTTGGAGGAAATTTTGGACAGGACAGGTGGAGTCGGTTCTTTATAACGGAGCAGGGGTCCAACGATGCTGCATGGCCCGGGGTCAGCATCGAATCTAGCTCATGCATTCCATATGAGGAGCTGTGCGCAACTGCATCTCAGCAACCGTATCGATACTTCTGAACCAAGTACTGACATGGTATATATACCGTCCTCACTCGCGGCAAGCCGGCGGTATGCCATCCACGGATAGGTACTTCTGCTGTTGGAGAGAGGGCATCGGAATGACGATTCGGGATTAACCGGGTTATATTATAGCAAGCCAATGTATTAACACTGAAACGCAAGCTTTTTGCTGCGAGGGACACTCGATCGGAGTCCTGTCTGGTCTTCTGCGGTTGGTCTGACCGCCAATTTGCAAGCCCGAAGTCGCACGAAGAACAAGGCGTAGAACATCATCAGTTCGGGGTCTCCACTTTTGGATGCACGGATTCAAAAGTTTATCTTGGCGGTTTGTTTCTGCAGCTAGGCCTCGCAGCTAACCCGCGTTTAAGGTTTCCGTCCCTATTTCAGGACTACAGGATAGTGTCGATGCGTTCTGCAAATGGATGCTCGAAGTCTCAAGTTTGTAATCTTGTGATCTTTGGCTAACCGGGTTCGGTAGACTAGTATGCAATGCATACTCCGTAGATCATATTGCAGCAAGACATGACATAACGAAACGGATTTTGCCATTGATGATGAAGGTACTTGACAGCTGTGACCGTTAACCTGTCCTCTTTTGTTCAAATCGATCCCCCGTCTCGAGTCTCGGAGGGAGGGCTTCCAGGACACAATGCAACAACCAATATCGGACTTGCCCTTTCGCAAGCTTTAGCCCCTCAATGTTGATGGTGGTATGTGCAATTCGCAAAAGCGGGGAGTGCGGAGCCCCGGCCTGGAGATGTGGAGATGATATGATATCTCAACGAATATAAGGCGATCAGTTATAGCGTCCTCAACAGCGGAAGCCTACAACGAGCGCGATTTGTCGACGGAACATACCCCGGTATATACGGGCAGGCATTCTGGACAGCTGCATGCAGGGACCTAGCCCGCAATAACGGTTAAAGGCTAAGTAAGTAAGTATGACCTGTTGATAGTGTAACCGATGCATGGAGGGGCGTGATGAGCTTTTTTGGTGGAGTTGGGGATAAAGAGAGGTTAAAGGGAAACCCGGCCCGTGGTTCATCCACCAATGAGAGCCATGGATACCTCGATGCTTCTCTTAAGGTGAATATAAAAATTATTTCTGCTATTGCATCCTGCTGCTACCCAGAAACCAGATCTGTCGATGGTCACGACGACGGCATCGAGACTTGCCGTCCCGAAGAAAAAAGTCATACACACCACCCGATACGGTGATAGTGTATGCAAGTCTACAACTTCCGTGATGACTGCCGTCTGTACGGAATATATTTGACTGGGATGGCACGGTTGACAGTTAGATTAATGAGGCAGACAGTTTGGTTTCAAGTTCGGGATGGAACTGTTCTCTCACCCGATCAGAGCGGCCAACTGTGTGCATATATACTACATACAAGGCAGAATGAATACTCTGATGTGCGAAGCAGATATTAGTGGCCCGAATATTTTTCATCTCTTGAGAGAATCGATTTGATAAAATACCTCAAAAGGGTGTGAGAGTTTAATGTTTCGTATGGATCCAAAGATTGTTTGGCGCATATCAAGCTTTTCAGCCTGGAAGGCTCGTATCGAGTGAAAATATTGTATGGCATGCATGCAAAAAAATCAGATGAATCGAATCCGTAGACCACCACCATGCTATGGCGAAGTTAGCTACACCGGGACCAAGGCGTGGCTTGTGTGTCCGCACGTTCGGACAAATGTATGTGAACTTGCAGACAGCGAAATAAAAACATACCTGTCGAAGCTTCTACCGAACCTTGGTTCTGAGCATTCCCAGAGCAGGGTTGGATGTTCGGAGGACTGTGGGGTCGGCTAAAGATGACATCCCCTGCGAGCTTTGGCCGGCCTCATTGGTGGGAAAACGGAAGCATCAGCGCCGGAACCAGCGGACTTTACCCCGGACTCGCCCAGCTCACCCAAAGGGCACCCAAAGAGGCTATCGATAGTGCAAACCAGGCTGGGAAGGCCTGTCGCCGGACTGGGGTGGCCGCCATGACCCCAAAACTTTGGTCGCGAGCGAGAGGGAGGTCCTTCGAGTTCCAACGTGATTCCTTCGTCGACGGCTCGATCTCAAGGTAATAATAGCAATCGGTATGTTTCCTCGCTTGCTTCAACTGTCTCGTCCGTCCTAACCCGAATCCTAGCATATTAAACACCGGATTTTATTTGCCTTGCGACGGTTCAGGCGCTCGGTCCAGCCCTGTCAACCTCACTATCGGAACTCCGGCTGGCTTGTTCCTGGATCAAGGGCACGATCTTCCAGAACACCAGCTTCAACCGCTTGGCTCTCTTCCACGTCCACGTTTCCCGTATATCGGTCGCGAAAGTTCTGCCGGCATGCCCTGCGACTGTTCCCAGCCGTAGACGTTAGCAAGCAAGCTCTTTTGGAATAGGGTCAACTTCCCCGGCCGCGCTCTCTCTCTTGATATTGCGGCAATTCATTGCCCAAAGTCCGCCTTGGTCGTCGAAGGACTCGTCCTTATTCCGGCGTGTCCGTTCCCTCCCAAACCCTCAAGTTATCAAATCCTCGAAGAAAAAAAACCCCGGCTTTCACCCTCTTAGGATTTCGTCGAGGACGACAAGCCCGCAATGGCGTCGGCAAACACATCCAGCATGGCCAGCATTCGTGCAAGTCTGCCACACGAAAATAGTATCGCAACCTTTTGCTTGTCCGGTCCTGTTGTCGACAAGTTGAAGGCGATTGCAGAGGCCGGCTTCCGAAGCGTCGATATATTCGAAGATGATATATTACAGTATCCAGGTCCCCCGAGCGAGATCGGTGCATTATGCAAAGAATTGGGGTTAAAGGTCTCCATGTATCAAACATTTCGAGACTTCGAGGGTACAGATGCTCCTGAGGCATTTGAAAAGAACATGCGAAGGTATGTTAATAATATATACCACACACATCCATATCAATTTTTCCGTTGGTGTTACCTATTAACTCCGGACCGCCTCAGACTTCAACAAAAGTTCAACTTTATGGACCAAGTCGGAGCCGAGCTTCTTCTCATATGTTCCTCTTGTTCTCCTACTTCTGTGAGTACATCCTACATCTTTAACCTATAACTCTGGTTATGTGCGTCATGCAATTTTTGTCCGGAGTTAGCTAACAGATGGGGGGTGTAGATTGGTGACCGTACCAGAATTGTTCATGATTTGAGACTAGCTGCGGAGCAAGCACAATTGCAAAACAAACGGATCGGATACGAAGCTTTATCTTGGGCGGAGCACGTTAATACGTGGCAGAAATCTTGGGACGTCATCCAGGAGGTCAATCATGTAAGTGGCTTTCCGTGCCAATTCATTATCTATCGGGGTGCCCTGCTAGTGTGCGGGAGACCCACCGAATAATTCCCTCTGCAGATACGATGATGCCACTATCTTTGGACAAAATACCCCCATCTTACCCCTCCGACGGAATATTAGTAACAATTTCAGCGGCCCGCCTGTCTAACAATCCAAGTAGCCTAATCTAGGTTTGGTTCTTGACACCTTCCACATATTTTCTTCTGGAGGCGACTACACCGGTCTGTCATCTGTCCCTGGTGACAAAATTTTTATGGTTCAGGTAGCGGATGCTCCAGTTCTTAACATTAGCGTTCTTGATTATTCTAGACATTGCCGTACTTTCCCCGGTCAAGGATCCTTCCCAATAGTTCCCTTCATCAGGGCTGTTGCTCAGACAGGTTATCGAGGCCCACTTTCTCTCGAAATCCTGAACGACGATTTCCGTGCAGCTCCTGCGAAGGTCGTGGCCGCGGATTGTATGAGGAGTATGACATTGATGCAAGGGGACATATTCGGAGAACATCTCCTTCCTCCATTGCCCAAGCTCTTCGGTGTCGAATTTATTGAGTTTGCTATTACGGAGAGCCATCTCGCTGAGTTAGAGGACTACCTACAAGACTTGGGGTTTCAGAAGTTTGCAAAGCATCGCTCGAAGAATGTTTTACTCTATCGCAGCGGGGGCGTCTCCATCGTGCTCAACTATGAACCCGAGTCACATGCCTCCTCGTTTACATTATTACATGGGGACTCAGTTTGCGCGATTGCCCTTCGTGTGGATAGCGTTATGAGGACGCTACATCGAGCTGAGGCTTTGGGGCTTGCCGTCGTTCAGCCATTGAAGCTTGGCCCCGGGGAAGCAGCCATACCGGCTGTCCGAACACCGGACGATACTCTCTTCTACTTGGTGGAAAATGACAGCTTCTGGGCACAAGACTTCCTGCCATGCCCGCCAAGCAGCAATGGCGCTGCGACTCATTTTGCCGGTTATGTTCCAACCTTCGCTGGTGTCGACCATATCTCACAGTTCCTCGATAGGTTGTCTATCGACCAGATGGTTTTGTTCTTGCGATCCACCTTTGGTTTGATGAACCACGAACTCTTTCAGCCCGAGGACCCCTTTGGTGCACCAGCTACAAGAGCCTTGGTATCCGGTTCCGGCTCTGCTCGTTTCCTCCTTCGGGCTCTCGACGAGAAGAACTTCAATGTCAGCAAATTGGCTCGAGGCTCTCCTGGCTGTGTGGTCAACCATATTGCTTTCTCTACCAATGACATCTTCGAAACTGTGGATAGGATCCGACGGACCGGCCATACAAGTCACTTCCTCCGTGTCCCCGCACACTACTACGACGAACTTCACCAGCGATATGACCTTTCTCGAGACTTCATAAAGAAGCTCCGTATCCATAACGTACTCTACGACCGCGATGAGAAAGGAGAATACTTGCATCTCTCCACCGATCAGTTCCACGACCGGTTCTTTTTCGAGATTGTGCAGAGGATCAACGGATATGACCATTTCGGTGCCGTTAATTCGAGTCTGAGGATGGTTGTTCAGTCCGAGCGGAGGATGCTAAATCAGACTGTTCGCTCCAGGGTCAACTCTCCAGCACCGTCAAGATCGGTATCCCACGAAGGGGCCCTGCAGGTTCGGTATCGGGTCATATTGGTTCTCTTTAATAACGGCTGTGAGGAAATCGTGGATGTCGTCGCCGATGTTTTGGGGAAAACCAAAGTTATCGTGTCTACGGCTAGCGAACTTAGTCAGGTCGACGGCCACCCTGTCGTTGGCGTCCCAGCATCTCTCGCAAACGGCCCTCTTCGGAACGAAATTCTGCAGAGGGATAGGAGCCAGGTCCTGCTCATCAATACCTATGCTGTTGACGCCAAAGATGACGGAAACTTGCAAATGTCCGATGAAGCAGATTTCGAATATCTGTACCCATCCCGCCGCATTTCGAGACGCGACTTGACAAGATTCCTGTCTTTCATCATGGGCCAATCGAACAAGCATGCCGAGATCTGTAAGAAATCTCGGAGCGTCTGTCTTGCCCTCACGTTCTCCGATGTTAGGATTGCGCTTGCAAATCTGGATATTCTAACCGTCGGAGCGGATGGAATTGAATTCCGGGCGGACTTGTTGAAGGAGCCAGTTGGGGGTGGAAAGTACTCTGATATCCCGAGCATCAAGTATGTTGGAGAACAGTTGATGGCGTTGAGACAGGCAACTGAATTGCCTATTGTTTTTACTTCGAGATCTTCTCGGGAAGGTGGAAGGTAAAGATATTCTCCAATCTAAAGTTCTTATGTTCTAGTACTTACTAAGATACCTCAACAGCCTTCCTCTAGACTCTGATTACGCTGGGTTCCACTTTTACAAAAAGGCTATTCAGTGGGGTTGCGAATACATCGACGTCGAAGTGCGAAACGACGAGGAGATCCGCTCTGACCTTGCCGCCCGGAAGGGGGATACTAAGATGATTGTTTCTTACCACGACCACAGCGGCCGCTTCAAGTGGACCGGCAGCGAGATCCATAGGCGCTACCACGAGGCTCGACGACATGCGGATATAGTCAAGTTCGTCGGCTTCGCCAATAGCCTTTCTGACAATTACGATCTCGAGCATTTCCGATCCAGCGTTGAGGCTTCTTACAATCATCCCCTAATTACCCTCAATGCTGGCCAAGTTGGTCAGCTTTCCCGTCTTTTTAATACCTTCTTGACTACCGCTACACACCCACTCCTCCCTATCGCCGGTGCCCCTGGTCAGTTGAGCGCTGCCGAGATAAATGGTGCGCTACATATCATCGGACAACTCCCCAAGAAGCACATCTATAGCATCGGTACTCCTCGCGCTGTCCCAATGACCCAATTCTTCGAAAAGTGCTTCAAGGAGCTCGGCTTGCCCCACAACTATTCTTGCTTGGAAAGGATATCAGAGCACTCGATTTATTCTTTCAGTCAGCAGCCGTACTTTGGCGGCGCTATCCTGGACCCCCCTCTCTTGTCAAAACCAAGTTATATTCACGAATACACGAGTGCCGCTCGTGGAACCGGTATCATAGACACTATCTTCGTTCAGCGAGAAGGAAATCAACAAACTCTCGTCGGTGACAATGCATCCGCCAAGGGTATCAAGCTTACTTTGACACGGGAATTCGCACCAGCAGCTTTTGACGAAAAACCGGCGCTTATCGTTTCCAACAGTTTTGAAGAAGCCGCCGCCGCTATCTACGCGCTGAGGGAACTCGGATGCGGCACCCTGTATACCGTTGGCTTTAAAATTCCGCAAACTAACGAGGCGGCTGCGGCTGCTGAGTACTGTAATTCTCAGCAGATGGTGGAAAGGCTTCCTCACCCGTTCGTCATGGTCTCGGCCGTCTCCGCGGAGCATGCATACGTTATTCACCCGTTACTTCGTATCATCAACGGGCATAGCCAGCCGATCCAGGGTGGGAAGATATTCTTGGACTTGAGCAACGGTCCCAAGCGTGGCGATCCTCTCGGTGTGGCCGCTGCTACCGGGTGGACCACTTTTGGAATCGCTGATGTTGCCGCCTGGACTACTGTTCGGCAATTACAAAATTTGGTTGGCCAGAGTGTTCCATACGACTTTGTTAGGATGGCAAGTGGACGTGGGTTGTTCTAGGCGGTGTTTGAAGCTCTCCCCGCTGGAATGGGTATATGGAGGGCTAGGTGGGAGATTGTGAGTGGACGGAATGGGTAGGAATACTGGTATATATGATGTACGATATCGACATTTTTCGTTGTTTTCCAGAGTTTTAGCCTCTTCTTTTTATATTCTATACCCTCCTTTGCATCAGCTTTGCATTTGGAATTTGAGGCTACTTCTCAGCCTTATTATATTGAGTACGATTATTTCTTTCTATCTTCGACTTACGTTCCGAATCTGTATACTGTACAAATCAGCCTCCGTCGATACTTCTTAAAACGCTAACCTGCAAAGTTCTTACAAGCATAGTGTACTTGCATAATCCGAGTATGTATTTATTTCCTGGTCTCGGCACCGTACGTATTTCCTATGCATGACTTCATACCGATATCCGATGTTGGATTTGGGGAGAGATATATGACAAATTGCAGTCTCATAACGCCGGCGCCTTATACTGGACAAGTTCCCAAGAGATGATGTTGGAAATCAAAAGCATTTCTATTATTTTCTTACGAATAAAGTTTTACACGTGCATTAGGAACCCTATGGGAGTCGGTACAAGTCGTGGCAGCGTGAGAACTCTGATGCGAGGTCAAGGACCCAACCCCATGATAACGCCGAATGCATCCCACGAATTGGGAATGGGAAAAAGGAAACATGACTTCAAACCCGAAAGCAGACGCAAAAAATAAGTCTTGGAGGGTGTTCAATTAAGACTTTACCTTACCACGCCCTAGGATACGAATTGCGAGATCAAACCACTCTACATCCTCGGGAGATATAGGGCTATCGATACTCTTCCATCGTTGCGCGGTAAGAGAACGGATACGATTGCGAAGGATGCGAATCGCAACCATCCCTTTCCAGCTATCAAACACAAACCGGATACGATTGCCGTCAATTATCATTGCACCAGCGTAGAGCTATAGCGGATAATAGAGCATTAGCGAATGTGGCATACTAGGCTAGCAACTTATGGAGTAATCTACCTTGAACTCAGCATCACCACACAATAACGCCAGTGCAATATCGTTGACTCGGCTCGTTTCGTAAGCGTCATAATATTTATTGCTCGATTGGAAGATGTTGTAGTAAGACAACCAGTCGATTCGGTTGTTCTTCCGGTTTACTGAGGTGATCGCAACATTGAGACTTTGGTTATTGGCAATATTCTTCCAGCCCTTCCCATCTTTTGAGATAATTTTGGGGTAAAAGCCAGCCGCAATGGTGGAACAGACGACATCTTCGTTCTTGCTGTTGAAATCATAGCGATCGGGAACAATGAAGAATTGTGTTTTTCCGCGGCGTAGGTATCTAGCTCTGTTAAGGCGGATCCGCTCCTCAGACTCCAGCCGCATTACGCCGCTGTCGGCGAGAGCCACAAAAAGTTGGGTTTTCATCTCTTCAATCGCGCTCAAATTCCTAGAGCTCAGGTAATTTTTGTTACAGAATTCGTATTCGTTGACGCCTTTTGTTTCGACAGCTCGGCGCCACCCGCTGTATGCGGAGTACGTAGTGAGAAGGTCGGAGTCACCCGTTTTCCAGGTAAGTCTAGTAGCCTCTGCCTGTTCACGTTTGCCAAATGGTTGAACCCAGGGAGATTTGGAGGAGAGTATAGCTGCGATAGTTACGCAGACGTCAACGCACCCATAAAGGGAGCCGAGCAGAAGAAGTTTTCCAAGGTATACGTCGAGGGGAAGCTGGGCGAGATGTCTACCTAGCGGCGTCAACTCTTCGTTCGATGTCAAGGCTTTAACCTATAATACAAGGGTAAGCTAGCGTCCTTTGAGCAACAAGATTTCGAAATTTATACCTCGAGAAGAGAATCGATTGCACGAGAGACATTCTTTGGTGTGGGAGGATCCAGGGCGAGGGATAATGTCTCTTCGATGCCTCCGAGGTTACATATCTTGATCCGCAAGACGAGGTCTTGAAGAGACAACCTAAGCATTTCTGGGACTTGTTGTTCAGGGAACTAGATTTTGGGAAACATATTAGCATATTCATAGATAAGAGTAGCAAAGCGGCAACTCATACGTAGTTATTGAACCTCTCTTTCGTCACAAGATGGAAACACAATCCCTCCTGGACTCTTCCAGCTCTGCCCCGTCTTTGCTTCGCGTTGGCTTTTGAGATGAATGTTTCGATGAGTCTTGACAGTTGCTTCTTTTCATCAAATCTCATCTCTTTGGACTTGCAACTGTCGATCACGCATGTGATATCGGGAATAGTGATACCCGTTTCCGCAATATTGGTGGCAAGCACGACTTTTCGCCAGCCTTCGGGAGGTAAAAGAAAGGCTTGCTCCTGCTCTTCGGTGGCGATTGTTGAATGTAATGCATGAACCTCCCATCCATTCTGGAAATTAGGATCGCCGAGTAGAGCACTATGGAGCTTTCTAATTTCGTTGATACCAGGCAGGAAAACTAGGATCGCCCTGCTGAAAGGGACATAGGCCGGGTTTGTGGAAATGCTTGTCAACAGTTGTATGATGAGGTCGTAGTTGATTACCCACTCGTCAAATCGAGTCATTGTTTTGCGTGTCTGAAGGCTATAATTCTCGTAGCTTGATGCTGAGGCTGGGCCTGTTTCTTCGGTAGCATCGATATCAAATTCATCGACCTGGCGGCGATTGCGGCGAACCGAGTCGTCGGACAGAACAAACCCAGATATCTCCACAGCGTCTTCAAGGTAGTATGTTTGCACGGGGAATGTTCTTCCCGGAATCTGGAAAACAGGGGCATTGTCCAGATACTCCGAGAATTTGTTGGCGTCAACAGTCGCCGACATCAGGATTACTTTGAGATCTTGTCGAACCGCAAGCAATTTCCTGAGAACTAGAAGCAGGAAGTCACTCTCAATCGAACGTTCGTGAACCTCGTCGAGAATTAAATGGGTGATTTCTCGAAGATTATTCCCGCGCTCAAGCATACGCATGACAATACCAGTAGTGGCATATATCAATCTAGTCTTGGAGGTAAATTTACCTTCAAGCCGGATAGAGTATCCAACAAGAGATCGGTTGGTCCCCAAATCCGTTCCCATTTCTCCAAGCTCTTCGCATACTCTTTTCGCCAGAGAAATAGCTGAGATTCGTCTCGGCTCTGTAACAAATATACGGCATGATTCCCCAGCAGCAAGGCAATCCTCAAGAATATACGCAGGCAATTGGGTACTCTTTCCACACCCAGTCTCACCGCAAACAATAGTGACTTGGTTTTCGCTAATCGCCTGCAGAAGTTGCTCCCTGTATGCCCAGATAGGTAGCCCCATCCTCCCTTGGAGCATGTAATGGTAGGCCGGATTCGAGACTTTTGCTTCGTATGTGCTCCGTATTTGTTGCATCGTCATGAACTCTAGGGGCTCATAGAATATCTTCTTGCCCTCTCCGGCTTCCGCCTCTGTACCGACTTTCCCTTTATCATCTGGAGGGGGTGCATTCCGCAGTATATCCTCAGTTGCACCGCGTACCCACTTCAGAAGCCGTTTCTCGGACTTGTCGGTCTCCAGCTTTGCCTCATCCACAAGCTCCTGCCAATATGCCCTCCAAACACTATTTAGGCGCAAATAGATCTTTTCTTCCGGAAAAAGTTGATAGAGAACAACGGTAGCAAGAAGATAATCGGCTTGCGGTTTTGTAGGGCAGGAAATATTAACCATCCTGAAGCGTGTTGTAATCGATTTGCCGTCGAAGGACTTCAATGTATTTACTGAGTAAAGAACATCCTCCCTTTTCCCTCCTTCTTCACCGATTTCGCTGGTTTCTGACGGGAAAACGGTAGGTAATGTTCCCGATGAGGGCCATGTTACATATATTTCGGATCGGAAATTTATGCTGGTGCTAATGTCCCGAATAGTAACTTTGGCGCCGGGCCAACGACCGCTGACTGCCTCATCGAGGACTTTCTTTGAAGAGCTATTTGTTTCCGAAGCTTTCCCAAAGTCCCGAACGAAACATGTGGTATTCATCGACGGCCTGGCCTCTTCATTTTCTGTATCTGTGTTAAAGATAGTGCCAAAAGCTCCGGCATCCGCGCTAGAAGCGCTGGCTCTACTAGACGCCCGGCTTCGGCTGCGTCCGAGCTTCATGCCTCCAAATCCAGCAACTATTGACTCATCTCCAGAATCTCCGTTGACGCTGCCAGGACGACTTCTCGAATTTCCTCTGCTATCACTTCCCGTCCGCTGCTTGTTCTCACCAGTACCAGCTCTTCTAGCCCTCGAACGGGAAAGAGCGACTGATCTCTGTCTCTCTTCTTCGACTTCTCTTTCCCAGAGTTCGGCAGCCTGCTCCTGATCGAACAAAGGGTCTGTTTTTAATTTCTCGATTTTCGATTTTAAGATTGATAGTTGCTGTGTGCGCTCCTTTGTTAGAGCCACAGACTGAGATATGCAAACTCCCGTATTGGCTTTCTTCTTCGGCTTCTTGGAGGACTCGGCGGTCCAAACACCAGTAATCTTACTCGTCTTTCGCATATATCGGAGGTATTGTGAGACTAGTAAGGCAGGATCTAAATTGTCTTCCTCGTATTCGCTTTCTGAAGAAATGTCATCTTCTACAACTTCAGTGGGTTCCTTCGTTGGGGTTTCAGTAACAGGTTGTGATGGTATATCAGTAGGAAGCATTTCCAGAAGCTCTTTCCTTCCAATTTTGACAGGCTCGTCACCAGTAGCAACCTGAGATAGCAGTTGCCCATTTTTAGGAGGTCGAGAATTCTGGTAGATGAAGCTTGGGAGCTGGTCCTCTGGGTATGAGAGAATTAAGTATTCGATTGCATCTTCAGGCGTAGATATCCCTAGTCCGATAACTTCTTTGACATGTGATTCTCTGAAGCCCAGGTCGGATAAGGTGTGATGCAACTTCCAGACATCAAGAGAGTATGCCGTCTCATCGGAAGCTGTCACTGTGCGCTTGGCCTCATTACTACCCCGGAATGTTTGAAGAATTTGTTCGACATCACTGTCGTCAAGCCAATCTGAAACGTTGAAAGAAGTGCACCCAGTATTCCCAGTAGCTCGGAGTGTCCGCCTTTCTCCTTCGTACTTGGTGGCCACTCTCCTGGCGTCTCGGAAAACCTTTTCGCAGTTCTTCTCGAGGAACTCTTGGAGCTCGTTGTCTTCAAGTTGAGCAGCGTAATCCTCCGGAGTCAGTGTTTTGTCGTTGTCTGTTCCCGCGCCCTTTGCAGCTGCCTGTTTCGCGGCCTCTTCTTCAGCAGCCGCAGCAGCAGCTTTCTTCTTCTCTTCCTCAAGTGCTAATCGTGCCTTCTCCTCTTCAGCTTGCTGGAGTTTGGCCTTGGAAGGCATCGATGTTGTTGCAGGAGCCCTTGCGGGGTTCGCAGGAGTCTTCTTCTTCGAACTCTTCTTCGGCGCCATTGTGAGAGGTTCTAAGGCCTGTTGGTCGGCCTTTATCACCGTCGTTTTGGTTTGTTGATACCTGAAACAACAGCAGAAGTAATCTCGACACAAGGTTAGAGTGATGGTATCGATAGAGGTTGTGGGTTTATCTTGTGAAAGTAGGATTAAGGAAGAGAAAAAATCTGCTGTGAGTCTACAAGATTTTGGAAGTGTTTATGGTTTCCGTGTCCACGTCCTTTGACTTCCGCCACGATAAATAAATGTCAGAGATCGGTCTGCAAGTGTCCTGGGACTGTTTGCCATTGCTCTCATGTAAGCCGGATTGTAGTGATGAGTCTTGGGGTGGTATTTGGGTCCTACTTCAGGCAAGCTATGTTGCTGAGCTTATGCGCATTCCCTGTTAGTTGGTAATTGGAGGTTTTGATGTGAGTCAGGTTGTGTTGCTCAGTGGTCAGTGATCGCGCAACGCAGAAGATCTTCCAAAATGCAACAGAGTCCAGAGTTTCGAAGCTAGCCGCGTTATTGCCTACGACCTACCTATACCACATACTACTTGTCGATTGTAATCGCGGGACTGGCTTCACGCCTGTTTAACAAGTGATCTCAAGGGTATTTGAATCTTCTTTAGTTACAAATATATGTGAAATTAATCTCAAGAGAAAAAACTCTTCGTCAAGACCCTTGACTTTGGCTACGAGCAGACATCAACCCTCGTTTGCACGACTGACGAGATAATTTTGCCTGATATATGATTTCCAAAGTTGCAAGATCTTAAGAGTACTCCAGTCCGCTATGGTGATATCTTCGGACCACACTAGTTCCAATTTTGATTCTACTCACTACCATCCATCTACATTCGCGTCCCCTTCATTCTCCTTCTTCGCCTCGACATCCTCCTCATCCTCCTTAAGGACGCATAACTTCCTTTTCGTCCCTAAAGACGTCTTAAACCCCTTCAATTCTACCTTTTGGCTCTGGATGGCACTCTCCACCTCTGCCACAAGACCTTTCATAAACTCTCTTACACACTGGTTATGGGGGACACTAAGAGATCTACTCTCGTCCCAATAACGTCCGATTTGAACCGCTTTAATACGCTCGCTAAGCTCGTACAAGGACAATGCGTCGCTTTTTTCTTTAATCGGAAAGATCCCTTTATAGTGCAAGCGACGGATGAAGGAGCCGTATAAAGCGATATCACAGATTGTACAGTCGTGGTACTTTTTGCATCTACTGGAATTGTTGTAGACGAGGCCGAACGTGTAGCTTTTGATCAGGTCGTTGACGGCTTTGGCCATTCCAGTACGTTTCTCTTCCCACTCTGCCATGAAATGGCCTGTTCGAGAATACGTTGTGAGTTGATTGGATCCGGGTTCGGGAAATCCTTCAGGGACTTACTATACAATCGATCCGGTAGACAAATCGGCCCCTCGACGACATCGTCTTCCTCATCGGACGCCATCTTCGGCTGCCAGATCATCAAGTAAGTCTGGTAAGCCCTCGGAAATACCTTCTTAAGGTTAAACACAAAGGAAACGTAGAGTAGCATCTTGGCGATGTTAGCCTTATCGCTTCCGTGAAGTCCGTTTTCGGCATCGTCTTCAATTTCCTCGTCGTCCTGAGGCTGAAACCCAAACGAATACTGGTAAAAGTCTTTCCAGAAAGCCTGACTTTCGGCCTCCTTGAGATCCGCCGCGAACTCGTGAATCAAGGGCTTTGCAACGTCGACGCAGTCGTACTTGTCACAAACGAGGGCTAAGTGAAAGATCTTTTTTAACCCTAGACGCTTAGGAAGACGTTCCTTCTGAAAGTGCATAAGCCGGAAGAGGATCTCTAGGGCCTCTGGGTCGTCATCGTGCAACAAAACGGTGATGTTCCCGTGCTCGTCGTTCTCCTTCTTCCAGGGTGAGGCGGGATCAATCATTCTTGCCAGAACGGACGATGCGAGGCGAAGAGTGGATTTAGATACACGGTATATATGCCGTGTACCCTCAGTAGGAGCATTTGTCGATAAGCAAACCTGGCAACTGTGGTTCTTGTCAATGTCGTAATATTTGGTCGATTTTGCCGACTCGCCGCCCGAGAGCTCGGCCAAAGCATTTCGCATAGTGGTAAACGCCGCCTGGGACGACATCATTAACGCCTCAGGTATGAGGCCGACGATTTTCAAAGCTATTTTGGCGAACGTCGGTTCGTAGATCTAGGCAGTTTGGAAGTTGGAACCCTTGATCGAAAGATTGTGCTGATGGTTTCTTGGAAAGAAATAGATCCTACTAAACGCATAAGATGCCGTTAGATTTATATGCCGGTGAAAAAAGTGCACAGTGCAGTGAAAGTTCAAACTCACAGATTCTAGACGAATTATGGGTATGCTCCTAAAATTCTAGAACCTATGATATTAGTCTCGTTAAAATTGTAACGCTAGCTCGCCCATGTTGAAAAAATGTTTCGCTCCCTCATATTCGAATTTCCAGACACCGGGCGAATACCAACATGTACACCGGTGACAGATCCGACGGTAGTGTGCCAGAGCCTTCGCGACACTGTCGTATGTATCAACAGACCAGCTATAGGTGATATCATGATAATAGTCCAAAGTAAATCTGTGTTAATACTATACTGCTGGCTATGCACAGGATATAGAAAGAAGACATGAAAAGTGGCGATCTCGTAATACTAGTACATATTTGAATTTTCAAAAACAACCTGACCGAGACAAAGGAGATTCATATCGTAAGTTCGTATCATAACTTCGTAATCGTGAGAAGGAAAAAAAAGAATAAAATCCCCAAACCTAAACAAGAACAAGACATCATAACATGAATGACTATCATGAAGCGTCGAAGCTAAGCCACCAGCTGGAATAACGATCACAAACTAATAGTCTCACCACGGTAACTCCCTCCTGAGTTCCTTCTCTTCATAACAGCCCCTCTCCCTCTACCCGCAGCACCTCCTCGAGCGCCAGTAATCAACCCCCTCTTAGTAATCTTCGTCGGGGCCATATTAAAATCCACCTCCTTACCCTTCAACCTCGGCGAAGTACTTGCGCTCTCACTCTTAACACTCTTGAACCCCATCATCATTCCAAGGCCAATTGGTGGTGGCTTTGCCTTGACAACTTGGGTACTCGTCTGCGTCCTCGTCCGCGTAGTCCTGATACTTACCGAACTCAAGCTCCTCGCCAACTCCTCTAACAATTCTCTCTGCTTCCTCTCTTCTTCCTCTTTATTAATCTCCCCAGCCTCGAGCTTCAGACTATTCCTCCTACTCCTCGAAGTAGAAACGATAATGTCCGCCGAACTGGGTCGCAGATGCACCGGGATACTCAACACAGGAGAACTTGGGAAGTAAGCCGTGATCTTCGTCGGGATATACCGCTTAGCGGGCTTGATAACTTCCTCGACTCTTTCGATCTGAATAGTCGTCATCTCCAACTGTTTTCTCCCTTCCTCGATCTGAGCATCGATGGTGTTCCTCCACTCCTGCTGCTCAGAGGGTGTGACAACAGTCTGAGTGGTAGTGGTGGTAGTGGTAGTGGTCAAAGTAGACATCAGAACATCGGCTGATGCTGTCATAGATACTTGATGCGAAACATCAATATCAACGTCCATATCCATCATCATATCCACATCGTCTTCCATATCGATAATAACGGGGTCTGATGAAAACGGGGCGCCGACATCTTTTTGCCATTCTGTAACCGGTTCAAAGGTAGTTGTGGAGCTAGTCCACAAGTGAGACTCAGCGGGGGGTATAGATGTAGACGTCGGGGTCGTCGGCGACTGTGTCGAGGATACTACCGAAGTAGCAGTGGTGGCTGTTGCAGTGGTAGGCTCATTCGAAATAGATAACGACGGAGAACTAGATATGCTTTTGCGACTGTGCGTTCGATATAAAAGACCCCGGTTAAGGAGCCGTAGCAGAAGAGAAAAACAATAAGGATATTATTCTTTTATAACCAAAAAGCGACTTCATATATTTTTTTCGTCTTGGTCTTCATGGTGGGGTACGTATATACAGACATGCTTAACAGGGATTTATTTCTGCTAACAGAGCAAAAACCATTTGGCAAGCTGTAGATACCAGGATCATGATAACAAAGGGAAATTAAGGAAGGGGGAAGAAAAGAGACAGTGAAGCCTCACCTTGCAACGTAGTCATCCCAGCCGCTCTCTTCGGCGTCGAGCGCAAAAGCTGCCCAGCACATCCTCATTCTATGTGGTAGTTCTAACGGTGGTCTGCGGATGGGTTGGCTGTGAACGTAGTGTTTCGGAGCGTGTAAATAGAACATGTAACAACAGCTCGGAAATGCTAGCTGAAGTGGCAAGATATGTGATTTGGATTCTTTTGATTCGATAACTTTTTTCTTTGTAAACTACAGCTAGTTAATAATAGCGAAAAATAGAAAGGAGATGATAAGATACAAGTCCTAGTATCCTGAGGAGGGAAAGAAACTGCGCTGGCTTGTTAATGTCCCAACAGAAAAGCTGTCGTCCAAGTGGTCTGCAGGTCGAGTATTTAAGTGTACCGTGGACCCGGTCTCGTGGTTCGAAATTCCGAAATTCTGACGTGGTCACCCACCAAAGCAAAAATACTTCTGCAGGTTTCATCACACCGCCCGAGTGAAAAAACTAAAGCCCGAAAAATAAGTTTCTGTGAAAGAGGGGCAATTTTGGGGTCTTCTTGACGGCAAATGTGAAGGGGAATGAAACAAAAAGAGTCCAATGACCATCGGAGAATGCTGGGTCTCGAATGTGATTGATCAATGGGTGACTCCATTGATCTGTCATGTCTGCCTTTCAATATTATCGTCCCGTTCGGATGAGCAAGTGCGGTCTAGAGAAGCAAGTCCATTCTCGTGGTATCCCCACACAATGAAGCCCCCCATTTCCTTAGCCTCTCTGATGATGCAGGATGCATACATGAAATCTTCAGCGCTCGAACGGAATCGAACAGAATCAACTGTAACTTTAAAATGCGCAGATGGTCACGGGGGTCGCAGCACGCACAGAAGGAAAAAGGTAACTTCCTGCCAGCAAATACCAAAATCCAATCTTATGCAAATGCAAATGCAGAAGACTCTGAGCGGAAAAAATAAAAAATAAAATACGAACGGACAGAGAAAAAGAAAGGAAAATTGGGGGAGCATGGACAGCTGGCGGGATCGTACCCAATGCCATCATTCCAGTCCCGGCTGCAGGAAGCCCAGATGCGGGGCCAAAATATCTCACAAGGGCCAACTCCCTGCCGCACTTGCATCCAAGCTAATGTCGACCTGCAGTCGTCCATCCACACAACGCAATATCTACCACACAGAGCCACACAGGGCCTGCATATAAAGCATGGATCAAGGACTCTTCTTCATGTAGCACCGTTTACTTCTTTCCTTAACGTAATTACACTCTTCCGTAGACAGTTCGCTTTTAAGAGGTCCGATATCCCCTTTCCCCATAGAACTTTCGTAATTAAAGCATAATGTAATGCATGAGCAGAGGCGACCTAAGCGCCCGAGAAGCAGTTCCCCATACTAGCTGACTCGAAATCCGCCAACCGCAATTGCATGTAAGTTGGCCTATCATCCATACACCCAATCAGTACTGTAAGAATAGTCAAAAAATTAACCTAAAGTTCAGCCTGCGAACCGTCCTTCCTTTTTCAGGGCAAAATATCCACAAGCTCTAGCCACCGGCGCCGGCCTGGTCCACCACCTCGAAGCTGGGGGTCTCCACGGACCCTATTCCTCCTACGCCTCACGAAGCGTACGCGTGGTTGGTCCCCTGGACCTGGTAAATCAGGCGGCCTCTTACCCACGGGAAGAGGGGGGCACAGTTCTGGGTGAAGATTCTGGAGGCGTCCACAAGCATTGTTACACCCTTCCTTGACATTGTTCCTGCAATAACACCCTACAACATCTTTTGGGTCATTTGAACAAGAGTAGCTGGCGACGCAGGCTGAAAATGAGCCGCCCGTGCAGACTTGAAATTGCGAGGAGTCGATAGGCTTCGGCTGTACGGTGTTCACCACCGAAGTTGAAAGGACCGACGCAAGAGGGCCGACTGTAGCAATATCTGCAGGGCCTTCCAATGGTGAACTCCAAGCTGTAACTGTAATTTGCGGATAGGATCCGGGAACAGGAGGAAGAGGAGGCGAGCCCGCACCCGCTTGAAGGGTGGGGGTAGGCGAGGGTGAGGCTAGTGCTGCAGGAGCGTGATTTGATTCCGCAGTGGCAGCAGGAGTAGAATAAGGCTCTGGACTTCCAGTGGACGCCCTGGCGACATCGCCATTGTCAGCACCAGCCTCGTAGTGTGGGTGGGTCTGCGCATGTGGGTGGACGATAACCACGACAGATGCTCCACGGGTAGCGGTTTCGGTCCAAGAACTAGCGTAATAGTCGTCTACGGACTGGTCCCTTTTCTGGTCCGGGGAATCCATGTAAAGCGCCTCGTGGGCGAATGAGCACGAGGTACCGAGCCCCAGCGCCAGCACAGAGACATGCAAGAGCCTCATGGCTGCAGCTTAGCTAAGGATCGGTAAAGTCTTGTCGCGATATCGGATTGGTGGGTCTTTATGATATGGAGCGACGTCGACGCAGAACGTATGCAGAAGCCACAAGACAGATGCAGAGACGTTGGATAATGTAATATGAAGGGAAAATGATATGACCTGACCGAGGGTCGCATTAAGGCAATTTAGGGCGTTCGGGGGGACATGCTGCTGGACGACCGACAGCAGAGACCCGGCTCGCACCCGAACATCGTGTCGCTCGGAGTGATACAATTGGCATGGCGACGCTGTTGACTCGCGCGTGGCCAGAGTGTCCAGCACATGTCAATCCACGTCGCACTTCTTTCTAGATTGTTCTTATATATAAAAACGTATATTGTAGTATGAATTAGAGTGACTTCTATAATGCGTATATGCAAGGGCATTGCAATGGATCCGGACCAGGCGGAAGCTAAGCTAGAGCTTGAGGGGGCAAACAAGGCAAGTATCATACGAAAAGCCGCTAATATCAAGCTAGGCCTGAGCCAAAATGCAACAGCACGGAGGGCTCCATATCAGAATCCTTCGGCTGTGGCTCTAGTACAGAAATTCTAAGAAACAGGCCAACAAGGAGGAGACCAAAGCAATGCGATGCTGCAGTGGGAAAGGAAAATGTGAATATGCATAAGGTAAGTCCTCGATGTATGTATGTACAGACGAGAAGGGTATATTAATTAATAGCAATATTATCTCGGAAGTCTTATCAGCCGTTATACGTACGCGAGCGAGCCCGCAAGCGAATAGAATATCGTAGATGCTCAGTTAATCAAAGCTGATATTGAACTTCTCGCGCATCCTCTCACCGTATCTATAAAAGGACCCGATTGATTAGTAGCTGCAGGTGCCAAAATCATATGCTACCAAGAAATTCGGCCTCGCATAAAAGTCATGTATTTAACTCACCTTTGGAAAAACCAGGGAATTGGCATCATGAGAACCGCAATACCACCCAATAAGCTGTTTCCCGGTCCAATACCCAGTGCATCATACATAGGCACACCTGCCAAAGGCAGCAGTGCACCGACGAGAGATCTCAGGATTGTATTGGCGCCAATCGCGCTGGCAGCGTAGAACGAGTATGCGTCGACGAGATAAGTCTGAATCGGCATAAAGGCCGCCAACATTCCGATACCGATAAAACTCGTGCCAATGATCGGGGCAATCCAATGAACATGCTTCTCCGCCGTCCAGCCGTACCTGTGTAATATAGCTGTCAATCAGTTATCAAATACTATCATGCATGGTGACTTATGTGAGACCCACATGAACATTCCAAGCGGAATAAGCCAGGACGAGTATGTAAGCATGGGCAGACGGTATTCTGGCTCTACACGCGAATCGGATGTCAGCAAAGTCTCCGGATACTGCTAGAATCTCGAAGAAGAAATTCGTAAACTTACTGTCGCCACCGTGCTTCTCCCTGAGCCGAATGTATACTTTGTCGTTCAAGACACCGAAGATGATCAATCCAAGGAACGAACCAATACCAATTCCCAAATAGGACAAACCCACAGACCCAGTGGAGAACCCGTAGATACCCTGGAACACGACATAGAAAGTCGTGAATAGCAAGTAGAGGTACCCGTAGACGACCGAGATATACAGCGAAAACAGAAAAATGATTGGCGAAAACACCAACATCTTGAGCGGGCGCCAAATAGCTCTGGTAAAGACCTCTGTCGGTGGCAAGTCGCTGTGGTACATCGACTTATACTTGTCCGTATTATTATCCAGATTCAGCTTTCTCGCCTTGTGCCTCAACAATGTCGGGTGATGGGTTTCGTCTAGGACAATGGTCGAGACAATAGAGATGACACCCAGGGCGATAGCGAGTACGTAAAAGATCCACCGCCACCCAGCGCTATCACCCAAATAACCGCCAGCAATAGGACCAATGATGGGACCCATCAACGGGCCCATACCGTAAATCGCCATAAACTTCCCTCGCTGTTCGAACGGGATCATATCGGCGATTGAACCACCACCCAACGTCAGAGGCGCGCAACCAGCAGCTCCGGCCAGCAGCCGGAAGGCAATAAGCATCCCAATCGACGTCGATCGTCCACAAGCAATAGTGAAGGCGGTGAAAAGGTAATTGCAAATGATATATACCCATCTTCGCCCATACAGCTCAGACAATGGTGCAACAACGATAGGACCAACTGCAAATCCAAGAAGATAGACGGAGACAATAAAGGAACTCAATGTCGTACTCCTATTATGGAAATCTCTCATAACCTCTGGAATCGCGGGCGCAAACATGGAAGAAGCAAGTGGAGTAATCAAAGTGATGAACGAGATGACTCCCATATTCTTCCACTTCCTACTCATAGGCCAGTTCATCGGACTCTCGGGGTCGTCGGCGCCATGCCACTTGACAACGAATGGATCATTTTCTGCAAGAGTATCTGCATTTGACATTGAACTTCCAGGAATCTCTGCCTGTGCATTCTTCTCCAAGTCGAGTTCCTTATTCGTCCGGCTCCGTGTAAGATTCTCAGTGTCCTCGTCGACGACTCGCCCTTCTGCATCTTCCAGTTTCCGGTTCTCCGCTTCCAGTGATTTCTCCATGTCAGTTTCTGGATGGTGTCTATGGCTCCGAGTCGACATATGGGACGCGACGCGGTCGAGTTCTGGTAAGGGCTCCATTGGGGATATGTGACCGCCTCTTGCTCCCCAATATGTATGTTTCGACGACTATGCAATGGAATGAACGTTGACTATTTGCAATATTTTGGGTTGTCAGTGTTGGAGTCTCAAAACGAGCAGGGGTCCTCTCGTACGAAGCGCAGTCGCAGAGAATATCAACCACGGTTGAATCTCACGGTTACTTACATCGTGCACAATGTACAGATACAAAAAAGTATCCAGAGCTCGAATTCGAATTCAATGAAAGTCGAGACTCAAAGAGAAGTACAGTCGAAAATTAAAGATAGAAGATTAGGTAAACACCTATGCACATCGATCAAGATAAAAAAAAAAGGATCCAACTGTATACATCCTCGGGAAGCTCTCCGAGTTATATACCTCCCAGATTATAACCTAATTAAAATCCGCAAAATCCATTGCAACCTGTAACTATTGCAACAGTCAATATCAGTCGTTGCCATCCATCGGACTGGAGCCCCACTATCGTGTATCAACCCCCTAATAACCATAAACAGCATGATCCTGTCAGTTTTCTTTACGAATTTTATTTAATCCATTGCCTGTTCTGGTGCGGACAGCACTCGTTTTGGTAATATCCATCGGAACTTCCAAGTTCCGGTCAGGCACAACCTCCGTCCACCGACCCTCTCGGATCTATACTTTTCCTCACAAAAATGAAGTTTCCAAGGAAGGGTTTCCCATCGATGTCAATGCATCAGATTATCTAAATTACACCATCTCAACCAGTTCTGGTGCCGGTTATCCGCCACCGAACTCGAGATTCTACGGAGAAATGACCCCGTTCTGGTGACCTTGCAGCGCATCTTTCCAACCAAACGGTCGAAGCCAAGACTGACGAGCAAAAGCTTGTGTCCCTTCTCCCCCTTTCATTTTAAAGGCCGCTCGAGTCGTGCCCTGTGGTTAGTCAGATGTCGGACAGTCGGAGCTTCGGATCTTCTCAAGTGTATAAAACCCGGTGAACGGCTAGACGACATCAAAAAAATTAAATCGAACCACACTCGGGGCTAGTGAAGCTCTAGTATACAAGAAATCTCACGATGATAGCGTGCACACAAAGAAGACCCCACCGGACTTTAGACCAAGTATAAAACCCCTCCCTGACCTTCCAAGGCCCTTCCATTCACTGGAATAGCCGTGGCCGCACATCGGCTCCCGGGCCTTAAATCTACCACCCGACGGTTCGAAATCGATCTTGCTCTGCCAATAATGCGATGGAGCCTTGGACTCGCATATAACATCGACAAACATACTTCATACTCCGACTTGCATACGTACATTGCCTTGCATTTGCATTACATGATGAGAAATATTTTATAAAGAGCGGAGGGAAGAAAAAAAGAAACAAGCTTAAGGATCACACGATCTGCCGAATGTCATCGCTCGTATTCCCGTCCCAAAGGTCACGCCGTTCTCATCGATATCGTCAGACGTACGACGTTGTGCAACTGTCATATCATCCCCCCAAAGACAGCCTAGGCTGCAGAATTTGGTCACTGGCGAGGTCCCGGTCCAATGAACATAAAAATCTTTCTTTCCCCTCTCGCTGAGCCTTCTAGCCCCGAGACCGGTTTTTCCCTTGCCCGTTTGCATTAAATAAGTCGCACGACGGTAATTGGGAGAGAGTCCCAAAACCGGAATTCGGGGTCTCCGTCTGGTCGGTGATAGTGATTGACACATTTCAAAACTTTGAAGCCGTAGATATTTAGTATTATATAATTGAGTTCTAGTCGGACATCAGGCGGACCGGTCTCGAGACCTAATCTTTGCAAGCGCTCTTCGTACTACCTTGATCATGAGGCTATTATATTAGTATCTCAGAGTACTTTCAATCGGAGGACGAGTATCTAAACATACACATCTCGACCGAGTTGGGATTTGGCTCGAATTCAAAGCAACATATCTTCAAAGTAGTCTATGGACAAGTCAACCCCCAGAAGGAACTATTCCGAAAATTAAAATTTTCTACCCAGAATTGTAGAGGTGAACGAAACCCGAAAGAGACGTCGAAGAGCCATATTCAGAGAAATGAGTAAATTGCAATAAAGGAAGAATATCAAGAAATATATCCAGAAAATGAAAATAGAAACGTGGACATTCAACATCCTCAACGATCTGGTATATACCCGGACAGACACTACGAAAAGAACAGTCCCTCAAAACACAACCCTGATGCCGTAAGGACATCACGGCGAAGCATCATCTACAACCCTACTGTCCGTTGCCACTGCCATGCCATATCCCTTGACCTCCAGAGTAGCCTCCATACCCGCCCCCTCCACCCCCGCCGCCACTCGATGAGCCCTGCGAAAGTCCATAATTATGCCCTCCCTTATAAATTTATCAGCACTCAGAGTTCCTAGGGAGACACTTAGAAACGGCGTGTATAACTCACCGCCCTCAAATTCCCAAGCATAGTCCTCAACGCCGGCACATTCCCTGGTTGGCCTCCTTGCTGACCGCTAGTATGGCCGCCGGTATGGCCTCCAGTATGCCCTCCCAGATGTCCTCCCATCTGCGAACCTCGCTGCGAAGTCTGCTGCTGCTGCTGCAAATACCCACCTCCTAGCCCTTGCCCCCCTAGATGCCCTCCTTGTTGTTGGACCAAAGAGTGCAGACCGCCAGGAAGCCCACCTAGCCCACTATGATGTCCACCAAGGCCCTGTTGCTGTGTCACATGTTGACTATGCATTTGCGACTGGTGATGCAATAGCCCCGACGGCTGCTGCTGCTGCTGTGGCTGCTGTTGATGCGACTGCGGTGCATGCATTCCATGTCCCCCATGTCCCAATTGATGTCCCGTCAACCCACCAAGACCCGACAATGACCCAGAACTCCATCGATTCTCATTATACATTCCATTCCCGGACTGGTGAGTTGTGGCATCCAACTCCGCTGGCCCTTGCCAGCTCTGCGAATGGTGATGTCCGTGGGATGGTTGGTGCTGCTGGACCTGCTGCTGTGGTTGCGGCTGGGGAGGTGCCGGGGCATAGTGCCCCGAAGCAACGGCAGTAGGTTGCCTTGGATCTTTCTCAAACGCTGAAACCATCGCATTCAACCGTCTAAGAATATCAATCAGGTCCTCCTGTATACCCGCTAACTTTGAATTCTGCTCCTCGCGCAATCGTTTCAACTCCGGTGGCCACACTTTCCCAAGCCCAGCGGAACAGGCATTGCTCGTTTGCGACGGAGAAGTAACACCCGCAGTCTGCGCGTGTTCCTCCGCCACCTGCAACGAACACTTGGCCTCACACATCTTGATCTGTGGTTTATTCTGGAATTCCATCGCCAATTTCATAAGCCCAAGTAAATCACTCAAATTCTGCGTCCCATCTCTGAGCAACTCGATAATCGGCTTCGGAACCACAAAGTCCGCCTCTGAGTGGTGTGGAAGAGGTACATTCCTGTTCTTATCGTAATCAAAGAATCTTCTGAACAGATCGGAAACGACGGGCGGCGGGAACTGGAATATCACGTTGTTGATTCCATCAACGACCTCTTCGTACTTCCGCTTGAGTCCACGGATCACGTCCGTAACCACACCTTCAATTGTGTTGGAATGCTCTTTCGCCCGCTTCAGCGAATCTTTCTTAGCAATCAACTGACGTTCCTGCTCGTCTGCCCAGAAACGCCGCTCCGCATCTTGAGCGCGGACCGTGTCGCCGAATTGTAACAATGGCGCAATTGAAACATGTAGATAACGTCCGTTCCTCTCCGACACCAAGTTTTGTAGAACATGCTCATGCTGCTCCATTGTCTCGAAGAACTTGTTGAGCAGATCGATACACTCAAGGATGAGATGATAATCCAGCGCCGTCGTGGTTTTCGCAGAGGCAGCCGCGCCGATTAGCCATATCCTAACCTCCTCATACCATTTCCCGCCCAGGATTTCAAGCTGGCGCTTAACATCCTTGTAGCAGACCTCAACATACTCATTTTCGAAGAGAAGATACGCTTTCTTCTCCATGTCGAGTTTAATTTTCGATTCACCCTTTTCAAACTCGAGATTGACGCTTTGGAGGTCTTCAGGTGAGTATCGGCGGGTGTTGTAATACATGTTCGTCTGCTGTTGGTGGAGTTGGCGACGGGATACAGCTTCTGACTCAGCATCACGAGCGAGATTGATAGTCTTTTGCTCAAGGTTGCGACGAGCGTCGTTAAGGTAAGTCTCGAGTGATGGGTTATTTGTAGCTGTCTCAAGAGCTGCGTAGGCTGCGTGCAGCAATGGCGGGATATCCTGCGAAGGAGATGTTGGCCCAGAAACCAGACCGCTGTTGCGGGTTGCATTACCGCGATTGAATGTTGTGAGCAGTGTCGCAAGCGTCTTGGGATCAATCGGCCTGTAGTTTCCGTTTGTCGGGACGGCGTATTGGCTGTAAGAGAACTCCGCATTGTCACCCATCTCGCTGTCTGCAACAGTAGACATTTCATCGTCCTGTCGTCTAGAGCTGGGGTCAAGCTTCATTGTCGGAACAGTGACAATCGGTCGTGGCATCTGCAAGACGAGGTCCACCTTCGGCGCCTTTGCGACCTGGATGTACGTTGGCGTTGGGGATGGCGAGAGGAGGTTCTCCGGCGGCGAGATCGGCCGCTTGTCATCCTCCTCAACTTCAAGATGCTTATGACCAAGGGCCTCGGATTTCTTAGAATGAACTGGAGATTCGAGACCTGCAGATATGACATTGGTCAACCATCGCTCAGTAATACGGTGTGGCTCACCATAGCACATACCCTCTTTCCGGGCCAAACCCTCCTCTTCCGTAGGAGTATCGTCACGGTCGTTATAGGTGGTTCCAGTGAGCGCTATCACTCATATTAGCACATCCGCAAAGCCGTCAAAATTGAAACGAAATACTCACATCCATTACCCTTCGGATTCTCATTCACAATCTTCTGCAGTGCTGCACCAGCCTGTTTCTTCCTCTCGCCTTCCTCCTGGTCAACCCACTCATTCCACTTCTTCATCCTCGCATCTGATATCTTCCTTAGCTTTTCCTGAGCAGCCAGAATCTCCTCGTTGTCTTCATAGCTAGAGTAATTCTGCGAAGACCTATTATTAGATCTCAGAAATTCCCTCAGCTTATCGACCGAATCCCCAGCCATAGCATCATCGCAGAGGAAAAGTGCGAATTTATGTAGCGACCGGAGATGATCGGTTGGCAAGGTCGGATATAGCGAGGACAACGAGTCGAAGTAATCATCTTCGGTATCCTTCTGGTCCATACTTTCGGTCCGTCGGAGCGAAGGGTGTGAAAGAATCGGAAGTTCTGGTGTAGGCCCCACGCTGGGATTCGTATGTTGGTAGACATCCGGCGACATCGGGTTGGCGGGCGGTGAAGTCAAAATATGTCGAGGAAGACTACTTTGATGTGTGCTCGCCTGCGAAAGTGGTTGCTGTGGCGGTTGCTGTTGATGTCCACCGCCGAGTCTACCATGGAACGAAGATCCCGACCCAGCGCTATTGCTCGTTGGCCAGTTGTGGCCTTGCTGTGGTGGCGGCGGCACCTGTTGCTGCTGTTGCTGAGAGGGATACTGCTGACCCCTCTCTGTCGCAGCATGCATCTGCGAGTGAAGATGCTGGAGGAACTGGCCAGGCCGTGGTCCGGACTGCGGATCATACGTCTGCGACAGTCGATGTTCTCTCTGAGCGTGGGAAGGGAGTGGCGGCGATTGGTATTCCCCAACGTAGTTGCGTGCCTCCCCGAGTCCGCTGGCAGAGGAGCTTAATCCCGACTGAGACTGATCCCGTGGTCGAGAGTGGTCTCGCGGTTCATCCTGTCGCTGGTAGGAATGGTCGTCGTAGACCTGACTTTTCAAATGCGAGGAAGAGGTAGCATCCCCGCTGCTGTTGCGTTGGCCGCGGACCGCGGGGATGGACGTCGCCCCGGTGGAGCCCCAGTGGCCACGCATTACGCTCTCCTTTGTGCTACCGGCGAGCGATCCGCTGCCCAGCGATGGCATGGGCGGAGAGGTGTAGTCTCTTGAGCCGCTTTGCGCGGGTATGCTCCCAAGTCCCTGGGACCGTACGGGGCTCTCGCCGAGGATGCCTCGTCCGATATGGGAAGGTTGACCAGCACTATAATTGCTCGCCCCGGATCCGGGTTTCTCGGGCAGTCGCCCTAACCGACCGTCGATGGACTCCTGGTCTGCACTCTGTATCCGCTTATTGGGACGATATTCCGCCGGGATCGGATCTTCCTCGAAGATACTTGGGGGACGGGGTAACTCGAGGGACGCAGCGGGAATCTTGACCCCGCCGACAATGAGGGTGCCGCCGTTAGCGCTGCCTAGATGTCCTCCTATACCGCCAAATCCTTTAGCCCCGTTCGCAGAACCAAGTTGAACACCACCAATGCTGCCAGTCAGTTTAGGGCTATTCTTAGGAGGGGCGCCGTGGGATTGAGTCTTCGGATATCCTCCAGAGAGTCTGTTCGGGTTCAGTGAACTACTACCAGCACTCATAACATTGCCAGATTTTGTCGGACTGAAGTGAGTCTGAGTGGGATACTCCTCTCTTGAAATCTCCTTGCTAGCATTGAAAGCCTGAGCAACACCAGGTGGCATCTGATACCGCTCAGTTGGAGGCGGAGCGGAAGGTGCTGGTGGGGGCACATTATGGAGTAATGGAAGAGGAGAGTTGCCATATGACGTGCCGCTTCCAGCCGGCGAGGGAGCCTCTGGCTTGCCGCCTTGAAACCTGTTACCCCCAGGCGGTGCAGCTGTTGATGATGTGGCAGAAGATTGTGCGCCAATACCTTGAGGGGTAAACGGATAAGATGATAGCTGTGATGATGGTGATAGGATACTAGAGGCAGATGATTGATGGCTTGTAGGTTTCGAGCCCTGGCTGGGATGTTGAATCGGCTGATGTTGCTGCTGTTGATGCTGGTGCTGCTGGTGCTGCTGGTGCTGCTGCTGTTGATGCTGCTGCTGCACGGGACGACTTTGAAAACCTATCCCGAACGAAGAATGGTCCTTCGGTTGCCCCTCACCATGCATCGGCCCCTGTTGGTGATGGTGATGGTGCGTCACAATCCCCTGTCGCTGCTGCTCCTGCTGCACATGTTTGGGAGGAACAGCACTGGGTGGAGCATACCCACCAGATTGTCCGTCCTTCACAGCACTTCCAGTGGTGCTGGGCGGTGTCGGTCGAGCAATGACCCCAGCACTTCCCGGTTCTTTCGCACTAGCGATCGTGGCCATCAAACTCTCACTGCCACGTGCGCTCACAGGACTCGTGCTACTGCCAAAACTTGCATGCCGCATCCCAGTACTCCCACCAATCCGAGCGCTACCCCACGGCCCATTCTGCTGTTGCTCCTCCCGACTATCAAGGGATACACCACCCTCGTGCGATTGGCTGGTCGTCCTACTAAAAGTGGGAAAATCCGGTCGCGGCTGCCCCACTGAATAAGTAGATTCATAAGACGAAGGAGCAAAAGCATTGGGATCCCTCTGCGGCTCCCCCCGTTGAATAATCGTCTGCGTGTGAACCGACGAAAACGAAGTTCTGGGTTGTCTATTCTGATGCATAAAGATTTCCGGAGAACTCGATTGCAGCAGAGAGGAAACTGATCCCGCTGGGGATGGCGCCGTATCTCTGTAATGTGTAGGAGCTTGGCTATGACTTTGGCTATGAGCTTGACTATGCGCCTGGCTATGCTGCGATGTCTGGGATCTTGGAGACATATCCTGCTCTAGCTGCTGTGTAACCTGTTGCGACTGGATCGCGTCTACTTCAAGTTCCGGCTGCTCACGTCTCTGTTGGAGCTGGACGACTTGCTGTTGGACCATCGGTGATGGAATACTTATAAACTTAGGCTCGACGAATTCAGAGGGAGGGAATTCCTTCTGTTGAGGTTCTACGTCACCCTGGGGGCTCTGTTGTTGTGGATGTTGCGGATGCGGCGGAGCGGATAATCCACTCTGGGCTGGGACCGGTGTCTGGTTTTGATCTGGATCCGGGTGGTTATGTACCTCCGCATTGGTAACATGGGCGGTAGTGGGAGCTGCTGCAGGGGGTGGGGAAGGCGCAATGGGAAGCCTATCCTCCCTACCACTGTCATGTCCATCCTCACCTCCATGCCCCGCAGATCCAAAGGAACTCCTAGACGGCTTCTGGTAGTGCCCTCGCGGCTCCTCCCTGGGTTCCGTGGAAAACTCCTGGTGGAAATCGTGCGCCGAGTAGTCCCTAGAATTCCGATCTCCATACTCGGATGATACAGAATTTTCCATTAGATTATCACCTCCTGGTGACCCTTCTAACGGTGAATTGAGGTTCTCTCCGGTATCGACTGGAGGGGATCGTCGAGATTCCTCGTCTTCCAAGGGTCCTAGGTTTCCATGCATGGTGTCCTTCACTGACGGGTGGTATAACGGGGAATCAAAGAACGAATAAGAGGACGACGACGTCTGGGCCATTTCGAAAATTCGACTTTAACCAGGGCGAAAAAGGATAGTAGACCTTGACCAGAGGGGTGTATCAGGAAATCCAGTGGGGTAGGTCCGAACGGCTAGGCTATAAAACTGCGAAATCAATCAACTTTAGTCATACTACCAGTATTATCGAGAATCAAAAAGAAGGTACATGGTGATTAACAAGCGGCCGGCGGTCAACATATAAAGCCTCCTAGGAGAAAAAATCGGTAAAAGGGTCCCACGTTCCCCTTGGTTTGTTACACCAAACAGCGAAATGCGCCCCCGCAAGATGCAGATTACGACACCACAAGCCTCCCAACTCAATCATCGACAAAAAGCACTGGCACTAGCTCCGTTCCGCCAAACCAATTGAGCTGTCATGTTGGACGATAACTCAACAGGTGTGTGGTGGAGTGAGAATCGAAGGAGCCCATCTATAGCTACCTAGATCTAGACGGCTTGACAATCATGTCATGAGGCCTTCCCACCCGATCACAAGATATCACCCTAGAGCACGCCCGATTGGAGATGTCCTATATCTCATCCCACGGAAAATGGCGCTAAGATGGTCCTTGCAAAGCAGTCCCCATCTCCTCCACACATAAAAAGTTCACCAAATGAAATATATGCAAAAAAGAAAAGGTTCTACATACCCGCTATGTTTTTCCCTTATGATATTGGTCGTGCGGGAACGGTTCAGCCTGCAATTGGCCTCTGTGCGTTGTCGGTACCTGATTGGGTCACTCAAGCCGGATGCAGTAGCTTGCAGCGAAGAAAAAAAAATTCAGTCGAGTGGATAGGAATGCCGCAAGATGGCCCGCAGGGTGCTGCCTGCTGCAAGCTGGTGCAGAATGTCCTAGAGTAAGGAGGGGCTCCTAACTCTGTTTGTTGATATCGATAGGCCTTTATTTAGTAATGGAAAAAAAGGTGGGCTGGTGGGTGTTCAATATCGATGTCTTTCAAGGTATAATTTTTTTTCGTCCGGTTTTTTTATATCTTAGAATTTTGAACAATAAAATCCAAAAGACGTGATAGAATATAAAAGAGGATTACGAATTCCGCTTGAAAAGAAAATACCCGAGTGGTCGTGAGTCGTTGCTGATTGGCCAGCCGTTCGTATGTAGAGGTATATAGGCAATTGGTGTCCAAGACGTAGAGAAGCACAATGTACGTCGTTATATGCAAGCTATACGATATATGGATGTCTGTTAGCGATGAGCAGCTCGAAGGATCTAAATGCAGGATTTCCGGCATCTACGCCCCCACACACTTGCAGACTTCGCTGAAGGAATTGGGAAGAGGAAAAAAAAAAAAAAAAGCTCACCTAGTCGTTAAGGATAGTAATTATTTTCGCACCGTGTCTATAGGTCGTTAAGTTCTGACGAATTATTTTCCTAAACTCTTGATACCGCCAGTTTATACAATCTGCTGTCGCGCGGGTCGAGAATTCGGAAAGAGACGGAAAATAAGGGTATCCTGCAAGCGATGCGAAAATGATAAGAACGACGGAGAGTGAGATGCAAGTCCCTGGGCTGGATTAGGATGATAGCGGTGCCGATGGGATGCAGTGATTATTTGAATCAAAGACCACAAAAGTCGAAAGAATGAACGATAATGAGGAATGGAATGGAATGAATATCGTTATACGAAAAAACGGCCGTAAAAAGTTGAAACTGGCGCGATAGGTCAGGGCGGCTGTTTAGCTCTCAGCTTTCGTGGATAAGGTACGTTGTCCTGTCCGTGGTACCAGGGAATATGGATCCAACGAGCACACAGGGTCGAATCCTTGTGAAACTGGAATTACGAAGAGAAGCCGTCAAGTTTCGGGAAGTCCCAGGAACTATTACGGCGGAATTGCGAGAGACGCGGTCGGAAATACCGTCTGTGAGCTCCTTATCTATATCCTCTTGCCGAGTTGATTCTAGATTCTTGCGGATAAGTCAGCTTAAACAAGATCTGGATCAGCTAAGCGGAACGAACGATAGAGATAAAGCGGGAGCCACCACAAAAGAGGAGAAAACGGGAATCGCGGCGTCAATGGTATACGGACGGGGGAGCGGAGAAGCGTCTTACCTTGATAGAACCTATCGCAGAAAGGATATCGCCGGCTGCGTCGACACGATAACTCTGGAATTGATCACAGGTAGCTTCGCAAAAAAGAAGAACCCTGGATATTACGGCCGATCAGGGTTTCCGCTGCGAGGATGACGAGAAAAGGACAGACGGTGAAGAGAAGGACTGGCTGGGGAATGCAAAATGAAAAAAGATGAAAAGTCTTCGGCTGGTCAGCTGTCGAAGAGCTTACTCCTCCCTATTTGACCGTTCAGGAGCACGACCGTGGATGAGGAAAGGTGGAGATGAAGTGAGAGGTGGTGGTTGGGCGAGTAGCGCCTGTGAGAGAGGTGAGTGATAAAATCACCACCAAAGCAGCAGTGGCGGCAGCAGAGTAACTGGCAGCAAATAACTAGGAAGAGCCGACTGACTAACGGTGGCCGCAGCTGTCGAACAACAGAGCACCCAGTTGGCTGCTTCGTTATTAGTCTGGCCGTCCGTTATTGACTAACACCAGTTGACTAAGAGCTAGCTGCTTCGGGGCCGCGTCCCTCTCAGTTGAGAGAGAGTCCGGATGGCTTGGGAAAAATGGCCCCGAGTCCCAAGAAAAGGGTTCTCTCGCACAAATCAGAATTCCAACCAGGGCAGAAAATAGAAAACAGAAAAGACAGGCCGGAGAAAAGACAGATGGAAAGCTTGGTATAGATCGAGCGGCGTCGACTTACTTCTCTCTCGCCTGTCAAGCCCCCGCTGTCTGCGACTTAACCGCCTCGAGATCCAATTGGCTGAAAACGGGAGGCGAGTATTGAATCGGAGGGATGAGAAGGGAAAGAAGAGCAGGATGAGACGAGGGAAATGGCAGGAATAGCTGCGAAGAGAATAGCTGCTCTGCTCTGGTCTCGTCGACCCTTGGACTAGCTCCTCTGCACCTGCGGCCTGTAGGTATCATGTATCATGTATCATGTATCATGTCTGTACACCCGCTGAGATGATATGATAGCGGAGGCCCTCGAGGCATTTGTATGGTGTGAGCTGGCCGCCAAGGGTTGCTTCACCATCGAAGCTGTTCCCTGAGAGTCAATGTCTCCATAGCATACATACCTCCCGCTTGGACTATACCGCTCGCAGACTAGGTTGGACACTGCAGCACTGCACCGGACAAACAGCAGGCCAGCTACGGCGTTTCAGGTCGAGGGAAGGCTCTCGAAACATGGACATGTTTGAGTCCCAGCTAAACATTGCATTGTTGTGGGGCAATGCGCATATGTTAACACTAACATCGCGGCGCTCTTCGATTTTCTGCATTCAATTAGTAGAGTATCCGCTGCATTGTATCGATCAGAGGTCGAGGTACTTGCCGTTCCTCCTTCCCGATGGGCCTGCCCGATGTATATATACCTCATACGAAAATGGCCGTGACAGGGGCGGTTGTTGGCAAGCAAGGACCACAAAAATCCATGATGGTGTGTCCAACAGCCCAACAACACAGACCAAAATGTCTGGATTTTGTGAGCTAATCTCGCGATCTCGAGGCGCCCAGGCCGTGGGCTAGAATAGACAAGAGAGACGATCCATCGAGCCTAAGAATCGACCAGTTCGAAAACGGAACATCCTGACTACCATGCCAGCAAAGGGTGTATTTGAATACCAATCCAATACCGACGAATAGAAAGTTGGCCTGAATACCATTTTATATTATAATTACGCGTATACGTATTATATATCAAGATACAAAATTAAACCAGTAGTACTATGACAAGTCATATTGATACGGTAGTGATATCGTAATTATAATGATATATCATGTCACCCTTAACCCACCTGGGCACAGTATTATATTATTGATTAAATACTTACGTACTTACTTAAGTAGTTAACTAAAGGTCGCTGGATTGGGCATATTCAATGACATGTGGCGTGGCTTCAATTAATCAACCGGATACTAAAGTAAGTTGTGCAAATCAGTATAGCAGCAGTCACTAGACACGGATATCCACGAACTCATATCCATAGACTAATATACCTACTCAGCCAGAAGATGAAGGTTTTGAATACCATTCCAATCCCAGTTATATAACAACTTTCGCTCTCGACACCATTATAATACCGTATTGTGACCCAATATATCACATTGATACCGTATCAATATGCCCCCCTTTCCTGACATATAGTAGATATATATACACATCAAACTCCTATAGCCTAGCGGGTAAGAATAGTCCTTAAATAAACATCAAGCAAATACGCACTCGACCCATCCTTCTCAAGCACACCATTCCCCCACAAAGCCTTCACCGCCGCCTCAGCCTTGAATACAGCCCTAGAAAAACACGCAATTCTACACACAGCTGCATGGATAGCAAGGTACCTACGAGAAGGAGAGCCCGGCGATCCACAGCGGAAAAATATATGCCGAGGCGAGGCGGAATCAGGACCACTCGAAACCCCAGGTGAATTTGGATTTCTCCTCAAACGATACCGATCGTACATATGCTCACCGCGAAGAACGGCGCGCTCGTATTGAAACCAAACCTCAAGGTTGGAAAATTGAGACCGCAGTTTAGGGTCGAGAGTCATCGTGTTATTGAGACAGTCGATTCCCTCTCCTGCGGAGAGGTCATCCAAGCTTTCGGGATGAAGAATATCGATGAGAGCGAAGAGTTGGGTTCGTGGTGAACACTGGTTTCAAAAATTTTTGCATTAGCTTGTAAATCCGAGGGTTAAATTATAGAATTATAGTTATCATGTGAACATACCTCCTCGTCAGTAACAGGCGTCACTACACCGTAAGGAATAATACGTGCTACCTCGAGAGCATCGTAATCCACCTTGCCTCTAAGCGAGTCATCTGTATCTCCCGTACCCACGCATCGAAAGTTGTCTCTACGAAGTACCTGTGATTGAGAGGCCAAATGTTAATCAACTATTGTATTTGCTCCCGAGGCGCGAGGGGTTGTCTCGTAAACCAGTAGTCTCGTTCCCAGACGCCAGTCGGCCACAAGTGTGTAAGCCAGTATATATATTGGTAAGAGCTTACCTTCAACCGCAGATCCAACTCCTGTGCTACCCAACGGCTTATACTTGACAAACCAGTGTGCTTTAAAGCTCCATAATAATCACTGGATTGCTTCCTACTCGCTGTCATTGCAGAATTAGATGCCCGAGCTGTCTGCTCAGCCAGAATCCGAACTATAAATATAGGTATATATGTTAGCCCTGAAACTGCACGAGTCCGGTCCGTAGTTAGGGGGTAGATACATACAAGGCACAATCAAAGAGTCCACAAGCGTCATACCAAGACCGCGAAGGAGTCTACAAATATCTCGAATCACCCGAGATCTTTGTCCCTCACTCTTGCAGCAGGTCTCCATCATATCCGGCTCCGGAACCGCGATAAGCAACCTATCGATGAAATCCTCTGTCCGGGGGCCGCGACTAGGCACCAACCGGTGAACCCTCGCCACAATACACAGAATGTTAACCGCAAAGTTAGTCTTCCCTTCAGCAGTTGCCGTATTAAGGGCCTGCTGCAGTAGAACCGGGTAATCGATATCGATATTTCCACCCCATGGCTTTCGATCCTCTGTGTGTCGTTCACTATAGGAGCTGTTGTAGTGTTCGAACAGATACAACCAGTCGCTAGCTAAAGAGATGAGTCTGATTCTTGTGTCAACTGTGTTAAAAGAGAGTGCTCGGACTCTCCCGTTGACTTCATCGAAGTCTTCCTGTGACGAGAGTGCTCTCGCCAGAGGAACAGCTCCACGTAGCAGTGGAAAGTAGATGTAACCCCTGGGCATCTGATATGTCGATATTCAGAATATAAGTACCTATATACCTAGGTAGATGGGACGGATTGCTGACTTCCGAAGAATGCAGTCTCTCTCTCTTTTTAACAGAACTATACAACTAGGCGAGATTAACAGCGTAGCCGATGAGGGGACAGGCTAGCTACCGCAGTTCTACAGTGGCCTCATAGCCGATACCGGTAACATGACCATGATCGATTTGACGATCCATTCCCGCTAGATGATCTTCTGAAGACGCGATAGAACACGCACGCCCGCAAATACTTTAAATTTGGAATGCCGATTAATTAATTAATTAAAATATTAATTCGATGATGTTGCACGAAATATGAACCTGCAAACTACTACACCCTAAAGTCTTCGACCGATACATACCTGATACACTATTATATGGTTGGCTTTCCAACCAGGTTGCAATTGCTCCAAACCATTCTAGACGTCTAGACCGGAATATATTAATACACAATATACCCATCAGCTGATATCAACTAAGTCGTCACATAGACACCTATCGCACTCCGAGCATCATTCAACCCGATTCGGTCCATGATCTGCGTTGGACGTCGTACAACGTTGTATAATATTAGCAGCCCAAATCACGTGTAACTCCCATGGCAGCAAATATCAATTCAAGTCGAGCAGCTATCTCATATGTGCATTTGAAATTTTATTCAATTAGAACGCATATGCATACAGTATCAGATCTGCCAACGTTGCTGACCCTACTAGCTTACCTAAACCGATAGCGACGGCAGGCCCAAGACCTCCCAGGATCCAGCCAAGATCTTGAGGGATCTGGAAGGAAGGTAAGGAAGCCCACACCAAATACGAACGCAACCAGACCGGGACAGGCAATGCTACAGCGCGATGCGCAGCGCAAGGCCAAGGACCGACATCCGATCCAAATTCTTCGAGAATGTTATGCCCTGACATGAGAAACCACCCGGAACTAGCTAATCAATCATGATCGCAGATATTAAATCTCGATATCTCAAATACGGATATTAACTATAACCTTACATGTATGGGTCCAGAAGGTGATTGATACATCAAAATCCCATGGCCCATGAATTGGCTGGATACAACCTCACGAACCCACCTCAAAAATTAAGACGCAACATCACCTCACAGCCTTGGAATCCATAGCCTTGAACCCAAATGTTAGAAGGCAAACGCATATGCGCATGAAAAACCAAAGCGCCTGTTGTATAGTATACTACCAGGCTAGAGAAACCACGCCACCTACACAAAATTCACAAGTACGTACGTTCAGAAAGCATAACATATGATTCGACCGAGATAACCCCCGGCCAGGCATTATTCCATTAACCTCATCACTAATGCTCCCCTCCCTCCGCGATATCTCCCTGTATCCTCGAACTATGGAAGTAGATAGACAAAGCAAAGGCGATCCCGAGTATAACAATAAAAAAACAATCCCAGTCAGGCATTCGGTTTACCGGACTGCTCGAAGACCACCCATCTCTTCCATCTTCCATATATCCTCCCTACTAAGCACAGTAGAAGCAGTAAAAACAGAGATAGAATGAACAGGGCTCGATAACAGAGAAAATACGGGAAAAGGGAGGATGAAGGTTATATTCATATCCTGTGAATACCGTGCCCAAGGAACTTGACATCGTTTTTTTTTGGATTTTCATTGCTTCCCCTCTTTTCACCGTCTCCTCACTCATCATTGCCGCCGCTATCAATCATCTATTCTTGTTGTGTAGTACGTAAAATTATCCCCATCATCCAGTCGCAGACAAAAATAGAAGAAAAAAACCAGTAAATCATCCCGAAAAGAGAGCCATCGCAGTTGTATATCTTTGCTTCATAGGTCCCAAAAAAAATCGCTTATACGGCGGAGTGGGCGCGTTCAGCACGCTTCTTGGAGACGATCTTGTGGATGTAGATCGAACCGACGAGGAGGGCGATGGAGCCGACGAGGGCGAAGACGACGATTGGGCCGGTTGGGAGCATTTTGTGAGACTGGGTTGAAAGAGCTCTTGATTCTTCTTCTGTTTCTAGATGGAAGTGGAGAAACGAAGGTTAGTCACAAGTTAGTCAAGGCGATTGCGATTGTTTCGCGAAATCTCAACACTTTGCGCCGCTTTGGCCCCGTTCGGTTCCGGTTCCTCCAGGTCGGACCGGATATGATCTCGGTTGAGGGAAGATAGGCATTTGATATAGATATCCATGGCCAGCAAACACGGAAAACGGCAACGAAGCCGATGTAACGGAGAAACCCATTATCGTTGCCATTGGCGGGTCCAATCCACTACAGCCCCCAACGTATCGGAGTGCAGAAGGGAAAAAACAATCAAATGCAACAAGACCGATGGCTAAGTTTTCGCGGAAGCTGTAGATCATCGGGGGAGGAGAAATGCGCGTGGGACCGTTTCCCCAGGTTCGCCAGTTATGCACGATGACCGAGGATCCATGTAACGGTGAAAACATACCGGCGGTAATAAAATGCAGCAATGGTAATAAATGTCGCTTTAAAAAAAAAAAAAAAAATGGAAATTTGCAACTTACTGTGAGAATTGGAGGATTTGGAGGTGCTTCCTGACTAAGCAGCGGAGGGCAAAGTGCAGAGAAGAGCTCGGGAGGACTCGATCGAACGTGAAAAAAGGCTTTGACGGACGAGAGCGGGGGCAATTACTTCTGGGGAAGGGTCAAAGTAATTGAGCGGAGGTTGGAGATTGAGGTTGAAGAGGAGATGAGAGAATTTCCAGGGAAGAGGAGGAGAGGAAGGGAAATAAATGCAGATGGCGGGCACGGAAGTTTTTAAGTCGTTCGAGGGACCCCCAAGCAATGCTGAAGAATGGGCGATAAACAGGGCAGTTACAAGCTACTGACTAAGAGGTACCCGGCCGGAGAGGAGCGCAGGGCTTCGGCAGCATTTGTGGCATTTCTGGTCGGTGACAGTCGCCGGTTCAGATTTCCCCAATTCTCAGGTCCGTTCGTTTTTACTTTTGGCATTACACATCGCTTTTGCGCGAAATATCTGCCACTTTCTCGCTCGCTCGCCCTGCTCTGCCTTGCCCTGCGGCTTCCCTGTCGCTGCTGCCCACGAGACCATCCAATGCAGTTCCTTCGCATCTCGAAGGGCCTCCTTCCAACTTCACGGGCTCACAGATCGGAAAGCGTCTGATTGCCCGCCCTTGGAAATAGCTGGTAATTAAACACTGCTGCCCTGCAACTCTTGTCCGTTGAACTCAGCAGTTGCCTTCCCAGCCCAGCCTCTGTCAAGATCCTGGGCGGGCTCTGGTCGATGACGCGCTAGCTTGGCCTTCTTGACTGCTGGACCTGTTGGCTAAGCTTTCCACCGGCCTGGGCGTTTCTGCACCCCACGCGCTAAAACACCTTGAGCGACTTTGCGTCCTTCCTGGCCCGGACTTCGGCACCTTTACCGTTGCTTTGTTCTAGCTGCATCATGCTCTCTCGGGACAGGATCTGTCCCACTTACTCAGCCCTTACTTAGGGTACTCCAGGTACTGTACTCTGAGACTCGGTTCTCGTCAATGGAGCTCTTTCGGGTCGGTAAGTTTCAACGGTTTGTATAAATCCAACAGCAGCAACGCAGCTTTGACATACGGATTAAGTGACCGCCCCAATTGGGCTCAAAGAACGCCGTAAATACGATGTAGATATATGTAGTAAATATACCAAGGCTGTCTGATAAACAAGATACATTCGATGATCCTGAGGTGTAGCTATATTCCTAACAAAATATCTACTTAGGTATAAATAATCCAATGAGCTCTCAGAAGACCCTCTTCCTTCCTTTCCTCTTCACTTCACTCCACCACCATTGTACCTGCCCACGCTCCAATAAAGCCTCTATCCGCTCTTTACTATCTCGCAGAAGCGGTTCTACGCCACAATCGGAGAAAGAAACCATCAGTCCGGCCTTAGACGGACCAAATCTTAGGCAATTGCCTCCAAGCCTACGAAAGTCAGAGGCTGTTCTCGCAAATACCGGCAATATTGCCGTCCAGAGGTACAGCATTGCTGAACACCTCTCGAGCTGGAGGCCGGTACAGAAAACCTACCGAGAGGTCGAGGATGTTCTCAAGAAAAGGGGCATTGAGGTAATCAGTGGTCCCTGCTCATCTCCCTCCGGCACCGAACTGCTCTGCGATATGCTGGTATACCAGCGGGGGAAGACTTTCAACAAGCCCAAAACCGCTAGTACCTACAGTGAGTTCGAGAAGAAAGCGATAAATAGTAAGTTCCACCATCTTTAGATCCATTGTAGCAAGATATAATTGACAGCCAAGTACTTACGACGGTGTTAATTTAGTTTGGGACGGAAAACTCGACACGAGTCGAGTGGGCTTGGCCCTGGCCTGTGAAGGGCACGTCAGGGGGTATTCATTCTTGACGACAGACGGTAAATTCCGGACGCACCCTGAGGAGGCCCCGAGGAGAAAGGGCCTCACATCCTATGTTGTCACCAAGGGGATCTGTTGAAGTGACCTTCATACCCCAAGAAATCGCCGCTTGCTAAAGCCCGGACGGCGCTGATTATCTATTGAGACCATATCGAAAGAGCGTCTCTTGTGGGACAATTGTCGAAGAAAACCTCGAACCCTTGGAGATGACACTCGAGTGCACTTTCTATGATGGCTTTCCGGGGGATTGATTGTCCTCGAAAATGCAAGTGACCGGCAGCTGTACTTTAAGATTCCGCTTCAACTCGACGTAAATATTAAAGCTTAAATACTTAAATACTTTTTACTTTTACCGCCTTTGATTCATGAATTATTTTAATACCCTGATATCTCAATATATTCATATCAAAAGTGCCTAAGTCGCTTTTCTCCAACGTCTGAACTGTTAGAAACACTTTGCTCATCGCATGTGATCCTGCTAGTTCGGTGGTATCTCCACCATCGGCTCAGGTAGCTTATCCACATCGTCCCGGTTGACTAGACCACAGACATACATCAATTCTAGCCAATGCCATAAATCCGATAATCCCATTTCCCAGATTTCATGAGATTCCTCTTCCGTTTCTATAACAGATCTAAACATTTCGGAGTCAGAATACAGGGCCTCCCACATTTTATAAATCTTGTAGTGATAGTATAGCCTGAACGCCTTCTCGGATCTGAATGTTGACAGTCGGGAATCAGGAAAACAGGTAATATCAATGTCGTAGAGATCGACTCGGTCGCGCTGAACAACCTCATCGTAAAGGTATTTGAAAAATTTGGGATAATGTACCCAGGTGAAGGCGTCGGATAATGGGAGAGATTCGTAGGCAAGGTTTAGGATTTGAACTCCTGGCTCCGTGACGGTTATCTTGGCCCGGTGAAGTTCCTCGACGATAGCAGCGGCGAGGGAATTGGTTGGCTTTGTCGTTGTCGGCCACGTTGGTGGAATGGCTGGGGGTGGGTTCAATCGAACAGCGTAACTCGACTGATGTGACTGAGCTGTCAGGTGCAAGGCCCGACAAGTTCGAATGCTGGGGTTCAAAACAAAACTGGGATATCGATAGAACCCTGCAGATACCCGAATCTTGAGATTAAACCTCGCTCTTGGAATCGATAGCCTAAGCATCGTCGACTTGAATCTCGGCGCCGGTTGCAAGCCTCCAGGCGCAAGTTGATATGGTCCTGTCCTGTGTGTGTTTTGCCTGTAATGACCAGACGCTCAATAGTTCATCATGCTATGATCGGTGACTAGGGAGAGAATTCTTAAGTAAACTGCCTCTGAGCACAAATCACGGGACTGACTTTGAACTTACATGTTTGTGGTTATTGGTCAACCCACCCGGAGACCTGAGCGATGTTCTGGTGTTGCATGTTGGATCCATAGAGGATTCTCCGGGTCTAGTCCCAGAGTGAAAATTCGTCCCTCAATTTTGACTCGTTAGGAGGCCGCTTTTATTTCTTTGTAGCACTCCATTCTATTGAGACCGACTATACATTAACTCCATCTTTGATTAATACGATCAAGTTTATACACACGCTCTTCATGAATTTCGTAAAGTAGAGGGCAGCACCGTAACGCCGGTAATCGATCGCGTTTATAACCAATGCTCAATGCAATCCAACAATGCCACATCAGCATCGCTATCATTCCAAAATGCAAAAATGCATAAAAAAAAGTTCTGCTCTTATTAGACGCTTCAAGCACTCGAACTCGGTGCCAGTGTACTCGTAACCGGAGTCGGCTCACGCAGAGCGGTAAAATTTGGTGTGAACCCATCTCCGCAACAGCTCCCCCACCGGATCTGTTCAACCAGTAGCAACCCCAATGGAACTACCAGCATCGCATCCAGGATTTTCTTCCCTTCTTCTCCCTGAGCCCACGGTAGGCCATCCACGACTTGTCTCCTCCGATTCGCGCAAACCGTCAACTCGGCGCAGCTCCCGAACCTTGTCATATCCGTAAGTAAAACGGGATACCCTTCTCCGGTCATATACCTGGCTCCAGGGTCTGTATTCTCGAGCAGTTTCGCATCGGGGCCCCACGGGCAATTATCTGATGCAGTTGCAATGGTCCTCCATGAATTCTTCCTGTCGGGTATCAAAGCCATCTCGTCCAACCGGAGTCCCGAACTGTCATCAAGGTAGGGGAATTTCCCATCAACCGTCTGGTTTTGCCCCGTGTCCGTGTCCGTAAGAACAACCGTATAATTGCCCCCTCTCTCCCTTCTCACGTCGGGCAAACTCTTCCACCCGGCTTTCTCCCACTCCGTCTCCATGTATGGGAATCGGTAGGTAACTTGGGTCACGTATACCCCTCCTTCCTTCGGCGGCATAGTCATCCTCTTCAGGACAACCTCCTCCTCGGTCCATTTCCAGGTCGTGTTCACATATCTTTCCGTCACGTAAACCACCTCCCTCCCCACTGTCCCCTTCAACTCCCGAATCGTAACCCTCCCCCTCGTGTAATTCGCCGGCTGGACCCTACCATCCAAAATAACCCGATAATCCCACTCTCCACCTTCACATCTCTTCGGATACCGATCAATCCTCAACCTAGGCGCGGGAATCGTACTCGCAAGGAGCGGCCAGAGTATCAGGGCCAAAAAGTAGAGACCGAATAGGGTTACGAAATAAGTTTTCGCAGCATCGAATCTATTCTTCCGTTTGACAGCTCGCTGCGGGTTCGGTTTATTACCCCTGAGACGGTCGACTAACCACTTGGCCCCGGTGTACTTGTACGTCCACTCGATCATGAATGCGAATGTTATCACGATCAAATACGACCCTCCCAAATTCCAGATGCCGAGCATTATCGCCATCCAAATCTCCAGGGAAGTAAATGTCGTCCACGCAGTCAACGAGGTAGTGATCAGTCTGATGTTTCTCCAGGTGTGCGGGTCCAGATACACGTGAACGTGCACCCAGACCCAATATGCGAAACCGCCATTGAGGGCGAGTGTGAAGATGCCTCCGTAGAATTGCAGCCGTTCCACTGTGAAAGTCCACTCGAAAGCCCTCCTGAACTTCCCTTTCCCTTTAGGACCTGGTGGGTCCTGGTTGCTGACGTTCGTGACGGGATTGGGCAGCGTTTGCGGCTTTGGCTTAGGAGGAGCGAAGATTCGCCGTTTTGTGCGGACAATGTGATCAGGGAGGTTCCAGAGAATGAGTAAAGCCCTGTAGATCCATACTTTCATGGCGTAGGTGGCCGTGATGGTGGTTTCTCTGACCTTGTCCCACATCGTTCGTGCGTAAGGGTCCTGTTTCTGATGATCGGCCTGGAATTGTTCGACTCTGACGTCCGATGATTTAAATGTGGTGGGTTTGGATGCATCTTGAGAGAATGGACCCCGTTCGATCGAGGCTATGAAGTCGCTGCCGGTGTCTACGGCGGTCGAGCCATTGTTGTTTGGCCGTGTCACCGCCGGCGCGGGCTTGGGTATGTCGCCTTCATCGCTACTGCCAGCGCCATCTCCACTGATGCCAGTGGCTCTCTCTGCCGCCCTTGCCAAATTCGGCGATAGCCTCCGTGAATAGCTCGTCGATGCTGGACGGGAGAGGCGCTGGACTGGGATGTCGGCTCTTTGGGGGAGTGGGTCTCGGACTGTAGATGGTTCCGACATGCGTTTTTTTGGGTCCAACGCGGGACCGTGGTCGCTAAAGTCGGTGGACCGACGCTGGGTTAGGCCTAGGGATGGAACCCGTCTCGACGAACTGACCGGTTCGAACTCGTAGGTCGCAAAGTCGGCGATATCGATGAGGACCGGTTTGGTTCTTGATGACGGTAAAATGTAGGATCGGCTATGCTGCCTGTCGGCACAGTTATCCGGTCGATTGGAGGTTTATTTGCAGTGTTTACATCCCTTTCACTCAGCGGCGCCCATTCCAATGCAATGCACCGAGCCCGATAAGTCGCACCCACGCCACATACGCAAGCCAGATAACGAAGAAAAAGTCGAGATCCAAAAAGGCAAAACACTGTCATGTACGCGAGGATTGAGTACACTCGCCGTCGGGGGAGGTCGGCCGAGATATATAAAGCATTTCACGAGGAAGAAGAGCAAACGGGCGCAGGCAACGGTTAAAACGGGCGAGTGGTCAGTCGACCTGCAAGGCTGCAGCTTGGTGGGTTCGATCCCAGCAAGGACATAGCGGGTGCGTGATCCTTCGAAATCCAACGGGCAAAGACCCGGCCGTACTATCGATATTATGCGTATACGTGTGTAAGCTAGTACATGTATAGGCAGACATACATTATATAAGTACTAAGCACTTATGCTTCCCATGAGTTTTTTAGGGCACTTGGCTATGATATACTTGGGAATGCAATCCTCTGCTGCCTGGATGTCAAGTCCTGATAACGTTATCAGCTATCGCAATCATTGAATGGCCCATGCATTCCCAGTCCAAAGAAGGCACTCAGTCAATGCTTCGGATAGTTCGCCGGAGCAGTTAGTCTCACGCCGCCCCGTTTGACTCGCAGAGCATCGTCATGTTCAGCCTCATCTTTAACCTCGGCTTGGCACCTGTCAACGCACATTTTCCAACAAGATTGCATACTTTACATTAGCCATGCCTTGAATCGGGTTATCTCGGAATGCTATCGATATACTATACCCTCGATGCCCAAGAGCCCATTCTATCCCAATTAACTCGCAGTCTTACAATATGGACCGCTCTCGCTTCACCACGAAGGATATAATCCACGACCTCTGGTCAAACCTCTCCCTCACCTCCTCAGCCCTTTCCGACGAAGCCCTTGAAATAACCGGTCCTGAACATACCATCCCCTCCAGTTATCGTCTCTCACTTATCCCTCCCGCTGCAATAGCTACGTCTGCTTTAGCAGCATCTCTTATATATTCCTGCCGAGTTTCTGATAGCGAAACTCACACACCCGAAGGCAATCATGTTCTGAGAAAGGTGACGGTGAACACTCTCCACGCAGCAGCGGAATATAAGTCGGAATCACACATCCGTATCATTGGATCTCCACCACCGGATCTCTGGGGCGTTGTCTCCGGTTCTTATGAAACCTCTGACGGCGGGGTGGTCGGTATCCACGCCAATTTTCCTAATCATGCGGAAGCCGCGCTGGAGGTTCTGGGACTTCCGTTGGATTGCACCGATAAATCTACAATCGCGGAGGCAGTGAAAAAATTCGATGCGATAGAACTAGAAACTCTCTCTCACGAAAACAAAGCAGTAATATACACCCTCCGATCACCGCTGCAATGGAGTATGACGGAGCAATCAAAGCATCTTCCAACATTCCCGATCATACTCCGAAAAATCGACAATAGCCCACCAGCGGGACTTCCTCCAAACCTTAAAGGTATCAAAGATCCAAGGTCTTGTCTATCCGGTCTTCGGGTCGCGGAAATATCACGAGTTCTAGCTGGCCCAATATGTGGTCGTACGCTTGCCGCCCACGGTGCCGATGTACTGTGGATCCATGGACCGCATTTACCATCCCTTCCCGGATTGGACATTGACACTTCACGTGGCAAGCGGTCCACATTTATCGACCTTCGAGACGAAGAGGGAAGTAACAAACTTAAAGAATTACTCTCCACGGCAGACGTATTCATCCAATCCTTCCGTCCCGGCGCTCTTTCCGCAAAAGGTTTTTCACCACAAGAAGTAGCATCCATGAATCCCAACGGAATAATCTACGCCTCACTAAATACGTTCGGAGAATCCGGACCGTGGAAGGATAGAAGAGGGTTCGATAGTATGGTACAACTGTGTTCTGGTGTTAATGTTAGTGAGGCGGAGTACTTTGGAAATTTAACGAAGGAGAGGTTTAAGAAGTGGCCGTTTCAGGCGTTGGATCATACTGCTGGGTACTTTTTGGCCATTGGTATTTTGGCGGCGTTGAACAGAAGGATCGTGGAAGGGGGTAGTTGGGAAGTGCATGTTAGCTTGGCGGGGGTTATGGAGTATATAACATCTTTGGGAAGAATACCGGGGACTCAAGGGTTTGAAGTTCCTGCCGTTGCTAACGAAAACCTGGAAGCGTTCATGGAGACGAGGGAGAGTAAACTCGGGAAGTTAAGGGGTATCAAACACGCCGGTACGATTGATGGCGTTGAAGTCGGGTATCGACATTTGCCAACGCCACTTGGGTATTACGACGCCGCTTGGGAGGATAATTGAGATATCTCTCCGGATTAGCTAATATTAGGAACTATTAAAATGAGGGGTGGAGAGTATGATATCATGCGGTGCGCACCTTGGTTTGTCTCACAGGGTGTGCAGATATGGGTTTTAAGACAAGCGAGCATCCGCGGTCCTGTCAATATAAAATCTCGAAGATCGAGTTTCCCCTTTCAAATTTCAGCTTGTCCTCAAAGGTCGCACAGTCGTCTAACGTGCCACGATTTACGCGCATCTGGAATGGCGAAATTGGATGGCAAGCATATGTAGCTACACATATACACAATCTACAGCTCCTCAGCCTCTTTCAGCCGTCGACTCAGTTGCCATTTTCGCCATCTTAATTCTCAAGGGTTTGAGAATTTCGCCAATGTAGCGTTTTCGTCAAGAAAGGATCGCAAGGGAGCACAGAAAAAGCCAAGCGATGAGCCGTCCGCGCGCATCCTGGTTGGAACGTCTAGCCGAAACAGCTCAGCTATATTAAGGGATGCCCACCCGCTCTGATATGCTCCGTTACGAGTAGCAGCACACGGGTATACGGGCGCAGCTTTGAAGGTGGTGTGCATGTGTGAACAAGTTTGCTGACCATCAGATGGATTACATACTTCCTGTGCCGTTTTTTTTTTCTTTTAATAAACTCGCAAGTATCTTTTGGTGTTTCTTCTTTCTCCTTTTTAAGAAATCCTTTTAAAGAGCTTGATAGCGCTTTTGGACGAACCCTCTTTTTGCATTCATTCCTTTTCTCTGAAGCTGGGGTCTTTGTTCGATTCCGTCGATAGCTGTCATTCTCTTCATATTTCATTCCAGCCTTTCGCTTCGACTCCCCTTTTAATCGTTTTTCGCGGAGAGGAATTTGATATCGATAATAAGTAGTATTTATTTCACGAAACAAACAATACTCAAAGTTCACTCCCTCCCAAAGGAATTGATATCACGAAACATCTCACGCGCGATCGCTATATCCACCATACCAAATTCGCAAAATGGAAATCGATACTTCCAGCTTGAACTTCAACCTTGGAATTGCCCTCGGTGCTCTGGTTCTCATTATCATTATTATAGCGCTCGTTCTCTGCCTCATCAAGCGGCGACGAGCAAACGGCGGTGGAACCGCATTTACTCCTCTAGTGTAGAGGAATTGGGATGGAAAACGCCAAAAATTACCGGAGAATCGACAGACACCTTTCGCTTCATCGCATATTTACTCGTGTATACGGGTTATATTATCAATCTTCTTTTTTTTTATCATTGGAAATCGAAGCTGGCGCTGGAGATTCCCGCCGGTTTGCAAATGTTGGGAGGTTATACGGGGCGCCAGAGCCTTCTTGCGCGAAGGAGAGGACCCACAAGGCTCGAAATCCGATCCAGAAGCAACTGCGACAAATGCAACTTCGAAAAACTCCAGCCTCGATCGAAACGAATCAAATTTACAAAATCCTACCTCAACAAAGCCAAAAATAGCACTGAAATCACCGAGCCTGCTCCTGATCACTATCAAATCATTCTATCGATTATTCTATCAAAAAAACCGACCATTCGGTCGAAAAAAAACTGCACTCCAGCGATCGGAAGAATCCGAAGACCCGCAGCCCCGCTCATCCTGCACGCGCGCACGCATGCAGCCCCATCTCCCACGACCGTTGGACAGCTGGAATCTGGCAAGCCAGAAACTTTCCCTTCTATTGTAAATATTTCATTGGGTTTATGTATATATGGCGCTGGACAATTACGCATATCAGTTGTTTGAGAACTTACGATCTTGCTTTTGAAGGGAGTTTGGTTTCCTTTTTAGTTGATAATGAAATTTTCATTAATTTTCCAAACTTCATGATCATAGTCTCATGATGTATTACCTATTATCGATAAATCTGAATGCTATCGATATCGAAATGGAGCTGCCTCGAATTCGCGAAATGTCAAAACGTGTGCCCGAAAAAAATACCACGCCACAACGCAATATAGCCGCCACAGCGCCTCTTATATGTCGACCCGTCGCATATCTACTTCAATAGTGGGACTTCGCAGGCCCATACGGCCACTAGTACTTCCAATTCAATACAGTCCGAGTGGCCTAGTAACGAGGCACGGTCTGAGTCGACTCTCGCTTTTACAGAATAATCATCAATCACGATACGGTACGTAAACCCGAAAGTACATTCATATCTCAAGCAAACAGTGCAGCATGCAGGAAGGCTGCGAATAGTTGCCTGGGACTTCCCGTCAATCGCTAGAACACGTCAGTTATTCTTGTGTAAGCGGGGTAACTTGGCGATGTGGCGGGTCAACTTCAGGCATCTTTTGCCTAAAACATGTTAAAGATTTCAGGTATATATACATGGTGGGTTTGCATGTAATGGTGAATTCGAAATCCAGCGGCAATTCAAGCACCGCAGCGCCCAAAACCCATCGAGTGTGTTAGAATCAACTACCAGCTAGCAGCTATGGATCCGGAAGAGCCAGACGAAATCGGTATGTGCGAGGCTTGCGATACCCTATTGGATCAACCAGTAGAATGCAAGTGTGGGTTGGTGTATTGCGGCGATTGCTTCTCTCAGCACGTAACAAAGATGGAAAGAAGGGGACATGGGGATAAACACGGTTCTCCGATACCACCGCCGCCGCCGCCGCCGCCGCCACCACCACCACCACCATCCGAGGCGGAGATCCTTTGGGCAAAAGTTGTGGAGCCTTTTCCAGAGATAGGTCCTTCCAGTCTATTCCTAGATGATGAGGAAACAAAATGGTTCGGACATCAATCAAAAAACTCTACCGAGATAACTGGTTCTGCTTCAGGAACATCTCAATACATCGTGGCAACCCCAAGACTTAGGGACCTGGTGGCCCTGTCTCTCAGTTTTCGGAAAGACAGCCCTCAGGTCCAGTTTCCCAGTATTGTACCGTTTGTTGGGGACACAGGAGGGGGCAAATCATTTCTTAGTTGAGTATCCCAATTCCCGGGACATACACAGACTTAAGGCGGCTTAACTGACTGATGGTTTTTCATCTGAATCATGTAAAAGTTCGGTACATAATACACCAGGGCCAACGAGAAAATGATATGAGAGCAGATAACATCGAGAGCCCAGTGTGCGGAGACCCCGATACCAGTACTAGCCTCGTGCCAACTACTGGCGAGGTTAATTTGTATGCCGACAGGGCTACACTCGGGACCGCCACGCCCATATTTCTAGCAGATTGCGAAGGAATAGAAGGCGGCAAAACTCTCTCAGGTCAATTCCAAAGCCGGTGGCATGACATGAAAGCGTATGGACGAAAGTTCTTTGGTCTCAAGGAAGGGATGGATCACAAAGCCGTTTTAGACAACCTATACCCTCGCCTGCTTTATATGTTCAGCGACGTGGTTTGTTATGTGACGGACGGAAAATCGTGGCCAAAAACAATTTCCCGACTCGCAGATTGGAGCACCACTGGAGCACAACATGTAATCAACCAAGCTGCGCTTCCGGCCCTAATTATCATTCAGAACGGATCGAAGGCAAACGGCAAGAAAGAATGGGTTTCGGGCGACACTCAGGACGCATTTACACAAGCCTTCTTCAACAATGTCGCAGGAGAGGTCAAGGCTAACCCGAAGTTAGCCAAGCTTGCCCGCGGAGTTAGTTATATACCTTGACAAAGCCCATTTCTATATCTTGATGTTGCGTTGGCTAACATGTGGTCTTTGACGATGTATAGCGGAAAATACCAGTAGATGAGTGGGTTCCGGGACAAGGGGATAGCCCCGAAAAACTACTTCTCCTGTGGAGCTATCGTAGCGTGCATGCTCACTTTGTCCCACTGAATGGCAGAGGGCCGTTTGGAACGCTAGATGTGATATTTGACCAGGTTAACCGTCTAAGACAGCGGATCAGAACGGAATCAGAGCATGTTCAGGAGGAACGAGCGAAGTCCCTAACAAAATTTAACAGTCACCAGCTAGTATCAATAACAGAATGCGCCTTTGCCCACATCAGCGAAAACCCTAACCAACCTTTTGATTTTGGCTTGTGCCGCCAGCTCACAATACCATCGATTGAAACCCACTTGGCGCGGTTTTTAAAGCTCTGTTTCGACCGAGCGACCCCTTCAAAAAGTTCAACTTTACTGGAAGATATAACCGATTTTTTAGCGTCGGCTATTGTCAGAAGGGCCCAGAAATATAGAAATCAAGGTTCGTATCATGGGAATTCACTATATACATAAGTGGCCTCCCGAATGGAAGAATCCATGGAACAAGTATACAACTGCAAAGCTAACGCGTAGCATGGCACCGGTAGTTGTCATTGAGCTCCATGTGTTCCCTCCAGAGTATCGGCGGTTGTGCAATGAGGCAATGCACGAGTTTCTCGAGTACCATCTACAATGCAGCTATACTGACTCCGACGGTTGGAGGTGCGCAAATACGAAGAGCGGGCATATCAAAGGCCACCAAAGCGGGCGACAGGCGGATTCCGCAAATGGGGAATTCCAAGCAGGGGTGGCTGAAGGATATGATAAGAAGAAGCTAACGGCCAAAATTGAGACCAAGGCCCGTAAACTGTCAGTCGATGCGACAGCAGCAGCTGGGTCAAACCCTCGAAAGTGGCGGTCTATTGTAGAAGAAAGACACAAGTGCAACATGGAGAAGCTCAGGGAGCTGGGAATATACCCAAGGAAGGAAGACAAGAATACCGAAAGTTCTGGACTGATGCATTCGGAGGCGTTGCAGGGTCTCCTAAATCCTGGAGTACTTCTGTTGAAGCTGATATTGTCTTTTTTGAAGAGACACCCGTTTTCAGGGACCAAATACTGCTACGGCTGCCTTTTCGAAGACGCTAAGTATCGTCTCCCATGTCACCACCTCATCTGCTATACTTGCTTGAAGGGAAATTCAAAGTCTGGTTCGTTGGAAGAGCCCGAAGCCACAGTCATATTGGAGGAGTGTATCCTTTGTAGGGACAATGCGAAGGATGATGGATGGCCAATTGTCATTCCGATATTACCTGACCTTACCAACCCAAGGATTTTGGCCCTGGATGGTGCTGGCGTCCGCGCAGTATCCCAACTGGTGTTAATAAAACGACTAGAACAGAGTATTGGATTAGGCCTTCCAATTGGGAGGTTCTTTGATTTGGTTGTTGGATCTTCGACTGGTAAGTCATCTGTCGGTGCAGTCCTATATCTGCTGAGCATTTGGTAGAAGCCTGCGGCGTGGACTTATAGCATCAGGGAAGAATCATTTATAACTAATATAATATACGTACGTACGTATGCATATACAATCCTAGGTGGCATTGTCGCTCTTGGTATTGGGTATCAAGGTTTCCACGCGGATGACTGTCTAAAAAGATTCAAAAGGATGTGTGAAGAGGGATTTGTTGCAAAGCTAGGGACAAACGTTAACTCCGCCGGGCTAAAATGGTTTTTGAGATTGGTACGAGGGTCAATCTATCTCCAAAGGAACTTTGGAGATGCTGTGAAGAAACAGCTTAAAGATGGCCGGGCTACTCCTACTTTATTCGGCTTTCAAAACCACTGTCATGTAGCCGTAACAACCACTGTAGGAACAGGTTGCCGTCTGATAGCCAACTACCACATTGGAGATGGTGAGAAATATGTTGACTCGAGGACAGCAATTTGGGATGCGTGAGTATCAGGATCGGTTTGAGAAATCCGATCCGCAACAGGCATGCTCTTGGATATTGCTATATGTTTCGCTGACTCTATAATTACTATATACCTATAGGGCGAAATGCACATCAGCAGCACCATTGTATTTTAGCCCAGCGTCAGAGGGCGGAATGGAGTGTCGTGATGGTGGACTCGTAGCCAATAACCCAATTCAGGTCGCCGTTGACGAAGCAGAGCGGATATGGAAGACAAACCGTTTGGATTATGTGATATCCATTGGTACCGGGCGGTCTTCCACCCCACAAGCCCTACCCACTGGGTCAAATCTCGTGGGAACTGAGCTGGCGGGACTATTCGAACAGTGGTTGCAAAATATGAATGGAAGCAAAGCTTTCGACGAATTCGCCAGAGGAATTGATGGAGATAAACTACATCGGTGCCATCGCCTGAATACCAACCTAGGGGACAGGACGGAGCCAGCGTTTGACGGGCTCGAAGACATGGCGTACCTGGAATCTACGGCATATGATTTTGATGAACCCTACCACCGAATCGGATCATCACTATACGAACCAATTCTCGGGGACTGCGCACAATCCGCCCTCAAGGTTCAAGGGGAAATCATAAGGGCTTCTGAATTCTTTTTCCAGGTCACTGGGATAAGGAGGGGCGCACAAAACATATATGTTATCAGGGGAAGACTAAAGTGCCGGCTCGGACCCCATGAATTGGAACCTTTCATATGCCTCTTGAATTTAACCTCGTATTTTTCGGCGAATGGACGGAGGGTTGTTGAAATCGATGAGTCACTAAGAGGCCTCAGCTTGTTCGACGTCCCGATTGAATTTGAACACGATTCGCCATCTCGTCCAATCCGAATCGATGTGAATTTCGGAGACGAATATTCAGTTACGATAAGCGGCTTCCCGATGGATCTTCAGGTAAGAATCAAGGCCTCACTGAGCCCAGTATGGCATATATTCACGGCCGAGGCTAACATCGGCTACCTATACGAAGGTTCTGAGGGAATATTGCCGGGAAAATGAAATTGAAGAGGAACTAATGGAAGATGGCTATACCAATGACGCCAAAGGGGAACCGTCGAAGGCTAGTAGTAGTACGAAGGATGCGGAAGGGGAGCTAGCTTAGCATCAGAGCCGAAAACCTCGTCACGTCAGGCTCCGCCGACAAGAATCGGCCCACGGGGTACCCAGGTAGTTTAGTATCTTCGTACCCTCAAAGAATTTTGTAATTGGGTACTTTCACGTATTAAGTATGGATACGTCACATAAATTGTTCAGCTTCTGATACAATGTGTTTCTACGAGGGCATCCTACTGATCCAGAGGGTTGGTTCATCCGACTTTATATTCCGTAGCATTATATATCATAAAAATAATTATAAGTCCATATATCCAAAACCCAACAGATGCTGCACACATACAAGGCACCAAAATCCATCTATCCAATTAATCGGCCAAAAGAGAAGCAAAAACTGAATACAGTACCCCAGCCAATGCGATAACTAATACCCCGCATCAACCCTCTTCACCTCATCCCTCGTAGCATCCGCCCCCGGCTTCTCCGGTGATCCATCACTACCAGTACCGACTCCCTCAATAGACTCATGATCCTGCATATTATCATCATCATAAATCATAGCACTCAATAACGATCTCTCATCCGGGAAGAACGTCGATAGAGCCCAGTATACACCCGCCGTGATAAAGTACCCGTATAACCACGACACACTAAACATATACGTCACGTCCCTGCCCCCGATCGTTGGGTCAATGTTGTGTAAAAACCCTGGGAAGCAAGGTACGCATCCTACTATCATTGCGACCACTGTATTTTTTTTCGTGTTAGCAAGGAATTCAATAACCGTATTGATTGAGGAATAAGTGAGAAAACTTACAAGCTCTCCAGTTTATACCCTTCCAATAACTATATATCGACCCAGGCCGGTACATAGCCGGCACACTAACCTTCCTCTTCTTAACCAGATAAAAGTCCGAACTCATCACACCCGCAATCGGGGCCAAGAACACCGTATATCCACCCGCGAACCCAAGGAACCTAGGTGCGCTGGCAAGGATATACCACGGCACTAAAACCCACCCTCCGATAAACGCGCACAGGATACTACCACGCCTGATATTAAGATATCGTGGTAACAAAGCGTTGAAATCGTTACCGGCTGAAATGGAATTCGCGGCGATGTTGGTACCCAATGTTGCGAGTGTGAAAGAGAAGGCACACCAGAACCGTGCTGCGCGTTCGCCGGGTGAGTTACCCCAGAGAGCAATAAGTTGGAGGGGATCCCAGTAGTATTCTCCGTAAATTATCTTAGACGCTGAGGTAACGGAGATACCCATAAAAGCGATGAAAGTGAAGGCGACTGGGATGACGAAAGGTTGAACGTATTGTTCTCGTGGACCCCTAGCGTATCGGGTGAAATCACCGATGTTTATGGCGAGGGTGGCTATATAATATTCTCAGTTTTGGGCTAATATGTCTAATACGTTGTGAAGACGACTTACACCATTGTCCAAGGACGGAGTTCAGGCCGCTAAGCCATTGCCATGCCGCAGCGCTGCCGGTTAGTGTGGGTGGATCTGAAAAGATGGGTCCTCCGCCTGTTTTATGGAACGCCCAGGCCATCAAGCTTATACCACAGATGGGCGTAAGGATAGACTTTAGAATGAATAGGTATCTGATCTTGGAAGGGTGCACAAGGACTAGAAGCAACAATCAATACCACATTCCCATCATTGATCATTTTGCAATCATGAAACTTACGGAACGGGAACTGAATGGCCCAGTAGATAAAATAGCACAACATAGACCCGCTCGTCGTCCCTGAGCTCGCAGGGAGGTGGTTTGGAAACGAGGCGAAACTTGGCCATATCGCTTTGACCATTTCGCGGACGCAGTTCCCGCCTGTCGTGGTTTGAATTCCGAACCTGCAATCCGTCAGAAAGGTTCCGCAATAGTCGACTTGTCCGTAGACGAAGTACATACCAAAAGCATGCCAGCACTACTCTCGATACAATCGCAAAATACGAAAAGTAGAACCCAAAACTCGACCTTGCAATCACTGGGAATGGTATATGTAGTTTCGCTCCGATATACCCATGAAGTGTCATAGGTATCGATATGAATAGCTATATTAAAATACCAAACCAGCAAAGAATTTACCAATTAGTCACCTCACAATAACAATCCCTCGAAGGATCTTATCGACATACCTGACCAACCACAATAGCTCTTCAATATACCGCCAAAAGTTAGCCTCGAACTTGTGTTGCTTCGCTTCATCAAAAAGAACATCCGCCAATATTTAATATCATTACGTAAAATTTAAAGAAAATGAAGTCATACGCGATTGAAGCCTTGAAGCCCAGACCAACGGCTATCATGGCGGATGCTAACTGCCATGTCGGCCTAATTATTCATTTTACTCCCATTAGCATATCGATTTTTACGCCTTTGTTGAGAGAGAAAAAAAGGCCAGTCTGCACATACACATTGAACGCATCGGATATCTTGCGCATTGACGATTTGTTAGCCTTCCGATATATCTCCGCAGGGGGGTTACGCAAAAGGTGCATACCCAGTACGCTGCAAGTTTCAAGTCACACAGTCAGCTGAGTAGAAACATTTTTTAGATCGATTTAACAATAGTTTCGTACCCACAATATGCCACCATCTCCACGTTCTCATGTCCAGAGGGACAGGGTCCATATCTATTACCATTCGGTTAGTCATTTATCCTTTCTGTTTACCTTCCCCCAGATCCCCGGACCCAATGAAGGGGAAAACTATAATGGGGGCTCAGACCTTTATTCGACCATTTGTTCGACGGCGCATAGGTCGCCGGTAACGGGTCTAGCTGTAAGCTAAACTTCTTTAACCGCATCTTGAGGGGGGAGGATATCGTGAATATCGTAAGTTGGTGAGGGAAAAAAAACTAAAGGATGTGGAGGAAATCCGTTTGTTCGGTTTTATTTGGAGCCCCTTCGCTTCAAATGCAAAATGCAAATGCAGCAAGGTCTAGATCTGTATTTGTACGAGTTCAGAAGTAAAAAGAACTCCCTTGCGGCTGAGTGAGAAGGAATTAAAGTAGTTAGCGAGAGTGTCGGCCGACCATAAAATATGTGAGAGGACTCTTTTCGAAAAGAAATAGATTGAAACCGAGGGAATGTGAAATGGGAGATCTTACTATATATGACTTATCCAGGAGTAAATGACCGTTGTAGACGAGAACCGGCCAACGTTCCAATCGATTAGGTTTCCTATTGAGAAGGATCTTGGGAAGTCATTTGGACCTTTAAATTCTGTGTGCCCAAAAGAAATTCAAAACTCAGAAAAAAAAAGCCTCCGGAATGGGGTTTCTTTAACGAGAATGTTTGTGAATTGAAACCCCACGCGGGATGGGGAAGACTGGCCTGGAAGTATCAAGCTTATAAATTATACAGATAAAATAAAAGTCCTTTCGACTCTCGTTTGCTGTACAAGTCTTTCGAATCCATGTTCACGGGTCTGGTTTATCGCGACGCCTATTCGAGGGTGCCATGGACGGCCAATGCGTCTGAGATTGAACAGGGGTCTCGTGCCCCGGATAACCCACATTCCTTCGATATGATATCGACTCCGCCGTTGATAGGGCAGATTAATGCATATCGGAAGACGTAGAGCCCAGCCGTTTGGAACCCCCTCGAGATAAGTCCAATATATCAAGAAAAGTAATAAATTAAATGCGAGTGATGGTGTCCACCTTGTCGCAGATGTGGGAAAGTTGGGAGGAAGTTTCAAGTTCCCAGATACATGTCACCGTAGCGAAGGTCCCTGCTTGCGGAAAGTCAATGGCACCGGCCTGTAGTGTCCATGTCCTTACACGGTGCATGGCTTTTTGAGTTCGACGTATCACAAGGTTAAACAGCAAACAAGAAACCCTGGCCAAGCGTTTCCCATCGACGACGACGTAGCGGCTTGTGCAAAAGAAGTGGTCGCCGTCGTTCCACAGACCCTGCTTCGAGAGCCATTTGCTGCAGTGTGGTTCGTGGAAAGTGGGGCGGTATGGAGACGAAACGAGGGCCATCAACCGAAGGCAGCCATCAATTTTCCGGAACTCAGGAACCGAGATAGGCTGGCATTCCTGAAGGGGTAAAAATTTCCCTGAGATTATTTGCATGGTTCGAGATTGTGAAGCTGTTTAAATTCTGGAGTTGAGCATATATTATGTATCATATGGGGCTCGATTCGCGTTCGGGAGCTCGAGCTCGAGATAAGCCAGACTAAGACGCATCGATATTTCGTTATGCACGTCAACCAAAATCCGGCTTTTCACAAGACGAGTCTTAGCATAGTATCAATCACAGTGTGTGTAAACAGCCCGGGATGCAAGCGGTGTAGCGGAGCACAGTCTCACCGACATGCGACGGCGTGGCAAGGTCCTATCATAATGGAGCGGCAGACACTTCCGCTTCCGTTGCTTATGGGTAAATCGATAGACGCTTAACATCTCGCGATATGCCTCACAATGCTGCATATATTCTGATTATATACACCACGTCATATGCTTACAGCGTGTCTATTGAGCTCAGAATGGTTCGATTGATGCTTTGAAGTTTAACTTGTGTTTCCGTTTCGAAAAAACGTTTAGAGTGTTACCAGTGATATCACAGCCCACACTGCATCGGGTATTCGCTCCAACGGCGTCCGCGGAATAATCATTCCCCGGATATGCACATCCTGATACACGAGAAGCTCGATCGAAGTGGGCTTTGACGCACCGCGATAAGAAAGCCTCCGCCGCTTCATGCACTCCACTCGTCTCGTGGTGGACAGACGCGCAAACCCAGCCGCCCACTCTGTCAAACTCGCATATGGACGGCATACTAGTGTGCCAGAGTTATAGAGCAAGCTTCTGCACTGTAGATCCGTATACGAGTGGTACATCTTGATGTTGGACAAGTGTCAGCCATCTGACCCCGCATATCGCACCCACGATGTCGATGTAAAGCCTGTGCTATTAGGGGGGGATAGCATTATCATTTTCGAATAGCTTGGTAACAAAGAAAAGTCGTTGACTGTTTATGTGCTTTTCCAAAACCTTTGTACATCGAAAGAAATAAAGAGATAGAGGAGGAGGAATATGAAAAGACTCGAGGGGGTAAAGGCCATTAAGAAAAGGGAAAGCTAAACTCCAAAAGCTGACCAGCACGAGAAAAAAATTACAAAGGGTTGGGCACATGAAAAGTCTCAATTGCATCAACCTATCCACCTCCTCGACGCATCTTTGCCACTTCTCTACCTGCTAGCTATGACTCTAACTGCATCTTCATTAGGTCACCATCAGGCACATCGTATCCATGCCACCGCGCCGCTTATCCCACACCGTCTCGTCCCGTCTCGTTTAAGCACCCTTGACCATCATCAGCTTGATCTTTGCAATTGCCAGACCAGGGTTCAAGCCCTTAGGGCATGTACGAGCGCAATTCATAATGGTATGGCATCTATACAGCGACATGCTGTTGTCAAGCATATCCTTCCTCTGACCGCTCTTGCCATCACGCGAATCCGCGAGCCACCTATAACATGCAAAGTGGTATACATTAACCAACCGCACGTTTGTCAAGTTTATCAAATGTTTGTTTTATAGTTCTCACCTATAAGCCTGCATCAGCACCGCAGGTCCCAGGTACTCTTCCTGGTTCCACCAGTAGCTGGGACACGAGGTGCTGCAGCAAGCGCACAAAATGCACTCATAAAGGCCATCAAGCTTCTTTCTGTCCTCCTTGGACTGGAGGAACTCCTTGCCATCGGGTGCTGGCTCCTTGCTCTGCAGGTAGGGCTGGATGGATTTATACTGCTTATAAAAGTTCGTAAGGTCCGGCACGAGGTCCTTAACGACGTACATGTGCGGGAGAGGGTATATTCTGGTAGTTGAGCTTGCGTCTCTGTTTATACGGCCTATTGGGAGGGTATAGCGTCAGCAATTGGGTGCTCGTGCGGCTAAACAATGGTATGTATGAACCGGGGAAGTGTCGGCATGTGATCACATACTCAAACAGGCCAATGTGTTCGTTCCCTCGATATTCATCGCGCAGCTACCGCAGATACCTTCTCTGCAACTTCTTCTGAAGGTCAGAGTGGGGTCCATTTCGTTCTTGATCTTGATTAAAGCATCGAGAACCATGGGTCCGGTCTCGTTCAGATCGAGCGAGTACTCCTGCATCTGCGGCTTCTTTGTCGGTTCATCTGGCGACCATCTGTAGATTGAGAATTTCTTGATCAGAGGCGCCTTCTTCTTGACCTCGCCTTCGGCAAGGGTAGCTAGACATCTTCTGCTGTTGATAACTGCTGGGGAAGCTCGTCGGATATTCGACGAAGCGAGTAGCCGGAGGGAGGGTTGGCGAAGAGATGCCATTGTGGAGTGATTTGAGGGTCGCAAGACAGGAAGGAAGACAGGGAGCGGACAGGGAAAGTGGACAGAAAGTGAATATCCTGTGATTCCGTGTCGACGAAATGAAGATGCAGGCGTCGAGGAGATGATAAGAGGGCGGTAGCAGTGGCGTGAGGCCAGCGGGCAGGTAATTTTCTCGTCGGAACAAAGTCGAGGGATTTGGTGGTGTTGACCTCGGCCTTCGGATGGCCACACCAAAAATTTCTGACCTCATTGCGGGCGGCCCTTCGCCCATGTGGGTTTGGACCGAGCCCTGGCCAATCACGCTCGCCCAAATTGTAATAGCCAAGAGTGGCTCCACCGGGTTTTAGGTTATTGGTCCGGTAGGCGATAATTGACTACTTCGAGATCTTGAGCAATTGAGCAATCGAGTATGGTCTATGTTATTCAATGTTATTGGGGCGGATTGGGCAAGATAGTGTACATACACGGGGGAGAACCAGTGAAAGAGTGAACGAACATAACAGGAATTCCAAAATCGATGCGCCATGCGGTAATGAACGACTATTAAAAAGGGTACCTCGCGATAATAATGCGGTCCAGTCTGTCCCACGGTCATGCGAATCAATTTCCCACCGTGTGGTCATCGCATAGACCGCACGGTGGCTAATATAACAAAAGCTCAGACAGTCAAAAAAAGCCATAGAACCCCTTCGAACACCGTTAATCCGCTAAATCATGTGTATGCATACCCGGATACCTTCCGGGAAACAATACATCCCTTCATCTGATCGTTATCTATTCGGTCGTAAAGTTCGTGGCAAACGTTTATCATCATTCCTTACCATGGCTAAGCTTATCGAGCGTAGCTCTCCATCTTGAACTGCCTCATCCCCTTCCTGGCAACGTCCAAGTCCCCCAAGAAGATCATCTCGGGCGTCAGGTCATGGTGGTGTTCGTCCGCTCCGAAGATGCTGCGTCCGACGGCTCGTAAATCTCCAAGCAATTCCGCGGCAGTTCGATCCCACTTCGCGATCTTGATGAGCGGATAAAGCTCTGCTTCCCTCAGCCCTTTCAATGTAGTTCCGAGCACTCTCGAATCACAATCCCGTGGACTCTGCTTCCTATAGTAGAATGATTGAATACCGACGTCACAAACCGGGTCAACGAACTTGTCGATGAAGCCCTGTGTGCAGTCGTAGAGACTGGAGATGCACGAGGCCCGCGTCTCAATCAAATCGCCTGTGTAAATCACATTAGTACCCGTATACCAAGCACAGATGACGGTGATTGGGCAACTTACGCTGAAGGGATTCGGGAAGTCTCTGGAAGAACTCGTCGTCCTCCTGATCCCCCTCGCACAACTTCCATGATAAGGCATTGGCGCAGTTCTCGAAAACAGCCGCATCCTTGAAGGCCCAGGCTATGAACAACCACTTGGACAGCAAGTCCTTCTCCTTAGTAATCATAAGATTAATCGCATTCCCAGCGGCATCGTCGCTTCCCCGAGAGCCATCCGCTTCTAGCTCTGCTTTAGATGTTCCTCCCGACATCCACAATCGCGTCCAGGCCCAAGCAGCATCGACGCAGTCGTATTTGTCGAGAACAATGGCCACCTCAGCGAGTTGGTCACCGCTTAAGGTTGGTGGAATCTTTCGGCTCTGAAGGTGAAGGATGTTGCAGACGGTGATGACGGCACTAGGATCATCGTCAAACATCTGCAATTCGATGTGCTTGTGTTCCTGGAAGACGATGCCCTCGCTGAACCGGCCCGGTGCGAGCAGGGCACGGAAGTAAGGGCTGGCAATCGTCAGGATGTTGGAAGATGCGAGGACCTTTCGTCGGTCTGGCGAGTTCGGCTGCCCGACGAGGAGGGCGACATCGGCGTTAGGGACGATGCTGATGGGGTCGCAAACTTGGAAGTCCGGATTGGGAGCCGGCGCCGGGGGAGGCATATTTCTGACGATGGGTTTTCGCAGGGTCGGAGGGGTGGAGAAGAGGTCTTCGCAGATGCTGTGCTTGCGAGCCACAGGTGTTACCTAATTGAAGATTCGCGAAAGTGTGAGCGCCCCTGACTAGTGCTGGAAGCGGCGTAACCGGGATAGGGGAGGGGGGATCATACAGGTCTCGACAACGATACTGACGAAGCACGACTGCTGAATGCGTCTTCGAGAGATGGCCTGTGTGAGATGCTCCGGGAGTTCAGGTAGATGGTGCTGGCAGCGCTTGCGATTGAGTCGGCTCGGCGGCGAGTGATAATGTCGGAAACCTCTGAAATCTGGCCGCCCGTGAGAATCAACGAGTTGGCTCCGGTCACGGTGAGGTTGCCGCTGCTGCTGCTGCTTCCGCTGCTGCTCCCGATACTACTACCGATAGCACTACCGATAGCCATGGCGAATGGATCCGAGTCCGTTGGCGGGTCCGAGAGGTCGATTTCAAGCTCCGGCTGAGGATCAGGATCAGGGTGGTTGAGGGATTCGGGCGCTGAAGGCTCGGGGATTTCGTTCTGAGGCTGCATGATGGTCGGCACGGACTGGGTCATGGTTCAAAGATAATACTCCGTTCCTGAGCGTTCAAAAACAAATAATTCTGCGGAGATGAAGGCGTCCACGGCGGGGATGAGATGGAGATACAGATGCAAGGAGGAGAATGGCCGGACTCTGGAATGGCAGAACCCTGGAAATCTGGAGCTCACACGAACAGCGACCCGAATGGGAGCGAACCGGCTCCGTTTGCCTGCTTCAAAGGCCATCATGACTTGCAGCATCATCTGCCACCAGCGGCGAATGGCCCCGGTCAGAGGCCTTCTCGACCGATTCGCTGCTGTCCGTCGTGGTGGTTTGCCATTGGCCACCGCGGGCTGAAAAGGTGTGCCACCCCTGCCTTCGTCGGCCTGAGCATGCCAGGAACGGACGAATCCAACACTAGGCCGCGACTGTCGTGGGACCGGGATCGAATCTGTTGAGATGGATTGGATGAGTGGATGGGGGTGGTTTTATATAATGTCGGTGGCGGGTATTCATAATCCCATCCTTCCCGTGCATGAAGCTTATTCTCTGGCTTTGTATAGACTTTAAGTTCGTTTATCGCCATTTTCGATTGCAACATACGTACTACATCTGTCCGCGTTGATTTCCCACAATTGGGAAATGTTAGATGCACTGTCTATCGAAGTCGAGACTCAGACCTCGAAAGGCTTTGGAGGTCGCGTATTGTCGCCTCAAGCTATCGCGCTAGCGTATGTGCCTTGACTTGTTGTACAATTGTTCCCCAGTGCCAGTTTGTTGAGTATTCCTCCTCACTAATAATATATAACCCGACTTGGTTATAAGATTTGGCGAGAACGGGACTCAGATATGCGGCCGAAGGATCTTTGGCAGAGTTAATGTAATGGCTACAAGAGATTGTTCTACAGCCATATATATATGCATATCACAGGTAGTATCATAATACAATCATGATAAGAGAGGTGCCTGATACTCGGGAAACGGTTTTCTATGTATACCAGGTAAGATCCGGTTTCGATCGTTTAACCCGATGCCGATATAACTTAAATTATATGCTTAAGTACTTGATTTAAGGACTTTGTATATTCATGCAGATTGGAGCAGCCCTTATAGTTTTATGGAGAAATCGAGGACATATATTAAGTATACCTTTGCCCGGGTATTATATATAATTATAGCCTCGGATATATATCCCAGGATCTATCTAGACAGTCTCGTAACCATGATCTAGAAGCATGATAGATACCTAGTAAGTAAGTAGATACTGCAGTACTGTTAAGCCTGTATACTACAGCCCCGATGTATTGGACGGTTTTGATAAGGATTTTGAATTATTACGGACCATGGCAGAACGGACCGGCCGACTGTAATAATACGTTACTGGCGTCTCAGAGGTACTGGTGAACTACTCGAGCTAGAATTTGGTAAGTACTACACAAGTAGACAAAGGCTGACGGGGTATAGTGTATACCGTCCGTAGTTTTGAGCACGCTTTACGTCTCCGAGACGTTCCACATCACCCTTAACCCGTCTAGAAACACACGATCCACTTACGGTGTACGTAAGTACGCACTGATAGAAAGCTCTATTGATGCGTCTCATAATATACGTAATTACAGAAGTCCCCACGTATCTCCGTTGGTCGGTTGAAGGTTGTTTCGTTCCCGGTCGTCCTGTGAACTAGTTGAAGACTTTTACGAACCTCTTCGCGAATTTGTACAACAGACCACTCATTGAAGTATCTGTATACGTAGAGGAATACTTTGCCGCAAATGTGCGACACTATTATAGCTACGAGGCAAGCTATAGCCTTAGAGAAGGAAAATGTATTGAAGGCAGATATTTTCATGACAACATGGAAAACCCTTTCCACCAGGAGTTAGAACAGGAGGGGGGAGACCAGCGGCGGGTTTACGAGACAAGAGGGGACGTCGGGACTCCAGCACTCTAGCAGGATCAAATCGCCACCAACGGTTCGTTGTAAGCTATCTCTTCCTCTCACTCTCCAACATAGCATGGGTAGACTTTTGCTACGGAAGCTCCTCCCGACGCCAGAGGCTTAGTAATCAGTGCATGCGGCATGTCCAGGATCGAAAGTCACTCGCAGCCATCATGGGATCGCAGGGCCAGCCCCTCTATTCTGTAATGATGTCAGTGTTCGTGCCCAGAGAAGCTAGGAGCGGCTCCCGACGCCGTTAGAGCACCGCCGTAAGCAACGTTCCATGTAGGGTCGCCGTGCCGGGTATGGCATGAGATGCTTCCGGGCATGTTTTAAAAAATATATCGTTGTAAATCCTTATATATAACTCCAAGCCCATTACAAAGCCCAGTCTCGGTACAAAGCCCCTAGCTCTTATATATGAACCGCAGTTGCCTTGCGGCCTGGGCGGCATGCAACCTAGCACTGCTGTGTCGTGGGTATACACTGACGTACGTAGCTCCGGGCGTATCGAACTCTGCATAATCTCGAGTAGAACATTCTACGGGACCGATCTAGATCTAGGATTAATAATTCCCCGGCATTATCCATATTGTCGTAGCCGGTTATCAGAGCGGCAAGTTTCATCCGAGATATATGGTTCATCAGCTACGACCAGTTGGTACCGCGAGATTCAGCATATATATTCGGATATATATATTTTATATTCGTCTGCATAAACTTGCTCACCGGACCGGCTGAATTACATTCCTGTACTTGGTACCTGAATTGACAGGTGTGACCTTGCTCGTCGGTTCGAGCGCCTTCAGGCTTCGCTGTGCGACACGGCATTGCTTACTTTGAGGGTTAACTGAATTTGTAGTATTAAGCGGGGGAAGGTACTGCAAGAATGAGGATAGCGGACGAAGGCTCGGACGATTTTGGGTTTAACCGGTTTACCCGCCGTCGTTGTCTGGGGTTGAGATGTTGGTTTCGAAGATACGACCTGCCCTTGCGAAGACGGTCGACTGATCGAGTTATCTAGCCATGGCAATACATAATAGCTACACTCTATGGAGACGCTCGGGGACTCTATGAGCGGCTGGTAATGAAAACTGGTTGAGGCGGTGGCATCAGCTTTCTTTACTAAGTCGTGATATGCGCCGCAATCCTCTTTATCTCTCCTGCAATCTTAATCAATCTTTGGAGATGATCAGGGAGTTTTATGGAGCGCCCTAATCAAGGGCTTAAGTGGAGATGTCATGAAATTATTTGTTAGAGTACTGTGGATTCTTGAGCCTCCTTTTGTGGATTGCAATCGAGAGTATACCAGTAGAATTCCTGGTTTTGATCCAGATTTTAACGGTGTTCGCTCTTCTTGGGAATTTATTCCCGATACTCAGATGGTTGTTCCCGTGTCTTAATGTATTGATTTAACTTATCGGCCTGAAATATAGGTTATTATTGGGCCCCAATATCGTACGATATCGAGATTTGAAGCAATCGATCTTTAGGGCGAACGTTATACCGAGCTTGAGTTGACGCCCACACTGTTGTCCCGTCCGAATTGGGCAGATGGGCAGGGATTAAGACGCTGGCTCGCCCCTGCCCAGCGGTTTCAACGCCCAAACTCCAACAGGCTATCGGGATAAATTCTGACGGATCCGAAAGCACAGGGCAGGCAAGGGTCTGGAATCACGGTCAACTTTACCGATGCTGTGGGCCGGTCACTCATTTTTCGAAACATTCGAACATTGGCAAGGAATTCGTAGGATGAACACCTGCGCATGTCGTAACGTCAGATACCCGGTCAAATTTGTCTTTTTGCGACCACATTGAATTTTTTTGATCACACGGTCAGCTACTAGCTGCCTGGCCCGCCTAGCCACGCCATTGTCCCTGCCGAATCAGCATGGTAATCAAGCACTCATCCTTGGGTCTTGAGAGGTCTTGTCCACGGCACGATGGTCGGGATACGTATGGCCATATGGGATTGAGTGTTTCCAAGGACTGGGGCATGTTACATCTTGCAACCTCGACGTTGCCCCGGATTGCTTCCTCCATGATCATATGAGGTTGTATAAGCTCTGGGGAGTATATAGAGGAGCAGGACACCCTCCGAATTGTACTCCTACCTTCTTTTCACCTCAGCGCCCCAGTGGTAGTCAAAAGTCCTCATACAAGTATCTTACCGCATTACTTTGATAGTAGTCAATCCCATCTTCAAGAATTGATTTCAAAATGAAGTTTTCCGGAATCCTCGCCAGTGGCGCTCTTCTCTTGCAGACTGCGTCTGCCCATTGTAAGCATATTGTGCACAAACATCGGATCAACGGTATCAAGAATAAAACTAACTCTTCTTTCTCATAGATATTTTCCAAACCGTCAACGGTGGTCCCGCATACCAGTACTTCCGTAGAAACACCAACTACAACTCCCCAGTTGTAGACACCACCAGCAATGACATGCGATGCAATGTTGGTGGCGGTTCTGGCAGCGGAACATCGACCTTGACCGTTGCTGCTGGAAGCAGAATTACCCTCGGACTCGATACTGCAGTTTACCACAACGGCCCAATCCTGTTCTACCTTGGACGCGCTAGCGGCGGTGCCGGATCTTGGGACGGAAGCGGTTCTAACTGGTTCAAGTTTGAACAGCGAGGACCGAGCTTCTCCGGTGGCTCCGTCACCTGGCCCATGAGCAGTAAGTTTTCCGCCAGTACCATCTAGCACCTTTAGAAGGACAAGGCTTAAAAAGATATATAGTTTCATACGATGTCACAATCCCATCTGGCGTCCCCTCCGGCGACTGGCTCCTCCGTGCCGAGCAGATCGGTATTCACAACCCTTACCCAGCTGGCGACCCACAGTTCTACATCGGCTGCGCTCAGCTCACGATTACCGGCGGAGGCAGCTGCTCTCCAAGCTACTTCACAATCCCCGGACACATCAGGGCCACTGACCCAGGTATCACCGTCAATATCTACAGCAACTTCAACAGCTACACCTTCCCAGGCCCAGCAGTTTTCAGCTGCACTGGCGGTGGGAACCCACAACCAACCACCACTGCCGTCCGCACCACCCTTCAAACGACCACCCGAACTACCACTCCAGGTGGCACAACTGCTCGCAGCACTACTACAACTGCTCGCACCACTACTCCAGCTGTTCCTACTACTACTAGCGGTGGCACCGGCTCCCCACTTTACGGACAGGTACGCTAAACTTCGTGACATTGAACAAGGCGAGAACACTTGCTAATTATAAATTTACAGTGCGGAGGTAACGGCTGGACTGGCCCAACCACATGTGCTCAAGGAACTTGCAAGGTTCTTAACCCATACTACAGCCAGTGCACTAATTAATTCAAGCTGGTTACAAAAGCCTAGGATGGCGAGTTATTCGGTTTTGTAGATGATAATTTCCCGGATTTGGTAGCCGGTTGTATTTACTTTCTTAGATATGTATATATTACCCTCATATAGCATAATATATTTTGCATAGCGATTTGAAATTGCTGCTTTTAGTTTTTCGGACCCTTTATATCTATAATCTATCCGTAGATGTCCCGGCGATCTCAGGGTTGGTGGAATCGAGAGCATTGTTTTCCTCATATGCGTCCTCAAGCTTGTCAGCATAATACAGCTTGATATCACCATAGACCCTGCAATCGTAGAAAATTCGACAACTTACGTCGGAAATTTAAATCTATTACGCAACAAAATCCATGCTTTCCGGAATTTATGCGGAAATGCAAAAGATTCAAGTATATCACTCGTCTTCGCTACCCTGGACTTTGTACCTCTCCAGCAAGCAAAACCGGTCATTGAAATATAAATTTGCTACTTCGCGCTAGAGAGCACCCCTTCCATCGCTGCCTCCAAATACCAAGGTTCCTTGGTACCTCACTTCAGGCTAAGTTCCGGCAATCGATTAGCCCGCTGTATTGATTAACTCGCGAAGGGAAAAGCTATCGGTTGAAAGCGAGCTCGCGCTCGGCTATGCAAAAGTACTCGAGCGGCGTATGCAGTATGTGGTAGGTACATATGTGGGCGTGTATCAAAATCCGGGTTTGCACACCGTCGGAGCCCGTTTCCGAAAGTTTTTTTAGGTTATGACTCGCGACGCTATTTTCTAACCACGTGCATTCCGTTCGGATGAGATGTCGACTATTACCCCACAATCTAGGCTTGGATATATACGACGATTAATAAGAATTAATAATCGGGTTAATTTCATGGGGTTTATATCTAGATTCTACGGAAACCGTACTGCCCGCGGTTGAAACTATGGTGTTCGAGTGAAACGCGGGTGAGGTAATAATTTATTTTAAATCTGGAACGATATCCTGAGCAAGTATCATCCCGTCAGTATACTTGGTGGAACAGTTTCAAATATTTGTTGCGTATATCTAGGAAAAGCATGACCTTCAGGAGCCCAGTCTTGAATCAAAGCTTCGAAGCCTTCTTGGCTTCCTCTCCCATGTGTAGGTAATCAGAACACACCATCGAATATATTGGACATTGCATAGTTCGAATTATATTGAGGAATGCATTCATGCATGAACTTCATTTTTGTGGCCTGCTGAGCTAAGCATTATATTATGTCATCGAAGCTTAAGGTATGTCGTAGTATTGTTTCAATGGGCAGCTGAACGTTCCGTAGTTGTTTTGACATCTTTGACGTCTTTGACATCTGAATACCATATTTCTCCGACTATAAGTCGCTCGAGACCTAGAGTGTCGACGATAGAGTCGTCTACGGCTAAATCCAAACCATCTCACGTTGCACAAAACCCGGTCGCAACACAAAAATCCTGTGTTACACTTCCGCGTTTGTCGACAATTCCCCGATCGGGCTAGTCAGGAACCAATCGTCTTGGCTCCAGGAACTCCTTCAGCAAATGAGCGGTCAGAGATGCTTTGCTGACCCTGGTCGGCAGGTCCATGCCCCTTATCGCACTGCAATTTCCCCAATCATCCGCTGGCCACCATACTTGGAAGTGTCCAACCAGGTTTCTGGACGTCTGACTTTGCCATGATCGATTGTCCTTTTCTCCATCGTCTGACTTTCCTTCGCGAATCCGGCTTACGACTACAATTTGCTCCCATTTCGTCACTGGCGACGTCGATCTGAGGGGACTGGGCATCGAATTCTGGGATTACCGTAGCTTCCAAGGTGTATAAAGGTGGAGGAGTGATCTAGCCCGGGGCGGTGCAATCCTACGAAAAGCAATAACCACTTTATCCTTCCGTCACAATCACTCCGAACTAAGAAACGCTAAGCATCAAGCCATGGCGACACCAAAGAAAGACCTGGAGTCTCTTCCGCTTCCCGACGATAGCTTCAAGCGCCTCGAATCGGAAACATCGTCAATTACGGCCTTGCCCCCGGCGTACACGGCTCCAATATATACCTCAGGTTCGAGGAAATGGTACCAGCTGCCGACTGCTCGAGAGATCGGATCGTTTAAGTTGAAACCGTATGAGAAGGAAACGCTTTCGGAACCGGCGCGGATATTCGGGATTCGAAGATTATACTTTCTCTCGGGGACGGGGATTCTGTTCCTGATAATTCTGATTATTGGACTGGCGGCTGGTCTTTCGGGGAAGAAGAAGCTGAAGTATGTTTTTTGACGCCACCTCGCTTGAGGTGGATGTTCCCGACGCGGGTCAATAGTATTATACTAACCATTCAACGCTTTAGTATCTTCCTACCTTTACCAACTTCAGCGCAAACATTCAGAGGCGATGCAACGTATTACGACACCGGACTCGGTGCCTGCGGCTTCACCAATGCCGGATCAGAGCATGTTATCGCCGTTTCTCACTTCCTATGGGACTCTCAAAGTACCGGCTCCAATCCCAATTCAAACCCACTCTGCGGTCTTATGATCCGTGCAACGAGGTACAGACCGAACAATGAAGCCTTTTTAATCGGTGCTCCCGGAGCGAAGGATATACCTGGAGGACAGAACGTTAGCGTCGATGTTAAGATCGTGGATCGTTGTGTTGGATGTGCAGCCACGGATCTGGACTTTTCGAGGGCGGCGTTTGATATATTGGCTGATCAGGCTATGGGGAGGGTTTTGATCGACTGGGCGTGGCTGTGAGGTAGGACCTGGCCTGGATTGCTAGGTTCTCGGTATTGCATGTCTATTTCTTTCTTTTTCGATTATCACTTATGATGCAAGCGGGGCGGCGTTAGATTTCTGATATATATTTCTGTATGATACCACATCATCTCTATTCATTAATGCATTGTTTCCAATATCTTGATATGGAAAGCTTTTAGGATCACTTTATATTTGGTGTATTAGCCAGTTCCTACCGGGAGCTGGTAAACTTTCGTAGCCAACTCACACTAAAGCGTATTATAACGAGCTTAGGATCATAATTAGGACGCAATAAGGTTTGTATGTTATTATTAGCTTGGGTATCTAAGCCAGGGCCTTTAGCGTGTGTTTATAGCTCATATATCAGCTAACCCAATCCTCAAAACCACATGAGAGGCGCAAGAGTAGCTTTCAGTCGACCATGTAGACGATCTAGATATCGGGTATGCTCTCCAATCAACATCCCTGACGAGGTTAGACTTTCTAGACTACATGATACAGTATCAATACAGTATTGCGGCCATGATGCGTTTAGAAAAGTATCTATATCGAAAAATGGCATTATACTTGGTATCCAAAAAAGCGCGTGGATCCGAGGCGACCGAAAGCACACCGCTTCTCTCCCCGTATTTCTAGATTTGGGATTGAAGACATGGCTGGGAACTGCTCTAAGTATGGTCACACAGATTGGCCTATAATGCCACCGCAACCGGGAGCCGTCCAAGTAGTCAACGGTCGGAAGCTATCGCATCTGAAGATCAAATAGTAGATCCTTCTTTGGTTGTACCACTGAGCCTGCGAACCGCCATCTATCGCCTGAGCAACCGGGTGCTTGTGCAATGCTATTACAGAACCACATTCTATGTTCGATATGTCAACCCGTATCCGCTATTAATATGCGAGTTTATTCGGACTTCGCACAGATTGTAGCTGTGGTATCGTGACGCACCTTGGGTCCTTTTCGTATTGGGGAGTATTTGTTCGAAAGTCTGAGGCTGGTACCAACATATCCAGATCGAGGGCCTAGACGTTTATAGGTTACCTTGTGGACTAGGAAATAGAATGTAGTGTCTGCAATTACCCTCATTTATTGGTATGTGGCTTACGACCTACAGATATATCTCAGACAGCTGCAACGCACAAATTGCAACAGCCGGAAGGAAGACGAGAACGCTGTTTCGCCAGATCGGGAGGAGGCTCCTGTTTCATGTTGGACCGGCCAACTCATCCCACCCACACTTCCCTGCAGAGGCTGCATCGATGTCTGCTTATAGATTCCCTTATTTAGTCCTTGTTTTTATTTTCTTAATCGAGAGTTTTAGAGCTTTTTATACTGCCGGGTATATCTCGGAATTGCGTTTACAATCACTCAAACTTCCCTTTTCTCCCTGCTCGCCCCAGTTATCGATCCCGGTTTTCGTTCGTTCGCCTCCCGGAATGGGAAATAGCTAAGGTAGCTTAGAGCTCGGAGGCTATGCAGGCCTGATCCTGAAGGCGTCTGGGACGTGTTCAACCTTGCGGCTTGGACGAGAATTTTCTCGTGTGCATTTCCAAATACCTAGCCCTTTCCCTGGCGAATTCTCAGTCATTCGATCCTCAGTCGGATAACGCCCCCTGGGTTGGCTTTCCGTTCTATCTTAGCTTCCATCTTTGATCCTTCCTTCTTTTCTCAGTTACGAGCGTGACTGTTCGTTAGATACTGGTATTACCAAAGGTGCAAAGCTCCGGTTTCTTTTTGATTGTGGGCCACCCCACATACCATCGTCTAACGAGACGGGACACGGACCAGCTTCACAGACTTCAGCCTTTGGCGCGTCAACGAGATATAATATTATCGCGTCGGTGTGTTAAATTCGTGGCATGCGTTCGTTCTGGGCCAGATGATTCATAAAACAACCGGATCGGGTGTCAAGCTGAGATTGGCGTCTACGGACTGATATAATCCGGGTTAGCATGCTGTCATCGTTCTTCTTCGGGGGCGGTGGGAGTGGAGGGGCAACTAGTCATCATCATCATGGAGGGGCAGCAGCGGCCGTCAGGGACGAAAAGGCAGCCCGACGAGGCAGCGCTGGCAATGATAATAATCCGACTGCCGCCAGTACAAATAGCCGAAGTTGGACGTCACTTTTTCTGAGGCGGGACAAGAATAACTCGACGCCGGACAGTAATTATAGCAGTGGAAGTGGCCGAAGTGCGAACGATGTCGTCAAGGGCTCGAACTCGAACTCGAAGAGCAGAAAGCACGAGAATTCGACCCCGAACGGAGTAACAGCTGGGCCCTCGTCGACGTCGACGCTGTCGCTGGCCCTGGAACTGGCCCGCCCCGTTCGTGCACCCGTCTCCATCCCTGTTTCCTGCTTCCGTTCCCGTTCCTGTAAATGTCATAGTCAGTGTTAATGCTCCTGCTCGAGATCAGACAGGGTCCTCGCCTTTAACTCAAAAGCCTCGCCGTCATTCCTCAGCCGTCCAGCACACCAGTGCCGCTGTTCCCACCACCACCGCCAAAACCAAGGCCTCCTCGAAACCCCAGCGGCAATCCGCCCCAGCATCCTCGAAGAAATCCTCCAACCCCCCTCCTCAGCCATCTCCAGACTCGTCCAGCTCGAAACGGGGGAATTCGACACCGAACAACATCGTCGTCGGGCAGGCGACAGGGGGCTACGCTTCCAGCAAACCGATCCAGGCTGAACCCCGAATCCCACCGTCATTCAGACATTCCGCCTTTGGACCTGCATTGCTTGCTTCGAATCCTCTCTTTCCGAAACCCGCTGCCTACCTCTACACCGTGCGGACGGCACTCTCGTATGTATACCCCTTCTCCCTCTCTTTCATCCTCATTCGCCCTCTCTCCTCTTCCTTTATTCCTTCCTCCCGTCTACGGATTAGCCCACGAGAATACGTCGATGTGTTGTTGCTGACCCTGACCAGATCAACAATGTCCGCCAGTTCGTCGTCCCCTCCGCCGTTGGACCCGCCAAAAAGGCACGTCAAAAGGGACCGCTCGCCTTCTCCCTCCCGACGTCACTCCACCACCCGCAAGGTCAAGGCCCCCGCCTCTCGCGAAATAGAACATCCCGATATCACTTGTCCCGAGCTGCCTACGCCTCCCGACTCCCGACGAGCTACTCCTGCTCACTCTCACCGGCCTAGGGAATCATCTAGGAACCTAACCACTATCAAGGAAGATGCCCCGGAACGGAGTAGGGAACGGGATCGGTCGAAGAAGCATCGCAAGCACAGGACACCGGAGGAAAGAGAGGAGAAGGAAAAGGAACGGAGAAGGAGGAGGGCACGGGAGGCCGAGGAAGATAGACATGAAGAGATCCGACGGCATCGCGATAGAACTCCGGTCAACCTGAATCCCATCACTCCTGAACAGCCCACTCGTACTCCACCTCCTCCCCCAGCTGGTGCTTACGACCCGACCCCACCGCCACGGTACACTACTCCGGTTATACCCCCAAAGCGAGATGCTGCGACACCGGGCGCTCAGTCCATGCTACGGGCCAGTGCTACAACGATCTTCCAGGCGATAAAAACAGTTGGCCAGAAATCCTCAAGGGACCAATTGAGTAACTCGTCACCCAAGTCCAGCGGTACCCGTGTAGTTCTACAGCAAACGGACCAGTCCATCAAAGTGCAGGTCGATAGCCCCAACAACCGTCCTAGGAACATCCATCGTGACGAAGATGAATCAACGGATTCTGACGAACTGGAACAACCTCATACACCCAAGGGAGCAGAGTTTCCGATACCAAAGGACCATGAACGGAAGGGCTCAGTACAGCATTCACCGAACGTCAAGATTGTAGGCGAAGACGTATCAGAGGACCTGACACACCAGACGGAGACCATCGACTTTTTACTACCCTACGGTGGGCTACGGGAGCAGTTTGATTCTGGTTATGAGATCGAACAAGAAGTATTCGAAGACGAATTGGACAACGAGGATACCGATGACGACGACGAGACTGTACATGCGCCTGGTGCACAGCCAACAAAGAAAAAGTCGCACCACACCCTTGCAAACTCCACCGTCAACGTCGACCCGCTGAGCCAACAACTCCCTGTTTTACTTAGCCTGGTTGATAACACTGTCACTGCTTACGAAACTATATTGGAAACACAAGGATCTTTCGCCGTAGGAATCGGTGGGTATCAGCCTGTCGCCCGCCGGTTATTAGAAAAAGTCGGGAAGCTTTTTTCAAGAGAGCTACCATCGGATGCTGCTACATGGGGAGAAACCTTAGAGTATATCAGCGGTCGGAAGGACTACCCAGAGCTTTGCGATGTTGATTTTGACGACGATGAAGCAATTTCGGAGTTCTTTGAACACGACGATGAAAAGATGTTCATCTTCAACGCCTGCCTGGAGGAACCGGACGTTCTCGACCCCGCTGTCATCGGGCTTAGGAGGTTAATGGACGAAGACGTTACGCCAGAGGAAACTGCCATTTATCTTACGAATTACCCCCACATTCGGCCGCTACTACTCGCTTGTCGACATATGACGGATGACGAGTTGGACATCCTTTACAGCCAAAGAGCCAATGCCTTTTTGAACGTTGATGTAGCTGTGCGATCTGACAAGCAGCGAGAAGTCACAGAATGTGCAGAGCTTAGCAAAGGTATCGACGAAACGGTCAAGCAACTTGAAGCCACTATCGCACGCATGAAAACCGTTCAAACAAGTATTCTGAAGCGGAAGCGGGGAATTGAGGCCCATCTTGCAATCCATGCCCCGAACGACGATGAAATACCAACTCTACCCGCCGAAATCCAAACTGCGATCGATGAGATACAAAACGAGGATATCATCAAGATGGAAGAACGAAAACGAAGAAAGAAGGAGTTGAGGGAGGAGGCAGAAGAGGATGATGATGGAGATACACTCCTTCCGGATGATAGTATCAGCCAGATTAACCCGTACCGAGCAAGATATATCCCGCAAAGTGTTACTAGAGCATATCAAGAGGCGCAGACGAGAGCTGCAGCGTCGGTTGCGCAGGTACCAGCTAGTGTAGCGTCGACTAAGACTTCGACGTCGATCCTGCACGAATACCTGGCGGCGCGAGCACCTCCACGGCAGACACCGATGGGACACGGCAACAACAACATGGCACATCCTGGAGGGTATGATCCCGGAAATCCCGGCGGCATGCCTAACGGACAGATGGGTCCAGGCGGGGTTGCTAAAAGGGCGAATGCGTACGTCAGAATGGCGCTCCCGGTCAAAGTATATGGCGCTATCATGAATGATATCAAAGATGCAGTCCGGAGATTACCGTTACACGGTGCGAACTCAAATCGAAATTTGGAGGTAATCCCTGAAAGGGGGGAGACCCCGGAGGTTGGGAGGAGTGCGACACCGGATACACAGCAGTACGATGATGTCATTTACAGGAGCAGCTCACGGGGTTCGACACGGACTCCGGTTAGGAATGTCAGCGGAGCGTCAAGTAAGAAGAGCGGATTATTCGGCAAGAAGCCGGTAGATGACATCGACAGGAGCTGTACCCCCGTCGTTGTTCACGGCGGCGTAGGAGGGTATGGCAGTTCGAAACCTGTTGTGGTGACGAACGACGTGGGAGTGAATATAAAGAAAGATAGGGAGAAAAGCGACAAGGAGAGGGAGCGACGAAAGCGAGAAAAGGGGAGGAGTGGAGGTAGTAGTCGGAGGAGGGAGAGCTACGCAGAGAAACCGAGAAGATAGAAAAGTCTTTGCCTTCAATGAGGCTGTCGGGGATACGATAAAATGATTTGCATGGGTTAATTCGGCGTCGTTACCAAGGTTTGAGTTCTGTTTCTTTTCCATCTCATTTGCGGTGGCTGTAGCACGGCATACCGAGTTTTTGCCTTGAATCCTTCATCTTCGCTCGAGCCAGTCTCACATTCTCATTCATTCATTATTAGCGTTGACTCTTGATACTATGTTTTTGCTTACGGGTTTAGCGGGAGTTCAGATATGATTTTTATCGCTACCATCTCTACAAGACGTTGAGTTAGCAGTTTTGTTATTTATAAATGTAATCGATCTCGAAAATCGATTGAGTTCTCAGCCCGCTGCAATCTACATCTAGGGGGGAGGCATTTTGAATTGTATGCATTACGTTTTACTGTATAACAAATAAGCAAAAGCAAAGGTTCTATCGTTTAAATCCCTCGATATCCCGCCGTGGTACAAGCTTTCTTTCATCTATTATTGTAGGTCGTGCTGAATGTCAATTGGCCGATGTTCGAAAAGGCGGGTAGCCCTGTTGCATATTTGGTGTTGTTACTGCTTGGCCGATTGGCTCGCCGATGCCAACTAGGGCGGCTCGATCACAGCCTTGGAAGGAGCACCCCTTTCCGAGTTACCTAATTCTTACCCTAGATTCGACGGAACGGCCATGGATTCGACAACCAATCTCATAGACCGGTCTCACGGGTATCGGCCAGAGGTTAACTACCTCGTCGTCGGCCCGCCCGGGTGCGGGAAGACCACGTTCCTTGAGTAAGATTCTTTGCGGTTGGCCACAGGTTTTCCTCGTATCAATTCTAATGACTTTAAAAGGCGGATAACGATAGGGAAGATTGGTGGTGTATGTGACGGGAGCCCTACATTTTTGCTTCGATCGGTCGCGGCAGGAATTATAACTCTATTCCTGCTGCGCTATACATATACATTACAGTGAACTAAAAGAAGATATACATATCTCCTCGTGACATCTAGGATGACTTCCGGGTCCCTCACAAACCATTCGTTCTCACCAATTCCGCGCAAGACAACGCTCCACTCCTGAATTTCCACGAGAATGAGTGTTTAGACTCAGATCAGAAGAAAGTGCGACCGGAGGTTCTGGTATTATGCTTTGATATCGGAAATCCCGATTCATTGATGGAGTTGGATGCCATTGTAAGGTTTCTTTAAGCACCATTGCGTACGATATATCTTCGCTTGATATATTCAGTATCGTTTAACGGCTTTTGGCTGACTGCAAAACTCTCTATAGAATCGAGAAGTAGCCAGAATCTACGGAGCAGACATACCGAACGTCACCCTTGGCCTCAAGCGGGATTTACGACATGAAAGGCGGGAAGGCGAATATATCGATCCGTTAGTGGTAAGTTCATCGGTAACTTTCCCTCCGTTACCTCTGCACCCTCGTGATCCTTTCACCCCCAGCAGCACCCCTTGCATATCCGTATACGAGATCCTATTTTATCCGAACGGTTCACGGTTACCCGGTATTTTCATTTCCAAGGAACCTGGTCAGATATATGCATTGACAAGGGATGGATTCCTGGCAAAAAAGCTTTGTTTGAATAAGCATTCCTCGGGTAGCATGTTATCTGGATAAATTGGTCCCTTGCATAAGTTCGATCTATCTAATCTCTAACATGTGGCCTTGTTATCTGAACTAGGGATACAAAGCCGCACAAGACCTGGAGTGCGCCATGTACTGCGAATGCAGCGCAGTAACCGAGGAGCTTATTCCCGCCGTTGTCGAGGATCTGGTGAAGAAAGGGTTGGATGTTAAGACTGGGAAGGCGTATCAGGCGTCGGGGATGGGGAATTGCTGTGTTTGTTAGGGGTTGTGGATATGTACTATTGATTATGTTGAATTGATGTATGGGGTTCGTCTTCTGCTTTATCTCGTGGTTGTCTAACGTGTTCTTATAAATTATGCTAGAAGGTGGGTAGACACTGTTGTTTTTGGCATCTCGGCTGGTAACATATAGGTTGATATTACGAGCGAAACCTCCAATATTGCACCTTGGATATAAACTTACCTCTACTAAGACGAGGGTAATAGAAATGCGGATGTTTATGCACCGATACTGATAGAGGAGAGGCACGGATTTTTAGTACTAGCAATTTTTATAAGGTCAGCAGTATCAAGATATGTCCCATCTATTGGGTACACCACAATCGACTTATAAACGGTAACGGACAAAACGGTGCCGCAGGTCGCGGTAACTTCGCGAAGGATCAACCTTGTTCTAGCTTACGAAGTTCCTAGCTAAACCTAGTGCTACTAAGTATACTATACACCAAGTGTCGTCTCGAACTTTCATGGGTATAACGCTCACGACGACGTCTGGACCCCACTTCCGCACATAGGTCCGTATCCACAACTGCACGGGCATCTTGCCGACTTTAGCCACAGGAGCGATTGCCCCATTCGATAGCTTCAAAGTAAAAGCTATCGAATCCCCTTATAATTTCCAGCTCGGAGAAATAGCAGCCAGGATTGGTTATTCCGGACGCAAAAGCCTTTTGAGTTCATCCACCAATCAACAAGTTCCGCCTAAAGCTTAGCTTGACCGATCAACCAAAAACGAGAGCATTTGCTTTGTGGGAACTTGCCGAAGCAGCGGGAGCCCCTCGTCATGGTATGCATGTGTCCCGCTTTTCTGAGTAAAATAAATAGCTGAGGGGTTCGACCGAGCCAGTTTGAGATTTCTTTTCAGGATTTATCTTATTTCTACTGCTTTTTCTATTCAATTCCATTGCTTCACTCGAAGAGCCTTTGAAGCTTAACCAAAATCCAACATCTTTCCAACGCAGAAGTTAAATACGATAGTACCTCACAAGATGGTTACCATCACCGGCTACATCTCCCGCGATGTCCGCTTTCCTGTAAGTGTGGACTAACACCCCTTTCTCTCCAATCCGTTGGAAATTGGCCGTCAATATCGGTTTCTTCGATTCGAAGCCTCATTAGATGGCCAATTGATAGACAATTCAGAGGGATGATTGAGTTTTTTTTCTTACTATAGAACCTCGAAAATGATATGACGTAGACGTCGTTGGATAAAACCGGCTCGGATGCTATGAATGCCGCTGGAGATTACTCTGCCGCTTATTGTATTCTTTCGACGGATGGTGAACTTAAGGGACATGGCATGGTGAGTCTAACCCCTATTTCTACGCCCCCTTCGAAGGAACTTGTGCTAACGGGACCTCCATGGGTGGGATATCAGACCTTCACAATTGGCCGCGGCAACGACATCGTCTGTCGTGCAATCGAAGCCTTCGCCGACAGAATAAAAGGTCGAACTCTAGAATCCCTCACCGAGAACATGGGCCAAACCTGGCGCTACCTTGTCAATGACTCCCAATACCGCTGGATCGGTCCTGAAAAGGGAGTCACCCACCTCGCCCTCGGTGCCGTCGTCAACGCCATCTGGGATCTTTGGGCTAAATCCGTTGGAAAACCCGTGTGGAGACTTGTTGCGGATTTTACGCCTGAGGAGTATGTTAGGTGTATTGATTTTAGGTATATTACCGATGCTATTACACCCGAGGAGGCGGTTGGGATGTTGAAGGAGACCGAGGAGGGTAAGGCGGAGAGGATAAAGACTGCTGAGCAGAATAGGGCCGTTCCGGCGTATACCACTTCTGCAGGGTGGTTGGGGTATGGGGAGGAGAAGATGAAGGCTCTGCTGAGGGAGACGATTGCGCAGGGTTATAGACATTTTAAGATGAAGGTTGGGGGGAACTTGGAGGAGGATAAGAGGAGGTTGAGGATTTCTAGGGAGGCGATTGGGTATGATAAGGGGAATGTATTGATGGTGGATGCTAACCAGGTATGTGTTTCCACTATCAAGATGCATTGGAACTTGAATAGGGTACTAATGAGCTACAGATCTGGTCCGTCCCCGAAGCCATTGAATGGATGAAAGAACTCGCTGAGTTTAAGCCGTGGTTCATCGAGGAACCAACCTCCCCGGATGACATCCTCGGCCACAAAGCTGTCCGCGACGCTCTCAAGCCCTACGGAATCGGCGTTGCCACTGGTGAGATGGTTCAGAACCGTGTTATCTTCAAGCAACTCCTGCAAGCCGGTGCTATCGACGTCTGCCAGATCGATGCTTGCAGAATCGGTGGCGTCAACGAAGTCATGGCCGTCTTGCTCATGGCTAGGAAGTTCGGCGTCCCAATCGTTCCTCACTCCGGCGGTGTCGGTCTTCCGGAGTACACCCAGCATCTGTCGACTATCGACTACGTCGTCGTTTCCGGCAAGTTGTCGGTGCTGGAGTATGTCGACCATCTTCACGAGCATTTCTTCTATCCTTCCGTTATTAAGGATGGTTACTATACTACTCCAACGGCGCCTGGGTACTCCGTTGAGATGAAGCCGGAGAGTATGGAGGCTTATGGCTTCCCCAATGGTAGCTGGTGGAAGAGCGATGAGGCCAAGGTTATCACTGAGGTTAAGGAGAAGATCTAAGTTAGGTATTCAAAAAGGAGCCTTGGAAGCTCATAGTCTTCAGGAGGTCATAATTATCCGATAGTCGAAAAGCGTAGCAATAGATCCTATATTCTTATGACCCACAACAGTATTAACTTTAACTCCTTTTAAGTTTCTCCTGCTCCTCTAGGAAAGCAGCGTCCGGTGAATCCCAAGTATAATCCAGCCATTGCCCGAGAATGCCCCGAACACCTTTGAACAAAGGTTCGTCGGTGTTATATTTCTCCTCATCCAAGGCAGTATAGCCTCTCAAATCACCCTCTTCCTCCCTGGCCCCATGCTGCCTCTTCAGGGCCTTCTTCACAGTCTCTACATTCTCCCCAATCTCCGCAATACTCCCTCCACCCAAAATCGTAACCCCAAACCCCCTCCCATCCACCCTCGCGAATTCCGCAACCGCAAACCTCAAGGACAAAGACGCCATACTTCCCCCCTGCGCTTCAACCCATTCCGCCGCCTCAGCAGCCTTCTCCCTCAACCCCCTCGGTGCCGGATGAAAATCTCCAAGCTCACCAACCGGCACCCCACCCTTTCTCAACAACCCCATACATAACGGACTAGCATTGAGTACAATTCCAACCCCAGCTTCCCCATAAAATCTCCCCAAACTATCCTTCAACGTCGTATTCTGAATATTCATATGACAATAACTCTGCACCACGTCCACCGCCCTTCCAAACCTCTCCTTAACCTCAACCGCAATATCAGCCAACAACGCAGGTGGATACCCCGATATCCCAACATGGCGTATAACCCCTTCATCCTTCATCTCAAACAAAGTCTTTATAGCCCCCAGCGCCTCCTCACGGGATACAAATTCCACATCGTGCGTGAACACTACATCTAAATAATCCGTCGAAAATCTTTGAAGTGAACGGAGAACGGATGCACGGATCGCGGGTGGGGAGTAGTCAAATTTATTCGCGGTTATACGACCGCATTTTGTCATTAAGATGAGGTCAGAGCGAGGATAGAGGGATTTGAGAGTTGGGTCGGAGAATGCGGCGCCCAGCAGGATTTCGGAAGGGTCGTAATAGGGTGACGTGTCGAAGGCGCGGATGCCGAGGGATAGAGCGTGCAAGATGGTTTCGAGGACGGGTTTGGAGGTTGGGTCGGTTACTATCTATGATTTTGGTGCGAATGCGGGTGTTTTAGTTATTACATTTTGTGCATGATATATGATGGTAGAGGGGGGCCTGTGACAGACCTGTCGACTCCAGCCCGCACCGCCGAGGACCACCCGGCCGGTTTTACTATTGAACGGGTTCATTGAAGTGTTTTAACTCGTTAGCAGAAGACTTCGTATTAAATTTGTCGTTAAAAAATCCAATTTAATAAATCTTGATAGAAGGCTCGCAGCTATATAGGCCCTAAACTAGGATGCGGCCCACTAGCTTCCCCCACTGCGGGGCTGCAGGCTGGGTCGGATAGTAACCTTTTACCCACTGAACCCGGTCATTGTGTAGCGTAGAAGTATCCGGAAAAATTATGGCTGAATGCACGAGTCGTGGTTCTACGATTAATTGGACTCGGATGTGGGTCGTTGGGATGGAGTTCCTTTCGGGCGGTATCACGCCGATATAGCTGCGCGCAGCTGCGTTATGGGTGGAGAAATTTGGTACGCAAATACCTGTGCATGTGGTCGAGTTGAAGCACAGAAGAATGGAACGGATTAATTGCCTTTTGTATCTTTCAAGGTATCTAGAAGACCTGGGATAGCTTCACATGGGCTATTTAAGTACTTAAGTACTATACTTCTTAAGTATTGAATATATAAAGCCTCAGACGAAGCCCTTAAACCCGACAATAGTTCAAATTGATTGAATTCCAGAATTCTAGAACCCAGGAATATAACCACACCCAACGCAATATATCTGTATACTAGACCGCGAATGGTTTTAAATTTTGGAGTCGCATGATATCAATCGGATATTTTTGTTCAATGGTTCTGCAATCCAAATAAGCAAATCCGGTTGGTGCATGACGTTCTGGCATGGAATCATTCTGGGATTCACTACGTGCAGGTGCTGACCCTGCGCGGTATCTAGATATCTCAATCCACTAAACTGTAAACAAGTAGTTGTCGGCCTTCGTTATCCGATACCATTGAGCTTGCGTAATACAATTTCAAGGCAGGATAAAAGTTTCGTCGCCATCTTTGAGAATCGACTCATCCTCTATCCCTCCATCCAGCAAAACAGCTCCCAGGGATTCCTCGCTGATTTCCTCGTCGCTGTATTCGTCAATTGCCTCGCCATCGAAACGTAATACAGCATCACCCATCGGAGCATCATATGCATTCTCCACCCCACCACCATCATACTCCTCCTCCATATCCTGGCCCATGGAGGCGGCGGGTAGGCGAATCGCTCGCCGCCTCGGTTTGTGTACTAGAGCCGGTGTATCATCGAAAGATGGGCACGCAAGGCCCATATGCGTCTCATACTTCCACCCGGATCTGAGAGGGCTCTTGTATATCCTCATCAATCGGATAGCCCAGACGAAGTCAGTGGCGGCCTTAAATGACGATGAATCGGTATTTTCCCTTTCCACGCCAAGGTCGACGCCCAACTCCACAATCGCACCTAGACCTCTGATGGAAGAAATCAGTCGTGTGAAATCCCATTGTATAGGACGGATATGATGTGTGCTTACACCTTCGGCCCGCCATGCACACCCTGTCCTTTACCAGACGCCTGTGAACCCCTCGCTCCCTTTGCAATCGCCAACCCAGTGATCATGAACACCTCCCACCGTTTCACCAACCCCGTCCTCTCCATAATATACCTCCTAACCTCTTCACAACTCAAACTACCATCAATATACCTTATCGTCGGCTGAATAATCTCCCGTTCAACCCTTTCAAACTCCCAAAAGTTCTTAATGGATCGTTTAAACGCCACCCCGGCTTCACCACCAACCGATACAAGACCGCCGGCATCAATCGGTACAAGCGCAGAAACAGATACATCGGTCTTCCCGGATGATGAAGAATTCCAGATAAAATTTTGCTGTGAGGTTTTGAAACTCGTCATTCCGTTTGGGAATGCTAATGGGCCGGATTCGACGTTGATGACTTTATCGAGGTGTTTGAGGCTGGGTATTATGTGGCCCAGTTGGATGGGACCGACCTTGTCGATTGGAGGAGGGTAGTGGGTTTCTTTGAGGATGAACCAGCATTTATCCATCTTTTTTTGCGGTGTCGGGTGAAGTAATTAATTTGTTGGAAGTGATATGAGTGTGTGGTCGGTCCGGTAATGGGGCTATGGATCTATGTCCAAGGATGCCGCAGGGTATTCCCACGCCTGATAGTGAGGTGAACGCGTACGAATCTATCCTCGATTGATGCGTATGGTGCTAGGGGTATCGGGATGTGGGTAAACCCGTTCGATACATCAAAAACTCTTGGTTGGGATCTAGTTAAAAGATATCATGGCCTGGGGCTGATACATGATAATATATAGTGTTCCTGGCCGACCTAAGCTATCTTGGGTATTCGAACCGAAGCGGGGACAGCCGCATTCACTAACTACGGCGAAGTCAGGCATGCATCTTCGGTAACAACACGGATGTCGACATATGCGCAGACAATTTCGGGCTTCTCGAATTCTCTTGGGTAACCTCATCGAGGTCCAAAAGGTTGTAAAGAGCAATACGTATTGGTGCAGGAGCTATTGGTTTGCCGATTAGACGTCCAAGCTAAGCTCAACTACTTAGTTTTCGGGGCACAGTTATAGAGAATGCACTGGTATACGGTAAAGAAATATCCGTTTGCCATTAGTAAAAGGTATGCTCAGTCTGTGTACACGCAAATATGCTGCATTTAACGTTTCCCGGCCCTGTGAATGCAATTGATGCCTCTCCCAAACCAACCTCCTTAAAATGAAAACCAAACAACCATTTACTTCATAAGATAAAAGACCACCGTGAGCATACGACCAGTCCTGATTCAAGAATGCTTTGTTGCATTTTCAGGACCAAGCGTGTTGTCGCTTCCTACAATTTCGATAACATATAATAAGCTTATGAGCTGGATTTGATACTTTTCGGCCGGGAAATACTCACATAATATGCGTAGAAATAAAGGAACAGGAAAACAATTGATAGAATAAGTTCGAGAGTTGCTGGTGTGCTCAGGGCTTCTGCTTTCCACCCTAGTAGATGAGGTGCGTATTAATATACCATCCAGACGGCATACAACTGACAACCGTCTGAACAAGACAGCAATACATCCGAACTTACCTGGCTTTCATGAACGCGGACGTATTCCATCGCAGCCCTGAGCCTGCGAACGTCCACACCGTAGCACATTTGTATGTCTTCCAAGTTCTTGTCGTCGAGGTTATATTTGCATGGACCCAGAGTGATGTATCCACGACGAGCGGCCTCGAGGTCAGGGTCAGCTGAGGGAAAAAGAGTTAGTACTATGACCTCGTCTTTCTCTCATTCCAAGTCTTCGGAAAGGTGGCACTCACGAGAGTCCTTCTCGTCGAAGACGAAGCCGGAGGGTTGTTTCTCGCCAAATTGACTCAAGACCCACTTCTCGAAATCCTCGTCGCTGAGCTTGAGTTTGTCCTTCATGGTGAGCTGTGGTTGTGGGGTAACGCGTGGGGATGGGGTGGATGGTTCTGGGCTGGTTAGTGGCTCTGGAGTGGGTCGAGGAGGAGTGAATGACGACAGAGCAGGATTGTAAGATCCGTCGTAGTTATCGGGGTAGGTGTGGCCTCTGGCGGATTGCTCGAGCTGCTGACGGGAGATTGCGAGGATTTGGGGGTCCTTGGATGAGAATAGAAGGATATGCGTATGTCAGCGTCGATCTTCCACCTCGATGTCTATGTATGGGAGCCTCGAGAAGGACCACGGATTGGATGTTAATGTTACTACTTACGATCGGGGGCGTTTCGTCGGATGAATGCTCTGATCCGCCTTCGTAGTAGGTCTCGGGTTCAAATGTTGAGATGTCGTACTGGTCGTAGTCTTCCTCTCTTCTGCTTGGCCCGGGTTCCCCAGGGACAACTGGGGGCGTGACGGCACTGGTTTCTCTGGCGAGACGGGGAGCGCTGGTCCCAGTCTTTCTACTAGTGACAGAGGGGGCGCCGGCCCTGGTTCGTCGGCGGGGACGGGAGGCGTGCTCGCCGCTCTCAGGGTCGTTGGAGGTAGCTTGGGGACCCGGAACCATGATGACGGTGCCTGGTCCCGCTGGATGGAAGGGGGACGTTGTTTGAAAGAGATACGCAAAAATTCCAGGGCAGTGGAGCCGTAGATGGCAGTACGATGGAGGTGGAGATGGGGGTGATGAGGAGACGCAGAGAGGGCGTGATGGTCTCATCGCATTCCAACCCAGTTCATGTAGTTACGGACATATATACGGCGTTATCACGGCATGAGAGTGACATCAATGGAAAGAAAAGAAATCATAATAAACACAGACAAGATATCCTGACGTAAATGCAACAGGACAACAGGGTGGTATCTCTCGCTCATAGAGACTCAATCTCAAGAACCTCGGCGCAAAGCATAATATCTACAGACAGGACGAATCAACGATGGCCGTTTAGATGGTCATCGATGGAACTCGACCGTTAGCGTGATTAGTAACTGCCGGCTCTTCGTCTGGTCGGTCCTCTTCACTGTCCGGAAAGCTGTATGGCTCGAGCTCGAAATCTTCAGTAGATTCGTCGTCGTCTTCGCTGTTTGGAAAACTGTACGGCTCGAGCTCTTCACCACTATCGGAATATCTTATTCCTCCCTCTTCCGTTGTCCCCATCTCCTCCCTTATCCCCCCCTCTTCTTCTTCGTCGCTACTATCATTGTCTGCGCTCGTACCGTTAGTTACGGTCAGCACCCGAGTCTCTCGAGAATCCTCCTCATCACTAAAACCCGCAGCTTCAGGCTCTAACCGGACATCGTCCTCGATTGGATAGTCATCCTCTTCCGCCGCATCTTCCCTTCTTTCTTCCGGCGTTCCTTGTACCCCAGACTCTCCGCTGCTCCTCAACCGTAGAACATTCTGCGGCCGCGGTGTGCCATTCAATACAACTGTCGGTGGTGGTGGTGGATCATTTCTGGTTGGATCGTATCCCGGCTGAAACTCCCTGAGCCTTGTCTCATCACCGCCATCATCACTATCCGTCTCCGGCGTCGCTGTTGTAGCACGAAATCCACGACTACGCCCAGCAGCTACTGTTCTCACCCATCCACCAAGCGCCGGGGATTCAATCTCAGGTTCTTCTTCGTCATATGGGTCACCATCATAATCACTCCCAGTCTCCCAAGCACTAACCACAGGATGCGGAGATCCCATCCGATTGGAGCGTATGGGAGGACATGCAATGTCAAAACGTGCACCTTGTAACCTCATCAGGATATCCGTCATATCCTCCAACTCGTCGTGCTGAACGGTGATGTAGTCGTCATCATCGATATCTGATTCGTCGGTACTGTCGTAACGTTCTTGTTCAGGTATCACCGTTGTTGTGTAGCGGATGTTGAACCTGATACGTTCGGATTCGCGGGGTCTGGATCTGTACCTGAATATGGACTCCCGGCCTTCTTCGTGGATTGGAGGTCGTCGTCGGGTATTTCGCCAGAATGCGTCGCTGGGGAAATCCTCTGCGCTTAGGTATTCCTGTGGATACCCGTAGATGTGTGAGTGCGCTAGAAAGTAGTCGGGTACGCATCTTCTGGGCATCGCGGGTATACATCTACCATCTTGCCTGCCTAACTCGGCGAGATGGAGGAGGTGGTGGTAGGATAGCTCATCGATCGGGTCTGGGTCTCGGAAACGTGGGGTTGTGTCATCGGGATGGATTCGGCTGCCGTCGTCGGCGTAGAGATCCGGATCGCCGGGGTGGACATAGAAGTTGGTGCTTACTTCGTTAGGTTCTCTGTAGGTTTCCTGGTCCCGGCCCCGGGGGCGAAGTGCTCGCCAACGGTTGGAGTGGATGCGACGGTAGGTTTGTTGCCGCCGCGGCATTGTGGGGATGTGTATGTAGGAGTATGTGGAGTATGTTCTCAAATATGTGTGGATGTTTGAGGCTATGTGGATATGGCTTGATGATTGATGGAAAGTTGATACAGGAAGATATTCTGAAGATGGGATAAATTTTTTGGGAGTTGTAACGAGATTATGTGACGGGGGGGTCTCCAGAGCGTGATGAGAATCTAGTCAAATAGTACGTAGCTACGTAGATATCGAACGTGGTTCTATCTGGGCCGTCAAGTGTTCGAGTCGTCGACAAAGTTGTATATTCAAAGACGTCGTAGATATCGAGGGGTTCTCGCCGTATGGTGTTAAATCTTACTCCTTTAGCTGGTATTATGTTATAGTACCGGTAAAAGAAAAAAGCGTCGTATAGATATAGCAAAGTGAGGACCGGATAACCTGGAATGAATGTATGGTCGTGAAATACTGAGTCTGGGCTGCAGAGATTGTAGGACATGGGAATGAAATGGTGGGAAATGGCCGGGGGATGAAGTTGGGTATGGTGGAAAAATATTTAAATGCGATGACCGGCGAAACCCTATAATAAGGGATTTTCTTATTTGTTCTAAATACATGATCACCGCCGACGATTGTTTAAATTGCGAAGCGGTGGTTAACGTGCGTTCTCACACATGATACTAAACATGGGGGATGTGCGTTGCGCATTGTTGCATTCTGATCGCGAAAGTGCTAATCACGTGAAGATCTTTTATTACCTAATCCAGATGACCAGAGTACTAAGTGCTCGGAGAGGACGATGCAATGGAGTTTTAGATATTATAGTTATGAAGGTATGAATACATTATGCTGGTGTGCTATGCAATCGCGATGATGCCCGTAATCTGCGGGTGATAGGACAATAGAAAGAGAAAAAGAAAAGAAAGGCCAAAATCAGAATCGGAACGCCGTATGTTCACCCTGCGCTCTATAGTCATGCCGTAACCCCCTCCATACCATGCGTGTGTGTGTGTTTTTAGTTTGCTTTATATATATGAGAAAAGTTGGTTATTTTGGGAAACCGATTTTGCAATTAGTAATCCCCTTAGTAGGTTGAGCCCTAGCTAAGCAGATGTGGGATATCTTCGACGCTGGCCTCGCGAATCAGGATTTCTGTAGGCATGCAAGTTAGCGATTTGATTCATTTAGTATAATGGTATAGAAGTGGAATACTCACTGTGAACAGCGGTCATCAACGGGAACTCGCCCTCCTTTCCTCTAGCCTTCAAAAACTCATTGACTTCCTGAGCGGTCAATGTTCCCTGCAGCTTCTGACCGTTCAGCACTTCCGCCTCAATCTCCTCGATAGGTCTGCCCTGCTCAACGGAGAGCTTCGCACATTTGTGATTTCTACCGCCGGCACAACTGGTAATCAAGTCTGCGACTCCGCAGCTCTCCTCCGTAAAAGTCTCACTCTTGCAAGTGTCAAAGAACATCAATCCGAACTTTCGCATCTCCAGAATTCCGACTCGCATGATCGCTGCCTTGGCGTTATCACCCCAGCCCATGCCGTCGACGAAACCGACACCGATGGCGATAACGTTCTTCAAGGCTCCTCCTAGCGAGGTTCCGGCCACATCGTGGATCATGCTGACGTGGAAGTATGGCCTGTGGAACAGGTGCTTCCACAGAGAATGGTCGATAACCGGGAATTCCTCCGGGCACGGGGTAAGCGTGCCTGGTGGATCGTAAGCGATGGTTGTTTCGCAAAATTTCTCCTCAGCGACTTCGCCGGCAATGTTGGCGCCGGAGAGGGCACCACAGTAGATGCCCAGCTTCCTGCCGATGACATCGGAGAACAACGAGATGCCCTCGGGCGAGACGTCGACACCCTTGATGCAGGATATGGCTCTGGCGTATGGGACGATGTGGCCGTGGATCTGGTCACAGATCTTGGAGACGAATTGATGGGGGACGTTGAAGATCAACAGAGATGCATCCTTGACCGCAGAGAGGATAGATGGGTCGGCGACTATGTTGTGAGGTAGAGCGATGTTTGGGAGATATTTAACATTCTCATGGAGCTCATTGATGAGAGATGAGAGCTTTCTAGGCTGGGAGTGCTTGGAAGCGTCGTAGAGCTTGTGGGAGGAAGGGAGCTGGTAGTCTTCCTCGAAGACCCACATGCGGACTTCGGATTCGAAGAGGTGAGGATGAGCTGTGGTGTTCTCAGCCAGGATTTTTGCTATTGCCGAACCCCTGTGAAGCAGAAGAGAGGTCAATTGGTGATCTTATAATCATAGCAGGCCAATATTCTCGGCGCGGTGACGCGGGACAGAGCAGGGATGCAGTTGAAGCTCGTTACACAGGAAAACAGCAGAGCGGATGTGATTGGAATCGGAATGAATGAACTTACCAATTGCCGGAGCCGATGATGGCAACTTTGTGCTTTCGAGTGGGAGCCATTCTTGATATTCTCGCTGTCGACGATGCTGGGAGTGAGGGAGATGAGGATGAAGCTGTGATATGTCCAGCAACCCGGGCTAAACGAGCTGCAGCGCGAGAAGACATGTGGGAATGCGAGGGTTTTATAAAAAGCAGCAGGAACAAGAAAAGAAAATAACTCTCTTCCTCTCTCAGTTGACAGCTGAACTAAGGCCTTAGTCGGGCAAGGTGTATGGTAAGGCGAGGAATGGAGATCTGACGACACCGGGTTACGTAAACGACCGAGCTATGACAGGATCAATTGGGAACTATGAATTGGGAATGGGCGGATAGGCCAGAGTCGTTGGTATGTATATGTATCTCCGAGAGTCCAGTCTGTACTTCTGTCAATGTCCGTATGGATATGAGTAGGAGTGCTGCTTTCTGTTGGCGCGACGTAAATTTATTGTTGAGGAACCTCAGGCCATGTTATAAATCGGTTGGCCCTTTCATGCAGCTTCGCACACACGACCCTTTTTTTCTACACCGGCCATGCAGCTGTCCCGGTCGGCAGGGGTGGCCGTCCTCTGCTATGACATAAATTATGCGTATGCGGTGCCACAGTAAAATTTTCTGGGACGGGGCAGGCTGTTTCTCTGGCTTGTGAAAGGGACCGGTCGACCCAAAAGGTACCGTCCCAGCTGTTGAGGCTGCGCAAATCAGGCAGGTGGCCGCTACCAAGATTGCAAGACATGGTTCACACAAGAATCCGAGGCTGCTGGTTGGCCTGCTCCCGGAGACTCGGGCTGGCGGTGGGCTCGGATGGTCGGCCTTCCCGACGCTTCTTTCTTCCTTTCTTTCTTCCTTTTCTTTCTTCCTCCCTTTCCGGCCGTTCTTCCTTTTTTTTCTTCACTTTAGTTTCGACTGGGGCATTCTGGAATAGCATTTGGTAATGCCATGATTGATACTTTCGTATGCACTCGTATTGTGGGCCCTGTGTGGGGGCGGTTTAATGCCGGACGTAAGGCTCCATGCGACCGTTATTCGAGATTCTGAGACAGGGCATCTGAGATTTGCCATATGCATCTGATTCTTTCTCCGATCAGGCACTAGGTAATCTGTCGGAACTGCTTTAATAAAATGGCCGAGGTTCTAGGTTAAGTAAGTAAGTAAGTAGATAAGTGGTAAGTAATCGTAGCTTCAAATCACATCGGGAAGTATTGGTATCTATTTTCTATCATCTCGTGACAGCATATTCTCACACTAGTACTATATACAGAGTTGGACCTCGTTCCGTCGGCCATGCGATCGAGACCCAAGGCATCCCATCAGAAGCGAAAAGCTTGGCCCTTGTATTTTGGGTACGGCCATATGCTTCCGGGCACGCGCGACGGATATACTATAATCCACTTAATTAATCTTACCGACCTCGAAGCAATGTTAGTCTTTGCTTCCGATCCACGGGAAAGCTACCCCGCTTCTGTTCATGGCGACCGCCGTTCATGTGTCGTTTCTCCCCCCTCCCCGCTTCTAAAAAATCGTAAATAGATAAAACAAGAACAGAGGTCGACGTATATGGCTTGTCGCGTGATCGTGGTATGGGTGTTTTCTCCGAAATATTTTCGGTACCCTGACCCCTCCTTGGGAGAACATCTCTCTCGCCCAAGTATTTCACCGTCGTTTCGTAATCACAGGCTCTATCTCCGTTTCGAATTCTTTCATAGTCGTTCCGTCCCACAGCATCTTTCTCCGGTCTTCTCATGCTCGAGTTTTGTCTAATAGACCTGCCCCCACACGGTTCCCAAGAATTGCGCTTCTCGTGAAAGACTTCTCCCTAATGGCGCGGAACCTCGATTCGACCAGTTCGTGCTTGGTGAAAAAATCCCGCGGTGTGAATGTGCAACTGTCGCTCTTGGTCTTGTGAAGATGCCCGTAGCCCAATTGAACGAACAGTTCGGGTTTGACGCCCTGCGGTACCCATCCGTGAATTTTCAGGAGGACATCCAGTACCCCTTTGCAAGCTTCTTTATCCCAAGCGTCGGGGATAGTGACAGTGAGTAGATGGGTATCTTGTGGAAGTGTAGGGAGACCCTTGGTCGAAGCTTTAATAGCACGAGCGTGGGTTCGTTGTAATTGTCCCCCGATAAGAGATTTTGAAAGATCGGCGAAGACTTGGTCGACCTGGTGTTTGGAAACAAGTGCGAACCAGGCACCAGCCGTGTAGTTGTATCTGATAGCTATATCTCTGAGCTCTTGTCCGGCGGATTGGAATACCCTCTCGAAGAGATATTGACGTCGTTGGAATTGTTCGTCAACAGACTGATTTACACCCAGGGCGGCACCCGCGACTGACCTTCCCAAGTCTTGCTCATCATCGTAAGATCGTATTCGTGCGATAGTCTCGTTTACAAGCTCCCTTGCTTTCATGGTGCACAAGGTCCCGTCGGGCTTTGAGTATGGGAAGCCAGGGCTTCCGTTGTCCCGTTTCACGAAGACCCAAGGTCCGGCTTTGGTGTATGGGGTCTCGGATGGCTTGTATTTCTGGAGGAATTCGTTCACTCGGATTGGGCTCGATGGTCCTTCGAATACTGGGAGGCAGAAATTTCCGACGCCAGGTAGTTTGATACCGGTGAGAGAACCGGATGCCCTTACAGGCGGCTTCCCTACCGTTACCGATCGCATTCTGAGGTCAATGGGGCCCGGGGTACCCGAGTGGTCTGGCCTTCCGCCTGGGATTAATGTGATTCTTGGGTTTTCCATTAGATCTACGACATTGGAAGCGACGATGGGGTTGCCTGCGTCTTTTCTGTCTTTCTGGAGTAGGGGTTAGTTAATGCGAACTTAGGTATTCGAGTGCTATCTTTAGACAGGATGACGGACTTCTGGTTCAAAGTGGTAGTTATATTGATCGACGAGAGAGTCGCTCTCGCTGCGTGTTAGATATCGAATGAGGTTCCGCCCTTCGCCCGGCGCAGGATTCGAGGTGACCCGTCGTACATTTCGAGATTGCGGCGGCCTTAACGCTCTTAAGCGGGTTATCGGAGTACGGGCGTTCATGACTGCGGGGGAGGGGTATCGAGGAGGGATGTCGTGAAGTTGAAGGACTGGTGTTGCGCTTAGCCAGAAATTTAAAGAGCCCTGAGCTTCGCCTATTCGGACCACTATTTTTCTGGAGAAGAACGCGTCTCTCCAGCACAATCCTTCGAAGACCACCATCGAACGATCACAATGTCGGCGACGGGCGCAAAGAGAAGCAGGGAGGAGCTGGAGGATGATGTTCCGAATAAACGGGCGGCATCAGCCGTTCCGGACGACGACGACGACGGTAAATTCATGGCGCTCCGGCGCATGATCCTCAGTGTGAAGACCAGCACCGCTAACAGTCAGTCATTCGTTCATACAGACAGCTCTTCGGACGACGGTGTCGGTCCTTCACTTCCGACGGCGGCTGTGATTGCGAAGAAGAAAAGAACCCTCCGACACGAAGGCTTATATCTTTCCAACTTGCCGACCCAAAATCGGTACTACCGTTCTCTCATGCACCGCGCAAACGTCACCTTCGCGAACTGGACACCGTTCACGGATTTCCTGATTACGACATCGACGGACGGAGCCATTGACTTCTGGAAGAAGCAGGATGTGGGCATTGAGTTTGTCAAGATGTTCAAACCCCATGCTGGGGATATAGTGGGTGTGTCGGTTAGCGCGGACGGTAGAAGTTTTGCTAGCTGTGGCGTCGATAAGACGGTTAGGATATTCGACGTGGTTACTTTTGGTACGGTGAGACTCGTTTCCGGATCATATCGTATGGGCTAGGCTGTTTTCCTTAGAGCTGGCTGACTGGTGATATAGATCTCATTGCCATGTTGACGTTGAAACATACACCGACATCGATATGCTGGGTTCACAAGAGAGGAGCTTCGTTACCGATTCTGGCCGTCGCGAACGAATTGAACCAAATACAGATTTTTGACGGGCGGGGCGAGAATACCCAGCCGATTCACGAGCTTAACAAGTTACACCGAGCCCCCGTCAACGTCATGGCATTCAATAACACGTTCGACTGTGTGGTGTCGGTTGACACCGGTGGAATGGTGGAATACTGGCGACCGCACGACGACTACGATAAGCCAAGCAATGTTTTCGAGTACAAGAGTTCTACCAATCTATTTGACTTTAAAAAGGCGAAGTCTGTGCCGACGTCTTTGACGGTATCGCCGACCGGGACACAGTTTGCGACGTTCTCGCTGCCGGATAGGCAGATCAGGGTGTTTGATTTTGCCAGCGGTAAATTATTGAGAACGTACGACGAGTCAATCGAGACAATAACGACGATGCAACAAGCGGGAACGGCGGTGCAGAAAGTTGAAGACGTCGATTTCGGAAGACGGCTAGCTGTCGAAAGAGAAATCGAAGCTGAACCGGTGAGGGGCAAGATTAATGTCATCTTTGACGAGAGCGGGCACTTTATCCTGTACGGGTCAATCTTGGGTATCAAAGTGGTGAATACAGTCACCAACAGAGTATCGAGGATGTTAGCGCAAGACGAGACTGGTATGGGGAGAGCGATCAACCTGGCGCTGTACCAGGGTGCGCCGAAGAAGAAGCAAGTGGTCACGCTAGACATGGCAGCGTCTTCGAACCCACTGCTCAAAGAGGCCGGACTGCGAGATCCGATGCTGGTGTGCACGGCTTACAACAAGCAGCGGTTCTACATGTTCAACTCGGACAAGGATGTCAACAAGTCAGACCGGGATATTTTTAATGAAAAGCCAACGACGACCGCTAAAGGATCAACTAAGATTGAGACGAAAGCGAAGGAATCCGGAACGGCGGCAATCATCCATACGACATTTGGCGACATTCATATCCGGTTGTTCCCAGAGGCTGCCCCGAAATCGGTTGAGAACTTCGTTACACACTCGAAGAATGGGTATTACAACGGCCTGATATTCCATCGTGTCATCCCCAAGTTCATGATTCAGGTGGGTAGCGATATTGAGTAATCACTTGACTAGAACCCGACTAACAAGATACTACAGACTGGTGACCCATTCGGCGACGGTACTGGTGGTGAGAGTATTTGGGGTCGAGAGTTTGAAGACGAGTTTTCCACTCTGAGGCACGACAAGCCGTATACTGTCTCGTAAGTCCACCCGTTCCAGTACCTAGTAATAAACATAGCGTGACTCTATGGCTCGGTCCCTAACACGTCTATGTCGTAGAATGGCCAATGCCGGCGCGAACACGAATGCCTCTCAATTCTTCATCACGGTGGAGAAAACACCCTGGCTTGATAACAAGCACACCATCTTTGGTCGCGCAGTGCAGGGTTTGGACGTTGTTACGAAGATATCGCAGGTCCGGACACATAAAGACAAGCCGCTCCAGGACATCCAAATCATCAACATTGAAATAGTTTGAAGCGACCTTTGCATTGCATAGAATGGATACCCGGAATGTATTATATACTTAAGTATCTCTCACGAAACATGACCGTATGAACTCGAAATTGGCTCGCTCTATACCATAGCCCTGAACGGGACTAGACCGCACTCGGACCAGCGTGCACCGTTACAGTAGAACTTGGCATTACATCATTGCGCCGCCCCGCCATGCTGGACTGCGCGACTATGCCATGGCAGAAAAGCTAAACAGTCGAAAACGTGGAGCCTCTGTTGACGTTCCTGAACGACAGACTATCGCCCGGCCGTCCCGCCCCGAGATATCGGCCATATTCCAATATTGTGCAATTATACTGGCTGGACCCCGCCAACGTTATGCGGGCGGATTGGCAGTGCAGCTAATCCACGTCGCAGCATTCCTCCCCGCTCAGCTCCTCTTTCTTTCTTCTCCTCTTTCCTCTCTCTCCCAGCATCTCGCCAGCTATCAGTCTATCGAGTCCTTTCCTTTGAATCAAGCATTTCTGTAGCATACCCATTCCCATTCATTTCCCGTCTGCCATAGACCGGATACCATTCGCTAGAGTTCACGACGTCTGGAACTTACCGGACCACAATTGACCTCTGTTCACTACAGCTACCCGCTAGAAACATCAATTGCAAAGGGATCACGATACACATCGTGAAACTATTGTCCAGAAAAAAGCTATTCCCCAAGCCAGCAAGAGCTACACAATAGCTTCTTAGCCTGGGATTCTCTCTGGCATCCTGCTGTCGACAAGCTTCAGGCCTTGGCCAAAAATCGCGTACCCGATCATCCATCCTGAGGTCCTTCGTCGAGCCGTCGAAGCAGCTCATACCGTACCAATGGCCGGGGAAAAAGTTCACCTTCTCGTCCTTGATGACGCTGGCGTCCCGGACGTCAATGGCACCTACATCCGTCTCCCGCCTCCGGTAGAGCCCTATACTCTCCGATTCCAGATCGAAGGTACCTCATCCATCACCAGGCAAGGTAGCCTTTGGGTCAATATACCTGAGAAGGGCAAGCCTTTTCACCGAGATAACTACCGAGAGTACAAGTAAGCTACTTCGACTTCACTGAGTGATTTTTACTGAGCTAGGCTAATTATCCATGTGTGTTGTCTAGACTTACGCCAGACTTCTCTCGAGCACTCACGGTTGATATTCCAATCCACACCGCTGGATCATATGCCTACCATGTCACCTACTCCAAGTTGCCGGAGTGGGATCCTCTGTCGAAATCACAATCCAATGGGGATACCACCACCCAAACGAGAACCCCAACATATTACATATGCGTTTCTCCAAACCTCAACATTAGTGGCAGCCCGTTGAAACTCGATAGTTTGGCTCTCATCTCGGTTGTCTCAAAATGGATGGGCCCGCTCTCGAACTGGGAGCCCCAGCTGGCTCGTATCAGCGATCGAGGGTACAATATGGTCCATTTCACTCCCATGATGTGGCGTGGAGAATCGAATTCGCCGTACAGTATCTATTCCCAGCTCGACTTCGATCCCGAGATCTTTGGCAAGGGTAATGATGGCATTCAAGTTGTCACCGCGATTGTCGAGTCAATGGAGAAGAAGTACAAGATCTTATCTCTTACCGACGTCGTCTGGAATCACACCGCGAACAATACGTTGTGGCTTGAAGAACATCCCGAGGCTGGGTATAACTGCAAGACAGCTCCCTGGCTCGAACCCGCCTACGAGTTGGATACCGCATTGTTGGCTTTTAGCAAAAACCTTGGCAAGCTTGGGTTTCCAACTGAATTTAAGACTACTGCCGATTTGCTTGAAGTCATGGAGGGCATCAAAACACATTGTATTGGTGCTACTCGGTTGTGGGAATACTATGTGATTGATACTGAACGGGATACCGAAGCTGGTGTTCTTGCCTGGGGCGCAAAGAAGTGGAAGACTATCGAAATTGACCCCGATTGGACGTTCCAACGAAAAGCCCTCTATCTCGCCGAAAAAGGGCTGGTCGGTAATGATAGATTTGGTGAGAGGTTCCGGAGATATGTTGATCCTGAGGTTGCTGCCGGCCTCCTTCGTACCCTCTTCGGTGAGCCTTCAGCGGACGATGACGAGTATGAAAAGCAAGAAGCCAAACTCCGAAAGGAACTTGCCAAGTACTTGGATGAGGTCAACTTGCCTTTGTACAAGGAATATGACGAAGACACCGAGGAGGTACTTGAGCAACTTTTCAACAGAATCAAATATGTTCGGATTGACGACCATGGCCCGAAGCAGGGTCCCGTTTCAGAGGCATTCCCTCTTATTGAAACGTACTTCACCAGACTGCCACACAACAAGAGAACCTCTAAATTCGAAAAGAAGGAGCTCGCCCTGGCCAACAACGGATGGATCTGGAACGCAGATCCAATGATTGACTTCGCAGGGCCCTCAAGCCGAGCTTACCTGCGACGTGAGGTCATTGTTTGGGGTGACTGCGTCAAGCTACGCTATGGAAAAGGCCCACAGGACAGCCCTTACCTTTGGGACCATATGAAACAGTACACAGAGCTCATGGCTACAATATTCCATGGTTTCCGCATCGACAATTGCCATTCCACTCCAATCCACGTTGCAGAATATCTCCTTGACGCCGCTCGCCTAAAGAGGCCTGACCTGTACGTTGCCGCTGAGCTCTTCTCTGGTAGCGAAGCAAAGGATTACATCTTTATCCAAAGACTTGGGATCAATTCGCTTATCAGAGAAGCTATGCAAGCTTGGGGCCCCGGGGAACTCTCAAGACTTGTTCACAAGCACGGCGGAAAGCCAGTCGGAAGTTTTGAGCAAGACCATGTCAAGCATGAAGGGGATGGAGAGGTTCGCAGGATCACAGCCAGCACAATCCATGCCCTCTTCGCCGATTGCACTCACGACAACGAAACTCCGGCGCAGAAGCGTGTTCCACAGGATACCCTGCCCACTGGCGCCCTAGTATCTATGTGTTCCTGTGCAACTGGCAGCGTTGTGGGTTATGATGATATCAACCCCAAGCTTTTGGATGTCGTCGGCGAGAAGCGTGTCTATAACACTGATGACACAGCTCTTCGAGAAGGCGGCATCGGTTGGGTCAAGAAAATCTTGAATAACATTCATGCCGAGATGGGAAACAAGGGATATGACGAAACGCATGTGCACCATGAGGGAGAATACATCACCGTCCACAGAGTTCATCCACAGACTCATGAGGGTTATTTTCTTGTTGCACATACAGCCTTTAGTGGAGGCTCTCACAGAGGGGACTTCAACCCCATATATCTGACCGATACTAAGGTTGAGACCGTCTTGAGTGCCAAGCTTACCGTTTCAAACACCGATGAGGACCGCGCCAGTGTCTTCAGCGACCCGAATCTGATCCGAGGACTGCCTTCTAAGGTCGTCAAATTGTCACCTCCGAATATTCGGGACGAGGGAAACAATACCGTGGTCACCGTTCCAGACGAGTTCCCTCCCGGATCTATTATTCTCATGAAGACTTGGATCCCAACAATTGACCGGTCAGTTGATCTTGACAAACTTGCTGTCTCCGACGCTGCAAAGGCTTTTGAGAATGTTAGCTTGACGGACCTCAACTTCATTCTTTACCGTTGCGACGCGGAGGAACGCGACCAAAGCGATGGAAAGATCGGCGTCTACGACGTACCCGGCTTGGGCCCATTGGTCTATGCTGGGTTGCAGGGTTGGTGGTCAGTTCTGAAGGAAATCATCAGAAACAACGACTTGGGACACCCCCTCTGTGAGCATTTGAGAAATGGTACATGGGCTTTGGATTATACTGTATTCCGTCTCGAGTCCCTCGCAGATCAAGGCTTTGATGGGCTCCGAGCTCCCGCGGCCTGGCTCAAAGAGAGATTTGATCATATCAAGAAGTTGCCAAATTTCTTGGTTCCTCGATACTTCGCTCTTGTCATCCAGACGGCTTATGACGCCGCCTATGACAGGGCTATCGAGCTTTTCAGCCCCAATATCAAGAATGGCCACGAATTTGTCAAGTCTCTGGCTTTGGTCTCCATCCAGATGACAGGGTATATGAAGAGCGCCTCGCTGAGCCCATTTTCGCAGACTCCATCGATGGCCGCCGGGTTGCCTCACTTCTCCAGTAGCTACATGCGATGCTGGGGCCGCGACATTTTTATCTCCCTCCGCGGGCTGCTCATTGCAACTGGCCGTTACGACGATGCAAAAGAACACATCCTAGCATTCGCTTCTGTTATCAAGCATGGTATGATTCCCAACTTGCTAGCATCCGGCACAAATCCAAGGTACAATTCTCGTGACTCTGTCTGGTTCTTCCTTCAAAACATTCAAGATTACGCCAAGCTAGCGCCGAATGGAACCTCCATCCTTGATGAGAAATTCAAGCGTCGGTTCCTCCCATCCGAGGATGATTGGTTCCCTCTCGATGATCCACGAGCTTTTAGCAAGGAAAGTACTATTGGGGAGATTATTTTTGAGTGCCTCCAACGCCATGCTAGTGGTATGAGCTTCCGAGAGGCAAACGCTGGATCAAACCTAGACTCCCAGATGAAGGACGCTGGGTTCCAAATCGATATTCATACGGATTGGAAGACAGGTATTATCTTCGGTGGCAATCAGTGGAATTGCGGTACCTGGATGGACAAGATGGGTGAAAGTGAGCGCGCTGGCAATAAGGGTGTTCCCGGAACCCCTCGAGACGGTGCACCCATTGAAATTACCGGCTTGCTTTTCAGCACCCTTCGATGGGTCGGTGAGCTCTCCAAGCAAGGCCTATTCAAGTGGAGTGGCGTCGACACCGTCCGTGGAAAGGTGTCCTGGGATGAATGGCAAGAGAAGATCAAGTCGAGTTTCGAAAAGTGCTACTACGTTCCAAAGGATCCAGGTGACGACAGCTGGTACGATGTTAACCCCGCGGTCGTCAACCGCCGTGGAGTTTACAAGGACTTGTATAAGTCTGGCAAAGAATACGAAGATTACCAGCTCCGACCTAATTTCCCCATTGCGATGACAGTCGCCCCTGAATTGTTCGATCCAGATCACGCCCTTGGTGCGCTAAAGATTGCCGACGACGCTATCCGCGGTCCAACCGGTATGGCGACGCTTGAGTAAGTTACATTTCCATCTTCGTACCAGAATTCCGACTAATGGTGTACTAGCCCAATTGACCCATACTACCGCCCATACTACATCAACTGGGACGACAACGACGATTTCCAGACTTCCAAGGGTCGAAATTACCATCAAGGTCCGGAGTGGCTCTGGCCAACGGGGTTCTTCCTTCGAGCCTTCCTTCACTTTGATCTACTTAGAAAGAAGACCCTTCCCGAGAAGATTGAGACCTTCCAACAGATCCATCGTCGTATCCAGCTGTGCAAGAAAATGATTGGCGAGACTCCATGGGCTGGATTAACAGAGCTGACGCAGAAAAACGGCGAATTCTGCGGAGATTCGGTAAGAGATTCCTATCTTTCGCTCCAGTTCAAGCTTCGAAATACTAATTACAAATGCATAGTGTCCTACACAAGCTTGGTCTTCTAGCTGTATGATCGATCTTTTCCAGGACGCCTCCGTTATCGTTTCGGACCCAGCTTAGCAAGAGGGTAAGAACTCAGGATTTGGAAAGTTTCGGCGCCAGGTCTTCAACAAAGCTGGAAAGCCATTCCGCGGGCACTAGTCGCAAGGGGTTGACGGCGCCAACCATTCCAAGTAAGAGAGGCTCGTATTAAGTTGATTCTCGTTCGGTTACAACTGCACTTCAACGATTCGAGGGCATGCCATTAGACATGGGCAGCACGATAGATGGAGCCGCCCGGAGTTGTACGATACCGTTGCTTCTTCTTTTTTGGTTTCTTGGATTTGATTATTTCGGTGGTTTCTTTGGGTCAGCGACTCGTGCTTTAAACGATGCATGGTGCTTAGCAAATTATAGAATTGACGTCAGTGAATAGAAATGGCACGAACCCTCCTTCAAACATTGCAGCTTAAGTAAAAGTGTAAGGATTAGCTTGGCGACGTAGATTCTGATCCTTCATAGTACTATAAGCAAGGCTGAAGGCTCGCGCTCCGGCCTTTGTCTAGCTTTCTTGTGAGTCACCTTGACATTACTATGAAAGCCCTAAGTCAATTGCAAGGAAGAGCTTTCCGTTGCAATTGGCGTTTGAGCTTGAGATATACCGCGATTGCACCCTGTTGGTTACTATCTAGACATACACTAAGCAGGCCAGCTTTCGGCCGGCACCAAGATTCAACAGCATCGGATTTCCATCACCCAACCTTGAGAATATCGAGCAACGCAAGATTTACAACAAGAGCGGCCATTATGTCCGATAAAGCGCAGGAAGCGGGCGAAAACCAGGCTTCTTCGGTGGATCCCGCGCCTGCACCGGGTGAGGAAACGAGCTCGGTAGACGTGGCAGGTGGAAGGCCTGGTGGTGGTGTAGTGATGGTTCATGGAGATATTTTTGCGGCGCCGGCGAATTCTGTGCTCATTCGTAAGTTCCTAATCCCTAATGAGTATATAGAAGTTGCCCTAGATGTATCATAATTTTTCTTGTTTGAGATATTTATACTGATGCCAAATGATGATTTAGATGCATGTAATTGTCAGGGATCTTGGGGTGCTGGGATTGCGCTTGCCTTTAAGCAGCTGGTATGTTCGACATTGAGGTCACAATCTGGATCGATTGATAGAGGAAGTACTAACATATGATTATGTATCCATGTAGTACCCAGCAGCATACAGAATCTACAACTCTCACTGCACCAGCAGAACAAACCCTTCAGCTCTACTAGGAACGGCTTTACTAATCCCACCTCAACCTACCGATCCGGGGAGTCACTGGATCGCATGTCTGTTCACGTCGGTGCATTACGGGCGAAGAGTCGGGACTCCGGAGGATATACTTGAGAATACGGCGGATTCGTTTGAGTACCTGTTGAACCTTGTGGAGAATGTGGAGAAGGCTGGCGGGAGGGTTGGGGAGTTTCATGCTTGTAAGATTAATAGTGGACGGTTTGGGGTCGAGTGGGAGAGGAGTAGGGAGGTTTTGGAGGGGAAGTTGGAGGGGGAGGGGGTTGGGAGGCTGGTTTTTGCTTATGAGTTTGAGGAGGAGGTGGGTGCGGGGAGTGGTAGGGGTGGTGGTAGGGGTGGCGGGCGTGGGAGGGGACGTGGGAGGGGTAGAGGAGGGGGTAGAGGATGGGGTAGAGGGATGGGAAGTTAGATCTATAGAGCGGTAGCAGGGCTTCGGTCTTAGGCTACTACCTATAGGTACTTACTTACTTGCTTAAGTGCTTAGGCTAGGTAGGGAGACGGTTTATTCGATTGTTCACAATTTTAATGATAATCCATTAGAGGGCTCCATAGTTATCATTGTTATTCCGTTCACTTCGTGGATTCAAACTACTCTATCGAAGACTATAAAATCTAGTGACCGCCAGGCCCCACAGAGGTAATCACTGCTCCCGAAGGGTCCGAGGGCTCAGGGACAGGAGGTATCTCCCGCTTCCTAAGACGGCGGAATAGTTGGCCAATAGCCGACTCATCAGTGATATCGTCCAAACGTCCCGTGAACTGGCCCGAGAACTTAAACGAAGCCAGATCGATCTCGACCCAAGGATGGTACGGAAGACATTTGCAATTCTGTCGGCGAGTACCCCACCCTTCCGTGATAGTCAGGGGGCGACTTTTATGACACTCCCCGCAAAAGTCGGCGAGCGGACACATTATGCAGTGGTAGAACTTGATACCCAGTGGCTGTGAGCAGGAACCGCATTTTGATACCGAATAGCCGCATTTTACCCTCAGAGTGAAGAGGTAGAGTGCGTAGAGGGTTACACCGTCCCTTACGCGGTCGAAGGTTGTCAATGATGAGACATACGTATGAGCACCTTGTAAGCGTACCGTCGTACGAACTATTGGCATGCGTTCGGTGAGGTTGAAGTAGTGCTGTGAGAGGTGGTATAAAAGAACCGGGTCGTCTAGAAGTTCGGTATGATGCTTTTCTAGGATATAAGCTCTTGCTCTGGAGGTGACCAGTGAGGAGTATGCAGTCATTGGATCGAATTTTAAGGAGGTCGAGAGTACAATCGAGGGTGGCCCGGTAGTATCCTGGACCATTATTTGTTCCTGAATTACACTCCCGGTACAGAATCTGATCCAGTCCGCTGTTGATAGTCCGCAAAGCTCCAACCGAGGTAGGTTGGCGCCGAGGGATAACAGGGTTCCCGCGCAGTCGAGGTGACCGCGCGTGGCGGCGAGGAAGAAGGGTGACCCGATTCTGGACATCTTGTTGACGGCGTCCCTCATTCGAACTCGACCCTTGAACTTTTTGGAGAATTCAAAGATGTTTTCCCATCTTCCGTTAGCTGCGGCTTGCGCGATCGGGGTGAGGCCGTACACGTTGCAAGAGGCGAGGAGTTCCTCCAGGATATTCGTGGGCGCGGACTGGATGACATTGAAGAAAATTTCCGCGCGGGCACTGTCCAGCTCCAGGGCTATGTGTAAAATACTGTTCCCATCGTCGGTCCTCAGTGCCCAGAACTTATCGTCTCTTTGACAGAGCTCGAAATATGTGGTTAAGACTCCGGAAGAGCTGTTCAGCATCTCATTGAGGGCGAACTTGCTGGCTATCGTGGAACCAGGTGAATAGTAGAGTGAAAGTGTGTCGATGAGGTTCCATTTCTCATTGATCAGTGCTAAAGCGAGTGGGCTGTAACCATATCTATCGTGACTACAGACATCCATCGACGACATAATCTCCAATAATAGGTCGACCGTTTCCAGGTTTCCTGATAATACTGCGTGGTGGAGTGGAAGGAATCCTCTATTGTCTCTCCGAATCAGGTGGTTTTTGAGGTCGGGAAGACTCATCAGCAGTTTGTTCACCTCAACGGGGTTCCCACGGCCGGCGGTATCGTGCAAAGCGGTCTCGTGTGGCTCTCGGACGCCACCAAAGATTCCATATTCTGGATTCAATTTCGACGCTAGAGTAGCCAATTGCAAGCGAAGGGTCATGGACGTCATGGACTGGTGTGAGTGGTTGGCGCGGCTTAACAATAAGGGACCCCATTGCTTTAAACCTTCTTCAAAACATCTGAAAGTGACAGGCTGTTCGCAGTCGTTGAACGAGAAGGCCATTTTATTGGCCGGGCCGCGTAGGTACTCGAGAGCATCGATATCGCCCCCGTCAATGCCTCTTTGGTTCATATCCTCCTGGGCCAGGTACCCGATTCTCTCGTAAAGGCCCTTGATAACCAGTTGCCTGGACAGATTGTCCAGATCCCTTTCCTTACTCAGTCGCGCTAGTCTCGCTGAGAACCAACCTTCGGTGTCTGAATTAGACGCTAAAGCCTCGTTTTCCAGGTCGTATCCGTCGATCCTAGCTTGCAGTTTGCGAAGCGTATCATGGACTATTTGCAGCTCTTCGGCCAGATAAGGCAGATGGCGTGTCGAAGGCTTCTTCGCAAGGATATCTCTCAAGGACACGATCTCTGCAAGGTCTTTCGACATCTTTATTTGGAAGTACATCCTTAACTCCGCAGCCGCGGTGGTTTTCCGAAGCGGTATGTTCTGAAACAGCATCTGGTTCTGAATTTGCAACAGAACCGGTGAGATCGAGTGTCCATCTTTAAGAACCAGTTCAAGAACATTCATTGCCGAGTCTTTCCCATTATGAGAATGACAAAAGTAGTTCCCGGGGTGTTCAAGAAGTCTCCAGTTTGCGATACACCTTGCTTCAATATCGGTGTCGATTCTTTCCGCCTCTGAGAGTTGTTCCCACATTGTCGTGACAATACTGGTTTTCCGTAAGGCAGCCGTTCCGCATATCGCCTGGAAAAGCGGGAGGTATTCTGCGGTGAAGGCCGGTGTTTTGTAGTCCGTGATGGGTTGGAAGATTAGAATCTCGTGGATGGGGACGGTCCAGTTTATCTTCGTGAGAAAATCTGCGATTTCGTGGAGTGTGTCGGCGTCTTTTCTAGTTTTGTGGCCGAAACCCGGGGTATCGATTAAGTAGACGTTGGTGGAGGTATCGAGTTCGCAGCGGTATATTGTCGGTTCCTCGGTGGCTGAAGGCAACGTGCAACGATAGTTTAGTATAACATCTAGATCAGTCAACATGGTGGTTAAAAACTAACATGAAATTTTGATCTCTCCATTTTCGGGCCGTGAGACAAATCCCCATGGACGCTCATCAACTCGTAGGAAATTTTTATTGTCGGTACAGTGCGAGATAAAAGTCCTACGGATAGTGCATCAATTTTAGTTCAATATCCCGTGCTTTCTAATCTTCTTTGGTTGAATTCTCGCAATCCAATTATTTCGGATTGATATTGTTTATGAAAATCACATACGTTTTGCCAGAACCCGACGGCCCTAGTAAGAGAATGAAAATGTCCGAATCGCGCGGCCCGAGTCCATCTCTGAAATCTTCGGGCGGAAGAGCCGACTCGCCGGGCGCGTCGTCCACCGTCGGAAGATCCCCCTCACGAGTGCTGCCGTGTGTCTGCTCCATGGTCGGAAAGGATCCAGAATCAAGTACTCAAAACAACAAACAGTAATATATGTGTTCCGGGTTTTCGGTATACAAGTGATTCCCAAATATATGGGCAACCGGCCTTTTTCTACTCCACCATCAGAATGGATCGAGGGTGTAGAGTATATATCGGAGTCATGGTTGGCGAATTCTCCTGGCTTGGATCCTGTCACTTACACTTGCCCAGGTGCCAACAGCGTGCAAGGATGCAGCCGTTAATTCATTGATCCCTCGTAGGACAGAAGGATGTGGCCCCGCATGCGTCTCTGTCATCTTGGCGTGCATAAATCGCATTTGCAATCTAGAAACTCTCCACAGAAGACGTATTCCGTGGCGTTTGATGCGTGTTCGGGACTCATAACCGCAGCTTTTACCGATCCAAGTTGTCGCAATAATCGATATCGAGAGCAAAGTCCGAGGAAAACCGACTAAAGAGGGGTACTCAAGATATCCTAGTCTGCGTTGACTCTGTGGTAATTTCCGGCTGTCATTTTCCTTTTCTGACTAAGCGACAGCTCGCAGTTCGGAACTAGCCGAGAATTGTCTTCAAACTTTTCAACTTGCACGGGTCCACATTGATATCTCCACCAGGCCTGTCGACAGCTCCCATAGCTCCTGAAGCTCTACAGATATAGAATCTCTATCGATTCCTTTACCGTCGGGAGACTTATCTAATACGCCATGGTATGAATCTCACCGTACTCTGCCATTTGCAAGCTCCAACTGACCAACTAACCCCCAGGCACCGACCAAAAAACGCACCTCGATCCGCGCCAAAGCTGCCTCCCGCTCCAAACCCACCACCAGCTTCGCCGACCTCGGTGCCGCCTTCTCCGAAGACGCGAATACAAGTAGTACCCCTCAACAGACATCCTCAATAGACCCCACACGGACCTACCAACCCACCAAACGCGCCAAAAGGGTCGCAAAGCACTCATCCTTCCGACACCGCGTCGCTTCCAAAGGACTCACCAACTCCTCGGGGATCAAGAAGAAAGTAAAACGTTCCCGCGGGAAGGAAGCTAAATCCCGTGGGAAGCTGGTTACCTCTCTCTCAAGTCTTGCGGACGCATTACCCGATTTTGAAGGTTTTGGAGACGATGACGGTGCGGTCGACGGTGAAGGAAGCAGTATCCAAGCCGGTAATAAAATGATCGGAATACCGGGCTTGAGCGACGTTAATATTACCATTGCGAGAACTAGGAGTGGGAATATCGCGCAGGAAGGGCTACCGAAGAAGATGAAGAGTTTGGGGACTAAACGTGGGATGGGGAAGAAGAAGGAGAAGTTGGAGATTGCGGAGAGGGATAGGTTTCAGAAGAACGTAGCGGTTATGATGGGAGACGAGAAGTTCGGGTTTGGAACTGCTAGCAATACGGTGACTGAAGGAGACACGGCCGCTGGTGGGGCCGGAACATCTGCTGGTGGAGCCGCCTCAGGACTGCAGGCTCTGCGGGCTTTTATCAACCGAAATATGGCGATCCAGAAAGCCCTGTAGATTGTCCTATACTAGCGAGGGGTTCCAGGAAGGGAGCGGTTCATGTTACGCTTGTGTACTTAGCGGGTCTTTGGAGTTCCGGCGTGTTTGAATAGATATTCAGAGGTTCTGCATATACATACTCATGATCAGTCGAAATGATATACCGTTCACTCATTCATTAACCCATCCACTCATCATTCCCAGGTAAACGAGATGCCCGTTTTATGGGACACGTCGAACCCGACTCCCCAAGTATCCTAAATTAATTACAGTATAAACGAGGGTATCAATATTTTTTCCAATCAGAACCAGTACCTCAGAAGGAACGACCCCGTAAAAGCGGGGCCAGACAGAACCTTCAACAGAATACGCCTTGTGACTCCTCCATTAGACTCCATAGCAAGACTTTTGGCATATGCCTCCCGTACAAAACAACAGAAACAATCAGGGTTCCTCGTCGAAAAGCGAGGCCCCGATTGGTCAGAAGAAAAAAAGGCGATGCAGACTAATCCTCCTCCATCGGGACTCTCAAATCAATCTTCTTCCCATCCTTCCCAGCCTGCTCCTTCATTATCCTCCTCCTCAGCATAAACCACTCCCTCGAAACCCAACTCGTCTCCTTCCCAATCCCACCGTCATCCGCCGGATTCCTTACAAGCCAGAACTCCTCCCCGTCATCCGACCACATCACTTCCACTTCCCCCTCTAACCGTTCATCGTCATCTTCACCTTCGTCATCCTTCCCATCATCACCATCATCCAAAGCCACACACCCTCCCATTTCCAAATCAGCCTCCACCATATCTCCAGGATACAACCCAGCTCCTCTAAAGCTCCTCGTCTTGATAACCACAAACCTCTGAACCTCACCCTGAGCACTCCCCAGCGGACCATCCCTCACCAACGTTCTAAACTTATTCCCATTCCCAGATCCTGGTAGTTGATAAACCGGCGGCGATTTGTACGGTAAATTCGTCAACTCGTCCGGATCCTGGTAGTCGTCTGAATCCTCTTCTTCGTCTTCATCGTCGAAATCATCGGTTCCTTCGTCATCGGCGGCGTCAGAGGAGGAATCGTGGGTTAAATGCGCGCTGGCCCAGTATTGCTCGACGAGGAGGGAATTCCTGGCCGAATGTGCGGTTCCGTGGTCGTATTCTCCTCCTCTTCTTCCTTCTTCATCGTCATCATCGTCGAGGGAGCCTCGACTGCTGTGTAGGCTTGATCCGTTGGAGAGCGAAACGCCTCTTGGGATGAACTTGGGGGTTTCGTTCTTGTTATTGGCAGTGTTATTGTTATTATTTTTGGAGGAGGGAGCGAAGAGTTCGGACTTTTGGAGGTAGGCGATCAAGTAGGAGGGCTGTTTAAGCTTTGGAGGTTGTGTGGAGGAGTGGGAGGGCGGTGGGAGGACCGTTGGATCGGTCATGGCGAGGTCGTCGGCCATGTTTGATTTGGAGCGGAGAGATAGCTAGTAGCTAAAGATGGTAGGAAGAATTGGATGTGAAGCAAAGTACGATTAAAATAAGAATAGAGATCCGTAGACTGCAGAGTCGTAGGTATTAAGGAATCCCGAGGCCGAAGGGATCGATGGGACGGTAGCTGATGCGGGTGGGAGAAAGCCAACGAGAAAGGCTGGCCGGGCGGCCGTTCATGTTTTATACATTTCGTTACGTTTTTTGGCTTTGGCGGCCGCTGCCCGCCACGCTGCCCTGAACGGAACTCAAATAGGGAAAAAGAAAAAGAAAGAAAAAGAGCTCGGGCGAATCTGCAAATCCGCTCGCGGGAAAGGCCACTGTAGGAAATCCCAGATACGGAGTAGGCTATCATGCTACGGAATATCACAGGAGGAGCTCGAGCATTCATCGACTAGTTTTTTCATATGTAGAACGCCTTGTCGGCACTGCGGTGGGCTGGCTCCGATAGTCTATCATCGTCATGATGCACGCAATCGACTGTGCTACCATTTCATAACTGGCGCTTCAGATGCCACTCCGGTTATCCCATGGCACCTGTATAGTAGGTACTTATGTATGTATATTTGTCTTTTCCATCCCTTCGACTGGGGGCTATTCACAAAGTTTTACTCAGGAGAGTGGTTATTTTAGTTTCCAAAGATAGAAAAGGAACCAGAAAAAAAAAAAAGTGATTGAACAGGGCGGGCTTGTTAATATAAGTATATGACAGTTAAAAGGAGGAAGAGGAGGCGTAAAAGAGGAACGGTTGGACGAAAAAGAAGTTTCTAGTATTCACAGTGTTTATTTTTGGGGTCCACCGGTGGCGGTTCAGTGGAGATCCTTTGGTGGCGAGTAGACCTGTCATTTATCAAACGATCGTTAACACGCAGTCTTCAAGATTATCTTATCGCTGTGCTTGTGGGATTAGGAGAACTTACGATCTTCCTCGTCTTCAGTGGAGCCCACTTGTACTTCTTGATCCAGATGCTGAGCGCCAACATGATGGTCGTGATGGTCAGAACCTTCATACCCATCTTCTTGCGCTCGTCCATCTCTGGTTCGGCGGCCCAGTTCAAGAACTCGACAACGTCTTTGGCCATCTGCGATGTGGTCGCTGGGGTGCCATCCTCGTACTCAACGACACCGTCGTAGAGGACACGGGCCATGGCGATACCTGTAAAATAAAAGCCTCGCATAAGCACAGTTCCGTAATTCGAAACACCAAGAATGAAAAGAGTTAAGTCTACCTGTTCCAGGGAAGTAAGGGTTGAAGTTCATGCCGGTTGCAACGGACGCGCCAGCTGGAGGCTCATCCGGATAACCAGTCAGGAGCGAGAAGATGTAATCGCAACCACCGTGACGGGCCTTGACGATCAAACTCAGATCTGGCGGCAAAGCACCCCCGTTGGCAGCACGGGCGGCCTCGTCGTTGGCATAAGGCGAAGGAATGTAGTCCGACAGTTTACCAGGGCGCTTCTCAATGTCGCCGTTGTCGTTTGGTTCGTCGTCGTACTCGCATTCTTCAGCCATGGCTTTGGCTTCATCGACGGTGTGGGAGACACCGACGAGAGAACGCCATGGGACACGGGAGAGGGAGTGGCAGGAGGCGCAGACTTCACGGTAGACTTGGAAGCCACGGCGGAGGCTGGTGGGAAATGATAGATTTAGCAATTGGCCTGCAAAGACGGCGGAATCAGGTGGAATACTCACGCCTGGGCATCGAATGTGGTAAGGAGCCCTTGATGAACCCACGGGTACTTGGTGGGGTGGAGACTACATCGAACCCGAAGCGATATCAGCACATGGACTCTATATATATTCCGGATATCCGGCCAATTGCGACCACAACTCCATGATATCCAATTGTATCGCTCTCAAGGTTAAGAATTCGGTGCCGTACCCTTCTTCAGCCGGTGTCAAGGCATGTACTGTCGGTCCGTACTGATAGAAATACCATCCCGAGGAAGCAATAGCCGCAGCGGTCGCAACATATGCCGCCGCCGTTAGACCGGGCTGCGAAGCTTCGGAGCCGGCTTTCGAAGCATCGGTGGCATTTCTCTACAAGGCGATGTTAGCCAATTGGAGCTGGGATGTACCGATATCCGAGAGGGTATGCCCCTCGGAGGGGAGCATGGGGCGGGTGTGTAGATATATACCCGTATGGTCTGTCGGATGGGAAGGGATTTGGAGAACCGCGAGGCCTGACGGAGACAGTTTCGCGAGAACATTGTGACTGAAGGTAGGCGAGTAAAGGGAACCGGGGATCGAAGAGGTCGGAATGATATTGAGGGAGTCGGCCGCAGCCTGGATTGGAGGAAGCCGGCGAGGTCGAAGTGGGATGGGATATGTTGGAGGGCCTCCAATTGGGTGTTGACGTTCGTTTGGTATGAAGTCAGTCCACACTGTTTTCGCCCTGCAAAATTCACTCGGCCAGGTTTGGCTTGGAGGGGTCAACTTTAGCCGACCCAGTTACAAATCGGCCGCTGTGATTGGCTGGGCGCCGTTGACTTTATATCATGGACCCGAATATATCGAATATCGAGTAGATGCGGGATGCTTTGCAATTGAATATAACATCGATATCTTAAATTTATATAAAATACTGCGGGAGGATATAGCCGGTGAACGTTCAGTGAGTGGGGATAACTTTTGGATTTCTATATTATCACGCATGCTATCTATGATATCCGTAGAATCGCAAGACTGGAACCGGGACTACCCGAAGCATCGACATTGCGTAGAAATTGAATGAATATGAGGGCGAGAATGAGAATGCGCTCCGATTCGAATACGATCGATCACTCTCCGTTGACGTCGTTGGCCTGCTTGCTGAGCAGCTCTCTTCTCTCCTTCACTGCGTTCGCCAGAACATCAAGAACGGCCACCGTATCATCCCATCCCAGGCAACTATCTGTGATACTGACGCCGTACTTGAGTCCCGCTCTTCCTTCTTCCGGTACCTTTTGGTTCCCTGCACCGTATTGAAGCGTTAGTTTTTAGGAAAGTGTTCAAACCGTCCGATACTGGTGCTGGAAAAGTACTCACCCTCGTTGATATTACTCTCGATCATAACCCCCATAATCGCTGTCTCCCCGGCGGCCAATTGCTCAGCAATGGCATTCGCAACCTTCGGCTGGTTCCTGAAGTTCTTCTCCGAATTTCCTATGCGAATAATCAGCACGGATGCATTCCGTCGACCCTTGTTATGGAATAATATGTGTATCTCACCATGGCTGCAGTCGACCATCAGATGCCCCTGCGTATTGGCCTTCCGCAGCTTCTCCTTCACAGCGGCGATGCTCTTCGCATCATAATTCGTTCCAGTCTTCCCTCCTCTCAAGATCACGAAGCAATCATCATTCCCAGTGGTACCGACGATAGCGACAACACCCGGCTTCGTGACCGAGAGGAAGTGGTGTTCACCTTTCGCACTTTAACCAACTGTCAGTACATTCCAACCCCTCTAAAAAAAAAAAAGAAGGAAATCTCCGTTCACGGAGCGGACGGAGTACATACGCTCCAATAGCGTCGATGGCAATATCCAAGCTCCCGTCGGTCCCGTTCTTGAATCCAACTGGGAAACTCAGCCCACTGGCCAACTCTCGATGCAACTGACTCTCCGTTGTTCTGGCCCCAATAGCGCCAACACTCAACAAGTCGGCCAAAAACTGCGGGCTGATAGTATCCAACAGCTCAGATGCAATCGGCATTCCCTTCTCCGTCAGCCTGACAAACAAGTTTCTTGATATTCTCAGCCCCTCGTTAATCCGGAAGCTACCATTGATGTCCGGATCGTTGATCAGACCCTTCCAACCAACCGTTGTCCGTGGCTTCTCGAGATAGGCGCGCATAACAATGAGGAGCTCATCCTTATGTTTCTCCTTCTCTTGGAGGAGACGGTCGCAGTAGACCAGAGCCGCTTCCGGGTCATGGATGGAGCACGGGCCAACGACGACGAGTAGACGCTTTTTCGGGTCCTGCCCGTGGAGAAGTTGGACGGCCTCTTCGCGGCCTTGTATAACGGTGTCTTTCGAGGCTGGTGTCTAACGGCGTTGTTCGCAGAATCGTCAGTCCGTGGTTCGATGAGAAAGGTATTAAATAGGCTCGACGTACTTGGGGAACCTCAGATTGCAGCAAATCCGGCGGTGTCAACGGATTGTCTTGAAGTAAAAACCAGTCAGCACCTCCGCCTTGTCTGGTACAAATACACCCAGTCCGGGCATCTGGACAAGGACTAGGAGCGAATCCCGGCCCTGCGATATCGTTTCGGAAGACGTACATCCTCGAACTAGTGTTTCCCCCCAAGCCCATCGATATCCAGTTAGCAATGATTTTTAACCAGAAAAACTTCAAGCCGTGTGTCATGCTAGACTTTAAACAGAAGGAGATGTATGACGGATTGAATAAGCTATACTCACTTCTCCAATCTTCAGAGTTGGTCTTATCCCCAACATGCGTATTTTTAAAGTGGAACTAGTATTGGACCCGATTGCCAGAACGTTAGTTACTCTGCAGCGTTCGACTTGGTCAAGTTATATATAGAGTTTGAATTTTATCGCGTTGTAGCACGACGCAATTGGGCGAGCATTGGACGGGAGAAAAGAGGAAGGACGTATCCGTACAGTAGCCATTATGCCTGCTCACAGTGATAAAACCGTACACTGAGTAAGGACGAAACCGTTAACGGTCGATGATGGTGAAGACGTAAACGACGCCGGGTTGATGATGCTTATGCCGATTAGCGGTTGCTGCAGGTATCTGTTGGATAATGAAAATGTGGAGGGTTGGAAATTCAAGCAGAGCCAGTCGCCAGTTTAAAAAAAATCGGAGCCTGAATGCGCAGAATCGACCAATCCTTTGCACCGATGCAACAATGACTCGAACTAACTCTCACCGCCATAAAAAAAAGTCCTTTTGGCCTCCTATACCCGGACCACCTCGAGCTAGGGCCAATGGACCGAATAGCCAATGGCCAACAGCCTATAACCATGGCCAATGTGGGCGAACCAACCGACAAACGTGGGGCCAAGCGGCGGATCCTCCACTTTCGCTGCATCGGAAGGTTCCCCATTTAACTCCCCGCCGGTATCGCAGGGGTCTGCATACTAAGCTTGAACTCATGAAGGAAACTAATATCTGTATAGTATACAGTGTGTAGTATATGTCATTATTATCATTACTTCTATTCGTCCGCATAAGGACGTCGTATAAAAAGGTATTTAAGTACTGGAGCCATGTAACCAAGTCACGCTCATCAAGTCATGCTTGCTAGTGTCTCCAAGCCAAAGATGAGTTCCAAACCGTTCGAGACCTTCCTGCTTCAATTCATCCAAGGTTGGCCCCCTCCTGTAGACTCTCTTACCATCTTACTATCTCTTCTTGCCTACAACCTTGACAACCGCGGACCGGATCACACCTCCCGCTTTCTCGCAATCCTTCTTACTAAACCCAGTGGATACGTAAACCTTGATGACCATGGCTGGGTTCCAGCCAAACCACTTTGGTCCCTTGGACATTCCCGGTGGCACAGCTATCCTCTTCACTCTAGTGACTAGAACACCGTTGGCTAGGCACTCGTCCACGACATCCTGCGCAAGTCTGTCTTGCTCATCATCCGTCATTTCCCGCTTTCCGTTCAATGCAATAGAAATCGTCGGGCTGATGAGTGAAGAGGTGATAGTAAGGCTATCAGTCTTGGCCAGTGTAGCATGGAAAGTCTTGATGTTTTCACGGAGCGGGGTGATAAAATTCTCCGGGTTCTCTCGGAGCATCTTGATGACTTCGGAGACGGTGGTGGCGAGCATGGCGGGCAGAGCAGCAGAGAAAACATAGGCGAGACCAGAGATACGTTGGTGGTGGACAATTTCCTTCGATCCACAGCAGAAACCGCCCCCTCCAACGAAGGTAGTAGCAAGCGTACCAACAATCATATCAACATCAGTGGCAGGTAGGTTGTAGTATTCAGTCAGGCCGCGACCAGTGTTCCCAACAACACCGAAGGAGTTCGTTTCGTCGAGGATGAGGCGGTACTTGTACTGGAACTTGAGTTTCACCTAACCGTCACATGAATAGTTAGCGTTATCCCTTTCATCGTGCGTAACCTCAATTAACTCACAATTGTACCCAAATCGGCAACATCACCACCGTCTTCGAACAAGGCCTCGGTGACAATAAACCTTCGGGTCAACTCTCGCCCTCTGTATTCCCTGTCGACCTTCTTCAAAACCTTCTCCAGATCTTCCATGTCGTTGTGCTTATACCACCGGATTGTGCTTCTGCTGAGCTGCAAGGCCTTCTGGGTAGCAAAATTACACTTTTCGTCCGCAACAATGATATCTCCTCGCTTCGCAAAGGCTGGAATTACAGCACTGATAGTGCTGAAGGCCTGAGCGTATATGATACATGCTTCGGATCCGATGAATTCGGCAATATCTTGTTCGCAGTCCATGTGCACATCCTGAGTTCCGTAGAAGCCAGGGGGTCCGCAGGGGCCGACACCATAGATTCGAAGAGTAGAGATCGCGGATTCGGCGAGAGCGGGCTGGCTGGCGAGGTTGAAGAAGTTGGTAGATGCGAGATTCGTAACGGTTCGTCCGTTGGTAAGTTTAACCTTCGGTCCAGTGGGTCTAACTTTCACCGTCAGCAAGTAGATTACATATACCAGTAAGCCGAGAGAATAGAGTAATACCCTGCAATGATGGGTGTCTTGTCAATCTGCTCCTGCTCAAACTCCGTAAGAGAAGCAACCAACGGTTCCGGTGTCCAGTCCTCGATCAATTCATCAACTTCCTAGAGAACCCGAGTCGTGTGAGCAGTGGTTTTCCAGCACAGCATCCGATAGGACATTCATTGCCGAACATACATCAGGCCGAAGCTTAACAAAGTTCTTCTTCTGGGTCGAGTACTTCGGCGCCAGCAAGTACTGTATCGCAAAAATAACCAAACACAGCTCAATCACGGATCGTGCCGGATCGTGCTGGTATGACATTTTGATGTACCGGGTCAGGATGGCAGAACCGGGAATCCGGTGGAATTGTACGATCGCCATATCCCGGATCGTGATAAGAAGAGCGAGAACGTCCTGGTAGTCCATGTTGAAGATCTGGGAGGGTGATGAAAGTGGAGAGGACGTCATGTTGGCGGTCATGATTGGGAAAAGTGAGGAGGACACCTTGGGAAGTCGACAGCCGGCTAAGGGAAAGTGTGAAGGTTTTAAGGAGGAAAAGGGAAGTCGAAGCTTCGGCAAGAAGCGTGGCCGGCTTGGCGCAGAATAACAACAACCACCAAAACACCACAGCTGATTCTTGCATCCTCGGATTCCCACGGATTATATTATAGATATTGACTGGGGTCTATTAAATACAACAAAGGTATTATGGTATTGGGTCAGTATAGCGGAAACGTTTTGTCGACCTTTCTCGACCACTCCCACAGTCCTCCCTTGACATCCTTTATGACATTGCCTCTTGCCAAACCACTCCTTTTGAGCCTTTGGACAGCTATCCGCGAGTCATTCCCAAGCCTGCAAATGAAATATATCGGCGTCGATGTATCCCTGGGTAGCCAAGATGGTATGGGCACTGCTACTCTGTCTTCCGTATCTGTTCCATCCTTCTCCGGCGCCGTCGGTAATGTTAGAATTGCCGTGATCGGAACGTCTAGATCTTATTAGCCAGGCCAATGCGAGTCCGCCCAAGATTCTCGGTTTCTTACTTATACTGTTCTCCAGAGCACACATTCCAAACTGAACCTCGTCTCTCACATCGACCAGCAAACCTCCTTCTTTGTTCTCGCGCAGTTTGTCGTATTCTTCCACGCTTATAACCTCATCCTTCGTCAGTGGCGGATACTTCCCACTTCCTTTCCCCCCACAGAAAGCTACATAATCGAGCGATCCATTCTTCATAGATTCCTTCGTGATCGTAGCAGTAGATGAGCAAGCCTGACAGGTCTTCCTCTTGCCGAGCATTCTGATTGTCCTGAACGGCGTGTCCGAAAATGCGGAGTATATCGTCATATAAAACTTCCTTTGCTCAGGGGTCTCCTCCTTTTTCGCCGGATCTTTCGCATCAACCGGCCGTATATCGGGAGACAAGTGAGCCGGCTTCCGCCGTTTCTTCTTATCAGCTTTCGAAAGTAAAACTTTCAGAGCTTCAGTCGACATCAAAACCCCCATAGCACCCACAACCGGTCCCAACACACCGCCTTCCCCACAGCTCAATACTGACTCCGGTGGCGGTGGCCTCGGGAAGACACATCTGTAGCACGGCCCTTCGCCTGGTGGGCTATTTAGGACAACCAGTTGGCCATCCGATCTCAATGCCGACGCGGAGACCAAGGGCTTCCCGAGCAGCACACACGCATCCGATATCATATACCTCGTCTGAGGCGAATCCGTACAGTCGAGTACGAGATCGTACTTCTCCAGCGTCTCGAGGGAATTCTCAGGCGTTAAAGCATAATGATGTGCAACGTATCTGGGATTCGGATTGATCCGCTTCAGAGACGAGATTATAGACTTGACTTTTGGCTGGCCGACCTTTTCAACACTGTGCATTATTTGTCTGTGTAGGTTCGACGGTTCGACGAGGTCATGGTCGACGATTCCAATAGTACCGATACCCGCACCGGCGAGATAAGCCCCAGCTGGGCAGCCTAGCCCTCCAGCGCCAATCAGCAGCACTTTTGACCGTTTGAGCTGCAACTGACCTAGTCTTACATTAATTATATTCTCAAACAGCATTTCAAATATGTAGATAGTGATATACCATACCATCGAGCCCAACTTCCGTCATAATCATCTGCCGGCCATACCGGCGAAATTCGTCTAGATCAAGCTTCGTTGCCTTGTCATCCTGGTCTTGTGGGGTATGAGATTCATCGTCGTCATCCTCATCAAAATCCACTGCGTGTGCCGAGTGCCCATTCGAGGTTGCAGTCGTCCCGCTGCGATACTCCGCAAGCTCTCTCTCAAGCTCCGCTATCCGTATTCGTAGATCGAGGTTTTCGGATCCTAGCGAAAACTTCTCCATGGTGTATATTTTTAGATTGCGCACCGGGAGAACCGTTTATTCGATCTCTTGGTGCGAACCTGGATGTTTTAAGTTTTTTTGGTCTTCCGCCCTGTCGCAATGGCGCAAACTTAGCTTAAAAGATTCAATTCAGAACCGAATCACGCCAACCAGACGGTGGATTACCTTTTTATAGACAGCGTACTAGCGTTTCGACACGCATTCGCAGTCTTTCGACGTAACGCGGGCGCTAACAGAACAACGAAATCCCCTGCTGTGGTCGTTTAGCTCTCCTGTTGTCCTCCTAGTACCAGAGTCCGGTACTTCTCGGGATCCAGCAAAATCCGTGCAGTTGCTTCTTCGAAAACTCGGCGTGGCACTTTAACGCTTGCAGGCTTTTTGCTTGTGTCACCGATTGACAGTGTGGTATTTTGGACAACACAACGCAAACTCTAGGCGATCTGGAATGGCGGCCGCTGAGGCTTCGGAACTTCAGCCCCTCCTATTACCGAACCATCCGTCGTTTACGACAGATGACCCTCTAGGATTTTCGGATGCAGATGTTTACCCTACCCCGGTCTATCCGATTCTTGAAGCTCAACTCCTCAGCAAACTTGAATCTGTTGATGAAGGCATTCCCTCACAACCCCTAGCCAACGAATTCGTTTCCGCAATATCTGATCTTTCATATACCATTCATAACCTTCCGGATCCCAATCTAAATATATTAAAACACTCTATCACTTCCCGAAAAGACTCTCCGGCGTGTATAAAATCAATTATCCATCCCGCATCAAGCTTACCCATACTGTTTCCATCAGGATCACTGCCTCCTCTCGCAAACGGAGAAACGAGGGTATATACAAAATCACATCTACTATCCATCCTATCACATCAACTGCTCTCAACCTTACCGTCCCCGAAATGGAACAACTGGGGTGGCGTAAACCTTACGTCGTGGTACTCAGACGCCGACGGTAATCACGAGCCAAAGCGAACATACACTAACGCTACGCTGGACTACTTCACGCAATCCACAACATCCCAATCTTCAGAATTCAACTTCCATCTATGCCACAACCCTTCTCTCCCCTCATTGACCGTAAAAACCCCACTCATCCCTCTGAATATTCTGGAACTCCCAAATGAATCAGACTTTCCAGCAACTACACTCCCAACTGACAACTTCCACACAACTTATATCATATCCTCGCACAAACTTGTCGGACATGGTCCTTCGGCAACCCAAGAAGAGCGAATACTTGCCAGCCTACCCGAACTTCTCCCGGTCTCCACATTCACGCCCCCGTTAGAAGATAACACCGCTCTGGCAGTTACAGCTTCCGCAGATAATGGGTTTATACCTACCATAACATTCACAGGGCACGGTAGAACCGCTCGGGTAGATACCAGCTATAACCGCGAAGACTATGAAGGTCCTCATACGGAAAACAGAATCCGGGTCAATTCTTTCCTGTTTCTTAATGCGACGGAGCTGGATGCCATTGATGTCCCAGAGGTTAACGATGGAAAGCGAATTTTACCGGATTTTTTACCAGATATGCTGGAGAAGGACTTGTTGAAAGCGTATACCGGGTTCTCTGGTATATTCGGTTCTCAGGCAAAGCAAGATGGGAAGAATCAAAGAATAGTAGCTACCCCGTGGGGAAGCGGCGCCTTTGGCGGTGATATCAGGGTTAAGTTGTTGATACTGTGGATTGCGGCCAGTTTTGCGGTTGCGGCTTTGGATGGTGGGCAACATGAGCTAGTGTTTTTGGTGAAGCAGTTTGTGATCGATACCAAAGAGATAGGGTGGAAGGAGATGCTCAAGAAGGTTCAAGAGAGTGGAGTTGGGGCGGACGACTTATGGAGGGCCTTACTAGAGGTGAGAAAGGAAGGGACGGTGACCGTTTTGGAGGATCTTGTGAGTGCTTTAGGCTTAAGCGCCCGGCGCACGTGGTGATATAGTTGCTACTCAGAACGCATCTGGAAATCAAATCCAACTTGTATACGTAGTTGAAGCATATGTAAATAAATTTTAGAGGAGAATATATGATCATATGAATCGAGGTAAAATTGCCTTGTAAATCTTGTTTTGGGAATATCCCCGAAGGAAAAAAAAAGATGCCGTCCCGGGGCATTCGTAAAAAGTGAACGTCCCTTCTGGCCTGAAATAAACGCCAGGAAATGCCGTCCCAAGAAAATAAAAGCAACTTTTAGATCGCTTTTCACTCGCTATGCAGTTAAATACATTGTGGTATCAAGAAAATATAAGATAACAAATGAAAGAATCTAGAATTCTGTGGTATCCGTTTGTTAAAAATGGCGGACGGGGAACCGTGCTGGTGCGCTGCTACTAAGCTGAGGAAGAGCTGCAAACTTGACGGATTTTACCGGCTGGTTTCCGCCGGAAATAGAGAAACTGTATCCGGATTCTGTACCGTATACGCTCTCATCCCTCTGTTGGTGGGTTTTGCTGCTCATTGCACTCCTTGCTGGATATGCCGGTTTTGGGTATGTTGGCTGTTGTGGAAGCGGAGGAACGCCGGGAATAGACGACGGATTTGAAGACGCACGCGGTCTTCCCAAGCTCTCGCGAGAAGATTGCGGCATACGATAAAACGACACCCGAGCCTCCTCCATAGGTTTTGGTGGCTCTGGTTGCTTTTGGTGAGTATGATGGCTGCTGCTCCTAGGAGTCATATATTGAGGTTTTTGAAGACGGCCCCGGGAAGTTGAGCGGCGAGGGCCGCTCTCTGGAGCTGGGACAGGTGGTACTGTCATTGGTTCAGATATTGGATGATAACCATCCATTGAGGTATGACGAGTTTGCAGACCGTATGGGTTAGCCTGAACCGACCCACGATGCATTGTGTTATGCCACGATACGGCACGGGTTTGATCACTCTGATATGAGCCTTGTCTGATATGATAAGGAGTTGCCTTGGGTGGTTGTGGAAGGAATATCTGTTGGCTTGTTCGCAAGTTCGAAGCTGTTGGAACGAACTCTCGTGGTTGGTGCGGCAGAGGTTTTCGCTGTGGGATTTGCGTCTGAAGGAGATTCATAGACTCCTGTCTAGTCTCAGCGCTCGAGGGCTGAGAAGTTGCATTTTGCAAATTTTGCTCCGCTTGCATCGACATATGTCGCTTTTTATGTTGGCGCGAGTACCTCTGAAAAGTGTTATATTTCGGATGAGCTCTGTGCACGCGAGGATCTGGTGGGCCTAGGGATCCAGTAGAGTTCCTATCCGCTATTTTATTCGGAGGCGCAAGGCTCTGCGGCCGAGCGGAATGGATCTGCGGTTGTACCAGTCCTATCACCGCCTCGGTGCTATCGTTCCTTATCCTCCGTTCCCTTTGAATATACGTAGATGGCGACTTTGGAGAGGCGATTGCGGCAGCTGTTTCTATGTCCTGCTCACCAGGAGCAGCGGCGTTTAGACTTAGAGCTAGCCTTGAGCTTGTCGTGGAAGATCCGGAGCCACGAGACCTGGAGAATCCGGCAATCTCTCTCATGGAGGGACTTTGGAATCTTTCACTTCCGACTCTGTTCCATTGTATCGGTGCTGACTTGTATTTCCTTGCCCTATACCATCTTCTCCCGGGTCCCAAAATTGCCCATAGCAGTATCGGTACGAGAGCTGATAATATACCGATTAAAAACCAATGCCAGTTCGCATTCCAAAATATTTCAACCTGGGAATCTGCGTTTGGTCGTGCACTCGACGTTGGAGAAGGTAGAGAGCTGGTGAACGATGGTAGTGTCGAGGTTATAGGTATTGACTGCGAAAGGGTTCCAGAAGCATGAAATAGTATAATCGCACACGAGATTACCAGAATCCTCTGTGACATCGTCGAAGCCCAGAATAAAACGTGAGGAAGTTCCACAAGCCAGCGTGAAAACTCCCCGTCGAATAATTATATAACCCAAATACAACGTCGTAGCACTGTCGATACAACTTCCCTCCCCTCTTTTGACACCTGAATTCAAGTCAAGTTTAAAAGTATAAAATAGAAAAACTGGGGAAGACACGAGAACTAATCCCTCTCCTGGCGACACTGACAGCAACGTTATTGAATAAGGCTGACTGATCTTCAGGTTTTGTTTATATGAAACCACAGCGTATGAAGTTCTCCAGTGCTATTGGCCTGAGCCACGAGGTATGCCAATATTGGATTAGGTAGCCAGCGCCCTTGCAACGCAAAATGCAAGAAGGAATGAATGACGTTTAAAAGGAAGAAGCGGCCAAATCAATGTCGCTGATATGCCAGATATAGAGAATCGAAGGAAAGGAATGCTGAAAATAATATCGATTGCAATCGATTATCGAGGAAAAGAATGGAAAGACAAAACGCAACCAGGCAAACACCAACAAAAGGAAAGGAAAGGAAAGCCGAGATCCCTCAAGACGACCGGTTTCACAGAAACCTTCAAAACTGTCGGAAGACGTTTGCATCCAAGGAACGAGGACGTTTCTACCATTTATGAGAAAATCGGACATCGTATGAAGAATGTTGATGCAGGGGTCTCCATTGTTGTAACTCCGGCATTGGCTGCGTAAACAGCTAACCGACAGGGCAACTGTGGTGCGGAACCCTTCCTGACCGACCGTTGGCAGCGTGAACCTGCATTTCCACGTCAGATGGATCGGGTAAGTCGCTGTTTGGATAGACGTGGACGTCGTCGCATAGCAAGGCGTTAACCTGCTGCGAATGGTCGACATATTGCGCATGTTGCAACAGGCATGTTTGGCTGGTAAGCTTCGAATGCAGGTGCTTGGCTTCACGATAGGGAAGCCGGTGCTTGCTGACCGCCAGATGGGATGAGGTTTCACCAGGGGACGGTTTCAGGTAAGAATGGAAAATGTCGCTAACCAGACCGTGACAGGAATGGGGTGCAGCCAATCTCTGTACGTAATACGTTGATTGAAGGTTTCTCGCATCATGCCTGCTGGCGGGAAGGCTCTGGACAAGGGCCACACGTCCAGGCTCTTTGAAAGGGTCGGGGAATTTTTAGATGTCCTGACGAATCAGCGTTTCTGAACCCGCTACTTGGCGGGGCGGTTGTTGCGACTGCCCAATTTTGTATCCTGCTAGCGAATTTCTATGGATGTGGACCACGGTGCAGGAGATTGTGATATCGTCGAGCGTCATGTATGGATGAGGTAAATACGAGCAGGTCTGTCTGACTATGAGGGATATCATGATCTCGGCGAGTATACCATCCGGCACGTGCCTTTAGGTAGCAGTGTGATATCTTTTGCATTTCTGCGCTTGCACTTGAGAGTTTTCCTGACCCAGAACTGTTGAGAAATCTCCCCAAAGACAGGTACTAAAAGATACGCCATTGCAAACCCAAACGCGTCGACAGCCAATGACATTACAACGATGTCATGGGTAGTGCGCTGAAGGGTAAGATCGATGCAGGGAAGGAAAATTTTCTTCCTTTAAAAAGTCAGCGTAACCAATCGATTGCATAATACTTGCAGGTTTTCTGGCCGCTCGGCCTTGGCCTGAAATTGCTCTGCAAGGGGTGTCGCCTTTTCCAAAGAATTACATTTTAACATCAGTCGCAAATGTTGGATCAAAGCCAAAGGGATCGAAAGTCGAGACGTGGTAAGAAGTATTCCGTGCTGTGTACAGTTAGTTGCATGTTCATGGGACCTGATCCGATTCCGAAATTCCTGTTCCTGTCCGGAATCACTAGTCTAGCTGGGCCATATAGACCAATTGTTATACACTAAGCCATCGAACTAGAAATGCTCTCCCGTATAAACCAACATCGATAAGATTATAAATTCAATATCCCAAACAAGTAAAAATAATAGCCACGAAGGGCTCGGCGACCAATAAAGCGTGACCATTAGCGAATGAGAGGGTGTGTGGGTTTAAAGTGTACGGACACCTGATCTCTGCATCTCTGCAAGCCTACATCATTGCATGTGCCGAACCGAAATCAATATCACAAGCGACGGCAAAGGCGGGAGGAGAAATAGAGCCGTGCATACAATTCGTACGTGTCCACGATGCAAGAATTAGAAACGATACCGTTTTCGTTCGCCGAATTGTGCGAATTTCTTTTGACCTAAAGCTAAAAAACCTCTTGCGACCCTTTTTTTCCTTTTGCATCGGAGACATCTGCTCCATCGATTTGAGGGGTGAATACGCAGCGCAAAAGTGTCTCGAGTTCAAGAAGCACGAACCTTCTCTGAGTGACCTTCTTGATCAGGACTGGGACACTCCCAACGTGGCTCATGCATGATAGACGGATAGGCCTGGCTTCTCATTTGGTCGGCTAAATCTGGTCCTTGCAGCGGCATACGGGAATCCCAGTTTGGTGCAAAGAAGATCAGCTGCCCACTCAACATTAACATTCCAACAACAAGGTTACAGCGTGCGGTTCGTTATCTCCAGAGTTATCCTCGTTGGGAGGGTTTTCTTTTGGCCTTATATAACATCAGCCCATAACACGCCGTCGATGGCGGAGTGTTTCGTTTGATAAATTTCTTCGCCTTCAAAACTGTCTTATCCCACAGCTTCAGATGCGATATTTAATGTGTTTTTGAGTTCATGGGGCACTTGGCCACTCTATTCGCCATTTTCCGAGGCACGGATGGTATGTCTCCGTGCGGTTGGGCGGCGGGGCAGATCTTAAAACTGTTCGAGATAGATCAGCTTCTGGAAAGACCATCCTTCCATGGAAATTTTCCCCTCGCAGAAGGGAAATCCATCAATGACATTTGAAGCCCATCCAGCTGATATGATGACTTCTATGAGTGACGGCGGCGATATATTGCAGGAATCTGGATCTTGCAGGGTTTCAGAGAATCGCCTGTGCTCGATCTCGTCGAAGTTGATGCGATACCTGCCAGGAATTTGATTAAATTTGTTTCGGGGCCCGTCATTTCTTTTTCCTTGGCTCGGAAGTCAGTGCACTCGGGCAGAGGCCCCGGGATGGATGATAATCTTCAGCGCAAAAAGCTGATAAGCTAATAGCCGTTAAACGTTCTCCAGCAATATTAATACGGTGATATATGTTAATATGACGGGCTGTTAAGGAACAAACCGTGAAACAAATGCTTGAGCGCTTCATATGATCATGGTCTATCATGATCAAGGCTTTGTGGTCTGAACTAAAGTAAATTACTGACATTCCGTGTACCATTTGGTAGATGATGAGCTCATGAGCAGCGGGCTAACTGGCGACCGGAATACGTCTTCCAGATTCCTGAGAGGGAAACAACTTTAGAACCGATTAGTTCTAGTCTACAACCTACAATTAACCCGGCTGAGTGGGTGTGCTATTTCATGCCATGCGTGTGTTGAGTAATTTGGGAGTGAGGAGGCCAGACCGCTGGGAACCTGCGGGTCGACCAAGGCCATGTCAAAGATGCAGCGGGAGAATGGGAGCGACCCAAGTGGATAGCGAGGGAAAACGTAGCTCTTCGATCTCCCAACTTTGTCGTCATTGAAGGGTAGGTCGGGTACCGAATTCCAGGTTCATGTTCAGTGGTCACGGATAATACTTATTCCCCTCCTATCCTTCCACCCCGAGTTATAATCGAATACGATGGATGAGGGGTCGAGCACACCACCAGAGGGCAGCTCCACTCCGGTCCCTGTTACGACATCCAATGCGCCTGCCGCGCTCCTCAATCTAAAGTTGCCCGAGCTAGGCCATTCCATATCTTCAGACCAAACGCACAGAACGATGCAAAATCCTTAAAGTTTTTCCATAGTTCAGACTATAGCACTATTATTATCCCGTTGACGGCTTTAGTGTCCTTCTTAGCTGGTAGCTACTCTGCCACGTAGTGTTCATTTGTCTCCAACATTAACTAGCTGCTCCTCCTCCTTACGAATAATGTTATATAGGGTGTCAAGTGAACGGGTCTGGACATCCGTCTGTCCAACTAACAGGATTACGGTGTATTCTAAAGGGACAATAAACTAACGCATTTGATTGCACACTCCACTCAGTTCTCTCAGTTCTGGTTTGAAGTTCAATAGTGTGTGTGGGTGATGATAGGATAAGACAGGTCAGAGGCTAGCTAAAGGTCAAGAGAAAAAAAGCAAAGTCCAATATATGTCCTCTTAGACCCAGATCCAGTCGCACAGGGCCAGACGATTTATAGACAGGCCATAAGAAAAAAAAAAAAAAAAATTCTATTATGCCTTAGCGACATTTACTAATACTCTTCTCCAGTCTTACACCCGGTGTATTAAGCATAGCAATTATTTAGTCGACACGACGTGAAACCTGCAACCGTCGCTATTAATTCTTCCTCTGCACCTACTCACACATCGGAACCAAGATTCGAGTCTTTTCCGGGGAAACAATATCAAACGGCTCGGACCATCCAACGCCGTTTCTATTAATTTATTTTGGCGTCGCGAAGATACAGCAAGTAGCATAGACGATTGGATCTCGATATCGAAACGGCATTGTTTCTTTAGGCTCTTCGGGGCCACCCGTCGTTTCTAGAAGACGTGCCCTACATTCCATTCACCCCAGATTGTTTCTCAATCGCGAAAACACTCGAGCCCGATCACGGTCCGAGCTCGAATCTATTCTTCTTTCTTCCATTTCTGCTTCGTTGAGCGCTTCAGCCCAGCATCTGTGTCCTATAGCTCCACCCATTTACCCACAACCTTTCGCATATTCCGGTCATACTCATCCATCTCTGTGCTACCGACAAACTCGATTGCGAGACGCTACACACCCTGCGGTCCGCAAATTGATTGGATGATGTCTTCATGACCTTCTCATACGACGATTGCACGACTCGAGAAACCACAGAGCTGTATCTTCTGGTCGATATTCACATTAAACATCTCGAATGGGTAAGTTCTCCGGTGAGGATGTTATTCATTTGCTTTTGCTATCGATACAAGCTTTGATTTGAAACCGTTTGCGCACCTCTGTCCTTTCCTCTGTCCTCAGTCGAAATCGTGGATGCACGACCGGTGGAGTCTTGGGGAGAGAGAGTGGTTTGATTTTTTATTTTTTATTTTTTATTTTTTTTTTTTTTTCACACCCCGTCAAGAATTTAAGGCCACGCACGCATCGCGATTGGGCTGAGATTCAGATGTACCGGAAGAATCGAATTGTCGTCTCCTCAAAAAGTTCTCTGATATATGCCATTCCGGCGGTAACGCTATATATCTCTCATCATATCACGGTTTCATGGGGAGGCGAAGGCCCATGCGCGCTATAGGGCTATATCTCGCAGATTGATGAATTGGCCCGCGCGTTTCCAAACATAATCCGGTCTGATATTGGGCCATGGAACCTTCTTCTGCTTCTCTGTTTCCGCTCTCGTTCATGGCATCTCACGACCTTGTACCACACCGGTCTGAAGGTTGGTGGTATCAGCGGGGGACAATTTATATTATTGGCCGCCCCGTGGTACAACTCACATTTAGCCATCCTATTTGTTCGCTAGAGGTCTGGCAGCTGTCCAAAGGCCATGCCGCCGGTTTCTCGATAACCCTATGCTTCAGCATCAGGATGCTGGCAGGAAGCGGCGGCTTGCGAAGAATGCGGACAGGCAAGCTGTGTCTCAGGTCAACGCCATTCAATCCTGTTGCATTTTAAAACCCGAGCTACCAGTAAATTGGTTTTTAACCTTGCGACATACCTGCGTTATTCCCATTCCTTTCAGTTGCGACGTTATCTCGGGCAAGCCACTACCGCTGATGGCCGCTACTGGGAAAACCGTCCTGTCCATGGCTGAGTGAATGGGAAGGTGTTTTGGGGTGATATTTTGCACGATATGGCTTGAGCTCCTTTACATGCGACCCGCATCAGCCCTCTCTCTTGTTTTTGACATAGCGCCGCCGGGTCGCGACTACGAGGCCGAAATCGAGTTTTCAGCCGAAAAGGGCATTCTCTTCAAACAGCGCAAGAGGGGGATCCGAATCAGAAAGAAAAAGGAAACCCCACTCAGGTAAACGAATCAGACGGCAAAAGGGTGGTCGCGAAATAATAGCGATTACTTGGGATTATAATGTTAATAACATTATATCCTGACCTCTATGGGCCTGGGTATGCCTTGACTTCCACAAAGAGTAATTGTTAAATTAGTTCTGCCCGTTATCCTTACCCTTCTCTCTTTTTTTTTTTTTCTCTTTCGTTTCTAGGCACGTTTCCCGTGCAAGTTCGAACTCTTTCACCCGGGTCAATGCCATTGTCGCCTGGGAGCCTGCAAGCCCGCGAGCAAGGCAAGGCAAGGGAAGAGGGGTGGGAAAGTGTACTTCTCGCGCAGCCTACCCACCTCAACTAGCTCCAACTCTTCAGTGGCAATTCCTTGCGAAAAATCAAGAAAAATCCTGACCGGACTAGCACCGTCAACATGCTCGAGAGAGTGCTTTTCTTCTTCCTCTTCACCATCCTGTCCTTCACAGTCGGCCGGTGTGCCTGAAGATCGAAGCGAAACACGCAGAGCAGAAGCAGGACACCAGGAGGGAGAGCATGGGAGATGGAGATTGATTAAAATTTTCAATTTGATACCTCGTCTTAGTAATTCTTTGTTTCTTGTCGTCGCATTCTTTTTAATCTGCTTCATACCGCCTCCTAAAACCCTTAGGCCGCCTACTAGAGTTTTTCCCTTTCCCTTAAACTAAGCATTGTTCATTTGGACTGTTAGCCTTTTCTCCTTATCCCCTCGTTCTTTCCATTTTTCTTTTTTTTTTTTCCTTCTGACGACTTGACAGGCCTATAACTATGCTATTGCTCTGCTAATCCTTATTAATAATTCCCATATACATCTACATACTTGCTTTAAGTACTTAAGTACTTGAGTACTTATAATACTTACATACGCGCGCCCGCTGCTTCCTGTCGCATCTCAGATATACGACTCGCACGCATCTGTGATCCCTTCTCGAAGACCCCCCCCCTTCCCTGCTTATCGTCAATATCACCGGTGCTATTGCTTGTTTAAAAACTATAACCCCAATCCAGGCTCTCTCGCTCCCATTCCGTATTATTTCCCATTGTATCTTATTTTATTTTATTTTTGCGACATCCACTTGCATCCGCTCTATCGCACACACACCGTTCCTTATTTTATCCCTACTGCTACTTACGGCCGTCGCATTGATCCATAGACTCGCCTGCAGATATCGATATCGATACTTCCGTTCCTATTATATCTTATTAATACCACGAAACAATAATATCTCCACTTCCACTGCCATATCGTACGACATAGCGCTGAGGGATTCACCTTGATTAAAATCGGTTTCTCCCGGCGCACTTTCGAAACTTCGAAGTCGACTTCTTTCGCTCACGATCTATCAATCAATCAATCAACAAACCCAAATCCGCCTCCACTTCGCGACCACCGTGCGCTGCTCCCGCCACTTGTTCCGTCGACGTCAACAATCCCGACGGCGCGGCATTGTTTCCGCCCCTGCTTTATGATTCCGACTGCACGACATCATCGAGCATAAATACTGGCCCTGGTATCCCCGCCATACCCTCTTCTCTGCCGTTCAACCTCCCGATAACTCGGCCCCCAATCGACGACCGCCTAGCTTGCGCATCTCGCATGTCCCAAAGGTTAAGACCATCCGAGCAGACGAGTTCGAGGAAAGCTTAAAAGCGACCGAGCACGCCAAACTCTGTCGTCCCCTTCCCAAAAAAAAAAAAAAAAAAAAAAACTCTCTCTCTCCCTCGGCCCAATTCAAAACCATTTCCCAACCTTTGGAAACATCAATCCGTCGTTTTGTCGCAATCAATCAAGCAGCTCTTAATTCACCCTCCGAACAACTTGGTTCTCGCCATGGCTGTCAGTTTCACAGGCTCCCTCGGACACGAGGACACGGAGAGCCCGTCGGCGCAGCTTCTAGGCGAGGGCAGCCCGCCTCAGGGCTCGGAGAGCGCAGCCGGCGACACCAGCACGGTGGATGCGAACATGTCACCGTCGAAGCGCAAGGGAGGCCGGCAACCGGTCGATAACTCGGAGGAGACCAAGGAACGACATGCAGAGCTATACCGGTACTACAAGGAGAACACGGGTATGTCGCAGGCAAAGATGGCGGAGTGGTACACCACAAAGTTCGGGTCTACCATGTCGCAATGCACAGTGTCGCGTATGTACAAGGGCTCCCGATACAGCTTGCCTCCCCTGGCATATCATGTTAGACCGAATCCCCGCTGACTCTGTCCCTCTCCTTTTCTTTTTTTTTCGTTCCGTTCCGTAGAGGTGTTGAAGAAACAGAAGTTGTTGCATGGCGAAGAAATCGCGGAGCCGCGTCCTCGTAAGAGCCCTGCCAGTCGAGAACTCCCGTGACATGACCTGTCACGACAACCTTGGCAACCATGCTAACCATCGTCACCCGCCCGAAAGGAAAACGCAAGAGCACGAAACCGGAAGAGCTGGCCGGAGACATCAAGCCGAAGAGATCGCGTGGTGACGGGCCTGACGGGACCCCAATCGGTAGTGAGTTTCACCTTTGTCTGGTGACGGTTTCTGTTTCGTCCCGAGTTTTTGATGAAGCCAGGGATGCCCTCCGTGCTGACCGAACGCGTCCTTTCTCCAGCTCAAACCGTCATCTACACCACCCCGGGCTCGCAGTTCAACAATCCTCCATCCTTCCAGGCCGTCAACGCTCCCCATAACCAATCATCGTATTCGACCTTCACCTCCCCGGCCACCCCTGTGTCCCTCGCCCACGCCGCCCTGACCCATACCGAATCCATCACCCCTACGACCGGCTCGGTTCCGTTTCGGGCAACCGATCCTTCGAGAACGAATCAGCAGCCGTTCAGTGCCGGCCCCAATAGCAGGCCCGTAGCACCAATCCTTCATCATCCAGGTGCGTCAACGCCCTCTAAGACATTTATAGTCAATGGGAAACCAACGTCTCCAATAGGTGGTGCAATGATCGATCAACCGAGCCATGCCCGATCAGAGAACCTGCAGACTCTGCAGGTTGAACTGGAGAGCTCGCGACGAACCGTTAGTGAATATCAAAAGATCGTTCAGAAGCAAGAGACCTTGATCGATAACATACTCACCAATCAACAAAACGAGAAGGAGAAGATCAAGGAGCTGCAGACCGAGAACACGCTGCTCCGTGAGAGGAAGGGAAATGAACAGATCTCCGAGCTATTGACCAAGATTGAGAAGCTGACAAGAGACCTCGAGAACGAAAGGGAGAGAAATAGAGCTATGGCTGAACTTTGGTCGAAGGAGGAACAGCAACTGAAGGACCTCCTTGCAACCCGATCAAGCAAGTTCCCTCTTGGTGCGGACATTAAGTAAGACCGCGCTCGCTCGCTTTATGCCTACTTCCTGTTTACTTGGCTGTCATGCTTTCCCAGTCCAAGGTCGATTGATGACCCCCTTCGGCGATCGGAGGAAGCCCCACAACTACACTCATAGCTCTGTCCACCTACTTTTCACACCTATTCGTCTACCCAACTTTCTAATTTAAATGATTATATCTTCCTTTTCCCTTTGTTTATAATTTTTACGGTGCTGGATCATGGACCTGTGGCTTGCTTCATCGCGATACCATTGCTTGCGGGGCAAATATTTCCTTTGTGTATGTTTTCGGATATCCTTTCGCATTTCTCTTCCCAACCACTCCTCGGTAAACCACTGAGGTTCTCCGGATGGTTTTCACACCCCTTTCGTCTTCAAGATTTGGTAGATTCGTTTATAGCTTGTCACGCATCTGCATTGCTTGTATGAACCCTTCCTAACCATTCCCCTAACCCTTTTATTACAACCTACTACCTTTTATTTGTACATTTCTTATCTTCTTCGACAGAAAGCTTGCGATATTGGACTGCGAGCGCTTTTTTCATTCTCCCCTTCGTCACTTCTCTCCAAACTTCTTGATATAACCCCTTTGTAATGCTGGGTTGAATGTTCTTTCTCGTTGGCGTCACTAAACCGGTTTCCCTTGTTCTCACCATTCTAAGCATGTTGGCTGGTTGAACTTCTGGTGTTTCTCCGAATTCGTCTCCTACTCATACATATGCTTCGGCTTCACACCTCTATATACCGTTCTGTTCACTCCCTCTACAAATCCTCGATATTCATAGTAGTCCCGGCAATATACTCACATTCCCACCTTCCTCCTCCATAACCAGAGGCGTTCTATCACTGCTTCGTTGCTTCAGTTGGATCGGATGTGGACTTAGACTGGCGTTCTCCTCTGTCCTTGACTGTTCTCATTAGTATACAGAGTACTTAATAAAAGGGGAGGATTAAAAGACTTGGACATATGTTCCTAGTGTACTGATTCAAAGACCAAGTAGGGAAACCATGAATAGCTAAACTGTCGTGCCAGTGCTTGCCTCTATCATATTACGTGAATTTGACACGAAATACGGCACCCAGTTACACACAGCCATGACGGGATCCTTCATGCTCAATGGACCAAGCCCGGCTTGGTGGAAAGCTTATATCAGCCAGGCCGTCTGAGACGCAGCTGGTTTTTCCGGTGTCCAGGTAAAATCAGCCCACCGACCAGCTCATCCCGCGATATGCATCTCGATATACCCAACGACACGGCAACACATTTGGTAGCCGAGGCCTGTGATAGGTGGACTTTTTGGGGCTCCGGACATATTTGGACGGATCTCCCAGGAACGGGGTTCGGTATACGGCTAGTCTGTGCTGGATCAATTTAGCCTATGTACGATTTGCGGATTTCCTGGGGTAGGGAGGACGTAATGTCTAAGAACCTTGGATGTTTTTGCGGAGAAACAAGCTTCGTTCTGACTATTAGGTGGTTGGTAGTGAGGTTCGGTATCCGCCATCGAGGGCTTCAATCGTGGAGATATTTGTACTCTGTATCCTAGCCTGGAATAGTACCGGCAAAATGGACGGTACCTGATATCGGTAGCGAACTCGTTCCATGGTTCTAAAGAGCCAAGGACATATTGTAATTCCGCTATGCGTTCCTGAAGTAGCTCCAGCTCTATAGCTATTCTGTATACATCTGCTGCATGTTTCTCCAGTTTCCTGTCCCCGGATAAAGTATGCTATAATTTATCCATCCCATGGTCTCAAGGATATTGGAACCAATGCAATGGACCCGCGGCAGCACCAAGAAGTATATATAAAAGGGTCCTTGGCCATTCCTTCCCCAGATCTTGGAAGCAAGCAGGTGGCAACGCAATTTCCAGATACCAGCTGTTGCATTTTTTCGTACTTGGGTCGGCTTGATATCATATCTTTCACGATACTTTGATATCTAACACTGGCCAAGATGCTTTCTAAGACGTATCTGAGTAGTTTATGCCTGCTCCTCACTGTTCCATTTTCTCGGACTTTGCCCGTAGAACTGGAGACCCGGGCAACGTTACCTGCCGGATGCTATGGCAAGCGTACAGGTATTCACTTTACGACATACTCAGCATGCCAGATCCCATCAGCCGACCCTATGGAACACTGTCCGCAGAGCGCGGTTCTAGTTGATCCATCTATGACACATATCTCAGCCGACTACCCTACGTACCCGACAATTCAACAGGCAATCGACTCGATTCCAAACAACAATCGTCGGTACACGATCTTGGTTATGGCAGGGTCTTATCGCGAACAGTTGAATGTTACACGTGTAGCTCCTCTATCTATTATCGGGCAGACTTATGATCCGCTGGATCATTCCAAGAACCTTGTTACGGTTATTGGAGGGACTGCGAACTATGGTGGCCGTTATACTGATAATGCGTTCTCGAGCACGTTGACGGTGGCACCGAATCTTAATGCTAGCTTGACGGGTTCCGGGCCTACTGGATTTGCTGTTCCGGAAGGCACGCCGTTCGGGAATATCGATTTCAGGGTTTATAATATTGATTTCCGGAACACTGAGTTCGATTTTGCGAATGGACCTGCGTTGGCTATCAGTGTGAGCAGGGCGAATGCCGGGTTGTACTATTGCGGATTTTACAGCTATCAGGATACAGTAAGTCCCATTGTTTAGAAAGGCTTTACAGATTTAATACCTAACCAACGATACACAAAGGTCTACGTCGGAAAACTCGGAAACGCCTACTTCTTCCAAAACGAGATCGCAGGCCAAACCGACTTCCTCTACGGCTTCGGCACCGCCTACATCAGCAACTCCAAACTCCTCATGCGCAGCTGCGGTGGAGGTGTCACAGCGTGGAAGGGCACAAACACGACCTTTGAAAACAAGTACGGCGTCTACATCGCCTCCTCCGACCTCGTTGCCGCAAACTCGACTATTGCGACCTCAATGAAAGGAAAATGCGCCCTCGGAAGACCATGGAACAACTTACATCGTAGCATCTTCATGGATACATACATGGACGCGAGTATTAGGCCCGTTGGGTATATCACTTGGAGTGCTATTCCTATTCCTCCGGCGTTACTTGGGGAGTATGGAACCTATGGACCTGGTTGGGATCCGGTTGGGAGGAATATGACGCAATTACAAGCTGGAGTTCCGACGGTTATGACGACTCAGTTGACGAGTGATGAGGTGAAGAGGTTTAGGAAGCCGGAGGATGTGTTTATTACGGAGCAGGGGAAGAAGAATGTTGATTGGATTGACCAGCAGTTCTATGCTTGGTAGAGAAGGGGTGGGATAGGAAGGAGTTTGAGGGGATTGTACGATGTTCAGAGTGGGAAGAATTGGGGGGTCGACGTCAGGAGATTTTGGTATTACGTACTTTTATGAGTGTACACGTTCTTGGAGATAAATAATATAATTCAAGCGAGTGATGACAACTAGAGCCGTATCACCGTCATTGTAGATTCCCGAGTGCGGACCACTCCTAGGCATCCAGCATTTCGCAATTCGTAATCGTTGTCCGACTACGGTCTTGAAAACCGCGCAGTGCTTCCCCGCACTCGCCTCGGGTCATAGAATTGCGCCTGAAAAATGGAGGTCAAAGCAAAGTTGAGAATAGGGAGGAAGAAAAACCATCCCCATGGGGACGGAGACCTGAGGGGATTACTAGAAATCCTTCGGCTGCGTCCAAAAACCGGGGTTTCCGAAGCTCTAGATAACAGTCAGAATGCTGATTCACAAAAACAAAGATGATACTTCTGCAGTACGTTCGTTACGATGACCTGTGAATGCACTTGATCTATTAGAAATTAGATTTATTAATGTTATCTGGGACTCGGGACCTTTCGCAGTCGGTTCCGAGTAGAATATGAAGCCGGAATCGGGAGGTCTTTGATCCTAACTTCGAGCTATCTCGGTGAATTTGGAAAAGAGGGTCGGTTAGGAAGGTCGGGCCAAACCTCTCGGATGCCATGAAGGTGAGAACGGGAATAAGAATAGCGGGAACGAGAATATAACGGAAAGTATAAAATTGGAGGCTGGAGGTCCGAGAGTCGGGAAGCCGAGAGAGAGAATTAATATCAAAGATAATCATCGGGAGACAATAATGAATCCTACACGTAGAAGCTTGGAAACCAGTCAACTCCCGAGAGCGGGTCATCTTTGCATGGTGGTTGAAACGGAGGTATCGGGAAACCGATATCTCCAAGTAGCTTCTGTAGCATCTCTCCCGTGGCCGTATACACGTATACACGGACACAAAGTCACTTTTCGGGATCCATTTTTAGGTTTAGTCCCGTTGAAATCTGTGGGATGAAGTTAGAACCGTTGATAATCGCTCATAAGCTCAATGCGTTCGAGTTACGTAGCTTAGTCTCATTGGTTTATACTCGAATTGTATCATGATTAGTATCGGAGATCCCGTGGCCTAGGACGGGATAGGTATGCGTAAACGGGTAAGAACGTTAGGCCCACCTCAGCAGGATACGTCGAAACTTCGATACTCTACGGTATGTATGGCTGATATGTTGCATGCAGCTGCGCAAGTTGCGGGATTGTTGTAATTTAACCAGATACATCAGCGCTCGAGCGCCGGCCACGGACAGTGCGCTCTCGGAGTCGGACGCTATTCCGGAGTCATCGAGAAGCTAAACTGATCTTGTGAAAGTCGTGTAATTTGCTATAGGATTGACTTATCGAATCGGCATCGTGGTACCAAGATTTTGGTCGCGAACTACCGTCCTATCGGATCATTCGTGCATGTTTATGGCCTGCATTCGAAGATGAAACCGAAGCATTCCCTGGCTAAGATCGCTCAAGTGGAGACATCTAGATAAGTTGGACTGGGATATAGCCTCCTCCCGTCCTAGATGCCTAGCTTGAGGAGGCTCTATGATCATGCTTTGAGGTTGAAATAACCTCGGATCCGTGATATTCTGGTGGGTTGTTGTGTCTCGAGACGAGGATTATTAATTCGGGCGAAAGGCAGAGATGCCTGCATATGCAGCCATAGCGCCACAAGGCTTGACCTCGTGGAACTGGCATTGCGAACTAGCTTTTATCGATAGTTGACTTCCACCAGTGATATGTCCTGATTGCATCTGCGCTAACCGGCAGGTAGGGTTCTTAAAACGTGGGGCTAGTTGAGAACCGTCAAAGCAGTCGTCCTAAATTCGAGATTGCCATGCGCCTCCAAAAAAGCTGCATGTCTTTAGATCGTCACTGCGCTCCGGATGGGTTACACACGTGCGGCACTGCCCTTCGGCATGCTGAGGCAAAAAACCTGAAAAACTCTGTCGAGTACCGCATATCCTTTCAATCCCGAGGTTATTTACCAAACCCGCCTGGCCGCCGCCCCGTTCCAACTTATAAGATTTTGATATCATATATGTGGGTCTCCGGATATCTTGAGTTGGTGCTGGTACCTACCTGGAAGCCAAGCCTGATAGCTCAGGACGTAGCCACTAGCTAGCCACCGCCTGTCAACGTTGCTTTCAGGCAACTGCGACAATATCGAGGGTATGCGCGAATTGTATGCGAGAAAGGTCCCGACTGTCACTTATTTGATCGAGATCGTGGAAAGAATTCAGAGCCGGTGATGCCGGCCTTGCATTATCTGGTCTAGCAACATTACAAAGCAGATAACTGTTTCCTCGCGTATGGCGAAGCTGTAAGGTTTCCCCGCCAAAAGTCTAAAACTCGCCTGTCGTAGCCACCCGCTCAACAATCAAGGGTCGAACTAAGAAGTCTCCATAAGTAACACAAGAAGAGAAAATATTTAAAATAGATATGTCGGCGGGTCCCTAGAATCGTCTATCGCGCCGGACCTTGAGGATTAGAGATTCTCAACAAAACTTCGAGAGGGGGTTCCAGCACTAGCTCGATCCGCATGCATGCAATAACGGAGGGTTTCTCGATTTCGGCTGGTTTTAGGTCGAAAGGAAGAGACTTTGGGGGTAAAACTGCAGGGATTTCTAATCAACTGTTCTCCGCATGGCTGTATCTTATAATGTCGAGATAATAGAATAGAAGTGCTTATCAATGGCTTCCATGCAGCTTGGAATCAGCTACCGCTACCAAGACGGAGAATCTGGTGCCGAGTTCCCCACAAAAAGCTTCTTCTCCACAATACGGTTGCCAAGCGCCAATGGCCGGAACCAAACCGACGGCGAGCAGCCAAACCTTCCTGGTTTCCAGATGACCACGCGTGACTTTGATCCAAACCTTGATATAGACAAATGGTGAGATTAATCGATTCCTCTCGTATAGACTTGAATTCTCGTACGACAATCGGAAGGGATTGGGAATAGTTGTGGCCAGCGAAATCTATGCCAGTCAGACGCATGGAAAGGCTTGAATGATTTTATGTGTTACATCATGGATGAGAGCACCATCGTCGCAAAAAAACGAGCAGGGAAGGCCCACAATCCTTGTCGTCCATGTCTCTCGTCCCCATGCCCCAGATTTTCAACTCCCCAGGTACAACGAGGGAAAGTACCTTGACCCGAACTCTCTCAAAAAGCAAATTCAAAGTGTGCGACATTGCGATGTGCAGAAGGCATGTAACCTTTGGCCGGGCAGGTCTCGAGACGGCTCCATGCGTAAAAATTCGTTCTCTGGGGAGAGAGAGTGTGGAGAGTTTTCATGTATATAAACCTAAGCTTTCCCACGATGATCGTCGTTGAATTCTTTGTTATTCAGGGTCTTATCCTCAATCAACCTTTTTGCGACATATTGCGGCCTATATTTCATAATTCCGTCTTTTGGTAGTATTACTTTACCCGGAAATACTTCGCAGCCATGTCGGTCTTCAAAGATGACACAGAGAAGGCGACGATGGACAGAATCGAGTCTCCAACCCGAGGCTTAGAGGGGTCTATCGAAGATATTCGTGACCCTGATGAAGGCAAAACGGAAGAAGAGAGGGCAGAATTGGTACTATCATCTTCGAAGGTCCAAATGGCTCAAATGGCTCTGATAACTGATTGAAACATTTTTTATTGTCTAGGAACGACAATTAATCCGGAAACTAGATTATAGGTATGCAATATATTGCTTTAGGTTTAGTTCCCAACCGGTCACTAATCTTAACTTTTACTCAGACTCATTCCATGGCTATGCGTCTTATATCTTGCCTCATTCTTGGATCGAACGAGTACGCACCTGCCGCATTAAAATTTCCAACAACATCGATACTAATTTTTGTGTTGTAGACATTGGAAATGCTAAGATCGTGGGTCTTCAAAGTAAGTGCATCTTGTCGAGGTGTCAAGTCAACGCTGTGAGTAACAAACTAACTTTGGTGCCCTTTTTCAGAGGACCTGCATAATATGACCAGCGGGCAATACAATGCCGCCCTATCGATATTCTTCGTCTCCTACTCGGTTTTCGAGCCGATCTCGAACATTCTCCTGAAGAAATTGAGACCAAGAATTTGGTTCACAATTATCATGGTAGTCTGGGGTATCTGCATGACTTTGATGGGCCTGGTCAAAAAGTACGTATACGTCTCGGGAACCGTGTTAACCCTGGGGACGGCGGTGGAAGGCTAACACACGATCTATCGAATAGCTGGTCCGGTCTGATGGCTGCTAGATGGTGGCTAGGTCTATGGGAGGCTGGTCTTTTCCCGGGAGTCAACTACTATCTCTCTTGCTGGTATAAGAGAAGCGAATTTGGTATCCGCGCTGCCATCTTCTTTTCAGCTGCCGCAGTGAGCGGTTCATTTGGTGGCCTCTTAGCCGCTGCTATTAATAAGATGGATGGGCTTGGTGGACTTCACGGGTGGGCCTGGATTTTTGTGAGTTTTATCTCAAAGTTGAACTGAATTCGACCAGAGTTTCTGACAATCTTGAATTAGATTCTTGAAGGGATTGCTACTACACTTATCGGAGTCGCTTCATACTTCATTCTTGTCGACTTCCCCGACGAGGCCCACTTCTTGACTGACGACGAACGCCTCCGAGTTATTCGACGTCTGCGAGCCGATAACCAAGCCAGCGCCAACCACGAGTCCTTCCAGTTTAAATACGTTAAGCAGGGTCTGACTGATTGGAAGACTTATTTGGGAATGATTATGTACATGGGTGTCGATGGCGCCTTGTATGCATTCTCGCTTTTCTTGCCCACTATCATCAGCAATCTTGGTTACAAGTCTACTGAAGCCCAACTTTTAACGTATGCGCTAAACCCCCCCAATCATTGACCATCTTATGGGTAGCTAAACATTCTCTACTAGTGTCCCCGTATACGCTGTCGCATGTGTTTTCACCATCATCGTTGGTTATCTTGCGGATCGGTTCAAACAACGTGGCGTCTTCAATATTATTTTCTCCATTTTTGCAGTCGCAGGTTATGCAATTTTGCTAGGTAGCAAAAACTACAAACTGTCATATGCCGGAACCTACCTTGCAGCTATGGGTGTCTATCCGTGTATTGCAAACACGATTACCTGGGTGTCGAACAATACGGAAGGTGTCTACAAGAGAGGTTTCGTGCTCGGATTGGTTATTGGGTAAGATTTTGAATGACTCCATTGCTCTAAAAAGACACTGGCTAATTTCCAATGTGATATTCAATAGTTGGGGAAGTACGTTTTTCCATGAAAACGCCTATCAAGTATTTATAGATCGCTAACTTTGATCCTAGATCTAAACGGAGTTATGTCATCAAATGTTTACCAAGGACGAGATTCGCCATGGTATAGACCAGGGTAAGCTTATTTCGCCCATAAACGCATATATAACTACTTCTAACACCTTACTGCTATAGTCATCTTATTGTCCTAGTTTATCTTGGAGCTTGCTTGCTTGGCGGCTCGATCGTTAACTATGCCCTCCTTAAGATGGAAAATAGCAAACGTCTGAGGGGAGAGAGAGACCACTGGACTGAAGGGCTGGGAGAGAAGGAAATAGCAGATCGCGGAGATATGAGACCGGATTTTGTCTACACTTTGTAGATTTGGGACGATCTTGAAGTTGTGTCTAATTGCTTATTGCGTACCTCGATATATATCTTGTCTTGGAAGCTCGAATGTTCAGCTATGCTTTCCGGATTTCTGAGGCTATTATTCAAACGCCCCGAGAGACTCATTTGCTTGCGCATCGGATGAATTGGTCCATCGATCCATTATCACATTTTCCTTTATATGAGCAACTCTTTAATACAACGAACGATTTATAATTTATAACGATATATCGCAGACTTGTGCAGCTGGCAGAGGATTATCTCGTAAACCAGCTGCGTACTTGAATTAATTCTTAATTTGCAGTAGTGGCCTAGGCGGCATCTAAAATTGATTTAAATTAGTATCCAGGCAATTACTTAATTAAGTAATTAGGGCAGGTCGCGACATCGGATTTCGCCCCGGATCCTAATACGGTTCGGGCTACCTAACCGGCTTAGCTACGGCAGGACAACCGGGAATATTTAGTGCATCGATTCGAGTATCGAATTCATGTTTGGCACCTTCAACCGTAAGTTCCTAAAGGGTCTGTGTTGTTCAGGCGAGCCATGCCAGAGGCTTCAAGGGTCGAACCTAGCCTTAGATATTTGCGGAATATCGCGCGCGGTCCATTAATGCGTACTGCAATAGTTGCTGAAAGATTGGCATTGTATTTCTATGAGATAGACTCTTCGTATCCGCAAGTGCGGAAAACCCGGAATTCGGATTTCGTAATAGATGGCAATTGGTGTGGGAACTGCTGGATAACTGCTTGAGGCTACTGAATCGGGCGACAAATTCGGCTGAACTATCCTCCAGTGCTTTGTAACCGGGCTTTGAGTCCGCCACATATGAGCATAGATGGCATAACAGCCTAAAGAAAAAGAGAAAAGTGTGTACTTAATTAAGCTATCAATCAGGCCCGCTTGAGCAGCTTGCAGGTCGAAGTGGCCCGCCCTGACGTGATATATCGTGTAATTCTGCTTAACTGGATATAAAATTCCTGATAACTAGACTTCTTGGGGCAATCAGAGCCTTCGAAAAGAATCAGCCAGACCTAGCCAGGTAGTATTTTCAAGGATTCTCGGAAAAATCGGGTGCAACTTTAAAAGAAGAGAGCATGAATGGTAATCTGAATCGAGCAAATACCATCATTTGGCCCGCCCGTAAAGTCATGTCGCCACGACTCTCGGGTAGAGACATGCACAACGGATGGCTCGTGTGAAATAGTAAACTCCGATTATGCACGTCCCTTAAAGTCGAAACGCCCAGACGAACTCTATTCTTTGAATTCCACGGATTAGATCTCGGGTTGGAGTTCGAATATTCGAATGACAAAATGAGTTTTGATCAACCCGTCTATGATCGTGGGTTGGTACTTGATTTCGAGCGTTTTGTGTGGCCCCGATGATATCGTGCTCTCGTATTCACCGCGTGGACGTGCCATAGTTAACTCATAGTTTTCTCATTTTCCATCATTTAATTCTTATATACTTAAGTACTTATTAATGTCTCCAAATTTTATCAAGTTTATAAGGGAAAAAAAGAAAGGAATGGGGGAGAGCCGGATTATCGGCCTAACATTTAGAACAACTTGGGAGGGTTTGGTGTCTCCATAGCGCAAACTCACAATGTCAAACGGAGTCGCCCTTGGCTAACATATCCTCAACGGCTATAGACCTATCATTCGGTACCTAGTCTACCACTGGAAATATGTAGGCCAATATTGATGCCAGGATCCGCGATATATACTGGTACATACTAGTCCAGGCCATACCTTCGTCTAAAAAATATAAAAAGTCGTGATCTTCCTCTTCAATGGGTTTTTTTTCTATCATCAGCGGCATCCAGTTCACTCCTTTCGATCTTTGCCTACATCCAGTCGGACAACTCACATTCCTTTTATTTCTCTCTTTTACAGAACAACCACTTTCGTTTTTTCAAAATGAAGTTCACTACCTTCGACGCGCTGGTTTTGATCACCGCTTTGGCTGGTGCTGCGCAAGCCGGCAAGGCCCCTGCCTGTAACGCCGCCTGCACAAAGATGCCCTGTTTCGCCACATGGTGTAAGCAGAAGAATATTGGTACGTAGAATTAGAGATTGTTCCCCACAGTCGAAGCTCAAATTTTAACTATGAATCAGTTGCCTGGAAATGGACGACAAAGATCGAGACCAAATACTTCACCGTAACGCATCCAGGAAAGACCGCCACAGTCCCTGGAGCTAAGGAGACAATTACAAAGGACGGCGGGACTGTCACCAAGACCATCACAGAGAAGCCAGCTGATGGTGGTGAGCCCAAGACTGTCACGGAGACCAAGACCATCACGGAGAAGCCAGCTGATGGTGGCGAGCCCAAGACCGTCACGGAGACCAAGACCGTCACGGAGAAGCCAGCTGATCCTGGCCCGAAACCAGCGGAGACCACCACCGTCACCAAGACCACCACTTGCACTAAGACTGTCACCAAGGGAGGAGATGTTGGTGTTAAGACCGAGACCAAGACCGAGACCAAGACCGAGACCGAGACTAAGACCGAGACCAAGCCCGCTGAGACCGTAACGGAGACTAAGACTGTTACAGAAACAGTGACCGACGGCGGAAAGCCCTCTACCCCAGAGCCCACCGATAACGGCACTGGCGGAAAGCCCACTGAGCCACCAACTGAGGACGGCGGTGATGGTGATGATGGTGACATGGGTGGATACTAAGAGAAATCTTTGAGCCACCAGGTTTCTAGTCAAGTTGAACTTGACTAATATCAAGTCCTCAATTGATAGACTAGACTCTCTCACACGAGCCCTAAGCTCGAAATACCCTCATCCCTCTTACGAAGTAACGAGTTACATGATACCTACCCCTTTCTCTACCCCTCCTACCTGTTTCGTGGTCTACACGCTTGTAGTTAGAAGATACGACGAAATGAATAACGAATATACTATACAAGACCAAGACATCTATATGGGTCGTTCCTTTGTGATTGTACGTAGGCAAACGCATCAAGTGAAGTGAGAATGTTATATTATCGTGTTCTTAGATCTCCTCCTACGCATAATTTTATACATCAAGGGTATCATTTTGGAAGATATTTTTATAACTTTTCAAAGCCTCTGCCTCGAACACAGACTGCCATGAGCTCAGATATTGTAAAAGTGGTGAGTAAATAGAACCATGGGAACGTACAAATATAAAATTTAATACCAAGTTCGTTCGCCAATAGAATGCTTATTATGGCCGGACGCTGCTTGTGCGGCTGCATCATTACTCTACTTTCTAGCTGACGGAGCGCAAGTCTGTCATTGTAGCCACTAACCCTCGAATACTCCAGCTCAACCGTCATTCAATGACATAACATATAGCAAATATAAAGTCAATCATATTTGAATCTTGTTCCCATGCCTAGATGTCACTAAGTAATCCACCATTTTCTTTCGCTCCTCACAACTGATATGTGCAGGTTTAATTAAGTCCCCTCAATGCACTAGTCGACATCGCACGCCGGGTATGTATTTATACCAAACTCTGAATTGAATTATCGATATAACTAAGCCTCTTTCTGCGGAAAATTTCGGTCGAAATTGCCCGCTCTTGGATATCTAGAATGTAATTGTCCTAAAAACCTTGGTTTGCTCATTCGACGTGTGCTGCAGCAGACATACTCAGAGTGCGGAGCAAGTTGAATCGTTTCTGCGTTGGTGTTGTAAAATCCCAAAGAAGAAATCTGCAGGGATCTTTCCCCTGCAACATGGTGAATTTCACCCGCTTAAGTATCGAAAGATCGGCTTCAACACCTGGTGCGCGTGCACCATGTTATCCAACATCCTCGAAGTACTTGGGCCATATATGGGGCGGCTTAACCTACTGCCCCGTAATCAGGTAACCAAGTACGCAGCTGGTTTACGAGATAAGGTAACCATATGCTTTTGTTCTCGTCCGACTTTAAAATTTCGGTTCTTCAAATCCTGGTAGCTGGTAGAGCTAGAGCGTGGCACAACTGTATATGCTGATACGGGCGACGTTAAATTATAATTAGGCGTTAGAAGGATTGGGTGTTCCGCGGACCTTCATCTGAGCGTCTTGTGAGTATAAAGCTCCCGTACACGAATATTTCGAAATGTAAGGTGTTCCCAACGAAATGAGAATTGAATATCGCTTTGGCGCGCCGGCTTGTGGTAAAAATAATACTATGGTGTGTTCCTCTGATCAGCGCTTGCTTGGGTGCGATGTTTCCCCAAACCAGATGTGCATGTGGGCGATAGACCGTATCAAGGTTTTTTCCAAATACCTTTCCCCCAGAGGCTGCAGTTGCAATAGAGAGAGTGAGTACCCTAGGTCCAGACCGAGATATACCCAGACGCTATTAACGTACATCAACATCACATCTTTTTGCTAAGATTGTAGATATGCTTTCGGCAATCCACACTCATAACTTTCAAGATGCTAATTTCAGCAAGCGATAAAAAGAAAGAATCTTGGTAACAATTGAAATCCGATTTGTCTAGTTGCTACACAGCCGGCCTAGCAGTGTGTAACGTATGGGTGCGTAAGACTAGCGAAAATGACAACATCAGAAGGCTATATAATGACATGGAATGTCTTATAACTCACTATAAGTACTTAGTACTTGAGTAGAAATCTACCTTCAACTTACGTATCTAGCCTATATATACAACTCGAATATCGACGTACTAGTGCTGTGTCATAACCACGGTACAGCGTTCCTACAGCGTAGTAGGTACGATAAGTGAAGTCCTTTTGATGGGATAATTACAAGGTCATAATCCTTGGATCGGCTTCGCATCGAAATAGCGGCAGGAGTGTAGCACTCGAAGGAATTTTAGGGAAAATAGTCTTCCAGAAGTCGAGCCTGCAAGCATTTTGATATAACCTGAAGGTGTTAAACATGATATATATATGGCGTTATGATCCCAAACTAATGGTAAATTCCAGAGCTGCATTGGGTGTCGGCATACACGTTGATACCTAGAAATGGGAGCTAGTTGACTTCCGCTATAGGCCGAAAACCAACCAGGTCACAAAGTCCTAGATATCCTACGAGCAGAGTTCGAGATGTCAACGATGGTGGGGCTAGTGCGAGGGCGCGAGGGCAACGCCGTGCTCCAACTATACTACGGCATCTCCCTTTCTTGCAGATTTAGGCCGGATACTATGCAACTGATTACATTCAAATATAGTTCTAAGTCAGCCGTAGATACCGCTTGCTGAGTGGGAGTGTCGTCATTTGATTGGAAGCTTCCTCCAAGAATACTTGCTGAAGTAGTTTTGACGACGAGAGCTCTAGAAAACTCGAAATGGTGCTAGGACCTTTCAAATTCACGCCAGATAACAGCTCCCTCAATTGGGCTGCCGGCACCGGTCGTACGAGTCGGTGGGCTACCAGGCTGCGAATGAACTTCCAAGGAACATAGCTTGCAAAATCCAACACGAAAAAAGCGTTGGGACAGATCACTCGGATCGTGAAGCCATATTCAGAATCTTGGCTCAGAAGCATTTTCAGTTGTTTCCATTCTTAGTAAATTTCCTAACAATTTGTCAAGTTGCCCAAATCGACCGATCCAAAGAACCTTGTAGTTTCCGTGGCAAGCTTAGTGGACCGAAACCGCCATGGTCGGTGTCGTAGACGTCTACGTATTTCACACGGCTCGTAGACTTTTGTGTGGAGGCCGAAGTAGTCCCACAGCATAACTGCACGAAAAGTATCCTAATAGGCCGAATTTCCGGACAGATCACATACATGACCGTCCGTTCGTTATTGGGGTATTTTGGCCATACAAAAGCACAGTTGTAGGACTATGACGCTTTTGTGTGTCAATGATCAGATGACATTTTGTAACAATTATCTGGCATCTGTTGCATCTTGGGCTCACAACACGGTTGACGGCGAGACAAAAATGCCAAAACAGCGGCATCAATTCCGGTAGGGATACCTTGTGAAGCCACAAAAAGCACATCATTCGCCACCAGAGAACTCGGTGTAGGAGTAAGGATTCGTCGGAGCCAAGTTTATTTCTGTCAATTGACCAATGAACTGATGTTTTACACAATGGTGGTTCAGTCGTTGCCAAGAGGACAACTTGACATGAGCATATGTAGACGAGCGAGCTCACCATCCACACTCTTCGGCAACAAAGTCTCATATCGATACTGGTCGTCAGTCCACTATCGATACCGTTTCATGGCGGGGTATGTGATTCTGTTGAACAATTGCTCGATCAAGGCATAATTATCTTTCGGAGAGTTTAGGTTGGGGAAGGGGTGTTCAGAATCGTGGGTACAAGTGTACAAGAGGGTACATGTGTCGCGGGGGGGCATTGTGGACCTGGCCGAGCTGCAGATCGAAACCCTGGAGGTATGGGGGACGGGATACTAGTGTCCCGAGCTATTGATATAACTCTCCGGGTGGCCTGGGGAGCGGGGGGGGTATGTATTTTGAATAAAAGAAATTTAGGATCGATGGAAGCTGTCGATGTCGAGCAGCTATGGGTAGCTTGGAGCTTCAACTCTGGGAGCTAGCTGCCTCTGGAGCTTCAAAGCTATCGTGATCCGAGTCAAGACGGAGGGTGGGAGTGCATGAACTCAAGATGTTGAGATCTAATTCGTCAATTGGGGTCCTTGTTCAAGGAAACGGCCGGTAGACAGGCGCTAGAAAACAGGGATCCTGAGCTCGCGGGGATTTTATTTTGACGCTTGTAAATCGAGACACTCTTTTTACATCTGTCTGGGACTAGCCAGACGGATTCGATTGTGAAAGGAACATGCATGTGCATTTTTCGATAAGAAAAGTCTGGTAAGCTACAATATAGGTCAGGCCCTGTATCGAAGCCGCAGCCGACTCATGGGCACCCTTGGGGCAGCGAATGGCTCTCCGCATTACGTTGGTGATAATGCCAACCCGGCTATCAAATACCACAGTGGCTTCCGTATCCCCAAACTAGGACGGCATGGGGTCGCTGCATAGAAGCCGAATCGAATCGTTCGGCGGGACTCACAGCGCTTGTGCTGCAGAAACGCTTTGGGCTGCACAATCCTAACGTCAACCCCAACACCAAACCCGATCTTAGTGTGGGCCGTTGGACCCACTTTGGGGATTATACTATCGACACCGCAGATTTTAATATGATGTTTTCTTCTGAAATTCCCGGTAACATTTAGGTCCTAGGCCTTCGGAGTGTGGGCGAAGAAGAAAACATAACCCGCAGGCTCGCTAAGTAGACGAAATAGCTGTGGTTCGACTGGGGTAGCTTAAGCACGGCTTCCTGTTACCCGCGTGGGCTCAACTGTCCTTTCCTCGGGTATATCCTAGACTCCCACCACCATGCGTCTACCTCTCCGTACCCTCCCCACTTTACCCCCCATCCTTTATCCAGCATAACACCGATAGTGTGGGATCCGGTCCCAAAAAGCTTAACCAAGAATATTAAAAACCATGTTGGCAGATTTCTTTTTTCGTGCGGCTTTTCTCGCATAGACAATCGATTAGGACGGCCTTTGTTCTAGCTGCGCTGCTCATCATGGCCGGTGAAGCATCTACAGATGCATGTGGCATGCATATGTTTCTCCGCACCCATCGATGGAGAGGGACAAGGGCGGATAGACATGGTATGGGTGTATGTACCAGCAATGCAATGCTGTTAGGATCATGAACATCTATACAACCATACAAGGGTTCACCTGTGAACCATGCCGCTGAGACAGCTGTGAGGATTCAGCGCCGTCTGGGTATTGGTGCGCACCTGGACTGACCTTGTCCTCAAGTCCTATTCTTTTATGCACAATGCGGCCTCATAGGTTCGATGTCTAAGGAACATACATGACCGACCGTGATAACTGCACGTATCGATGGCCATCGCTGCTAGCATGCTGTTCTATAGGCTGCATACATACGTACATTCCGTACGTACTAGCCTTATAGAATTACCTCGGAACGTCGAACGCACGCTCCAGTAGTGCCCAGGTGGTCCATGTTCTAGACTGGCGAATATTTCTGACAGACTAGGCTATTCTTGCAGTATAGGCAATGGATCATCCTCAGGCCATAGACGCCTACAGACACCATATATGGTAGGCGGTGATCTAATATGTCGATATCGATATTGGCGGTTAGTTACCTTGCACAGCCACCCCATCTTTCCATAGCTCAGTACTTAGGAGCTTTATAGCTCTAGAAAATTTCCAATAGTGGGGAGCTCGTCACCGCCACTTCTAGCTGGCATGAAGTTGAATGATTTGTTTAAGCAAGCCTATGCTGGCTATCTCCTCAACATGATTACTTCTTCGTGCTCTCGAGAAAGGATGCTAAGTACACTCCAGATGAAAGAACGCTTTCAAGTCTATGACTAAATTACATTTGTTACGTTACAAAAAAACAAATATCAAAATCATCTGACCTTGTAGCATTGACGGCCATCCCAAAATATCAGTGTTTGAAACCAGCTAACTGAGCTAGAGGCCCATCTCAATATCATCGTCCGCCTCGTCGTTATCAAGGTGGATGAAAAGAAGTCTGGTGCCTTCGCCTGTGGTTTGCCAAACCTGTTTGGCACTGTTAGTAAGAGAAGTCCTCGAAGGAAGTTTTGAAGCAAGTAACTTACATCCAAACCCTCATATGTTTCAATCGTTTCCATGAGGTCGTTGTCCCTAAATCCTCTCGCGAGAACTCGGCTTCTTATCTCTGAGATCAACAGCTCGGCGCCTGGATTCGACTGTGCCATTGTCTTAATGATGTGATAAATCTTCGTAGTCGTCGTAGTATCAATATCTCCAAGGTCTTTCTCGTACAAGCTTGCCATGGCGATTTCGGTCAACCTCAATGCTTCGTCCACATCATCCATCTCCACCCGGTCACTGAAGCGTAGCCTCGCCAACGCCTGCGAGAAACGAACGAGGGCGAGCAAAGTTCTGGGCGTGACCTGACGTCGGTTCTCTGTGTCCTTCTTCATAGCCTGTCGCATACGAACATAAGCCGAAACTATGTATTCGGAGACGTCCTTAGGTACGACTGGACGATACTGTCTAGCTTTGCTAATGTACGCTCGCATCTCGAATGGGGACAGAGGTGTGAAATTCATTTCCGGGTGCCTGTTCTCCATGTGCACAAAGGTAACATGGCGGGCGAGTTGCTCGTCGTTTTCGCGGGTGGGGGTATCTAAGATGAGGAAAAGGATATCGAAACGGGAGAGCAAAGCAGCGGGGAGGTTGATGTTCTCGACCGGCGAGACCTTCGGGTTATAGCGGCCATATAGAGGATTGGCGGCTGCAACGATGGATGTACGGGCGTTCAGGGTGGTTGTAATCCCGGCCTTTGATATGGAGATGGTCTGCTGCTCCATGACTTCGTGAATAGCAGTACGATCACTATCGTCCATTTTATCGAATTCGTCGATGCAGCAGATACCGTTATCGGCAAGCACAAGGGCGCCACCCTCTAAGATCATCTCATCTGTGACTGGGTCTCTCATGACGGCTGCGGTGAGACCGACACCGGAAGAGCCACGACCAGTCGTGTAAACACCTCTGGGAGCCACCTTTCCGATATACTTGAGCAGCTGCGACTTGGCCACACCAGGGTCGCCCATTAAACAGATGTTGATATCTCCACGGATCTTCATACCATCGCCCATCTCCTTGGTCACGCCACCAATGAGGAGAAGAAGCAACGCCTTTTTCACATCCAAATGTCCAAAGATTTCAGGCGCTATGGACATGGCGAGATGGTCATAGAGGGATCCGGCCGATCTCAGATCACTAATCCGTTTCTCCGTCTCTGCGTCAATGTTTCCGATCTCGTGGTACTGTTTCTTGTGCTGTGTAACATGCTGAGCCTCAAGGTATGTATCCGTTAGGAGGCCAGCCCTGATAGCCCTGAACCCGGTATAAGGAGTCGGCAAAAAGATACCGGCGACATCAATAACATCACCGGGGTTGATCGTCCTCGTTTGTGCGCCGTGGCACTGGACTGTGATCGAGCGTGGAATGTGTCCAACGGGGACTTGATCGGACATCTCTTGGATACGCACATCCTGGAAGGGGAGGAACTTGCTAGCTCGAGTGGCCATGAAAAGTTGACCCTTTGCATCGTTCTTCTTGCACTGATCCGAAGGGCACTCTTGCAATGGCATAAACTGCTTAGTCTTGACTTCCTGGAATATTTCGTTGCCGCATCGATCGCAAGTATAGGCGTTGACCATGACGGCGGGTTTGACATCCGAAACACGAGTAGCAATGCCTCGAACGGTAATCAAATGTCCGAGGAGTTCTCCCTTGACTTGTCTTACAGCCAAGGCCTTTCCGGCTCTGTTGGGGTCAGACAGTGGCTTGAAGTATACCTGATATCGACGAACGAGGTCAGGTGGTAGAAGAGACGCCGGATCTTCCGTTTGTGTGCTCTCTTCAGCCAGGGTTTCGGCTCTTGCCCTTCGATGGCTTATAATAACATCGATAACATCATCTTTATAAGTGATGTCGACAGTCTCCTTCGGCATAGCCTTGTCGATTGCCCGAGACATAATCTCAAGGTAATGATGCGCATTCTTTGTAATCGAATCCACCAGCTTGAGGTTGTCACCGCTAGTTTTCTCCCACTATCATTGACCTTGATGTTAACAAAGTCATCCTTGTGCCAGAGGAAACAGACTGCTACGTACTCTATCCAAATCATCCAATTCGATTGTTATGGCATCAATATCTCTGTTCGCGACCTTTTGCAATATTTCCAAATATTTAACTTTCGGTCCCTGGGTTCCAGAGCCTCCAAAGATCTCCTCGTCTTCATCATCGATGTTCAGGTTTTGCAGGGCTTGTGCGGGGTCTGCCTGCGATGTTTTGAATCCCCTGAGGAAATCCTCGAGAGCAGCTACATAACCAACATCAGCATGTAATTTCTAACACGGCCGGCCAATTATACGGGGAGGCCCTTCGTACCCTGCTGTTTGGTGTAGTCGATGTTTAACCTGATAACAGGTAGCCTCTGAGCGGACATGGTTCGAGATTGGTATGACCGGCCGTAGCCGATGCAGCGTCAGGTTCTCTGTTAGATCTTGAGGAGAAGGCGGGGTCGTGAGAGGGTTGTTGGTAGCTGATCGAGGAGCCGTGTTTATGTTGCTGAGGTTGCGATTCCGTTTCTTCGAGGTCTGTGGTTTGGCGCCTGGTGGACGCGTTCCCTTGGCAGCAAGGGCAGGTCGGGGAGGGCTCTGTCGCTAACACAAACAACGCAACTTTGCTACGAAACTACACACGTCTGCATTGCAGGTTACGAGACTGTGCATTGCTATCTCCTGTTGGTGGCGGGTACGATAATTGATTGATCCGTTCCGTGGAACCCGCGCGATAGTTCTACAAGATGATAAAGCAAACGGTCACCGGAACGTTTAAAACAAGACTAGTGAAGAGCGTGAAGCAGAATGGTGGATTGATTATATAGAATATCGCTATCTAACCGTTGACAAAACCAAAGCAAATACCTAGGCGATTAAGCAAGGAAGTATATACATCGCGAAAAATGTTGATTCTCAGGCCTGGCTACCTTCAGAATGGCGCCAGTTGACGGCTGTCGCTTCTTCAATCTTTACTAGCAATGCGTCTGTCTCGGTGGCAGGACCAGCGTTTGCGACAACTTCGTCCGCCTTCTTTACAGCGTGTCTCGTGCTTTCACCGTCTCCATACAATGGCTTCCAGACGTAGTCGTATAGATTCCATATACGCATAAAGCAGAATGCCTGTGCATCGTTCAACCACCTAGGTGCCTTGCCATCCTTGTCGCTGATGATATTCCTTAGACCAAACAGGAAGATTAAGGTGGGTAAAACTGTAAGAAGCACCGCAACTCCGCCAATTTTCTGCCTTAGCGATCTAGCTTCGTAGTAACCGGTATTCGCGATGTAATCCTGGTACTGCTGTGGAAGCGAGTGTTCCCTCGCGCCTTTGATCAAGAGGTTGAGATATCGGAGGGAGGGTAGGCCTTCATGAGACGTCCGAGTACCTTTCTCTGGAACAATAAGAGTCTTCGATTCGAACGAGTCGATACCTTTGACAGGCTCCAACGGAACGCAAGTGACGTCGATAACGGTGTAGCCCCCTTCGGTCTTCAAGATCGTGCAGTAGTCTTCTGGTGTAACCTCGTACACAACCCCGATGAGTTCCTGATCACCCTCCTCGCGTGGACGAACATTGGCAAAACGTGGTTCTTTATATGGAATACCCGCGAGGTTGAAGCTCAAAGTCAAGGATGGCACTCTGACTTTAACCTGTGACAGCGGTTTGATTCCACGCCTGCCCAGAAACGTTTCCGCTGAGAGATTGCTACCGTAGGCCAGGTATTTGATGTTTTCCTTGAAGTTTGGTGACGGGAAGGTCGTGACGGGTTGGGCGACTTTGGCAGGATCCGGAACCGGCGCCGTAGCGTTGTGGCGACGCCCGAACAAGGTTCTCGAGACGAAGCTAGCCATGGTCGATTATATTTTTGATTTCGCAGAAAGTAGGGTATGTTTCTGCGACTGGTGTAAACGATGGAATTGCGAATCGCGAGATTCTGATCGAAAAGTGGGTATTCCAGCGAAAGGTACAGACGTTGGATCCTCTGCCATATTCAGGGGACTTTATAGCCTTCGGACCGTGAGTTCAGGCCTAACTTCACGGAGGCCACGGGCTCAAGTCCGCCGTTGGACATGACTGTATTAGTAAGTTTGCCAGCGCCAGGGCGTCGTAACCCGTTTACGTTTCGGCCCACGGTGCTTTAAATCGGCCGACAAATCGAAATCTCGAAAAATTCCGCTGGGCTGCAGGGAATTTCAGGGAATTTCCCCACAAACATGGAGGCTTCTTTGAAATCAAGGGTCGTAGGAGTGAGTCGGGGGAAAATCTGCCCACCGGCCCAGTCCAAACTCTGGGCGGACAGGCTCGTATATATGCATCGATGCAGGCCAACGTAAGCGGGAGCATCTGCTGGCACGTTGCATGACGAAGGCCCGAATGAGTTCTTGGTGATAAGTTGTAACCTCGGCATGTTACTGGCGAAGTGGATGCCGGGGAGCTGCTGAATACGGTCAGGCTAATTGTGACCTCCAAACGCGAACGGGATGGCTACTTGCGGCCTGACAAACACTGAATTCTGTAGGACCCGACCATTCTGCCGTCGGTGCCGATACAGAGGAACCGAGATTGCAGTTGAGGCTTTGCATTGCCGTTACAGCTGAGCCGAAGTCGAAGTCGAAGTCGAAGTCGAAGTCGAAGTCGAAAGTCCAAATTGTCTCCCCGGCCAGCCCACCGCCAGCACAGTCCACGTCCACCCAACACACAGTGTCCCGTCCGCCATCATGGCCAGCTCCCAGCGCCGCGGCCCAACCACGAAGACCCCAGCCGTTGTCGGGCTCACAGCTCTTCGGAACTGTCTCGTCAACCTCCCTTCCGGCCTGGTATCCGTCCTTGTGTCTTCAAATACGGTACGTCGAGATCCTCTGGCTTCGTTGTCGAGAGCATGTGGCGCGCGATCCGGGCTCAATGGCTAATATCTATCCCGGGGACAGCCTGCGCAAAACGTCGTCGTCGAACTCACATGGCGTGTCAAGGCCCCTCCACAGACCGGTCCTCTCACCGGGCCGGCGACGATTACCCGGCAGGCATTCGCAGGATGGACAGGCATGCCGAGCAAGAGGCAACCATTACAGCCTCAGGGAGCCGGGTCCTTCCCGGGATCTCAAAGGAGCAGTTCGTTGGAAGGATGTGTCGAGATCGATTCTGCTTTCGCTCGGAATGTTGGATTGACTGAAGGAAGCAAGGTGAATAATACATCGCCAGTGATACTTTATACCGACGGCGGATTACTAAGATGATGGCAACATGCGTAGGTCAATATCTTGCTTCATGTCGACCCACCAACAACCCACACGATACACATCGAGCCATTGACGACGTCCGACTGGGAAAGTAAGTTCTCCAGATATTCTATCTATGTATTGCTTGAGAAAAATATCTAACTTGAGTCCACTATCTAGTCATCGAGTTACATGCCACCTTCCTGGAGCTGAACCTGCTCTCCCAGATCCGAGCCATCACTTTCGCCCACCCCCTTACAGTGTACCTTTCACCCACATCGACGGCTTCTATTAAAGTTGCCAGAATCGAACCGGAAGATGCAGCTTCGGCCTTTGGATTCGCAAAAATCGCACCCAATGCAGAAGTTATCGTGGCCCCAAAGACCCGTCAAAGACGCATGAGCCACCAAGGAAAGAGTGTCAAAGCGAAGTCTCTGGCATCTACGCGGCATGGGAAGCGACGGGATGATGGCTCTGGTTCCGGTGGTGGGCCAGTCTTCTTCCGCGCCATTAGCCTTCCTCACCAATCTTTCGATACCGCTGAAGAGCAGAAGGGCGCATATTGCGTCTATCTAGACCCCGAGGTTCTCACCATTCCCGCATTGAGGGGTTGCGCATTCGTTAGCGTAGTTGTCGTAAGACCACCGGGCCTTGCGCCGCCTGTGGACGCCAATCAACCAAACAACGACGTAGCAGGTTCAACCTCTCCAGACGCCTCTGAAGTCATCAAACCGAGCTTGAAAATAGTAGCGAAACTACTCCCTTGGAAAAATGCACCTGACCTCAAGCATATCGCTATTTCTAATCTCCTGGCCGATGCTTTGGATATCAAGAATGTGGTTGGCTGCGTTATCCGTATAGAGGCGGCGCACCAACAGCTCCCCAAAGGCTCAACGACAAAGGTTGTCATCCGCCCATACTCAGCCAGTACCCTATCGCCGTCAGCCGCATCTGAGCAGTCATCGCTGAGATGGAGCGGTAAAGATTGGAAAAGCGATCTAGCAGTCAGGAGAGTCAAGGAAGTGCTGTCTCAGAAGTCGGTATGGGGAGAAGACATTTTGGGCGGGCCACTTAGTGACCGTCTAGTTCTCCCAACTATACCGGACTCTCCGCTATTCGCAGGCGGTATTTTGCTTCTCGATGGATCGGAGGTCAAGCACGGTTGGATTCTTGGGGGCGATCGAAAATATATTCTTGAACTTGGCTCCGAGATCACTACCTCACGTCCACACGCTCCCCTCTCGATCTCTGAAACCGCACTACCAGTGTTACCACCAGGTAGTATAGTAGGTGTGGACAAGGCAATCAATTCGGCGTTAAACATCCTCACCCGATCCGCTTCCGTGTTGTTAACCGGCGCTCGAGGATCCGGGAAAACGAGTTTAGTTAGTGTTATCACGAGCATTTTGAAGAAAAAACATTTCTTCCATGTGCTCCCTATCTCCTGCGCTAAATTCGCAGACGAGAGGCTGCAAAATATCAAGGATACGTTCTCCAGGGCAATTGCGGAAGCAAAATGGTTTTCCCCTACGGTCATTGTATTTGATGACCTTGATCGCCTAATACCAGCGGAAGTAGAGCATGCAGACTCTACCCGAAGCAGGTATATAGCAGAGGCTTTTGGGAAAGCTGTTCGAGATCTCAAATCGAGTGTTCTCGGCCCAGGCAACGTCGTCATCCTGGCAACTGTACAAGCCAAGGAAAGTGTTAACAGCTTGATTGTTGGTGGCCACATCTTCCGTGAGATAATAACGCTGAAGGCGCCAAATAAAGCTGGAAGAAGACAGGTGTTGGAACAAGCAGTTGGAGGCCTCATCGACGAGAAACCATCCACGGAACCTCCAAGCTCTATACGTGTCAAGAACCCAGCGGCTCTAACCAACGGGCCCGAACCAACGCTAAAAATAGAGAAAGGCCTAGAGTTGTTGGACATCGCCGGGATGACTGATGGTTATATGCCTGCCGACCTTCAGCTCCTAGTTGGTCGCGCTAGGCATGAGGCCATCGTGCGAGCGGTGGAAAGCGGCACCGACGATGCGGAAGCCGATCTCATTCTCGCAAGAAAAGATTTTGATAAAGCCATTAAAGGGTTCGTCCCAGCTGGGCTTCGTGGCGTTAAGCTGCAGACTAGTGGTGCAGCTTGGAAAGATATTGGAGGTAAGCGCTGGAACCCTCGAAGCTATTGGCCGCTTATACTAATATTGATACACAGGTCTTACGGAAACTCGTAAAATCCTGCTCGAGACACTGGAGTGGCCTACTCGCTACGCCCCAATCTTTGCTAATTGCCCTCTCCGTCTTCGGTCTGGTCTGCTTCTCTATGGATACCCAGGTTGTGGTAAAACTCTTCTCGCCTCTGCCGTAGCCGGCGAATGTGGTCTCAACTTCATCAGCGTCAAAGGGCCCGAGATTCTTAACAAGTATATCGGTGCATCCGAGAAGTCTGTGCGAGACCTCTTCGAGCGAGCATCCGCCGCAAAACCATGTGTGCTCTTCTTCGACGAATTCGACTCGATTGCACCAAAGAGAGGGCACGACTCGACCGGTGTGACTGACCGAGTTGTGAATCAGATGTTAACACAGATGGATGGTGCCGAAGGGCTGGACGGCGTCTACGTTCTAGCCGCTACTTCGAGACCTGACCTCATCGATCCCGCCTTGCTACGTCCCGGTCGTTTGGATAAGAGCTTACTCTGTGATCTCCCAAATCACGAGGATCGGGTAGATATTCTTCGAGCATTGAGTTTGAAGTTAAAGATCGAGGAGAGCATCTCGTTGGAGGATATCGCGAATTTAACGGAGGGCTACAGCGGAGCCGACTTACAGGCCGTTTTATACAACGCACATCTTGAGGCCATCCATGATGTTATAGCGAGCCAAGATGAAGAGGTCGAGAGGTTCGGAAACGGCGGGAAGGGCAAGGGTAAAGTTGACGCAGGCGCCGGGAACGAAATGATCGATTATATCGCATTTTCAATGGGTGGTAAAGGTGCAGAGGTGGCGACTCCAACCACACATCAGCAACTAACCAACGGAACGCAGGCCGCTAGGACGCGGTTCGCGGAAAGAGCGGCGGTTATGGCCAAATTGGATAAATTGAAGAAAATCGTTCAGGGAGACGCAGCTAAGCACCAGCAACAGTCGCAATCCAATCAGGTCCAAGAGGAAGAGAAGGGCGATGAGGAGCCGGTCATTAGCTGGAAGCATCTGCAGAGTTCTTTGAAGAGTACGAGACCCAGTATTGCGCCTGATGAGAGGAAACGGCTGCATAGGATTTATAACGAGTTTATCGTTGGAAGGAGCGGGGAGATGCCGAGCGGGCAGAGTAGCACTGAGATTGGAGGGAGGAGCAGTCTGATGTAAATGTGAGGAGAGAGAAACCCAGGGGAAACTGGTAGGTATAGTAAGAAAGAAAAAGAACATTCCCTTCGGCGTTCCACTTTTGTACCTGCGAGCTTAGCACCGTTCATTTATACTACGCTGATGAGTCCTTTTAACGACTCCGAGAAGCCGATTGTCCGATGGCTTGAATACGTAGGGTAGAGAGTGTGTATCATATCGTACCATGTGTTTCGCCTACACGTTCGAATAATAGAAATATCAATGCATTCACTGATTAGGTTACGAGTATAGATGTTTCGGTCTTTTCCTAGTTCATCAAACGCAATTGCAAGTTGATAATGATTGTTCACATCAATACTATAGACAGCTTCATCTGTAGTCTACACACAAAAGACTTCTAGCTAGTGCACACCCAAAAGGATCACCAAGAAGATATTATATTAAACAGAATCGGAACCCAAGAACGGGAGAATCAAATCTCAGAAATGTTGTCCACTCATGAACCAAGATTTATGGAAAGAAAATAAATAAAAATTAATATTTGAACAAGAAGAAACCCCAAACACGCCTTTCGCTGACCGACAAAAAGATCAAGAACGCTCATACGTCGGTTCAAGACTCCAAGAGAAAACAATAATAAACGGCAATAAGCCATAAAGAACAAAAAAAGAAAAAGAAAAGAAAGTGTACAAGAAGAATTGAAGAAAGTGAAGGGAATGTTATTATAGGTTTATCGTCTGAAACAAACCATACAAGGAATTAAATTAAGGAGCCCCGCAGTTTTATGACGGCAGAGAAAACGAAACGAACCCTCCGTTGAAGCGAGTTTTTTATCACCTTTATCCCTCCGGGTGTATTGATATATCCAGAACTCCGACACCAAAGGAAAGAAAGAAAGAGAAAAATGTAAAGCGTTGAATATTCCCAAAAAGACGTCATTATCCCTTTCGTGTATTTTTTAATTTATTCATACTCGCGTGTCGTAGCTGTCGTCGTGATAGTTTGGACTTCGGTCTGCCTATTCGGATTCGACCTTTCCGGCACTTCTGACCTTGGCCATAAACTCGTCCTCTTTTCCGAGTCTCCAGTCGCTCCTGTCGGAACATCCTTTGCCTTCCCAGCCAAGGAGAGAGATGACTTCTTCCCTAGACCCGTAGAGTTTGCTCTCGAGGACACCAAGCACTGCGACTGCGGAGCGGATAAGGAAGGCATCGCCTTCGAAGGCGTAGACATCCCACAATCGGGATACTATATCGATTGGGACGTGTAGTGTGAAAAGGGTCGTAAACATAGCCTCAAGGTAGAGTGGTGGTGGAAGTTGGAGCTTGATGTGGATGTGCTGGTAGAGATTAGGGAGCTTGTACTGGAAGGCTCTGAGGAAGGCATTGTAAATGTTGGTAATCTAGAAAGGTCTATGTTAATGAACTGTCCGTGATCTTTGATATTCTGGATACTGAAGCATACCTGTGGTTCGTCCTGGGTGTAGAAAGATAATGGCAACTGTCTATTAAGGAGATTGGCCAAAGTCTGGAAAGCCTCAGGTGCAGAAAGATTGAGGAGCAAATTGGCGGTGAGAACGTGCAATCCGAAGCAATAGCCAACGTCCTTACGGTATACGCTGTACGCCATCAGGACATCGACTAGACTCTGGTGCAGAGGGCCATCGCTCTGGAATAGCTTGAGCTCCGGGAATGTGTTCTCCGCATCTTTTTTGATGTCTCCGAATTGATCCTTTAATGGGTGTCGGTCTTCCTGAGCATTAAGCTCCACCTCAAGCTTCCTCGCCCTGTCAAGGGCAATTTTGTAGGTCTCCTCAGTGACGGCTAGGGCGTTTCCGATCGCACGCTGCCATACGATTCCTCTAGATTTTGGAGACACTCCAGCCCACCACAATTCTCGAGTGTTCTGCTCTAGAATGGCCTGGTTCCAGTTGGGGACGATTTTCTCATCCCAAGCCTTGAAGACCACCTCCCTTGCTCTCTCGCGGGTCGCAGCTTCCTGTCGCTCCTTCTCCGCTCGCTTGCGCTCTATTAACGGGGTCAGTATAGGCCATGAGCTCACATGTGATAGATAAATCCATACCTGACTCAATCGACAATCGCATCATTTCCTGGTACTCCTTCAAGTGCTTCTCTTCTTCAATCTTCGATTTCGGTGGAAGCCAACCAGGGCGTGTCCTGCTCAGAGCGGCTTCCTTCTCTTTGCTCATGGGGAGCGCTCCCATGATACCTTCGGAAACCTGCTTGGGCGGTAAAGCGATTCTCGACTCCCTCCTAGGCGGTGTCGTGGATGTATTCCTGGCAGCCTTCACTTGCTTCTGCAACTCCTTCTCTTTAGCCTCCATCGCCTCGTCGGCATATCTTTCCAGAGCTTCAGTCAACTCCTTTGCATCGTTCCCAAGCTCATGCATCACATCACCCCAAGACTTCATCCGGTTCTGCATCCGCCCTCTAGGCTCTGAATCTCCGGAATCCGATCTCGAAAGCGATGGCAAAGAAACCGTGGACTGAGATGGCGTGGGCGTCTCCGCTCTTTCCATCTTTGGTGCAGCGCTAGCACCGCTGTCACGCCTCGAACCCGACGCATTAGACAGCCTATCAGGCGACGGACTCTTCGACCCTCCCGAGGGTAGCGATTTCCCGGCTCTAGGTGACAAGGGAATATTCCACAAAGCGACCTCTTCATCGATTTCGTCGTCGTCATCTTCGTCACACTCCTTTTCTATCTCTTCTACCGTCTTACTCTTCCTTCCGGGTTGCCATGATGACCTCCTTGTTTGCCCGTATTTAGGCGCAAGGGTGGGTAAGCCGAGCCCCCTTCCTCCCCCTGACGAGTTAGTCGTAGCAACAGCACCATTACTCGAGATATTTAGGGATACAGATCGAGGACTCGGTGGACCGGGACTGGAGTGCCGTGATGTTGCCGTTCGAACCTGAGTCGGAGTCGACTTCTTTCGCCTAGATGATCGGACAGGTGGCGCCAGATGGTTGTCTGCAACGGCAGGCGAAGATTGAGTTACAGGTATCGACGGTCGAGTCTTCGCACTGACCAGATCCCGTCCTGCGGTTGTCGGAAGGGCGGTTGTGCCGTTTGAGATGGATCGCGAACGGATGCTTATCGGGTTTAGAGCAGCACTGCTGCTGGCTCGCCTGGCAGCTCCAGGAGGAGGCCGGACGGTAGAATTCCCGGCATCCGAGTCGTCGGAAAGAGCGATGACCTCAAAGTCCTGCTCGACCAGCGGACGAGGTTTGACGACGATAGCGTTGTTTTTGGTGTTGTTAGGGGCTGGCATGTTGGATGAATGAGCGTGCGAGTGAACTATGTGCTTGCGAAGGATCGCATTGTCGATAGTGACGGTTCTCGGGCGGGATTGAAGGAAGGCTTCCTGTCGTTGCTGGTAGGTGAGAGGTTGCGAATGTAAGTTGAAGTACGAGAGAAAGCTAGAAGCCGGACGGGCAGTGTGGACCTGCATGGTCGCTGGGTTCTGGCTCGGTGGCTCTCCTTTATTTGCAGCAGCTCACAACCAACCAACTAAACCAACCAGGGGAACCGTTCTGAAAAAAGACACCAACTAAGCCGGCTCGGAAAGAGTGAGATCGAAAACTGGAAAAAATCAAATCGGAACGAGAGTATCGGGCAATTGATTAGGATGAAAAGCGACTAGTCGATGCAATGCACGAGTGTTCAGGAATCGGGTGGGTTATCGGCGACGGTAAGCACCAGCTCGACGTCGGCAGCACCAGCTTAAAAGGGTCGAGGAATATCGCCAAACGAACGGGTCAATCGAGCCAAACGGACGGGTTTTAGCAGGAATGCTATGCTTCTTATTAAACTTGACAGGTGGATGTCTGGCAAAAGGGCAGCTGGTTGTAACCCATGGAATGCTCCCGCTCTGCAGAGGAGAAAGGGAGGCAGCTAGATCTCAAACGAGTGCTTAAACGATACCGAAACGATTGAGGCGCATTCGACTGAGGAAGGAGGCGAGTGCATATGGAGAAACAGCCATCCAGTCTGTGCCTTATAAAACATTTTGGATTTTTCGTTCGTTCTTCCTTCTCCGCACGCTCTAGTTGGATATCTGGAGGACACGATATCGTCATCCCTCGCTCACCGAACATCGCATTTTGGCATGTTGTGGTTATCGTGCTTTCTCTATCTGCTTCGTTTCCTGTCTGTGTTCGCTTCTCGGAAGACGGGATGGACATTGGATCGTGTCCTGCTCGTTCCCTTCTTTGGCCCGTTTTCCTGCTCACGGAACCTGCCAGCCCCTTTGATTGGTGCCTGTCTATTGCCAGAGCTGGGTGATGCTTGCAAGCCACTTTAAACTTTTGGCTGCTGGTGTGCTGTCCATGAGCTATGCCTGCTGCATCGACGATTCTTTCCCATGATGGCGTTTGTGAAACGGACTTCTTGCATGGGGGGGTTGGTTAAATGCGGGTCTCTTCACACCAAATGCATTAGCATCACGAACTTCCAAGCTAGTGCGTCGGCAAGATCTGCCGATGCTATCTGCAAATGACGTCCATCTTGGTCCCGGATAAAGCCAACCTTCAAGAAAACTAGATAACATCAAGAAAGTGCACAAGATTTCAATCGAGATCGGTCTTCGCTGCGTTCGAACAGGCCTCCGATATCCAACCCGGTGATCGGTTCCTCCGGGAGAACACCAGGAACACTGGCGAGAGGGGGCACCGTTTTTAGAAGATTCCGCCCCCAAATGCCGGCCCTTCGTTTCGCGCGCATGCTGTGACGTCGCTCAAGAAACAGGTGCGTACCTGCAGACTGCTTGCCCCTCATTGGAAAGTCCTGCCTGGCCGTTACACAAAAACAGAAAGACTTGGTCCGATTTTTAGGAATTTAAACCGTGGAGAACGTGGACATGCAGAGTTCGCAAGACAGAGGTCTAAGTTTTTTTTGGTTCCTTGGTCCGGTCTTGGTCTCAGTCTGGATCTTGGACTGAGGCTTGTGGCTTGAGGCTTGTAAATTCTTTGCATAACTGCGGTAAATTTTCACGAATATGCACACAGCAGAAGGATACAAATAAGCAAAACACCAGCTTACCTCAAGATATCGATAATGACGATATCTCCGATAGCAACCCATCCTCGGTGTTTATATTCCCATGCAAGATGCTCGCGAACCTGATCACGAGGTGCCATCGTTAGCATATATTTAGAAGTCATTGCATTTGACAAGCATTCGACGTCGCTTTTGCCACAAAACAACTCACCAACGTGCAGTTTCCCTTCCCTTTATCTCCACCTCCAGTTCTTTGGATTTCACGGCTGCAGCTACGTTATTGGTCAGAACACCGCCTTCAGCTCGACCACAAGCAGGTTAGCAACACTTACTTTCAAGCACCGCCTGTGGCACATTTGCCAATTTCGCCACATTCAACCCATAGGATCGGTGTGCTGTTCCCTCCGCAATTTGGTATAGGAATGTAATGTCTTCACTTCCATCCATTGCCTCCTCAAACCTCATGTGCGCATTCACAACCTCTCCCGGATACGCCTTTTCCATCTGTGCCAAAATTGGGTAATGCGTGACGAAGAGTGTCATAGCCTTAATGGAAGAAACCATGTAGTCCAGCACCGAATATGCTATAGCAACCCCATCGTGGGTCGACGTCCCCCGTCCCAGTTCGTCGAGAATAACTAGCGATCGCGGGGTAGCTTGTTTAAGAATATCGCTTGTTTCCGAGAGCTCCACCATGAACGTTGACTAAGGCGCATCCACTGTCAGCGAAGGCAACCGCAATTCATGCAGATGATCAGCTTCCTACCTCTCCTGTCATCATATTATCGAACGCTCCCATCCTCGTAAATACCGCATCCAACAGGCCAATCTCCGCAGACTCAGCGGGGACATAGGAACCAATCTGTGCCATAATGGCTATCAATGCGATCTGCCTCACATACGAACTCTTGCCACCCATATTGGGCCCTGTGACCAGTAATGTTCTTCTTTTCTCCGCCCCCAAATCAATATCATTCGGCACGTACGTATCAATCAGGAGCTGCTCGACCATTGGATGCCGGCCCTGCTTAACTTTGATTCCCACTTCATCAGTAAGAGTCGGTTTGCAGTATCCGGGCAGCTGAGCCACAGTTGCTAGTGAAACCAAGCAGTCCAAAGTCGCAAGGCTCTGGACAACATCTCTATACTCCTGATATTGTCCCGCTATCTGTACCAAAAACTCCCTGAATGCGCGATCACACTCATTCGCGAGTGTCTCCTTTCTTTGGTCTCTCTCTCGAAGTAACCTAAGCACCTCTGGCGTGTGAAATCTCGAGACTCTCTTCGTTCCGCTGATTTTCACCCACGATGCAGGGACATTTTTGATGCCGGAATTTTCGATCTCCACAAGGTAATCGATTCCCGAAACGGTCACGTAGTCGAGCTTCTTCTTCTTTACCGCCTTGGCCGCCTCCTCTAGATGCTCTTGAAGATCAAACTCAACTCCCTTTATCGCCATCTTCGCATCCACGATGAAATCAAACTCATCGATCTCCTTGAAGAACTCATATTTGTCGCCTTTGGAAGCCGCCTTGTGGTTGAACTTGCTCAGATATTCTTCGACGGATTCCAGTATCCCAGGAAGCGAAGCCATAGCCCCATTTATCAGCGAGGAGTCGTAACCACATTGCTCTGGGCTTTCGACGCTTCTGAAGGTTTTAGCGATCCTGAGAAGTGTATTTAGAATGTTGAACACTTCGGGTCGGGTAGCCTTTTGATATTTGCGTTAGTACTAGGTTCGATATTATGATTCAGGGAGCGCGGTTCCACATACTTTGCCGTAATATATACGAATCAGTCCCTTCTCAAGGTCGTACCGGACGGTTGTCAATAGACCCTTCAGCTGTTGGGTTCTCTCTGAGGTTGATGATAACATTTCCTCAACCGCATTTATCCTTAACTCCAATTGAACCCGGTCCAACAGCGGTCTACCGACCCATTTCCTGAGTAATCGTCTCCCGAATCGCGTCGATGTATGATCCAGGGTCCAAAACAGACTTCCTTTCTCCGAAAAGTCTGTTTGGTTACGATAGATTTCTAGACTGCTGAGGGTATTCCCATTCAACAACATGTGAGAACGAGCACTGAAGCTCTTAAAGTATTTAGTAAGATCGAAGACGTGCTCAAGGCCATAGGCTGTCAAGTGCGTGATCATTGCCGAAAGACAGATGGTCACTAAGTCAGGTAATTGGGTTACAATGTCAAGCAAGTCTAAATCTATATTAGCGGGCAGTTCTAGGTATGCAACTTGTACAGAGAAACACACCTTGAGGGAGAGCCGCTTCCTCGCTCTTGAGTTTCTCTGCGTAGAACTCAGAGACGTGGATTGAGGATGTAGCATGCATATTTTTGGGCCGCTCTACCCTTTCCACCCGCACACCGTCCCCAAAGACATTGTTCCTATAGATGTTTAGCTACCTCCATGGAGTTCCTTAAACTTTACAACTTACGTGCTGCCCGCGAGGTGTGTAACCAGCTTGTCCGTAGCTTTGGAGAGCTCGCCAAGAATCAACAGCTCACATGGAGCGACTACCAAGAAATTATAAGTCCGTGTACCACCAGATTTTCCAGAGCGTAGACTTACTATGCAACAACCTTGTCTCGATCTCTGTTCTCATGAATCCATCGTCGAATTCATCGTATATTATATCACCTGTTGAAGGCTGAACAGCCAAGATGCCAACTTTAACCTTTTCATCGGCACCGGCACCACCGCCTAGTTTTTCGGTAATACACAAAAGATAGCCCGTCGAAGCAGCGCCGCCGGAGCCCGCTCCAACGGCATCGTGATCATCAACGCCGTCAATATCATCGATGTATGTGCCCTTCGTATATAAATTCGTAAGCTTCCTGACGAAAGGGGCGTTTCTATTGTCGCCGGCAGCTTTCAGCGCGGCAGTCTCTAATTGTCGAACCACGCCGACCTTATATCCAGCAGTTATCAATCTGTTTCGATAGGTTAGCATGGTGGGAGAAGTGGAGAATAAGTCCTTTACGCACCGTTTCACATGAACATGAAGCCTGTGAACTGGAATACTGGCAGATGCGAACTTGTCGAGGTGAGCCTCCGAGGGATCTGTCCCAGTGATTAGAAAATTGAGGTTCCCGCCAGCAAAAGGGCATCCTACCGTATGTAAATTTCATTCTACCAGGTATACAAACGATTGATAGCACGCTGGCAGCAATCTAACTCAGAGTTAGCGACGTAAAGTATTATTTCTGAAGGTTACACATACCCTCGCATCCTCTCCGAAGAATCTGTACTTGTACCCGACTTCAACAACCAGGACGGTATCCATATATTTCTCTTTGATATCCACGACCTGTTGTTCCAGGGGTGTTAATTTCTTCCCCCGTTTTGCAGCAGCCTTCGAGCCTTTCTTCGGTTCAGGTAATCTTTCAGGCTCTTCCTCCTCATCATCTAATTCTTCATCTTCCCCCTCCCCACCGTTTTCTCTTTGTCGAAGGAGTTCGATTGTCCCCGGGCGGCCGAGCTTCTTAACGAACTTCTCGTGGTTCCTCTTTTTCCTAGAAGCCTCCTCTAGGGAGATCTCTTCCTCCTCATGTGTTGAACCGTCCGCTGGTTGGCTCGAAGAGAACGTAAATTTATTCGTGATTATTCCTTTGCCGGACTTTCGAGGGGGCGTCTGGACCGGTTTATGCGGCAGCGACTCCTCCATTTGATCCTCGTCGCCCTCTTGTATCAGGCCTTCCATTGTCGCCGGTTCCACGTCTCTTTCTTCATCGGCCCTACGCTTTTCGAGGCGGACTCGCTTGGGAGCTGGCGCAGCAGAATCCGAACTCTGGGACTGGTTGCTCGATTGAACACTAAACGCCCTTACACGTTTCGAAAAAGTGGTAGTGGCTGGTAAACTATCTTCCTCTTCTTCCTCTTCTTCCCCTTCTCCTCCACGTCCATTTTCGGCCTCATCTTCGCTACTATCGGGTTTTGGGGCTTTAGTTGGCTTTGCCTTGCCCCGGGTTGTTCGACTTGGAGCTTTCGCTGTTGGCCCGGTTGCTTTGGCGTTTTGTGCAGGCTTCGAGCTCCCCGGTTTTGGTGCAGAGTCCGAAGTAGATTTAGACGCAGAGGCGGTTCTACCAACCGGTGTAAAAAAGCTAGATATCGAGCGCTGGCTACTCATTTTGACGTCAAGGTAGAACTAAGCTGGTAGAGTAGGGGATTAAACTGAAAATGATTTCGAGGCCCATTCTAGGGAAGACGCGTTTTGGGTTGTGCACATTGGTGCCTGTGAAGCTAGTGGCTTCGAGGCTAGTTCCGTCGTTACCGGGGCTTCGGGAACACCGCCAAGCCGACTTGGCAGGCAACCGGGTCGAGGTCTGGGTGGTCCAAATTACAACATTTCGAACGTCATGACAACACAGTTATAACAAATTCACTGCGATCCACAGTTGCTGAGAGTCTCGATAGTTCTATGTGGCAATCGATGGATGTTAAAGGCTTCAATAATCCTGATAGACGCCTTCTTTACGACGGGGCTATTCCTACTCGCAAAAAAAGTGAGTAGGCACGCATATCATGGCCGACCATCTGCGTTGATGGGCATCCTGCGTGACATCCTGAATCCGTGTATCCGTCTATAATATATAATCTGGTGTTTTTGCCCAAACAGAGATACCTCACGGTTGCCGCAACGCTGAGAGTAATTCCAGATGAATTCAGCCACAGCTGCAAATAAGGATTCCGCCCTACAGGCCGTCCCTCTCCGCCCCTCTTCCTCTCTCACCATCCAACCTCCCATCAACATCACACCTCAATCGCCGCTGCATCTACTATATGGATCCATACCGCATTCCCCAAGCTATAGCCGGGTCACCTATAGACACCGTCAGTATGTCAAATCTTAGTGAGTCTCATCCCTTTCCTCAGCCCTAGTCCTGCAATCAGCTTCTCTGCCTCTGCTTGGGTCCTTCCTGTTAGTGAGGTCCTAAGTGGAGAAGTGCAACCCGCAAATGCAGGGCCAGCATTCTACCCCCGCATCTTATGAACCACATCCTTCAACCGAGTTTCTGATTGCAATCGTTTCAGTTCCCGAAGCGACCAATCAAGGTCAGAAGCCAACCTCGGTCTTTGATGATTCCAATGAACCCAACAACGACAATGATAAATTCTGGGCCTACAATGGCTGTACGTTCAAACGAATCACGAAAAAGGAGCCAGATGGCAGCATCGTCGAGCTTCGCAATGGCGGTGTTCTATCTTGCCCTATCTGTCCAGAAATTGGTGTCATGACCACCCTCTCCAACCTCATCGGCCACCTCGTGGCCAAGAACCATGCCCAACGTTTCTACCATCTCTGGAGTTTGTGTGGTTCGGGCAACAACAATGCCGGGCCCATGCTCTTGTTCCAGGAGAACTGGGAGGCTGCGAACCATCTCAAGCACCTCCGTGCCAAACGTTTGGAAAAGGTCGATAAGGCCGTCCTCAGTCTGAACGAATACACTTGGGAGCAACTCAAAACCCGCTTCAACTTCATGTCCGAAGGACAACAGGGTGCCACGGAGGCTCCCAACAAAGAGCAGGTCTTCCCACCAGGGCTCAACCCGCTCCAAAAATTTAACAAAGGCCCTCTCGGTCAAGCCGGGTTTGGAGAGTGGAGTACGTAGGCTATCCAACACCTATATGCCGAATATCATGGTGCTAACTTGACAAGACCAAATCCAACCTCCACAGAACCGTTTGGTAGATGCTCGCTCCTACCACCCCAATCGTGAGTGCCCCAACACCAAGACGAGCATTATGCCTATGGGTCCAGGCTGAACAATCAGCAGCAGGAAATATCGCCTTAGCTCGAGACAAAGGGCAACGCATCGTTACTTCAGTATTCCGACAGGCTAAAGATAGAATCAATGGGGTAAAGGGCCCCTTGTCTGACGCCGCGGGTAACGCAAGAAAGCGAATGGCTCCGGAGGGGGATTTCGACCAAGATGGGTTTAGAATTCCTAAGAAACCATTCCCGGCTGTCGGTCCTAACATTGGAGCAGCTCATATTGGGATGCCTCATGTTGGGATGCCTCACGTTGGGATGGCTAACACTGGGATGCCTCACGTTGGGATGGCTAACACTGGGATGCCTCACACTGGGATGGCTAACATTGGGACAGGTCACACTGGGGCGGTTCACACTGGCATGACCAATACTGGCATGACCAACACTGGCATGGCGAACACTGGCATGGCTAACGCTGGAATGGCTAGCTCTGGCACGGGCCACACTGGAACGGCTAGCACTGGGACAGTTCACACCGGGACAGTTCACACCGGGACAGTTCACACCGGGACAGTTCACACCGGGACAGTTCACATTGGCTCAAGGGACCGGCGAAGAGGCTATCGAACACAGTATCGGCACTGTTGAGCATTCCATCTATCAGCCCCAAAATGTAACTGGGCTTGGAATCCAGTTCCCTTGGACAGATGATCAAGTCGCTCAAGTTAGGGCTTTGAAAGCTAAACTTGGTAATTTGGAAGAGCTTACTCCACAGGAGGAGCAATTCTATCAGGAGCACCAACAACTATGCCTCTTGATGGACGCTTTCCAGGAATTGGAAGCTCAGGCATCCATGAGCGCCCTACAGTGCCCAACCACCGATGCGCTCTGATCTCTAGTATCCAGTCTTGTACAAGGCCGGCGTCATTTCGACATAAGCTGAGATAAAGCCGCGAGTAAGCAAAATCCCAGTCGTCTTATCAACATTTGCTTGCTGAAAGTTTGCTTACGATTACGAGACACCAAAGCTAGTACACAAATAGCCTCCTACACACACATTTCTCCATGCGCGGTGTCTATACATTCTGGTATCGCCTTTATAAAAAAAAACTTTCGACTATTGCTTTCCCTTTTGACTTAAGAGAGAACCTTTTGATTCTTGCTTTTCCTTTTGACTCCAGAACTTAGTGCTACGCACCTACGTTCTATTCACGGTCCTCATTTGTCTTTTGTTCCTACGTTCTCAACTCCCAGAAACAGGCCCTTCGCACTTTAGTCAGGCAAAGGCCGCTCAGTATTCTTTACCCATTCCACACTTTGAACTCCCGAAACCCATCTTCCCTTCTCACATTGTTTCTAACTTTCCTCTCCGACTTCTCCTGCGGTATGTCTATAGTGGCATACTTGTACCTCCTCTATTAAAAACATATACCGCTGAAAACACGATAGTCCAGCGGGGGCTTCTCTATTATGAAAAAAGTGCTGTTCAATCCCCGCATATGTACACCTAAACACCGCTTTGATCATGTAATTAACCCGTGCATGCACTCCTGTATGGCTCCCTACGCCGACGAGGGTCTGCATCTATAAACAGATACAAATTACTAAGGCTCTCAGCTCAGTAAGCTATAAATATATATCATGATTTCTCATCCTCTGGGAGCGAGAAGTCTAGACCCCAAGATATTTCTATTATCTAAATGGCTCAAGCCACCAGTGAAACCCGTTATCCAATGAACTGCCCTCGTAAGAAGTCGCAAAAATACCGTCCAAAAGTTGAAACCTGCTGCCTACGACGAACCCTCAAACATGGGAACTCGGCAAAAGTTTGCCATGTTCCTAAATATCTCTATGCGCAGTGCGTGTCGGTTGCAACTGTGGGGCTGTTCTATCGCGTCTCTGAGACATTGAGTTTGATATTCTCGGGAAGTCGGTACATCAACATTCACGAGCACGGGTGTATGTCTTAGGATTCTTCAATCAGGTCCGGAAGCGGGAGATTCAGAGGTAAGTAAAACACCAGAACCATGGCATAACGGCCTTTAATAATATGGAGTTCTTTTTAAAAATGGCGTGTTTCGACTATTCTTGCTCTCTCTCGTGGTGAGATTCAAGAGTGGTACTGTTTTATAAATGGAGGCATGAATTCGAACACGAAGGCTGATGCGGAGGCGGTGAGACATTGACCATTTGCTGATCGAAATTATGAGCTTGAACAATCCGTGGGTTGAAGTGGGGAAAGTATAGACGTCCCGAGTCCTGTGGGTTTGTGGATTCTTAATTTCGTTATAGGATCTTGTGATCTGGAGACTTCTCAATGGTATACCGGTATCGAGTTACGCTCAATTACAACAAGATGATCATATGACCTTGGTGCCCCTACAAGTAGATTGATTGGACGCTTTAGTTTTTGGCTTCAGCCTTTACTGGTTTTGCCCGGGGTGTACAGGGAGTGTGGGGGGCGAATTTCAAAAGCCGAGTGCTTGTGAAGCTACAAGGCAAGTGGTACTGCATACCCTACGTTTCATGATCATCAGCGGACAACGAGTACAGCTGGCATGTAAGGTATCATCAGCCTTTCCTTCCTTCAAAAATGGGTTGAGGAACGTTGCTTTTCGAGCAAAGTTGCCCAGACTTCTTCACGACTAGGTAAATAAAGTTTCGACTTGGATGGCGGAAATATAACCCAGTGAACAGCTCATGGGTGGAGTGGGGTCAGTACATGTCGCCTCGTCGTCCTCGTCCTCGTTGTCGAGCAAGGCTTGGAAGAGTTGCTCTTGCAAGGGCCGGGGTGATGGTGGTGGTGCATGCAATTGCAAATGGGGAATTTGATATTGTTTCCTTTCAGATGTAGGATGTTCAGGGCTAGCTCGGGCTAATTCTAGGTACACGTACATACTTCGGAATTTAAAATGGGCTACGCGGAGCGGTGGCGTACGAGAGTTCATGCATGTGGACAGGCTTTGATTGGATGGACCTTGCAGCCGTGCTTGCATTGCGGCAGGGGATGGCGTGGAGGAGGACATCGCCAGGGGTTCGGGACGTAGGTCTCGACAATTTGGGGTTTAGCGGGCTTTTTGGAAAAGTGGCATGGTAGGCGTGAGCATATGATCCTCCAGGTTTTTATGACATGTTATATTTGTTGCGACTAGGCTTTTCAGCTGGGTGGATCGATCCACGGATAACGTGTGTGCGCAAGTGTGGAGAGCTAGGAGAGTGGGTCTCGTCCATAGAGGTGGGCGAATATAGCATCCTGATCAATTTCATCGAATCTTTAACGGTTAGAAGTAACGACCTTGCGGAGGTGGTCGTGATGGGTGGATGTGGACGAGTGGCCATATGGCAATAAAGAGTGCAGCCTAGCGAGCTTGAGCTGGGACCGTTTTTTGGGGGCTTTTCGCACAGAAACAAAGGATGAAGATGGTATAGTGAAGGTTTGAGAGTTTCCGGATCATCGTTCGGTTGAAACGATTGGATATTGAACCATTGGGATGGCCGTTTGGAGCAGGGGGCTGTGGTACCTGAAGAGACAAGTGGGTATTGAAATTGCCCGGAGTCGAATGCGAGGTCGTTAGAGGCAGGACGCGGACCCGGAATTTTCCTTCGAAGTAATCTTATTGGCACATTGGCATCTTAAAATGCCCCGGTAGACGGTATGTTGGGAAATCCTGGGCCAGAAGCGGTGTGGATGTCGTGCAGGTCCTAGGGTGATCCTCAAGGGGGGTCGGGTTCATCACAGGTACCGATCTATGTCGTGTGCTCCCCTAGCTCAAGGCAGCAAGTAATCGAAAGGAGGATTGGTCGTAAGCTCGATCCTGGGACTTGCCATGCATCGAGGCCCTTTTCGATAATTTCAAATGCGACGGGACGACCGTCAAAACCGTAGTTCTGAAGCTAGACCGGTCTAAGGTAAATCGCCTATAGTAAGGTGCTTCCTACGGTAAAGCGTCGATGGCAGATATCTATCAGCTTCTCAGATGAGCAAGCGACAGCCAACGGTTCAGTCTTAGCCTCCGGTGCTGCAGGGTCAAGGGGTGATAGGGTTCATAAGGGCAGCTGCGCATGCGCCGTAAAAGCTCTTTGATTCCTACGATAGAACTTGGAAGTCGGCTATGCGAGGCCGGTCGTTAATGCGGATTGGTCCAAAACAGGTCTCAGCGTAAACTCTTTCTCTCGCTTGATATACGGGGCGATGCATGGAAGATGAGAAAAACGGGAAATGTCTCATGGGCCGTCCGAGTTGAGACTTTTCGATCTCGACTTCTTTCATTCTGATCTGAACCGTCCGTTTTGCCTCACTCGCACTGCCCGAGAAGCCGTTCTTGATACGGTGCCCCGGTGTGAGCGATCAGCCTGGCCAAGATTATACACGGGGACTTTTGTGATCGTGGTATATCCGATTCATCATATGCACGTCCGGCTGGTTGAATTCAACGGTCCCACAGGCCAGACACACGGAGCAAACACAAGACCCATAGATTAAATTAAAAACGGTAGATTTGATGTCTTCTATAAATATGTAGACGAGATTGATACTTAATTCTCCTTTCGAGATACAGCGGCGTAGAAGAAAAAAAACGGAACAGGCCTGTCGATATGCGGGAGGTGTGTGGTCGCGTCGGTTTGAGTTTCTTCTTTGCTCATAGTGTGCGTTGTGTGTGTGGTAATGTTCCAGCTGCAGTTTCACTTCGGCTTGTCACAGCCTGTCATTCGCGTCTGCCGCACTGAACGCTGAATTGCTTTTGGACTCGACTCCACGCATTTGCGCAAACAAAATCTGATAGTTGTACGAAGTAATTTCACATCCGTGCAGCGGAAATAAGGGATAAAAAACGGTTTATTAAAAATTCAGACCGTTACATACGTGCATACGCCTCGTATGCGGGCGATTTTTGGAAGTTGTACACTGGAGAGGCGCCTGATGGCTTAAGCTCCCCCATGCACTTGCAGTTGTCAATTCATGCACCGAAATAGCTTCTAGAGCTTCTCTAGAATAGCAACTTTTGGCTGTGGGGTTCTTGTTTCATTGTCGCAATTGTATCCACATCAGATCCATTTCATTTTGGACCCACTTTTTGCGGCCTCCTGCCGTTTTAGATTCGCTGGGTGACTTCAACGATAATTCCAAACAACGCCAGCGACGGTTCCCGAAGGGCCCAGGTGCATGCTGTACATGTAAGTACGCCAGCACAGAGTCGACATGGCTATCGACCGTTGGTTTCAGCGCACTGGCCACGGCTCGATGTCATTTATCTGAAATTACATCGGTGATAATCGGTGCACCTGGGATGCCTAATCATCATTGCGCACCGGAGTCTGATCCGATAGTTGATTTATGTAATATCAAAGTTTAAACGGCTTGTGTTGGTATCAGAAGTGGATTTTTGAAAGCGCACGGATCCGTCCGATAGCCCAAGGTCGAGGGAACCGATAGGACAATCATATGCATTGTTCTTCTGATAGACAGCCGGCCGGTAAGCAACCGCGCAGACTTTCGAGTCAGCGGAGATCATCTGCAGGTACTGAGGGTCTATATTGACGGCGAATACTGTTTGAAACCCTAGTACCCTGAGCTGTTATCGAGCGATCGAAAAACACCTGGTAATTTGCCTGGCGTGTGCTCGAAAGCTCCCCTTCAGCCTTCTCGATGCCTAATGACCCACTGTTCTAGTACATACCGGTGTATCGTCAGAGACACACTCTCGCTTGTACCAAGGACAAGTCGACCCCGCAAGTTGGTTGGTTTATCAGCCGGTACCACACCGTCGACGACGCATGGGAAATAGGAGGAGTATTTGTCGCCACCCGATTCGGGTCAAGAAAACGTGGTTATTCGGCTGGGCACATGGGAAAGATGCATTCCGGCCAACCAGAGATCTTCCCCATGAAGGTCCCCACCTTCAAGGAGACCCAAATCCCGCAGTTCGGATTATTGAAGTGCTCATATTGAAGGTCTTAGATCAGAGACATTCTCTGGCAGGAATGATGCATGCAAGGGCGGACCCACTTTTCATGAGTGGGAACCTTGACGAGCGATATTCTGAAATTCTTCAGGCATCAGTCCAAGATGCTGCAGAAGCCGACGGTGGCTTCCCAGAGACTCGTCTACAGAGGCAGAGGAACGGGTTAGAGGGCGGGAAGGCAGCCTGGGGGGCGCTGTTTGGGCAATCTCAGAGTGTCGACACTAACCTGTTGAAGAGAAATGTCTCTCGTCACCTGATGAATCCCCAGTTAGAATCGAGTAGTAGCCGGTAACCGTTATTGTATCCATACACACCTTAAATCCTCTGTGGCACTCCTTTTTTTACTATCCCTGTTCGCGAAGAATTCGAGTGCTTGAGAGAAGCGCGCAGACGTTGGTTGCCTTGAAGATGGCGCTGGATCAAGAGCTTGGGGGCTACCAGCCTCAGTAGTGCGCAGCCAATGGAAGTGGCGGGAGGCTCGGAAGGCGCAGGGGGGGTAGTAAAATTCTGACCGGGTGCAGCTGCAGGCAATCGTCACCATACCAAAAGAAGCAGTCTTCTAGAAGTTCAGACGAAGCCCGGTTGCAACGTGATGGGCAGGGATCGGCCTCTCGCTTAGAGGGCAACACAGGGCAACACATTTCTGTCTGCCTGATCTGTGCCATTGTGTTACCGCACTCGCACTTGGTTGTGTGTTGACGTTGGGCTGAGGTCGCTCGGTCTTTACTTTGGGGGCGCGCTGGGCAAGGCAAAGGAAATTGGACGCCATGTAATAATGCCATCCGGGGGGATTCGAAAGTTCCCGTTGCCTCCCCATATATCACTCTCCCGTTATCACTTTGTTATGTACAATGTTCTTTGCACGTGCGTAACTGGCGAAAGTTAATCTAAGAAATTATCGGGCGGGACCTCTTAGGCCGATCCGGACAATTACTTATCTTCGGCCCACATTGCAGTGCCCTCATGGCTGGGTCCCCGGCTGGGGTTGGAACATTTCGGCCCAGGTCTTTTGTTGTAGGTGGGCGCGGCCCAGATCATATACTCTACCACAAGTGACATATTGACAGGCTGGGCTTTGCCATCGTCATCTCTCAGAACCACTAGCTGCTGGCCGGCCGTGCACCCGGCTTCTGACCAACTAAGAGCTCATCGGAGGGTTTCCATCTTATCGATTTACTCCCTAGCTTCCTCGGTGCCACCCATTATCTCCCTTTCGCTCGGGATTCTTTTCCAATTAACTTACTATCCTCCCTACCCGCCAATTTTATTCCGATTTTCGAGTTAACTGTTACCATACCAAAAGTACGGCTTGCCCATGGGCACGCAACATAAACGCTAATTGCGTCTTTAAGACAAAATGATGAAGAGCCTCCGTTGAGCAGCGGAGCATTATGCAAATCGAACGCACGGCCTAGGCTTCGCACGGCTAGGAAGCTCAGTTGGCCTTGCCCAGAATTGGCTATATTTATAACAGAATAGGAAAAGAATACTCGTTCTCACATATAGTGTGGTGGCATTATCCACATTAGACATATACTGTTGTTACATGTAGTTAGTGAAGGATGGGCACCTTCTGCTTCCTTGACCTTGATATCGTTCTGTCCAGCAGACTCGGCGCTCCATGACCATGGATCCACAAATGTGTGCTCACTATTGACTTGACGGCACCCACGAAAAGAAAATAGGAAACAGACCTGAAGCAAGAGTTTATCTAGCGGCGTCTCCGTTCAGTCTGATTTCTGCACGTCTCAGAGAATACAGCTTTATGGACTGCGAGGACGAAGACAGACTTTCCACCGATACCCTTGGCGCAGCGCAGCTGCAGACATTCAGCTGGAGGTCTGGTATTTCATGCATGGACGGCTTTCTCCTCCAATAGATTCAGCTAACTGTTATCAGCAAGCGAACTTTGTGGTCATTATCGCCAATACGAAGGCTTAGGAGCTAATATCTAGCACGAGAGCTCAAGCACTTTTGCCTTTAGCCATGCCGGGGTCTAGACTACGTTGTTAGCTTGGCCGTACACCCCTCTACGCTCGCCGTATAGGCGAACAGACAGCTGCAGGCCAGGCTTAAACGAAAAAAAAGAAGAAGAAGAAGAGACAGCTTTGCCTGGTTCGGTAACTCGAATAAATAATTCCTTGGAGTTTCCGGACAGAGTAGTCGTTAGCAATATAACACGGTCGTTTATATGGTAGAATACCGATATCGTAGACGACGTCTAGCTAGCTCTTCAGAATCCTAACACTAAAGTCAGACAGAATTATATACAAAAACGAGTACATAATGCAAGATACTCGATGGGGTTCCTCGACGAAGACAGAACCCACAGTTGATATGATATGACAATTAGCTAATTAGATTACTTGCTAAACCACCCGACGTAGGGTTTGAGTGATTTGATACACTCTAGAGCGGAGGTACCACAATTTTCTTTTCGCCATTTTCTAATTGATATTCACATTCCATTCTCCAAGTGCATAACCACTTGATAACTCAACTCCACTTGATAGACCAAATGCCTAACAGCTCCGTACCTTTGGAGGCTTCTGACTAGACTACATCGGTGTCCAAAGCGGCAGAAAAGCGGCAGGTGTGAATCCTCGTTTAGTGAGCATGCTTGCCCCACGTGTGTAAAAAGCCGGCCGGATGCTTCCATCGCTGCGAACCAAAGGATTTCATGCATATCATTACTTGAACGAAAAAAAAAAAGAAAGAGAAAGAGAGCTGGTGGACCTATAGTTGACCGATCGCAAGAAATGTGCTACCCCGCTGATCGGTCGAAGGTGGGCTTAATCGATACGGCTCTCGGTGTGTAGCTCTCAAGCTCAACTTAGCTTCTGCAGTGGAAGCCATAGGTAACCCACCTAGTACCAACGCAGGTTATCACTTATCATTCCATCTTGTCATCCCGCTTTCACACGTCCGCTCCGAATTACTCGGTGACTTTAAAAATTCGGGATTGGACTAGAGATAGAGGAGTTCTTCGGGCACAAAGATGTTGGAATTGATGTTGCATGTAGAGCTATCGGTCCGGTGGAGCTGGACATGTCCTTCTCGCTCTCTTGAACTTTCCATCATTCAGAAAAGCATTGCCCGTTTCGATACGGCTTCGGCTGTAGCTAGCAAAAGTTCGTGGCTATAAAGTGTTGTGTTGGACGAGAGACGGCCGCACTAATTTAGAGACTTCCGATCGCAGAGTTAGACTGTCCGGTTAATGTGATTAAGCCACCCCCAATGAGAGTTCTGGTGCGGCGTTACCTCATTTCGCTGCACTGTTCGTCGTCTACGAAGATATTTCTTACTGGAAGTGTCGGCCTGAAACGTAGGCGAGGGAGAGCGCAATGCTGCGCCACAGCCGCACCTCCGTTTCCTCTTCCCTGTAGTTTTCCCTGCAAAGTGCGGTCATGTCCAGCTTTGTATCCAATTCAGCCTTGAGGGGATCCCAACGTTACCGTTGGGGCCTGTAGACGGCCGAAACTACACAATCGGGTTCGGGCGGCGTCCACGCATCTACGAAAATTTTTCTCTCTCTCTCTTTGCTTTCGAATTCGTAAGGGTAACGCATTCTGTCTATCCCCACCGCCCGATTTGAACCGTCTACGGTCGTATCCGTCCATGATTCAGGATATACATGACACTCCGTGAAAGGTGTCCTTATCGGTTATACTGTCTGGCGGATCGCATGGCCGTCGAATGCAGTGGGTTGGTGCCGGCGGCAGCGACTAGGTGGGATAGCGCATATACTCGAGATAGGCGAACCAGTCACTGAGGCCGGGAGGACATCCTCATGGCAGGACGGTGATCGGACGAAGAGCAGGACTTGACCTAGACGCCAGTTCAAGCAGCAGAGCTGTACGGCACCGAACTGGGTATCGTGGGCTTTGGCCACAGTGCTGCTCTATAGTATCCACCAGATATTACCACAATGCATTTCAACAGCGACTGCTTTTGGGGCCCTTAGCTTAAGCTGCGGATAGGTAACTAGTCCGGTTCTGGGCTCGTTCATATGATCATATCTCGAGCTGTGGAAAATCTCCACAATTGACCCAAGAAAAACGCCTCTCTGCGAATTCCTGTTTTTTCTGACCGTTCGACTGGGTCGAGATCGAGTTCCATCCGCGACCTGTGAAGGGGAGCTTGATCGATTGAATCCCGTCCCAGAGCTAGACAGATTGTCTGGACGGCAGAAAATAGCACAAGCCATGTGGTAGCCTTATGCAATCCTTCAATTTCGACAGATTTGCGGAATATGAGATACTGTCTTGCATTTGACCAGAAATCCACTATTACGTCGATAGAGTGCTAAATTAAATCGGGTTCCGCAGAGCACAGTGTGTCCAGTCGATATCACCGGATTAACGCCTGCTATAGGGAGCAGGCGTCCGGGGGCGGTCGTCCCAGGGGAGGGGACGGATCCTAGCCCCGGGAGGCCCCGAGGGAGCCCTGGGAGTGGGGAAAACTGCCCGACTGCTGCCAGACAGTTTCCCCCGTCGCTGAGAGGTACTTTTGGGTACGCCGAACGATCGGTGACCCGCTGCTTCATCTCTGTGAGGACGAGCAGGGTACTGACGCTAGCGTTCTAATCCCCGCAATGGCCTGCAGGACACACTAGTTACAGGCAGCGAGAGGCTTGCCAGCAGAGAAAATCCTTTTCTTTTTCCACCGCCTGGAGGAAGTACCGGAGACGCTACCTTTCGAATTTCATGACCAATATGCATGAGCAGCGGTGCTTTTTCTCTTTGAATCTGTCTGGTCCTATCTTTTATTGGGTTTAGTTGCAGACCCTCCTCGTTAAAGGCCAGGGTAGGCTCTGATATTGGTTTTTCCTGCCCAGATGTATTTTTTTTTTTTTTTTTCTTCTTTCCCACTTGTAACATTTTGGACGAGTCGAGCAGTGCTGCGAGTGGCCCTCCCACCGGAGTAGATAGTGCATCTCAAGTAGTTTATACGCTGCATTGAAAATTGAGATCTCAAAGTACTTATACGACGCTTCGTCCGCGTCAATTCCGGCACTTCTCATTCATCACTCAGGTCAAACCAGTCCTGATACCGAGGATTCCAATATAAAACCAACTTCATCTCGAACCTCACTCTCTGCCTCCTTCCCCAAACAGATCCCAGAGTTGCTTTTATACCCAGAGCCTCTCTCTGCATATATCATCCATCCGTTCTCGAAACAATTGGCAAAGGACCGGACCATTCTCTTTGTCTCACACCGTTTCTCATCCTGAGCCCCCCAGTCGAGTCTCCCTTGCTCCTGTTGTCCTGCTCTTGAGTACCTCTCCTTCGACCAAAAATAAGTTGTTCTGATTTGCTAGCCGGTCCACTCTTCTTGCATTCCCTGCGACTTGAGTATATCTATCACATCTCAGACCTATAAGAACTTAGCTGTCTCCCACTGCACGGCCCTTGCTACTACCACTTGTACCCGACACCACCACTCAGACTATATATCGACACAGCTTTTCTTCTTTTTTCTATCCTTTCTTCCCTCATTTCAACTTCTTCAATCAAATCCACAACCGTTGTTTACCTGTTAGCGTGCCTCGGTTAGGAAAACAGGGATTTCGCTGTACTTCAACACCACCCAAAGGCAATTCTCTTTTCCTGTATAACTTTGTAGCTCTCCCAAGCTACAAATTTAAATCCCACAAACCTACACATCTACAAAAAATGCCTCGTGCTCCAGTTGCTGGCCGCGAGATCCGACGGAGGAGCAGGAATGGCTGCTGGTAAGTCCCATTCACCCGACACATATATACATATCAACATGAATCACGAACACGTACATGTGCATGGGTGCTAACGTGAATCCACCCACAGGAACTGCAAGGCCCGCAAGGTCAAGTGCTGCGAGATGAAGCCTCGCTGTAGCAACTGCACCCGCCTGGGAGAAGACTGCGACTACAAGATCCGACTGTCCTGGGGTGGTCGACCGCTCAAGAAGAAGCTGCTGGAGCAAGGTGCCCAGCTGGACGACGCCAGCCAGAACATCCCTGGTGCCGGCCAGTTCAGCCTCAACACAAACTACAACCAACCACAGTTCCCGTCGCCGGCCCAGTTCGAGCTTGCTACCCACAGCTCGACCAGGACCTCACCGACGCTGTCTTCTTGCACCACAAAGTCCTCCTCCAGCCGGAAAAGCACCTCTTCACAGGCGGGATTGGCTACATACCAGAACGTCTTTTCAGTATGTGAGGCCTCGCCCCCAACATCCCTGGTCAATTCATCCATCCCGGCCCCTCTTCACCTCGCCAGCTCTTCTTCCCCACCACGAAACTATCAGCACCTTCACCCTTACCTGTGGACCCTGGATGGAATCCCGGAGCGTCCTCCACTCACCCCTTCTACTGCTTCGACGGCGGACAGTGATTTGAGCTATATGTCTGAGGAGAGCATGTTCTCTTCTTCGTCCGGATATGACTTCTATCAGATGTCCTCGCCGACTCCTAGCCTTACCCACTTGACTATCGGAAGCCCCACTGGTTCCGCCAGCATCCCACCAAGTCCTCATGGCAGCTTTACTGATCTCGGAGCTTTCCGTCGCCAGCGATCCATCTCTATTACTTCTAATACTTCTTCTCCTCCTCATCCATCTGAGCTCACCTATAGCAATGGTTTGGCTACCACCGTCCCAAGCCTTTCGTCTTCTGTGCCAACCACCACCGCTGGCCTCTCCTCTCAGCTATACTACGCTAGCCCGGTCACTCCACCGACCCTAGGTAGCAACCAGGACACCATCAGAGGAAACCCATACATCTCCTCTGAGAAGTCCCACAGACGATCAGTGGAAAACTTCGCACAGGAGTACCCAAGCTTCGCTAGCCAATCCTACGGCGCCCAACACAGCCATAACTCCCCTCCCTTCACGGTTGGGATCGTTGACGCCGAAGCCGACGCAGTTGAGGAGCTGCACAGTGCTACACTAGACGCGAAGGATGGTTATGCAACCATCAAGGGCCACCCTGCCTATCTGTCTCTGCCAAAGGAGCTCAACCCGCTCCCGCAGACGATCGCGGGCAACCCTCAGGGCACAGTGTACTTCCAGCATTTCCTCTCGGAAACCGCTCCACTGCTAGTCCCTCATGATTGCAATGGCAACCCCTTCAAGTCTGTCCTACCTCAAAGTAGGTTTCCAGTTTCGTCTGCACACAGTTCCCAGTAACTGACCGTGCCTCAGTGGCCATGAACCATGATGGCCTTTTGAATCTGCTACTTGCATATTCAGCAAGTCACCAGGCTCGACAGGCTAAACAGCCGGAGCCTTTGGAACTTGTGAGTGGATTTTTAGATCACGCCTTTCGACATTTAAATCAGAGCTTGAACGATGAAGAGGAGCAAAAATCAAATGCAACCCTCGCCACCGCAATCATGCTCTGTTCCTATGAAATCATTTCGCCAAATGCATTTGCTGAGGGGATAACCTGGCAAGTTCATCTTGAAGCGGCGCGGAAAATCATCCTAGCCCGCGGAGGCGCAAAGGAAATGCGTTCTAGGGATCCGGTTTCTTTCTTCTTGTCTCGTTGGTTTGCATATCTTGACATTTTGGGGTGTTTTTCGAGCAATAACAACAACAAAAACAACACAATCCCTCTTTTCACGGGACAGTACTGGACGGTCGATGAGGAAGAAGCCGATATGATGGCTGACTTTTCCGTCGACTGTTTCTTTGGTTTTACGAATCGCTTCATTGGCTTGCTCACTCGAGTAAGTGAGCTGATGCGGCAAGCTGATGGTGAGAAGCGGCACTTCATTGAAGGCATGCGGGATATGGGTTACACAGCCCATGACTCGGAATGGGTACCTGAAGGCCAAATCTACCACGACGCTCTTCGAGTCCGGGAACAGCTCGAAGAATCTCGACGTCACTCTCTCGGCACTTGCAAACATACGCAGCAAACTTGGGCATCATCTGGAGAAGCGGGAGTTTTCGATGATGATCGGATACTCCCCGACGATGATAGCAGCAAGGAAATGCTCGCCTCAAACGACGCCTTCCACTGGGCTGCGCAGATTCACCTCTTTCGCAGGGTTCTCAATTACAAGAGGGAACATCAATGCGTCCGAGATGCTATCCAGCGCATCATCGAGGCTATGCAAAAGATCCCCGAGCAGAGCAACGTGGGAAATGCCGCGCTCTTTCCGCTTTTCACGGCAGGATGCGAAAGCACCACCGCAGAAGACCGCAATTACATCTTACAGCGTCTTCTGGGGATTGAGAAAAGTGGGATGAATCAGTTTCAGAGGGCGAGGATTCTCATGCAAAGGGTTTGGGAGACCGGGTCCAACTGGGAATCTCTCATTAACGGCGAGTTCATTGGCTAGGAGTTGTGGCAAGTCTTTTTCTCATTCTGGTTTCAAGTACTACTTTTCTTTTCTGCGCATTGCTTTTTTCTTCTTCTGTATTACTGGCATGTATCATCCTGGAGACATTGGGTTGGTTACCTCGAATTTAGTTTTTCTTCTTTCTTCGATAGCATGGTTTCATAGAAGAGGCAATTTCTTATGTTCCTTGTGGGCTGGAGTTTTTGAGAATCTTGATACCTTTTGTTTGTTACCAAATACCTTTTACTACGGAAGCAAAAAAAATTACAATATCCCAGAGTTTTACTCATTCACCTGTCTGTTTCTGCCGCTACCAGTGCTTGTGTGTCTCACTGCGTGAAAAAGATTTTTTGGAGTTCGGTCAATTTCTCTCTTGCATCCTGGGCCCCCACGTGTGTACACATTTGGGGGCATCTTGAGGATCATCTTGTATGAAGTATGTACAGAGCTCGTTTTTTCTTGCCCTTTTTTCTGGCAGTTCGCCACATCGGATTTTTTGCTCACGACATTCGCTACGAAGCTACGAAATTCCATGGAAACTTTTCTTCCCTTGGGTCGCGGAGTTTTTTACTATTTTGTCCAAAATCGACGGAGCGAGCGAGCGAAAAACGAAAAAAAGGCGTGTGGTTCTCAGTTCACCTGTATATACCAAAAATCCATTATCTGACTTGACTATCAACAAAACATATCCAATTACCTCCTAACCTCCCAATCGTGTGTCTATAACCTGACTTACAATCACTCACCAAAAACTATAATTAAATCCTAACTGTAGCTAGCGGCCATGGCTGTGTATGTATGACTAGTATCTAAGTAGGTGTTCGATTTCAGACTGACCGATATTACATGGCCTGCCTGCCTGGCGTGCCGAGATATGCGGTCTAAATGGCACCGTGATTGACGGTTTCAGAACTGACATTATCGGCGCAGCAAAGAGGACCGATTTATGAGGCACGTGCGAGGTCCTGGGATGGACTCTGCGAAGTGCCGCTTGCCGAGAGAAATCTTGAATTGTCTTGAATAACAGTTTTTTCAAGTCGTACAAGGCTCGGTTCCCATCACGGAGCCAGGCCGAAGAGTGGTTCAGGATTTCGAGATTTTTTTTTTGCTTGACCGAGGCACGGGGTTCGCCTGCGGGCCTGCCTTATCTGGCGATTGGGATATATGCTACGCAATTTTTTTCTGCCTGTCTCCAAGAATAATAGGGTTCGTAGTTTAGAGGCCTAAGGACTATACTGTATACGAAAATATATCTCGCAAAGATACTGGTATCAAAAAGAAACGAAGGGAAAAAAACTTTGCAACCGTGCCGTTCCTGCAGTTGCCAGCTCAGGCTACCGACGGCACGAGCCCTTGAACCTGGGTGGATTTGCTTCCCCAATGTTCTATCGCTAAATTATATTCATCCTGAACCACCAGGTTAACCCAGGGAACCATCACGACCTCCTACCAACCTGGGAAGGAAGCACTCAAGTCCCAGGGGTCACAGAAGGAATTAAGAAAATCGGGCACTTTGTTCCATCACAATGTTATTTTTCCGGGGAAATCCTTTGTATTCGGGGGTCATCCATGACGATGGAAGGATGCCACCCCGGGTTGATGATTCCCACCACCTGGATCCCTGGTATGAAGTTCGTGGCTAAGCCTAAGATGCAAGTTGGAAATGTCGAAACACCAATCTATCATGGGGAACGGGTGGATTGATATTATTATAATTTTGATTGCCTACGCTAATATCCCGCCCGCGATGGGGTATCGATATGCCAGTGGTTATATTCCGGGGAAGGGATGTATCGGTATTCCCGTGTTTCCTCGCCGGGGAGGAAGGAAGGAACATGGGGGATATCAACTCCGTATCATGGGCTGAGAAGCACGCCGTTGTATCATCGCCTGTCTTCATGGATCTAGCTGTATGTACAACCCATTCGCAATTACCGCACGATACAGTCGTATTTTAATGCGGAGATATTAATAGTTGCATTTTGCAAAGGATAGTAAAACCAGCTAGAGATGTTACGTCGAAGATTAAAAGAGATAGAGAGAGATTATTAACCGTTCCTGGACTTTCGACAGATTCTTGACAAGGAATCCATAAAACGTGGGTTTCTATGGGGCGTCCGAGCCAAGTCCTAGCCGTCAAAAGAGTGAAGATATGCAATATCAGAACGCCAATTAAGTCTCGTACTCACTTCGCCTACCAAGAATACATCTTTTGTCTCTCCTTATCACTCACATTTAACATATGTCTGTACGTATGTACGGGGTGTCAGGTCCGTCATGGAACGTGGTATTAGCGCCGGGCCCATGATCTCAAGTTGCTTAACTGGTGGGGGAGCTGTCATGTCATCAGCGGTATTACGGGAAGCCATTTTGTGGTGGTTGAGGGTTTCTGTTGTGTGCAAATGAGGTACGTTGAAATGATCCATGCGTAAACGGAGAGGCTGGCGGGGACCCACACCGGGTGCAATCATAATTGATGGTTGATGATGGTGATGATGGGCAAACCTCAAGTTCATCTTTTCCTTGGGTTAAAGAATCTGAGTCGATCTGATACGGATGTCTCAGATGTTGGACAAGAAAAAAACATAGCTAGGGTGTTCGACAATCTGCATGTTGAAATTATGATTATCTTCTGCCTGTTATGCCGAAGCCAAGGGCGTTGAGCTCGTGATCAAGGGCTGGGTGGGATGCACATGGCGGGCGTATACCCCACAAACATGATACAGGTGCAAAAAACATGGAAACATCGATAAATATGAGACCATATTCTATTTTGAACCATCTTCTGGGATTCGACCGTTGGGCCTTTCAGGCTTCGAGAACTATTTCGAGTGACCGCATTGCGAAATGTCGGAAATTAGGAGGCTCTAGGCGGAAGCGCCACCCAGCTGTCGCTCCACTGTGAGGTTATCTTTGTTGGATATCAGAGAGGTCGTGTTGAGCATTATCAGTGGACTTGCACAGCACAGAATCATTTAAGACAAAAGTGAGACATTTTTTGGACTACATTGAAATGGTAGCCTTGGAGCATTTGGATTTGGTCCCTTGCATAGACGCTTTTTATTCGTGGGTGGTGCATTGAAGATATGCGGCACGGAAAACTTCTCCTCCCGATAGGTTAAACGGGATCGAACGACCAAAGGAAGATGATCGTATGACCGTATACGGAGGAGCATTTGAACCATCTCTCTACCCCAACTTAAGCATTTCCTGTTCGTCAAAGAGATTATTACCATATTTGATATGATATGATATGATGATGTGCAGGACGAGCTGTAACGGCTGTTACAGATGTTGACCTTCCTTTCTGGTAGACCTCCTCGGATTTGTTTTTCCTGGAAGCATTACTAAGGAACTTTGAAGCGCAAGGGGGAAGAAAAAGCAGGTGAAACGAGCCGTCCGTCTCGCTCGCTAGGGTAGCTAGCCTTCTTAGCATGTTATGTATAGACGGCATAGTAACAGGTAATATAGATAGACGTCTTTTAGGGCTTTTGAAGTTTCTTCTGTTCATGTGGACCAAATTCATGCGACGTCTTTCAAGAAGTGTTGGTGTTGGTGCATCAAGTTGTCCAGTCTTGGCGTCTGTGCAACGTGCCGTCGATGACGACTCTCATTGTCTCGCCGGGATCCGCGCTTGCCGGGGTCAACTCCAACCTTATCCAACGCGGTCCTGGGAGCTGAGAGCTGGGCTGGTTATGCAATTGTGGTCGTGACAGCTGCCGTGATCCTGCTGACGAGTCCTGTCGGGCCGTAAGGTACCACGCCGACAGTATATCCGGTGTCCTCTTTTTCAGTGCTTCGTTCGGAAGCCGGAGTCTCAGCTCACCCGAGTCACGTACGTATCTTGAATATTCGCATTCCTCGTTGGCTTATCGACGGCCACAAGCTTCGCGGTGATCGATCAATCTCCAAAGCCAACCGACTAATCAACTCCCCACTTACTATCGCGGCACACCAGCACGGCGAACCAACCCCCCTCTTTGCTAAGATTGCAACCATTCTCGCCGATATTCCGGGAACGAGGCCATCTCGAAACCGCATCTCCTAAATTTAAGCTGTCTTTCATGCTTCATAGTAGTATCGACGCTTCAACTGTGCTTCAGTAGGCTTGGTTATCGGTCCCGTTCGCATAGCCTCAGTTTATTGCCTGAAAACATCATCCCGGCCCCGCTCCCTTTCGCCGAAGCCTCGTGGATCTGGATCACCCCTCGCCTCATCTCTTTCGTTGCATAAACTTCTATAAACCCTGCTCTGCGGAGTATATTTCTAGGAATATTACTACGCGAGAGCTTGAACGACGAGGTCTTGAAACTCTTGGACAACTGCAAACCGACGGACGACGGACACAGTTATGGCTACTACCGGTGAAGCTTTGAGCGATAAAGTCAAAAGTGCGGGAGCAGCGGCTACCAACGCCATGGCACCGATCATTGAGCGGCATCCGCTTCAACGGCTGGAGTCGCCGTCGAGGACTATTTCGGCGGTTATACATGTTAGTATTATGTGATATCACCTCTTCTAAGATCGCATCCATTGCATTGCCTCTAAATCTTTCGCATGACATCTCGATCCCTGGCCTTTGATTCGCTGTCGGGACGCTTTTCCGGTCACGCAAATTTAAGGTTCTGTGGACTGGAATGGAGTGAGCATTGGCGAGGCCGTTTTCCTGGATACGAAAAGGAAAAAAAAAAACGAAGTGATCATGTGGAAGTGAAGCTGCTGATGTTTTGGTTTTGGAAACTTCGTGTTACCTGTGACACAGACCCTAGGTATCGCGAACTTTGTTGGGTACGTTGTGCGGCAGATATCGAATATGATATTCGTCATATGTGCATATCGGACGGATATATCTCGAGACTACGCCAAAGTTTTTCTTATCAGAACGCACGCCCTGGCTTGCAATTGTCATGATTCGTTCATCATTGGAATGAGCGGTTATGCACTCGCCTCGAACTCTCCGGGTCTTGGCCTTTTCAGAGCTTGAGCTTCCGGGGCTTGTGCGCAGTTACGAGGGAGCTTGGAGTACTTGCGATACATTCGAGCTCCAGAATTTTGGGCTGACGAGGGTGTCCCTGTTCCTCAACAATAGGTGCTTTCGATACTTGGTGAACTTTCCTACGCAAATCAATGATAGCACAGGATGGCATTTCCAGTACCTGAGTACGTATTCGCTCTCTTTTGTTTTTACACCTGCATAAACGATTTTCAGACGAGAGAAAAATTTTTTCAGGAAGATGCATCTCGATATCTTCCAGTTGGATCAAAGTGGGGAGCTGCAAAGCTGACATGATGGGATGAAATGAAATCGGTGGGGGAAATTCTCCATCGATTCGAATCCACACTTGCATAGCTATCATTGGACTGGCACTGGCAACAATCACGTTTGTGCTCGGTCTGCTGTCCGATGTCTTCCTGTCGCCCAGGCTCTTTGCCTACAAAAATCTGTTTTCGGTGTGCGGTGCGCCTATGGAGATCTTGATCTCACTCCTCTACTGGGGGATCTCGTCGGTGAGTCTAAAATTTTTCCCTGATGCTTGTTTGAGAGCTAGTGGCCTCCCAAGCTCTTATTTTTGGGTCTATCGATACCTCTTTCGCACAAGTATCCTTCGAGATGCAGTGGTTCAGCTCGCAATTGGCAGTTTCGTCTCGCTCCAGTCGCTGTGCTTAGCTATGCGTTGTCCACCAGCAGACGTTATGCCTGTTCCGGCATGTCCAAGCGTCGAGGTGCATGTCAAGCTTCATGCGATATCATATCCTCAGTCTGAAGGAGACAAATGTCATCCGATGTTTTTGATCCTATCGAGGCGTTCTTCTTGGCCCTGCGTGGCGACGGCGAAATCTTCTGCATGCCAGACGGATAAGTCAGGATAAAGGGACACTGCCGTCGGTTTAAGGTTTCTCTATGGCTTCCTTCCATGGATCCTACGAGCTACATGCATTCGATGTCCGAGCCTAAAGCCAAATGGAGAATGTGTACATGTGTAGGACTCTGCAGTCCTGCATAGGCATAGACATCTATGAGCTAGGCATGAGTTATGACATCTGTCATCGAAGCTCTAACTCGCGATGTCCATCGGAGCTTTTGAGATAGCTTCTGGAGCTACCCCGGTCCTTGCATCAGGATAGCTGTTGAATTGCCTCTGCTTTGCCATCGCGGATTTCCCACATCTGCACAATCCAAATGCATGTCGGATTCACAATCGGTTTCGGCAAGGAACTCGCTAACCTGAGCTCTCGAGCTCGCGCTCTCTCCGGCCGAGCTGCACGACAGATCGACCGACATCTCGTCGTTCCACCGGAAATCCACATTGAGTTCTGGACCGATTTGATGTTCCACTTGTTCCCGGCGGTCTTGATGTTCCTGGACCTGGTTTTGTTGTCGCCGCCGTGGACTATCAAGGCCCTCCCGGCGTTCGGGCTGTCCGGTTTTATCGCGGTTGGGTACTGGGTCTGGGTGGATTACTGTTACAGCTATAATGGGTACTATCCCTACCCGATATTCGAGCTGTTGGATACCCAGAAGAGAGCCATGTTGTTTGGAGGCAGTGCGGTGACAATGGCGGTCATGACGTTGGTCCTTAAATGGGCGTATGGGCTGTTGAACGGAGTGGATGCTCTCGAGGTGGCGGGGAGACCATACATGCCTGGGGACAAGAAGAGGTCGTAGGCTAGATACACGGTCATAGAATCATTCTGAGGTAGTAGAATAGTTATTTTGCAAGATCACTATATTCGACGGGGAGTGGTGGTCAGCAATTAGAGGGTATGCATATGGGAAGTCGGGTTGTTCTGCACGTGCGTCGGTGGGATAGATAGTGATGGATTGAGCGATAGACTGAGAATAGATACTTAACTAGTAGTTCTACGCTGTAGCTCACAAATTCGCCCCTGCATTGCATTTTAATGTAGATGCATCCGAAGTTGAGGCTCAACAGCCATCGCTATCGAGAACCGTGCCGTGATGTGGTGTGCAGACCCGGTCTGGCGGCCGCTCGCTTATCGTCCCCACGCTAGCCAGTTTACGCGTGAAGTTTCATTTCATTTAATTTGGACCCACGTTTTCCTCTCAACATCGAACTCTCTACAACCATCGAAGCCAACCAAGATACCAACTAACTTTCCCAGGTACTCCTTGCCATTCCCCTTTCTCGCGCCCGAGGTACCCGTCGCGTCATCCACCTATCTACTTTTAGTATATACTTTTCAGAATCATGGTACTGCCGCAATCGCCATCGCTGGATCCTTGAATACCATCAACAAAAACAAACCACTCGTCGAAGCTATCCCCCTTTACGAACCGACATCAGGGTGCACACCGAGCAACTTCAACGATGCGTGGTCTCCGTCTACAAGTTAAGGTTGTCAATCAGCCTTCACACAATCCTAAGGGGAGGAATCAGGCGCCGATTGCGGAGTTTCTACATCTCGCGGCTCCCAGTGTTACGCTCGAGGATCTATCGCTACTTATTACCGATAAGTACGCGAGGTTGTACCCGAGGAATCGGTACGTTTACTCTAATCTTTCGATCTTGATATTTCTTTTTATCTATGCAGATAATTCAATATACGGTTCTATCTAATGTGAATGTGGCTAACTGCGGTGGAATTGATGGTTGGGGATGCTGGTTAGACCGCTGAACATTCAACGATTACAAGATTCTGAAGGAAACGACTTGGACCTGACCTACACCGTTGGCGACGTATTTGACGACAAATCATCGAATCGGGATGGAAGTATAGTAAAGGTCATCCACAAAGATGTATTGCGAGACGAGTCAGTACCGCCGGAGTCAGGGTTGAGGCCTTCGGGCTCGAAGAAGCGGTCGATACAGAGCTTAGCTCCAGTGGCGGAGTCAGAGGAGTCACCGGATGGAGAGGAAGAGGTGGAGGAGGAAATTGGAGTGCCGGTTAGCCTACATCGAAGCAAGAGGCAGAAAATTGGGTCCGACAGGGAGGAGCTAGAAGAGGAGGAGGAGGAGGAGGAGGAGGAGGAGGAGGATGAGGATGAATTACAGCAGGGAGAGGACATACAGGAAGGAACGCCAGACGAGGGGCAGGCCGTCAGGGAACTAGAGGCGCCGCCGATCATCGTCGAACCGCCACGAAACCGACATCGGACGACAAGCCAGGACGGCCATGTTGCTGAGTCATCGACTGGTGCCGCGGGTAGTCTACGAAGCCCCTCCTTGGGAACCGGGGCTAGCAGTGGAGGGACAAATCATGATGGCCTGTTGCCTCCAAACCGTTTCACCAGAGAAGCTGTCCAAGAACGGGGCAGCTCCCTCATCCCGGAAACTAGCCAGGGACTCGGCGAACTTTTATCGCCAAAAGAAGAAACATTTTCATCGCCGGTGTTCACTGCAGCGAATAGGAAGGCGCTACCAAGTGACCAGCCGGTGGAGATATCATCGCCCGAACCCGAGGAATTGGAGGCGCCAATCATCGCTCCGCATACGTTGAAAGGTTCAGGCGGAAGAAAACCACCGTCAAACCTCAAACGGGGCACGCTGAAGAGACCGGCGAAAACAATGGTCACCAAAAAACTTAGCCCGAGGAATCAAAGTTCGATATACGAAATAGAAGATTCAGAGTCAGAGGAAGAGGAGGAGACTGAGAAACCGGTTCCTCAGAAACGCAGGTCCAACAAATCACCTCCAAAGAAGCCCCAGGCCGCGACCTCGAGACGGATTATTGGGAAGCGATCTGCTGCTTCCAGCACTCCTACACTCGAAGTACCTTCCTCAACGGCCGATACAACGGTTGGGCCACGAATTCTGAACGATTTCGTTGTCGAAATCCCACATATCGAGGAAGTCAGGAGGAGTCGTGAGAGGGAGCTTTCGAGCACACCTGTCCCGAATGTTGCGGGCTTGGTAGGATCTAAATCTAGAGCCGAGGCCGAGCCAGCTACAGGACCGAGTTCGTCCCCAGATAAACCAACGAAGGCCTCACCGCCAGCAAAGAGCCAGCCGACGAGAAACAGCAGAGCCAGTAAACAAGCGGAATCCCCGGTTGCAACGGAAAAGCAACAAACCCAGGGTACCAAAACTCCCGTTTCCGCGACGGCAAGACGATCCACCGCTTCAAGATCGAAGACCCCGCAATCCGCCACTCCAGAAATCGGTAACAAGAATGACGGTAAGAGTGCGGGACCTAGTAGCGTTTTACTTTCAGCAATGCGGAGTCCGGAGAAGAAGAATCTTGAAGCTAAAAAGAGTGTATCGTTTGCGAATGAAGGGAGCCCGATGCCACCACCCTCGAGTGCCTCCAGCGCGGCAGCAGGAGCGGTAAAAACAGCGGGAACGACAGCTAAACCTACTAAGGAGGTGAGAAAGCCGAGAACAACATTCAAGATTCCGATGCCCGTCCCGACGCTCGTGGAGAATAAGCCAGGAGACCTGGATATCATAGGAAGGAAGAATAAGGACGAAACCCCGACAGCAAGGGCGCAAAGGAGCAAATCGACATCTTCGACCCCCCCTACTGCAGTAACAGCGGGTACGCCGGCAAGCACGGGGGCTTCAGTTAAGGGTAGGACGGCGAGGGGAACTGCCGCGGGTAGGGATAGCGCAGCCGCTACGAAAGGTTCCCAGGCCAAAGCCAAACCCGGGACGACAGCAGCCACGGCAAGGAATACCAACAAAAAGCCTTCTCGCAGTCCTAGTCCTGTTGAGGAAAGCTCTTCAGAGGATGAGGTTATGGAGGATGCACCACCCTTGCCTTCCAAGCAATCGACTGAGAAGTCATCTAGCCCGGTTTCTTCGTCAGAATCAGAGGCTACCTCGTCTGAGTCAGAGGGTACATCATCGGGGTCGGAAGATGAAAGCGATGGCGCCGATAGTGAGGAGGAAGAGGAAGAGGAGGAAGAGGAGGAAGAGGAAGAAGGGACGGAGCAAAAAGAAACCAAGCGTGGCCCCAAAAAGGTACCGGCTGCAGCTGAGAAGGAGCCTACGGAGCGACAACCTCCCGCACCGTTAGAATCCGAATCAGAATCCGAGCCTGAGTCGGAAAAGGAATTCGTCGACATCAAGAAAATCATGGGCCTTTCGGATAGTAGCGACGAAGCTGGCTCGGGGAAAGCCAAGGGGCAGCGCTCAAAGGTGTCCATGGTACGAGAGGAATCACCTATTAAAGGGCCCGGTAAATGGCAACTACGAAGTGCCTCGCCGACGAAGGGGGGACCTGCACCAATTTCATATGGGACAGCACCGAAAAGGCTCTCTCTCAGGCCAATTAGTAGGTTGGCTCCTGGGGGGGCTGGCTCGGCTGTAGAATTATCTAGCGACGAGGAAGACAGAGCGGGACAAAAGAGTGATCAAGAGATGGCAGATCAGTCCGAAGACGAGCCTGATACCAAGCAGCAAGTGCCCCCAGTACTGGCTGCCGCGGACGCTGTTGAAACACAAATCCTCGAATCCGAATCCGAGAGCGAGCCAGAGCCCGATGAAGGTGATGAGGATGAGTCGGAATCAGAATCGGAATCAGAATCAGACAGTGAAGGTCTGGTATTAGCGCCCCCTGCTCCTTCCTCTTCGTTAGTTTCAGTGGTTCCGGAATCGTCACTGCCCAACCCTGACCATGATGAAGAGTCGGGAGAAGAGAGTGACGCCAATCCCTATTCTAAAAATGAAGATGACGCTGAAGAAGAGTACTCCGAAGAGGAGACTGAGGAGGTCACGCCCCCGAAAAGGGTAGACACCACCGCCAAAGCTATGAACGCTCTTTTCCGGAGCCCTGCTCCAAAGCTTCCAAATGGAAACACCCAGGCCACAACATCGAGATTTTCGAAGACACCCGAGCCACCTCTTTCCTCAGCGGGGCCTTCTAAACTACCCCCATCAAGGATGAATAGGAGAACCTTGGGGTACATAAGTCCGTCCCCTGGGCCCCCATCCAGCATGCCGGCGCGATTGCCTTCTATAATGTCACCGAAGGATATAAGGAAGCGGCACAGTCTTACCTCTCACTATAAGGGATTATCAACGCTTAGTCAGCAGGATATTCCGGAGACTAGAGATGGTGGTAAGACTGCTACGCCGGTAGCTGTTGCCGGGGCCGGAGCAGGCCAGAAAGCCAAGCCCAGGCTTTCTGAAGGGATGAAGAGTTTTCAAAATATTCTATCGAGCCAGAGGGGTGGGAAGGGTTCGGATGATGACAGTGATAGCGACGAAAGTGACGATAGCGAAGACGAAGGTAAAGGTGAGAAGGAGGAAGAGAAAACTAAAGGTAGGATTGGGTTGAGTAGGTTCCTCCCGTTCCTGTAGGCCGGTATATGGGGGTAGGTGAATGGTTTCGGAATGCATGTTGGACCCAAATTCTCGTAGTACTTGGTGGCGGATAACTTCTTTTTCCCATATCATTTTTTCTATTGCTTGTTCTTTAGCCCCTGGTTCTTTTTTTTCTCTTTAAAATTCGTTGTAAAAATTCGTTACCCTACGCATATGGAAACGTTCTGCTTTGTTATTCTTCCACCGGGCTGAACGATAGCATAAAAGTCTTCTCCGGTTCTCAATTCTAATATATCATTACCTAAGTACCTAAGCGTCTTTCTCCCCTTTAAGTCGGCTGGTAGGGAACGGCAGGAGGCAGAACTTAATTATTCCTAGTATGTTCAATCCAGCCTGGATAAAATAGTTTAAAGGGCCCTCGGGAAAAGTCAATATAACTGGCTAGCCAGCCGTGAACTGGAAACAAGAGACTCTCCACGAGGTATATATAACCTTAGTTGTTCATAAACATCTTCCTAGGTCGAATTTATGGACTGGTCCCTTGACTCTAACAAGCTGAGGCGCGGGCGGCTAACGTTATAACCCATGCGGCGGCCCAAGTGCGGGCTTCCTGGATCTGGTTTGGCTCAAGGCAGATGCGCGAAACACTCGGGCACGAAATGTGAAATGCAACGAGCTTATAATTAGCTTAGACGCCTGCGTCACCAGTTGCAGTCGTCGGCGTGGCGGTTCTAGTAACGATGATTCCGCGCAGCCACTAAACCGGGGATGAGGTTATAGTTATAAACGCTTTTAGTTGACTATGGTAGTAATTAGTCTTGTGCCGAGAGATTGTATGCATGTACTTGGTCCAGAAACACATGTACATAGTTCAATTCATCATCGTAAACTCCCGTGCGTGTAACGTCTACACAGATATACCGTAGAATTGTATATATAGGTCCTCGCATTGCTACTATGACCAAGGTCTTCCCTTTATTGGTCGAACGAGCAGCAAAAAGTCTTAGGAACCCACTGCCGACATGCATCTCTGGTTTACTTGACGACTGATATATATCTGTTCATGAATAGACACCCTCCCTCACTTTGACCCTTAAGTGATTACATATGGGAACTGCGCACCTTGTTGGCAGCGGTCTTTTCCGGGTGTCAATGCTGTGCAACGTCGCTATGACTTTTTCAGCGATTCTTGTGCATCAAATAATGTCCTGGTAACCGTTTACTCAGGGAATTGAACCTGCAGTCTTTTAACATCGTGGCCTTCATATGGGATGATTTATCCCGGGATTGATACCCTAGGCTCCTAACCTGTTAGACCAGAGAGGCGGCAGCGCGGTCCTAAGACCGCTTGTTGAGTGGAAATACGGCTACTATATATATACTTTGTTAGATCTACTTAAGTACTTAGCTAACAGAGGTTAGATCTCTCGCGGTCTTTGTGCGCAGGCGATACTATATAGTAGTCTGGCCAACCCGGCTCAGACAAACTATATAGTGGTCTGGAGTTGAAACTATATAGGTCAAACATTGCCCTGGGGCTGTAGTTAGTACAGGATGAGGAGGCCTGGGCATCCGGGAACCACTAGCTTTCCGGTATTTTGGGCACATACCCGACGGCTCCGAGGGCAAAGCAGGCTTATAGCTAGCTTATAGAAAGGAATGGATACTCACCCGGCAAGATTGCGGTCGGCTGTGCACTGCACTGTGCAGCTGAGTCTTTTATGTCCCATAAGAACGTTAACTCCGAAATTGGTATGTCAATCGGATCATGTATCAGTCGATATATATCTTCCCTAGCCTGGAGTATACATACATGTACAGTGATTTAACCGAGCCGAAGCTAGGGTGCTTGGATCCAACATGGGACTCTTGGATGGTCGACTATTCCGTATCGATATCGATACGATATTAAACATTAGCATGAATCGAGCCGCCCACCACGCATTATCAGGCTTCGGTTGTGGCCGAACTCCATAAACAGCCTAGGCGCCGCTGTTACACACGGCTTGAAAAATTACCACACAGGTACAACACGACGAGGCTGCCCTTATCTAGAAATTGAACTTTTTTCTCACCGGCGCGATTTATGTGCCGTGAACCGTCCGTGCCTGCATTTTTTAATACAGGCCTCGTGATTTATCGGGTTTATTATCCCTCATTTCTCTTACGTAGAACGCCACCGGATAGACAGAGTCGTATGGAAATGCATACGTTGTGGGGGCTGGTTGTGAGTTTGCCTATCAGCCGTCATGCAGGCTGCATATGCTTGGTCTCGAACACCAGCTCATGCATGACTTGGAGGCAACTTTCGAATTCGCTACACGAACAAGCCGAAAAACCGGGTCCACTGGCGGCGGCGAATATATAAGCAAGAGAACCACCAACTTTCCTTTGCTGGTTTTGGACATGAATTGACCCCTCAGAAGTGAATTCCGAAAATTTTCTAATCTGCCTCGTACCCGTCCTGCTATAGCGCTATACACGACCATCCCACCAATTAGATTCGGTTCCTGAACGATCTCCAATGACTGGCCCATCCGCCGTTAACATCTACGTCACTTCACCGTCCCCGCTCGGCGGCGGCACTGGGGATGGTAATCTTTGCGGCGAAGGAAGATGTATGCTCTTCGGCGGGCCCGTGAACCGTGAGTACTGTGGCAATTGGTTCGGCCTAACCGATCACTGTTGCTTCGGCGCGATTTCCACCTCCGACGAAGATCTAGCCCGCGACTTCACTTGTAATTCCTTCCCGAATATTGAGGAAACACCGTTCGATCAGGTCGGAACTGAGCCTGTGACTACGACTGGAGATTGCCCGGATGGTACGATCTTTATGACCGTAGACATTGCTACAGATGAGAGGGCTTGTTGCAATATCGATACACTGGGGATTGTAATCTGGCGGGAACTTGATTCGTCGAACGCTCTGGCTCCTGTTTACCGGACGAAGGGTTGGCGGTGTTTTGACCCTAAAATTCTTTCTTCGTCGGGTGGTGGTGGAAGTGATCGTGGGACTTCTTCTTCTTCTACTTCTCTTCCTTCTACTTCTTCTTCTCCTACTTCTTCTTCGGATTCTCCTTCTAGCTCTGAGAGCTCAAGTCTTCCAACTAGCGCGCCTACCTCAACTGGCGAGAGCTCAAGCTCGGGCGGTACAACCGAAGTATCTACCTCCACTGGCACGGTTTCTCCCACCAATTCAGCTCCACCTGTTACTGAGACTACCGGGACTTCAACTGAATTGCCTTCCTCGAGCGGTCCGAGTTCAGTGACTAGTACCTCGCCCCCAAATTCGGCACCGAACGGAGTCTCGAAGGTCTCTTCGCTGGTAATCGGAATTGCGCTGTTGGGTTTCTTCATCGGTGCGCAAATTTGAATTTTGCGCAGCCGCGGTGGCCCTTATATACTGTGTAAATTCAAAAGGCTGCAAAGCTTGTGCTGGAATCTGGGCATGCAGGGAATTTATCCTGATGGAGGGGCCATAGTAGTTAGGAGGACACATACGTTTTGAGGTTATAGTCTATGATAGAGCATGTCTTTTCCTTGTTTATGCAAGTAAACGCCGAACTTCGCCTTGGACAGTCATCCAAGATAATAAAATAATGAGTCAACTAGTCAATATGCAATCAAGTTTTCCATAGTCGTCGTTAGAAGATCTCGCCTCCAATACAAAGGGCCGAAGAATGCTTGAAACTAACCCCAATCAATACCTTATAGTACCGAATATCTCATTGATCTCCTCGTCCTCCACCACCTTATGAAATACCCGATCGACCTTACGTTCACTTGCCTTCACACAATCCGCCAGCCAATTCAACACCTTGGGAAACAGGGTCTGCTTCTTCCCCAGAACCCTCAAAAACGCCTTCGCTACAAGCCATCTCATTTGAACCCTTCCTATTAACCCTTCTTTCGGTATCACGTTACCTTCCGCATCGTATTCCCGGTTCTCTCGAGACATCGTAAGGGTATAAGCGAGGGACATGAATTCTGATATCGCATTTAAGATTTGTTTCTCATTGATTTTTGGGGGTGGTTTGTGGGGTTTTCGTTTGATATGTTTGGGGCGGGATGAGAGGCTGCGGTGGTATCTGTAGAATTTCATGGCGGCGTCGACGAAACTCCAGTAGAGGTTTGAGACTACTGTAGGGCGGGAGTTGAAGGTTGTGTTCAGGTACATGGCGCTGGCGAGGAGTTTCCAGCCTCTGGTTGTTTTGCAAAGATGGATTACTGTTAGTGATAGACCCGTTTGTAAAGCACTTGTATTGAGGATGAATAAAAAAACATACCCGGAAACCTTATCTACCATCTTCACCCCTGGTTTCGATCCGTAGTCCACGGTCAATAGATTACTAATAATTAAACCGTCTCTACGGCTCCAATCCCTTTTGATCTCGAGTGTTTTCTCATCGATCAAAGTACCACACCAAGGAAACCCAGGGGTATCCCCAAACACCCTCTCGATTTTCCGTCCGTTGAAGCTGACCTCGAAGTTCACTAGGGATTTTTCTAGCTTCACCGTAACGCCGTATTCGGGGAAACCGTTGTGCATTGAATCCGAGAAACGTTTTGCGTGGTCTCGGTTTGTGGTTATGAAGAGGAAGTCGTCGATGAGTCGCATTAACAGGCCTGTTTTTGCTTGTGTGAATGGGAGTTCACGGGCTTCGAGGTCGGCGTAGAAGAGGTTACATAGAAGAGTGGACACTACGGAGCCCTGCGGGATGCCGAGGCTTTGGCGATAAAAGCGTTTACCGATCTAGATGATGGTTAGTATCCCGGTGGATGAGAAGAGGAATAGTAGGTAGTCAACCCACCTGGACGAAGTTGTTCATGACATGTTCTCTTAGTTCTCGGATTAGCGCATCTCGTTCATGGTATGTGCAGGTGACACGATCTACGAATATCAAGCTCTTCTTCTCGACACCTGCGCTTTCAACGTAATGCCTATTCCGCTCGATGGATAGCTCATTGTTATCCGCTGGCTCCCCGATTTGCGGGAAGACAATCTTTGGTTTGGCTTCTCCCGGTCTACCGGTACCTAGAGCTACTCGCCCTTGTCTTCGGATCTTGTACGTATTTTCCATGTACAATCGTTCTATTACCTCAAGCAACCGCTGCTGAGGGATAGTATCGAAAGCTGATGTGACATCAACCTTTACAAAATACAGCTTCTGCTTGCCGAAAGCCCCGCTAGATGTTAACCGGTCTCTGAATTCAGTGATCTTTTTGAGCACTTCACCCATCGAGAACAGAGAGGCGCCAACGGCCTGTGGCTGCCTCGATTTCTCGAAGGTTAGCGCGATATGGTTCGGTTTGAGGATCTGATTGATACTTCGGCCAAGCACCCTACGACCCGTTTTGGGATCGACTTCCATAGGCCTGCGTTTGAGATTGCTTAGGACTCGAACCCCTGTGGCTTTTGGTAACAACCTCACGGTGCTAAACTTTGCTGCTCTTCGTTGCATGATTGCTCTGGCTCTTTGTGATGTGATGTCTGTGAACATTGTCGAAACCATTTTGTTTACGTGGGAAGCTGTGAGTTTTCGCCAGACGTCGTGGCGGAAGTAGCAGGTGCGGTTTTTCTCGGTAGTCGATTCTGTGACGTAGAAGTGGGCGCGGATTAGGGGGATTATGAGGGAGTCGAAGAGATAGTAGATGAATTCGGCGAGGAGGGAAGTGCATTGCTTCATGTCTGCGGCGTCGAGCTTTACCTTGCCGTTCTGGTTTGGCTGTTTTTGGTGGAGCCAGGCGAAATCGGTTAACTGGTAGGGAAATAGTTTCAGCCATAGTGGATCATGCTGTGAGGTATTAAGATATGCATATTACCTTGAAGCCTTGCATCACATCGTGAAGCGATAGACTTTCATACCGTCTCAACTTCACAAACCTCTCCAGGTGGCCGAAGAAAACCTCTCGATTCTTGAGAGTCGATTTTCCGATGCCCCAAAACTCCAAGGGCAAAATATTACCCATCACGGCCCTCATGAAGGTGTATACAGTATGAGAACCAGTCACGTAGAGTAACATTGGGTCCTGAGGACCGATTTCTCCGGGATCTGTTTGCTTTAGAGGAGTAACCGGGAATGTCCCTTGGAGCGAGGTCCTCTTGCCCCTTGATCCCCCTGATGTCCGACGATTGCTGACCTGAGTCTTGAAACGCATGGATGCCACCGGGGAAACTTGAGTTGATGGTGGAGGGGCGGGAACCCTCGGTCGTGGATCTGGTACACTTGTGTCGATAATCTAATCCTTCGCTGTAAGTCATCATGCCATCAATGGTTAAGTAGGAATCGATGACCCTTACCGAAGAAGGACAGTAATGCTGTAGCAGCGGGTGATATTTGCATCTTCGCTGCAGTCGTATCAGCTCGCTAATCAAGCGTAATATTCCTCCGCGAAATCGTTGCGGTATATTCTCTACTGTTTCGTAGGCCTTCCTCTCTTTTCTACCAATCTCTGGTAAGGGACTAGGCGGTGGAATGTATCCATGGTGAAGATCGTCGTTATCATCCGGGCAGCCAGGAACCGTTGCTTCCTTTTTCTTCAGAATTTTGCGGAGTCTTCTATCATCTTTGGATTGGCTAATCTTCAAGTCGATTTCCTCCTCTCGGAGAGTATAATCTTTGAATGTCTGTGCAGTGTCTCGTTTGTCCACGGTAGATGTGAACACGTTGTGAAGGCCGAATGCTCTTGGGAAAATATATTTTAACACATGGACGTTATTGTCTCGCTTCTTGTAATTATAGCAACGGTTTAGAACGTCTACACATATTAGTATTGGTCATATTTGGAGCTCCTTTCGAACCGGAACGCTTACGAATATGAGGGAGTCCCGTTTTGGGGTCTGAGTTCTTGTTATTAGCTGGCTTTGCGTAGAATATCCTCGACCTCACGAAGCGAATCTCGCTTGGCTTGCGTAGCACAGTTTCTGATGTCTTTTGCTTCCGCGCGAATGTCACTTCTATCTGCGTCTGTTCTGTTTCCGCAACCCTCACTCGTTCTACCCTTTTCTCGAGCTGTATTTCCGACAATGCACTTCCGAGATATTGTTGGTAGCATTTGGTGGATACCGAGCTTGAATGGTAACCCCGTCTTAGTTTATCGCTGAGCGGGAATAACACTGCTCCTTCATTGTCTCCTTGCATGGAAAGAAGTTTAAGTATTGTCTCTTGCCCAACTATGTCCGTGATTACTTTCCAAGGTTGACCTTTAAACTCCGTGGAATGGGGATTCGGATATAACCCTATTACATCAATTCCGAATTGTCGAAATTTGGTCAGCGCTTTGGAGGTGGAGTTGTTATCGACGATTCTATAGCCCGATGCGAGCGGAGAGTTTGCCCAGCAGCGGTTGGCGCGTGCCTTTTGGAGGAGGATGGCGATGGCACAGTCGACGAGCTATTCCATCGTTAGAACTTTATAGTCTGGTACGGCTTTATGTCCATATAGAGAGTTCTCACCTCGCTTTGGGAATTAGCAACTTTCTCATCCTGAGTAGCGTTTAACTTGTCGGCCAAAGCCCTCTCTACGAAGGCGTCTGATCCATTGATTTCATCCATAGGTTTCGATACTCCAACAATTGTTGTATCCAACAATCGCACGACATAGTTTTGAAGATCTGATCCATCAGATTTAAATCTTGAGAGCTTCTTGCTTCGGGAGATCAAGCTTGTTGCTATGGATTTCGAGGATTTGATAGCTAGCAACAAGTATTGACGAAGCGGAAGGAGAGTCTGAAAGTAGGCGGATAGAACGGGATGGTGGATCACCGGAGGCTCCTGAGCAACGTCCGGTTGTGTAGTACTAGTATTACTAGTATTCTGCGAAATCACAGGCTGCGCTTTGACGGGTGCATCTTTTGGTCTTTTGGGTTTCCTGCCTTTCTTTTTGCTATGGTTCGAATTGGTAGTCTTTTGCCTTTTCCGGGCAGGTTCATGGTTAGCATCGATGTATCCAAGATTTGGCCCGATTAAATTGGCCTTCCTCTTGGTAGAAGCCATCCTTAGGCACGCCTTTTGTTGCTATCGTCAATACCGGAGTGGACTAGGTTCTCGCCGACCTTTGAGAACGCGGTGCCGTCTGATACGCCAAGCATTTGGCCATCTGCGCGTGTCCCTGTCCGTGGAATTGTCGAAGGTTTTTGAAGATCAAATTAAGCTCTCTCAGCGTGCAGTTTAAACTCTCGCGTGGCCGAGCCCCTGGACCGTCGACGAGCTCGTGGAGGAAGGTCAAAGAGGAACAGATGTCGGTGATCTCACCTTCATGACCTTTTTGGTAGACGAGACGTGGAAAGTTATTCTCGTTGAAGCCAATTTCTAATTAAGGGATAAATCTTAAATTAAGACCATAAAATGCCACTAACATTGTAGCGTGCTGTGTGATTCCGTTTTGGGCTACTTTTTTGATTGCACGAGCTCACAACACATCGAGCTTGTGTTACTTTGGGCCGCAGACTTCGAACGACACATATGCATCTTGATGTCAGTAAGTCTGCTTCAAGATTTAGCTCTTATAGTTGCGATTGCGATTGACGCTGGGTGCTTCAGGTTTTGCTTTATAAGGCATATCAAGATTAATTGAGGAGGAATCGGGGAGATTAATTGGTTCTTATCGAATATTAATCTTCGAAGTCTAGTACTAGCGACTATAGCACTGGTTCTATAGCTCTAGTGCCGTAACTAGGTCTAATCTTTAATTTGCAATTTGCAAAAATACGAAATCCTCCATCTATTGACTCGTTAGTTCGACCTGGGCGAACCGAGCTCAAAGCTTAGAGGACACACGAGCCTCCGGCAGGTCCGAGGATCTGTAATAGCGTGCGTTTATGTACCGAGGCATCTGATATCAGCTGATTTATATGTGATATCTATAGATCAATCGCGGAAAGGATAAGAAACATATGCATATACATTCGCACATGGCAGGGGTCGGTTAATTATAATTCGGTAGAGCCTCAAAAACAAACTGACAAGAATGATTTCGGTGTTGCTTGAACGGAGGGCTGACTAAATTAGTATCAAAGTCGTTGTTAGGCTCTTAATCGAAGTTTGAATATCCATGGTACTCATGCATAATGTATGGAGTGCCTATATATAGCCTATAGCCTCAAGCGACTGCAGCGCGGCTATAAAATGACATGTAATCAAAACCCGAAGAAAAAGAATGCCTATCAGAACTGAAGATGTCAATTGACGATCTGCAATGCGATAGATATCGCTGGTGATAGGCGCGATGGGTGATGATGGCGTTCGGGCGCCCGCTAAGATGGCACAGGTGGATCGTGTCAAATAGCTTCAAACCTGCAGAAGCGAGAAGGCTGCACCTCCCGTCGCCCAAAACCTAGCGCTGTTTTATAGCGGCGAGAAACAAACCGCCCCGTCTCCCGCAAGGACATCTCGTACGACTTGCCAAAGCTGATTACGTTCGGAGGAAAGGCCTAAAAGAGATCGATGTCATTGGAATAGATCCGAAAGATCTCGGGGCGCTTTAAGTTTCCCTGCAAGGCTTTTTTCCATGCATGCTTCATCAAGATCGTCATGCTGGGTGAGGCGGTATCGAGCAGCCATGCCACGGATTCGAGGGGCGCGATCCAACACATGTTCCGAACTCTGGTGCGTGGGAGGTCTGTTCGTTAGGATCCCAATCAAAGGATCCCTGCTCTTAAACGTGTGAGCGGAAAGATTCCGTTGGCCCAAGGCAAGGCGCGGGCCAGGAACAGAAACCGGCTTGAGAGTGGTGGGGTGTCCGAGCGTTAACGGTAATACCACACCGTCAAATTCCGCGAAAACCCAGTTTTCTTTTCGGAGGAGAGGGAATTTTTTGGAATACGGGGAGTGTACAGGTACACAACCGCATCATCATCCAGGATCGATCAATCTATCGGTGACAGATCGAATATCGACGGGTTGCGTCTACTGGCGGTTGCAACTGTGGTAGATTCCGAAGGTCAGGATGGGTGAAAACTCTGCGTTCGCTCTTCGACAGTGTTATATATTGGATTCTAATTTCCGCGACCCATATGGCCGGATAAACTACGTCAATGGCAAGGGCAAGCGGTCCCAGGAGTCGAGGTAAATCCCATCCTGACAAGGAGTTGGAAGCCACTCAGCAGATCATCGGTCTAGTGTTATTGCAAGCACTAGCCGAAGTCGAGACGAAGGCAGCTAGCGAGAACATGCGCATCATGCATCCCCTAAATTCTTCGCGATAGGTGAATGGGGATCGCATCGAATCGCGGGATGTCAATTGACGAATCCGAGAGATTGACGGCCAAGGTTCGCGGATTTGACAAAGCAATGAGCAGCTGTCATTTGAATATATTTCTGCACTATAAAAAAAACTGTTAAATCTCGGGTAGGGAAACCCAAGGGCGGGAGGACCGGCCGACAATTGGCCAATGTCTGTGGACGGTGGACGTGGGGCGCTTCGCTGGCCAGAACTTCCAGCGTCGAGCCCCAGGTTTGGTCTCTGGCAGCACCAGTCAGCGGAGTCAAAGCCACAGGATGAGGTTTCATTGGACCTTACGTCTGGGAGTAGCGAGGCCAATGGAGGGTGTTAGACAGCGATGGATTGCAGCAGGAATAGCTCCTTGCGTGGCAGGGACACCGAAGTTTGAAGGGTCACGAATACCCTGCGTCAACAGGTACCGACGATGAATGAAAGAATGGTAAGATGTGATATTCCAGAGAAGCCGTCGAAACAGCATCGTGTAGTCCTCCTCCCGGCACATGGGCATGTGCGGATAATATAAGCTGGCAACTATAGCAAAGCATAGTATAAACCGTCGAACTATAGTCAGTGCCCCTTGATAGCGACCGAAATTTCATCTCTCCAGTTGGAGATATTACATCGCCAGACTTAATACGACATCGTACCGGTTCCAATTGGTACCAGCGGGAGGAGCGTGGAGAGGTACCTGGCACCACCTGATAGATGACCCTGGTTGGTGGACTGTTGGCGTGTCCGAAGTGGAGCCGTTGGCTCCTTGCTGATGATAGTTAGCCCTTTGCATCCGTTAGGTACTTGCTTAATTAATTAATCAGATGGCTCTTAATCGATATTGCAATCGAGAAGAAGAGAAGAGGAGGAAGGGAGACTGACGAAACAGCTGCAGCGCCAGAATCTTGAAAGGCCTTAGCCAGTCCTTTCATCAAAAAGAACCCGCCGCCTTTGCTGTGGTGGTTCCGGCCAAACAGAAATCACCACTTCAATCCGTCCATTCATTCGATTTCTTCTTTCCCTCCCCTTCCCTTCCCTTCTTTCCCCACCATCACCGTCACCATCGTCACCGTCATCACCGTCGCCGTCACCGTCGAATCATCGCCGTTGCCATCATCGCCATCTCATCGCCATCGCTGGACTATCTCGCTCACTCGCTCACCCGACCATCTTTGACAAACTTAGCACTCTCCGTATCATTTGCTGCTTTCGCTACCTCTGCTACTCCTACTTCTAGACCACTGCTGCTGTATGTTCACCTCACTGCTGCTGTATGTTCACCTCATCACCGTCGACCACTGCTGTCATCCTTCTTTTTTTACCCTGTCCGTCTTCTGCATGACAATGAAGTCAACAACATCACAACTTCGTCCCAATGCAATGCAAAACTAACCTAACCGTCCCCTCTGTGCTCTTGTATGCGTGTGCGTGTGCGTGTGTGCGACTGGTGCTACCTTTTACTGATGCTACCTTTTACTGATGCTACCTTTTACTGATGCTGTCTCTCTTTGCCTAGTTCACCTGAGACCGAGCGAACCCTCCTTCAATCCAATACCCTCTGCTCTGACTTATATACTATCCTCCCTCCGGACCGTGTCATGATAACTCCCACTCCGCCCTTGACAACTTCGCTGCCAATCCCTCCATATCACTAAGCACATCCGGCCCCTGTTGTTCTTTTATTGGAATACACCCCGCCATTGTGCTTCTGGTCCCCTTCGTGCCACTCCTTCCCATTATTATCCGGGTCAGCCAACTTCTTCCCAACTTGCTAAGCCCTACCCTGCCAGCAGCAGCAGCCCAAGCTGCATTCCAACACGCCTCTGCAGTGCACGACTAATGCCTGCCCGACCAGATGTCGTCTGGTGTGACGGCATCTGCAAAGGACGAAAGTCCAGCACCCAATATGAACGGGGCCACGTCCGAACTTTCTACTCTCGATATTTCACCGACTACTCTTTCTCCTTCTGATGATCTGGAGACGGCAATATCTCCGCTCTCGTCACAGGGCGGCCAGGCTGCGTCCCGAATATCCGCCCTCAAACAACGCTCAACGTCGACTTCGCAGGCTACCCTAAAGACGACGACCCAGCTGAACGGCATTAAACGAAATCAACGTTCGGCAAGCGCAAATCCACGAGAGTTCGGTAGGACAACAGCCCCGCGGAAAACTCTCGATCAGCCGTCTACCGCTCCCGCCTCACGTCTGCACTCCAAACCTTCCTTTCAAGATATCATTAAACGATTTAACGACCAACCCGACGAATCCCTCCCTTTACCGAAACCTCGTAGTGCAAGCATATCGAGCAGTCGCTGTGCGTCTCCTACTCCTATAAGATCCAAATCCTCACTGGCAACACATCCACCACTAAGTAAGCCCGCCTCGATCGTGAAGCCTGTCTCTACTACTACCCGCTCGAATGTGAAAACCCCTTCAAAGCCTCCCACGAATCTACCGAAAACAGGGAGAGATCGTAGGAACTCAGGCTCCAGCACAAGCTCCCAGAATAGAGGACGGAAAAACGCTACCCGTTCGGCCACCGACCCTAGCGTTAGAAGCGCAACGCCAGCGGATTCGATTGGGACAGCACCGTCTGACACGGAGTCGAAGCCAACTGGTTCAAAAACGTCGAAACCAAAATCCCTGGCCCTTTCGACTACTGGTGACAATTCCACTCCGCCGATATCACCGATATCTCCCACCGATACTGCGAAACGTTCAAAAATACCCGGTTCCAGTCGTACTGGAACCTCGTCAACAACGACGGCCGGCTCAAGGTCTTCCTTACCAAAACCAATCACAACCAGATCAAGCTCAAATGGGAAAACGGGCCCCTTAAAGTCGCCCACATTGAATGCTTATATAAAAGCACCAGAACCTCAACAAAAATCGCCCGCCCTACGATCGTCAAGACCTCGGTTGCCCGTTGCAGCGGTAAAGAATGCTCCTCCAACACGTTCTGGAATGACAGAGCCTTCCTCGACATCTGGCAGGATGAACGGACGGGCCACGCGGCCGGCGGCGGCGTCCACCGCTAAGGACGACAAGCCCAAGAAGAAGATTCCAGAGCTAGGGACCATTGATTTTGCAGCCCGTCGGAAAATGATCGCTAGTGCATTCAATGATCGGATGGAAAAGGAACGAGAAGAACGCAACAGAGCCCACCAGAAGAAAGAACGAGAAGCCGCTGCGAAGAAGAAACAGCAGGAGTCTGAGGCTAAGAAAGCAGCAGTTGCTGTGGCTGCTAGCTTGGACGATGATAATATAAGTCCGACGTCACAGCCTCCAATCGGCCTTGGCCTTGATTTTGGCGACAATGTAACAACGTCAGAGCCGAGTCAAACCGTCGAGCAATCGGAGTTAAATGAGCCCATTTCCAAACCTCAAACCACGGAATTTGTCGACACGTCGCTAATAAACGTCCAAAATTACCAAATAACGCAAACCGCGCCGGCTCCTCAGAATGAAAATTCCACGCAAATACCAGTGTCCGGGTTGTCCGAGCGGCCGCTTTCAGGTGGCCGCCCCTCGCCAAGGTCACCGAAAGTGCCCGAAAAGCCAGAGCCATACAAACGATCGTCGGCCGCTTCGCTTTCAGCTCCACATGACGGATCGACGACCAGCAGCCGGCCATCCTCCCGACAGATGTTTACCGAGGTCGACGATCGGGCTGCTGCTACGATTGTGGCACCGCTTATCAACGAGGTGCATGTTCCCCACGAGACACCTTCAGAGTCTCCGAGAGTTCACCCTAAGCTGCTTATTCCTGGTCACCGATCCCCTGACATCCCGTCCGCCGCTACCCCGGATGCATTTCACGATGAACTGTTGTTCCGAAGGTCATTATCTCCAATTCAAGGCTCGCCCTCTGCTCGAAGCGATGGTTGGGAGAAAGCTGTGGAGGACGAGAAGCGAAGACGGAAGGAAATAGAACAGGACCGAGAAATGAAACTTAAAAACCGACTTTCGACACCGGTTACCCCCAAAAACGGATCGCCTCTATTGGATAACGATACGACACCCCGAGGACACGCACACAAGAAGCAGTCGTCATGGTCCGCCTCACCGCACCTAGTGCCACCAGATTCGCTGGGGCAGATTATGTGGAAGTACCGCCCCCTATCGACAGGTGGGGAAAGCATGATAGATACCTTCTACAAAGAGCAGGAAGAGCTGTCTCTTGCAAGGCGACGGAAACAGGAGCTTATGAGATTTGTGGAGCCCGAATCGCCAGCAGACTACGAAGAACCGACGGATAACAAAGGCAAATCGGTCAACAGATACGAACTACATGATAAGGAATATACTTTCGATGCTGAACCCGATGCAAATGAAGGTGGAGGCTATGTCCATATCGAAGGAACGTATCGATATTCTGCGTCGACCGTCAATTCGTCGGTCCGCAGCAGATCGGTGGATCCAAACGATTACTGGACGCCCCAGCCGTCGATTGGCGAATTTGAGGGTAATCCGCCGCGGGAAAGCTGGGCCACTGATAGTACTATGACCAGCTATAGCACCAGTTCTGGCCTAGCCCCGAACAGCAGCTTCAGCCGGAAAATAATGGATAGGGAGAGACCTATAAGTGACACTCCACCAACACCACCTCCTAAAGATTTCGTCTTCAGTCCTAAACATGCCTCCTCTATCAAATCTGTGGCGTCTGATGCCATGTTGCCGGTGCCGCCAAAAACCATCGCTTCCCGCCGCGCTAGTTCCGCATCGGAAAATGTCGAACCACTTCGAATTGTTAAACCACCTGTTCTGCAACATCAAGAAGTCTACGAAAGCCCCATAAGCATCAACTCCACGAACTCTTTGCAACCGGCAACCCAAGATGATGCTCCTGACAACTCAGACCATTCACCTTCCAGCGAGTACTCCGACGAAGCACCATCAGATCAGTCTTCCCAAACACGAGAATCAACGGCGTTGGCATACCCCGAAACGTCACCGAACACATCAGTAATCACCAATACCGGCTCATTTGTTTCGAACCAAGAATCGCAGGGCCCGGATGCTCAAGCTCTCGAGAAGAAAATGTTGACTAAGCGCCGATTTTTACTGAGGGAGTTGGTAGATACTGAGAAAACATTCTTCCAGGACATGACAGTTACGGAGGAAATTTATAAGGGGACTGCGGAAGCTTGTGATGATTTGAGGCCAGAAGACGTCCGAGTTTTGTTTGGCAATACACATGCGATAGTAGCATTCTCCCGTGGATTCCTCGACACTCTCAAAGCTGCCGTTGCTGCCGTTTACGTACCGAGCAAGCAACCGAAAACACCATCCGGATCTCAAATTGATGTTAATGACGCCAGCGGCGAGCCGGAGGCTGAGGTATCCCAAGAAGCGGATTTCCAGACGTGGGTAGGGGAAGCCTTTGCGCAAGCATTACCAAACCTGGAGAGAGTCTTCGGAGATTATTGTAAAAACCATGAGGCTGCCGTCGGCAAATTACAAGCTTTGGAAAAGGTCCGAGGGATTGCCATCTGGTTGAAAGTAAGTAAAGCTTGTATTAACGATAACTGCATATAATTAACGAGTGGTACAGGAATGCAAAGTTGTAGCCGACGATTTGACGCACGCCTGGTCCCTGGAATCCCTGCTTATCAAGCCTGTACAGCGACTCCTCAAATACCCACTCCTCCTCGATCAGATTCTCGACTGTACGCCTGTGGGGCATCCTGACCGAGAGGCGATTGAGTTAGTTAAAAAGGAAGTTCGCATTGTTACCGAGAGGATCAACGAGTCCAAGAAGCGAAAGGATATGATGGACAAATTGGTTGGACCACGGCGGAAAGGCGATAATGATCTTCGACACGGCCTAACTAAAGGTTGGCAGCGAAGAGCGGAGAAGCTCCGCCAGACTGTTGGACTTTCATCAGATTTGCCAGCCGATACCCGATACGTAACAGCCGTTGAAAAGTTTCAAAGTCAGGTTGCAAAGTTCAAGCCATTACTAGAAGCCATCGACTTGTATATCAACACCATCGATGTGCAGGTTGGTGCCCTTGGAAGTATGGCGTTAAGATTTGAGGAATTTGCCTCTTGTAGCCCGACGAGGTTCAAAGAGTACGAGGAAAGGTGGCAGACTTTTACAAAGCGCATGAAAGACATGAAAGAAGTTGCGCTTTTGGACCATGTAAGCGGCTCCGTCTTTTGAGCGATCGATGTTGCAGGGACTGACTCGAACGTACACAGCGAATTCGTATCAAACGCCACGTTATCACGCCAATAGAGACTATCCAGAGGTTGTGCGAGAACACCAGCAAGGTTATGCAGAAACGTGATAAGAAACTGGTAGACTTTGCTCGGTACAATGCGATGAAAGAGAAGGGCGATAAGATCGATAAAAAGACCAAAGAGTTGGCAGACGCCTACGTAACGGTTAACGACACGCTGCTAGACGAGCTTCCGAAGCTCCACACTCGAGTTGAGAATCTCCTTGACGTGGTATTGACAAATTACGCAGAGCTTTGCAGTTTTTGGGACAAATATATGGCTTCTCGACTTGAGGGGCTGCTTGACCCCCTAGACATTCCCTCCAATTTCTCCGACATCATCGAAGTTTATAAATCCGATTTTAACAAAGTCGAATCCGTCGTTGAATCGCTAACTATCACAAATACGAATGCTAATATGTGGAGAACATATTCGGTCTATTCTCAAGGCTCATCCTCATCGAACCCGGAAACCGCATCCTTGAGTTCCCATTCACTCTACAGATCACCAACAGCTGACGGCGCTAATCCGTCACCAAATCCCTCGACCTTCGGCCGTAGCAGTCTCGGTGGCAGCACCACACCTCATAGGCACTCCGGCTCCTTCAGCCCTGGTTCCGCGTTAGTGGCAGCCTCGCTCGGCCATGCCCTTCCGATCCTACCAGGTGCCATGGCTTCCGTTCAGGCCGCTCAAAGAGGACGGGCCGCATCAGCCTTCAACATCCCTCCGACGCGTGCCCCTCCTCCGCCACCTATTCGCGCCCTTAGCAGCGCTAGCATCACAACCCATAGTCCTGGCCTCTCGCCAACATACTCTACACACTCAGTCGCTCAAAGTGTAGCATCTGCACCTCAAACTCATACTTTGAATGCGTTTCACACAGTCGATGGGGGTTCACCTAACCCGTCACGGCCGAGCACTTCTGACGCTACTACTTCTAAACCTCCCCCCACTACGGGCCGGATGGTCAAAGGGCACCCTGTTTTGTGGCTTTGCGCCAGCATATACGCCTATCATGCAAGCAAGGAAGCGGACGCCAAGCGAGACTCGGGTTTCCCTTACTTGACCTACGATCAAGGCGAGGTTGGTTTAACTCCATATCCTTAATTGGTGACTTGCATGCTAATCGGTATTTTTAGATTTTTGATGTCATCGGCGCTAAGGGTGAATACTGGTTAGCAAGAAACCAGGATGACAAAGGACAAGATTTTGGCTGGATCTGGAGCAAGCATTTTGCCAGACTAGCTCTCGATTGAAACTTAGTGGCTCCCTAGGCCCGCACTTCCTCATCACGACAAGCATCATTCCAACATAGACTCCTTTAGCGATATATATACCTATCTTCGACTGCTTTATACAGTGCACTGCATCACTAGCGTCTAACTTTCCTTTGTCTTCCTTTGTGAAACTATCATCTTTCCCCCCATATTCTTTCTTTATCGTTTCCTTGCCGGCATTTCTGTTAATCTTCAGCTCATTTTTGTTTGTGATATCCCACGGTCAAAGTTCTTTCGATCTCTTTTTTTCTTTCAGCCTTTTCGACCTGGCCACCATCTTCTCAATCTTCCTACCTTTTCTTATGTTGTCTTACTATTACGGCGGCGCAACCCGGGGAATTTCCTTTTCAAGAGTTCTCTTCTCTGCTTCTCTTCCACGATACATCTCCTTTCCGTCCATTCCTTTCTAATCACCCCCTTTTTTCAACCCCTTCTTTCAATACACCCCTTTCCCTATTCTACAACCCATTTACTATAGTTGCCATGTAATGATTCTTCATACCACGGGTTTTAAAACCGCAGCTTACCCACTGCTTTTATATTATCAAAAGCTTACGCCCGGTTTCGAAAGCCGGGTTAGGTGAAAGTCCGCATACACATTCTTGTTTCCGAAAAAAACGCTTCGCATATACCTTTTTTTTGTTATCCGTTTGAGAGGGGGGAAAAAGGAACGGCTGCGGGTGGCGCATTATATTATACTTAACTTAAGCTTGCTTGCTTGGACATCTGCTTGTAAACTTAGCAGCTATAGATGAACAAAAACTTCTTTAATGTTTTCGTTTTTTGTTCTTTTGGGAATTTATTAAAGTGGAATTTCAGAGCCTAACCTTCTGTTCGCGTTCGGAAGCTTAAGGATTTTGATGATAGCTCCTTTCGTAACCCTATTGGCCTTATTTTGATGTACATACTTAAGTACATAACATACATAACTGAATCTTATTTTCTCTGTTGATGTCAATGTTTTCGGTAGAAATATATCAGATCCGGGTTGGCCGATATAATATATGATGATATTATAGCTTTGATTAGTCGACCGTTTTAGTTGCTGCAGGACATTGCTCCCGCAGTATCCGATATGCATGATGCCTGGCATTACATATATACGAGATGCAGATATATACGAGCCGTCCGAAGTCAGATTTCCGACTAAATTAACTCCTTTTAAGGGATATATCAGCTGCGAGACCTGGATGTATCGCTTCACGTGGTTTAAGGCGTAGTTTCAACTTTAATATAGACAAGGGATGTAGGATACGTATCGACGAAACCATGGGGAGAATCGAAGGGATGTTATATACACTACCCACAGCCCATTCTTTCCAATTGTAAAGTTCTTTGTACATAGGTTAAAGAATATACACAGCTTCCTCTCTACACCTCAGGCTATTTACAATATCGTCTCATCATCTCAACAGCAGCAGACACATACACACTACATATTCAAACTACCCTGGACCCTCAAACACAACTTCATCAACTGTCTAGGCACCCCACCCGTTAATATATGCTTCTCAGCGATCTCATGCTCCGTCAACGGTTTACTCTTAAACACATCCATCATCCTCTGCATCTCAAAAGCCTTCCCTTCCTCCTTCGCAACCTCCCCAATAACCAACGCCTTCTGCACATCCGCTAGCGAAGTATCAGGCGCGGTATCCGCATCATCCGCCTCGGCGCCTTCTTCTTCAACGGGTGGTAGAGACGCGGTATCCCAATCAAACATGCCCCTTAGACGTCTATATTCATCTTCCGTCATCCCCGCGGCTTCGAGGGCGAGGTTTGTGGGGATGGAACGTTCCCAGGAGTAATCCCACAGACCGGCAGATTTGTAGAATTCGAGGAGGAGTTTTGTGTGTTCTCGGTTTAGACCTCGGAGGGTGATTGTCTTGGCGACGGTGCCGATTGAGGAGGGGATTCGGTGGTCGTATTTTCCGATTCCTGGGAGGGGGTTGCCGTTGAGGGTTTCGTGGAGGGATGCGTTTGGATAGATTTCTGAGGTTGTGGCGGCTATGATCATTTGGCGGGACTAAAAAGGGGAGAGGGGTTAACGGGTGTGATATGAGGAGTTTGATATTGGGTTTAAACTTACGAATTTGCGACGGCCGGAGAGGTAGTCAAAGAAAGTGTGGACGATATCAAGATCGGCTGGGTGGACGTCTTTGAAGTTCGGGTCTTTATAAGCTGATCCAGCTCGGGTGGCATAGTCCAGGTTATCCATAGTGAAGAGAACCGGCGGGCTAAACAGAGGTCAATTATCTGCTCCCGATATTGCCACTTGATTCGAAGGAGATATACTTACGCTCCAGGTTTCTCCAACTCCGCCAACAAAGCTATGAAAGCTTCATACGAATGTTCAGGTCCAGCGGATCCATGATCGACAATCGAAAGCAAAGGGCTTCCGGCCGCGACGTCAATGCTTGCGAATTGGACGTCTTCCGGGATTTTATAATCCGCTAGGACACGCGCATTCGCTCTTCCAATCCTGGTGAGAAGTTTGGCGAGGTAGTCACGTTGAACGTAACGGCCGGTGTCGGGGTTGACCTCATAGGCAGTGGTTCCATTGATGATATCGTGAGCATTAGGGAGCGTCATGACGACCCATTTGCGCCTGATAGCGTTGACGATAGCTTGGAAGAGGAGGATGCTCTTTCCGGTCCCACTGCCGCCGGTGATGACGTAGTTTGCGATTTGACGGGACACTTTATCCTGGCCTTCTTTTCTGATCTTTGCCCATTCCTCCCTCTTAGCTTTGAGTTTCTGTTGTCTTTGCTCCTCTTTCACGAGGATGACTTCGAAGTCTTCAAGCGTTTGAGGTGGGGCCTTCTTGTTAAGGGCACGGCGGACTTTACGTTCCTCTTGATTGACGTGGTAGTTGATCACTGGTGTTACTCGACGGATTATACGTTGTAGGTGTTCCCTGCGGTTGAGGAGTCTTTGGATAGCTTTGCCGTTCGCCTTGCCGTCCGCATTTTCAGCGGATGAGAGTTCGTCGATTTGAGACTCGAGGGTAGATATTTCCTCCCTGACGGCGATGAGACCTGCTTCCAGGGTGCTTATCGTCTTGGACGCCTCCGATTCCATCGCCGCAAGGTCCCCCTCCGCTTCTTCACCGCCGACAATGGTTGGATTTGCCTCGTCGAGTATGTCCTTGGCTTCCGATATAGTCTTCTTCGCATCTATATCAGCAGCGGGAGTATTAGAAGCGACGTCTGCGGCTTCTACTTCAGTTCCGTTGTATCTCTCCACGCTCTCCATAGCTCTAGCAAGCCCCACGCTCTCGTTTCTGATAAACGTCGTAGGTCTGTAGAAGAACTGCCAACCCTGCCTCTTCTGGAAGGCCTCTAAAGCCCTCATCTTCTCCAAATCCTCCACGTTGATAGCGAAAACCTTCCCCACGGAATCCGTGTCCGCCAGGATCTCGCTGGTGAGCTCGGGAAGCTCGAGGTTTGGAGCGTTAGAGTTGGATAGGACGATGGCTTTCCTCATGGCACGACGGTATCCGGGTTCTGGCTTTTTGGGGGTAGCGGTGACGGTTTTCTTCTTCCCTTTCAGGTTCAATGGTTTGTTTATCTGTGGCTTTCGTTGGTCTTTACCCTTCTGCGCTGCGGGGAGGGGCGGGGTCGTGTGGAAGGACCTGGTGGGGGGGTTGATTGTCGACGAGGACGAGGACGGGAGGAGCACCGGACGGGCGAGACGGCTGGCGGAGCATGATCGTGAATGAGCGGAGGATTGGAGGAGAGCACGGCCGGTGCATCGCCAGCAGGCGGACGGGGAAGCCATTGTGGGATGTTTGGGATTATATAGGATGGCGGGGCAGTCGAAGTCTTGTCGAGGAGGGGTGTCGGGGTGTGAATTGGATTGGATTAGCTATCCATTGCCGCCTCTTATCCTTCTCCTCCTTCTTCTCCTCTTCGATGTATCCCAAGGCAGACTCCTGGTTCTCCCGGGACGGAGCTGTCGAAGCTGAAGTTGAAGCGTTTGAAGTTCCCGTCGACAGTGGAATGGCTCTGAGGAAGCTGCGTTGGACGGTGTTAGTTTTTCTTCGCAGTAAATTTTCGTCGGCTTTGGAATCCCTGCAAAAACCAAACCTGCTCGCGACAGCTTTTTTTTTTGGGACTTCTTCTTCTTCTTCTTCAAAACTTCCATCTCGACATCACCGAAACAAGAAACAAGAAACAAGATGGCCACAGAAATGGACGTCGACGAGCCGCAAAGGCTGTAAGTCCCCCCTCCTCTAATACATCCCAACAATGAATAGCATCCAAGCTAACACCTCCACCAGCCCCGTCACCGTCTCAAAACCCATCCCTCTAACCTACGACCTCGGCCACCTCTCCGCCTTCGACTCAAACCCTCTCCCACCGTTCACCCCCTCCACCCTCGAACAAACCCTCCACTCCACAGCCCGAGACGCCGCCCAGCTCCTCATAAACCAAATCCTCACCACCGTCCCCCTAAAATCCACCCAAGACGGCGTCTACGCCACCCTCCCAGACCCGATCACCCACCTGCCCCGTGAAAAACCCGTTCCAAAACCGAAGGAACCCACCAAATGGGAACAATTCGCCAAGAAGAAGGGAATCGCCGCCAAAGCCAAGGATGGAAAACTGGTCTACGACGAGGCGACGGCCGAGTGGGTTCCCAAGTGGGGGTATAAGGGAAATAACAAGAACGGGGAGGACGACTGGTTGGTTGAGGTCGATGAGAGTAAGCAGGAGGATGTTAATGCCAATCCCAGAAGTTTGAGTAGAGCTGAGAGGGTGGAGAGGGTTAAGAAGAACGAGAGGCAGCAGAAGAGGAATGAGAAGAATGCGGCTTCGGGGGCGTCGAGCGGTGGTGGTAGTGGTGGTAGTGGGTACAAGAATCGCAGGCGTTAAAGAGTTTGCATCTGATGTTTTTTTACTATTCACTTGCTATGATATATACTCTGACCGTGGGAGGGCTGTACGATAGATCTTTTATGAGAGGGTTATGATCACGAGGATGTACAAGGCGTTTAAGAAGGGATTCAAAAGTCTATTTCCATTTTTCATTCAATTCAATTCGATTCTTCTTTGCATTATCGGTATGAACAATCTTCAATTCACAAGATATATATCTTATAGACCTGCGGAAAGACTGTCGGATCGCATCAAATCTCTCCCACCCCTTGCTTTTTCGCGTGGGTGAGAAAGGGGTATTTGACCCGGCTTATAACAGTTGTATAACTTCCTCTACTCTCGATTTGTAGTCCTCTATCATGTATGTTCGCGATATGAGGGTTATTAGATATCCAGAGAAACAAAACACATTCAAAGTCCATAGAATGGTACGAAGAATAGATAAAACATCACAAAGTCACGAAGGAGAATGTCATCTCGTAGTTAAACGGTTGATAGCATGATATGTCGGTCTCATTCATTCATTCGCTCGCTAGTCACTTCGGCCCGAACAGACGTTTGGTAACCTCAACTGGCATACAACTACCAGACGACACCGAGTCAGCCAATCTCCCATCACAAGAACCACGTAGATAGATATAAAGAAGAAGAACTTACTAAACCGGATCCACCTCCTTCAACCCACCCCACCCCACAAGGCTCAGCCCGCAAAGCGCAAACACCGTGTGAAACACATCAACCGCATTCCCCTTCCTATCCGCGAACCCACCCCTCACCTCATCCTGACAGCTCAAGATCCACCCGACCAGTTTACTCTGATCGATCCAGTGGAGCTTACCCAGCATCGCCAGGCTAGAGAGGACCCACCAGCTGTAGCACACGTCCTCAAGCTTCTCCGGCCGGCCGTTGAGACCTCCGTTCGGTAGCTGGCGTTGGGCGAGCCATCCCGCCACCTGGTCCTTCGACGCGGGTGACAGTCTGTCCAGCGTACCCGTCAAGCTTAGAACGCCGATGCAAGTGAATACTAGACAGTATCAACTCAGCACAACCTCCTCAGAAGAAAGGAGGAAAGACGGAAACATACTCTGCCCACTATGACTCTCAGCCCCAGGCACAACCCCAAACCCACCATCATAATTCTGACACCCAAGCACAAACTCCACCGCCTTCTCAACATCAACCGCATCCAACCTCCCCAAAATCTTTAGCGTCTGCAAACCAGTGTACACAAACCTCGTATCCTCCTCCCCCCACTCATCACCAGCAAAGACACCGGAAGGCTTCTGCAGCCCCGCGACGTAAGTCACGCACGCAGCCGTATCAACCGCGTCAAGGGCGTCTACTATAGCCAGTATCTGAATGGCGGAGAGGGTGTAAAGTAGATGTGCATCGTGTTCCGGGTGGGCGCCAAAGCCGCCGGACGGGTGTTGGCAGCTTTTGACGAATTCGATGGTTGCATCGCGTGGGAGGGCGTCAGGGTGGTTGAGGAGGTGGAGGGCGGTGAGGCCCCAGTATACGCCGTCTATTTATTCTGGTAAGTTGAGGTGAAGATATGGGAAGTAGGGCGTGTGTGTGCGTACTCAGGCGTAGATGCTCTGTTAACCAATATTCGAATTCATCTTTACGCTACTGCCGGTTCACGGTACCATTAGTCTGATATCTCGAAGCGACGATGAGTAAGTAAGTGATGAGAAAGAGAGGGAGAGACATACCGTATCCAGAGACTGGATATACCTAACATGCTTATCGACGAATAATTCTTCAGGCGTGTTTGTGAATGCCACAGTTGGAGGAGCCGAGGATGACATGGTAAGAGTTTTTTTTTCTTCCTCGGGGTGGGTTAATATTACTTTTAGTGCGGAGGGATTTAAATTTTGATTGCGGAAGGTCAACATTTAAAAGCCGGGATTTGGATTCTGGCAGAGAAATTTAAAGCTGTGCTGTGCAGCGGGGGTTTTTATACAACGCGAAAGTCACCACATTTCAGAAGTCAAAGTACTTAATGGATGTGCGGTCGAGGAAGTTATTCCGGACAGGACGTATGCACGATGTGATAGGAGATGTATGATCTGATAGGGTGGTTTGGGGGTATATCATGCACGGCGCTATCGTCGACGACAAGGGACATGTCGACACACAATATATCATATCAAGTATCCACCTTCTCAAAGAGATCTTTTAAATCTTTTTTGTTCGAAGAGTAAGAAGAAATCCGCATTGCATTGAAGCCTTTTTATCTAACTTTTTTTCCTGGATATTATCATTCAGAAGTCAATTCAACAGTCGTCGCTCATATCGTACACATTCCCATTTCATTTCATGACCGACACCATATCACCCGTCGATAGCAATACGTGCCGTATAAGTACCTGGTCAATCAAGTACTGAAGTAACAATCCCCCAACGGCGGATTATATTACCTAGTGTTCAACGCCATTGCTGGTGGCATCGGGATCCGAAACAAGCTGGCACCACCCGAAGTCATCCGCCACATTGCCTTGCTGGACACCCTTGAGCACTCTGACGAGTTCCTTCATCATTGGGCTATTTTCAACAGCCAAATGTCAGCCGAAAACGTCTACGTATGCTATTTAAAAGAAGGAAATACTAACCCAGGCTCGTCTCCCTCCAGGTACTCGAACTTAGCGTCCTTGCTGAGCTGCGATATGCTCTTGATCGGAACTAACGCAGCTGCGGTACCGGCGGCCGCGACTTCGTCAAATGTGGGGAGTTCATCGTAGTGTACCTGTTACTCCATGTGTTAGTGACTCATCCAAATCCATCCAGTTTGCGGTCCCGGGACTTACCGGTCTAAATTCGACGTCCCATCCGAACGACCTCGCGATCTCCATACAGCTGTTCACGGTAACACTGCTGATAACGCTATTGCTCTGCGGCACCACCATCTTCTTCTTCAGTATTCCCTTCCCTTCGTTCTCGTGGATCATACCGATGAATCCCGATGTGCTGAATTCTTCGATATGTGCCCTGTTGTGCTAAGTTCGTCAGACCTTTTACTCGCTAGCGTAGGTGATATATAAAGAGTAAAACTTATCTTAGCATCCAAGTGCAGCGTAATCCCATACCCCATCTGTTTCGCCTTCTCAGCGTGTCTGAACACGGGTGCATAATTACCGCCAACCTTAGCACTTCCCGTCCCCAACGGCGCCGCACGATCAAAGTCGTCCAGAATCAACGCATCGATCGGGTGTGTGCCGTGGTAGACGCCGGTGGGGATAACGTAGACGAAGAGGGTGTACTTGTCGGTTGGGGGGTTGAGGCCTAACTGCTCACCCGTGGCGAAGAGGAGAGGACGGACGTACATCCCGGCGCCGAGGCCGTAGGGTGGGACGTAGGCGGCGTTTTTGGCGACGGCTAAATGCACGCATTTAAGGAAGTGGTCTACCGGTGGTTCGGGGAGGCAGATGAAGGAGGCGGAGTGCTGCATGCGAAGGGCGTTCTGGTCGGGTCTGAAGATGCGGATTTGACCGTCCTTTTGTCGGAAAGCTGGGTATCGTTAGCTAATCCATTCGGGCCTTTGTCATCGGGAAGGGTATTAGGAAGGAGTACCTTTGAGGCCTTCGTAGCATTGCTGGCCTGGATAACACTGTTAGACTGCTGTTCTTCCATATCACACGCCGAGCACGGAGCGTACCGTAGTTCATGCCGGGAGCCAATCCGTGGATTTTAACGTATGGGTCCGTGATCCACTGGGGCTCCGTCCATTTGCCCTCCTTTCTGCTGTAGTAGGATTCGACATGGCCGGCGACTGCGGGGCACGGACGGGAGTCAGTAATTGATCTTTCGCGGGCATTTCTAGCGATCCGTGGAATCTACCTTCGGTGATGGCGAACCCAATCTTGCTCCAGTCTGGCAATGAACGTTAGTTATCGTGCGCAATGGGCCGTATTGACGGGACGTAGTTTACATACCGAACTCCGAGGTGGGTTCTGGTGGCCAAACCATTGTTGCGGGTATCTGTGAGATTTGTAGTTTCTGTAAGACGCAGCTGGTGATTTTGACAGCTTCCCGAACGGAAGTGCTAGTGCTAGTGCCGATTGATTCTGCAAGGGTCTTGTTCTCTGCGATCAGACGATGTAATAGCCCGTAGACGGGTAGATGCGGTCGGAATGTGAAAATCGACGAGGGTCGGCTACAAGTGAGTTTTAAGTGAATTGAGACTTTAAAAAACCACCACGAAGCTGCAGAAGGGAAGGGAAAAGAGAAGACCGCCCGGCTGAATATATATAGTTCTCTCACCGGGCAATTGTGCGACACCTAATTTTTTTAATTCCGACGACGCTGATTCGTCTTTTTCGGTTGTCTACGGGGCGGGTGAGAGAGGCAGAGGCAACGGCCGGCGGTGCTACCGGAACTGCGACCCAACGGCTCCGATGACGGAGCTTACCATCCCAAAGCTGGCGTCGGTCGCCCCGCATTCTCGCTAGTGCCACCCCAGACCAGGCTATTGCTCGGAGTCGCGGTCGCTGTACCTGCACTTGGGGGTGCACAGGTAGCGGCTTGTCGTTTTCTTGGAAGGGTTAGCATATAGAATCTGTAAGACGATTGACAGCCGCCGGAGTGGGTATAAGGAAATATCGAGTGTGAAATGGCCTAAACTCCGGGGCGGAATTGTCTAGGCGGAAGAAGATATGAAAATGAAAATGAAATGGATATGGAAATATGGTACAAGAGGGTCCTATAATACACTCGGCCCAATGTGCGATCGCGGCTACCAACGGTGGCGTTCAAGAGGGTCGGTTCACTCTTCCCCAGCAGTGGTAGCGGCGGCGGCCCTCTTCGTCTTCGCGACCTCGATCTGCCTCTCCAACTTCTCCCTCTTCCTCTTGTCCTTCTCGATCTTCGCCTCTAATTTCTCCATTTTACCCTTCAGCATCTTGGGCGACTTCTTCTCCATCTTCTTCGTCTCCCTCCTCTTCCTGTTCGCGGCTAGTAACCTCTTTTTGCGCTCATCCTTTCGTAGCCGATTCTTTATATGCTTAGCTTCCTTGGGTGTGAGACCCTTCACGAGGGGATCGTTCATGATCTCTCGAACGACGCACTTAACGCCCATCAAAGTCGGCCCTCTCGCGTCCTTGAACGATGCTTTCCTGGGCTCTAGAGTCTTCGGGTCCTCGTACTTTGTTTCGAGTTCCGCCTTGAGCTTCTTGTAGGTTTGGTCGTAGTTCAGCTTTGCCACTCTACGGCGTTCATCGCGTATGATTTCCTTTTCGGTCTTGGGCTTCTTCCGTTCCTGGAGCTTTTTCTTGGGTTCTTCGATGTCGCCGAAGGAGATGAAGTCGGATTGCTCTTGGAGCTCGTCGGCTTTTGGGGGAGAGACGTCCTCTGAAGCTTCATTCGGGGTATCCTTGAGGGTGGCTTCCGATGTGAGGGCTTCTTCGGGTTCGACGTTGTCGCGCTTGCGTTTCTTGGAGACGTGCGAGGGAGCGGCACCTTTCGGATAGGGGGTTGTGTCTTCCATGATGATATCATCGAGGGAGAGGGGGGTTTCCTCTGGTTGTGCCTCGGTTGCCTCCTGTTCTTCCTCGTCGGCCTTCTTTTTAGACTTTTTGTCTTTCTTTTCCTTCTTGTCCTTTTTCGACTTCTTCTTGTCGGATTTGGACTCTTCGGCGACCTCTGCGGTCTCCTCTTGTGCGACTTCCTCGGTGGCACCGTTGGTCTCGGGGACATCCTCCTCCGCTTTCTCTTTCTTGGCCTTCTTCTCCTTCTTCTCTTTTTTCGACTTCTTCTCCTTCTTCTCCTCTACGGCGGGTTCTTCGGGTTCAACCGCTTCCGGGGCGTCGTCCATAACGACGTCCTCCTCTTGCGGTGCACTTTCCTCCGGCTCGACATCCTTGCTCTTCTTCTTCTTGTCCTTCTTCTCCTTTTTGTCCTTCTTCTCTTTCTTGTCCTTCTTCTTCTCTTTGACCTCCTCCTCCACAGCTTCTTTCTCTACCTCCTCCTCTTGCTCCACAGCAGCAGGAGGAGGAACCTCAACCTCAACTTCAACCTTCTCACCGCCGTTGACCCCGGTTACCTGACCACCTTTCCCTTTGCCCTTCTTCTTCTCCCCTCTGTACACCGTCCGCTCGTATTTCTGTGCCTCGGAGATACATGACTATCCCACACACACACATATATATGTCAGCCGAAATGAGCCGCAATAGTGGAGTGGATTAAGATTTAAGGATTGGATGTGTACCGTATGCTCGCGATAGGAGGTGCCGTGGAAGGTGTTATTGCAGTCGAGACAGGTGAACACGGCCTGACGGCAGCGGCCGCGGTGCTGGTCGAGTTTCTTTTTGGCGAGGGTTTCGTTGCACGCCTGGATTTACTTTTGTTAGTGTCTTATTGAGAGTGTAAGAGGATAGGGTTTGTACCTCGCAGGAGAAGGAGACCATTGTGATTGGATGTGGTGAGGGTAGGTGGATGAAGAGGGTTGGTTTGGCTGTGGGGTTTGAAGGTGGATAGAAAAAATTGGATTTTATTTTCTGGTCGCGGAAGCTTAAAATTTTTTGGCGCGGGCGATGTGATTGGTCGGGTTCGGCGCGGGCTTGGCAGGTCCTCTCTCTCTTCTTCCCTCAGGAAGCTTCGGAACAATTTAAACGACGGGTACTCGAGTGGATGGTCGATTGGTCTCTAGACTGTCTTAATAGTGGGGTTTGATCGGTACTGCTGTCAAAGCACCGGTGTATCGGTGGCAGTTTCCGTGCGTATTCTGGTATCATTTGGTGCGTGCAAGCCACATCGTGAAAGCCATGTGTCGATGTGGCGGTGCGTCTACCGGTCACCACATGGAATCAACGAAGATAACACTGCTTCCAATGCATATTAATTGCATACGGAATAATTATAAGCTCGAACGGTTGATCCTTCTTTCTACGCCGTATATTTCTCTCCAACAGCTTCTATCCCGAACAGAGCTACAGAAGAAGAAAATGCAAGACCCGTCTCCGGAATATTAATCGCGGGAACGGCGCAGGTCTCTCCAACGTTATTACAGTACCAACGGATTATTTACAAAGACGACCGACTAAATATAATCCCCTCCCGTGGAAGATATAAATAAACCCAAACACGTCTGGATGGACGCTGTCTCTGTTGTAAGTCGGCGGAGAGCGTTCGGGAAAGAATTGCCCGTCCGGATTGGGTTTTTTTCGTTTGAGGGAATGAAACGAAACGCCCCTGTGGCAGGTTGAAGATATTTCGTATGCAGCCGGACAATGGGCGCAGTGCAGAGTACATGGTATAGTATGGTAGGGCTGGCTGCGGCTGCCGGTTTGGAGCGGTAGAATTCGGCCAGAATTGAGAGTTGAGGCTAAACCGGTGAGGCTGAACCGGTGGCTGGGATTTGGTTCCTGGATTACAGTTTATTCGGTGGAAGGTGGAAGGGTCTACTTACCTTCAGTAAGATTCTGTACCTGGCGATTGATTACACATCCATAAGCAAGTGCGAGGAGGATTGAGGTGGGTCTGGTTCAGGCTTGTCGGGTCAGGAACAGAACTCGGATTACGTGCAGGCCGGACACCCCGGCAGACCTTTTATCATCTGAGAAGATATTATATTATTCTTTGGGCCGGCTGCAGGTGCTGGTCTTCTGTCTGTTCCTGTTGCCCTTCGACGTTATCGCGTGTTCGGTCGTTTCATCCTTCGCATTGCTTCTTTCTTCCAAAGCTCTCGACGACGGAAGAATAATCCTGCACAGCCCTGTTCGTACCGTACTATACTATACAGTATCGGACCTTATATATCTTCGAGGGCCCCGTCTGATCTGGACGGCCGACTGATTATTCTTCGACGCTGGTTCCGTCTCGTCATCACCGTCACCGCCCCGAAAAGTCACGGGGACCACGCCCGCCTCCGATTGCAGACTCAGCTCCCCGCCGACTCGACACAATACAACATTCGGATCGGGAAAGGAAAAGAAGGAAAAGACGAAATTGGCTGTTCGAGTGGCAGGATCATTCCAACAGTTGTACCTACGATACCCTCTCATCTGGCCTCTTCGCCCTCCGAGGTTCCTATATCTGGCTGCCGTCTCTCTTCCTTGTTCCTGCTCAGGCCGCTTCTTCGTCCCATTCAGGGTACCTGCGATAGCCACCGGGATCGTTCCCTCGAACCCTGGATTTCCCTCGACCCTGGATTCTTCTTCCTCCTCCTCCTCTTCTTCTTCGGATCCGGATAGGTGAATACCCTCGAAAGAGCATCTCTTTCCCCTCCTCATCCGTCGAGCAGTTGTAGTTATCTGTCCCATTGCTGGCGGCATTAGCTGCCTTTCCTTAGTCGGAAAACCCATTCGATCTTAACCCCGAATGCTCCATCTCCTCTCCCTCTCTCTCTCTCATCCTCTCTCCCATCATCAATCAACCCCTCCCTTCCCATCGCCCTCATCCTCCTCAACTTCCTCTTCCCTCCTACGCAATCCCACTACTCCGCATACAAAAGGTATCCTCCCCTATATTTTATTTTTTCTTATTCATCCGGCATTGTTTGCATCTCAAGGCCGTCCATCGCCTGTCAGCCAATCCAAGCACAAGCTTACCCGTTTTTCCCCTGGCCGCAATCCACAAAAAAAGTCATGCAGCTTGCCAGATAGCAGCCCGCCTTTTTTCCTTCTTTCCCCCCCTGCCGCCGCTGCTGTGAGTAGTTATCCGCTGCTGTCAAACTGCGTCTGAACCGTGCCTATGATTTCCCTTCCCGTTTATTTTTATTCCTCTCCATCGTATCATTTTATATTGCGGTTGCGATTGCTCTTTGCCTTGCCCGGCGCATGTGCCTTCCTTACTCTTTTCACTACTTTTTTTACAATCCCCTCTCAACTCAACCTCTATCGCTCTCCCCTTCGGCCGTCACCCTTATCCTTCATCCTCATCCTTTCTTGCTAACCAGAGCACTACAGCAGCAGGTCTTCTGTATCACCGTCACCGCCTTTTCACGTCGCACCTTGCGACTCTTTTCTCCCCTCCTCCTTTCTCACCACCCCCCCTTTCTCCCGCCCAACCCCAGTCACCTCGTCGTCATCACCATCGGACCCTGGATCGCAAAGGTGATAGGCTAGATTGGGCCTGAGAGTGAGAGGAAACAAGCTCGGACGTACCTTACGTTACAATGGGAAAGCACAACAAGGATCTGCCGGCCCGGCCCTCTGGTTCGCGGGAGAGGGAGAGGCACCGATCCAAGGAGAGGACCGAAGCCATTCGAGAACGATCCAGGAGCAGAGCCCCCTCGAACTCATCAGCCGCCTCCTCCAGCGTCCAAATTCCCGACTACTACCTCCAAGACGCCCGCTCCACACCTCCCCTCCCCTCGTCCGCCGGCCGTCGAATCAAGGAAGAACTACCCTCCGACATGCGATCCAACAAGTCACCATCCCAGCCTAATATGCTGCAGAAGTCTCGCAAGAAGGACGCCTCTGTCCCGAAACTCACCATCAAAAAGCCTGAGGATCGGGAATACTACCTCCAGGAGGTGCAATCCGCAACCGCGACCACCCCCAGCCACTCCGGGTTCGGCAAGTTTGGAAGAGGCAGAACCAAGACGAAGGAGTCTCCGACGATGCTGAACTACCCGCGGACTCCTAGGGAGGTACCGCCGCCAGGTCCTGCGTCCCCACCGCCTCCGATGCCGCAGCAGCAGCAAACTCAAAGGAGGCCGTCCGAGCCTCCCAGTTCTTCGGGATCCGGACAGCGCTCTTCCTCGAGCGACGGACGTATCACCTCGAGATTAAAGGCGTCCAAGGCCGCCATCCAGAGCGAAAGCAAGAAATGGACGATGAAGGGGCAGACCATCTGGGGCAAGATTTCGAAGAACCCAAAGTCGGCTGTGTTCGCACCGGCGAGCTTCGGGACCTTCCCATCGAAACCTCCAATCGATGTCGTCGGCATGCCATTGCCGGAAGCAACGATAAAAACCAGGGTTGCCAAAGAGTTGGTCCCCGGAGTCGACGCTTCCGCATACTGGTTGCCAGCCATGGCATATCGGCTAATATCGTATCTCAACGTCCACGGCCCCAAGGAGCAGGGCATCTATCGCGTTCCGGGAAGTACGGCGGCAGTGGATAAAATGCGTGAGGAGTTCTCTCGCAACCACGATTTTGATCTGTTTCAGGACCCTCCGGATGATGTCAACACCGCTAGTAGCTTGTTGAAAAGTTTCATCCGATCACGTAAGTTTTTTTCACGGATATTTCCGTAAACTATTCGAAGATGGTAGCTAACATATTCGTTCGATAGTCCCGGAACCGATCCTCCCCCCCAAATTCCAGGAAGACCTGTACGAAAGGGTCCGCGATAATACCAATGCAAGGCAACCACCTCAGATTTTTGTCGATATGCTGTCAGCGCTGCCGCCGCAGAACTACTACCTGCTCCAGCTCCTGACAAATCACCTCTCCAACGTTAGACTCGCCGAGGATGTCACCCGCATGGGTCTCTCGAATCTGGCCATGATCTTCTGTAGCACCATGAAAATGGATAGGTACATTTTCCATTGGCTTGTGGGAAGCTGGTCGGATTGCTGGGGTGGCTGCTGGGCTGAGGAACAGATGGCATCCGCTGGTGGAGTGAGGGTTAGCTTCGACACTCGCTCCGAGACGTCGAGGTCGGCGATGAGCAGTCGGAGGGATGAACCGATGGGCTTGGGAATCAGGAGCAACGACGGGCGTAGCCATGGGGGGATGAGCCACGGCGGACGCAGCCAGGATGGGCGGAGCTATGACGGGCGCAGTGACCGTCGGAATAGCCAGGAACTCGATATACCGCTCCCACCGCTGCCCACTCCTCGGGAACCATCCCCTTCGGCGAGCACGATCGGTAAATCTAGCAGTAGGAAGCGGATGTCCGGTATTCACGATGCTCCCGATACAGCGTTTGACCCCGAACGTGGCAGGAAACGGGCCAGCAGGGAAATCGATTGGCCGTCCCCGCCAACTCCTTCTACCATAAAACATCACCGACGTCTTTCATCCGCCGAGTCAATCGTTAGCGTTTCGAGTCTGGCGGGTAATGCCTCTTTCGGCCCTGGAGGAGCAACGATTCGTCAAGTCCCTAGGGAATCGAGGGAACATGACCCTCTGTCCCCTCGCATCAACGAGCTTATCGGGTCATTCCGGATGCGGGCTAAGGAGCGTCGGAGTGTGGATATTTCTCAGCTCGCTATTCTGGCCCAACAAGCTTCATTGCATTCCCCAGGGATCCCCCCACTCCCTACGGCGGCGTCGCCAGGGATCCGCCAGGGACCTCTCCACGCTTCAACCGAGCCGATCCCGCCCCGACAACCCCTTACAGGAGGCAGCAGAAACGCTTCCCACCACGTTCCAGGGTCACCGAAGCCGAAGCAAGGGCAACAAAGGGCTCGATCTGCGGAACGAAGCTCTCAGCCTCGGGAAGTCGAGCTCCTCCCGCCGATGCCACCGTTGAGCCCTCTATTGGCAGGGCCCAGTTACGGCCACTTCTAAAGATCCCACCCTCCAGTTCTCTTCTTCTGACTATGCACCGTCCCGTGTGACGGGCATAATTCTCTTCTTTTCCAAAACTCCGCTTCTTTTATACTAACCAAAAGTTTAATTCTTCTCTTCTTGTTTCAGCTGTTTATATTCCTTCAATTCACCTTTGTACCTGGTTTTGGGACAGAATAATTTTTTTCTACTTTGAACGATTGCAATGCATATCCGTTTCTATTTTACTCGCGGAGTTGGAGTATTTAATGGAGGTTGACTGAGCGCACCCCTTTCTCATCTATATAGCATATATTTGATCATTTTTTCTTCTAATTTCTACTATTTTCTTCTTCTATTCTTTCTTCACTGCTCGAGCCGAGTTGTTCCCCCCTTTGGATCTTTTCTCAATTGTTGCGCATAGCGAGCTTTGCATGACCCTTTTTTTTTTTCATACTCTTCTTCTTATACTTTGTTTTTTGGTCGGAACGAAACGAAACGTATATAATATCTATGCGGGGCTCCGGTACGGGCCTCCTTTCTGCTCCTGTGGATCACACACGTCACGATGAATGAAATTCAGAGGGGAGTCCAGGTTTTCTCTTTTCTTTCTTGGACTTTTCCGTTCGTTTCTCCTAACCTTCTCCTATGATCCTTTTTTCTTTTTATCTAAATTACTTCTTATATATCTTGGGTTTTTTGGCTGTCGTTGATAGATCTTGCGTGTTTGCTTGTAATGTTCTCGTATTCTTTTGATTCCTTGATATACCCCCTTATTTGATGACTGCTTTTCTTCTGTGAGCGATGGAGATACCTTGGAGTCGTATTGATCAAGTTTTCTCTCGAAATTTCAGGTTAACTGCAGTAGATCCGCTACATATACGTATTATCTCTAGGATATGGTAAATAAAAATGAGGGTTCATCCTCTGATAATATACCCATGCCAGCTGCAGCGTATAAATACAATGCTCAATTCCGCTCACGCCACTCAAGTCGAAAGACGAAGTGCTTATAAATACAGATAAAAATAATGTGCAAGTAGAAGAGGGAGAAGGATATCAATACCTACCCATCGCCACCATCGTGGTTCGATCACCCGCCTCTGGTTAACCTATAATATCACCGTTAGCATCCCCAACCCCTCCATGAACAATATATATAAAGGGGAAAAAAATAGGCACTAACCCCTCCTTAACCAACTTCATCTCCCCCTCATCACCCTCACGATCCACAACCTTCTGCTTCACGAGCTCCGCACCCCCCTCAGCTTCAAGCTGCTTCCGTTTCTTCTCATCCTCCTCTGCGCATCCGCAGTGGTATTTATCAGCTATGGTACCGCAATCGAAGATTTCTTTCCCCAAGCGTTCGTTTACGGCGTTGTGGACCACGCAACCCCATTGAGAGGCTGCGTCGCGGGATGAAGTCTGCGGTGGGAATTTTTGGAGGAGGAGGCGGAAGTGGGTTGCGCTTTTTTTTGCTATATTATTAGTGGTTTTTGTTTTGATGTTTTTTTTTAAGGTGGGTTGGAAGAAGGTGAGGGTACCATTCACCGCTGGTAGATGACTGTTAGCTATGGGTTTTATAGGATTATGGATGGTGTAGCTTACCAAGGATACAACCGTCCAAAGAGATATAGATACGATTTCAACGCTTCCCTTTCATCCGTCGTCGGTTTTTCAGGAAACCGTGCGAGCATGGTGTGGAGGAGCTACATATCTCAAAATCAGCGCTCTCTTCTCCTAGCAATCCCCTTTCCAAAGCCACATTTTCTTCTAATAGAGGAAAAGAAAGCCATACCTTCCACGACGCCCTCCCCAATTCCTGTCTATATACCAAAAACCCCCTAAGTCAGCCTCCCAAATCCTCAAAAAAACAGTTCTGAAAAGAATATAATCAAGTAAGTACTTTATAGTCTCATTCCCCAACTTGGGCATAATAACCTCCCCAGGCCCATGCATCGGCGGCGTCTGAAAGGTTCCGCCGGGTACCACCCCACCCCCCGGTTTATCATGATGTCGACCGTGACTGCTGCTTCCGCCGCTATTACTACCACCGTTCCTAGAAGAAGAATAACTCTGTTCGGGTGAATTGTACGGCGAGGATGTTCGTGTCGATGAGGAAGAGGATGATGAGGGGAATAGAAGGTATGAGTAGAAGAAGATGAAGGCGGCGATGATGGCTATGTAGGTTATGGGGCGGTTGCGGGATATCATTTTCTTTTGCATGGTATTTTTTTTGTGGTTGGTGGGTGAGGTTGCGTGGGTGGGATTTGCGCCGGCGCTTTTTGGGGGTGGTTGGTTGGTTGGGTCGCGTGGAGTGTCGATGGGATGGATGGCTGTGCGTGGTGGGATGTCGATGGACTTCAATCTGACAATTGATTGAAGACGGAGAAAGGTTAAGCTAAGTAGTCGCAAGAATAACCAATTCAATGTGGAGAAAGAAATAAGGAGCGAGAAGAAGGAGAAAAGAGAGGGAGCTTATAATATAATAAATATAATTACGCTCTCACATGTCCTGTCCTGTCCTCCATCGAACTAACTGCGGTCGTCAAAAGACAGTTTTAGGTTTCATCAGGGGTCCAAGTGCATTTGAGGCCAAAATGTTAACTCCCCATTTGCTTGCTTTGCTCGGACCAAGCGAATTAATCCCGGTCAGGCCATAATCGGTCTGTTTCGCCTCCACATTCACGTTCACCTCGAAGAAGGCACTGCATGTGCGTGTGTGTTTTAGGCTGCGACGGGACGAGATAGCGCATGCGCAGGGCCTCTGGTTAGTCAGCGCGCAGTTTAGCGGGAATCCATCAACCTGAACCTGAATATCAACATGAGCCTCGAACACCCGTAGAGTACATCAAGTACCAGTGCCAGATACAAATCAAACATCCAACATCTATCGACGCCCTGTTCCAATAGACATCCAACTTTTCAAGAAAAAAACATAGAACCGAACTAAGACCTGGAATTCCAACCAACAGATATCCCCCTCCAGCCGCTGCAGAACTTTTCTCCACTCCTTCGCCGCCAATCGCCATGCCCCTCCACCCCACCCCTCTTCCGTGTCTTTTTCCTCTTCTTAGTGCCTCCACAACCTCACCGCTTTATCCTTCCCACCGCTACCAACTCTCAGCCCGTCAGGACTCCAATCCACAGCGAACACCTCATCCTTATGCCCCGGCAAATCCACAGCCAACTTCCCCTTCCTAACATCCCACACTTTCAAAGTAGTGTCCTTGCTCGAACTAACCAGCAACCTCGAATCCGGCGAAAAAGCACACTGATAAACCGACCCAACGTGACCCCTCAAACTCGCCAGAAACCCACCGGTCCTCGCATCCCAAAGCTTTACGTGGTTATCGAACGAAGCGGACGCGATTAGTCGCCCGTCAGGTGAGAAGGTAACGTGATTCACGAGCTTTTGGTGGCCCAGAAGGCGGGTTATGGGTTTTGTATCCTTCGAGGGTTCCCAGAGGTACATTGTGAAATCGTCGCTGGCGGAGACTAGCCGTTCGATAACCTGCCCGCCGATGGTGGCGGCCTTTTCGTACCGTTCCTTGGCTAGCTTCTTCTTTTCCTCGTAGGTCGTCGGGGACTTGCCGGTGTGGTCGTAGAACCCCGTTCTCAGAACATGGTCCGTGGAGAGCGCGAGGTGATTCACCCAGTGCGCATGAGATTTCAGCGTATGCAGTAGCTTTCCCTACAGTAACAACCCCGTTAGCCTCGAAAGTCCACAGTAAGTAAAGCCCACAGAAAAAACAACATACATCCTTCCCATCCCACACTTTAATCGTCTTATCCTGCGACCCGGAATAGATAAACCCGTTCCCACCCCACCTGACACACGTAACACTAGCCGCATGCCCACTCATCGCCATATCCACCCTCCTCAACTTCGCATCCCAAACCCTAACCGTACAATCCTTCGAAGAACTCACAAACCTCGGTGACTCCTCATCGGATTGTAAATGATAAGGTTCCCACGCTAACCCCGTAACCCACGAAGTATGTCCCTTCATCGCATCACCCAACGGAAGTCCCGTCTTCGCATCCCACAGACGTACGGTTTTGTCGTAGCTCCCCGTGGCGATGTATCTAGCGCAGGGGGAGTAAGATACGCAGAGAATCCACCCCGTGTGACCCCTTAACGTTTTCACCGGGGTTTCGGTTTCGCAGTCCCAGATTCTGGCGGTGTTGTCGCCGCCGCCGGTGACCATGCGGCTGGAGTTTTGGGGGGAGAAGCATACGGCTAGGATCGCTTGTTCGTGACCCGCTATCGATGAGGAACAGCGGGATACGGGACGGACGCGGAAGATGGCTTGCGGGGTGTACAGGACGGTTAGGAGGTCTTCGGTTGTTTTGTAGCCTGGTTTTAGGATTGAAGAGTAGATGTCTTCGGTGATGTCTATTACGTTTGCGAGGTTTGTTTCGGCGCTGTTTTTGGCGACGGAGAAGGTGTAGGGGAGGGGGTCATCGGACTGGTTGGTTTTAGAGAAAATTTTGATATTAGATATAAAAAGCTAGTTTATGATGTTGATATTGTATCGTCGGAGGGAAGCATACGTTTCCGAGTAATTCGTTCAGCAGCAGCTCCAGCTGCTTGACGGTAGTACCGCCGGGGACTTTGATAGGAGTCTTATCATTCTCGCCGGTATCAGAGGCTCGGAACTGGATGAGGATGTCCGGCAGGTCGGAGGGTATCTGGGCGAACTCTGCCTGCTCTGCAGTCTGGGTGTAGCAAATCGCTGGTTAGTATTTTTACGTTTAAATCCGGAGTATCGGGATGTTATGGGTACCTTCTTCTGTTCCTCGAGCTTTATCCGCTTGCTCTTGAGTGGGAGTAGTGTGGCCATTGCTTTCGGTGTTTAGCTCGAAGCTTTGAGGTATCGATATCGAAGGTACAAAAAAGTAATGACTGACTGCGACACAGCAAAGAAAAAAAAGGTTTGGTGTCGCAGAAAATCCCAATCTGGAAAATACCACACAACGACGCATTTGCCGACTCTGAGGACATCCTCGAGAGCAGCATACATATACCGCAGTACGATTGACAAAAGCTTGCACTCAAGTCCTTGGGTAAACACTATCAAGAAATCGTACGCACTAGTCGATAATTGTAGGCTCAACTCCAGCCTCAAATCCAGGCTAGTCCAATCCCATCTTCCGTAGAACTTCAACCCGTGTCGCATTCGCACCTCTGGCCTGCAGACGCACGCCTCATTATATTGCCTTAGAGAGGCCCTTTACCCCTCACGATGGACTCACAAAAGACCGGATGTAGAATGAAATCAACAGGTTATTCATGTCGCGTCATAAAATCCATAGGCACGACAATATCGCAATTGGAAAACCGTTTTGGGCGTCTCACAAGCCCGTTCTCCGTCTATAAATATTGACCGATTCCCCCTTCGCAGAGGTCTGAAGTCAACATCCACATCAAACCACCGCGCTTGAAGACTTTATCAAATACCTAGGTACTTTTCAACAACATAAAATCAATCATCTCACAATGGCACTAGTAAGTCGAACTTGCTATCTCTTTTACAATTCGAACGATATATATATAGATCCGACGCAAGAATAGAACATAACTAACATCTACCCCCCACAAATTTAAAAGGAGGTAAAACCTACACTCCCCCCCGCGGGTCATATACCCAGGAACCAACCCGTCTGACCGATGAACTTACCCGCATCCAGCCCGGCACCGTGGTTACATTCACCACCGATTACGGCGAATCCAAAACCGGCACTGTCACAGCCTACCAGGTGAGTCCCATCCTTCAAATATTTACTCAACCCTGTTATTCTATCAATTAGGTTAGCTAACCACTCCGCGGTCAATTAACAACGGCAGGATGGCGTATACATCATCGCCGGCAACGACGGCGTGATCTACCGCGTCTTGGAACATTCTGTTTCCGAGGCTTGAGGCGGCCTCGCTAAACAGTGGGATCCCTCCAACTTCTAGGAGTTTAGAGAGGGATATATCGTAGCCCTATCCAGACTTGAAGGGTGAGATGGGTAGGGTTTATGGAAGAAACTGGGGGGAAGGACTCGTTTATTTATTCATTCAATCACTCATTCATCCATCCATTTATTCGTTCTCGCTACTTTTGCACCTCATGTCCCGCTAGCATGCTATCACGGTACCTGTGTGGACTTTGGTCCTTACCCGCAAATTGCCTGGAAACGGCCACCCAAACTACAATCGAGAAATTACCCAATGAACTATCCCTTTTCATCTCGCGTCCCGTGTCTGCCAATTCTCAGAAATAGATTCGGATTACCGTGAAAACAGCTAAAAGGTGCCTTCCAACCGGAGCGATCCGGATGTCGTATCACATCTCACAGGGCCCCTACGCTCTCTCCCGTTGGTCCTTGCGAATAGAGACCAACCTCGTATAGACTTGAGACCTACATAGTGGACTTCATGCCCTACCTTACATTTGCACTTGAACGTACCTTCATTTAAATCCAAACCCTCTGTCAGACCGGATCGTGTACACCGAGAATCACATAAGTCTCGCTTATATATACTAATATTCGAATTCGTAATATAATCCGTATTGAATAATCAAAGAGATTCTTACTAGCTATGTATCCATTCCGAGCAAGAGCTTCTCCATCCTACTCTCTCCATATGCATTTTATACTACCTATCAATTTAGATAATTTAATTAACTGGGGTATACCGGTATGGTTTTTTTTTTTTTTTTTTTACCATTGCGTTACACTGAGCAGTAACATTGCAATACGGGCTTAGCTACGGTGGGTATCAACATGTTCCGACCAACTGTGTGGTAATGTAGGACTAGATCCTAAGCCCGCGCCTATCATCAAGATATCCACTTGCTTCACCAAATCCATGGCCATTCTACCGAATCCATCATTCCTTTCAATTGATTCTTAAAACTTCTTAATTTTCTCATCTAGTCCCTCTAGACTATCACTAGATACTAAATGACATGATCATAGGTACTTAATACGTAGCCAAGGGTACAAAAAAAAAAAACAATATAATACGCACAGTATAACCCAGCCACCCAACATCGATATCCATAAGATGTAGGATGCTAGCCAAAATATCAAGGTCAAAAACCAAACTAGGGAAACAATATGCTCAACATCGACAAAACGTCCGCGCAGACCTGACCAAATGAAGGGCGTCCAATATACATATCTGCATGTAAAGTAATATAGCAAACGAGTAAGCATTTGGCAGCCCAATGGAGTACTGCGATGTAAAGCGAATGACCGGCCGGTATATCCCTAGTCCCCTCCCATATTTTTTTAGTGTTCCGGTGCGCTCCCAAGATTGCTCTTTTTTTTAAAAAAAAACAAAGGACGCAAAAATCGAACTAAACGCAAAAGTGGAAAACAGATGGTACGATCAGAGATGTTTTTTGGATTCCCCTTGCACCTCTCCCATACGGCGAGGACAAGAAAGTAAAAGAGAAAAAGAAAGAAAAGGAATAAACAATATCGTATCCCATACTCCATGACTCCGATGCTAACGCCATGCTGAATAACCCAAACGAAAGGAAAAGCAATAAAAGGAAAACAAAAAGGGTTGAAATATACAACCCCATGCCCGCTAACTTCTGTACCCAAATAATAATCCGTCGTGCTGGTAATATCCGAACATATGTAGATGTTGCATGAAAAGATTCCCGCGAAGGAAGAAAGACTGTAGTAAGCTTAGGAAGCAAAGTAGGTTCTCCACATAGCTTCATCTTTGATCTCGTCTCTCACAAGATGAAACATATTGACTATTAAGGCTGGGAATCTGGAAGTGAAGTAGCTGAGGTAGCCATCCGGCAGTTGGCCGACTGTCGCTTGCACGGATGGTGGCAAGTCTTGATAATGGTGTTTCTACAGAGACGTTAGCATTTTTTGGGATGCATGGTTTTATTTGTGGAATCATCAAGTACCTTATTTCGCAAAGCCCGAAGAAGATCAAGCATCCTATCTCCTTGATATTTCCTGTGCTTTCCGAGGTTGTCGATCAAGCTCTTGTCCAGCTTCTTGTACCAGTCCCCATGGAAGGTGGGTTTTGCGTAGCTTTCAAGCTTTTGTAGCAAAGGCGAAGGTGGGTCTCTCTCCTCTTTTTCGAAGCGATCCGATACGTCGAGAAGGAAGTTGAGCTTCTTCTCTGCTGACCAGAAGAATGGATGTGTAAGAACCGTAGTAGCATCGGGCCTTGCCTTAGGGTTTCGGGCGATCATGCTTGCGATTAGATCACGGGCTTCGGACCCGGAATCGCCTAGCACTTCCAGACCGGAAAGGTTGAACTTTCCGGTGATGATGTTTCCCTCTCGAAGGTACCGGTCTCCAAATGGATGGCTTCCTCCTGTGAGCACGAAGTAGAACACACATCCCAACGAGAAGATATCGATAGCTCGTGTGGCTCTCCTATTCGTCAGAGTATCGAGTACCGACGAATCGGAAGTGGATCCATTCGTATGCTCTGATAGGCTAGATATAGCTGCATCACCAGCTTCGCCTATCAGGAGTTCTGGTGCTCGCCAGCCAGATGTACCTGCAGCGTGCGCCGTAGTCGCTCGGAAAGAGCTCTGATCTGCTTCGAGCTTTTTGCAAAGTCCGAAGTCGGATATCAAAATCTTCGGGTGTTTGATTTCCGATGGGTTCCGAAGGCTCCGCTTTGGCTCCGCCACCAAGATATTCTGTGGCTTAATATCGCGGTGAACGATCTTGAGGGAATGAAGGTGTTGCACACCCAATGTCATCTGCCTTAGAACTTCAGGGGGGTTCATCAGTTCTAGGATATGCCTGTGCTGGGCTGACTCAAAAACGTCATGGAGCGAAGCAGGACACAGCTCTAGGGCTATGTAAAGGAAGAGCGCAGTTTGCTTCTGACAGAAGTATCTGACGACGTTGGGGTGATCATCAACCCTCTGCAGCAGATTAACTTCGTGGGAGGCAAGATCGTATGAATCGACAAAAAGACGTTTGACAGCGACTTCTCTGTCGCCGAATTTTCCTTTGTAAACGCGAGTTCCATGGCTGCCGATACCCAGGACGGTATCTGACACGAAAAGATCTTCTGCGACCTGACCGTTGCCATTTTCATTGGGCAACAAAAGCTCAGGGTTGCGGATAACTGAGCCTCCAATCCTCCCGCCCGAATTATCTTCTGGCTCGCTAACGTTTAGCTTCTTCTCTTCGCCTTCACCCTCCTGGTTCTTCTTCTTCCTCTTCCGATTTCCTCGGGCGCCACGCTTTCTACCCTTTTTCGGAGTAGATGGTGTTGATGCTTTGTCGCCATCGTTTTGTTCTTCATTGTCAGATCCCGCTTCTTGGTCGTCCTTGGTCATGACATCATTAGACTCGGCAAAAGTTACAACTTTCTTGTTCGGAGTGACAGTTTGCGGGACCGGAATGATAACAAAGTCGTCAGGGGTACCTTCGTTTTCGATTTCCGAGGCGAGTTGGGGTGGCAGTTCCTCCTTGATGACCACCTGGACGTCCTTAACTTCCGTTTCAATTTGTACTGCGACGGGCTCCGGGACGGGAGGCTGCTTGACTTCTTCGTTCGTGAAAGTCTCTTTGATCATGGGAGTATTCGGACTGATGTCCAGGATCTGGTGTGCGGCATTACTCTGTAGAGGGGATGGGAGTCTCTGACGGAATCGACGGATTGCCAAGGAAAGGTCAGTGGAATGCCTTCCGGCGAGCCACATGAGTGACATCAATATGGTAAGGGCAACGACTTGGAACGCAAAATTGTCCTTTAGCGGCTCGTCGCCTCTGGAAAGCCCGCCACCACTGACTTGTCTATCGGGCTGCTGTGATACATTCGATTCGTATGAATGCCCATCAATTGTGCCTTGTGATTGGGATTGGAAGCCTCCGATGAGACGCTTGCCCTGGAGATGGTCCCGTCGTTCCTTCAAATCCATCAAATTCCAGGCATTCTGTCCAGGAAGGGTGACCGCTTCGGATGGCTTGCCGTTGCTATACCACATCAAATCTGGAAGGGCAAATACCCCACCACCGCCCTCGAGACTAGAGAGTATTCGCGTCCCGTAATCCCTCTGGAATGGCTCCTTGGGATGTGGCAGAAGTACAAGGCTTTTGTCATGAGTGTTAACAGCCAGATCAAAAATCTGGGCAACGGCTCCTTCATATCTCGCTCGGAATATCCGGGTGTCTATGGGGTTAAATGATAATTAGCGCAGGCTCCAAATTTAGAACCATCTATCTCGATCTATGAAACCATACCTTCAACAGGGTTACGACAGATCAAAGTGCCGTCCGGTCGAGGATAGAGGTACTTGTTATCCAAGCTAACCTTGTACTGCTGTTCGAGGTCACGGTTTTGTGTACCAATACCCCACTCAGTATATGTTAAAGTCCAAAGCTTGCCTCTTTCAGTGTGTTCGATATGAACGGTATAATCTTGGGTGGTCGTTAGTCCGGTACTACAGCGGAATAAGGGTTGCAAGCATCTCACCTGTTCGCGCAAGAGTAACTTTACGAACAGCACACTCTTCGTCATCTTCGTCGTCTAGCTCCTCAAGGGTGGTTCGCCTTTTGCATTTGTCCGGAAGTCCATTGCCACCACCGGGGGAGGAGAATTTTCCGGTGAACGGGTTGATTGTGTAAATTTCAGTGTCTACCTTGCCCCGCAAAATCATTCCATTTCTGGCTTGGTAAGGCGATGATCTACAAATGTATTCCATGGATTTAAGTGTGCCCTGTGAAGCAGCAGATTAGATACCGTCGAGCCAAACCGACCGTGTCGTATAGACCTTACCTTTTGCAGCCCTCTACTGAGCGAGTGTGAATACAGGGTTCCTCCATTGCCCGGTTCAATTATCCAATCAAGATCGTCGTCATTGTTTTCGTGACGAGTGACACTCCAAAGGTCACCGGTCGTCGAAACGTTCCAGAGGTGCTGTCCATTCGTTCGATTAGTCGCGTAGATGTTTCCACTCATGGTGACGGCGATCAGCAGGTTCTCCAACTTGTAATCCGACAACGACCTGGTGGTGCCGTAAAAAGGGTCGACAGGTCGAGGACTGTTTTCTACTTGTCCGGAGAGAGTCGACGGTGGGTTGGCAATTGGATTCGCGATGTTGATTGTCGCGAGCGAGTCCTCAAGCTTGATTGGACTCGGAACATCGCCAGCGTAACTTTCAACGGACGGGACCCTGCTTCCTGCATTTTCTATATCCTCCTTTGCAACCGAACGCCGTCGTTTGTCGGAAGATTGATATGAACTCGGGGGGATTATGTGACCCTTCGCCTGCTGGGTCTCCTTCTCAGTCAATTTCTCATCTAATTGTTGATTGATGTCGGTGTCTCTGGAAGCAGTATTTCCCCGGTACGCGGACTTGCGAACCACCTTCTCAGCACCGATGACCTGCAACAGAGCCGCGAAAAAGAAGAAAAATGTTAAGATAAAATTCAAGGACACACTCCGGCGCATGCCCACTGTCGATAAAGCTTTCATGATGAATAACTGGGGGTGTTTTCGACTCTACAGGGACCCCTTGGGAGAATTCCCGAGGCGTTCCTTCAGGAGCCTTTAAGTGTCGGATGGACTTGTGTTGTCAGCACAGGAATTAATTTTTTTTGGTGAGTGGAAGGCTTCTCCGAAGGAAGCATCAGTTCAAGTCATGATCCAGCCGAAAAGAATAGCGTGGTGAAACCACCGGGCGATAGAAAGGATAGTGGTAAGGTCGGCAGTCGGCAGTCGGTGGTTGGTAGCGGTCGACGGAGCGATAGGAGAGAGTGGAGGAGGGCGGAACGGGAGGTGGTGATTGATTGATGGTGGGCGGAGTTTGGCTTTGGCTTTGGATGAGAGTGGAAGTTCGCAGAAGAGAGAACGAAAACACCCAATCTTATTTTACGAGGACACAACACGGCGGCCCAGTTCATCTGCTCACCACCGACACTTGATATCAATACTCTAGCAATAGGACTTCGGGGAGGGCAAGTTATAAGTGAGGAGGTGCAATTTTATTATTTTCTCGATGGAGAAAAATTATTCACAGACGGCGGTGGGAGCCCGAATGGTGCCAGCTGGTGGCCATCCGCTTCCCAACCTAGCCTCCAAACCCACCAACTTCCCTCACTAACCGAACGCTAACTATCAGGCCAATCCATATAAAATCCCCACTAGCAAGCATTACATGAGAGGACGATGGAGGTGCAATTGATGGGCAAGGCCCTTTACTCTGTCGAGCTTCCTACATTCCTTGTCCCCGTCGATGGTGCTTTCCAATCTCGATGGAGAACACCTGCCGGACGCGCAGGCCGAACTTATCCTATTCCATCACTACTTCTTAAGTGTCTACTTCGAGACCAATGCATAAACCTGCACGAGGAAATCCCAGATCATCGAAAGAGAAGGAGAGAGGAAAAGAAGGAAAAGAAAAGAAATACACCACCATGTCTACACGCTGATAAACCCACAGGAAGCCCGGCCAACAATTGTGCACCGTCTTCCTGCCCTCTGCCCAGACCCTCCAGCCGCCGGGTGGCACAACATCATGTGCGAGATTTAGTTGCACTGGCACTGAGAATGACATCAAAAGCTTCCCTTATCTGACTGTTGGAACGGCATCTCTGTTGCATATTCATGATTGCCTACATCGACTCGATCGAGATACATCTAATGGCGTTGAACGGTGGACTTCCCAACCTATTACCAATCAAAACCGTTGACAAGTCTCCCAAACATCACGTCAACCCGACGGCTAATTCGAATCAATTCATACGACCATACGCAGATGAAGAAACCACGATCTCATGCAACGTTGGCCGAATAATTTATTTTTTTTTTTAACACAAAAAGCGTTTAAACCAGTGTGCATTCCAAAGCCTATAAACGTTGTCGGCTCGACATTCTAAGCCGCGTAATTCAGGGCCCACAGCTCAGTTTTTCGTTAAAACCACGCTTGGCCAGGCGAGCACGGAGGTTGTTTCTCCATAACTTACTTACTGCATACACCCTCGGAGCTGGCCATGACAGGCTAATATAGATTTTCTATCGCCTTCGAGACGACCAGGTCTGATCCCACAATTGCCACGGCGCACATCTGGCTAAACCGCCATTGTCATGCGACCAGGCGGATGAGATGCGGGTACCTTGGTAGATCAGTAACCGTGAAACCCACGTGTGTGTGTGGATACATGTTCGCGGATGAATTCCGTTCTTACTCCTAACCTTCGCTTGTGTCGATGCATCCTTGATCATGATATTGAACTTTTTATCCTACATCTATGCTTGACGCCGGAGAAAGAAACTTGGCCGTATATACTTAGACCTCATGCTCTTCAATCGACACAACTTCAAAATCCGAGGAATATGCTTCTACTTGACATTACATTCGGTCTCTCCTCCTCGGTGCCGCCCTGATGATGTTGTCCACCCGTAACAACATCTCAGCGGCTTCGGACGCCGACGAGACAACAGCCCGCTTCAGTTTATAACTTTCGATCTGTAGGGCAACTCGTTAGCTACGGTAACGGGTATTCCACGGTGTTGGAGCGGAAGGAAGAGACTAAGTTGTATGTTGAAATGTTGAGGTACGGTGGCAACTTACAACGCCCAGATCACGCATATCGGCAATCTTTCCACCTGGTGTTATAAGATCCAATCCTGAGTTTGAGTGGCCGCTGTAAATTGCCGATCTCAACTTAGCTACAAGTTCGCTCGAGTCGAACCCGGCGTTGTCGGCGAGAATGGTCGGAAGTTGTCTCAGAGCCTTTGCAAAAGCTTCGATGGCTAGGGCGTGCTTTCCGTCCGCATTCTGGGCCTCGGTGTCGACAGCCTTAGACATTAGCATCTCGGAGCAACCGCCACCGAGAACGGTTCTTGTCTCAACCACTGTCTGTGATAGAACCGACAAGGCATCGTGCAAAGAGCGATCGGCCTCCTCCAACAGGTGCTCCGTAGCTCCACGCAGAACGATAGTGCAAGCTTCGCCGGCGGCAACTCCAGAGAATTTAATGAGAGTATCCTCTCCGATGACGACCTCCTCGATGAGGTCACAGTGTCCCAACTTCACACTCTCGGGGTGGTCGAAAGTCGATGCAATTTCACCACCTGTTACCAGGGCCAGGCGTTCGATACCATCGAAATCCGCATGCTCTATCGATACGATACCAGCGTCGGCGAATAGCTGTTCGGGCCAATTGTAGATGAGCTGTCGGTTAATGAAACAGTTGATTCCATGAGCTTTGATTTTCTCGACCTTTTGCTTCATTTTTTCCTGTTCGATCACATTAGCGACCCCGCCTTCCATGTGGGTATACATTCCGAACTGCTCCAACGTACCCTCTCTGCTCTTTCAAGCTCAGCGAGCTTGCCCGTCGAATCGACCTTGACGCGAGCACCAAAGATCTTGATCTTGTCCGTATCCATAGCCGTATTCGCAACCAAAATCTTAGCCTTCTCCAGCCTTTTCGGCTGGTTAACACCAATTTTCTTGTCCAAAATAAACCCTTCATCAAGATAAGAGTCAATCAACTTGCCACCGGCCTTCTTGATAATCTGGATATTGGTAAGGTTCGTGCTGCCCTTCAATCTCAGCACAGCATCGACAGCAATCTTCGCGAAGTGCTCTTTATCTTGGCTCAGAACCTTCGAGCTCAGCGTGGTCCTCGCTATGCTCAATAGATCCTCCCTGAACGCCGCAGCGTCCGATCCATGGTCTACAGTAGCCTTTTGCAACGCCCTCAAAGCAGCCTCCTTAGCCGTTCTAAACCCCGCTATTATCGTTTGCGGATGAATTTTCTGATCGATAAGCTTTTCGGCTTCGCGTAGAAGTTCAGCGGCTAGGACACAGACGGATGTTGTTCCGTCACCGACCTCATCGTCCTGGACCTTACTGATGTTGACGAGGACTTTGGCGGCGGCGTTGTCGAGGGCGATGCTTTTAAGGATGGTAGCGCCGTCGTTCGTAACCGTGATTTCACCGGTCGATCTAGATTTAATACATTAGCTTCCCAAAAGCATCAAAAGGAGTTCAAACTCGGATAGCATACGCCGACTGCAAGATCTTATCCATCCCCTTGGGCCCCAATGTCGACTTAACAAGATCGCCAACAGCTATCCCCACAAGTCAGCGTTTTCCTTTCCTTCAGCTTCTATCACGAGATCGATCGTACCGATAGCTCCAACGAAGGCAGAAAGACCTATTTCAGGTATATGTGAGCTTCCGGTTTAACCAGCATCCAAGTCCAAGAGTGAAGCATACGCGCATTCTCGCCCTTCTCCTCTGTGACTTCGTCACCAAAGATATTGACAGGATTAAAGCTTGCCTGAAACGCGAGAAGTTAGCTTTCGAGCTCGTTAGAGAGTATGAACCGTAGGTAATCGTGTATACCATTTTGAAGCTACGATTTGGAGGGCAATAAGGTAGAAAATGGCGGGATGATGGGGGTAGTACGTTGGCGTGGAAGGTAGAGCTTGGTGCTGCGTGGATGCTGGAACTTTTTTTCGGTTTTGGAGGGGCGTTTGTCACCAAAGTTTATCGATACTGCGGTTGGTGGGCTGGTGTGGCGCGGCAGTATTCACCAGCCACATTCTGTGTTCCGGATACAAAATGCAACAAGGCACACACCTCGCTTTATCCGCCGGGTTTGGATTCATGAACCGGCGTCGATTGACAAAGAAATAAATGTTTTTTATGAGCTTATCAAGCTCCTTGAATCTTGTCACACTACGTAATAAAATGGTAGGGCATATACAATACTATGTTCCAAGGTAGTATTGTGTTCCAAGGCAGTAACGTGCATTTATATATAATCGGTTGATAATAACGGCACGGCAACCCCTTCTAACAAACGTTGACAAAGGCCAAAACAATAAGATTAAAATCAAAGTCAATACAAGGTAATTGTAAATTTCCTCCTATACCAGTCTAAATTTACGTCTCTAACACCACGTATTTCGAAATAGCCAAAGCGAGAGAAGTAGGACATAAACGAAACGATTCCAATTTCAGGCCTCCGACAGCTGGTCCCACGAGCAAAGTCTCCCTAACAATCCCGTTTCTAGAAATAAAGCTTACACCCCGGTGCTTGCTCGATATATTGAAGGCTCGGATGGCATATGGTAAACAGGCACAAAATGGAGGCCGAAAACCGGGCCGTGGAAGCAAATCTCCGGGGGTCGATACTACATGCAAAGTTAGGGTTAGTGGCGGCCTTGCAATGGGAAGAATATAGGATTCCGTACGCTGCTAAAAAATGACTACCTGTCAACATGGCCTTGTAAAAGCCATGCAGAGATCTCGTTTCTCTCTTTCTCCACGGATAGTAGTAGTCGTTCCATTGCAGCATAATCCGGCGACGCGGTTTGTCGAAGGGTATCCAGTTCCCTGCTCAGCCCGTGGATTTTCCTCTGAGCCTTTTCTATTGCTGAACATCTTCGACATTTTTTCCCCATGTCCTCATAGTGGTCCACCATGGGGTTTGGGCATAGGTCCGTCGTAGGATGCTGGGAACAGTGATGGAGTCGCTGCCCCTGGAACTTTCCTCCGCATCGGAATTCCCTCCAGATATATCGACATTGAGGAATGTCTTCCATCGTAACGCGCGATGGTCTGGAATGATATAGGGGCAGAATTTTGATTGATTGTAGGACGTAGCTGTTGCCAGCTAGCGTGTATATGTTACGTAGGTTGGGCGATATCTCCGGTACCCGTATCTTAAGGTCTTTAGACCGCGGGAATCGAGGCCAGCTGTTGGAGAGCCGAAGTAAAGATACAGCTAAATGCAACAATTTAGCGTATAAGTAGGCAATGAAAGAATAAGGTATAAGGATGATAGGTAGCGCAGTGCTCAAGCAATACACCAGCGAAGAGACAATGTTAGCATGCTGTCGCGATTAGTTCGGTCGACTAGAAAGTAGTTTTCACCGTCGAGGTCCAACACTCTTTTATAGACCTAGCAGCATGTTAACAATGAACTAAGACATGGGCCGAGGGATTTCCCGCGCGACTTTGCCTATCTCTGGTCTAGATTTGACCCAAGTGGCACAGGTTGCAACTTAACTCTACGCCAGTACCAAGCTCACAGAGTAACTAGGAGGAGGAACGGTAACCCCGTCAGATGCCGTACAAAGACACGTTTTCGCACATTATTATTGTCCCTCCCTTCCTCCCGAGCAAGGCTAGCGTCTACCCAAGCTTGCAAGGCCCAAATTTTGCCTCAATACAGCGTAAGTCTAGTCGACTAGCCAGCTAGCCGTCCGCAGAGCCCCCCTGCGCGTACGGCCATACCGGTTTAACCTAACTTTTAGTCGAACTTGGTCAGAACGTTCGAGTTTGCTTTAATTTTCTTTTCTTTACAGTCTCATTCATGTGAAAAATTGGGCCAAATCGAACTAAAGTGGGGACCTAACAGAACAAGCCTTGTGACAGACATAAATACGCGGTCAATGACTGGCTGGACGATACACCCGTCAACCGGTATCTACTTCATCCTTGGTACCGTGAAACTGCTGGGGTACCTCGTGTGTGGTGGGGCGATTTCTTGAGGGCGGGGCGCCTGTGTAGCTGCATTGGATGTCTAGTGTTAATTAAAGGCAAATAGAAGCTTTTTATATACGGAATAGGCGTATTATGTACCGTGTGCATCTATCTGGCGGTCACTCTTATCGTCATTTGGCGTGCTTAGAACCAGAAAAGCAATCACTCTTGCGTCTTGGGAAAATCCACGACATCGAGCATACAGGCTTAGAAACCCACTTGTCCCGTGTCTTGGCTCCGACATTCTAAACCCAAGTAAAGATATTATTTTTTTTCGAGATAGCGTGGCGGCGGCTTCTTTTGCCAGGTTGAGGTACTTCTGAAGCGCCAATACCAGTTATATGGCCATATGGACGAGATAACTGTCGTTCTATGGATCTACAGCTCGGAATCGAGTAGCCCTCTTGGGCTGTTTTAGCCGGTTTAGCCAATTCTCTCTTGTAGAATAGGGAGTGGAAAAAAAAAAAAGTCTAAGGGCGTGCATCGGGTACCGGAGCTGTTTTGTCTGGCAGGAAATAAGGAGCTTTGCTTTGCCGCCCATTCACACCGTCGACGAAAGTCGATTCCAGATGAGGTTCGAAATCTTCCTCTTTGGGAAAACATGGGCCAGACTGAAGTGGGTTGCACTCCACTCTGGACTAGACGCCTAATTATAGCGTGACTTCATGTCGACGAGGAGGAGCTGGACGAAATGTGGACCAACTGGATCTATAGATGACCATGCTGTTAATGCCTATAATGCCTGTGCGAATCTGCCAAAGATGTGACTACCAGCTGCCGAGAACCTAAAAATTGTAAAAAATGAAACGGGGTCCCTCATGCACAGTTATGTATGTACCTGTGCGTCTAGCGATAGCTGTATCATGTATCACGGTGCACCACATGTTGATGCACCGTTCGCTACCAAAGAATGGAATATTTTCGGTGCAGCTTGAGGCTGGCCTGTTCCCGAAACGTCATGTCATAAACTGTCCCAGTTGGAAGCTTTTTTCTGGGCGAGAACAAAATCCTGTGCCGCAGCGTAGCGTCGCATGATTTACTCGAGCTCAAAAAGGCAAGGGGGCTCGACACTGCAGGGGCTTCCTGGCCCTGAGCTTGCGCTATTTCTATCCAAGCCTGATCGACTCCACCCTTGGTGTATAGCAAGACCCTTGCCCTTCCGACCAACGGTAATCTCGGGATCGAAGGGAGTTTGACAGTAAGCGCAAGCTATATAGGCCGCGGTACTGACAAACAGTGGGATAGACGGTAGGACCTCCTGCGCTGCGCTACGCAGCCAAGCTGGAGGAACCAGAGCATGAAGCACATAGTGTATGCTCCCTCGAGCTCGATTCACTGTCCCGATGCAGCCGGAACCGTGGAGGAATTCCTCTTGCCGTCTGTTACGGATACCGCATTCGTGGCTAGTCGAGCATCGATATTTTGTATTCCCCCCCAGGAAAACCGGGTTCGAGGCAGTTGGCTATATTACGGGACTCGCTATCCCGACAGTTTGGTTCATGTTTCATTCCAAAATCCAACACAACGGTGTAACTAGTGGTCGACATGGTCTCGCAAACCTTTGCAGGGAAAGCGATTGTGGTTGCCGTTACTAAATTATTACAGGGACTTGATCAATATTGGGGGAATGATATTGAGCTATTCCGTATCTGTTCGAAGGAAAGGAAGTAGTCTTTCTCACATGACAGACTGGTTAGGATCTCGCTGGTAGAGTGGGGTGCGCAGCCAATCCAGCCCACCAGCTATTCCTAGGTAACAAAATAGGAGAATTTCCGGTCCCGTTTCGATGTGATAGTTTCGGCGACCAAAACAGGATCTCTATCGGTTTTGAGAGCTCTACTAACAAGCTTGCAAGTGCATTACCCTCCCATACAGAGCTACTGTTTGCAATTAAGAGCCTGTACTATAGTGTTAGCCTCCCCGCTAGCTAATACAGCCAATCGAGCGGAGCTTTGTTCTGCCTCAACGACAAGGCGCATGCCATCTAAAGCGCTCGACAGGCTCATGGATTCGTCTTCCATGAAGGTCGCATGCATAAGCAGGGGTACCCGTCTCAGAGCACGGCCACTTAGACCCTTCGCTTGTTCAGCGACTGCAAGTAGCTTCGACGAGGGCAGATCCGGCCGAACGTTTTTAAAAATACAAGCCATGTTGTAATCGTATAACGGTCCCTAAGCCAATAAGAAATTTAGTGATTGAAACACCAACAGCATCAATAGCTGTTCCCTTGAAGTTCAACCTTCGCTTAAAGAGTCCAAAATTATTTCTATGCTGTATGCGAAGCTTGAGCCTGGACGGAAGGGTTGCTTCTTGGATGTTGGGTATGTACACACCTCATCGTTTTCAAGAATTATGATACCACACCGTATCAGTTCTTGCACACAACTTTGAAGGATGCTGTATGTCGCTGCTACCGAAGGAGCTGCCACCTGTTGGCATAGGTCTACCCTATCTAGAAAAGCAGTATCTATCACCTCGAGCAAGTTTGAAGTAGTCAATACTAGGACGTTTCGGCGGCATTTTAGCCGGTCCAGAGATGTCAGGAGCGAGTTGACGATCCGTATTGCGTCAGTCGGTTCATTAGCGGATGCGGCTGCCTTTCGAGAGGAGGCTATGGACTCCACCTCGTCTGTGAAACGGATCAGACCATTCCCGCCGGAACAATGTTAGCATGGACTTACAGGCATAATCGCCACCCACCGCACTAGGCAGAGGACCTTACCTATCATTATGCAAAAGAACTGGTCTGGCGTAGACCCTGTTTGGGTGTGGACCCAGTCAAACAGGGCGTCCACTAGTTTGCTGCTCTCAGTGAACCACCTCGATAATAGCGTCTTGGTATTGACCTCCAGTAGCACCGTTCGGTTGAATTTTGAGAAGGACCGCATGGCAATCTTATGAGCCAGGGCTCGACAAAGGGTCGTTTTTCCAGAGCCTGCACTGCCGTGGAGCAGGACGATTCGATTCCAAGATACACAGTCCAAGCTGACCCCTCGGTCCGAGAAAAGCACTGTTTTGTCATATATAATACATTAACCGTGTTAGCGCTTAATTTCCCTGAAAGGTAAATTGATATCACATTCCATATTCGATTTTCTGACCGTCATGCTGCCATCATATCAGGCCATACAAGGACTTACGTATGGAGGTGACAAATCTCAGCAATGTTGGTTTGATGTCCGGTTCGAAAAATAGTTGATTCCACGAGTCGGCAAGGCTTATCGAGGGCAGCTCATGCATCAGGACTGTTGGGCAGCAGTCCCCGGCTTCACCCTCCATGGGTATCTTGATTGTTTGTGGCGGTGACTTGAAGTACTTGTACGGATGTACTCGTATTCTCGCGGTTGAGGTTGCCACACCTCGAAGGCTATCGACCTCAGAGGTCTCGCTCACCTCGAGCCGCTCAATTTTTTCGGCGAGGGTACCAAAGATGTCTGCGAGCACGGGTTGGTTTCATATCAGTCTTTTAGCCTGCCATAAATTCCCGTCGGATTTTAAATGAATCCATGAGACCATTATGCAATACTTGCCCCCACAGTCGATTTTCTGGCCTCGTGAAAGGGTGCGATAGTTGGCTGCGACCCAGTCTCGCAGGATTGGGCCTGCAGCTCGGACACAACCTGCATAATCGGGCTTTAAGAGTGCTTCTATTGTAACTGACATGGTATTGAGAAGAAGGAGGCCCCAGTAGCGCTGATTGCTTTGGTAACTTTGGTAAGGTTGAATAAAGGGGTATCGTTTTGGTATATGGAAAGCCGGCAACCTATAAAGGCATTTGAGATCTTGAGGGACGTGACAGCAACTCTAACATTACAACGATGCAGGCGGTGGCTGGCAACACAAGTTATGTGTGGCATTTTCCTCGACTTCAAAGCTTCCCGGGTGCTTTTTGGCGGCTTGATTAGATAAAGCGCGTGGCACAGCTCAGTAATGTGGTAATACATCCGTGCACGGTTTCGCGATGGATCTAGATATCTATTTAAGTATACTCATTCCTTTGATTTTTGAGCTAAGAGCGGTCTCGTAATTTGTTTGCGCTCGCTGGATATGCGGGGCGTGGGCGCCGTGGGAGGGGCCGGAGAGCTATCAGAAACTAGATCTATAGAGCCTCATCGACAATAGATACCGCGGCAGTTTTGATCATGAATTATCTCCCTTGGGCCGGGAAGGCTCGATCGATAGGGCGACTTCGCTGACGAATAACCAGCCATTAACTATTTCCTGAAATTGGCTCTAGCCGGAGTTAATTCAGACGGATGTGGCGGACTCAAGCCTGTGTTGGCGAATCCCCTATATATCGGGGGAGGATCCGACTCTTAGACCAATATGAGGGATGATTGCGTCACACATAGATTACCTCAGGCCTGAGCTCGAGGTAGAAACGATAATATTGTGTATTAAACAGGTATAGATGCCGCTGAAAGCAACAAAAAGGACATATGTAATTAAGTTGCAAGATAATACATCATCGAGCCCCTCCATCTTTCGGATTTGCAGTTCCGCGTGTATTGAGGGTCTATGTTTAAACGTCTAAAAAGAGGCAAAGATAAAATAAGGATAGAGAATACGCCGTTGAATGCTACCTGTCAAGCTGCGACTCGTAAATATGTCTTCAGACGCGACCAATGCTGCCAGAGATCGTCGGTAGTACCCCGGTGATTCCAGGGAGGCCGGCTAGTCCCGCACCGATTCCACTATGTAGCCATAGCCCTTGTAGCCTACAACAATATGTTAGCGCTATTCGTTCCACATCATTTCTCTGCGGGTTCACGGGACTAGTTACTCTGCTATCAAATTGGGGTTCACAAACTGGCTCCCCATCTCCCTGCTCTCATCGATAGTTTCCGAATCGATGTCTATGAGGGTACCCTCTGTTGGTCTATCTTGCGGATCGTGCAAACTTTTTAGAGCGATGTAGGACATCAATGGGGAAAATGATTTTCGGAAGAACCACCACGTCCAAGTGGTTGCAACTAAGAGAGGGAGAACTAAAAGACCTCGAACTATTGCGCCCTGAAGTGAGAGCAAGGCTGCCATGGATGCTTGAAAGAGGAGCAGTCCGATGAATACCCTGTACACGATCATCGGCCAGGCCTTCCCTGTTGCGTGGCGAGGATTATCCATTGCTATGATCGCCATTAGTTGCCGTCGATACACTTGAGAGGCGCAAAGTAACATACCGTAGAGTAACTGGTATTTGTAAGTAAAGTACCCCAAACTAAAGTATATCAAACCAAACCCAAGCATAACCGTCCCTGCCTCGAGAAGGCTGTAGACAATGCAAAGTATCAGCACGAGGATGGGCTGTGGAAGGAAAAACCCATATTGAAAAGCCGGCGGCGTGTTTAGTTCAGCGTGGTCCCTAGGTGTCCGAGGCCTTGACGCTACGTATAGGGCTACGGTGCCGAATTCTAAGAGCCTGAATGGAAACATTCCGATTCCTTGAAGTGCAATGAGATTGGTGTAGAACGGTGCAAAGCTGCCCAACGACTTAGCAAGGCGGTACGCGATGGTAGTCGAATCCTTTAGCGAGTCTTTGAGCACATTGTACATGTCGGAGACGGTGCCGCTGTGCCAAAAATTAGAAACCAAACAAAGGTACAATGTGAGGTCAAGTAAAAAAGGGACTTACAAAACTGTGAAAATGAGAAAGAGGTTGAAAAAAGTGAAGAAGAAGTTCTTGCTGATGACTGAGCGCTCGACATCGGCTTGTGATATCATCCCTTGGAGTGTTGAAAGCCCTTTCGAACCCGTTAGCCTGGAATACTGGAATCCTGAGGAATTGCAACTTACAATCATATAAATATGGCACGGCAACGTTTAGAAGGGTCAAACTAGCCGTAGGCAGCGTATTTTGTACTAGCGAGCTCACAAGCTGATTACTCGCGAGTACATCTGCAAGCCACGGCCAGACTCGGTGGATCGATTTGATGTTCAACAATCCAGCGAGAGTGCCAACGGGTAAAAACCAGAATATCGTCAGAATTCCGATGGAGATTGTAATTATCCACATCCGTATGATCCTTTGCCCACGGGAGATATATGTATTCTGCCATACGATGTCGTGAGGTGCCGGTGCCAGGTTTGCAATAAGGCTTAAGGGATTGGGATCGAGAAGGGCTTGTACCGCCATTTGCTAATCGGTAGGAACAAAGTTTAGCATGAGGCCCTATACTAACGGATCCAAGGTATAGATGGTAGATGGAATGGGGAGCACCAACCGCTGCCGCTACTGAGTCCAAGGTGACGAACGCCATTGGGACTGGCTTGAAATCCTTCTGTCTCGTGTCACGAACAAGGCCGTCCAGATCCTCGAGCATCGATGTGAATTGTTCGATCGGGTTCACCTGCTTCCCGTAGAGACCAAACCACCCAGACTTAACAGTACGAGTTTGAGGGTCTTGCCCTTTCGACACGGTCCAAGCATTCTCTAGTTTTCGAAGGACTTTCATCCGTTTGTCCATCAATTTATCAAGCTCTTTCCAATCTCGACAAATGGTTACATTTTCGACTTTGCCGATACGTAGGCCCTCGATAAAGTTCTTGAGATCGTCTTCGTTTCGTAGGTGCTCAGGAACCCCTGACACTCGAATTGTTCGGTCGGTGACTGTACTCTGGCGGCTCAAATACTTCTGACGAACATTGGCGACCTTCTTCGTCTGCTCGTAGAGGAAGTATACTGCAACTCCGGTGAAGAAGTAGACGAAAACAAGATACGACGTCAACCAGGCCGTATTTTTGGGCACCTTGGGCTCGCCGTCTTCGAGGATATGGTAAGGAAAGTCGTGGCTTCCGAACTGGTGCGTATCCCATGTATGGACTGTTTTGTTCCCACAAGTATCATTGGACGGACGGTTGAAGTCGAACCCGGTTTTTCCTTCGTACTTCCAATGAAGCGGCGACACAACGAATAGACCGAAGAACGTAAAGACCGAGAGAATCTTCATCGACATCTTGAAGAATCCGAGAAAGACATAAGCGTCGAGACCGGCAGCGCTGAGAACCTCTTCCTCGGTAATTTTGTAGAGAGCGGGTATCCATCCGAAGAAGCTCGAGGGCAAGTCCGGCAGCTTTGTTGCTTGATTGGTCTTCCGTGCACCGTAGAGGGTGTTCCATCGAGGCCGAAGAGCGCAAAACGACAGAAATGCAGACATTCCCATTGCAACCGAGATCGTGAGCTGCGTAACAAGGTCCGTGGTCCCACTCCGTGGATCGGTAAAGTCTCGTCCATCTCGACACGGGTCCGTTCTATTCCCATCATCCTGCTGCGCCAGCAGTACTGAATATGCGTATTCGTAAAGCCCCATCGCGTCGTGAGCTTGATCGATCGTGATTAGCTCTATCCCCGGACTTGCACAGGAAGTAAGTTCGAAGATAGAAAGCGGAAGTCGAAACCCGAGAGGATGTCACCCATCGTGCGACCAAGCGGAAAGTAATAGAGAGACCGTCAGAATGCTGTCCTGTCGTGCCTGGTCGGGTACAAGTCGCGTGAGTGCTATTAGCTCCATCATCCGTCATGCGTGTCGCCGGCTCATGACGTCGCCGCCTTGGCAACCAGCTGACAACCATGCCCCCTTGCCAGCACGTCTTGGCACCAAAATACCACGCTTTCAACACCATTTATTGAGACATAATATGAATCCAACAATCGATAGAACCGAATAACTATGCCCGGCCAGAAGGACTTTGCGTAATGCCGCCGTCTTAGGGGAGCGCAGACAAAGCAGGCCCAGCACCCGCTCCACCGGCAAACCCCACCCCCAAACCCTCCTTACTCCCTCGCCCTCTTCTTCCCCTTCCCCTTCCCCTTGTCGTCATCCTCGTCCCCCTCCTTGCCACTGGCTGGCTTATATTCGACAAACCCTTGACTAAGCAGGAATTCTGAGGAACTGCCTACTTGGCGCCTACGCGCGAAAGTAGCATCATCCATGGGTCGCCCGAATATCCTCACTACCTCTTCCAGGGTGCGGTCTCTAAGCAAAGGAGCTATTCTGACGGGGAAGGGACAGGACACCACGATGTCCCTCCCTAATGCCCAGTCATAGCGGACCTCGAAATATTCTTGGTCTAGTTCGCCATCCTGCACCATTTTGACGAGGAAGGCGTCGATATTCGCCTCTACCCTCTCCTGCTTCTGGTTCTCCCGCTGCCTTTGTTCCTTTTCCTGCCGCTCCATCTCCCATTCTCCCCGTTGGGTTCCTAACTGCGCTTCATACTCCTTCAGCAGCGCCGTTTGCTCCGCTAATGTCGCTTCGTCAACCTCAATCCCCTGTGCTCCTAACTCTGCCACAACCTCGGCCTGGGCCTGGGCCTGGGCTTGCTCCATGATGACCCGCTGCATCTCTGGGCTCTCCTCGTCGGGCCACTCTTCCCACTCCCCCTCTTCGGACGACTCCTCCGAGTCTTCGTCTCCCGTTAGCATGTCTTCCTCATCTGTCGCTGTGTCCCCTTCGAGCTCCTCATCCGTCGTCATGTCCTCCATACTCTCCACATCTTCCATCTCGACATCCTCAATATCCGCGTCCTCCACTTCCGCATCTTCCATCTCCATATCTTCCATCTCCGTATCTTCGATATCCGCATCTTCCATCTCCGTATCTTCGATATCTGTATCTTCGATATCTGTATCTTTAATTTCCCCCTCTTCTGTATCAGTGCTATGTTCATCCCCAACGGAGTCGCTCTCGGAATCTGAGCTAGCATCTGTGCTGGTATGACATACATCAGGCATCAGGACGTCACTCAACTCTTCATCCTGGGGTTCCTCCGTGCGAACTGTCTCACCGCTATGTGAATCTGGAGGTCCAATCGCGCCGCCCAGGCTTTCACCCGGGACCGAGGCGTCGAACACACCGTCATCACCGACGCTTTCGCCTGAATCACAGTCTGATTCTTCGTTTTCGTTGTACCTCGCTCTCTTAGTTCTTCGCTCCTCTTGGGAGTTGTCACGCCAATTGAAGCTCTCGCGTTTCCTCTTCCTGAGCCCGGAAGCTGCGGGAGAGTCAGCTGAGTCCTCGGTGTCCAAGACCATTGGAGAAACTGCGCCGGTTGGACCTGAATGTCCATTGGACCGCACGACGGTCTTTTTCGTTGTTTTCTTCGCGGGGTGCTTCCGCCGTGGAAGGTGATTGCAACGGGAAATCATGACGACAATTGCTTGTCGGCTGGGACAATCATCCCCGTTGTTAGCCACCTCCAGGAGAATAGCACGGGCCTCGGCATTGAGCCGGTTGATGAATTGGGAGCCCGACTCCGCAGCTAGGAGTGCCCCGAGTTGTGCTGCCGTCGCTCTCTAGAAACGGGAAAGTGTGTTAGTTCCTGACGGCTGTGTAAAGCAGAATTTTGAGAAGGAAGGATGCAGAACTGAATCCCCCATGATGAGGCTATGTTCTATGAAGAAAAGTTTGGAAAATCTAGAACTACTTACTACCCGTGGAGACTCAGCACCAGTCTCCCTACGAGCCAGGTAACCTCGACGTACGAGGAGACCGATGTTGGATCGCGGGATCCTGATGCTAGTCATCCGAGAACAGGTTCGCGAGCGGAGAAAATTGAGTAAGGAGGCGAACGCCTCGATCTCCACAATGCTAGCTCGAGCCATTGTGGGAAAGCCAGAATGTTTGTTATGATTATATATAATTGCGAAGCAATTGATGATGATGTTGATGATGAGGATGATTATGAGGTGTTTGGGACGCGGTTTGGAGGAAGAAAGGATAGAAGCAAGAAAGGGATTAGTGTGAAGCACTACGTTAAATGATTTTCCAGACTGGTCGTGAGGGAATCTTCCCACAATACTGCCTAATAACCTCTACTAGGTAAGAGGCAACCTCGTTACCAGGGAAAGAGGTGATCTTGATGACAAACTTCTACCGACACGACGACGAGCGTGCGTGCGTTGAAGCTGGAGAGGGTAGCCGTACAGACATGTCACGCTCTAGCCAGTCTCGTAGCCCGCCCTAGCAAGCACTTTCCCGTCCGAACCCGGATCAGCCGATGATACCTCTTTTATATTGTACGATTCCTATAGCTCTACTACACCGGGTACCAGAAACTGCTCAAGTTTTAGGTCTTAGCTTGATGGCGCCGGACAATCAGTTTTAGGCCCGGTTGGCCTGTCCAGCTCATTGACTAATGCACAAGCTGGCCTCGAGCACGGATTCGCCCCAGCTGCCACCGGCGAGCCTAACAACTAACGCTATTTCAATAAGGATGTACTATTTTGGTAATACAGTGCTATTTCAGTAATCCTGAAGTTCAAGCGACCATCTTGGAGGCAGAACCATGTCGTATCCACCCTACCCATCCACCCAAATATCCACCTGTTTACCTCCCTTACTGCCTGCCTGCCTGCCTGCTTGACCGCCTAACTGACATGTTTATTGGTTGATGTACGGAACTACTAGTCGACGAAGCGGTGGCCCTACTAGCTCATTGGTAGCTTCATCAGTATGTTCGCAGCAGGTTCGCAGCAGGTTCATAAGGAGTACCAAGCAAGTTCAGAAGCAGGTCCACGGACAAGTTACTTAGTCAGTCCCTTTTGAAATTAACCACGCGATTATATCCATTTTATTAATACTGGAGAAAGCCCAAAGGATCTCTGGCCCCTGAGTAGACCTCTGAGGTGCGGGAGGGGCACTGTGTTCCCGAATAGCATTTCCTTCCGACACCACGTACTCCAAAAGAATTTAAAAAAATCTCCCAAGAACTAAATGTAGATTTATTTATTCTCTCCTAGTGAATATATAATCCCGTAAATATTGCTCGACTTGATAAAAGTTTGATTATCAAGGCAAGAGTCCCGGATCCCAGCTGCCCATGAACCCGGACGCCCACAATCGTGAACGTTTCTAGAAAAGATCCAGCTCGAAACCCAGAACGAAAGAAACCATATAGGCCTATCTATCCAGGCACCTCCGACACTTATTGCATATATCCACGAACCATGATATAGCACATACAATCCCCCAAACTCCACGCCCACCTACAACAAAGTGCGTTGATAAGGTTGCATTTCGCTTGTGTAACTCGTAGCAATATTTCCCGATCCGCACAAGTTTGTCGTTCGTCTACTGCCGAATATGGCTAGTCGCAGATCATAACTGGCAAGATCGGTGTCACCAAAGTGTGGTTGGAGTACCAAGGAGAATTGCGGAGTTGCAGCGTCGCCTGTGCAGCTGTGTTAACTAGCTTGGATTATCGTGGATGATTTCCTTAGTAGTACAAAACCTCTTCTAGCTGAGGCAGCCGGCAGCTAGCTGTATAATATAAAGGAGAAGAAGCATCTAAAGTTTCCCATAAGTATTTGACGATCTGGAGCTGACGACGAATTGGCGTTTAAAATAAGTAAGTCTGCGGGTGCCAATATAAAACCACATGTACTCAATAAAGTAAGTCACTTTCCCCATTATGAAAAGATGCATGATATCACTGAAAAGCCGCAATGATCCGCCAAAGGCCATAGTAGCTCTATAGAATCAGCCCTAAACAACCAAAGTATTTGTGTTTCTACCCTTCAATTTAGTATTGCCATTGGCCTGGTCACTATGCCCATGAAATCCGGGGTCAAGAATACCAAACTAGCTGAAAGCATTCATATCATAAGCCCTTTGCATATTGGTTCACGGCCAAGGTGAAGTCCCTTATGCCTAACCAGATTACTAAGGTGTCCGTATATATTCTTGCCGGAGTATTACAACCAGGTATGGAAGCCGCACACATATATTTGCGCATCAACAAGATGACATCGTGAGAATCCGCGATACGTAAGAATGTAAGGTTATAGTGGCTTCTGGGACGGCCTTGTGCCGTCTTTTGAATATAAGATTCCCTTCTTCTCATTTCCTCCATCTCTTTTACATCTCCCTTCACCATTTTCCTGTCGAAAGATCCATAATATTCAATTACCATCCATCATATTACCACGTCGCCGCAATGCAGCCGAACCACAATAACCCCGATCCATGGCTCCCCCCAAACGTCTCTCAGCTAGGCGACGACACCGATTCTGGCCGGTCAGCCTCTAGCACTTTTGCTTCCGTTGAGCCTAGTCTTGTCATTGAACCTACCTTTGTACCTCTTTACCAACGAACCTTCGCGTCCAGTCAACCTACTTTTGATCTCGAGACTACCTTTGATCCTTTTCATCAACCATCCTCCTTGTTCCATCAAACTCCCTTCGAACCTTTTAATTTTTGCCAACCAACCTTCACGTCCAATCAATCTATCTTCGAGCCTTTTCATCCACCAACTTCTTCATCTGATCAAGATATCTCTCAGCTCATTTATTCGAATCAACTGGAACCCATCGATATCGATATCGATGACAATCTAATCAATTCCATCCTCGAGCAACTCCCCCAAACCAGCGATAGCCAATTTAGCGGTACCCAATTCGGGGGTAACCAATTCAACGACAACCAGCCCGACGGTGGTCAATATCAAGTCAGCTCAGTCCAGACCCCAGCACCGACAGGCGACCCAGTCAAACGTCCAGCTTCAACTCCAGGCCTCTACAACCAGCTCTTCTCAGCCCCCCCGAAGCGTTCACGCCACTCCCTCGGTGACGAGACAAACGACCACATTATCTTCGATATCCCCCAAAATTTCTTAGATATCGATCAAGAAAACCTTCCAGAAAACATCTCTAGGCCTAGCGAACCCAACATTGAGGACGTCGAAATCCAGCAAGCCATCCTGGATTCCTTCGAGAAGAGGCAAAAACGTCCAAGAAGTCGGGGACGAAATAAAATCGAAACTAGTTTCCCAACGCAGACTCGACAACGTTGGTCTGCTTCTGGACTTAACAGACCTGACCCGGACTCAATCATCTCGTTCGAAAGGGTTGAACTCGTGCAAGCTATGGATTTTTCAAAGATGTATCGTAACCCACAGTCTCTTCTGACTAAAGATGAGATTTTGGTTGGTCGACCCCTAGCCGTCGTTCATGATAGCCTTAGCATTTTTGCATCACTATTCTTACATCTTATAAACAAATATAGCAAGCAACTGAGAAAGCTGAAGCTTACAAGAAATCCGTCGATGAACGTAACATCCCAGAAAAGGTAAAGGATCTCCTGAAGAGTAAAGCCCAAAAGAAATTTGAGCTCGAGATCTCCTGGGATAAGACCATGGCCAGGCTCAAGAAGAACCAAGAAGAGATGCACATGTCGAGGATGAAGTGGACTGAGCTTGGACTTCCTCCATCGGAGGTTGTCAAGCCTTCCATAGGCACTCCAGACACCAAAGGCGTATCCACGGACGAGACTGCGGTCCCAGAAGAGAAGAAGGAGCCGGGCCCGGGCCCTATCGTCGCGGCCACTAAGCCATTCCTAGCCAAGAGGGTCCTTAATCTCGGGTTCCCCCGCATTGACCCGGGGGCCGGGAAGAGGAAGGAGGAGGAGGAGAGGGAGAGGGTTCAGAAGGAGAAGGCGGAAATCCAGCGTATGCTGGATTTCCAAGGGTTTTACAAGGTGCGCCCTCGCGCCGAAACCCCTCCACCTAGGGAGGGGTAGGCAGTTTGTTGTATTTTTATGTGTGGGGGACCCCACTCTGAGCAAATTGTCTGGTTACGAGACTGACTCTGAGCCCCAATTTAATGAAGGGTAAGATTTTTTTTTTTTTTTTTTTTCTTGATTACGAAAAGTAGAGCTTGATTGTAACCCCAAGCGGAACGAATGGAGCTCCGTAGACTGTAAACAATAATAAGATGTGACCTAAAGTGACCATTGTCATATTGGATGGCTCTAGTTACGTTACCAGACCAATACCTCAAGCCATTAAATTGCATACGGTGCAGTACGTATACCCGCCCAGGACTCCAGCCCTGGTATGTCCAACAGAACGGCTAAACGCGAACATGCATCTATATTGTATGCGGCTCTACATCTAACAAGGCTACAAGAATTCGGAATGATAGGATAGTATATCAAGGTCACGTTGCACCCCGCTTTTCAAAGTTTGTGGAACAGAGCCATGTCTTCCGTTAGGTAATTTCGGAATCCTGCATGAGGATCGCAAAGAACGGCCGCCGTCGTGATACAGAAAGAACTTTTGGTCATGATATCCGTTTATATACAGCTAGAAGCGCCGGCTTCCGTATTTACAGCCCAGTCTTCCCTCCTCAAACAGTACAGGGACATCAATTGATAGTTTCCGCCTCTTTAATCAGCATCTGCACATCGAACTCCTGCTTCCCTTCTGAGAACAACCGCAGTAGTTCTCTTCTTCTTGCGACCTCCTCACCAGCGCCCGGAACACCTTCTTCGGCGCCGTAAAACTTCTGCAGCGCCATCAACAGCCATTTGGCTTCATCCACGCTGACGCCTCGGTTCTCTACTACCGTGCCTTGCAGCAATACAACCCCCTTCTCCTCCGCGATATCTAGGTGGTGCGTTACCGTCGTGTGCGGTGCCGCGAACTCGCCACGGAGCTTGTACTCTATCAGCGAGGTGAACATGACGTTCACGGTCGTAGGTGACGAGAATTGCCACTGGAGGAAGTGGAGTTCGATGCCCTGGTCTGCTCTTGGTAGCGGGAGGACGAACATTGGGTGCTTCTTTGCAGACTTTTCGATACGCCGGTAGGTTTCCAACGGTATCACGGCGCAAAGGGAGTCCTTGTCGGAGATGTGACGGACACGCCAGACATATTCGATCTCCTTGGCATTCTGGAGGAGGAGTATCTTGGATACGTCGATTATGGAGTCAAGAGACTTCTGATTGCCTGACTTGGGAATTGTGGGAGGAGCGGTTTTGGGTTGTGTTGTTGGAGAGGTGGAGGTTACGGAAGACGGATCGATGGCAGACGGCGATGAGGATGGTGAAGTCGGAGGGACGCCATCGTGGGTGAGGTCTCCGGGAAGTTCGGGTGGGGCCAGCGAGTCCCGTTTGTACTGCTCGATCTTAGGCTTGTAGGCGGCTTTGAGGTCGTCGACGGAGCCCAGCCCTTCACTGTTTTCCATCATCAGCAACGACTCCCGACAATTAGGACATCCACACAATCTACCTCTTCGCCTTCTTCTCGAGAAGATGCTTGTACTTGTCGGCAATATCCGGCTGGGTCTGCAGGAACCGTCGGATGTCGATGTCGAGCACACGAGCATACCGCTTCTGCTGCCGTAACGGCGATGCGAGAGCCTGGACTGGCCGGAAGGATGCAGACGCATGGGAGCACCCCAGCGCCGTCCGATGCAACGTGAAGGTCGCCTGCCGCAGTGGACCCGACATGGCCGATGTCTAGCCCGTACGAGGAGATGACGGCTTCTCGAGGCCCGTGCTGGAGGATGAGATGGGTATCGATAGGGTTGATTACTGGTTCCGCTCGGTGAGTTCGGTTCAACAAAGCCTGCGTCTGCGACAGAAAACCCTAGTCGCTAACCTCTGATTGGCTCGAGCTCATAAGCTCCGGCCGAAAAGCAGGAACGTGGCAGCGAAAAGGCCCCATCGGTCGGACTATTTGCTTTGGGTTTAGTCTTGGTTCTGCTGGGCTTCGACGGTGGGAGCTTCTGCTTAGCCGGTTTACCGCGGTTAACTGTTCTGTTGGCCAGTCCGGGGAAGATATAATGCTGGGGCTGCCTGGGGGAGCTCCCACAGCCGCCTTCCCTAGGAATTTCACCGTCCTAGCTGGCCCACGATACTTGTTTCCATTCGCGCTCTTTTCCGTATTCTGGCCCTCCTTCGCCTTTACATTGGATATCAAAGAGTGGATCTGAGAGTCGCCCAGCATGCCTGTCGAGAGCACCTTCCCGCCCGTCACCATTCCAAATGTCGACATCTACGAGTTCATGTTCAATCGGCCTGACAAGCCGTTCGCAGACGACAATGGTACGCTTCCCATGGACTTATTCGGGGTTTACGAGCTTTTTTTGCTGATTTCCGAGTCTCTGTAGTGATGCACGTGGATGCGAAGACGGGTCGCCAATTCACGTATGCCCAGATCAGAGACCGCTCAAAGGAGCTGGGTATCGGCCTCAAGACCCTCTGGGGCTGGAAAAAGGGCGATGTCATGGGTGTCTTCACGTATGTTACTTCTATGTTGCTTGTCATATGTTCTCATGCTCAAATATCGGCCGCAGGCTCAACAATCTCGAGTCGCCGCTTCTCACCTGGGGTGTCCTGTGGGCGGGTGGTGTCCTCTCTCCAGCCAATCCCGGGTACACCCTCGACGAGTTCGTCTACCAGCTCAAGAACTGTGGTGCCAAAGCAATTACCACCCAGGCCGAAGTTCTCCCCCTCGTCAAGGAGGCCGCTACCAGAGTCGGCATTCCACACGACCGCATTCTAATCCTTGGCGACACAAAAGTCGCCGGCTTCAAGCACCTGACCGAGCTCAAAAACATGTCGCACCGGGAAGTCAACCTTACCAGGCGTCCGAAATTCGACCCGCAGAACGATCTGGCTTTCCTGGTGTACTCCAGCGGAACAACTGGTCTGCCTAAGGGTGTTATGCTGTCGCATAGAAATATCGTAGCAAATATCCTCCAGGGAACCGCGTCGGAAGTTAACCTCAGACCCAATGAAGATACAGTCCTCGGGTTTCTACCGTTTTTCCATATTTACGGGTTAACATGTATTATGCATATGACCTTCTACCTCGGTATCAAGCTTGTTATTATGGATAGGTTCGATCTTGAGTGGTTCTGCCAGTTGGTGCAGAAGTACAAGGTTACCTTTGCTTATGTCGTCCCACCAATTGTTCTCGGGCTCGCAAAGCATCCAGTCGTTGCCAAATACGACCTCTCGTCTATCAGAATGATGAATTCCGGCGCTGCACCGCTGACGAGTATGTATACCCTCGTTATAACCCGGTGTCTCATTTGGGCTCTAACACCGCCTTCTCTCGTTCTCAGGTGAAATCCAAGACGCCGTTTTCGACCGCCTTAAGCTGAAAACGAAGCAAGGCTACGGCCTCTCCGAAACCTCACCAACCACTCACGCCCAACACTGGGAGGATTGGAAACGAAAGATCGGCTCCGTGGGTCCGTTACTCCCCAACATGACTGCAAAGTATGTGGGAGAAGACGGCAACGAAGTCCCAGCCGGCGAGACCGGAGAGTTGTGGCTCAAGGGTCCCAATATCATGATGGGATACTGGAAGAACGAGGAGGCGACGAAGAACTGTATGACCGAGGACGGCTACTTCAAGACTGGAGATGTGGGACACCAGGATAAAGACGGTGACTTTTATATTACGGATCGAGTGAAGGAGTTGATTAAGTATAAGGGCTTCCAGGTGCCGCCGGCAGAGCTGGAGGGAAAGATTGCGTCCCATCCAAAGGTCGAGTAAGTAATATCCGTATTTGAAGATTTGGGAAATGCTTGCCGAACTATGGGCTAACGAATCGTTCTAGTGATGTCGCGGTTGTCGGTGTATGGGACGATGTACAGCATACCGAAGTTCCCAGGGCGTATATCGTCTTATCGGCAGGGAACAAACCAACGCCAGAGGCCGCAAACGAAATAATCGAATTCGTGGCAAAGAACGTGGCGCAGCATAAAAAGCTAAGAGGAGGAATCAAGTTTGTAGATGTGATTCCCAAGAGCGCGAGCGGGAAGATCCTAAGGAGGGTACTAAGGGATCAAGCAAAGGCCGAAAAGAAGAAGGAAGGAGCGAAGCTATAAGAGCTGAATTCGGTTGGGTATGGCGGGGTTTCTGTCGGTACTTATTTTGTCTGTTTCCTGTACGATATGCTGGGCTCTTACACTTTGTGTTTGTGTTCCCTCTTGAAGCGAGTTTGTGGCTTTTGGGAGTTTGTACAGTGGCATAGAGCTAGATGTTCAGACTACTCTCGACAGTTTTGATGCAACAGATTATACTATCTACCAGATGAGTGCTTACCAATACACGTATACAACCCCTAATATATACTTATATACTAGAAGCTGGCTAGGCGAACCGAGTAATCTGCGTTTATTAGGGGACTGATTGCAACAATAGGCTGTCTTGCATACTCTTATGCCGCTGCCCGGGCACTAAGCAGCCAATCGTGGGCCAACTAAGATCTCTTAAGCTTAAGAGCTAGAGCCGGAAAAGCCCTTATCCTGTGTAGGGAGTAACAGGGCTTCAGAGCGGTCGCAGCAGCTTCAGTCAGGATATATATGGCGACATCAAGATGCAGCAATGTATATAGACCCATATTCGCCATCCTGGTTTGATTTGATCCAGTGATATCACCGTCGCCCGTACCTTGTTGTGACATATATGCATTGGATCGTTGACGTTGACGAAGGAGGGGGAGTGTGAAGGTTAGGAAGGATACGACGGGGGTTTGAAGTTTCATTCTGGCGGGTATGTACGGTCGACCGGTCAGCTGCAGTACCACAACTTTTAACCTATTCTTCCTTCTTCTTGAACGCGAACCAGTTGAATATGACAAAATTGGTAATTCGAAGAACTATTGAGTGCTGTAAATTTGACACTCTTCCCGGATCCATGAGGTCGAGTAGAGCCGAATGCACAACTTTATGATGTTTAAGGACCGTCATTCTATTCTGAAGTTCGAAATTTTGGTTGAGAAAGATTGTGATTAAAGAAGGGGCTACAGATGAACCTATGGCTAATCCACTCCCGGGATCCCGCAGAAGAAGTATCTATATACCGGTATCAGGATATATCTATCTAAGAGGTACCTATGTATCTAAGTACTTATGTATCCAAGTATTTATCCAAGTATTAAGTAGACGAACCGTTTGAAAAGAATCCATCATCGTACTACATACTCGAGATCTAAACCTGGCCCGGAATATATGCCCCTAAACGCACCGCGAAAAAGCGGATTCGGACTCGAGACCAACAACGGTAGGTTACACAAGGCGGAGGGGTGTGTTGGATGTTGCATTTGCGTTGATGGCATTTAATATTTGGCCGGGTTCCGGCTTGTGTTCCGCCAATGCGATGTCTCCGGTACAACCATGAGCCATGCCCACCAAGATATGCAAATGTAATAGCCGACCACGATACCGACTGCGATTCCTGACGACGAGCTTCCAGAATGCCTTTAGTCACGAAGAGGGATCGTTGCTATTAGATTTGTCACAAACAGGCAATTCATGAAATTCACAATTTCTTAGCATGCCATCTAGCGCAGATGGCGTAGTATTGTGCTTACTATAATTGGCATGTGAAAGTATTCTGGCCAAACGGTGGTCGTCACCTCGCGTGATACATGTTCTGGCCATAATCCAGGGCCTCCCGGAACGAGCCCAGCTCAAATTTTCTGTGGCGCTATCCTTGGCTTCGAAACCCTGGCCGGAAGCTATCGTCGAATGAGAAGAAAGAAAAGGAAAGAAACAAAGGAAGAGGACCGAGACATTCGAACCAGACTACGGACTAATGCGAACTCTTGAAGGCCTTGGATCCCGATTATTTCCTCGGTCCTCGACAAACCTTAAACTCACCTCACGGAGTAGGCTGCCGAAGTGCTTCGCTCGCTGGTTTCGCCAGCGTTTAACCTTGACATGTGGGATGCGCGGAGGGTGACCGGCTGGGCATGGCCGGTTTAAGGGTCCTGGTGGTTCTGATATAGCTAAGAAGCTGATCGATCGTGTTCAAATTAAATTAAATGCACACCGCAGCGTGGGACGACATTGCGGGTTCTGTGGGACAATAATAGGTATCCATATGAGGCATGCTTGAGGTGACGAGAGAATGCAGCCAGTGGACTTGGTGATGTTCGTCATCATGCTTGGGAGCATGCTGCCTATTCGCTGAGGCTCATGCCAGCCCGCCAGGACCGATTCGAGGTGTACAAGTTCCATCGTGCATGCTTGCCTGCTCGCCTGCCTGCATCAGAGAAAAGACCGTTTTCCCTTTGTTTCCGATAATTTCCCCTTTCCTCCGGACTTCTCCTATTGTCGACACTAAAGGTCTGGGATGAGCTCAGAGTTTGTTATCACCAATCACCACCCCCACATTGACACACGCATCCTCGACTCGACCAATTCGCCTCCGCCGTAGGTCATTGCTAAGTTGGCCTTTCTTAAGATCTTGGAAGTCCATCTTGGAAGCCCAAAGTTCCATCTCCTTGAATTTCTCCCAGCCCAGTTAATTATAATTATACTCCAACGTAACCCACAGTGATTCGATCGAACATCCACGTTCCTAACTTTAACCACCGCGCGCCTTCCAACCTCGCAACCAAACGATTTTACCCGTGACACCGCACACAACTGTGGCCAGCTGGGTTTACTTAGCTCCTGCTTTCTTGCATCAAAGCTTGTTTGTGTCTGTTACGTTTTCGATTGCCTGTGAGTGGCTGGTTCATTGTTTATCTGGCCTAGCTCTTCAATAGCTCTGCCCAGCAAAGCCCGCTCCGCCGCCTGCACGGTCTTTTCGGCAGGCAAGTTCAGAGGAACTCGCAGGCGAAGTCGTACCTACAAAACCGTTGTGCAATCCTCGCTTTCTTCTGTTCCGTATCCTCCCTTTTTTTTCTCAGTTACGCCTCGACGTTCCTATATTTTATATATTCCGTTTGGTCTCTTCCCGTCCTGCGTGTTCAAAAGGTTTTATACCGGTCGCATATACTCGGAATCGCACTCAGACGACACTGCTCTTCGACGCGGGATCGATATCAAACTCACTCTCGGAAAAGTCAAATCGCCCCCGGAATAAACCACCAGCCCGACCGGACCAACCGACTTACATCACACCTTTCCGAAAAAACAAACCCCCCCATCATCGTCCACCGAACGGGCTCCATCGACGCCCTCACGGTTTGCGGACCACATCGATTCAAAACACCACATCGATCTCCAGATCGGTGTCCCTGCACATCGATTTTGCTTTTCACAGAGCTCCGTTTCGCGGATTCGGTTTGTGGACATTTCGTCGAAGCCAAGGCATTATAACCTTGAAGAAACAAGCAAGTAGCCAGTTCTTGTTTGGTTAGTGGCTACCGATTCGACTCTACTTCGGCCTTCCCTCCTTCTTTTCTCGCATCAACGAACCTCAGTAATGCTACAGGTAGGTGTTTTGATTGTTCGCTCGTCGGTTCTGCTCCTTCATGTCGCGAAATCATGAATTCATGGTCTCTCCGCTGCACCACCACCACCTCTGGCATATCGTCACTGCACCCTGTTTATCTTTTTACCCGTCAAACTGGGGTGGTGGTGGCCACGGCCAGAGTCGTGGGATGACGCTTGGATCCTCCTCGAGCCAGCTCCTCACGTTTACATTAGAGCCCCTATGCACAGCAGGAAAAGGCGTGAATTGGCATCAGGCCCCTGGTTTCATACAACGGGTGATTTGGGCTTGCAGATGTGGATGTGAGAATGTATGGATCTGGCTGTCCTGGCTGTCGAAAGGGCTCTTGTGCATGATAACAAACCCAACCTGCCATGTTTGAGTGGCTGCCGGTTGTGCAGCCTGTGCCAGACCCTCCACGGGCAGCGGCTGGTCTTATCTATTGGCCGGCTGCTTTGGTTTGTCCGTTCACGTTCCTTCCGGATTGGTTCCTATTTTTGTCCCCGCCGTCCGGTTCATGAGCACTGTATCCTGTGAATGCCATCACGATACGATGAGGAGGGCCCGGACGAACGCCATCTTCCACAACGGCGTCCTCTTCGAGGTCCGAGTCTGCACGCCTCCGTTTCTTCCGATGCGGCTTGGGACCCGTGGCTCGCCGTTTGTTTCCTGGCCGTTAGGTCGGGTTCCCGATCTGCCGAACTGGTGGTCGTACTGTGTGCATATTGGGATCCGGTTTGTGTCCATTCGGAGTGCATTGCAATTGGGATGATGTTCGCTACATCTCAGAAGTAGCAAGCTCCTCGACAAAGCTTTCACTCCTCCCTTCGAGGCCTTTCTCCCTCACTCTCACACACAATCCCCCCTCCTCTTCGTTCTTCCTCCGTGCCCCCGATGCAGTGACAGTCGGTGGGAGCGTATTACGCAGTGCGACCAAAGGGAAATTGATATTCCCGTCCGGCGCCGTGAGTTCATCTGATCTTTTTTTTTTTTTTTTTTTTTCTGGTCAACTGCACTGTCCCCGCTTCTGCAGAGCAAGAATGTCAACCACCGCCGCTGCCGCTGCCGCCTTCCTCGGTTTCAGGGGATTGCAGGATTGACCTAGGCTGTTCTCCTTCACGCCCTTCGTTTTGACGAAAGGTTTCGTCCGTGCCGAGTATGTTGTCATTCGATATCTGCGTCGTCATTGCTGGGATCATTGCTCGATCAATCGTGATGATGGATGACGGACGTGGATTCGATTCCGGGGGCTGGGCCAATTAAAGCACCAGCAAATCTGTCCCAATGCCATCTCTTCTCGAAGCCCAACGTCAGCAACGTCTGTTAGTCCCATCCGCAGTGCCAGCTTGTAGTGCCATACATACCTCCCGTTGTTCCTGTTCCCGACCCGTTCCTGAATCGAATCGAATCTGCTTGACCCGTTAACTGCCCTGCTATAGCCCTGTTTTTATCCAATCCGCTAACCAAGATTGTTCCGCCCGGTCTGGTCAGGTCCGCTATCCTCACCAAGCGATTATGGTCGCCCCGTCATCGGGCTCAACCCAGGTAGAATGCGAGCCGTCGTATCGCCATTCATCTCACCAATCGTACCGAATCCCTCAGTCTAACCCGTCGACGCCCTACGACCAGGCCGAGCCCAGGAGCGTGCCCTCTCGCTCTCGCGTCTCGCAGCCGCAGCCACAGCCACAGCCAGCAGCCTCATCCACCCCTTCCACCCAGCCCTCTCAGACACCCGATCAGGCCTCAGCTCAGTCGGATCGTTCGTCGAGAGAGGCTCAGCAGAGATTCGCCCAGGCCGCTTCGGATTCTCCAACCACCCATGTTCGGCATTCCTCGGCCGTCTCCTCCAGTGCCCCGACTAGCGCTGCCTCGACGCCGGTACGGCATCGTAGATCGTCCTCCCTTCAGAATACCCCAATGGCTCAGCCTCCGCTTGTCCAATTGAGAGATCTAGCTCACCTGGTTGAACTGGCCCGAGCGGACGCCAATAACAATGGTTCTTCGCCGGCCTTCTCCAGACGGCGGGTTAGATTTAGTGAGACTCGGTTTGACGTCAGTCAGATGCCCGTGCCCGACATCATCGAGCTGGTGTCCGCCCTGCTGACCAAGATCACAACCACCAATGATCGGAACCATGAGAATCTCCATCGCAACATGCCGGCCGCGGATGGCTCGGGTAACCTCCCTGAACAGGCGACCAGTGTTTTGGCCTTTCACGGAAAGAACGTCCCCACCATCACCATCCATAGCTACCTCAGCCGGATCCATCGGTACTGCCCGACCACTTACGAAGTCTTCCTTTCCCTGTTAGTGTACTTTGACCGGATGACCGAACGGATCAATGCCGGAACCGTCCACCAGGTGAATAATATCAGGCCTGCCACCCCTGGATCTGCCACCGTTCCTCCCCAGGACGCTACTGGAGAACCCGCCCACGGTTTCGGGAACTTCTTTGTTGTCGATAGTTACAACATCCATCGTCTGGTCATCGCTGGTGTCACCTGTGCTTCCAAGTTTTTCTCTGATATCTTCTACACCAATTCTAGATACGCTAAGGTAAGCCGTTCACTTCTTCTGGCCCTTCTCCTGCAGAGAGCTGACGAATATATCGAATGCAGGTTGGGGGATTACCACTAGTAGAATTGAATCATCTGGAGCTACAGTTCTTGACCCTTAACGACTTCCGACTCTCTATCCCTGTTGAGGAACTGGAATCGTACGGTAATATGCTGGTACAGTTCTATGCTAGGGAGGAGCTGGCCAACCGCTCAGATGTTGCACCACCAGCGACCGAGTGAATCCGGCCGGATCACAAATAACTCTCTTAAACCACCAGGGTTTCCATTTGGTCTGGATCCCAGCTGGCTTGTCTTTCCTTCTCACGGATCAAGGGGCCGGTTCCACACGTGGATCTTAATATGCGGACCTTCGCTGGGAACGGACCTTGCAGCGAAGCAAGGGGTCTATGGGCTAATTAGATAAATCGGGGACAGTCACCTGACACTGATGAGCCTGGGCCATAATCTTCACTTTCGTTTTCCTCCAATGCTAACACTCTGTTTCTGCTTTGATCCTACTTTCCGCCATTTTCCTCCCTATCTTTTTTTTTTTTTTTTGACTTTCTCCAAGTTCTAACGACGGGACGAAACCAAAATAAATATCTCCAGTTCACATCATGCCGAATTACGTTGCTTCTTCCTCGCAGTCGGAAAAGAAAAAAAAGCCTTTCCTTTTTTTATTTTGCTGTGTTTGCTTGCCTCATAGGAAGTATGGTTTTCTTATAATCCCCATGAGCCAAGATACCCAACTTGCCCTACTCCCTCATAAAGCCAACCCTCGAGCCCGATGATATACCCTTCCACCCAAACCTCTTGCATAGATTCTCCAGGAGCGCCAGGAGACGGAGTTATCTTTTCCTTTTTCCCTTTTTTTTTTTGCGTCATTATCATTTTGTTCCCTTTCTTGGTCCTCTCTTGCGGCAAAGGGGTTCGAAAACGGATCTGGCAGCGCCATGTCCTCTCAGATACCAGGATATATCTATCTTTTTGTGATGCGTCTTCTCCTATTCTAGATGGCTTTTGTTCCTTTCTCCCTTTTCTTAAGAGACGAATTTCCTTTAATATCTATCTGGGCGATCGGGGCAGACCTATCTTCTCTCTCCTCTCTATATCTCTGGTTTCTTCTTTTTCTGTTTCGCCTTTTCTTCGGACGTGGGAAGCGTTGGATATGGCGGGTAACGGGGAGCTATCCTTCTGTTTTGTCTTTTAGCTAGTTCGGGGTCATCGTTTTGACTGGTAAGAAGGAGGGGAAAGGAAGGAGAAACGACGACATAGATTTTCTAGTTGGTTCAATTTACTGTCTCTTTCTCGAGCTTGTCTACTTGTTTAACTGACGGTGGGGTTCTTTATGTCTTACGGAGCGGCGGAGGTTTGGTTTTCTTTTCTTTTTCTTTTTCTCTTTCAGGCGGATGGTATTACTACTACTATTATTACTTTTCTATCCTCTACTTTTCTTGATTCCTGTGATACGATTCGAAGCATTCTATCGTTCCCTCGCTTTTCTTTACTGTCGTGCCTTTTCTTCTCCTTTTTTCTTTTACTTTAATATAGAATGGGACATTTCGAAGCCTCTTTTTCAGTTTCTCCCCCCTTCTTTCTTTCCTTTTCGCTTCTTTCTTCGATAGCTATGATTTTAGAGGAATATAAAATGGTTTATTCTTTTTGCGCGATAGAGATTCTAGACCCTTTCTACCATCCGCATGCACAACGTGTAGGACCGGGCCCCATACACTTGGGAGTCGTCTCGTATATACCCAGACTGAGGAGCCTTTAGAAGTTTTTAGCTATAAAATTGTATATAAGAAGACGTTTTGTGAAAACCAACTAAGGTATTTCATTCGCTGCGAAGGCTTTGGTCTATCTTAAAGCGGATTTTCCGTCCTGACGAAACCCTGTGTCTCCTATACCTACCTTCCTAGTACCTAACTACATTCCTAAATACTTATAAACACCCCTTACGCGAGAATCGGAGTTCAAACTTCAGCGCCAGCTGGGATGAAATTATACGCGTAAGGCAGTTGTCAGTGGTTCTGGCAATAATCGGATACCGAAACGTTTCAATATTACACCCTGGCTTATCCCTAGCATAGTACTACGTAAAACCGCTTCACAGACGTTGGGTAGATCTAGATATCGCCGGTTTTTAGGTAAATGGTTTTATTTTGCTCAATCAAGCTGCACTTTTGATTCTAAACGTAGCGTAATGAACAAAAAGGGGTCTTCATGATTGTGTACACAAGACCCAGAAGTGGTGTAGAACAGCGAACAAACGGAAAATAAGACGCCGTTAAGATGATAGAAAAGGAGGATATATGGTATTACGGACACAATAAGGGAAATATGAGTCTTGGGTCGTGATGGTGGTCGTCGTATGCGGGAAGGTAGGAGGAAGGTGTGTGATATCGAATTATAGTACGTCCGTATCACCTCCTCTTTCGTCGCTCTTGCTAAGAGTTACACGGGTTTTGGGGGGGAAAGGATCCGAGAAAATGCGGGTGAAGAAGAATTGGAAAAACAAAGCAACCAAAAGATGGGTTGTCTATCTTAATCTTCTGGCTTCACGTTCGGATTCGAGGAGGCAGAGGATGTCGTCTGAGAAGTATATGTTAGTTTGATGGGCTTCGGGTGGTAGAGGAGATAGTTCGGGTGGTAAGTACCTTCTCTGACGGGTCCTTTGACGTTTCGGATGATGCTTCGGGACTTGTCGTCCAAAGGCTCGACACGGACTTGGGTAACACCTCCACGGGAACCTGTAAATCAAAAGAATTTCGGAATCAGCTGTCTGTCGGTGTCTGTGGTTGCAGCAGTTATCTGGCCATCCATCCCGTCCATCTACTCGTTGTTTCGATCGATTCGTCCAAATTTCGTTTGCTTGTTTCGAAATTTTGGACCGCGCTTGTCGAAATATCTTCCAGCTCTTCAAAAAATCACTTCATGGTTGCGTATTTTCTCATTTAACCGTGTGTCCCCGTCGCTAGTAGGTCGTGAACTGTCGTATTCCCCGTTTCCATTCCACCAAACACCACCGTCGAAACCCTCTCTTTTCCCTGCTAGGACGACCAAAAAACAGCCGGAGAAAGTGAGTGTAGCTTACCGGTACGACCGAGAACCTACAGAATCCGAGCAGTCAGCTTCACGATGCCTGTAATCAACATAGGACTATTTTGGAGGTATATCCGTACCTTGGTAACCTTGACCAACTTGACTGGGGTCTTTCCTTCCATCTTGAATTAAATTTGTGAAGAAATCTATCGAATTTCCGCTAGAAATCGGTGGGGGTTATCGGGTGGTGATGGATGAGGGTATCGTCGTCGTCGTTAGGGGTGTGGTCGGTAGAGTTCAGAATGGGGAGATTCGAATTTTTTTGGGTTGGGAGCTGACTACCAGCAGAAATTTCTTGGTGTGGTTCTTCTTCTGAGAAAGGGCTTTGCTTTAGGGCAAACGATCAGTGTAATGCCAAGACTCTGACAAACACCTTTGAGCCGCGCGATTGCTCTGAGATGCGTTGGCTAGCCGCGGTGGTACAACACTGTTTGTCCTGTGAGGGCATGTTGGCTGTCCGCTCGCTGATTGGGTCTTGGCAATACAGGGCACATGGCGTTGGCCATGGTCAGGTAACGGTTAAGCTGGGGACAAGCAGGGACCTGCCCACAACTGGCCATTGACAGAAGCTCTAATTGTGGCCCTGTGCTTTGATTGTAACTGGCCCATGTGCTATGAGCTATGGAGGGGCTCTGAGGGCACCCAGCTAGCAGGCCTAGGTCAACCTGGACCCGGTGGGGCAGGGAATCAGCGGGACGTCGTTGACGACTGTGTTGCAGAATGTGCAGCCGCTATCGGCCCGGCGTAGTTGCGTATATATAATTTCACGGCACCCTCCACGGCACCCTCCAGAGCACTGCGTATACACTGCATCAATCTCAACATCAACCCATCCCATTTAAACCCCGGCAGCGTTGCGCAACCTGTTGCAGGCCTTCTTTCCTTCCTCTCCGCTCATCCTTCCTTCTTTCCTCAACACGAACCTTTCCCACATCAACAAACTCCAGTTCCATCTCCATCCCCGTATCACCACGACGCTCACCAGCTTCATCATCTCGAGCTACTCTCTCACATCAAGCTATTCTCTCGAATCTCATCTCCGTTGAAGCATTGATACGGTAATCACCATGGATCTTGTAAACAGGTATTTAAGCCCCCAGAAGCTAGCTCTCCAGAGCTTCTTCCCCCTCCTCCTCCTCCTCCTTCTCAACCTCTTCCATCTTCACCTTCATCACCATCAGCTTTACCATTGAACTTTCCACCATAAATCTTAATTACATCCTTAAGAATTTTCTGAGTAACTGACAAAATGGTTTTTTCCATCGCCTTATTCAACAGTCTTGATGGGCGACTCCTGTTCGCTGTCCCAAAGAGTAAGTTCTCCCCTCCAGATGCATACTGCTGGTGTTGTCGCGGACATCACATCACTCGTTGCAACGGTTTGTTGACTCCTTTTTTTTTTTTTTTCAGAGGGTCGTCTCTATGAGGCTGCCTTGTCCCTTTTGCAGGGTTCCGACATCCAATTCCATAGGCATAATCGCCTTGACATTGCCCTCTGTCATAACCTGCCAATCGCGCTTGTCTTCCTCGGCGCTGCAGACATTCCAGTCTTTGTTGGTGAAGGTCGCTGCGACCTCGGCATCACCGGACAAGACCAAGTTGCTGAGCACCAGATTTCCGTTGAGGAAATTCTTGAGCTTGGGTTCGGCAAGTGCAAGCTTCAAGTCCAGGTTCCAGCAAAGGGAGATATCAAGGAGCCCAAAGAACTTGTTGGAAAGACCGTTGTCACCAGCTTTACCCACCTTGCCCGTGAATACTTCAAGGGCCTTGAAGTTGAGATGTACGGTGCTGAGGCTGTCAAGAAGAACGGAGTTACAACCGTTATGAAGTATGTCGGCGGCAGCGTTGAGGCAGCCTGTGCGCTCGGCGTCGCCGATGGTATAGTAGACCTCGTTGGTAGGTAACTTCCTTTCCCTTCTGCGGTGATGTGATAACTAACCTAGCCTCCGATTTCTGCAGAGTCGGGTGAGACGATGAAGGCCGCTGGCCTTCAGGCCATCTCAACGGTCATGACGACCGAGGCCGTCTTGATTCGGTCCAAGACGCCACGCAACCCACAACTGGCCGATCTGATCCTCTCACGCATCAAGGGGGTCATTAGTAAGTTACCCATTCTACTAGCTTTACGATATAAAAGCTAACACCATCCGAACCGCAGACGCGAAGAAGTACGTGCTCTGCACGTACAACATCCCACGCACGCTCCTGAGCGTCGTGCACGACATCACTCCGGGCCGACGTGCGCCCACCATCACCTCCTTGGAGGAGGAGGGGTGGGTTGCCGTCCAGGCAATGGTGGAGCGAAGCCGTGTGGCTTCGGTCATGGACCAGTAAGTTTATTCTCCCTTTGCTCTGTTGGTTTACTGAGCTGGCAGTTGCTGACAGCACCATAGGTTGGAGGAGGCGGGCGCTCACGATATACTCGTGATGCAAATTTCCAACTCTCGTGCCGGCAAGGAATGAAAATTCCTTGACCGTGCCCTTTGCCCTCTTCGTGTCGCCCGTTCGATTGATTTTTAATCTTTAAATTCTTTTTATCCAGACGGAACCCCACGCCCGTCATGTTTTGACTTTTTACACCTGCTTTTGTTTTGTTCAAGGAAATATCACGCAACCTTTTTTTCATTATTTCTCTCTTCTTCCTGCTTCTAACGTTCCATCGATACCCTGATCTCATCTTTTCCGTTTTGCTCTAGTTTTTGCCCCTTCTTCTATCCTTCGATGTCCTTTATGTGCACTCCGTGGTCCTCAACATTCAGAAAGTCATTTTTGCTTCCTCCTTTTTTTTTTCTTTCTCCTTTATCTTTGCATAGCTGCGGATAGAATAGACAACTGTAGATATACGTGCGTATGTTGTTCTGTAAGTATGAATGTATAGGCCTCGATATCCTGTATCCTGCCTAGCCGATTGATTCTCGATGTATCACGCTATATCGATCTATGATTCACCACGATATCTTTAAATTTAATATTTGAATATTTGCAGACTCCGGAGCCCACTTGAGGCGCTATGGCTACGTACACCAACCTCTGATCACTATAGCTAAGTACCTAGGTACCGTATGGGAAATCGTGCGTTTTTTGGGACAGGAAATCCGCCTGGGGACTCAATTAAGATGCCTTAAGAACGATATAAACTGTCTTAGAGACTTAAAAGTGTTCTCAAAAACCCATTAAAAACCCGTACGGTATATAATCGTATCAATTTCCTTCCTGTGAAACAACTTTAGAACACAATTGCAGGGCTGCATATGATCTAGGCTGGTTGAAGAGACTGGAGATATGCCTTCAAACCAAGCTCTGTATGTTCAACGGGATTCCAAATTGATCTTTGACCACGACGGCGATGTTTCCATAAACAAGAATATATTTGTGCAACCACGCTCCTTCTATAATGAGGTAAACCTACTTAAACATATACGAAAGAAAGGATATTGGAGAGGAAAGAAACCGAGCAGAACCGCGGGGTATCCTAAAAACATCACCGAAGCAAAAACACCATAGCCTTCCGCCAATAAAACGCCCCTGGTGATCATGAAAATGACAAAAGAAACGTATATAGAACGAACAGCCGAAGTCAACCTCCCCCGCCACCAGCAAATAAGCCCCCACCACGCGCCAATATATACGAATAAGCCGAATAAAACCAAAAACCATACCAAGAAGAAAGCGTCTCTACAAACCCTTAATCCTCCCCATCTCCACCAGGAGATTCGGCAAGAAGACTTCACCGAGTTTTGGGTAATCGAACCCGCTGTATTTGACATATATCCTTGCCGGAACGATGTACCCCAGTTCATCGGCGTGATCTAACGCCATTCTATTGATCGCCTGTTAACGCCCATTCATTAGCATCCCCAGATACAACGACGGTAAATAAAATAAACAAATACCTTAACACTCGCAGTCCCCAGGAAAGCATCAAACAACGTCCAAGGTTGCGTTCCTGCATCATTGATATCGCAATAATCCCGATCGACAATCAACATGTCGACGTCTTTATCTAATCCCCGTCTTCCGAACGCATACTCTGCGACAGCTTTGACTTCCTCGTTGTTGACCTCCGGGATAGCTATGAACCTCATTTTTGCCGTGTTTACGCCTGTATTATTGGTAGGGATTGATAAAAATGGTCGTGTGGCGGTGGGTATCGCGGTAGCGGTGGAAGATGAAGAGGAATACTTCTTCCAAACCTCGAACATAATATCACTCCACCACACTCCATTCCCACACTCCCTCCCCGCCGTATCATGATCGATACTGCCCCCAAAGTTCAGATCATCCGCCTTATAACTTCTGTAAATGCTCAAAACTCCTTCGTCACCGGAAACACCGAGCTGGTAAGGCGGAAACAGGCCGTTCGGGTGTTTTAAACCTTTGACGTGGTTCCAGACTGATACTAACGTTTCTATACCGGGTTGCGAGGAACGGCAGGAGGTTGCTTCCATGAAGAGGCATTCGAGGGTCGGAGATGGAGGGGTGTAGTGGTTTTGGAGGGTGGTAAGGGTGTAGTTGTTCTGTGGGGATAGAAGGTTCGTAACATGATTGCTAGTGTTATTGGGTTTATTCGGTGGGAGAGGTGTAAGACGGTGGGAAAGGCCGGTTAGCGCTATGGTTGAGATATTGTTATATATAGCATTCCTCTTCGTGACGGATGTGGTATGAGAAGCGGTAGCAGGGTGTTGTGTGACGTTGGATTTGGGTTTTGGTTTGTTGGAGTTGGACGACAGCCGTAAGGACGACGATGGTGGACGAGAAGGCGGAGGAGGAAACTTGACTACGGTGTCGACTTCGATGATGTGGATCGATTCCGTGATCAGAAAGGAACGTAGCTTTCGATCGCTACCGGGTTTACCGCTATTATTCCTGCCGTTGTAGCGGACTGGCAGTGCCACTTTGGCCATGATTTCCGGTGAGGGTTTCGTGGTAAATTAACGAAGTACTCTTAATAAAAAAGTTATTTGGGGGGGCGGACGGGGTTGATAATAAATTAAGCTTTTCAGGTCCAGGTCGTCAGGCAATCATTGCAAGATGTTTGCGGTGCACGGTGTCCCTCGGCCTGCACCTGAGAAATTACTGTTGGGTTCGTCTGCTTGTCCGGAATCGGGTAGGACTCGCATGGAACAGTCTAGATCGCATTCTATGACGAGCGATCATATATACGAGGTCGGTCAAAGAGTAGCAGACGATGAGACGACAAACGAAAGTCGAGAGTCGATAGTTGGCGGTTGATAGTTGAAAGATGATGGGGGGAGAGGTGGTTTGAGGAGGTTCCGTTTGCTTGTTCGACGACATCGTGTTGGATTTTGGAGAGTTGCAGATGTGTTGTGTGTTGCATGAAGCTAAGCCGGGTTGATTCGCTCGACGGCCAATCAACGGCTCCCATCCCGCCGATGCACGCTGTCCGTATTGGTTCCTGCATCTGGGGAGGGTCTGGTATGGCTGTATTTAGTGGCTGGGGGATGCTGTCACGGGATACTCAATATAGGAGGAATCAAGATCAAATGTACTTGGTAAGGTTAAAGACGTAGACCAGAATCCTTATCCAGGTATCAGGTACCTCGCCGGTTTCTTTATATCATCCATGACTATATTGTAAGATGGTATCATTCGTAGCTATTAACTTGGTCTGTGCGTCTAAGTACGCGGTATAGGCTAGGTACTTATAGATATACTTGCTGTAGATATTCACACGGTGGTGGTACTGGCACCGACAGTGCTAGCAGCAGCGGTATCCTCCTTCCCGGATTCATCAGCACTCAATCCACTGGCATTATTATCGTTATCTTCTCCAGAGGAAGAGGCGGCGGCGGCAGCAGCCACCTTCTCAGCTTCTGCCTCCCGTTCTTCGTTCTCAACTGCTTCCAGCCAATCGTCCACCGGCTCCTCCTTTGGCAAAACGGGACTCATAACTGTATTCTTCGCCTTCAATCCAACATCGCTCTTGACTGATAACCCTCCCTTTGGCCCGGCACTGACAGCCGCAAAACTTGCCCCTCCTCCTTGTAGAACCCCGAATAGATTCGCATAGGATCCCCCGCTCTGCGGCATGGAGGAAGTAGCAGCAGCCTTAGCCCCCTTCCCCACAGACACCACATTCCACCCTTGTCCTTCCTTCCCAGCCACCTTCCCGTCCCGGCCCACGTAGCATAGATCAACCGAACTCGCGATCCGATGAACCGAGCAGTGCCTCCTCACATTTCCTCTCACGCTCCCCAATTCAACTTCCACCTCTTCCGTTGAAAGGGATGAAGGCAAAGGTTCCAAAAGCACTTCTTCATCCCCATACCATCTGGTACCGAACCTCAGCGGACCCTGCTTCAGCACACCAGCCAACTCCTTCTCCAACTCGCTTGTCAATATCCCGACCCTCAAGCCGCTCAACAATATCGCATTGACAGCCTGTAACCCGGTCGTCTTTCTCAACTGCTGAATCCCGCTAGCCGCGCCACCGCTACTGGAAGCAGCAGCTGCTGCTGCAAGCACCGCTTCCTGCCTCCTGACCTTAACCGCATCCGCCAGTCCCCTGACAGGCATCTGCCAATTTCCATTCTTCATCACCACCACACTCCTATACGGCTCCGGATCCTGACTCTCAGAATCTAGCCCATAATCCTCCGCCAGTCCGTGAATAAACCCTCTAAAGTGACCCTTCATCGGCTTGAAAGCCAACCTCACTTTCCCCTTATCCTCGCAGAACTCCCTCATCATCTTCTCAATCCCGCTACACCACACCTTATTATCAATGTAGAACTCTAACGTATCGTCACTGTAAGAGTTGACCGCCTCCTCCGCCGCCCGTTTCTCGAGATCGACGTTGAACGCCGCCGCCAGCTGTCGTCGTCTGCAGTCGTCAATGCATTTGATCTCTGCCCGCTTAGGATGCTGATTACTCATTGAAGTGTTACAGGTGACTTCCTGCTTCACATTCCCACAGGGGCAGCTAATCGTGACTTTTGCGGGGCAGGGTGCGTTAATGCTGCACGCGAACGGCGCATGGCAAGCTTCTTGACAGTCGTGTCCGCAAATCGGCCGCGATTTCTTGCATGTCTGTGTACAAGGTTCTTCACAGCCACCTCCTGCGTGGCAGGTCTTTAGGCAGACGTGGCTACCGCAGCTGAGAGGAAGCCCGCAGGTTTGGCCGCAAGAGACGGAATCGCGGTAGCAAGGTTGGTTTTTGATGATTTTTCGCCCGCAGACGCAGTGTTTTTGGACCAGGTAAGGACAGTTCGGGCATGCCTCATCATCGAGGTGGCAAAGATGGTCAGTGGAGTTGGGATGGCCGCACGGTTTGGATCGTTGGCAGGGGAAGCGGCAAGCTGGGGGTTTGGTGCCGCATGGGACGGGAGGCATTATCCTCGTTCGCCCGCAGTGACTATATTTTTCTGATTAGCTCGTGTACGGATGAGCATTTAGGGAATGGGGACAACATACCAAGCTAGTTCGTCGAAGCTTGCTTCCAAGCAGGTACCACAAGCTCCACGGTGACAGAGCGCCGAACAGTCATGCGATCCACATTTTAGCGGCTTCCCACAAACTCTCGTGCAAATATGCTCAGGTTCAAAATCCTCAGTTCTTCCTCTTACGTTAACCTTCTTCTTCGCTGCCATCCTTTCTTTCGCCTTCTGCTCACCAGCACAGCATCGTTCTCCGCATTCGTGCCTGAGACAGTTCAGTGTTGTATGGCATACCCTCCTGCACATCGGGTTCTCGCCCTGTTCACCTTGAAGGCATAAACTCTCCGATCCTGTTTTCCCACACCGGCAGAAAACATCGACTCGCTTCAGACACATGCCGCAGTTTCCGGTGTGACAGATCTGCTCGCATTCGTGTCCACAAGGTAGGGCCTTACCACAAACCTCGTCGCAATGCGGGACTGGGTCAGTGCACTTCTCTCGTTTTCTATCTTCTCCAAGCTCAGTCTTCCCACAGGGGCAAAACCGGACGACGTCTGGAGAAAACGGGCAATGCGGCACTTCTTCGTCCGTAGAGTGGCACCCTTTCTCACACCTATGCTCTCCACAGTCAAACAGTTTCCCGCAGACCCTCTCACACTTCCAGAACCCTTCCCAGCTCTTGTCCTCCCCACCCACGACGGCGTGGCTAGGTTTTCCTACAAGTTTGTCGCAACACTTGACACCCTTCTCTTCCTCCCCACAGTAGCATCGAAGAACCTCCACGACTTCGCAGGCCCCACAAACTCCACCATGGCACCCTCTCTCACAAAGGTGCTCCCCACAGGGCATCAAATCCCCACAAACTTGCCCACAACTCCACCCGTTCTCGTAATCCGTATCCAAACATCTCTTAACACTAACCTCCTTCCCGCAAAAACAGGGCTGCTGCGGGCCCATGGCACTACAGGGTGGGCATGGCCCTGCATGGCATTGCAGATCACACCCATGCGGACACGCACCAGTTTTCCCTGGAGGTGGCTCCCGCTGCTTCCCACATGTCTGCCCGCAGCTGTGCGGCGGTACGAACCGAGCTACCTCCGGCGACTCGGTTTTCTCACACCAGCAGGTATACCTTTCCGGTGCATCTGTGCTGGTAGTTTGACAACCGGGACAACGCCATGTCCTCTGTGGTACTATCTCGTCATTGGAGGATGAAGGGACATCTAAGGCCTGTTTTGCCCATTTTTTGATACAGTGGAGATGGAAGACCGCGTAGCAGGTACTACAGTCCCAGACTTTGGATCTACGGGTGACGGAGGAGTAGCAGATCATGCATTCGTAATCTCCGCTCGAGATTTCGGAGTGGATGCGCGTGGTGAGAGACTCAGCTTCGCGGACGGTAGTAGGATGCTTATGAGAGGCGTTCCCTCGTTGACGACGAGGTTTGGATGCTGATGGGGTCGTTGATTCGATTACTATCGTTGGTTGATTGGTAGAGGATTGGCCTGGCGTGAAGCTGCTGGCTTCCGGGTGGAGGTTGGAGACGGTGGCTGACGATTCTTCGTCATCCGCCTGAGGGTTGGTAGCCTCCGGACGGCTCAATTTACCACCGAATTGACGGCCACCGGTGATGAAAGAGCCGCCTTGACGGGCCCTTTGTCTGGCTGTCGTTCCGCCTCTTGTGGCAACCGCGGCATTTGCGGCTTCTCCTGCTTCGGCCGACGGTTGTGTAGCTTCAGGCCTTGGTTGGCGAGGCCCGCGCCCATGTCCGTGCCTTCCACCTCTTGTACTGGGGACATTGGTGGATGACGACGACGGACCGGCTGTATCTACAACCTCCCGTCCTTCTCCCGCCTGCTGAGCACCTTCGGATCTTGGTTGACGAGGTCCTCCATTTCCAGGTCTCCCCGCCCTCCGACCTCCTACGTTCAAATTCGACCCAAGTTGCCTATCCCGCCTGGGATCGCCGGTGCTTCTCGAGCTTCCCTGTGCATCGCCGGTGGGATGGCTATCGGAACCGTGACCGCCCAGTGACTCTGCCGAGGCCTGTGGGTCTTCTCGGGGTCTTCTGGGGGCTCTCCGTCTACGGTTTCGGTTTGGGTCCTGTGTGGTCGCCGCCGGCTGTTGCGACGGTGTATGTGATTGTGGTTGTGATTGTGATGGCGTAGAGTCCGCCATGTTTGCGAGGTCGAATGGGAGATTGTTTGTTAAGTTATAAGCTTGACGGTCCGGTTGTGGTAAAAGGTGCTGCTTAGTCAGTTGGTTGGCTGTAGGCGGTGAACAAAGACTGCCTCAACTCTCGATAGTTGTTACTGAACTGATTGACAGAAAGCCGGGAGGCGTTAAATTGGAAGATGAAAGCCCGATATATATAATTATGTCATCGTCCTCGCCACAGCATCAACGGGGCTAAGCTGACCAAAATGGGGCTTCGGATCGCATGGTTCTTCGACAGTTCAGAATGAATCATCGACTGATTCGACGATTCTGCGACGAAAAAGTTCGTAGTGCCCTGTTAACCCGAAAGCAGCAAGCCAGCCGAACGGGAGAAAATCTGATGCTTGGTTCCTGACTCTTAACCGGCAAGGATGTTCGGTATCGTCATCGCCCTCGGACGCGCTAACTGAATTAGGGCGTCTCATCGATTTTCTAGTCTCGGTCTGGTGTTGAATTCTAGTCTCGGGGGCTTTTTTTGGCCTGGTGATACCTCGAAAGGTTTATGTGGCTGTGTACATTTTCAAATCCGTTTGTACCGTCGTTCGAAATGACATCTACATTTCCTGAAAATACAGAGAGGGCGGCCCGTTTATTATTTATTTACATGTCGATCCTCCTTGAAAGGAAGGTCACGAGCAGTCCTATGTAGGGTAGCTAGTGCGATGAAGGCTCTATCAGGGCTTAACCTGCTGAACTCATATCCAGTGGACAAAAAAAAAAAAGCAAAGCCACAAGACAGCCAATGGAAAAACATAATCTTGTAGTAGTAATAACGGTTTAAGTGGTGGTAAAATATCAGAGGAATAGAAAATGCATAACTCCGTCCCATGCATTGATCAGATGTATATGTACGAATGAATCCCATGCAAAAGAGGCATGAAAAGAGTAGAGGGCTTGAGAGGGGTCCTAGAAGATTAGGAAAACGAGAAAGGAGAAGGAGTGAGGAGTGGGAGATAGGAGAAAGGAGAAGAAGAGGCTGGGCCCATGTGGCAGTCTCACTGGGCCTTCTTATGCCTCATGACTTCGTCGTTAATGAAATCTTGAATACGTTCGAAATAGCCCACTTCCATGACGGTGTCGTTGTGCGAGCCTTTAGGGAAATCCCTCCATACTTTAATCGGTGCTTTCGAAGCCGAGTGTAGCCGTTTCATGTGTAAAGGAGGCACTATTTCGTCCTGGAGTCCGCTGAGGAACAGGATGGGGACCTTGGTGATCTTTGGGATAATTTGTTCGGACGGCCAAACTTGGTGGCAGAGCCGGGTGACATATTTGGCGGGTGGGAAGACACTGTTTCAAATAGTTAGCACTGGAATATGGCGTCCTCTAGAATTCGCTTGATTGCGCTGACCTTGGAATAACCGCTCTCATACTGGTGAAGGTATTTTCGAGAATGAGCCCGGACAGATTGTCCTGATGCTTGGCAGTTGTCGCAATTCCGAGTGCCCCTCCCAAAGACTGCCCATAAATGACAATCTTTGTCCCTCTGGTCTCCTCATTGTTGAGGACCCAGTCCAACGCCGTTTCGGCGTCAACTTTCAAACCTTTCTCGTCCGGTTTTCCGGTACTCAACCCATACCTATCATAACAATTTATCAGCACATCAAATCCAAAGTACGCAGCTGGTTTACGAGGTAAATCCGCTCCGCTTTCATCTATAGAAATGTATAGGAACTTACCCTCGGTACCCTAGCATAAATACATTGCATCCCAGTTGCTCAGCGATGACCTTTCCGATCGGGATTCGGTGCCCAACGTTGCCCGCATTTCCATGGAACATCAGGACTGTAACGCCTTTCCTCTGGATCCCCTGCCCCCTCAAAAAGTACGACCTCAAGGTCTCGCCGTCAGGCGTCTTTAGGTCGACCGTGTCCCAATTGGCCATGTTGAACCTCGAAGGATCCCACAGATCAGTCCGTGCATCTGGTGGAAAGTGCCGCGGGTAGATTAGGTCGCTGATGTTGAGCACGTTCAAATGTTAGCTCGGTTTTTTCCCTTTCATGGAGTAAAAGTAAGCGATATGAATGGAAAGTTGCATACTTCTGCTTGAAGTAGAGTGCAGTAGACAATACTACAGCAACCCCTGTGCTCGCCGCGAGGGTGTATTTGAGGTACGAAAAAGCGGTCGTGTTCATCACGTCCGCCCAAAAATCTGACATAGTGCTTCCAATTGAGCGTCGGCTGTCGGTGGACGATGTAGACAGTCGCTTTTTATTCGATTTCGTGAATGAGCGCCTCGGAGGCTGTGGGGTCGGCGGGGGTGATGGGTTTGCCGGCCGTTGATTCTCGGCTGGCGGTCGGATAATCGTCTCGATCACTCGGTGGAATGGTTGAACCGCTGGCTGGACGGGAGGTATGTCCGAGTACCGCAGGTTTGCTTTCTGAATTACAGTGTCTAGCGAGACCGGGCGCCCTTGGCTGGAACCAAATGGGCTTATTGGACGCGTCGGACTGGTGAAGCGGGTGATGGGAACGGTGAGGGAATCTTCAATGGGAGATGCAATGGGAGAGTCGGAAAGCGGGCGGGACGAGACGATGTACAGCAGCTTGAGCTGTTGTTGGGGCGGAGGTGGCGTCGCCGATGGAGAGAGAGTCGAAGGGGACGGTTGGGAGGGCATTTGTGTTGGACCGACGTTGGTCGGCTGGCCAACAGGACAGCCAGACGTTCGGGACAAACAGCGAAGGAAGAGGCCACCAAACACGTCTGTTTGTCCGTTGTTTCGAAAGAACAACGGACAGGCAGAACAGTCGGGATGGCCGAAGGAAGTTCGAAAGATCTTGAGAAGCGAATTTGGGCGGTGGTGAAGGAAGGAGCGTTGAGGGAGACAAAATGAGGATGAAGAATAACGAACGAAGAAATTAGAGTATGAGTGTCGAGAAAAGAATTCTCTTCATTCAAGAAAGCACATTCTCTCAGCCCTTTGGAAGCGACTCGCCATGGCCCAAACACCCTGATTCCGATGTCATTGTAAGATGTGGTATGTATCCTCAGTAATATACACAGTCTGCTCAGGGCTTCACTGACATGACAGGGGCAAGAGGAAGCGGACCCTTGGGAACCGTCTGTTCTCGTCTTTTCTTTCACCGTTTCTTTATTATCAGGGTGGTTATTATCAGGGTTGCAAGGGTTATATCGCGATTCCCCCCTGCTATCTTCTCCACAACGGACAAGGGCCTTCCTGAACTGTAATGTTCTGCGAAATTGCGTCTCGTCTTCCCATACTAACAGACAATCTGGACCCCAACGACTCTGCCTTGGGAGCTCGGGCGCACTCTGCCCACCGACATTCGTACCGGATGATAATACATATAATATCTCGTGTGGCCGATTTCTGGGTTCTATCGGCAACACTCCTGTCAGCTAACCAGACAATTTCCTGTTACTTGTGTTGCGCCGAGCCACCAAAACATTCTGGTTGCGAGACTCCACGGTTACGAGACTGACGAGACTGCATGCTGTGCTGGTCTCGTTTGTGGTTGGAACACTTGTCTGGTTCAACGAGACCATGTTGTGCTAGTTCCTTCCAGACCAGCAGTCTCGACACTGCTCCTTCTGGTCGAGACACAAGAAATTGTCTGGTTACGAGACTGGTTACAAGACTGGTTGGCTACTTCCAACAGCACCAACGCAAACTCGTGTTGCATTTCTATTTCTGGTGTGGCAAAGTTAAGCACAGTCTTGCAGCAGTTATGGTGGTCCCAAACCTGTTTGTTGACAGGTTACGAGACTGAAGTCGGGCATAAGTAGCTCAACGTATAGCTATTGATGTTAGATATTATATACCACGGATTCTACCACTGGCGCGCGCCATATGGCACTGATTGTTAGACCGAGCTCGTTCCTATGTACACGCAATTAATTGCGAAACACCAAAGTGCTATATACATTATCCTTCCGGTCTGGGTACGAGGCAAGCAGACCTACGTTGTTAAAAGTTAACTCCAATTTGTATGAATACTGAATAAGCAACGTCCCCTGCTTGACTGTGTATATAAGTATGTACTTATGTGCATGTCCGGCCTCATCCTCGATCAGGGCATTCGATCTGTCGGAATCATCGAACTCCCACCTTGCTTGCATCATTAACCATCAAGATGTCTAGCCTCAGAAACCGTCAGCCAACTTCGCTCTGTGCCCTTAATCGGCTGTTGCTCCTCATCTTACTTGTCCCAACCAGTTCAAATAGAGCGGTGACCTCATCACCGCTTAAATTTACTTTCACAAACCTCAACATCACGTTTAACTCAAGCGGAGAGCACTCGGTCAAGCCGCCACCACCCTTCTTCGATCTCTACAGCCCCGCTGTAAACCTCACCGTTTTACGCACCGGGGACGATCCGGTTTCGAATACCGCACACTCATCAAATGAGACTAGCACAAAACCGACTACCGCCCTTAACCTTGAGAAAACATACCCACCCGGCCCCACCAAAGAAGTACAGGTGCGGGCCACAGTATATCCTGATTTCTTCTACAAGGAGCAGATGCGTATAGTTTGCAGCAGTGAACAGAAAGCATTGGAAAACATACTGGATCGCATCGACTCGTTAGACAGGAGGCGCGGGAAAGACCCGACTCGGGGTATACCCGAGCCGTACCGGCGTGATATTTTGGGGACAATTAGATGGTGGTATAGAATCTGGAAGAAAAGGATGAGAGCAGAAATGGAAAAATTTAAAGATCCGGAGCCCAGCATGCCTCCTCAACCGGGGTCCGGCATGGAGGGTATCGTCCGTGATACGATAGATCACTGTGAGAAGGATTGCTCCTGCAATCCGGATTCCGGATCGCTTATTAGCCATGTGATTGGCCTCCTGAGTAACCATCCACGTGGCAGTCGCACTGGAAGATGCATCTCAGAGGCGGATGCGATATGGTGTTCCCATATACATGGTAGTACCAAAAACTCCAATTGCACACCTCATAGACTGGCTCGGAACTGACCAAAGCGTACCTGACACATGATTAGGCTGCTACTGTTACGCAGAGCTTGGCCAACCCATCCGGGAGGACAGGCCGGACCTGTGGGGGCCCAATTTCAGACCAGGGCCCAATGACTATCAGGATGCGATAAATCGGATACCTGAGGCAATTAGAGGGCTACCTGAAAACGCTGATTGGCACTGGCGGACCTACTACCCTGGTCTGGAGCATACCTTCCGCCCGGGTAATCACCTCCCGGTTATCGACAACGCTCGCAATAGAATTAATGTGGCGCCCGAAGGTGAGCCACCGTATTATGTAGAAGGACCTGACCCGGAAGAGGAGCAATACGACGAAGGCGAAGGCCCCCACCCTTGGTGGGATACGCGCTTCCCCCCTCCCGTTTGGCGCGGGCACCCGGACGGGTATTTCAACCCGTTTGCTGGCGGATCCTTTGGTAATTATAAACGAGAACTTAAAGGAACGACTGAAAACGAAATCAATAGGCCTCAGGATCAAATCGAAAGTGGAAATGCAGATGGGAAGATGGAACTTAGCGCAGAGGGGTAGCTGAGCTACCCCTCTTGCTCTTACGATAAGTAGACATCGGAGTGCAAAAATAGGAGTATATGGATCCAGGCATATATGATTGCATCCTGGGAGAGAACGTGTGCGTGTGCGTGTAGTTTCATGGATCGAACCTGTAGATAAACCTATTTGTCTTCGCTTGGTGCGCAAGTCGGAATCTTCAAAGATGTAAAATCGTTGATATCATGTTCTTTTATCCATGTTCGCATATAGTATAGTTAACATCAAAATATTCCAGTTATGTTTTATAATGTATGCGTCATGCGGTTGCCAATTATTGCTACATACACTCGGTATGCGTGCGCAGGAGCAATCGATCGAGCTGCCGCTGAAATCTTGCGTTTTAACGACAAGAATTGACGAGGTGATAGCCTTGTAGTAGAACCTTTCAGGCACCAATATTATCTGTTGCTCAGCCAAAAATCCTAAACGGGATATCTATGCTTCTATAATTATTTCCCGTTAGAACGTGATATCCCATTTCCCCCATGTTTTATCACCTCGGCCGCTTTTAAAAAAAACAACGAAAGCAATAACGAACGGGCCAGTCCGCAGAAAGCCAGGCTGCAGGCTGACGAGTACCATAGTTTTGATTTATAGGTTGCGTAGGTTATAGCTTGTGTAGCTCACGAGTACTTAAGTGTGCCAATGGGGTTTACGTTGCGAGCCATGTGCGCGTGGTTCGTAGGCCGCGCCTGTATGGTTCACAGATGATGTAGCTCAGAGATTGGGCGGTTCGCGGGTGTATACGTGTGCCTGGCCTCGTCTGCAAGGGCGTAAATTATCGATATCGCTGTGTAGGTTGGTTTCGACTAAATTAATTCATACACAGCTTAACCACATCGAATTTTTCCCATAAGGATCGAAATAGAATGAGTCTTTTTATGATGATACGTTTGAAATATATTGATATTTTAGTAACACGTACATATGGACCTCTGGCTTGGTCTAGAAACACCTCTGGATATATACTGATATAAGATATGCCCTATGCTACATTATATATCTATGGCTAGGCGGAATATTAAGGTTTGGACCAAGTACGGCAAACAGCTCGACGTCCAGAATCGCAGATGCAACTAATTAATTTCTAACTGATTAATATGGCTCTAAATTTCCGTCCTCCTATTTATAGACGTTCGTAGATATCGTAGACCAATATTCGAGTGTACAAATAAGCTGGCTATAGGTGAGAGTGAAGTACAAAATGCGTGTTACCGATCTAATGGTGCCCGTGGCGGAAGTTGTGCGGATTGGGACTGGACTCGACACCGATGCGCTCGAGCGCTCGAGCGCAGGAGCGTGGGCCCGGGCCCGGCTTCCACATGATATCAACTTTAACACTGGGCTCGGGGCTATAGCGAGCTAGCCTGGCTATGGGGGTGATAGCTAGCACAGCAGAGATCCGACTGTAATACACACGCAACGGTATGTTTCGAGGCTAACAGTTAACTTAATCCGGGTGTATACCTAGGTATTTATAAATTTAGTGCGGCCTCAGTAGTCTAACATACAACATCACTAGCGCGCGGCAAAACCTTGTCTCGTGAACCAGCCAGCCTACCTGTACTGAAACCATTAGTATACGTTGGGTGGTTGTCTCGTACGTACGTACCCGGAACTAAATTACATTGGTAGTATAAGCAGCGAGTACTGAGATGCCTAGATTCGAAGTCTACCTTCTGATTGATAGATATTTGGATTGCCCTCTTTGCCTCTGGGTCTGGATATGAGGCAACCCTCCTCCCATTCTCAGAATCATTCTAGATCCGTGGCTCCGAAATATATACCCGAAGTTAGGATTATAATTGTATAGCCTCTCTTTCAGCACGTCCTAGACCTTCACCCTGATACCGATTCAAAATGCTATCAGTTCCCGCCTTGGTCTCTTTTGTCAAAACTCTTCAGTATAGCCGCTCCGTAGCTATAATTGCGGCTATTCTGCTTCATACTCCGGGCACCACCCTCGCATCTCCTCTATCGGTGTCATTAGCAAGCTGTATCACGGGTACAAACATCACAGGATGTTCGACGTTCACTTCTTCACCGGCCACAGCCATCGCAACTACGTATACGGGGACTTTCACAGAGAGTAGTTTCCATAACGCAACCGCCTCCCTGCTCATGACCACCGTGAGCAAGGCCGCCGTTACCACTGTCTCCAGTGCGTTGACATCTCCTCCTAGCGCTCTGAATACCGCAATCCTCGATGAACGAGTAGATATAAGCCCTAGTTTCTTCTACGCCTCGCCTCTCAAAATACGATGTGGATCGCCTAATGATGTCGAGGATATCGTCAAGAAGTATGTCGAAGGAGATCGTACGCCGCCACCCGAGGGTATAGTCCCACGGGAAGAATGGGAGAAACACCTGAGTTCCTGGCAGATCTTGGTGTATGGCTCTCCGCCGGATCCGGATGTTAAACCCCCCTCCAAGGAGCAGCTCGAGGCCTGGTTTAAGGATAGGGTAGGCCGTAACCACAAACGCTGTCGGGATTATTGTCTTTGTGGTCAAGAGACTGGTAAGATCATTGCTGGGACGCGCCAGGGGCCCGAGAAAAACGAGAGGTGTGGTCCAAAAGCAGCAGCTTTCTGCTCCAGTCTATATCGTAAGAACGTTCCCTGCTCCACCATCCGAATTTCGTTGAGTACGTCTCTTTTTTGCGTTTCACAAACATAAAATGAAGGTTATGAATCTCTGCATATAAAACGTTGGCTAACATGAAAATCCCGTTAACGTTCTAATATCGGGAGGCACATATAGGCTGCTTTTGCATGACCGACCTAGGGCAACCAACGTTACCATTAACCGAGGAAACTCTCCTTTATAGACTTCAGGATTTTCAAAATGCCATTAACCGGATTCCTGACGATATTCGACGATTTGGCGCGAATGAACACTGGCAGTGGAACGTTGACCCCGTAATCGCAAGTCACCAGGGGCAAAGGCTGAGATATAACCCTGGTGCAGTCGTTGAGGAAGCTCCGCCGCCCGAATTGGACGCGGAACAAGAGGATTTTCTATACGGGCCCCTGGATGCCTCGGAGTATTTTGATTTCGATAAGTATTATGGGGGTCCACCGGGATCTGGAGGGATGGGGGGTTCATTTTTCGGTAAATCAAGTATATTTAAAAAGCGAGACTCGACCCCATCGTCCGATGATGTGGTCCGAGATGTGGCTGGTAATGAGGATGATGCGAACGGTGTTCGTGATGACTTGGAGGATATCCGGGAGCCGGTGAACGAGCCAGAGAGGGCATAGCCACTTGGTTGGCTGGCGCTTGATTTACGTTGGCCGTGGGCACGTGGGTCCATGGAAGTTGACCCCAACTTGAAGACTCCTATAAACAGCCCCTAAGGCTGATATAGATGTATCCGGTCTGAACTGGGGGCTGCATTACGTACAGAGTGCAATTTGTGTTATTATTACCTGATTTTCTGTATGTTCTGTTACTGTCTTACGAAGTTCGTCATTTTTCTTTTCCCTGTGCCGTAATCCATGTAGATACATGCCACGGTGGTGGAAACTCTTAATTAGAAACAAGCGCTGCATCAATGCGTATCATCTATCGACGTTGGTCTCTATGCGCGGCCAGGCTAGGCCAGGCCTAGATCTCTGGTTTCTCTTTCTATTAAGATGTCGCATTTTACAGATGACAGACCAGATATGATGTTGTCAGTTTCGGCATGCATGATGTTGTACGTATCTGTCTCGTTAGCCGACTGTGTGGTTGCTGTGTTGTATTTTGCAGACAACCCGCGTTGCGTGTTATACAAAAGCCCCCGGTTACCATGGTATTCCCCAGCCCATTCCCCCGGGAAGCTTCCCCGGAGCCAGCACACGCGTTCAAACCTCACCCAACACCAGCTCCCCAGCTCGCTCTCTCCTCCACGCAATCCCACCTTCGATCACCATCACCACCCCATCATCACCACCATCACCCACCGCCCAAACGCCTTCGACCAAGATTATTGACGCAGTCCGAGCATCCACGATGGTCTCCAGAACCGGTAATCTCACCGAAGGTCCGTCTTGCTGCCATCGTCCAGCTATGGTTGTTAACTAACCAGCACCGTCCACAGATGGCATCCACGTCGACATGGAGCACCTCAAGAAAGGAGAAGTCAAGTACGCTATCATTCCCAATCTCTATGTTGCCTTCATAGCTAACGGACATCCATCTCTGCACAGCCTAGGAACCTCAATGTATGCGCAACTACCTCTCCAGCACCGCATAAATGCACCAACCTGATCAAGCAAAGCAAGCTAACGGAAGGACACCCTTGACCTTAGTATGGCCATCGAATTCGACGGCGGCGTTATACTAGGCGCCGACAGCAGGACCACAACAGGAGCATATATTGCCAACCGTGTCACTGATAAATTGACACAGATTACTGACTCGGTGTGGTGCTGTCGGTAGGTAGCATAACGCATAAACATCTTTTATTAGACGGAGAAAGGCTTCGTTGTGCTAAAATTTGGTTTGAAATAACCCCCCAACAGTTCCGGCTCCGCTGCAGACACACAGGCAGTTGCAGACATCGTCCGATACCACCTTAACCTTTACGAGTAACTCTCTCTCTCACTTATTTCTTCGCCGCCAACATCTCCTGTCTCACCAACTAACCCAATGAAACCCCAACAGGATCCAAAACGGCCACCCACCATCCGTCAAAACCGCCGCCTCAATCTTCCAAGAAATCTGCTACACAAACAAAGACGCTCTAACCGCCGGCATCATCGTCGCAGGTGTCGACCGCCACCATGGCGGCCAGGTCTGGAACATCCCCCTCGGTGGATCCCTCCACAAGTCGAAATACACGATTGCGGGTAGCGGTAGTAGCTACATCTATGGTTTCTGCGACAGTTACTGGAAGGATAACATGACAAAGGGGGAAGGTATGAAGTTTGTGAAGGAGGCGCTGAGGGAAGCTATCAAGTGGGACGGAAGCTCCGGTGGTGTTATCAGGATGTGCATTCTTAGGAAGGGCGAGAAGCCTGAGAGGCATTTGTTTTTGCCGGATGAGGATTACGCTAGCCCTGTTAAGTCGGTGTGAGGGCGACATATCCAAGACTACATATATATTCCTGGTCTTTGGTAGACATCAGAGTTGGTAGTTGAGCGTTGGGATATACTTTTAAAAGAAGATATCGGATATACTAGACCGTGGGTATCATGAAAATTTGGGACATTCGTAATGATAAGGCCCCCATTTATATGCGGGGGATGCAGTAATAATATACAATGTAAAGGGTACTCGCTAAATGCGGCAGATAGATAAAAATACAAGGGGGGCATATGATGCATAGAGAGGGAATGTAGTTTTCCCAACCAGCTCTCTTCATGGGCGTGGGGCATCCATCTTGATATCTAGTATGAAGTGTGTAGCAACCTCCCCATGGAGCCTTATCCCAATACGGGCTTACTCGATCCTTGGTGGTGGGCTTCTCCCTTCCCTACCTCTCCTGTCACCAGGGCTTAGACTCCTCTCCGCTGTCCTCCTTAAGCCCCTCACAATCTTCAACATCTCCTCCCGAGCACCTCTGGCATCCCATCTCTTCCCTTTCAGGCTCATATTCACACCCTTTCCCTCTGGAGTACCCAACAATCTCTTCACCAATAGATATCGCATGTTCATACAAACGTGCACTCCACAATCGTAAGAATTCCCCTGCTGAGGAGTATCCTCATCCAACTCGTGGTATGTGAGTGGGTATCCTATCCATTCCTCGACTTTAGCGGCTACATCCCTCGCATGCCGTCTATTCGACCCGCCCAAGGAGTCATAATGAAAGGCCAATCGGTCCTTCACGCTGACAACGAGTAATGACCAGTGACTTCCGCCCTCCGGTAAGTTTGGATCTCGGTTGTCATTTATGGGAAGGAAGATGTGGGTTGCCAGGTTGATGGGTGGTAGAGCGGAGAGGATGTTTATAATTGAAGGTTCGACGCGTAGGAGGAAGACCATCGAGGGACGGAGAAGGAGGATGCCATTGCAGTCGGTTTGGGAGAGGACTTCGTGTTCGAGGTATTCTTCCCAGAATGCGATGTTGTTGTCCGTTAACCAGTCGTTTTCGAGGCAGTTTATGTCTTCTTGCCATACTGTTTGCGTTTTCCCGGGTTAGTAAAATTTGATCCGTGGTACGTGGGAGCCACGTTTCGAAGGGGGGCTGGGGTTCAGAATGGCTTACAGCAGATATCGTGATCTGTTGGTAAGAAATTAGCATCCCTTCTTTAAATACAACGTCCTCAGAGACAGAAAATAGAGGGACGAGAGGGAACCTACAACTTAGAAAGGGCATGTCGGCTTTTAATCTGTCACCACTCCGTCCGACCCGGTCACGGATCGAATCTAGAGCTCCAGACAGGCGGTTCCGACTCCGAGTACGAACGTGCATAGCAACGTCCGCGAATGCACTGGGAGAGATGTAAGGAAGGAGGTCGTAGAGGTAAGAGATGGAGTCGGAAAGGTAATTGAGATTCTGGAACTCCTCTTCGTAGGAGTGGTCGTATGCAAGGTCGTAGTCGTAAAAGGATGTTTCCTCGACGGGTTCGAGGTCTCCGAAGGCGAGAGGGTCTACGGGATATTGGTGGATGGTCGCCAGCTTGGATGGTTTTTTGGAGGAAATTTTGGAGTATTTGAGGGGAAATTGGTGGAGAAGAAGGAGAGGGGAGGAGGGGGAGTAGGATGACGATGAGATGAAGTAGTGGGAGGGGGTAGACGGTCAGGCGAGGAAGTGGAAGTGGAAGTGGGAGAGGAGGAGGGCAAGGAAGACTGCGCCGGGTAAAGCTGGGAGGCTTGTCGACGTCGGGCGGGTGACTGCAGAAAGTGTTGTGATGACGACGAGACCGGGTTTTGGTTACGAAGCCGGGCTACGGATGACCGCTCACGAACAGCAATTTACGGGGCACGAGACGAGTGTATACTTTAAGTAAGTACTTAGATAAGTAGTAAGTAGTAAGGAGTAAGTATCGTAGGGAGGCAGGCAAGTAAGTATGTAAGAGGACACGAAGAGATGACGATGACGGTGGGCCGCTGCAATGCAGGTAATAAATAACAATGTCCTTCGACAGCTCCTTTAAATTCGATCCGGCAAGCAGGTTCTCAGCTGCTCTCAGTCGGAACTGCTCACTTGGTGCGCGGTTCGTGCGGGTTATATCCTCCACCGCGAAATAGCTTAGGCATCCCCGCAAGGACGCAGCCAGACGGATGTCGGTACATGTAGGCATAGGTCTCTGCATGTATGCATATGTCGACAGTCGGCACAGTCCTAACCAACCCAGATCCTGAACTGGGCAGAACTGGGCCGTTTTTGGGCCGTGATCCTTGCCGGGCTTCTCCTGCATGCCAGAAGGGGGCTGTACGGCGCTGGATACCCAAATCCTCAGTCAGAGCAGCTTACTCAGTCAACCTGTCGTTGACCTGATCCGAAGACACGGACATGCATCCATCCTTACATGCGTCACAAGGCTGGCAATTGGGCGTCTGTGAAGGGACTCGCTTGCAGCTCAAGCAAGGGAAATCCGCTTCGAGGTATGTTTGCTTCCCCAAACCGGTCTCGAATGTAGGTACCCAAGGCGGTGAGAACATGTAGGTGCCATGCATTGTACGGTGACTGTGACTGTGACGGGAGCGGTCATTCGCCATCCAAGGCAAGAAGCGGGCAAACGAAGCCGAGAATAGCAGCTGCAGCGTCCCCATCCGGTTTCGAAGATGCTACCGTTGCTTGTATCCTTCGATGGATTGGTTTCTTCGGGGGCCGTCCTAAATAAAATGAAGATGAGATCATGACCAATAAACTCCTTTCCCCTTGCCTTTCGCCCGCATTCCAGTTCCGATCAGACAAATAAAAGGAAAAATGGTAAAAGAAGAAGAGAAAGGAAGGATGAAATGGTTTTAAAATGTACAGTAAAATGAAAGGGGCCTAGCAATCAAGCAAAAAGGGAAAGAAAACGAGGAGGGAGAAAGGACATCAGATGAACCCCAGCAACTGCTTAAGCTTCAGATACGTCGCCCAACAGAGGAGTCCGAACCCGACGCTGAACACTCCCATCCCCAACAGCACCCGGTTCTGTATCGAGAAAGCCTCTATGGACGTAGTATCAGCATCAGTTAACGGGCATTTGCATTGGAAACCGTGAATTGGGGAACTAGATAGGACTTTGTATACGCACCGGCACTCAGGCTCCTTGCCTCTCGCTGCTTCTCCGCTAGGGTCTTGATGTCTGCGATTCTGGGCTCATCCCGGTCGCTGTGCTCCGAACAGCCGCTGCCCCGCCGACTGCTCTGTCCCGAATCGCTATCGCGATGCTCGAGCGTGCTGGTCGTCGCCAAACACGGTTCCGTAAACGACCTCACATCGTCTTCCTTGGGTGACCGGGGTATCCTCCAGTAGAGCGAAAAGTATAAGAGTCGCCGTCGGTTCGTCAGGACGCCGTGCTGTCGGTCTTCTTCGAGCCTACGTTTCCGGTCGACGATGGCGAGTGAGAGTATGAAGGACAGGAACAGGATCGGAGCCAGGATTGTCTGCACAGTGCACATGGCCACAATCAGTATGCTCTCAACGAATCACCATTTAAAATTTTCGGTAGAAAATACACACCCTCGTGAGGAAATTGTCACTTGCGATGCCAGACCTTTCCGAATCGTCCGTCGTCTGGATCTTTGCTGGGGCGGACTTCGACCGTAATAGCACCGATGCAGGCGAGGACCGGCCTGAGGACACTGTGCTCGTTGATGTCATCGTGGTCGCGTGTTGGCCGAGAGCCCCACCACGGGGTGATAGTGACGGCTCCAGATAGCGATAGTGATAGCGATAGTGATAGCGATAAGATGGAGAATACGATCGAGATGATTCAGATGACAAGTTAGGGACGAGAAAGGATAATTGGAGATTGCTTGAAATCGACCGCTCCCGTTCGAATGGGGTGGTTGGAAGGGAAGTTGAGCAAAGTGGTTCGTTAGAGTGATCGGGGAGTTAATAAGTTTGGGAGACTGTTAAGATTTGGAAATGCAATCTGAACTTGTAATTAGAACCAACTTCCTACGACCGCTCTTAAACCACGTTTTGGCTGGAGTAACTGCTTATGGAGCATGGTAAGCTCATGGCCTCATCACCGTCGCTTTTATCTCCTCCATCTTTCGAATCGATTAACTAATCGACACTAGTGTACGCGTATCCGGCCGGGTACAGCAGGGACAAAAGATGCTATGCTCCGTTTCATAGCAAAACTCCCTCATGAAACAGGACGTCTACGGACGGGCCGTGGACTTACGAAAGCCAGTTTAATTAAGCACGCAGATCGGAACCGCGGCCTCCCGCTGTGCCTCGACGATGACATCTGACATGACATACCTGGCCTGGGCCGACATGGTTCTTCGGTAGCTGGGAAGTTTGTGGTGCTGGTGCTATTTCTGGGGAACAAGCCCCAGTACTTGGCGAGGAAGCTTGGACCGTCCGTGCCAGGGATGCTAAACCCGGCCGCTTTTCTCGATTGACTAAGCGTCAATGATCGGATTCGAATACTCTGTGCCAGTATCGTCGTGGCATCGGGTGAGGATGGAAGACGGGAATAGCTGATACTCTCGCTGGGCACCTGTGCGGATTTTAACCCCCATTGATTTCGTCCTCTCTCGCCCTCAAGCTTCCCTCCGGTCCGAATCTGCAGGGTCTGGTATTACGGCCTGTGTAGCCGGCCTTGCATGGTCTGGCTCGAAAGCAATCAACCAGGGATTTGAACTTGGGGTTGGAGATAGGAAGAAAAAGCATCCGGACTTCAATTCTAGAAGGAATAAGTGGCTTCCATGTGGATACCGTACTCTGCTTAGTCGATATCCGACACCTCAGGGCTTGCGTACATCCGATGCTTATACCCGTTAGATGTATCCACGACGAATGAAGCTAGCGTCGCAACAAGGGAGCTGTTGCTTGAATCGCCACCCATGCATGGTCTGCGAGATTTTGGATTTCGAGGCTGAAGCATTTCGAGCCCTCCATTCATTGCCGGCCCTCGTGCCACCCTCTCCTTACCCTTAAAGAAATACCTTTTTGCAGGCGTATACGTTTCTCCGAAGGCCTGATCCTACGATACCACCAAATCAACTCCTGCGATCGGTTGTAGCGTCCAATACCCACGATGTGGAAGCGGTTCGTCAAGAGTTCTCGTGACCGAGCTGCTTCGAAGGACTATGAGAACCCGCCCCCGGGCCCGGATGGCCGCTTCACTTCGTTCGGGGCTCCCATTGCATACCAAGATAGTCCACCGTCCGGCCCCGCTACTAGTAGCAGTGCCTGGAGCGCCGCCGTCGACTACGATAGATCGCCGCCAGAGATATCCTCGGTCAGTACCTCTATGAGCGCCGCAGTTGTTGAGTATGATAGAGTGCGCCCTGATATCGACCCATCTACATCCCAATTATACAGCTCCAAGCCACCGGGACAGTCTTATGGCGTAGCTAGCCGTGTGCCAGCTGTACAATACCGCAGCTCCGATCCGCCGGGGACCAAATACCCAAACACTGTGGAATACAAGTCGGCAGGACCCAGTGCTAACGGATATTCGGGGGGGTATTTCCTTGGACCGTATAGCGGGGCGCAAAGCAACAAGACTGCGCAAAGCACATACTCCCCTGCTGAGTATAACTCTAAGCCGCCACCGGAAGCTCAAAAAACGAGTCGGGAACCCGCAGCAACCTATTCACCAGTTCAATATGACTCCGGCCTGTCACCAAAGTCGCCAGCGGGGGTAGATTATGGCAGACAACCTCCTGGACCTCAATCACCTTACGATCACGAATTGCAGCCCCCAGCCCCTAAAACCCCAGGGATGGTTAGCTACGGCCAGACGCCAGCCTATAGTGCCCAAGGATATGCTTCGATCGATGCGCAGGTCCAACCTTCTCCTCCACCTCAACCCCCAAGACCAGTTGAACAATACGCAAGCTATGGGGTCCCCGGGGAGAACGCTGCAAATCAAAGGCCAGTGAACCACAAAGAATAGAAAACAAGCCTATCCCAGGATAACTAACACCGACTATAGGCCTCCATACAACTACCAGGAACATAACTATATATCTTCTCCATCTAGCCCGAGTACTCCTAAATATGCTCATAGCAACGAGGCCCAAAAAACCCAGAATCGGTTCGAAAATGCCTATTCAGAATCAGGAAAATCCAGTACATCATCCCTCTACAGCCCACCTCACTCCACAACCAACTCCACGGCTCCGACATCTTTATATTCTCCGGATCGTTCCAACTTCGGAAGCCCTCCCCTCCCTCCCCGAAACCAACCAGTAGCACCGTCTGTTTTCTCAGACTCCACAACGCCGGCGGCATCATCCAGCGACGATGACCCGAATGTATCCAAATTCACCGTCCGGGTATTCTGCCAACGGAAACGTGACCGAGGAGAGAGCCACGAGGAGTCACCGCGAGATATTCGAGAGTTCAGACTGGCGAATTTGGCACTGATCAAGCTTTCTGCGGGAGGGGAGAGATATGTACTACTTGATGCGGTGTTCGGGGAGCTGGACCAGGCAATTGCACCGTTGTTAGAGAAACATTGGTACCGTGCGTCTCTCCCCATCAAATTTCCCTCTGTCCCAGCTCTTTTGGTCATTGGGCTTAGTGTATTGGATTACTTGACTGACATCCGTAATCCGGGCATATAGTGACAACAAGCACAACAGTAGAAGACCACTTTGTTCCCGGCGGAAAGAATGTTGTGGCGATCGGAAAGATTATGGTAGCGTACAAAGGGACACAGTCGACTCTTTATGCAGACTTCAAGAAAGATGATGATTGTAAGTCCTAATTTACCTCAGCGCCGAGACTACCCATTGATCAACATGTGGGCTGACGGTATGATTTTCTATAGACGCGAGGTTCAAGATGGAAATCGAGTACGCAATGAACACTATTCGCAACAACGCCCCTAGTAAGAACGAGAAAGAGGTGCAGTATAGATATTAAGCAAACTCCTTGTTGGAAGATTGGCACTATGGCGCCGCTTCACATTTGTAAAATATTTTGGTTATTCCTACATTTTGGTACTGGGCGATGGCTGGCGTTTAGGGCGTTCCTTCGAATGGGATATTACCAGTCTGGGTGTAGGTTTGCGAACGTACATAAGGGCCGGCTTGAGCGTAGTGCTATGAGTAATATGTATTTTACGATCTCCTATTCCTTTAGACGAGTGTTGAGAGTGAGAAGCTTCACTAGGGAATTCCCAGGGGGTTTACAAGGTTATCGCCGACAGCGAAGATTGCCTGTCCAGCTATCACTGTTCCTATATAGGCCATTCTTTCACGGCCCACGAAACACCTTCGCGGTATGAGGGGCATTGATAGTAATTACTTATATAATATACCCGGAGTTCAGCGAGATTTATTGATAATCGCGAAGGTGTGGTACCAGGGTGGTTATGGGTCGGATCAGTGTGATTATTCATACACTTCAGCCTCCCGTGAAGGGCAATGGATAAGCCACCGCACAGTTAATGAAGAAATTTCCGACAAAATTATAGTAAAAATCAATTTATTTGTTCTCCAGCTTAAAGCTAGGGTAAGGGTCCGAATTCGCGAAGGGGATTGCACCGGGAACGTGCCACACTCATAGAAACGACGGGTAATGTAACTGGCGGATAGGCTTGATTATTTTTAGCCCGCCAGTTGCAGCCTGTACAGGCGCGAAGCTGCGAAGGGAGTAATGTTTACTCACTTCTACAAAATTTTATAGCTTGAGATATCGAGAAAAGGTCAGCGGCTGGTTTACGCGGCAATATCGAGAGCCTCTAACGAAGGAGTATAAATGAAGGAGGGTTTCCCGCTTGAAGATTATAATATTAACTATCATCACTAAACAAAACATCATTCATATTGTATTATCCACACCAATTCTTTCCTGCAGGCTTGATACCCCAAATAGGCACATAACCCAACATATAAAGTCGCCGCAATGAAGCTTTTTACCGTTAATATTTTCTATCTGCTTAATGCCCTCCCTCTACTCCTAGCACCGGGAATCTTGGGTTTCCCAACCGCTGAACCCCAACCTGCCGCTGCCGACCTCCAAAATCCTGCGGAGCTAGAGCTACACTCAAGATCCGCCCCCAAGACGATTTAACATCACGAAACACCGCCATCCAAGTCAGAGACACCCTAGAGAAAAGAGAATGGTTTGATTGCAACGGCTCGACGCTCTGCTGGAGAGTAAACCCGGATCCCTGTGTAAAAGCCGCCTTCAGATTCCAGGATAAGAAACTGTACGTCGATCACGTCAGGTTCTGGGAGCCAAATCCGTCGGCAGGGCATTGCCTTGCTATGTGGAAGTGTGAGGATAAGAGGGATTATGATTATGGAATGATGGGGGTTACCATTAGGAAAGCGTAAGTTTGATTTCACCTTCCTTAGGAAATATCGGGATAGATCGGGACCGAGATGGGTTTTATACTGACGCATATGCTGTTGGGGTTTAGTCTTCAGCATATTTACACCGGCGGCGGTTGCACCAGGTGTGGTTCGAATTGGATCTTTAGATCTTGTAGAGCCACCTTTAACTATTGCGATAACAATTGTGCAGGGCGATAGGCTCGTAATCTTTGACGGAAGCTGGTGGTCAAAACCTAGCCTTGTGTTGGTCAAAACCCAGGACTAGCTAGGGGTTGAGGCTCGATCAGAAAGCTAACGGGGCCCGCGGGGGAGAATCAGACGGATATCGATATGTTTACTGGGTTATATATAATGGTCATGGAGAGATATTAGTAGAGTTGCATTGTATTCTATCACTGCCAAGAACTCTATGGATATACGGTAGTTTAGGGTCTCTTGAATTCATCTTTCAATTTATATAGAAGCTCATAAATTCAAAGAATTGGAATAAATCGTTAGGATCAAGATCTAGACGCCAGGATGCAATGAACAAGTCCCGAAGCCGGCACGTTGTTGTATTTTGGACGTGGTATCCGAAAAGTGCGTTGTCCTCGAGGTTCATTGCATGGGTGAATCTCACCTCCAGGCCATCGATATTACCTTCAAGGACCACATTGACCGTTATTAGACCTGACCAGCTACCAGGGTAATTTTGCTGTTGCATGTTTGCAACTAGAGACCCCACTGAAGCCCCTTATACATCTCCGTCCCCTTATATACCTTCAATCAAAATGCAAACCTCACGCCCGCAAACCACTGCCTCAAACCGCTCTGCTGCCAGAGGAGCAGCACAAGGACATGGAGGTCGACCTCCCAGCCGTCCTCGGACCGCTGGCTCGATATCAGGTGGCCCATCTTCCTCACACCAAGTCATCTGTGCTCTTACGGAATCCCGTGGTGTCGTAGCTCAAGTCGGTCTTGCATTTGTCAACATCTCGACCGCTGAATGCATTCTCTGCGAGATTTGTGATTCCCAAACTTACGTTCGAACGCTACATAAACTGGCTGTTTTTGATCCTCTAGAGGTGGGTACCCTACACTTCATGTGCCTCCCATCTGCCCAAGGGGTAATTGAGGCAGGATTACCCACAAGATGGTGTTGAGTATATGGGGTTGATAGAACATACAGCTGAAGCTTCATGTCCATTGGGTGTCTAACTTTCTTCTGTCCTTTCCAGATTTTAATCCCGGAAACTATCCTACCTCCACGAACCTCCAAGTTACCCAGCATAATTGAAGAGAATCTACCCGGTGCCAAACTTACTACCCTTCCACGCAAATATTATAACGAAAAGAGTGGATTAGACTACATCACTCGGTTATCATTCAAATCTGAAGCAGAAGCAGTGCAAGTTGCCATATCTGGTAAATTCTATGCTATTTCGGCGGCAGCAGCGGTGATTAAACATATCGAGCTGCAGTACAACATTGGATTCGTGGGGCATAGCTTGAGGGTTAGGTACCAGAGCAGTGAGGGTCAGTTTTGGCGCTCTATCCTGCTTAATGGGCGACTTAATTCCATATTGTATTTTTCAAACTGTGTTGGAGCATACGCTAATTATTACCCATTTTTTCACAACCAGGCACTCTGGTAATCGACTTTAGCACTGTTCAGAACTTAGAGTTGATCCAGAACCTACGAAACCCGAAGAGTGGGGATTGCTTATTCGGATTGTTGAATAATACTGTTACGCCTATGGGTGCGCGGTTGTTGAGATCCAGTATTTTACAACCATTGACGGACACTAGTATCCTCGAAGATAGACTCGATGCGGTCGAGGAGTTGGCTACTAGTGAAGAGATGTTTTTCGATGCTAAAAAGGGTACGAACCTATAGCCAGTGCTACTTAAATCGGCTGTTTTAATTCGTTAAAGGTACAAGACTGACAGAAGGAGTAGCTCTGCAGGCATTTGGTGACATGGATCGTCTACTTACATCGGTATACTTTAGACTTTACCTCAAATGGCGTTTCGGTTTGAGCTCTTATAATTATGCCACTTGCTAACTATATAGAATTCCAGCTTATCACAGTGCCGGCCAACTCCTCACTCAAGTTTTCCGAGAAGTCAATCAACGATGTTATACTCCTCAAGAAGGAGCTGGGAAGCATTATTCCGATTCATGAGGCTTTGGTGGGATGCAATAGCAAGCTACTATTGGCGGTGAGGAGTGTAAGTTATATCATTCAATTATCCGACACTAAAGTATATAAATTGACTCTATTTCACATTTCAATTATAGTTGTGTAACTTCGAGAAAGTCCAGGTGGTGCAGGACCTTATCGACGACGCGATCTCGCCTGATGCCGTGTGGGCAAGTACGCCGGTTGATCTGCGACACCAGAGGTATGGTTGAATACCTTGGTTGCGTTAAAACTGTGTTAAACTAACGTCGATAGATGTTATGCGGTCAAAGTATATTCACAGCCCGCCTATTAGATAGTTACGAGGGATCGTAGGCTGACAGACATACAGAGCGGCGTCAATGGCCTCCTCGACGTTGCCCGTCAAACTTATAAAGAGGCTACGGAGGACCTGCATGTTTTATTTCAAGAGATCGCCCGTAAGGCCTCCGCCACCGCCCGCAGCATAATGGAACTCATTCCTCTATAGGCGAGCACAACCTCCCATCCCTTGAAATCAAATACGATGCTCAAAGGGGGTATTACCTACGCATTCCAACGGCGGATATTGAGGATGCACCATTACCACCCATTTTTGTCAACATCATGAAGAAGAAAAAGTTCGTAGAGTGTACGACGCTGGATATGATGAAGCGGAATTCGAGGGTATACTCTTAGTCCCATTAAACGGATAGTCTTTGGTTCCAGCCGCTAACCATGGGCTTGTTGGGTGGCTAGATCGGTGATGCGATGACTGAAGTTCTGTTGATGAGTACGTGAGGTGTCACTTCCTACCTGGTATATACACCAATCTGGATATTAATGGGCACTTTAGGTGATCGAACAATCCAGGACCTCATCGACGCCATTCGGGGTGAAATGTCGGCATTGTATAAAGTATGCGAGGGAATTGCAATGCTCGACATGATAAGCTCTTTCGCCACTCTCGTAACATTATACGAATATAGTCTGTACCGCCCATCAAAATAAAGGTTTGCTAACACTTACGGTGCGAGGGGCGTAACTAACTTCCTTGCTAGCCCGTCCGGAGTTCAAGGGTACCTTGGCGATAAAGGACGGTCGACATCCAATCCGTGAGAAAATCCACAAGGAAAAACTGATTCCAAACGACGTTTACGCCAGTCAACAAACCAGATTTCAGGTCATTACCGGGTGTAATATGAGTGGGAAGAGCACTTACATCCGACAGATCGCGCTTATGACAATCATGGCGCAGATTGGTTCCTAGTATGTACAAATTCTACGTTTTCCCATCCGTTGGTGCGGTCAATCGGATGTTCTGACCGGATGCATTATCTGTGCTAGCATACCGGCATCTTACGCCTCTTTCCAAATAACTACTCACCTATTCGCTCGTGTTTCGATGGATGACGGAATTGAAGCCAATGTCTCAACTTTTGCAGCTGAGATGCGAGAGACAGCTTTTATTCTTAAGAATGCGACAGAGGGAAGTATGATAATTATGGATGAACTTGGAAGGGGGACTTGTACGAGAGATGGATTGGCTATTGCAATTTCCATCTGTGAGGCTTTAATTGAAAAGAAGGTATGTGTGACACCCTTGGGTGGAAAGTTACTTTGACGTATTAAAACTGATAACGGAATCTAAATAGGCATTGGTGTGGTTTGCTACTCATTTTCGAGAACTTGGAGTTGTTCTTTCTAGGAGAGTAGGGGTTATATCGTTACACATGCAAGTTGAAGTGAGTTATATCCGTGCTTCGCATTGCTCAGACCTCTATATTTACTGCTGTTAAAGATGAGACCGGACCAAAACATCACCTCGATGCTCTATAAAATCGCCGATGGCCCAGCAACAGAAAAACACTACGGCATAAACCTAGCCCGAATAATCGGCCTCCCATCAACGATAATAAACAGAGCCTCAGAAGTTTCGAATACAATTGCGCAGAACGCGGAGCTGAAAAGGACGACATCGAAGGGATACAGAAAGTCGGAACGGGAAAGACTCGTTTCTCAGCTCGTGGAGCATTTACAGCAGGCACGTGGGAGTATGATGACGAATCCAGCTTTACGGGGTTGGCTGAGCAGATTGCAGGCGGAATTCGTGGAGGCTATGGGCAGATTAAGGGATGCGGAAGACGAGAGCGAAAGTAGCGAAAGCGAGAACGATGAGACTACTACGGTTACCACCACGGAAGGTAATTCCAATAGCCGTGACACTGGGATCAGGAGTGAAGACCCTGATGGAATGGATATGTCAAGTGATGGGACTCCGATACTTATGCCTTCTGAGCAGGAAGACAGCGGAGACAAAGGTCAAGATGAAGACGAAGAAGAGACGACAGAAACTACTTATGCCGAGACTCATGGTGGATGGAGCGGATTTACAACCTCGGGATTGAGTTTAAATATATATTCTAATATTTCTGGGAATAGTGATGAGCCTGGAGAGGCAGGTGCGGATGAAGAGATGGGAAATGCTGGGTCCGCATTGAATTCTCATTTTTCGGATAATATTTGGGAAGGGTTCGAGGACTTGAGCGATATTGAGGACCAGATATAAATGGTACCCGTCCATATTGACTTCATGCTGGGAATGATCCTGCGATAGCCGATTGGAGACAAAACGACTTTATTGGATACGGTTGGGCGCCATAAGCTGCGGAATGATATTGGAGGTTGGATGCTTTGACTTCGGGAATCGAAACGCCCCACAAACCTGTACGTAAGCTCAGGCGTGGGCCTTATTAGCTTGACCAATTGAGTGGTCTTATGATAATAAAAATGTGACCAGGTTTCCTAATATAATATCCTTGGTTATCACAGAAGTATATTCGGGTAAGTTAACCGTAATTGTTAAACATAGTTTGAATTCCATGAATGCTGAACTAGAAAATACAGGGTACCGAATTACAAGGGTGAGAGTAATATGCTTCGTATTTTTCGCTGGACAGAAAAGGCCGTATGTCATGAAACCAGACGTTGTTTTCGTCTTAATCTCGGTTTGATATCGACGAGAATATCAACGGGTGTGTGAAATATTCGAAGCAAGGACGCCAAAAGCAAAGCAACGGATATAACATGCAAATTGGGAAAAAGAAAGAAGAAGAAAGAAGAAGAAGAAAATGGATATAAAAGTAGAAAAAATGATGACGCTTTAAAGAAAGGGCAGCTTGCTTGCTAAATATATCGACTATTGCCGCCGGTTTAAAATGATTTTTAAAATATGACAGATGTTCCGCTTTTTCCTCCGTCTCCAAATCCCATTTCTATATCTCCCATAAAAAGAGCCGCCAAAAAAAGAATTTGTCGTGAGCTAGTTATCGGACGAGGAACAAGATAGCAAGGCGATTTATGTACTCCATATAAGGTGTTCTGCCCCTAGCATTGTTAGGCATTTTCTCGTATTTTCGCTTCCGAGGTTTAGCCGAAGCTGTATTAGGCTAATCAATGTGGGGGCGCAGGGGAAGAGCTCGAGTTTTCGGAGCGGCATGGTGGGTTATACTAATTCGCTTCGTGATACCAATGGCCGGTTTCGAAAATGTGTGAGTTTGTTAGGACAAATGCGCCGTTAGGTAATGTTCGGATCAATGGAACCACCGCTCCCGACACCACTGCCGCTGCAACAGAGCGCAGTAGAGTGCCCCAGCATCAGTAATCGTCATCGTCGTCCTGGCCGCGGGAGAGGGCTTTCGGTCCGTCTTTTCGGATTGGAATCTTCATTCCCTGAGTCGCGAAGCACCTACTTAGGTCGGTACTTTCGATCACACCGGGGAATTTCTTGGCGGAGAAGACTTGGAATGGGGCGGAGAACACGGAGGCAAGGATTGGGACTGGGGCTCCTGTGGTGTTTAGGCGGCCGTTGATTCCGACGTTTACGAAGTTCATTTTGAGTCTGTTGACGGATGAATATTAGGGAACTGTATAACCGATGTTTAGCATGGGGAATATATAGCTACCTGAAAGTTCCCTCCGTTCTCACGGAAAGATCTTGCAGAACGAACCAGATACCGATCTTATTGTCGGGATCTGTCAACCGGAAGGCGCTAGCGGTTAAGCTGCCGATGAGATTTCGGGTGAACATTCCGGACGGGGGTGGCTGCTGGGATTGCGAAGGCGGCATGTTGGGGTTCTGCGGCGGCATTTGGGAAGATGGTGGCGGCAGAGGATATCCATTAGGAGGCGGATAGCCTCCTGGTCCGCTTGGTGGAGGATAATAACCGTGCTGTGGCATTGGAGGGGGGTGTTGGCTGTATGGGGAGTATCCTTGCGGCGGATATGACTGTGGCGGGTACATGCCCTGTGGCGAGTAACCGGATTGAGAAGGGGCGAGCGGGTGAGGCGGAGGGGTCGGGGGCGGTGGTGGATAAGATGACGATACAGCCGCTGATATCGAAGGGGACGTTGCGGAATGCCTGACCAGATTTACTTCCCGGGAGCCGTCTGCAGACCAGAGATCGACTGTCAGGACAAAGTGGTTCATATCGATTTCACTGCACACGATCTGGAATCAGTCTACCGATCTTTGTATCACCAAAAAACCCAAAATTTCTGATATAAACTCACTTGATATCGATTTCGTTCCCCGTTTCGGAATCTAAAACGATCAGACGTGCGCATGGTGGCGGCGTTATAGGACGTCGATCCTGGAGTGGTTTATTAGCATGACTGCCACGCGATGTTTAGGATCGAAAACGTCTGCTTACTTTGTCTCCGAACCCACACATTCGGGCTCTCACAGGCTGCTGGCCCACGATGAGTTTGTACGTCCGACCCTCGCTTCTAGAGCTAAACCCTTCCGACATTTGGCCGGGCCCGGGCAGTTGGGGCGGTGGTTGCAATGTTGAAGGCATGTTCTGGCTCCCACTCGAGGGTAGCAGGTGGTTTGGCGGTAACGATACACTCCCGTTCGAATGCATAGGTGCGGAAGGGGCGTAAGGGTGGAATGGATGGTCCCGAGAGCTTGTAGTATACATTTTGGACGGCAGTGGTTTTTTTATATAGATTTAAGTCTAGCCTTTCAGGAAAGAGGAGACCCCCTGTTCGTTAAGGTCCAGGGTGCACAGTTCGCTTTTTCCTTTTAACTTTTTTGTAAGCAGTGAAATTGGCGAGAAATTTAGGGTAGGAGCAGGACCGTTTCGATGGAATGTCAGAGCTTCGGCTTCCTGCAGCGAGTCGAGGTACACAACGGAGAATTCTGACAGGCGGGATTTTCGAAGCGTGCTTTTTTGTTTTTCCCTTGTGAAGTGGTTTGGCCCGATGCTCCGTAGCAAGCTAGTCGACAGGCAAGGATAGGGCCTGGTTGCGAAATTTGACGACCGTTGATTATCACGGATTCTGCTTCGACCGTAGCCCAGAACGATAGTTCGCCTTGCGTCTGATCCCAAAGCCCTCGGAACGATATTCTCGAAGCGAAGAGGGAAGGTGGCTGGCTGGAGTTTAAGACCTCGATGCGAGTTTCAAAGTCGTACAGCAAGTGGAAGGAGTCTGAGTATCAGAGGAGGCACGATCGAAAGCTTCACACGAGACGGCCGTCGGTGGATCCGAAAAAATTCGAGAACCAGTTAATAGTATCTGTACCACGTTGAAAGGAGGTCCTTGCTTATAAGCCGCTTGGTTTTGTCTCAACCAGAAGCTGTGACCTCGCTACACTCTAGAGTTTCAGTTTGTGTGCACCGACGGTGGAGTTCGACAAGGCAGGAGCGCAAATCCTATCGTCCTATTGACTGCGCGCCCACACAGCCGGTTCGATCTGGTTTCCGTGTTATTGGGGAAGGGTGTGGTGATGAATGGGATGGTTCGTAGCAGGTTACACTAGAACCGAAGCGGCGATGGTCGTCGTGAATGTTGCGAAGGGCTCCCTCCTGAGTTGATGGGGGCCTCTCTAGTCCGTGATACAGCACCGCCTACACCACGGGTCGGGGTCAAACCCAGAAGAGTGAATTGACAGGTTGGACGAGCCTTCGGAGTCGTATTTCCTAAAAATGGGTCTTCCGTCGACAGGGCAATCTGGACGTGACCGATGTTGTTCCGGACGGGCCTCGTAAACGACGGGATCGAGGGGGGATCGATGGAGAAGGGGAAGCAGAAAAAGGATTGGAGTTATTCTGGGTCGTTAGGGACGGATAATAGGGAAAAAACTCCCCCGGATGCTAATAGTAAATCGCCACAGCCGACCAACAACAAAGGCGTCCCGCATGCCAGGTCCTTTTAGACTTTTTGAGTATCCTGACTGTCGGAATCCAGCTTGGCCGAGGACATGGTTCTGGGAGCGAAGAATGAGGACGGGAAGGCTCACTCATCACTTGGCCACCCTTCTTTCGTCCTGCACAGGCTCGCTTGAATCTCCAGACTCGGAGCTTTGTTGACTTCTTGCTGCCCCAATGCGAACGAGCCGGGCATGGCATTGGCTACGGCCTGAGAGGAAAAAGTCGCGCATGGCCTGCGGAGAATCTGCTTGTGGCGTCAATTTGCATGCTTTTCCTGCCTCGAAAGGAACATAGACTAGGCCCCGTGCGTATGGACCTTGGTCGGGTGTCCATGAATGCTTTTTCTTTTCGCTCGACGAACTCTTCAACTCTCGATGATGCATGTGCCGTCGGCTGCTTCACATAGATTGGAGGACCCTGTCCCGCTGCAGCGTCCGGTGTGTGTTTGGCTAGCGTAGATGGTACTTGACTCGCGGCCGGCACGGCTGCCTGGCATCGAGTAGCAGCTACTTTTGGCCGCTGGAGATGAAGAGATTTCACCCAGAAGACTGCTCCTTGCAGTCGGTGCCGCCTTCGAGGTGACCAAGCTGCATCTTGAGCAGCAGCCTTCCGTCGCGAGAGCATAATATTGACTCCAGTCACAGCACGGTGCCGTAATGCGCTGGCTTCGAGTCCGACCCCCCGATTGCAGAGACGGCAGCCTGTGGCGCCCTTCATTTCACGATCGTACATGAAATCGATAAGGTCCCGTCGGGTTGTGGGCTCCCGACTTCCGGGATCCCGTCCGTCATCTGGTCATCATCATCCTTTGATGGATCGAGAAATCCGTCCTGGTCGAGATAAATGTCGAAAAGGGCCATGGCCATGCGTTGGCCGCATCAAAGATCGATAGCAAGGGTCCCTGGTCTCCCGGATGCAGACAGACGAAACGACAGCTGGCTCTGAGTGGAGAAGGCCTGCCTTGAGGATGAACCGGCCGGCCTATCAGGGCGGGTGGGGAATGCAGTTTCTCGTGGATGGTTGAGAACTGTGCATGTCGTCGTCCCAGAATGCCATTTGCAGGTTGCTGAAAGGAGCTGAGTGCAGAGAGCTGGGGTTGAGCACGTGGTTCACGTTTACTTGGGATGGCTGACGACGTCGATATAAACACATGGCGCTCAAGCACCCACGTAGTGAGACGACACATGCAACGGACAGGTTTCACGGATGCCATTCACGAAGCCATTCGCATAGCTGTTCATACAACTGCTTCAACCAATTTAGCGTGCATACGGTCTTCTAGAAATTTAAGAGAGCTCCACCAGAGCTTCCCGCTCCCTCAACCATCCCGGCGGGACTCGACTCCGTCGGCTGTGGCTGTCCGTGTAACGAAGGAGCCTCTGCCACCGACCATGCATATTGAGCATGCACCCCCAATGCAGATGTCTATAGCGAGGTCACCAAAACCTCAAGAACGGAAAATCACTGCATCGGCATTACATTAGTCCTCGGGACGGGCGATACGGAGTCGATTGCTCAATTGAGCAAGCCCGGCTCCGGAAAGCCACAGTATTAATGTACGCCCCATATCGCTTCAATTTTCCCAAGCTTCAACATATAGCTGATATCTTATATCCTTATATCACCCCTTCTAGAATCATTCCGAACCGCAGGGACCCCCCAGCTCCTTAGTTCCCCATATTAAAAGAAAAAGTCGCAATACGAGTGTTTTTGCCGTGGGGGAAAAATCAAATACATACACATGGCTAGACATGGTTACGTTGGACTTTATCCTACGGCTACACAGAAAAAATACCACGTTTTCCTTCCCACCTCACCACATCCCCCTGTTTTTGGCTCTCGATTCGAATGGGGAAGGGCCGGTAGCTGGGATTTCGTGCATGTACATGCATAGCTTGTTAAAAATCCCGCACTCGAACTTGGACGAATATATAGTGCTGTGATGTGGCACTCTAAGGAGTCTGGGGGTCGCTCACTCTAAGGTAACTGGAATGGGAGTAGGAAAAAAAAAAAAAAAATTGGACTCTGGAAATTTTAACCCGTGGACTACGAGCGCCATTGGGGCTTACTCGAACGGCTCAGAATCGTTTAGACATCCGTCCCGTCCGGATGCAGCAGCACCGTGGCATTGCGTTCGTCCGATAGTCATTCGATGGCGGTACCGCGGGTGAGGATCCGGCGCCCAAAACTAACGGCTTGAGTAATATAATAGCCCCACATTTTCAGCGTCGCTGGGGACGATGTACTCCTTGTGGCTTATCCGCGGAGTCTACAGAGGGCGCCGATTGAGTCGGGGCTCCGCGGTAATATAGTTGGTAGCATCTAGAGTATTCTATGGTTTATGCGGGCGAGGACTCTGGACTATAGCTACAACTAGCAGCGCTATAGTATATGTACGTCAAATTACGATACAATGTCAATGTTGGGTCAAATTATTAAGTTGTGCTTGGTAGAAAACAACAGGATCTGTGTATAGCGATACCAAACGAGGAAACGACGGCTATCGTACCAAATTACACCCACAGGAATATCGGGCAGGGCTAAAACAAAGCACCGGGCCGATCTGGAAGGCATCTTATAACAATCCAACCCCGTATCCAAACATCCAGCTCGCTCTACATCTGCCTCACCGCCACCCACTAAAAACCAAAGGTATAATAGAGCCTCCAGCTAACGATAACACTTCGCAACGCTGACATAGTACCCTTCAGTGTTAAAGCGGTCACCAAGTACAGACTCGCCAAACCGATCGACAAAACAGGTCCAAGCGATAGCTGTCGCGGCATCCGCGATCTTGCCAGCAAATACGGAGAGAGGTCGGTCATTCTGTAGGAAGAAGATTTGTTTAGTTTCTTATCCTGAGGTCGTTTTATGAAACCACAGGCTAAGGGGTTGTTCATGGAGTCACTCACCCAGTTACATAGCATGATCGAACTACTCGGGGACGGGGCACAGTAGATGTCTCCGCATCCGCGGCCGGGGATCTTACAACTGCGCAGGTAGATGCCATATTAGCCCTAATCTCCTTCGCGTTATATGACGCGTTATGGAATTGGATTAGGTAATTACTAGATGCCTAGGTTTCCGAGTGCCTTCAAGTATGGAATTCCATGGCGACGAATCGTGTAACCATCCGCATAATTCCCGTTGACATAGCAATGGGGCTGGCCTTTGAAGTATCGTTTTGTGTGACTTGGCTGAACGTTGCCACACATAACGTTAGCATACGCTCCTGAAGGATAGAGGATAGGCTCTAAGGACCTTACATTAGGAGAAGCTGAAACCTCTTCCAGCTGGAGTCCTGGATAAAGCTTTTGGACTTTATGAAAGACTTCCTGTAGATGTTGGAGGTTAGTACTGCCACCGAGGAACTACGCGTATAATTCGCAATGATTTAAATTGAGGGAGGATAACTCAATTCCATACAGTGACAGTCCCGGTAAAATCGATTTTCTTTGGGTTTGGACCAGGGGTAGTGCCGACAAATCGGACGGGCAATCGTGGGAGAGACCTAAGCTCATCGGCGCCGGGATTGAGGTCATTTTTGACGACAGGGAAAGAAAAGACACCGGTTGTGCCCACGAAGAGAACAACAACAGTTGCTCTGATGAAAGTTGAGAGCTTCATTGTGGTCTGGTTGGTGATGAACCTGATGATTAATTAAGCTGATGAAAGAGCTCGAAATTTGACGTTTGATGGTAGGAGTCGAGACAAGGTAGGAGGCTTGTCCCAGGAATATTTTCAGGAGTAGGGGAATATAAAAGCTGAGTGTTGTGTATCGAGTCTGTTGAATGGACTGGATCGCCTCGGTCTCGGTACTAGGATCGACTAGGGACTTATTCGATTGATCAAACGATGGGTGTATTACAAGACTAGGGTGTATTGTGACATCTCGGCATCCGTCTTGCTTCTAGACTAGGTATTGCATTGTAGGTATCTCATTTCTTTAGACTAAGCTAAGTGGCGGCATAGTCTCCGCGGTTTCATGCACGAGACAAGACTTATGTGAGCGTCCAAGGTCGTTGAATAACAGGCATTCAATCCCATAATCGGTATCGGAGCCAGAGCCAAGATAGTATCATCGATATCAAGCTGGTATAATGCACTGCACTTAAGGAGAGGGCTCCCATTCGACATATATAGTCGCAACCTTTAAATTGATAATTGTGACACGTGAACACATTCAAACTCTAGTGCGAACATACTTCGAAATCGCAGATATATCAATCCTTATTCCTGGAATATATTAATATCAAAACAGTGTTTAAAAATAGTGTAATAGCAGAGACGTTCGAACCAATCACATATATCGATCCTCAATAGCCACAATCCATCTAATTCTCCCTAAGAGCGACTGGCGACTCAATATTGCAATATCCGACCATCGAGCTCGTTTTACGGCTACCATGGAAGGTCCGCCTTGATTGATGGCCCACCAGCCCTGCGCATTCCTCATTACGACCGCCTTCTCTGAATACATTGGGTAACATCGACGGTGTAGCCGTCTGTGTCAACGCGCTGGCCACCGATTCTCCTGCCTGCTAGAGAGTTCTGAACACATCTGCCGGCAACCACTTCTGCCGCCTCTCCGAGTCTTTTACATGGAACCCTTATCGTCTTTCTCTGTATAGGAAACCATAGTTAGTCGAATCTTTAATTAACCGGAAAGCAAAAAAAACCAAAGCAAAGAACAAAACAATAGTACGTACGGTGTAATTACAAAAGTCGATTCCAGCACTGGGAGCCGGGGAACAATATGCCCAATTGCAAGTCCCTTGAGAAACCTCACAACTAGAATATGAATAGTTATATTAGCACTGGGCACTCTTGTCGACATTTGTTGCCTACAAAGTCTCTGCAAGGTTGACTGAGTTACATAATATTCCCTAGCGCCTTCAAGTATGGAACTCCGTGGTTAACAATGGTGTAGTAGTCCGCATAGACACCGCCGTTTCTGAAGCAAACGGGCGGATCTCTAAAGTATCGTTTCGCCTTCGAAGTCGGCGCAGGCAGCTTTTACGAAGTAAAAATTTTGATATTAGTAAAGGTTCTACAAGCCAATATCATTGCATGGGAATCGTTGGCTGCCTTACATTGGCCGCAGCTTTGGCCTTCTGCAAATCCGACTTCAGATTGGGGTACAAGTTTACAAACTTTGCCCAAAGAGCATCCTATAAAAACGGAGGTTAACGTTGGGGATTGATTTCTTAGATAGCTTGCTCAACGACAAGAAGGATTCTCACATACATCCAGAGGCCCTTTGAGGTCTACTTTTTTCCCATTGGGAAAAGTGCCGCTAAATTTTATTTCCCCGCGGGGAAGTGAGGCCGCTCCAGATGGAGTGGCTGGAACTGCAGTCGCAGTCACTGTGGCCACGGTTGCGAAGAGGACAAGAAGGGTTGACTTGACAATAGTTGAGAGGTGCATCCTTCTAATTATTTGAATACGAGACGTTAAAGGAGGTTCAAAGAGAGCTGAGGTCTTATTACAAAGCTATGAAAGCCTGTTGTAAAGAATGGCTTGAATGGAAAGAGTATATATCTGAATACTTGGCAGTAACAAAGTCCGTTCGGTGAAAGCCCTGGATCACGGAGAGAGTTTGGACAGGGTTAGCCGAAAGAATAGAGGTTGTACTTATAGGTCTCGCAATTTTGACGTGTCGGCGTGACTACTTAGTTTTGGCGTCTGATTTCGAGATTACCAACCGCCCACGCAATGTCGCGCAAAGACCAAACCTGTAACTATATTAGACACTAACCCACATGACCACAACCAGCTGCATGTTGTATAGACGTCTAGATATATGATCCAAAATATCGGTTAATAACCTGCATATAAAACATGTTATACGTGTCCATAAAATCTAGGATGGCTAAGGCCGGTCCGCACACCATCTGGCTCGTACATTGGATATAAATGATAAACCTTAATAGTAGCCTTTGGGCTGAGAATATGCTGCTAAAAATCAACCGCGGGATAACACCAACCTGTAACATTAATGCGGTGCTAGATCTAGAAGCGCCCTGCAATCAATCAATGGCATTGTTTTTTTTTTTTTTCTCACAAAAGGCCCAAGATCGATAAGGTCGTGTTGGCTAGCAACAACATATTTATAGATAGAAATCCAACAACGTCCATATGAGATTATGCAACGATACCATCTCCTGACTTGGCACTTGGTGGCCGATTTGGAAGTAGATTTTCTAGCTTGAGATGTACCATGTATACCAATTAGCTGGGGCCAGTGAAGCACTTCGAACGCTCTCAGGGCACTTCGTCGAACTTCTACATAATTTACAACAACGTTGGAATGTGAGAGTTGGTAAATGTGGTCTGGATTCAATTCACTTATTATCGGCCAACGGTGACATGACGGGGCAGGTGCTTTCAGCCAGCTTTAGCAAGCTCAATACCCAGTCTCGGGGCCAGCGTGACACCCAAGAATAGGAGACTCTGTCGGATTCCTAGATGCACCGAAGCTACAGGCCAAGAGTCTCCCAGACTATAGATGTATAGCTGGTGGTCTTGACTTGATTTGCCCTGGCCGCTTTGCAATTGAAATCGTAGCCCTGTATTCACCCCCAGAAGGGTTCCACAGCTCAGCCTCCACGGGATGGCGCATTATACTGTGGCTGGCGACATCATGCACGACCATGCATACGGTTATCAGGTGCTAGCCATATGCTCCTGCAGTCAGCCATTGCAGGAGTCCCACTACCTTTCGCCGTGCTGCGTCGAAAAGTGCAGGGTATATTGACGGATGTTCTAGGGAACGAATGATATTGAGTTGTTAATCATGGGCAAATCTTTGGTCTCTAGCGTTGATGTATGCCATAAGAACATACCCGATCTCCAAGAAAAGAAAGGAAAAAACTTCAAGAGCCTAAGAGTTCTAAGAATTGAAACCCCTGACTTCGTCATACTATACTACAAAAAAGGTTCTAGGACATTATGAGCCCTTCAAAGGCCAAAAAAACGAAGACGAGCAACAAGAAGAAAAAACCGGCCAGACACAAACTTTTCATCGTGACAAAAGGATAAGATGGATAGATAGGGAGGTATTAAATATAGAAGCAGCATACTAGGCTATATACTTCTCTTTTATCGTGTAACCCGAACGAAAAGAGGAAAAAGCAGGCTGTTTGCGTTGTACACTAGAAAAAGGTAACGGAGCGCGAGTTTGGACAAGGAAGAATAGAGGAGGAAAAGGGATATCATTGATGCATTGCCTATTTCCGGAACGCCTGTGAATGATAAGGTAATATATTTTTTTGGATTTGAGAAAATCCCAATAGGAGAAAGGTTGTACCTGTGTGATAGGTATTTTTATGGGTGGAGGAAGGGAGCGGAGAGAGTAGGTCGTGGACGCAAAAGAACATGAGGTATAATCGAGAATAAAAAAAGCATGAACAGAGAAACAGAAAAAAAAAGGGCTAGGAAGGATCTTTCGTGCGTCTCTTCTTAGTGTCGTAGTTTTGAGATTCCGTATTTCGTGGCAGATAATGTGATTGGTAAAGGAAACCCTCCCAGCCGGCCAGCTGTCACGTCATAGGAGCTTGAAGTAGTGGCTAGTTGAAGGACGATGACGTTTTGGACGGTAGCCGGCGGTGGAGTCATTTGCGCCGGCGGCCGAAGAGGAAGTCCTTGCCTTTGTCGGCCCATCCTGTAGAGCTCTCATGTTAACAACCTCACTCTCCCTTCTAAGATTCACCAGATATCGATCTGATATCGGTTCCGTTAAAACTCACCTCGGTAGTCGTGACGAGAGTGATCGACAGGGACGGATTTATCATATTTAACCCGACGCTCGTACTCCTCGGCAGCGAGGTACTCTTCCTCGGATGGGTGGAAGACATTGCCAGCACCCGAACGACCACCGTGGTAGTCGGAGGTGGATGGACGACGAGGAACCATCTCAACGTCTTGAGCAGCACGGGCGTACTCAGGATGCTCAAAGTCGTTGTTTTGCATGTTTCCGGTTCCTCCACGGCCAGATGTGTCTAACAATCGAGCATGCTGGGTTAGCTGGAGGCCCTGAAGATGTCTAGGTATATAAAAATCCAACGCTATAGCTGTGTTGACATTCTTTGAATCCATGGAAGAGGAAGGCTCAGATAACTAGAACAGCAATTACTTACAGATCGGGCTTTTGATGGTTGGGGTAGCGAAGTCCTCGTCTTCTTCCTGATGAACTGAATCGGCACTCGAAAAGTTTCCAGCACCACCACGGCCGGTGGAGCGTTCGTGATGGTCGAATTCCTGGCTAAGACGGCTAGAATCGTCGTGAGACTTTCTTGGGGGAAGAGCAGCACCGTTCAATGTCATTGTGAAAAAAAGAAGACAGGTGTGTCTGCGGGTAGGTCAACGAATTTATAGGGGAGCGGCCTGACGTGCTCCGGATTGAAGTTTCCGAGAATAGGGATGGTCGTGGCAGCTAACTGCGGGAAGTCGTCTGGGTCCGGTCTGTATGTTTCGTTTGGTGTGGATGTTTGGGGCCGGTGGATGCAAGTGAGAACGGCGTGGTTTGTCTGGGGCAAGGCTGCCTAGGAAGACCGAAAGACAGCGGGAGGAAAAAGGAAAGAAAGAGAAAAAGGGCTGAGATGGAAGAGAGCGAGAAGTACCGCTGGATCGAGATTTAGGTCGCAGAGTACAGCAATGGGTGTCAGTAGGGATTCGACAGGCAAAGAGGGAAGGCGGTTGTTGATGGCCGGGGTGGAATCGAATGCGAGGGCTTCGGTGTTGACGTTGGAGGACCAAAGAAGCAAGTCGAAGGTATAACAGCAGCGATAAACTGTAGCTAACGAGCACTGAGTAATAGCCGTTTGTAATCTTAATTGATCGGTCGACAGCGTTAACTCGGGTCGAATTGACAGTGCGTGTACGGTTGAAATTGGCGATGCTTAGTCGCAGTCCGGCCAATGTGAGTGTGGTTCTAGTCCGGTCTGTTCGGCGAGCTCAAAGCAGGCAAGTTCCACCGCTCTCTTCCTTTTGTCTCTCGCTGATAACCCGCTACCGGACAGCTCTCCCAATACGGACGATGCGGATGAAAAAGAAAAAAGGGGAGGATCGTGAGAGGGTTCCTCGCGAGGCCGGTCCTTGCGTATAATTAAGCAAGTATGTGTCTACCTGCGAGTCCGTCGGCGGTGGTTTATTCTTGGAAGTTTCGGTAAGGCAAGGGCCCAACTTGACTTTAACTTTGGCTGCTGTCGACGGGTTCGGTGTCTGCAACGTTAACACCGCGAATGGATTTGGATTCGATCGATCCGGATTCAATAGACTGCGATACGACTGATAGGCTGGCCGTCGAAAGGGAAGGCCCCTCAAAGGCTGCCTCTGCTTCGTCTGGCTCTTTATACTCATCTCGCCCGTCACCTGAGAGGTCCTGGGGAAATCTCTGCTACCGAATCGAGAGATTCTCTCACGTAATGGGCTCAAGCCAGGAACCGGGACGTCAATACAGCTGGTATGGCGTAGCGGGGACGGTGTGCCAGTCCGTGCCAGAGTATCCACCGCCAGCAAGCATCAGCGTCTACCCATCCCGGATCCCTTTGCTTCATGGTCACGATCCTGGCCCGGGGAGCGTCTCCGAGGAGCATGGTAACGGATTGGTTATCGCGAATGTTCGATTGAGCCGCGTGAGCTCCTCAGACATCCAGCTCTGACTGGAATCGGACTTGCCATCGTCGACGTAACATGGCGGCTTCGATTCCAATCGATCCCACTCATATACTACACCAGGAAAAAAAAAACGGGTCTTCAATTTCGGCCAGCCCTTCTCGCCCAAAACCCGTTTCAATGGCAGCGAATCGTTCAAAGCACGCGTCCGGTGCCAATGCCTGGCTTCGGAGACCGGCCAGCCCAAAATCTACTGGTAAAAAAAAAAAAAAAAAAAAAAAAAAAAAAATTACAGATCGAAATCCCTTTCCCCGCAAAATTCACAAAAAATCTACTTTCTATCACGTAACGGGAAATAAAATAGCTTAAAATTGCGATGACATATCGGCTTCCTCCTCAAAGAGAGACCTGGCCAGGAGATTGCTTATTCCGGTGGCTTCTTCGAAGTGGAGACTGTAGGGCTCTCCATGAAGTGGTCGTGTCCGTGAGTGGCCTGCTCAGCGGAAGCCAAGACGCTAGGAAGGGGCAAGCTGCGACACCTTATTTGAACGGCGACCTCTGCTTTGGGAACTAATCCAGGTTTGCATCAGAACAAGCCGAAATGTTGTAAGTTCTCTCACTTTTCTTTTAATTCGAACCTGAGGAATGGAACAGCGAGAGGAGGTGGAATAAGGGAGACGAGCTTCTATGTAGCCCCGGGCATCTTCGTACATACATACATGTACCGTACATGTATATTGCATGATGCGTCCGATCTTTCTGACAATTTCTCCGTTTAATTTTCGGGAATATTCCTACAGGGGAATATACTTACTCTTATCTCGGAGCTGACGGTTACTCTACGGATATGGAATCGTCGTCCTTCGCGGTCGGCATTTGGACGTTCAGGCAGCCAATTCTTCTCCTTCGTCAACAGTTGGTTTATATCTCCACCAGCCAGCAGACCCGGCAGTATTTCCTTCCAGAAGCCCTTACTTGTCATTCCTCTGATATCCGAGGCAGCATCTTTCAATGGAAAGGGCAAAGAAAACCAACCAACCAATCTTATCCAATTTTCTGGTTGTAATATCTGATTTAAGTATTTTTAGCGTAATATCCCTCTTCCAGCTCGCCGAAGTCGAACCCTTGCAAGCTTAAAGCCCTGCAGAGCTCCGGTATCCTTCAGCATATAAAATCGTTAAAGCGTAATATGTCCTACATATTGCGGCATTGGGAGTTTGTATATATCTCCTGTCGGCTTCGCAGGTTTTCATGAAAATGTTGACAAGTTAAGAAGATTCCTCCTGGCAATTGGTAGTACGGAGGAAGGCTGTTGGATTTCGGGTCTACAACACATCTAAAGATTGCCGACATCTAATCGATATCCCCTAGGCCCTGCCATGTCGACGCATTAAATTAATGCTAGGATAACATAATTTAACAATAGATCATAAATATGACACCGACTGGCATAATTGGCTTTGGGCTGTTGGTTATTACGATTTGTTTTGACGACTTGGAGGGGTAGATGGCAGACCAACGAGCTTTCTACTCAGCAGTGGACTCAGCATTACAAAGATTGAAACTGGGCTTGTGCAATTGTGCGACTGTATGGCCCGTTCGGCCTGGCCAGCTGGGGTTTCTGACTCCTCTTCAAGATCTAGCATTGACAGAATACCCACATACATAAATGCCTGGTCCCTATAGGATGCATCCCACCAAGTAGCTGTAGAAACTACGACAGTGTTTCAACCTGCCTACGTCCTCAAAAGCAAGATATCCCAAACCCTGCGCGCGCATACAAAAACAGCAAGGGCGAGGATGGTTTTTACCTTCATACAACCGTGAACTGTCAGTGACAAACCGGCTGCACCCCGCGGAGCTAAGCTGCAAAACACTTTTATCTGAGTTTTACGCAGACGTGGCCTAACAAAGTGGGGTTTCCAGACCCGCACCTGCAGTTGTCCAGCTGGATGCAACGTATGTTAATTGGAATGTCCTCATTCCAACGGTCTTTTGCATAACGGTCCGTTGAATATCTGAGCTCGGGCCTACCTTTAGCTTGATGATGATGGAATGGCGCAGATTTTGCCCAGGCGCTTAGGATAGATACCTGTATTGATCTACGCACACGCAGCATCTTGGTTTCGGTTATAGCCGTTGAACGTGTTCGTGAGAATTTTGGGGTTTGGAAGTTCCAAGGTGCTTGGCTAGTGGATATTCTGGGGTTGGTCAGATGATTTCGTGCAGACGGCCGATGCAATATGGTCGTCTATTTTGATTATGGTTGCTGTCCTTGTAATAATGATATGCTGATGGCGGGCAGCATCAAGTTCTCCGAGAAAACGGTTTGATGGTTTCTTACACATTTCTTCTTTCTGTGACCTCTAATGTTTAGATGCCTTCGAAGCGCTGGTAAAGCTAGATACCGTGACCAAAAGAATTAGACAAGTACTCGGCCGGACGTCAGGTACTCCGAATAACTCGCTGGTCCGGCCAAGTTGCGCATATAAGTGTATATGGAACATGCAGCGTTAGCTCTTCGAAACACCATATCCTTCAACTTAACTTCAAACCATCTTAACCTCCCGCTTCCAAGCATTTCGAACCGAAATTCAAGCTTTTCCTTCTCCTCGCAATTTCGCGCCCCCAACGGCGACGCCGGCCGATCAAACAAAAGAGAGCTCGGACACCGCCAATACCGGGTTTCATCCGGATCTGTTGAAATATCCCAGCTTGACTATTATCGCGAGACATCTTCAATTGTAAGATGCCATCACCCCTTGTATGATGTACCATGTATCATGACAATGTAATCCCATTGTAGGTATCCTCCCACATACGACCATGCATCCCAACCGCGGAATCACCTTCCCGTCTTCCCCCCGACATTGGCGAGATTAAAAAAAAAGAACTATAAAAAAAGCAGAACCCCAAAAATTCTACGATGGTGTGATGGAAATACATGATCATTCGCAAATACTTACCTACCTGCCCCCTTCGTCCATTCAATTCCGTAGGCGAGATCAAAAGGGAATAGGCGAGCTTATGCGTCACAGTACTGCACCTATCCATGTATGTAAAAGAGTACCAGGATATCATGCCAAAGATATCGCGAAGGCTAGCTAATCAATTTCCTCGAATATCATAATCACCAGTTTCAAGTTGCAAATCCACGCAAGCCATCCGCTTTCACCCCATCACAGTGACAATTACGTGCAGAACGAAACATGAATTCGAAAAAAGGTCCAAGCTCGCAAATGTATGGACGGAGTAAAGATACCTGGCAAGTTCCCTCCCCTGATCGGGATCATTTTCCTACTTTTGTCCAAGCTGCGTCCAAGAAAAGTAAAAAAAAAAAAAAATTAAAAATTAAAAGAGTAGCTACCCGAGATCTCGGGATGTTAAGATAAGATCCTTGAATATGCATTAATCATGCTTATCTGAACCAACGCAAACTCGATTACGTTTTCCAACGGGTCTCGGTCGCAGAAGCCCGATTGATATCTGGATATCAACTAAACCTCGAGCTCAACTCGGCCTCTCAGAGCAAAGCTCATGAAAATCTGCGGCTTCGCATTGAAAAGTGTTGTTCGATAGTAATTAGGGGACGTTTTATCTGGTACTTTCACTCTTTCATTCCCTTCCCCGCTTCTCGGTAGCTAACAATATCAACGGTCCCTCTTCCATGTATCTACAGAACAAGTACTTTTGAATGAAGCTATAGAAGAGAAAAGTCACAAAAGGGTAAAATGATCTGCCCTCCGATCTCGCACAAACCCCACGCTTCCAACACTATCCATCCGTAGAAACTAGCTGATCTACGCAATCTCTTCCTCCTTCTCTTCGATAACCTCCTCCACGATCTCCTCGATAACCGTTGCGCCTTCCATCTCCTTCTCGTCGTCCACTCCCAAGGGCGGCAAGCCCATGTCCTCCCTCTCTTCTGCCAACTCCCTCTCCATCTTGCTTCTCCACGCGCGCCATTCCTCGAGGAGACGTCTTCTAGCCTCGATAATTGTTGCGGAAGCCTCGCTTTCCTGGATCAAATCTTCCTCATCGAATTGCCTGCTGTATTCTCTCAGGTTCTTGCGGACCTGCTTCTGTTGTTCCTTAGACAGCATGGTTGGCGGGCGGGGGCGCCAAGCGAATTGTTTGAATCGTTCGATGTGATCTTCGCGGAGGGAGTTGCCCTTGAAGTCCCACATATGGTAGCCGTTCTCCATCTGTATAAAGACGTGATTAGAATCCTAAACAAACATAGCATATGGATAGGGTAATACGTACGGTGTGCTTCCACATGCTAGAACTACTAACCACATATCGACCAGAAGGATCCCACTCTAGATCAGTGACACCGTAGTGTTCAACAGTTCCAATCAACTGCAGATTCGCTGCCAAGTCCTTTTCAGATTCCTTCTTCTCGCCGTCGAAGTCGAAATCCCAGAATTCAAGTTCGTGGCTCTGCTGAGAGTTGATTGTCGCAACAATGCAGAACCGTCCTTTAGGAGACCAGAAGATGGCGTTCGAGTTACGCTTGTCGATTGTCCGGATGAGACGGAATGGGCCAGCTGGTGGGGACTTGGTCTTTTCAGGAGCGTAGAAGGACACCGAGGTTTTTGGTGGGGCGGCGGCAGCGCCAGCGGGTGCGAGTTCACCAGCGGTGATAAGAACAAAACGGTCGCCCTTTGGTTCCCAGGCGAAGTTGATAACCGTATCCTGAATCTCGATTGGCTCGTTGGGGATGTTCTTCTCTTTGATTCTGAAGAATTCGAGACTTGTGAATGTAGACTTGCCACGCTTGGAGTGCCTGTCGACTTTGACGCAGAGGTAGGCACCCTCTGATTGCCAGTGGAGCTTGCAGTCCGACACGCTGACCAAGTTCCTGGTTCTGATGATTTCCTTGGAAGGGATAGCCATCAAAGATACCCTGGCGGTTTGATTGTTGATTTCTGGAGTCCAGTAGCAGAGCAGCTGTTCACCAGATGGCTTCTTGGCCTCCTCATCAGTTGGGGCATATGGAGACCACTCAAAGTCGACGACGCCTTCGAGTTTGATGGACTTTTTGTCTAGAAGAACCATAGATGGAGTCTCGTAGACGGAGATAGACTGTCCAGGAGTGACTCTGGCACAGTACTTGTCATCAGCGGTCCATTTGAAAAGAGGCCACTGAATCTTCTTGCGCATATTTGGTGGCTTATCTGCTTCCTGTGGATTCTCAATAGGAGGGAAGGAACGGAGAAGTTTTCCAGTTTTGACGTCCCAGACCAAGTATGTCTTGCCATCCTCCTCGGGTGTGAGGCCTGGCATTCCCTCCTGGTAGACGATTGGCTTGTTGGACCAGGTGACGAGGTACATTTCATTAGGGGAGAAGTCGACCAAATTGACGGCGGGATGGGGGAACCGAGCCATACGTTTCCAGCTGGCACCTCCCCAGAGCTGAACACCCTGTGGATGCAACGATGTGAGGTAAGTACCCAAAGGCGACCATCTAACAAACGACTCTGTCCAGAGCTGGCGCTCAACAGTCATCTCGGGAGCGTCTTTCTTGTTGTTGAAGTAGACACCAACGGTGTCGGCGCGGAAGAGAACGAATTGGTCACGGGCGCGAGTGTCACCAATCCAGGAGCGGAGATGCTCCTGCTCAACGAACGGCTCAGGTTCTGGCTCGACATACTTTTCGTCGATGCGACCTTCGCGACCGTAGCGTTCAATGTCGGTTAATTTGTTGACTGCAAGTGTGTGTTTTTTGTCGAGTGCAAGGCCGTTCAGTTTCTTAACAGCTTGAGCGGCTTGCATCGCTGTTTCGTATTCGACGAAGGCAAATCTACGTCACACCTGTCAGCGGTCGAGCCGTTGCAACTATGAGCGTGATTCATCGGAGAGGTACCCTTGGGATTGACCATCGTCGCCCATGGGCATGTAGACCGAGTCTTCCTTTGTCTTTCCGACGGCTTGTAGCTTCTTGACCAAAAACTTGACAAGCTTGGGCTTATTGTCTTCGGGGACCTTGGGCAGGCCGTCGATAACGACGAAGGTGTCAAGGCCTTCTTCTAGTTTAACTTCATATTGTTCTCGGAGGTCTGCCGAAAGACGTTAGCTTTGGTGGCGATGACAGGCTCCTATCAGGCGTGTATATACCGGAGAAATCGATCTCCTCCTCATCGTCGTAGAATTCGTCCGCTGTCATTGTGGGAGGTAAGGTAGATGTCAATTATAGTGTAGTCCGTGTGATCGATAGGGTCAGAGGTCGGGGATTGAGACTGGCTTTTAAACACCGGATGTCGGTAGATAGGATTGCGGCGACTGTGACTGTGCTGAGTCGACGTCGAAGGGAAGGTGCATGGGGGTTGACGGTCGTGTCGTCTGTTGGAGCTGCAGAAGCAAATTTTTGGATGGCCACAGAATTTCAGTGTGGGCTTTTCGTTTTGGTGGGGAGCTTAGACGCCCTAAGCGACGGCAACACATTCTTAGTATCACGTGATCTGTGCCGGATCTTGCCCGTTGTATTTTGAGCCACCCTTGCGTTGTATCTTGCTCCGTGACTCCTAGTTTGATGCAGTAGAGGCTGTCGTGACTCATGGCAGTTCTACGGGGCAGTTGATGGACTCACGGCTTATGGAATAACCATACATCTAGTCGTACACCACGCTCAAGAGTGTTTGGTGTGTTAAGGATGAATTGTATTTCTCAAGGAACCCTTCCATATATCCATATTTTGTCGCCCTTGCAGGATCCCGTCAACCTCGCCGTGGAGATCTACGAATTCATGCACTGAATAGCGTTGATATCTAACGGTTTTTTCGAGGAGCTCTAGGAATAGCGACGAGTCATCATCTCGGTGACTGGATCGGTTTGGAAGAAATTTTGAATTGAAGGAATGAGTGCTCCCGCTTCGGCTCTATTAACGATCAATCGTCATTGAGAAGTCATGAAGCGCTATACCAGCGGAGAATGGCGCATAATTAGGCGTACCAGGGCCACAAAAAGAGTACAGGGGCTTCATTGACTCTGTCATGCTGTAGAACCATAGTCCTGGCTTCGAGGCTGTTAAACACTATGCCTTTGAAGCAAAGAGCTGACTACATATACACTTGATTTTGTCTATTTCCCCCACAAATTGGCGAAATACCACAATATACAGAGTCTCGTCGTTTGGCTTGAAGCTGAGACTGTGGGGTCTGTAATTCTAATGGAAACTGGTGCAATCTCGACCGAGAATGGAGTATCGAGAATGGAATATACCCCGAAAATCTTCGAAAAGGAATGTATAAAAACTCCATCTGCTGTTGTCAAACCGTGCAGGGCGCATCGACGGATCAATTGGATATCATCCAACAAGCCAAAAGCGAAGGTTGAGGCCCCCGGTATGTCCGACGATGTAATACCGTTCAGATAATCCCTCGAATCCTGCGAATCCTGCGAAACCGTATACTAGGCGCCCTGAATTTTTTTTTTAAAAAAAAAAGAATGATAAAGAAACGTCCACACAGTATATCTCATCAGCGATACAGACACTGCTGCTCTGGCATGGCCTCGACGCCACGAAGGCCTGGATGCACATGGATCGGTCACCCGGTTCTTGATTGGGCGCCAACCTTTGGTGCCGAGACTGGCTAACCGTTTGTGTAACATCCAGAAGGAGAATTGCAACACGTAACGACTCTCGCCGCGGTATGCGTCGATGCACCCTGCAGGCGTCAGACACGGCTCGACGAAGCATCGGATCATGAATTTCTCAGCCGCTCTAGTCCCGCCTTCCAGGGCTTGGAGAAGCTATGGTTTTTAATTGGGCCAAAAAGCTTGCTTTCAGTATTGGAGGCTGAAACTTGCCAAGATGTTGGACATTGCATTGCGTCGACCTCGATCAGCGGACCTTGCTGCGCCGGCTGAGCGTCGAACGCGAACGTTGCGTCTAACGCTGCCCAAACAATTTGTATACATAGGTATACTTGGCGGTAAGGTATTTTAACAAAAATCTCGATGTTCGGTGATGAAATTCGAGGGTTGATACGGTAATCCAGTGGAATGACGCCATATGCTCTGATCTTTGATCAAAATTGAGCACACCTTGGAAGCTTCGCCTCCCAAGGACGACCTGCATGAGCTGAAAAAAAAAATCTCAAGCGCTCGGCCTCCCTACATTCACGAAGTATCCAAGCATAGGTACTAAGTCCTTGTCTTTCTCAGAATCGTCTTTCGAACGGACTGTAAAATGGTGCATCCTGAAGTAGTATATAAGACTAGTCACAAAGCCATCCGAGAAATGTGATAGTCAACTAGCCTCGGGGTTCCTCATCCACTAGCATAAATTTGAAACTCCATCTTCTATAGTTGCCTTATCAAACTATACACTTGAAACCTCCACAATCATGAGCGCCCCGCCACTCCCAGAAGTTCTACCTGTAAAACTACCCCAAGATGTATCGACTAGGACCGATGGAGAGCCCATAGCTCTCCCGCCAGTCATAAACCCCCCACCTATCATAAACCCTCCGCCAGTCATAAATCCTCCACCAGGCCTTCTCCCTCTACCGGACTTCAGGCCTCCAATCTCTCGACCACCTCCATGGTGGAGATTCAAGTGGTTGAACACCGGCGCGTGGCTCACCTCGTTTGAGCCTATTAATGCCGGTAGGGTCTTTTATGATGGAACTATACGCATCGAAAACAACGACAACGGCCGTACAGCCAGCGGAGATCTTTACCAAAGACCGGGTTTTTGGCTTCCTCTCCCGCCGTTCCCTCCCCGGTGGATTCTTCTACCCCCGCCCAACCCCAGCGCCGGGATTCCGATCCTAGCTCGGAAGGATTACCGATACTACCTTCGTGTTACTAAGATAGACGAACACTTTTCGTTCGGTAATACTTTCCAGATTGGTTTTGAAAAGTACGTATACAAGGGAGTAGACAAGAATGATTTCACATTCACGAAAGAGCCGTCTGATAGCGGGTATACCGCAACAATGAGGTGGACGACTGCGCCGACTGGGTATCCGTACCCTCAAGAATACGCAGAGGGCGATGTTGTATTGGATAAAACCGGTGCCGTTGAGGGCCGTTTGAAGATGGGACGGGTATCAGGTTTCTACCGCAAAGTCGTGGTGGAAATCGACAATGTCCCCGGTTCCGAAAGCCGTTGGATAACGGTATTGTCGGAGCAGGTCATGAAAATTGGAGCACAGTGTTTGCCCGAATCGGCTTTGATGGGAAGGTTGTGGAAAGTGATAGTGATATCGTGGAGCCCGTTGGGGGCATCTGGTCGCCAAGTTTTGCTCATGAAACGATGTTAAGGAAACGGGATGAGAATAATTTGGATACTGAGTGGCGATACTACTTACTTGCGAGCAAGTATAACAGTGATGGTGCCTACGGAGTCATGTTCGATAACTCTGCATCCGATTCAAATAATCTCCCCCGTGAGGGCCTTCAGGTTAGCTCCCACATCATGACCGGCCCTCAAGCCGGTTGGGGCGAATTGAAGAATTTAAGATACGGAACAGCGAAGCAGGCGCACTTCCGTACTGCGCTTCACGAGCTCGGGCACGCCTTCGGTCTCCGGCACAATGACGACGGGCGAGATGGGGAGCCGCCTATCCTCGATGATTCATTTATGAACCAAACAGGACCTGCTATTAACCGAAGCTCAGAGACTAACCCTTTTCCTCCTCGTATTAAATACAACCACGCGGATAGGAACCTCTTTCAGTTACGCCACTGGCCGGACGTCTTTGTAAGACCCGGAGGCGTGGAGTTTTTGCTTGCTTCGAATACTGTACCACCCATCTCCCCACCGGACGCGGATAAGGAATTTGGAAATCCGGATGTGGCACTCACTATCGCGCCCCTCGAAGATCATGCTGAGGTCCCGCTCGGGGCACCGGTCCGTATCAATCTAACACTCACGAATTCTGGCAAAGATCCGATTATCATCCCTAAAGATCTTAGCCTCAAGTCGGATCACGTCTCGGGAACGGTTACCGATCCAACTGGAACAACTCGAGGTTTCCACTCACTCTTTTACTTTGACCGAGCCGAAGAGACCAAGACGCTCGAACCTGGTGAGAGTCACTCTGCGTCCTTGACACTTCTTCGCGGTGGACAAGGCGCACTCTTCCCAGTGAGCGGTGTCCATAAAATAATTGCCAAGTTCAGCTGGAGTATCGGCGATGGTTTACCGTTCTGGGTAGCTATCGGAAGCACCACGGTGTTGGTCACTCCACCGCTAGATAAGTCTCACGCGGCGGCGGCCCACAGACTTCTGACTACCCCGGATGCCCACCTTGTCCTTGTACTCGGTGGTGATTACTTGGAAGATGGCGTCAACGCTATCAAGCAGGCGTTGGAAGACGAGACTCTTCGTCCGCATTTCACCTGTACTGAAGCAAAGCGACTGTTGAAACTACAGGAGCCTAATGTTGACGAAGCAGTCAGCCTCCTTTATGATGGCAACGTGGTTTTGAGTAATTCTGAGAGGGAGAAGTTGGAGAAGCTTGGGGTAACTTTCTGACCAAGCTTTGGAGCTAGCTAGCGAGTCTTGCCATGTGCATGGTTGTGCGATTTGTGGTTTTGTAATGCTTGTTCCTTGATGGAACTGTGGTAGGTTACTAGTATGCATCTGGTCCCATTGTTATCTTAATCATTTAATGAATTAGGACACATTTGCACTCATCTTGCAGTAGAACTTGCAGGCTATACATTTCACAATTTCCGTGATGTCTACAATATGCGTGAAAACAAGTATATTCCGTATTAGTTAATAAGGGCCTCGAGGCTCAAAGGCGGGGACTAATCCGACCAATCTCCTTTGTTGATATAATATAGAAAGATTGAACTGATTATAACATACGATTGTATACGTATTTAGGGAATGAAGTGAACTTATATCCCATTCTTCTCGCAGAGAAGAACACGATTGGATCGACAGTGAGCTTGCTGAGCTCATGACGGGACATGGTAAAGGTTGAGAACCCGCAGTGCGATTTTAAGAGACTACCTAGCTACCAGGACAGAAGTTAAGGCTCACCGGCTGTGATCTTTGCACTTCAATTTCAAAGCCTCGAGTCTACCTGAGACTCCTGTTGCCAAGTTGCGTTGACAAGGTGGTATTTTGCACCGAGGAAACATGAGGCTCAAAACGGTCGGGCTGTCGATACCGTAGGAATATCAATAATCGACTTGAAGAATACATGATAATGTCAATTGATTGCATAGACGCCTGGTCATGATCGGATACATATATCGCTCGATCTCCGCCCGCCATCCGGTCGAAAAAGATGATGCAGGTCTCACGTGGCGCTCAGCTGCAGGCCGCAGACCCCGGCACATGCACGGTGGAGATGCCAATTTAATGGATGGCATCAGCTCTTCCACATCATCGTGCTTGAGCCCGAGAAGAAATGCTGGTCGATGTACAGGAACATGAAGCATTCACACATACCTCTGCTTTTATGTGCTCACATGTGCCACGCGCGATCCGAAGTTAACCTGCTTGCTTACTTGCTTCATACATTAGCATAAAACTGCATTCCTCTCGCTCGTCCGAATTCTCTTTCGCAGGGCCTCCGACTCCAAGTCTTCTCCTCCCTTGGATCCGGTCCTAGCTGGTATATATTGAAGTCTCTCGGCCTTGGGATTATTCCTTTTTCTCTCCTCCCTCCTACAGTAATACTTCTTGTGCCCAAGCAAGTACCTAACTTACTTGAGTACTTAAACTCTTCGCCTGCACCCGATACTCCGATCCATGTAACGGCCTTGGACGGCTATCTCGGTCCTGGGTAGCACGAGTCGGCACTGTCCTCACCGCTCTGTGCCATCTCGATCTCGCCTCTCGTTTTTCTTTCTTTCTCTCTCTTTCTTCCTTCCCTTTCTCTCGGAGTCTCTCTCTTTCGCCCTCATGTTCCTTTCTGCCCCGCGGTGGCCTTGCGTCCAGCATAAAACCAGCCGCCTCCTCATAGCACCGCCTTTCATTCTGTTGATTTGCCTTTGAGCACCGCTAGCCTGGCCAGGCCTTCTCCCTGTTTGCAACTTGAACGTTTGACGTTGGTGGTTTGCCCGTGCCTGTTCTTTCATTCTATTCTTTGATCCCCAGCGGCCGATTAATTGCTTCTTCTTCCCCTCCTCTGCGCCTCTTTTGTCCCTGTTAGGCCACGGTTCAATCCGACCGACCTATTACCTGGCCCGATCTTTCCCCATATCATCCCATCACGACCGGATTCCGCGATCTCCAGACGCGAAAAACATACTATCCAAAGCACCCTTCCCGGGCCGTATATATAGTATATCCTGAAGTCCGGATACCTTTGCTTCCCTAGTTCGCTTGGGTGCGGCTCTCTGCAGTGCTGTGGCGTAACTGCCCTGTCTCGGAAGGTCTGCCGCAGCTGCATCAGAAATTCTGCACCGAACCGCACGCACACCAATTGCAAATCACAATCACCACCACCATCACTCACGCCGGAGGACTCCACAATTAGCATCTCCACTCCCCCCACAAAGGAATACTGCAAACCGGTCGCTGCCGTAATCGCACCGGGCAAACTGTCGTCAGCATTGATTGCCTCAAACCTCTCCCGCTCGTTCTGCCGAGCTGCTACTGGCGCGAGAGCTGTGGCTTCATGCCGTCGTTTCCGCTCTGCAGCTCAAAGCCGTAGCGTCGCTGTTGCCCATTGCCCACTCTCTACCACTCTGCAGCCCCTCCTCTACCACTGCAGTGCTATAAACGACTCTCCTACAAATTCCCAAGCCCGTCGACAAGCCACCATCTTCATTCGCTCCCTTGCGACCACTACAACCACCACCAGGAATCGCACCGTCAAGGCCGTTAAGAAATCACAATCGGATACAGAGACATCGGATTATTCGGAAGCCATGGAGTTTGACGAGGTTCTGTACACTCCGATTATCGATAGGATTCTCAAGGCTGGCGATTTGGCCTCCATCTCGTCCAAGGATGTTCGCAAGGCCCTTCAGAAGGAGCTTGGCTACGACATCACCGACCAGAAGGTTAGTACCACCACCCATCCATCACACAGCGAAGCTAACAAGAGTGTCCTAGGCCGAAATCTCAGAGCTCATCCGGAAACGCTTCGACGAGATCCTAGACGAAACTGGCCCGGAAAATGTCCACCCCGTCAAGCAGGAAAGTAATGGTTATGACACCATCAAGAAGGAAGATCCTGGAGCCTCTCCGTCCAAAAAGCGCAAGTCAGTAGCTAGCCCGTCGTCATTGGAAGATGACGCTCGTTTAGCTGCTAAAATGCAAGCCGAATGGAACTCACGGGACCGTCCTTCTAGATCTACCACTGCCAAGCGTAAAGTCGTTGCCCCCAGGAAGAAGAAGAAGAGCAGTGCCACCGTCTCCGACGATTCGGGAGTTGAGGACGGCGCAGAGAGGAAGGAGAAGCGGAAGATTAACGCAAACAACCCGTTCCACGTATGGCAAACCCCAGAAGACTAACTATTCCCACCAAGCAGTGGTTACTAACGGGACAAATCTAGCAACCGCTCGTGCTCTCGCCACAGCTCTCTACTCTTCTCGGTGAAACTCAGCTCTCCCGCCCGGAAACCGTCAAACGTATCTGGGCCTACATCAAGGAGAACGAGCTCCAGGACCAAAACGACAAGCGTTACATTATTTGTGACGAAAACCTTCGAACCGTCTTCCCCACCCCCAAAGTACACATGTTCACCATGAACAAGATTTTGAGCAACCATCTGTATCCCATGAGTAAATCGGAAATTGCTGACGTGAAGAGTGAGGATATCAAGAGCGAGGACTTTGCGTCTTCGCCGGTTTCGGCAGCTTTCAGTCACCAAGGATCGCCATCCAGCCTTGAATCAGAGGCGTCGTAAGGCTACTAAACCCCGTAGGCGGATATATGTAGTATCGCTACTTGAATCACGGTAGACGCTTGGGACCGACAGAGCCTTCGGGATGGAGGAAATTTGACATGGCCCATAGCCTGGTGTATCCCAGACTCTCGTCCACCATCGCTCTCCGAGATGCGTCTTGTTATTATTACTACGGTTGTTTTATCGGCAGGCACTCTCAAATTTCTTTTAGGTGTTCGGGTGCAACTGTGCAAAATGCTGGGAGGCCAAAAGAGATTTTAATCGATAATTGATGTCCGTGTCTTTCCTCATACACTTTCTTTATCGTTACCTCGCATCCTTAGTTTCTTTAACTCCATCCTGTGTTATGTTTTCGCAGTAGAATTAAATCGATATGGCATGTATGTATATTAAATTATAACCACCTTCACTCCCGCTGACTCCAAATCAGTTGTATAGCTCCCGCAGGGCCCCAGGTAATAGTAGCGCGAACTTGAGCGAGCTGGGCAGACTGTCGGCTGACATCGTGCCGACCTTCTCATCAGCCGCATATGCGCCTCACCCAACACCAGCCAATGGCCGTTTGTCAATCCAGCCGCTCGAACATCGAAATCCAGCAGCCTCGTGCGGAGAAATGGCGAGATGGGGTGAGGCAGAGATAAAAGGCAGGATGTTGGTCGGTCATGCTACTACCACGCTCATCGCTGCTCAAGTGCGTACTTGGAAAGCCACCCAGGTAAGGGTTATATAATTAACGACATAGGCCACGGTAGCCATCCTACCAGCATTGGAAGTCGAAAGGCACCGGCTTTATCTATCATATTATATAATCCTAACCGTTTACCCACCTCTAGATATAGATACCTTCCCGTCTCGTCGCTAGACGAAAGCAAGAGGCAGTGTAACGTCGATAACGTTAACCCTAGTTCTAAATCCAATATACCAGGCATACGGATACAGGCAGCGGCTCTGCGTTTTTATCTCCATTCTCTCTACAGTAAATCGACCTACCCATGTCGAAATTACTGAAATTAATGCGGCGGAAACCCGTCCCAGGCTCCAATAACTCCGGACTGGAGGAACCGCCTCCGCCGTATCGCTACTGCGAAAACGCGACGGCGTCGACGGCGGATGTAACTGTGGCTAAATCAATGGCGACTTATGTAGAAAACCAGGCCGTGGAGGGCCTTGATTTGACTAGATCGCGATCGCAGGAGTCGCAGGGGATGCCTGGTGGTAAGAGGTATGAGGATAATGCGGCTGAGAGGGGTGGGTTTGAGAACATCGGAGGGGCGTGGAAGAAGAAAAGTGTCGAGAATGAAGTTCTGGACGTATATGGCTGGGAACACCTAGGGGGGTATGAGAATGTGGAGGGTACGCTCCCTGAGATGCCTGTTATACCACCGCCACCGGTATCAGTTACTCCAGTGTCGGTTTCGCAGGCACGCAATCCGACCGCTCGAAGAGGACCTCCACCCCCACCCCCACCTACTAGGAGATCAATTCCACAGCCTCCACCACCTCTACCTCCTAAGCGGCCTCTGGAACACCCTGTCTCGTCCTCTGCCACGGTTTCAAGAACCAATCTTAAAACGGTGTCTCTTCAAGAACCGAAATCGATTGATGACAGTAAACCGACGGATGTATCTCCCACCCAACTAGAGGAAGAAAACAAAGTGGAAGAAGAAAGTCAAGACGACTACGACGACGATGGCAATGCATCAGATGCATCGGATGACTCTTTCATCGCTGCACATCGACGGAGTCTCTCCCGTTCACACGAGGCGAAGGCACTCAATCTCCAAAAACTAAATATCACCGGGGCCGCCGAAAAGGAAGAGTGGAGCACCGCCTTCGAACTTCTCGACGAGCTTATCAAATTGCTAGAAGAACGCGGGGACACTGTACCCGTGGAATGGTATCTCGATCTCATCAGATTCGGAATAACAGCCAGCATAATGCCCGGGTCCAGGGTTCTCGCTCATCTTCCAAGCAATACCGAGGGGATTGATGGAAAAAATACCGTTTCAAAGAGTATCCAGATGCAGGCGATTCTCCTGGAAGGGATCATTGCCACGAAACGGGAGGATGAGAAGGCCTCTGTTCGGTGGTTTCTCAAGGGCTCAAAGTTTGCTCGGAAACATGAGTTTATACATGAGATGAACGTATGTCACTGGATTTTGAAGGAGAAGTACCGAAAGTCCGGGGAGAAAGAGGAGGAGGAGCTTTATAGCAAGTTTACACCTGCAGAGTATAATCTTGCCGACGTTATGGATATCTTGAAGCCTCATGCTTTTACGAAGGCAGTTATCGATGAAACTCTCAGGCGGGATAGGTGTATTTGCGCTTTGGATCAACTAGCGATGCGAAAGGATGTTGCTGACAACGAGGAAAAGAGGGAACGGTACCGAAAGATACTAGGCTTTGTATCGGTGCGGTCTGTACGGCATCCCATCTCATCGACAATCATAGCAGAACTATATGATCTGAAGAAGGAGGATGTGTTTGAAATGATCAAATCAGCAAGTACGGTGTTCCAGACGCCCAAAACCGTGGAGGCACCGGTGGAATTCAAGGATCCCTTGATATCAAAAATCATCAAAAAGGCTGACGATGATCCTGGACACGATGGATTCTCGACCGAGCGGGATACGGTACACTCTGACCTTGGGCACCGGATGCTGTCGAAGATGAACAGTTTCTTGAAAGAAGATATCTACGGCGTTCAAACGTACGGAACCCCTCGCACGCAGATGAGCAAGGAAACGGTGACAAAGTATATTCCACGGTCGCTGGAATATTCGTGTAAAAATTGGGCATATTTTTATCGGGTGGGAGGGTTTCGGTCGGATTTGGCGAGGGAGATGTTGGAGAAGTTCGTTAAGGAACATCTTCTTCACTGAGTTGAGGCAATGGCTGTGATGGGGCTGCTTAATGAGGAGGCTAGGCTCCACTTACTAATGTTAAAGCATCTGGACGACGTAAGTGAGCTCACCATTTTTTTTTGTGCGCCTACTTATTTCTAGGCTAGTGCGCCTAATTTGCTGACTTGATGTCTGTATAGGAGAAACGGGGGATGCGTATCGCGGCGGACACGTCTAGGATGATTGTGAACCTAACCGACTTCCTCAAGCGATACACGGATGCTATCTCAAAAGCGCCACTGCAAGTCTACTACCTCTGGAAATTGTTCCAGTTCGAGGAGGGTCCCGCTTTACCATCTACGACAAAACATACGATCAAGATGGACATTCACGACTCACAAAACCAAGACGATACCCTCAAGAAGCTGGATACGGGGTATAAAGCTCTTCTTGCGGTTATCAAGCCTGGTGCGAATGAACAGCAAAAAAGTTGCCTTCTCGTCGAATTTAAGATTTGTGGCGTGGAGTATCCCGGATTCACCGATTGTTATCGTCAAAGATCTGATGACTAAGTCCGAAAGTATCATGTTGGAGCACGGGCAGAAGCGAGTATATGAGATTCACTTTTCACCCAATGTGGCGGAAGACAACGTCCTCGTGTTGGTTACGGAGCCGACGCGGGTTATGGTATGGAACATATCCACAGGAAAACTTATCACTACCCACTTCCCGGACCGTGTCAATGAACATCTCACGGTTTCCTTCACACCGGACGGGAAACACCTGGCGTTCCTCACAGAGCGCCGAACGAAGGTCGGAATTAGGAAGTCGGAGACCGGAGACCGGGTTTGGTATCCACTTATCAGCAAACCGCACGCGATCGTTGGGATGGCTTTCAACGAGGATATGACAGCGCTGGCGATGGTGGATAAGTGTCGCCAGCTGTACACCGCAACCTCGTCGTCTACGCAGTTTAACAAGGGTAGGAGTTGGACTGAGATCGCACCGACGGATGAGGATGATGATGTCAGTGTTCAGTTTTTGAAGGGTAAGGGGGATAAGCTATTGGTCTGCTCGAAAAACCGGGGTAGTGTTATTACGACTACTTTGAACATGGGGTTGGGGGAGAAACAGACGTTGGAGAATTTCGGGTATTCTAAAAGGGTTGTGAGTGCTGTGTCGGCGAATGGGAATAGGATTGCATTGGTTTGGGATAAGGGGCCTATTTCGGTATATGACGCGGAAACGGGGAAGTGTATTCACACTTTTTGGAGAATGAATCAGATGTATGGGGAGACCACGCTGGCTGCGGCTTTTCTGCCCTCGGGGGATAGGTTGGTGACGGTGTCCAGGGAGATGGGTATGAGGGTGTGGGAGTTGACGGTTGATGTGGATGTTAAGGACGGGTGGATCGTGAGAGGGGAAGAAAAGGTTTTGTTTATCCCGTACAATTATCATGCGAGGAAAGCGGAGGTTGGGAGGAGCAATTTCGTGGTGCTCACGCACCCGAGTGGGAGGGTCGTGGAGGTTGAAGTTGGGATTAGGAAGGACAAGGGGGTGGAGGGAGGGTACGGATTGGTTAGTAGTGTGATGGCTTATTTGCCTTCTTTGCCTAAGAGTATAGCGGGGATACCGGTGCCGAAGTTTGGGATACTTGGATAAGAGATATATATCGCCGCGTCGACGTTCTTTATTATGTGCTGGATTTGGAGTATTCGATCGATGTTATTACTGGGTTTGGGGGTATCCGCGTCTGGTTTACGAGACAAGGGGTATCGTTTTAAACAAAGTCGCTCTTACAGCTTGTTTAGGCTTTTATTAAAACGGGCTCTTGCAATTGTTATATTGTAGCTGGATCGGTTTACTTGGTCTTGTCGGTGTACTATGAGTTATATATACAAACTACCTACCTAGCTATATGGTCGAGTTGATCACGGGCTTGGGGATATATTAGTTTTTGTTCGAGAGGATGCTTAGTGAACTGGTAATGGTAACTGTTATTCTCAGTTGCAAAGCCGCTATCAGTGTGCAAAATGCAACAGAGGTTTTGTGTTGGTCGTTTGTTTGGGTTGAATTGCGAGGCGCGCGTATGGAACTGACGTCAGCAATGATAAAGCAGATTTTACTTTTTCTTTCTCCTTCCCTTTCGACTCTTCAATCCGATTGCAGGTATGTAATATGGCCGTTCGAGCTAACAGTCGATGAATAACAATTACTCGAAATTACGAGCGGCTGCTATTGGTGCGAACTTGGGCCGGCTGGTGGTGTTGCAGGGTTGGTGCGACGGGATGACTACAACGTGCCTGTCGGGCTGAACTTTAGTAATTTTTTATATCCCGCATCTCTGCACCTTCAACCTTTACCCTTCTCCATCCTCCACCCCCACCTTCTGCCTTCATCAGCCTCCACCTCCTCTGACTCCTCTCTGCATCAACCCCATCGATTGGCACGACAAGCATTCATCACTCTTCGCCTATAGATTCTCGGTACCTTATAAAACCCGGGGTGTCGTCTCTCAATCCCACCTCCAAACAAGCTAGCTCTCGACCCTTAGCTTTGCAACGACCAACGCCTCGCTTTCTATATCTTTCAGTTCCCACCGGAATTTTCTTTCTTCATAACCTTTTCTTCTCTCTATTATAATTTCCACCTCGAGAATAGTCCTTACAACACTTGTTTTCCGCAACGACCTGTCCAGCAACGGCTAATTCGCCCTCAACCTTCGATATACCTCGAACCATCAAGCTACATACCCACCGTTTTATCATTCCAGATGGCTGACCAAGCTACTACCAACCAAGATACAAGGGGCGAGCGTGCTACCCGAGGAGACCGAGGAGGTTTCCGTGGCCGAGGTAGAGGCGGCAATCGACGCGGCCGAGGAGGTGCAGAAGGCGCCCACCAGGGTTCAGAGCAGCGATTTGATCGCAACAACCGAGGTGGGAGAGGCCGTGGTGCTGGCCGTGGTGGACAACCTAGAGGTGACCGAGGCCACAACCAACAGGCACCGCAACAGCCCGTCCCATCTATCGATACGACACCCACAGACCACCCGGCTGAAGCTCCAGCAGCGGAAAATCCTACTGGTATCATTGCGAACGATGGAAAGGAGCCTCCATCACCCACCAGCACCGACAATGAAGAAATCTGCTTCATTTGTGCAAATCCTATCCAATATCACTCAATTGCGCCCTGTAACCACATGACCTGCCACATCTGTTCGTTGCGAATGAGAGCTCTGTATAAAACAAAGCAGTGTCCTCATTGTCGAGTAAGCTTTTCGTCACCTTTTATGAACTAAGAAATCCTGCTAACCTGTTCAAATAGACAAACTCCGAATACGTTATTTTCACTACCAATGCAACCAAAGCGTACGAAGAGTACTCGCCCACCGACATTGCAGCGAGTGACGAAGCGTTGGGTATCAAATACGAGGGAGAACAGATCCGTGCAGATACCCGCGTTCTGCTTCGATATAATTGCCCGGAACCGAGCTGTGACGTAGCCTGCCTCGGCTGGCCAGACCTCCATCGCCACGTCCGAAATACCCACAAACTTACTCTTTGCGACTTATGCACACGATTCAAGAAGGTTTTTACACACGAACACACATTATTTACGTATCCTGAGCTCAGGAAGCACGAACGTCATGGTGATGATGTCCCTGGTACGGAAGACCAGAGCGGGTTCAAGGGGCACCCGGAATGCGGCTTCTGTAACAAGAGATTCTACGGCGACGACGAGCTTTACGCTCATTGTAAGGAAGCACACGAACGATGCTTTATCTGCGACAGGAATACCAGCCGCCGACCACAATATTATCTTAACTGGGAGGCGTTAGAACAACATTTCAAGGAAGAGCATTTCAGATGCACGGATGCTGAATGTCTAGAGAAGAAGTTTATTGTTTTTGCGAGCGAGATGGATCTGAAGGCGCATGTCGTCGAGGAACATCCGCAAGGGCTGTCAAAAGGTGCTTTGAAGGATATGAGGAAAGTGGATATGTCGGCGTTTACAGATATGCACGTTCGTAGCAGTGGAGGGTCGACAAGCAGAGGCAGGGGCGGACGGATGCAACGAGACTACAGGAGAGACCCACAGGCTCCTGAGCCGCCTCCACCGGACGGACCAATGAGAAGGGACGAAATCGCGTACCAGCGTACGCTGGCTGTTCAGACAGCGCAGACTACGGTACCCCCCAGGATGTTTGGGGGACAGTTGACGAGACCATCAGAGCCTGCCCCCGTAGCCCGACCACAGCAAACTGGACCCCCACCACCAGTCAGCCAGCCTGTCAGGGCGCCCGTCAGGCAGGAAGAAGCTTTCCCTCCTTTGGGCTCGTTGAGCTCTAGCCCGCCAGCCCAGGCGCCTCCCCGACAGGCTCCGGTAACACAAACAGCGCAATCGTCGGTCCCGTCCAATGTAACGACTTCCACAGCGCAGAAACACGAACAGGTCGTTAACCGCGCGACCCGTCTTCTCAATAATGACTCTTCGAAACTTGAGAAGTTTAAGAAATATATCTCGTCTTATAATGCAGAGCAAATGTCTGCCCGTGATCTCATTGAGGCATTCTGGGTTCTTTTCGATGTCCGAGCTGCGGACCTGGCGACTTTATTGAGAGAGCTAAGCGAGTTGTTCGAGAAGGATGAGAAGCGGCGACAACTACTCGAGGCTTGGAACGAATGGAAGAGTGTGAATGAGGATTACCCCCCAATGCCGGGGAGCACTAGTAGCGGTGCAACAGCGGCTGGTGCCGGCGGAGCCAGAGTTCTGAAGCTTAAGAACGCGACGAATAGGAATCTGAGAGCTGGTGCAAGCCCGTGGAGTGCTGTTACTAGCAGCACTATCGAACGTGGAGGCGGAAGCTTGGCGGATATCAATGGTGGCGGAAGAATTATACCAGGAGCTGCCGTAACGATTGCCGGGAAAGGAAAGGCACCTGTAACCGGAGGAACCTCGCCGTGGGCGAGTGCTGTAAGGAACTCGGGTCCCGGGCCTTCTCGGGCCGCCGCCAGCAGGGGAGGACCCGGGCCAGCAATGACGACGGTTAACGCCATGGAATTTCCAAGTCTGCCGAAGCCACCACCAAAACACGCACCTATTCCGAGGAAGAACGAAGGAACCGCCCCGCCCAGCGTTTGGGGTAGCTCGAATGCCGCGGCTGGGGGAAGCGGAGGTGGTGATGGGGGACTGTCGGATTTGACAATCATGGGAGTAAAGGGCAAGGGGAAGAAGCAGAAGCACGTCATCACTTGGGGCTGAGGAAGCCTCTAAGGGGACGTCGCTCTGCCCGTTTAGTATGTGCAATGATCGTTTGGAGTTTCGGGGCTGGTGGTGTTTATTATATATATGAATGAACGAATGAATGAATAAGTTTAAGTGTATGGTTGCAAAAGCACTGTATTTTAGTTCCGTACATACTCTTGTAATCCTGCAGCTTTTAAATGTAGAGGATCTAGATGAAATCCTATGGCCGGCTCCCATTATTTAGTAAGTACGAGGTATGCTATCGACCCGTAAACCTCGAAATTCACACTGGAGTCCGTAGTGCGGTAATGCGTTGATGTAGTAATTCTAGTCACACGGAACCAAACTGCTTTGGGAACCGCAAGCTTGGCGCGAAATTCCAGAAACAGACATCTAACTAACCGACCAAGAAATAATTCGAGATCTACTCCCATTCCTTCGCTTGGTGTTCATAGACGTCTTCTTGGCCAGACTAGACGTCTTCAAGTTATTTCGATACCGCTCCCATTTACCCTCCGGATTGAACATCCCTCACATACACAATATACGATGCCGAAACCGTACTCCAAACCTGCGGTTCCATCGCTCGCATCTAAGAAACGAAAACGTGGCCCCGGCGGCGGAGGGAAAGACGATCAAATAGAAGAAATCACATTCGATCGCAGTGCTCGACAGGAGTACCTTACCGGATTTCACAAACGGAAAGTTGCGCGTATAAAGGCTGCGCAGGAGGAGGCGGAGAAAAGAGGGAGGGAGGAGAGGATTGAGGAGAGGAAGAGGGTATGTTCTTTTCGTCTTTTGTCTGCTTTTCTATGGGTGGATGAGTGTCTTGGGAGTCTTTTTATTGATGGTTGGGATTTCGGATTGATTATAGTTACGAGAGGCGAGGAAGGAGGAGTTGAGGCGGCATGTTGAGGCTGTGAACCAGAGCCTGGGATTGGAGAGGAGCGATGAGAGTGATGGTGAGGAGGAAGAGGATGGAGAGAATGGATGGGGTGGTATTGATGGTGAAACAGAGACTGGTGCGAAAGCGGAGAATAGTATCAATGAGGAATCGGAGTTCGTGGATGAAGGTAAATATACCACAGTTACGGTTACGACTATGGATGACGACGAAGAAGAGGAGGAAGATTCTGGAGATGAAGGGGGAGAGACGGAGGGGCAGAATACTGCGGATACGGACCAAAAGCAGGATAAACTACGGAGCAATAAGGAAAAGGAGAGGAAGCCGAAGCAGAAAAAGAAGAAATTCAGATATCTGTCTAAGGCGGAAAGGAAGGAGGATCGGATGAGAGAGAAAGTTAGGAGGAATAGGAAGAAGGGTGAGAGGACGGCAAAGTGATATTGTATTATAAGCGAGAAATCTGAAAATAATATATTAAAGGTGGTACTCGGGGGTTTGTAGGATAGAAGATAATTTTGTACACTGGAGAAAGTACCATGATACCCTCATGATCAAAAGCGAGATGATTAGGTATAGAAGCTGGATATAGCATATGATACAAATGAAAGGTTATTAATTAGAAGAAATAATCGCAGGAACCCCTGGCAGTAGTCAAGCCCTATTCGAAAAAAAATATATGCAAGAAGCTTCAAAAAATGAATTGCCAAACTGACCTCCCCTGTGCATGTGTAGCTTTCTAAACATCCAACAAGTCGTTATGTTGTCCCAAGGGCTGCGGAACATGAAGTATTTGGCAAAAATAAACTAATCGGAATCACTTTTATAGGGATATTCCCCGAGTTGAATGTCTCCACCCATTCTTGTTTCTGTTCTTGTCCATTCGGTTTCGACGCGGAAGAATATCCACAGCCACCGGCGGAAGATTTCTAGGAATTGGAGGATGAAAATACCAAGTTCAAGGTCGCCGTATCGGTCAAGATGTGGAGATAATTTTAATGACCATGTTAATCTGTGGAGGGGTTAGTATGAAGTTTGAGAGAAGGTGTCTGGGTTTCGTGAAATACCTCAGCAACCCATCCAAGAAGATTGCAGCATAATACACGCTTGGGACGGGGAATATCATGACCTGGCGAAGACCGAACGGGTGCTCTGGGTTTCCCCGAGCCGCCGAAAAGAGTGAAAGATCCCAATCCCGAGCAACATCCCAGTAAAAGGAAAAGCCGGAGTTCACGAGAACAGCGAGTAACCTAGGCTATGTTAGAGCTGCTACCTAAAATCCACTCGGTGGGCACATACCAGAATCTCCACAAGGCGGTTTCGCCAGTAAGACCTGTACTTCCGGCATCGGTGTCCTTTTGCAGGGCGCTGAATAGGATAACTGGGAAAGCACTGGCGTATTTCATGGCGTTGTACATATGCGGCTTTCTTTCCGACGCAGGACGACCGATGTTCCTGCTGTACTCAATGAGGCATTGACGCAGACGGATAGCGGATGGAACGGCGATAATTATGGGCAGCATATAAGTTCCACCACATCGACGTTCCGGCATGGAAGTTGAGGATATTCCGGTGAAAAACATGCAACTGCATATCCATATATCCCCGAGGACCTTGGCGTAGGAAGTGAGAACGTCTGCAAGTAGTAGGTCGGAGAAACGTTGGTCTCGATCAATGTAGCCGAATGCGATACGTCGCAGGTTCCTAGATAACGATGCGAGTTAGGATGTGCGGACTGGCGTGAGGGACAGCATATATACTTACCCCAAAAGCCTGTATCTACCATCCCTGTGGAGGATGTTAAACGGTAAAATGAATATAACCATGATCCCCATCAATAACAGTCCCGGAAGCATTTCCCACTTTCGCACCGACTCTGTATCGAACGATGTATACCGCCAGAAGATCATCAGGTTTACCACTAACATGCCGCTGAGTATGGATGCTATCCGGTACACTGAGGTATGCATTGGTATATCTGGTCCTCCACGAGTATACTTGATCAAGCCGGCCACGTCTATCCGTAGACTGTAGAGGTATTGTAGATTGAGTCCCCATGCCCACACACCTGGCAGAAAGGAGCATGCACGTTAGCATCTTCATTTGTGTCGTAATGTCGGGAGAGAACGTAGTGTACCGGCTATGATGAGGATGAGGACTCGGTATGGTAGGGGGAACCATAGTAGCAGCTTTCCATCTTGGAGCTCGACTTCGGCAAATTCACCTGCCATGTTTCAGCCTGGTTCTTGGATTCGGAACTTCCATCAAGTCTGGACGTTGTCGATGTTGAAGTTTCCCAGTCCTCCTGTGTACACCGTATCCTTTTATTTACTGAATAGATCGCCGTTCCGTAGCGTGCCCGCGGACCGCGGAATGAGGCGCCAGCGAGTGTCGGAATGACCAATTTACGTAGCTGCTCGGGGCCGGAGTTCCAAATATACCAGGGAAGCTTTCCGATCAATCCGTTCTATCGCTAAAGGAATGTCGTGTGCACCAGCTTTCTGAGGTCGTGGTTACGTGGGCAGATTCGCAAGCCGTAATTTGGTTCTGAAGCAGAGTAAAGCTGGTCCGAATGCCCAAACAGGTGGATAAGGTCGCTGCAATCGTAAACCTCGAGCGAGGGAACAGGATCTTAGAATCGATCTGGCAAATAAGGACTGTCGCGCAAAGGAGATTAAAATCTCCGGTGTTCGGTGTGTCGAACAAGTGAAAGTGCCGGGGTGAAAGGAGACACGCTTGGCGGCGACGTTTCCCCTGCTGTGTGGCTGGCCGCATCGACATCATCGCAAAACACGAACCTCGACTGTCCAGCTCCACCCGTTCTCACGACTTTTTGACGCTATCGATTGCTAGAGGACTCAGTATACGGTACGGAAGGATAGATCGGAGAGAAGGACTCGCTGCTGAGACGCCAATATGAGGACGGGGATCTATATGACCGCGGTTCTGGCACCGCTGGTTTCCGCCTTCGCCAATACATCTCCGTTGTTCCTCTATTCTACCGAAAAGTACGAGGCTTCCGAGGTTATATTCCTGACAGAAACCACCTCTGACAAATTTGATATAGTTTGCCACACAGTGTTCATAAGGAGAAGTTCCAGAGTTTCGGAACCGGTGAACAATTCCTTGAAGTTGTCAAGGATACAGTTTCGCAATGCACCTCCGACGCATACATCTTGGTTCTACAGCCCGGAATACACGAGAGCGACTTCAGGGACTCGACAAGCGCGCCCCAGATCCGGCAGTTCTCGGAGACGAATAGGTTTTTGGGTATTATGGATGCGGTTGGGACCGTGGATTTGAACGTAGTTGAGGATTATGTGAAGAGCAGGTGTCAAGCGCACTCCGTTACCGTGGATGCTAGCAGTGAGTGCTATGGCTCGGAGGATTGGGATGCTGGAGCGCTAATGGAAGGGATATAGCGAGTTCGTTCAACAGCTTTGACGAGAATGCGACCGCCCAAGTAATCAAGCTGGATTTCCCGGTTCTACCACTCCACGGTGAAGCACGAAGGAAGGGGCACAACCAGAATGGTATATTATATTCCTTGATGCAGCTATCATGTCTTATTTGACGATTGAACTGAAGCCCAATGTCTGTGGTAGACAACTTCCTTTCCGCCCTTATCTCCATGATTCCTAGCGCCAGATACACCGTCGTCTACGTTTCGACGCCACTCGGAGATCCTCGACTTTTTGTGCAGGAGAAGAAGCCTGAGCCGGAGGAACATCAGAGTTTCGTTGGCCACCAGAGCATCCTGGCCCGAGATGTTCAGGCGAGCGAGGAAGACGGCAAGGACGAGGGCCATTCTGGAGGGTTACTGTCGAACTATCAGTTCCTTACGCCAGGTACCATTTATCACATATCGAACGTCGCGGTTTATGGTCGCTAATTGTGTTTATAGCGCTGTTGTGGGGGATATTGCTCGGCTTGTTCGTCTTTTACGTCGCCAGCAAAGGGGTCGGCCTCTTGAGCTCTATTCAAGTATCATATGGATGTAAGTGGCTCCACACCCCTACTTCCTGGTTCGCGGAAGTCTAACCCATTACCATTTAGCCTTCGAGAAGGACGCCGTAGTCCAGGACCAGAAGAAGCACAGATAGTCGTCCTACGGCTATTCCCGTTTTCTGTTATGACATATACACTGTAATTTTTTCTTCTTCCTTTCCTCCGAGGATTCTTTGGATTACTACTGGGCAGAATTAGCATCGCGGGTCTTGATTATAGAGCAGAGAGGCAGCTTTCGGAGTGTATAATACTATAACCGCAGAGTTTCTTATCTCATCATACTACTACCTACCATCCATGTTCTTGATGCTTGGAATCTCATACGCCGGGCAATATGTATAGCCATTGAACCCGCAGCCTACCGCCCTTGGGGCCTCCACCCGAGAGATGACGTTAAAACATCTACGGAAAGGTTGGCTGGCCCCATTCTTGCATATGGCGGGCGTCGACCCGAGCGCCATACATGCCAGTCGGAGCCAAGTAAGGACTTACTAGATTAGAGAAACAGCACCCGCTCTTGCAGCTACTTGAATTAAAGATCCCCTTGCAAGCAGTGGCATAGCCAAGTCCACTGCCGGCCCTCCGATATCACTAAAAATTTATGAGAATCCAAGCCAGCGTCTTGTTCCGGTCTTCAAGGCCTGGCGATTTCATTAGCAACGCATTTGCCTGTGAACGTTGGCTGCGGGAGATGCTTACCCCGAACACGACCAGCTGGTAAATTACTTAAATAACTTAAGCAGCCTCAGCTTCGGGTTCAGACTTCCCCCAGGACAACATTACATTCGTCACCACCCACGCTTACGCAGCGATATCATTTTCCCACTCGCCAGGGGCCAGTCTCACTGGCCTCGAATTCAACAACATAAACTATGATACATTGCGTCCCTATCGCTACAGCTGTACCCTTATCCTGTTACCCCGCCGCTGGCAGCCCTGGCTCGACGAGTAGACGGCCGGACTTGTTCTCGTAACAAAAGTACCAGCTTACCAGCTTCGCTAAGCTCGGTTTCAGCTCTGAGATCCTTCGACCGAGGATGGACAACAGCTACAGATTCAGCCACCAGCCGGCTTCGCTGCCGCCGCCGTTCCCCGGCCAGAACCGTGCGAGTCTGCCGGTGTCATTGCATGCTACGAAACTCGTCGTCAGGCCCCTCCCGACGCTACCAGTTGGTGTGTAGCCTTGTTTTGTGCTTGAGGTGCCACTTTCAACTTACATATCGACTAACAAGAGTGATTGTTAGAAATAATCGCTACAATCCTCGACTATGTCCCCGTTTCGACCCTCATGCGGTGCGCCCGCGCCTCGAAGAAGCTCAAGGAGATGGCGTACGATGACAGTCGGTGGGTTAACAAACTTGTTGCCATGGGTGTCTGGAACGAAGGAGAAGCACGGAAACGATTCGAGGACGCCCTCAAAAAGAAACGACTGACACAGGCAAAGCTAGCGGAAGAGGAGAGACGGAAGAGGGCTGCATCTGTTGGTGCAAATGTTGAGGCGAGGAAGAGCATTGGTATGGGAGATACGCTGTTCGATGTGAATGAGCATGAGGCGAAGGCAAATGGGACCGCTGGAGCCGTGGCGAAGTTGGCAGAGGACGTGGATTTGATGAATCTCACCATGCAGTCGGATACTAAGATTCCAGTGAAGGCGAGGCCGAAGCTTGAAGGTGTCGATATGTCGGATCCGACGTTGACGGTTTTATCAGATGTTCGTTCTGCTAGAGGTTTCGCGAGGCAGGAATACGGCAGGGTCTATGCCGCACTTTGGCCCTATTATATCGACCTCGTAAGCGCGAGGAGCCACGCAGATCCAGTGGTTTTTCGACGGTATCGAAACCCGGAAGACCAAGCTGTCATGCTGCGGCAACTCAGTATATTCAGCGAGAGCGATAGCTCGCTAGGATGGGGAGAGAGATTGTCAAGATTGAACAGTATGTCGAGCATCTTCGAGAATGCTGTCTTGAGGGAATTCGAAGGGTAAGTCCAATACCACTATGCATCTTGGCAAGAGAGGAGCCGTCTAACCAGAAGCAGGGGCTATGAGATGTCCGACTACGACGGCAGAATGAAGCGATATGCCAATGTTCTAATTCTACTCAACGGCGGGCAGGGAGCAATAGATTTATTCGTGGCCAAGCACTACTTGATGTTTGAACGAGAGAGGCTTGGAAATCCCATGGACTGCTTCAGGTATGTTTCTCTAGCTTTGGCACTTCCTCGAGCGGCCGCTCTAACGGAGAATATAGCAACCTTCACTCAGCAGACCTCTCTATGGAACCTGCTCGGCAGTTTTTCACACAGCTGAGCGAGGCAGTGAATGAACAATCGACAATAATTGATAGAATATTCCCTCCAGATGTGGATGTAATGATACCGTTCTTAGAACGTATCGGGGAGGATGTCATTGGCGAATACATCGGGCCTCTATTGGAAGAGTCGCATGATCGAGATATTGAGTCTTATCTCCAGTGTATCACAGACATATACGTCAGCGTGGTCCAGTTCTCCAAATCTATCCACCCGGCCAAAGGATCCGAAAAGAATTTCACCGATGAAATGACAAAGATAGTTGTTAGGATATTTGAGCCACACTATGACACATATTTGCAGGAAGAACTGGATCATTTCAGACGCCTATGTGAAGAGGAGGTAGAGTCTTGGGAAAAAAAGGTACGATGCTCCTCAAAATCAGTGCTCCGGACTTAAGCTGACGTCTGCATAGATCACGGACGAATATACTGCTACTGAATCGTTCTACCTCAGTAATGTAAACCGGCAAGCGGACAAGATAGACTTCTTAGCATCATTCAAGAAGGTCATTTTGATGCCGGTTAACGCGATCCCCTTGCCTCCTATCAAACCCATTAATCTTGCATTCCCTCTCCCGATAAATCCATTTATCCGACCCAAGCCGGCGGCGGCGGCACCTCCCTCTATAACAGATGCACCAACGGATAATCCGTATCAGATTACCTCCGATGTGACGAACATTCCAACTTTGACGCCAGATTCTCACACGAACGGGGGTACAGCAGCACCTTCATTAGTAACCGATAGCAGTGCTACCCCTCCACCACAAACCGCCCCAACGACCGAGCTTGCTGCTAAGGCTGCTATCCTCAACACCCGCATGGAGGGAATTCGGACATTGTTTAGCATTGAGCTTGCCCTGGATCTTGTGCATAAGGCCAAAGCTGCCTTAGAAAGAGCAGCCTACTTTGTCCGTTTTAGGGGCCAGATTGGTGAAGAAGCGTAAGGACCTAGGTAACCCCCCAACCTGATTTTAGAAACCCTCCCACTGATAGCATTTCCATTCGTCATTAGTAAGGAGCAATGCGAACAAATCTTTATTTGTTTGATCAATATTCTTGGGCAGCGCCATGTCAAATCCGGGTTCGATAAAGCTGTTACCCATCTGTCACAATACAATCCACGTGAATTATCTACAGCTGAAGAGGATGAGCAAGTTATCGTCAGACCGTTGGTTCAGTTTATGGAACTCGTCAACGTCGGAGACCTGATCCAGCAAATGTTGGACGTATTCTATGAGCAAGAATTGGTTGCGCAGAAACTTACGGATAAGAATGACTTTTTGAACCCGGCCATCAAAGAGAAGAAGAAATTTGAGCAAATGTTGGACGAAAGAGTTGCTGCAGGTTTGAACACTGGTATTGACGTAAGCTCCCCTCGGCCCCGGTATTTCCAATACAATGTTCTAAGAAATCCTTTAGGTCCTGGTCAAAGAGGTCGACTACGTGTTCGCAAAGACGCAGAAGCCTACAGACTATAATCCCGGTATTGTCGGAGATCAAGCTTTGCCAACTGACCTGGGACCGAGTGAAGCGGCACGAAAGGTCGTTTCGCTCGTCGCGTCACACACGAAACTGCTTGTAGGCAGCACCGACAAGAACGTACTAGACGTGTTTAACCAAGAAGTTGGGATGAGACTTTGGTCTTCGATTTGCAAGCACCTGAAAATCCAGCGGATTAGTATTGACGGAGCTATTGTTCTGATAAGGTTAGTCGTGAGACACTTTTATTACCAAGCTGACTGAACTAATAAATGCTTCCATTAGTGATATCAATCACTATACCCAATTCATCGTCAAGCTCCGCAACTCTGGCTTAACGCAGTACTATAACGCTTTACGAGAGCTGGTTCAAATCTACCTTATTGATCCGCAGCACGCCAAGCAGATGGCCGCAGTTATAGCCGACGGAACCAGATTCAAGGGGATATTCACCGTCGAAGAGGTTTATGAGTTCGTAACGAGGCGGAGCGATTGGTATCAGATCAAGAAAGATGTGGAGAAGGCAATGTACGGGTTTGGGTGTCTGGTTATGTAGGGTTGGTTCTAATCTATAAAGGTTCAGCAGTGTGGGTTTGGGTTTGGTGAAGCATATCTTTACGGATACACGTAAGCCTACTGCGAAGTGAATAAATCACATTTTTGGTACATATCCAGTCTTTGGGCTACTAGTTCACGGTATAGTAAGGGTATGCGCGATATGCACACGAGCCCCTAATCTCCGTCCGACCCTCTAGCCTCGAGCGCCTGGATTCGAGGCTAGTCTGACCCCATGGTTTAAATACCCAAAAGAATTGCTTCGCGCAACGTTCCTTTACTGTCCTTGGACGACTTTTCAGCCTTTATTTCCTCCCCCCTTTTCTCTTAGTTCCGGTTCAGAGTATCCGAACCCGAGCTCTCGGATTTTTGCCGTGATATCTGACTCCTGGAATCTGTGCATCAACTTCAGAACCTTGGAGGGGTCCTTTTCATTTTCTAGGTGTAACTACCCAGGTAATTGTGAGAAGGTTTGTAGAACCGCTTAGCTTAGGACCGCAATGTATTGAATTTCACAATGTATGCATAGGTATGCACGCTGAGAGTTAACCACCCTGTAAGAGACTTACAACGGGAACATCGAAGACCTTGAGGAGAAATACAATGATCAGCCGGAGTCTTGATATTGATTCTAGAACGTACACGAGAGACTGTCGGATTCACGTCTTACATAAGAGTCGTGCCATTTTTCGTTCCCAGGCTCGAATATATCGACCTTTTTGAATTGCGCCATATTGCTGGTCTCGCTGAGTCTCCAAGCTAAGGCGGTCGTACTGGCGCTGCTGCAGAGGCCGCAGTCGCTTTTGGTGAAGAAAGTCATGCGAAGGAGATTCCAGGGGATTCGGGACGTCATTTTGGAAGGTACCGTCGCCTCGACACGGCTGGCCGGTTGGTCGAGGGTCCGGCTAGGCAAAAGGTTGATACGTTGATATTCGCATTTTGTGTTGACGTTGAAGGTTTTTCTGTTTGTCGGTGGTGGTATGACGTCATAGATTTCAAGGTCCAAATTTGGTCGCAATGAAGGTGCATGACCTGGCGCATATATGGGATACTTGATAATCAGAACAGAGCCCCAAATGGTAGTTTAGAATATGTACCCTATGTTCTATTCCATTTTTGGAACTTGAACGATGAAGACGTGGGTTCGCGTTTACCAGACTAAGACGTGGGATAGTCTGTGAGACGTGGGATACTGAAGGGGACGCGGATGCCCTGTTGGATTTTGTATTCGCGAAACTGTGTTGTTTGAAGCAGGAGATGGCTACACAGTTGATGAGCTTCAGGGGCTGATCCGATGATATGAATGACAGGAGTGTAAAAAACAGAGAAGTTCTAGACAGTGTTCCCAAAATAAAGGAGATGCAAGGAATGCTGTATGGGATGATGGTTGGCCTGAGTATACTACCGTAGCTACAAGTTTCCTTCAGCATCGGATTTTGAGGTTCAGAGTTGAAAAGAGAGATTCTATGTTTTGTCGTTAGTATACAGTGCGAGAATAATAACAAGCGGCATCGGTCTCTTACAGTAGAATATCGTAGGCTAGTTGTATCAATTAGGATCCGCAAATGTAAACTCAGGGAGCTGCTTAAATATCCCTCAGAAGATATGTTGGAGTGGGATTGGTTGGAGCTCTTGCTCCATAATGAGGTCAAGGTAGACATTGCTGCTTGCAACAGGCTTGGAGTAATTGTTTTCCGTAATATGCGAAAAGTCCATGTATTTCGACAAGTGGAAGAGGCTATTAACTTCGTATGCCGCCTTGAATCGCTGACGACCATTATTCAGGGTACCGGAATTGAATGCCGTACTAGATTTAGTGGTTGGTTTGAGTTCGCCCTTTAATTTTAGACCACCGACGGTGGCAATGCACGTAATAGTCTTGACGGGACCAGTAACGTAGATCCAGACGTGTTTGACGTTATCGTTCCATGGGTTGACTCGGAAAAAGATGGTCTTTTCGCGGTTGATGTACTTTTTAAGCTCATCTGATGACATGGTTGAGAGGATGGCTTTTTCTGAACGTCCAGCGGGGACAGTGGTTGGGATAACGATGCTGCTGCGACGGGACTTGCGAGCACGAGGCATTGTTGAGAGTGTCTTGATTAGTCAAAAGGAAAGGTTTCTTGAAATTAGTTTGGGATGATCGAGGAACCGACGATGGTGGTTTGGTTCGTACGTGGGATGGAGGTTGTTGCCGAGGGAAAGAAGAAGGGGAAGGGGAAGGGAAAGGCCGATGGGGACGTAGGACTTATTAAGCTGTCGGGCTCGGGCCCGACACGGGCTTGAATCAATCCTCCATGCATAGAGGGTTTTTCTAACACCGAGCCTTCACGGAGCTCATTCACACTTGTGGCCGACTGGCGTCTGGGACCAACACTAAGCTCATTCCATAATTGCCCTTGTAAATATAACTGTAATCGATTTTATTGCTACAGCTACGCCGACTTTTTGGGCGGCCGAGAGGCCCCAGCTTCCAGTCAGACTATATGTGTGTTTATCTTTTAAATTGTTAGGTAAATTATACATGAACCATAGAGATGCGTGCGCATATAACAATTCTACATGCTACCAGCAGCCTAACTACTTAGGTACTTATGTATGTAGCTACATATAGACTTACTTAACTGCCTAAGCATCCAGTCACCTGGGGATTTATGCGAGTAAGTAAGTATCTAAGTATGCATTACGCCTATTAGTTATGGTATAGGATTCCTCCCGCGACGTAGCGGAGCTCTGGGTATCGATCATCGATCGCGGCATTGAGTATTCTGGTTGCGGATCCGGAGACGAACATGAGGAGATTTGTAATATTAACCTTGGCCTCGATTAATTAATTGGAGAGGGAAGATCCAACAGAAATTACGAGAGTATCCTCGAATCTCGACGCCACACCAGGATATATTTGGGAGTCCCTGCTGCGTGAGATGGCATGGAAGCAGGTGGGCCCTTCGAGATCGTAGGAAGGCCATCGAGTCACACATACTCTCCCATACATTATAAACTTTATTTGACGAGCCCTTGAGCTCCCAACTCCCATCCCTGTTCAACATCTAACATACTAAAAAAAATATTTCTAAGACCGTTAATTCGAGGCCTTAAACTTGGCTAGATTATAACTATGGTTACGGTGAAGCCAAAGCCAGAGCCTCTTGATACGTATACAAGCTCCAAGACTATCGAAGACCGGCTTCAGTATCTCCACAGAGAGGGCCAAAGGTTTCTCAATATATGTAACGTCCAGCTACAGTACATGAATGAGCATGGCCTCTTGGACAAAGGTGGCCAGAAAGTCCAGAAACACGTCCAAAAGTACCAAAACGTCGAACTTGGAGGGAAGGCTATTATAGCATTCATTGGAGAATCCGGTGCTGGAAAGTCTACTCTATTAAATGCCTTGCTTGACTACGAGGATATCGTTCCAACGGTAGTATTTACGAGCTTCTTCTTTGATATAGTTGAGGGTATCCTGCTAACTAAGAAATTTAGTCCGGTATCAGAGCCTGCACCTCTGTGGCTACTGAGTTTAGCAGTCGAACACCAGACATGAAATCAAAGTTTCACGCAGAGGTGGAGTATGTTAGTCGCGAAGAGTTTGAGAAAGAAGTTGAGATTCTTCGACAAGACATCATAGATGAAGATGAGCCGCTTGTCGATCCAGATGATGCTTATGCTATGCTATCTTCGAGTGACGAAGAAAACAATTGCAACGTTTCAAACGCCTCTGCATTCAAGCGACGTCGACTGTCAGATTCTTCGTTGACCGCTGCAGCGGCAGTTGCGAGGGATAAGATGAAGGCTTTATTCCCAAACTTCAAGAGCAGCGATCTCACCAGTATTGCATCAAGCATCGAGCGTCTCTACGAGGAAACAAAGTTTCTCGCGGAAGGCAAGCAAATCATCAAAAACGATGAAGAAGAGGTATTCGTCGAGAAAATACACAGGATGATTGCAAACCGTGGAGACGATGAAGAAGGAGAGGCAGACACAAGAGAGCCACGCTTGTGGCCACTAATCAAGGTTATAAAGTAAGTTATATTATTATATCGGGGATACCCTGGGGCAAGAAATCGTGTTAGAGAGATACCCACAATAACACACCCGAAAATTTAGGATACACCTGGATGCCGAAATCCTACGAAGTGACGCAATCTTAGTCGACTTGCCAGGTCTGAAAGACCATAATGCCGCTCGAGCCGCTGTTGCCCAGGCATATATGGCAAAGGCAAACGAAATTATAATCGTATCCCGCCTAACTCGCGCCTTGACTGATGATACGACTGCGGCGCTCGCTGAAATGGGCTATACGAAGCAGCTCCAATTTGACGGACGAAAAAGACTTACGATCGTTTGTTCATTTTGTGACGTGAGTGGAGGAATCCTGATCCCCTTAGATCCAACCCTAAGATTTTCTTTCTGCGAGTGGTTCGAATTCCCGGCTTGAGCATCTCATTTGACGCATATTTTCAATAGCAATTTCGCCCAAGTGACGCCCGTCAAGAGTTTCGAAGCATCAAATCGTTTGCAACGGAGTACGATGCCCTCAATAAAAAGGTTAAAAGTACACCGCCTAAGCGGGAAATCAGGAAAATGAGGTGGAGAACATCCGTGCCCGATATAATAAGAACTAAGGTTATCGTTCGGAGTCCTAACCGTGTGTTCTTGATAAAATACTAGTTGCGACCAACGTAATACATTGAAAATAGAGATTGAGGAAGCGAACCGAAGGTATGTATTCACTAGTACTATGGGTGTTCGCGCTAAAACCCCATGCTCTTGGTTTAGATTAAAAGCTCTTTGTATGGAGATAAGAGATCAGCAAGTTCCAATCCTTCTTGAGAAAACCTACGCTCAGTTGATTGGTGGGAATATCAAGGTCGAGAGCTTTCTCGTGTCCTCAAAGGACTACCAGGACTTAAGCTCGGCTGGGGATCTCGACGATACACAGGATGCCAAAAACATCAGCTGGACGCAGATCCCCCAATTGAGAAAGTACTGTATCCGGGTACCGATGGAACAAAAGGTAAATCGAGCTAAGTTTTTTATTGGTAACGTGAGGAGGGCTTTTGGAGCCGCGAAGTTCTTCGTTGAGGACCTGGGAGGCGCTGGGTTAAGTCACCACAAGAGGGAGGGTATCTGTAAAGATTTGGAAAAGGCTGCCAGTAGCATGCAGAAGGTATTGTAGCCAAAGATCCGTATCAATATATCGAGCTTCGACTGACATTGCACCGTTGTTGATATTTACAGTCACTCTTTCTATTGCAGGAAGCGTGTGCACAGGGAATTAACCAGAAGATCGCGGAAGTCATCAGACAAACAGGTAATTAAAAGTGAGATCGATCATAAGGTATCAACATTTTATCTGACGATTTTCATATACAGAAACTTTTGCGGCTAGTAGTCCGAGCTATTGCAAAGCAGCCCAACAAGAATTTCGAAAGGTATGTAGGAGGGTTGTTTGTATACTATCGGGGTCTTCAAAGCAGCAAAATCCCCATCCGGATACTAATTCTAACCATTGATGCCCTTGAAATCTATAGAAAACCCCGTACAGTAAGCTGAAGGCTGAGGATATTGACATTCACCCACTGTGATAGATTGCAAGTATTGCGTGAACTAACAACTTTATAGATACATACAAGGCGATTTGCAAGCGCGATGGAGAATGGGGTCGCAGTACCAAAAATAACTTTAATCAGAAGTTCCTAGGGGCAATGGACGATGGATTAGCAAAAATTTGGGGACCGTTCATCGCAGGAATCGAGGACACTTTATCCGAATTTATCGCGAAATTTGGGAAACAACTGAATATTTTCGACCAGCGTTGGCAAAGTATGAAGTTTTCCAATCGCAGATCTATACAAGATTCGTGATTTGTATTCTGTATCACGTTTACGTTTGGGATCTGACCGACCTTGGTTTGCTGCTAGGCATTATTTACGAATACTGTCCTCGACCATCGGACGAAGTTAAAGCGAGTATGAAAACAATATTACACTCGATTGAGGCTATGTCACACGGGACGCAGAAACTTCTTGTGGAGCAAACCCAGAGAGTCAATGCGAAGCAAAGGTACGGAAGACCCCGTAATACCATCTCCGCAATCCCAGGTCAATCAGCAATTGCGTTATATGCTAACCACAAAGTGTTGCATAGGGAAATCAATCGTGAGTTTCGTTGTACCTCTCGAGTGAAAAAAGCCATGTTGGATTATTATCACCAAGCTACCGGCATCACAGGTAAGATTTATCTACGTGCAGTACATCCGTGGGAGACCTCCTAATGATTGAAACTTTGTAGGACCTGGGTCCTACGACAACATGATGGATATCATTTCCAAAGGTCTTGAAATAACCCCTGTCTTTGGAGAGATCAGTGGTATCATTGCTCTCGGTTTACAAGAGCTTGAAACAGCTCTTCAGAAGGAAAACAAAAGTTGGTGTCAGGAGATTGGCGAGGAGCTTGAAACCAACATCAAGAACTGGACCTCCTTATCTGACAAAGTTGAGCAAGCCGAGCTTAAGCAAAAGGCTAAACTTAAAGGAATTATCTCTGGGTTCGAGGAGGTTATGAGAACCATGGTTGCTGAGGCCGCTGAACTTGAAAGGATGGCGACTATCTAATTAACCCGGATCTCATCCGGGACTTCAGTTCGAGGAGGAATCCATCAAAAATTCTCTTGGGCTAAGCTAAGTTCAGATGGAGCCTGGTAGATACCTCGGTGGACACTGGAGCATGACCATGGTGCTGGTTACAAACCTTGGTTAGAATATTCCCTATATCGGAACAGATTCATAACGAGAATTGTTATTGTGGTATTCAGAGAATTTTGTCACAACTTCTAGTCAATTAAGTAGATAAGCACTAGTGTACCTAAACCAGGAGATATTCTCAGCTTGGTCGCAGCCGGGAAATCCTCCATGCAAGAAGGATTTTCTCCCACTATCTCGACACCATATTACGGCTCTTCTTCCTGTGACACAGTTCTATTATCACGCTACTTCACGTAGAGCTTCTCTAGGCTTAGGTATAGAGCGCTATCCGACCTTTGACTTAAATGCGTGTTTGTAGCTTTAAGCCAGTTGAGAACCCCCACGGAGCACCCAGCTAGCTTAAGTTTGCCTCCAAACTCCCTTCCAATTATTCCTCTCTATATTATCCTCGTATCCTTCTTTCATTCTCCTTATCTATTCTCCCTTCGCCTTAGTCAGATCCCCAAATTTCTCCACGGAATAGGTAGAAATTCGCCAATAATACAATCAGACGCGTCGGAGCCTTCAACTACATGCGAACATCGAACTGAACGTACACATATGGATATTGCTACAATCATGGCCACTGAGAGTCCCGCAGATATACCGGACTCCGAAATGAGCCTTGCGGGAATTGACGAACGATTGAAGTTCCTCTCGGAAAAAGGAGAGAGTTTTCTCGTATCTTGCATCGCGCAATTAAGCCATATGAACAACCTCCGCATCCTTAGCAAGAACGGCTCCGAAGTGCTTCGCAAATTCCAAAGTTGTCAAAAATCTGATGCAAACCCCGAGACTGTCATCGCTTTTATTGGTGATTCGGGGACAGGCAAATCTACATTATTGAACGCTTTGATGGAGTATTCAGAAGTTTCACCAACCGTAAGGAATACCCCACAGGCCCTCTCCCTGAGTTCTGATGATATTAGACGCAGGAACGCTAACCTTCCCCAATAGTCCGGAGCCAAGGCTTGCACATCTACTATAATGGAGTTTGCAAAATCAACCCCCAGTATGGAATCGGACTTTACGGCAATCGTGGAATATGTGACACTTGAGGAGTTCGAGGAAGAGCTCTTAATATTATATCACGATGTCCAAGATCAGGGTGGAACACGTGCTGATGAAGAATACGACGAAGAACTTGATATTCTAGAGAGCCCACACCAACGTAAAAGACATTGCCGCACGGATCTGTCTTCGAGTAGTCCTTACAAAACAGCGATCGCTAAATTAGAGGCTCTGTTCCTGGATTTTCAGGAAGAGAAAATTGGCGAAATCCCAACTAAAACAAAGACTCTTTTCAGCGAAACGGAGTACCTGCGGGTGGGACAGCGGTTGATAGAATCCAACGATGAGGAGGAGTTTGCAAAAGATATCCGCGAAGTTATTGGCGGGGGCAGAAACGGGCCGCAACTATGGCCACTGATTAAGGCTATCAGGTATATACGGAATTCTGAAACTCACTGCTGTTTGTAATCTTACAAGCTTGGATTTTGTAGTGCTAACATTCTGGCCCCGAAAGAATCCACTTGGACTCAGCGGTACTCCAGACAGGTGTCATTCTCGTGGATTTGCCAGGCCTTCAGGACACTAACACAGCTCGTGCCACTGTCGCTGAGAAATACCTGGAGAAGGCCGACAAGGTGGTCATAGTTACCCGTATAACCCGGGCGTTGACCGATGATACAGTTGCATCTTTAGTACAGATGGAACAGATGCAGCAACTGAAAGCTGACGGAAGGAAGGAGGTAACAATTGTTTGTACTCACTGCGAGGTAAGCGCCACCAGTTTAAATCGCCCGAACACGCTGCAACCAATAGCGTCGTCATAGTCTACTGATTTACTAATCGTCGACGTCAATATAATGATACCTGGTATAATCATTAGGAGGTAGAGCCGAAGGAGATCAAGAACGACTATCCAAACGCTGGCCAGTCCCAAATATTCAGAGAACTTGAAGCGAAATCGAGGAGAATGCCGAGGCATGAGCTGCAAAAGTTGAGGTAGGGGCCGGGCGTGAAAAAGGAAAGCGGTTTGATGAGATGAGTAACGAACCGGGCGTCTAGCCAAACCGACAGAAAATTCTACGAAAAGAAGTTAGAGCGTGCGAAAAAAGAGTAAGCATTCTGCGATCTGTGGTTTATTCATTCACCAAAAATCAACGGTTAAGGGGTGAAGACGAGTACTGAATGAGCGAAATAAACCCCATCTAATGAAACTTTTAGACTAGAAGACTACTGCACCGAAATCAGAAATGAAGAGTTTCCTAAGCTTCTCTCAGCGGCATATGACCGGCTCCTTGGGGAAAACATTGCCGTTAAAGGCTTTCTAGTCAGTTCCAAAGCCCATCAACAACTTGCTTTTGACGCGGAAAAAGCTCTCTTCGAGAAAACACAAATACCACAGTTTCGAAATTACTGTGTCAAGATTTCACTGCAAAAGAAGTTAAACCAGTTAAATGGTTTCTTGGATACGATGGCTTCCAGGCGTCTGGAACTGGTTAATTTCCTCGCAGGGGGTATCGATGGTACCCTTAGCGAGAAGATCAGGGACGGCATCTGTAAAGGTCTCCAGAAAGCATCGTCTGAATTGACGGAGGTATCTATCATATACCCTGGGGCTGCCTTACCAATTTAGTGACTTCTGATCTATAGGAGCTGCGGGAACTGCAACACGAGTGTTCCAAGGTTATCCACGAAAGTGTTCTGGTTTCGATTAGCAAGCTAGGTAATTATTCCGGGGTCTTCGTCCCGAGTATTCTCAAATAGATTTTTAAGGAACTCCTAACATCGGTACTAACTAATAATAGATGGACTGGAGGAGGAAAGTATTCCGCACTGCGAAGAAGTTTTGCAAAACTTCAGAGAGGTTTGTAATCAGTAACCAGAATCTCAACCTTCGCCTTAGAACTTTTCTAACCTCAGACGGGCTCGGTAGACCCACGTTTTCCGTAAGTCAATGGTGGCATACTTAGATAATATATGGCCCTGAGTCTATAACACTATGAGGCTGTTGTATGTACGTACGTGTGCATGCTAACTATATATTAGAAACATTCCGAGCCGTATGTAAAAGAAACGGGGCCTGGAATAGGGCGCAAAACGATGAAAGACAGCTTAACCAAACCTTTCTAAGCCTGATGAGCAAGGGACTGAAAAAGGAACAGGAATACTTGAGGCAAAAGATCAGAGACAGTCTATCGAAGTTTACCACGGACTCTAGTCTAAAAGTTGGAGAGTTCAAAAAAAAAGGAGAAGGTCTGATATCTCTGGCGAGAAATTAAAGTTACTTGGGGGCAACCAAACATAGCTGACGACGGAAGAAACAGATGTTATCAACAAATACTGCCCCAATCCCACGAGCGAGATCAGAAACAGCAAGAACCATTTCCTAAATTTAATGGTCAATATGGCTAGGGAAAGATCCACGTTGTTGTCATACCAAACAATGTCGTTCAATGCAGAGCTAAGGTACCTCATTCGTAACGGCTTAGTAGAGATTAGAATTCAACTAACTTCATGTAGGAGGATTGTCAAACTTGGCCAGGATACGGATGAAATAAAGCATGCTATGGAGATCCATTATGCTCGTGCGGCTATTCAATCTAGTAAGAAATTGAGAGTGTACAATCACGGCAGTCCACGAGTGATATACAAATTCTGACCATCACATAGAGAAGGGTGCATATGATCGGATGATCAGTATCGTTTCAAGAGGAGTTAAAGAAAGCAATCCATTTGCAAAAATTCGTTCCAAGACTTCCAGTCAATTACGGCGCTTGGAGAGCACACTGTCCCGAGAGAACGGAGATTGGTGCTCCCGCCTTGGAGACGAACTCGCTAAAGACATTCAGGATTGGACGGCAAAGTCGGAGCAGATTGGAAAAGTCGAAGCTAGAGAAAGGAAAGAACTCTCGACCACCATCTCTAACTTTGAAAAGGAGGAAGATGGATTAACTGCGGAGCTGGCAAAGCTGGAATTTTTAACTCGAACATAGCTGATTTTGCTCTACTACGACTGGTATACCTCGACTGACTATGTCTATAACATTCATGTTCAATATGCAAAATGAATGAACTTGTAATTAACCGTCGATATCCAAGTATTGTTTTTACTTTAACCTCGACCCTAGTTTTTATTCAGACACTACATAAACGTAGGGTAAAGTTTGAACTCGAAACAAGCCCCACCAGGCCATATATATAGAGCCCACTAGGCTGCAGATCGGGGCTGCACCTAAGGCTTAAGTAGATACTTAAGTAGATATTACATAGCAAATCGGTATTCTTAAATAGGCGCTCGAGTACATATTTACATAAAACGGCCTGCTTTGCTTGCGATCCTCTGCGCCTGGACTCGAGGCTAGGATTCCCTACTAAGCTCGCGGTTTAGACGAAGCTCCTACGCATACTGCGGTGCTTTACGTCATTGATTTCTACGGTTAGAGGCACTCCTTTCGAAAATAAAATTTATAATTTTAGGCCACAAGGGCCACCAGTAAGCGTTTTGGTCCTAATTGGACCGGCGTTCGCCAATTTTGCCGGGGGAAAGGGCCCCGGCATCCCTGACAATGGCGTCGACCTCTCGGTAGACGCCCCCGACGGCGACAATGGCCTGGGCCACGTCTTGCTTGTACTTCGGGTCCTTGCGGGAAGAACCCACAAGGCCCGGTTCCAAGACAAGGTGGCCCAGTTTGCCATTGAGCCGTCGGAGGGTCTCCGAGAGGCACTCCGCCATTGCCTTCTCGACCGCCTCCTCGATTAACTGGAGGTCGGCCACGATCATCGTGCCCAACTGTCCGAAGACATGTTGGGCAACGATGTTGTCACCAATCGATTTGATGGTGACGCCCCTTGCGTCTTGTCCTAATTTATTCGTTAGTATACCGTTTCGTCTGAAATCGGATGGATAACGGGGCAGACAATACCCTTTAACTCCTTCACTGATTGGTATATTTCCTACATTATACCTTTCAGTGTATCTGGGCGGAGGAACTTTCGGCATCCGGTCCTACATAGAAGAAGCCGTTAGTATCCCAACACGCCGATAGCGCCTGGAAGCCGGAAACATACCTGAACATTTTATGGACCTCTCTGATCGCGTCACGGGTGATCTCAGTGACACCCGAACGGGCATTCTCTAGCTCCCTCAAGACCAAGTTGCAGTATGCTCGTTTGACCTGAGGGTCGAGCGTCTTGCCCCCGAAGATTACTATAGCACACCATTAAGTATCAATTGTTAAATCGTTTCCCTGGAAAGGAATTCTTACCTTTGACGCCTATTTCTACGATCTCAATTGCTCTGCAGAGCCTGCTTTCATAGAAATTCATCATTTCGGTAGTGTGCCTGATGCTAACCTTCCATGAATCGGATAAGGCTCGGCGGAGTCCTGCGAGAAGCTTTGAATTCCAATCGATACTACCGTCGATTTCGCCGCCTCCTCGACAGATAAGCCTAAGCGTGGCTATCCGTTTGTTAGCTAGGAAGCAACTACAGGGCAGATTGTGAAACATACAAATAGGCTCCTATATTCGCGATTTAGCTGTTAGTCTTTGTCTCTAAGTACACAAGATACGGGAACATACCGTCGTATTGAGAACAAATGACTGGGCTGTTTCAGTGGATTTAGTAATTGCGACCTCTAGTATGGGCGTTAGCTATCGGTCACGTATCACTGTTCACAATGAGGGCTTGCCTGTTTCGCTCTTCAACTGAGCCAACGTTTCAGTGACCTTCTGCATGATCTTGGGTCGCATGACATTCATATCCTATTAATCTTGTTAGAATCTTATAATTTCGATATTTGTCTTAATTGACGAATATCACTTCTAACAAGAAACTTACAGCTTCTAAGCCGGCCAATGCTTTGGTCAGAGTTTGGCCTAGTTCGGTTTGAACGTCTGTGGGAAGTCTAAACTCATTTGTACCCCAGGCGAGTATGTTCCCAATAATAGCTTGCGCTTCGTGGAACCTGAAAGATGCGAGTCGGTACAGTCTGTGATAGGTCAAAGAGGCGATATATTCCTGTAAATCGATAAAGCTGGCAATGCCGCTCTCCTCTCCGGCACGCTGGTGATGCTTTTCTTCTTTCTTTGCCTCGGTATAGGCGATAGTATCGACCCCGAAAACGAACCAGGTTACGTCATTGGTTTTGATAGTACCTCCAAAAGCTTCCGTGGCTTGCGGCTCAATAAAATCGTCAAGGATATTGGAACAGAGTTGTTTGAGCCTATATAATTGGACGAAAATCAGCTTTTGCTTGCGATACATATAGAAAGGTATGTTAGTATGGGTTGTAAGGTTTACCTTTTCTCATGACTTTGGACATTTTTTTGCAACTTCTCCTTGTCACTCCTACGGCTGCCACGGCTATCGAGACCGGGGTATTAATGTAAAGTTATAGCTTAAAAGTAGTATTGTAAGAGGATACCTAGCGTGGTCGAGCTGATTGCGAGCGTATCTTATATCAGCGTAGATTGAATCAAAACTGTCCTTGAAGGGTTTGTTCTTCTTGAACCAGCCTTTTGCTTTTTCTGGTGTGTAGGTCTATTTTCTTGGGTTAGTATCGTGGGTGAACTTCTTAATTTGATATATTCTGGTCTCTCCAGTAGAGCTGAGACTTACATCCAAGAAGGTTGCAACGATAGTGGCTCTTCCTCGCCCATCAATGGTAGTTACACCTTCATAACCAATCTTTTCGAGGGTGTCAGGATTATCAACAAAGATATTGTCCAAGTGTGTGACGATGATAAGTTCCTGGACAGCTGCAATATATTCTTGCACGGGGATCACTCTAGTACTACAATCATCGATCCCAGGAATATCTGCGAAGATAGCTCCGGTATCAAGTATATCGGAGTGAAGATAGACTCTAGTAAATCCGTTAACTAATACTAACTCGTTACAGAAAAGAACCCCATGGGATGGGTAGGACTTACCTGACCTTATCAACGATAGGCCATTTTTCTTGAACAAGGGTTTTTTCGTTACCGGAACTAAGAATAAGCTCTCTGAGGGTAACAGCACACTGTTCCTGAGTCTCGTGATGGAAGGTGCCCATTCCATCCTTGAGTGACTGATTTTGATCATAGAGGTTATCAATAGCAGCGTAGGCTTCGTCGAGTGAAGTGATCTTTTGACCTGCAAAAAGATAGCACAATCTTTGGCTTGTTGCCTTTCCATCCCGAGTAGTCGGCTTTGGAACTTTTGGTCCTTTTTTGGATCCGCCCTGTCCGGGTTGAAGTTCGCTGAAGAGTAGTTTTACCTCCTCTTTAAGCTTGTCTCTTGTGACGTACTTGACTTCAATATAGTAGCTGGCATGCTGCGGTGTGCTCTTGGCAAATTCAATGATGACGGGCGCGCAGTAGCCCTCGTTGCTCTGACATCACTATCAGCAATGGCCCACAAAACCAAAAAATTTGCTTCTTGATAAAAAAGAAAATCTGAGGTGGAGAGTCAAGAAGAGAATGAAACGTACTGTCGGGATGAAGTCCTCCATATCAAGTAAGGTGTTAAGCAACGTTGTTTTTCCTGTAAATAGATAATTGTTACTTGGGTTACCTTGTCATTATAGTGAAAGTAGATGTGACTTACCGGATCCTAGCTCACCAAGGAATCCGATTATCCCTCTGCCTTCGATGTTGCAAGATAGAAACTTCCCGATGTCCTCTTGAATATCTTTCAGATGTTGGGTGACACGGTTACGAGGAACTTTGCTCAGTTTGTTACTAAGATCACTCAGAATCTCCTGGCATCTCGAGAGCTGAGTTCGCATAATCTCTCCTCCAACTACTTCCGAGGTGATAGGAAGTTCGCCTTCGGCAAGCACCTCTTCGATGTCGATGAGCATTTGAGCGATAATAGATTCCTCGGTAGGATCATTGCTCTCCCCGGTCCCTATCTCGGGAGAAGCTCGCTGGTTTTCGTCTCTGGGTCTCTTTCTTTTTTGAACTGATCGAGTTCCGGAAGCACGTTCCTCGGGTGAAATCCGAAGGTTTCCCATGCCACCATCAATAATGGCGAGAGGATCCTTCTTCTGAGAGTCGTCCGTTGTATCCATTGGATCGTCTTGGTAGTCATTTGAAGGGAAAGCGACTGGTGACGATGGAAAGGTGGGTGAGGAGGAGGTTGGTGGGGGGTCAGGAATGGATGAGAGAAGTAGCTCAGATGTAAAAGTCGACGAAGCCTGTCCAGACTCAGGAAAAGAGGAAGGAAGTGACCCGGGTGCAGACATTGTTAAAGCAACTGGTCCAGGTGCAGGAACAGCTGGACGAGCCGGTTTGGGTGCAGGGATAGAGGGAGGAACTGACTCAACTGCTAGAAGATATGGAGGAGTTGGCCCAGCTGCAGAAATAGTGGGCTGTTGCAAATATCTGACAGCGTAGTAGCCCCCAAGCTCCCAGTAAAATTCGGGTGCCGGTACGGGCGCGTACGAAGGGTTCCGTTGATGTGGAAGCGTGTGTACAGATTCAGGATTTGATAAATAGGGAGGGTGAGGCGATGGAGTCTCCAGTGTGTATCGGAGACCGGATAGGGAGGTTTCGAAAGAAGGAGTGGTCAAAGAGCTTGTTGAATAAGGGATGGGTTGATTACCTGGTTGACTTGCAGAGAAGGATGACAATGTTGGCAGTGAGGAGGGGACAGGTGGATTTCCTTGTGAGAGAGTAATCGGAGATGGAAATTCCGATGATGAGGCAGGGATTGAATGACGAGCGGGTTCAGGTGCGAACCCCAATGCAGGATTTCGTGCGGTCGAAGCACGATTGAAATAGAGTGGTGGCAAACCGGGGTATTCTATGGTAACGTTTGGATGTGGAATATCGGGTGGCCTTCCCAGAACCGCTCGTCTGGACGGAATGGGAGATGAAGACTTGGGATAGTAGCGTTCTTCCTGGACGGCCTGTCTGTCTGGGGCGGGACGCAGAACTGAAGGGTACCGATATTCCGGGTTGACTTGCTGCACCTGGGAATCTAGATCGCGCCTTTTAAGTACGGGATAGTAGGGTCGTTCTGGGGCCTTAGATGCAGGAGGAGCTTGTTCATCGGACGACGCTATAGCGTCCCGGGCCTCCTCACCGCTTGGTTGGTTCCCTGGATGAGACATTGGTAGGAGTGTTTTCTTATAACTTTATGCTTTTTGGATGGAACGGTAAGGTGCCGGGGTAGTCGTGATGACGGTAATGATGATGATGATGAAGGTGAAGGGACGTCGAGGTAGTGTAAGGAGAGAGGTTTGAGATGGAGGAGGGCGTGTTGAAGATTCCTCTGGGCTGTGTCGAGGTCAGCGACTTACGAGACTGGTCAGCGACAACAACGTCATGCTGAGGGCTTAAGACCTAGCCCAACACCAAGCTACAATCGACGGCCACCGCTGCGAGCCCATATACATACTGCATAGGTTCACCTTCAAAGCACCAGGATGTCTATCCGTATTCTCATATTAAGCTTCAATTTTATAATGATATATGAGCACCCAAGCTACAGCTCGATCCTGGAACGAGACTAAACGCGACCTAGCAAGCCAGATACTCAGGTTCCCGAGCATCCGTATTAGTACTATCCTTTAGCAGAGCTCGTCGCATGTCTGCTACCTCACCCCAATGACGTGATATCATGGACTAATTATCGTCCATATCAACATCAAAGTCCAACGCCCGCTTGTCTAACCCTTCCCAGGTATCCTTCCAAATCGTGTGTGAGGTCAGAACATCACCACGGACATCTCTGACGATATTCCCAACGAATCTAGCCGCAAACCACATTTGCTGCAGGGATATGATGCACCGGGCAAAATGCCACAGGGTATCAGGACTCTCAGGGCAGACCTTAAACCACTCACGAAGATGTTTCATATCACTCTCGATGTTGAAGATTGTTAGGTATGGAAGCTGCCCCAGGATATGAGCGTGGTCCAGCTGATTGCAAAATCCAACAAGTTAGTTTCGTTGTTATACATTCGTGATGCAAATATGGTGTCACATACCTCAACAGATCCCCCGATTATCGTTAGATGCGAAACAACAGGAATAGACTTAATAAATACTGCAGATATATCGTTTGTCAGTCGGGCTAGAAAGATTTTGGGAAAAAATACCACAGAGAACTGTGTTGCACGAACCGTCCAGCCCGTCCCGGGTAAACTTCCCGTATATCGTCACTTTCGTCAGCGTCTCTGGGCCCCTTCTCAGGGAATCGATTCCCTTAAGAATATTCGACGCTCTGTAGTCTCCAATGCGGCTCAGAACCGTCATAGGTGCCAAGTTGACACCGGTGCCTCCGAAGTCCGTTTTCTCCCTCGCAAAGTCAATGGAATACGGGATATAGTCGCTACCCGACAGACCCGGTGAATTCTCGAGCTCTTGTAGTCCGGAGTAGCTTCCGCAGAAGCGAATGATCCATTCGCTACCGGCGCTGAACTTGAGAGATTTCACGTTGCAGAGTGCAGTTTCGATTTGTCCCTGATACATGCGGAACATCTGGCGCAAACCGTTGCTCACCACTTCTGACCTGACTATGAAGTGCAGTTCCTCTACTCTGGTAGCACGTCGGAAGAAAAGTGCAATCAAGTTCATGAGGACATGGAGGTTCGGCTTCATAACGGACATCGGCAGCTCGGCAACGATGAGAGCTCGGATATCCATGACAAAGTGTAGCTTCCTTCAGTTTTAAAAATGTCGGTGTCAGCACGTGTTACTTCAGACGCACCAATGGGAGTGATTGATCAGATCCTTACCTAACATATTGAAGCAACCAAGTAGAGTTCAAGTAAAAGCTAAGCGTGTTAACCGCTGCCTGCTCCTCCGCGACGTTGATCCTCAAGTATCGGAATAGGTACGGGAAGCAGAGAAACCTCAGCTTCTTGCTGCACCTGGAGATGGCATCAAGATTCCGAACACAGCCCCCGTCGTTTTTACGTGTCCGCTTAGCTGGGCACCCCAAAGCCGCAGCCTTGGGGTAATCGTAAGACTGTTCTAGACCCTGTTGGTCGCCATTGCCCAGGTCCTTGAGTATTTTGAAAATGATTTCTGTCGGGAGGTTAACGATGTGGGCAGCAGCATTCGTGGACATCCTTTCGGTTTGGAATCACAAAAGTACTTGTCAAGTACCTCGTAGGTAGACACGTACAACTCTTTGGTGCGAATCGTCCAAACGAGGAATGATTGTGGATTTTTGCGAAGTATTAGGATACCACAGTTGAACAAAGCTAGGTTGTAGCGTTCTTTCCAACAATTGGAGGGACGGGAACAGAGGAAGGCAACGGGCTTTACGGATGGAACCTCAAGTCCCTATATAGAATCCGAGCTCCAATCAGAAACAAAGCACAAAGTTATTACTGTAACACCATACTGGTCCGGGTTTGACATCCAATGTCATACAAATTCACAATAGAGCTGCAGAGCAAACAGGGAAAAATATGATATCACATTTTTGCAAAATTCGATCTTTGTGAAATTATTACACTAGGAGTACCCCGCTGAAGAGAAAAGCGGGTATCCGACCTTGCTCCAGGTCTCGGATTAACATATTACAGCCCTGCTGCAGTTGCATACCGTATCAATGGTGTAGCAACCGATTTAAATTTCCACCTTTGTTACAGCTAGAATGCTTTCCCACCCCGCCATCTGCAATATCATGCAGTTGCAATCGAGTTAACCCAAACCAAAATGCATGCACACTGCATTGACCCACGCTAGCTTTGCCATGCACCAGCAGCCCTTTTACCCAAATTTCCTGGCTTTGCAAACAGAGTCGGTCGGAACTTGACAGCGGATCAATCTTCCCCACGTTGGGCACCGTCCAACGAACTTGTATACCTCCCGTTGAAGAGAGTCGTCCGAACCCTTTGATCCCCGCGCCAAAGTCAATCAAGATACAACGGTACACGACGGGGACAAAGCACGTTTGCCTGCACAAAATCGAAACCCCTTGCCCCGTTTCGGTCCCAATTTGGCTTCCAGCTGGCTTGCCGAGACTGTTTGGTAGGCCTGTGTAACCACAAGGGTAAATTCCGCAACAAACTCAACACCAAAAAACTGGATCTCACAATTTCAAAATTTCGTCTCGCAAATGCCTCCCGGAATTGTTCCGAATGCCACGAACTGTAATTTTATGTTGCCGTAAGTAATAAAAACAGATGTAACACCTTCCGACTCCAACGTAACGAGGTGAATCCCTTACTTTCGTCTCGTAAAGTAAAATCTAATAACGAGTAATTTTGGGAGGGATGCTCGCAGTGTCTTCAACGACCCAGCTTTCTCGGACCTTACAATTTTATCAGGACCTTCCAAAACTCCCTTCCACGTCCATCGGGTGATAGTTTCCGCAACATCTAATTTCTTCAAGACAATCTGCAAATCGGGAAACCATACCACCAACGGTTCTCAGGTTATAGAGCTCGCAACGATCACCCCAGCAGTCTTGCAAACCATCTTGCTGTGGCAATATGGCAATCAATATGCCTTACCCCCGCATACACCCCCATATCCGTCTTCTATCCAAGAAACCCAATCTGTAAAGACCATCAACTCGGAAAATTCGACTTTCTCGGCTGAATCGCTAACAATATTGGCTTACTCTGCATCAATATACCTACAAATCCCTCTCTTACAATCTTCGATCCTCGGCGCGATAGCCGATGAATTCCGCTTCCGCCCGTGGATACGCTTCACGAGACCAGTAGAATTTATGGATATTCTGTGTAACCATAGCTGTCTACACGTCAACCAGCAGCACTACGACCACAACGACCACAGCGGTCACAACCAACCTATCACAACGATAACAGCTAATTCCGCCACCTTTGCTAGCGCATTTCCTACTGCGGACTGTTCCGGAAGCGTCAACTTGGTGGTGCGCAGGGTGGGAGACAAAGCAGCGATCTTCGAATGCGTGTCTGCTATGGTTGCGTCGCATAATTTCAAGGATTTAGCGAATGAGATTGAAACCTTGAAAAGTGAGAAGATAAGGAAAAAAGGAGAAGGTGCGACGCCGGGATCGGTGGACCGTAATAGTGATGAAGATGCCTTTTTTTCGATCATTTTACCTGTCTGGGAAGATTTTGTGATGAAGAGGGAGCAGCGCAGGGTCTTGGATCCTGCTAATGAGTATGTGATATTATTTCCATTCATTGCACCTCCTCTCATTCGCCCACTCTTTTCTTTTCTTTTTTCCTTAAGAACTTTTTTTTCCCGATCATCCAGGCATACCTTGGTTTGGTCTGGTGCCTGAAGATTTTGCTTGCCTCTGGCTTTGCCGCTTCATGCTTCTTTGTTTGCCTTTTGATGCAAGCTGCACGCGCGACTCCTGCAGACGGTTTGGCCACCGATACCAAACTTAACCCACAGACGTCCGCGCCGTTTCACCGCATCTCAGATATCGATTTCAGGCATCGTGGGTCGACACGATACCTTCGTTGATGAATGCATGAATCTTGAAGAACGAAGTCTAACCGCCAGCCTTGTTTTCCCAGCCCCCGGATTTTCAGGCAACCAAAGCAGCCTCGAGCCCCGAAAATCGTCTACAGACTTATCGACTTGTCAGTACTGCTTGGGTTTTCCTGGTTAGTCTATCATTATTGGGAGATATCGTCGTTTATTCTGAGCTGGATGTTCATGGTATTCGGAGTTTGCTGCTTTTTGATTTTGACCACCTCGTTGTACCGGTTGCATCGGCAGGGTATTTGGTTTTGGTGATCGCTGTAAGCTGGCAGTCTTAATTTCTGTTTCTCAAGATCATATCATTATATCTAGAGTACAGTATTGCAAAATCACGCACTTCGAACAAAAATGCTTCTAAGAACGCCATGCGAAAGGCCACTAAAAACCCAGAAAGTATCGTACAAAATTATCTGCACTTGCGTCCTATTCACAAGGGCCTGGGGCGTATTCCCAGGGTCCGCCAAGAATGAACTTCGCCTCATAAACGTCTACGACGTTCCATTGACCTGCCTCCCGACCCTATCGACAACGAACATAACTCCCGCATTTCTCCCCTTGATCTTCAACCACCTCCCCATCCTCATCTCTTGCCCAATACCCGCGACAACCACACAGCTCTCGTTCTCCTTCCCCGAATTCTTTTCATAAACCGCTAAGCTGTTCACCACACCCCTAAACGGCGTCTTTTGCTCCACACTATCATCCAACCTAACCCCACCTTCATCCTCAACCCCAATCATCCCCACCGATCCTATACTTCTCTTATCGTCTGCGATTTTCCAAGCCCTTATACACCCGTCCCAGCTTCCGGAGAAGAAAACGTCGGAATATGGTATACCAGCTAAAGCAGTGATGTAATATGGTTGCCGCGGTATCTTCGAGTCCTCTGGATTTGTTTCAGCGGAGTGATCGGCTGGATTTATCTGTGGCTGGAGTCCGTGCGCCATCGGTATCGTAAACACCGGCTTCTTTTTATGTAGCGACCAAAGTGATATCGACCTGCCCCATAGTTAGCCGTAGCCGTTCTCCTAAATTATCCTGTCAGATATCACCCGTTCCATGAAAACCGTACCCATTGTCACCCCCCGTCACAAAGTGCTCCTCGTCAACCATGCAAACGCAATCGATTCTTCCTTCCACATACCCTGCTTCTTCCACAGCTTCTGCTTCTCCACGCCTCTTTACTTTGCCCTCTCCACCACCTCTAAACACCAACTGCGTCTCATCCACAATCTTCCATAGCCTCGCACTCTTGTCCCTCGCTCCAACGGTGACACACCTCTCATATGCCAAAGTATCAATCCCAACCACTTCATCCTGATGCCCGAACAATGTCTCCACATAAGTCAACTCATCAAGACTCCACAGCTTTATCGTCCGATCCGAGCTGCAGCTGTACATCTGATTCGTGCCTCGTCTAAACACCAACCCATTGACGGAATCCCTGTGATGTTTGAAAACCCTAAGCGGTTTTAACGATTCTGCGTCCCAGATTACGATACGTGAATCCTTCCCGCCCGTGGCTACGTATTTTCCGTCAGGAGAAGCGGCGACGCATAGGATCGTGTCGATGTGACCTTGGTATGTTGCATCCGTTTTACGGTTTCCACGGGTATAGGAGCCTTTGACGCAGCGGATTTGTTTTGGTTTCAAACCTGCTTCTTCTCCTTCCTTTTCATCTTGCGAGAGAGAGCTTGTTGTCCCGTTCGTTCGGGGGGAGATCGAAGATGGGAACTTCCATTTGATTAAGGCGACGTCCTTGGTGGTCGTGTAGATGTAGGGATGGCAGATAGCGACGGAGGTGGTGGACTTAAAAGCGTGACGAAATTGGATGGGCGAGGAAGTGGAGAATGAGAGGGAGGATGCGATGTGACGGTAGAGTTTGCCGTGGGTCTCTGCGACTGAGGATTTTAGACGTTCGGCGATGAGGTCGCGATCGATTTCGGCGGCGTCGAAGCCATAGTCTTCTATTAGATTCTCGACAAATAAGTATCAAAGGACTCCTTCAATATGATATAAAGCAATCATGACGTTTATCACGAGATAGACTCAGACAGGGTAAATGAACGTACCGGTTTCAGTCCGTAGATTGTCCAGATACTGCTGCGCCAACCGCAGTCGCTTCTCAGCTTCTGTCTCTCCAAGAATCGATTCGCCATCACTATCCTCAGCTGAAGCTACGCTGGCAGAATTGATCGATTCATCGTCGTCGTCACTCGAGATCTCCTCGTCGCGAACCTGACGCTTTTTCAAAGGAGGCTTGGACGTTCCCGATGGTTTTCTGGAGGAATTGGCGGGTGTATCTGTGCCCGATCGCTTGCGCTTCCGCTGCGAAGCCGGGGCGGTGAAGAAGGAGGACATGTGGGGACGGAATCAGCGGACGGTGGATGGGAATGAGAGGACGAAGCTTGAAGTCTCAGCACGCCAGGCCATTTTCTGCGTCCAAAAATTTTTTGCAGGGATATTTTTTGGCGGTGAAAATTTTAAGCCGCAAAAAATGTACAGCCACGTGAAGAGGATGGCTGTGGCTGGTGAGTGACCGTGCTGTGGCGCGTGTGAGCTCCAACACGAAACCTCGCCGGTTAGTTGGGCTTGCGTACCCTCTGCTCTCTTCTTCAGGTTATCCTGGGCTTCTTCATCCATCCTCGACACGGACTACTCAGCTTCATCCTCGGACATCGCGTAAAAGAACCGCTACAAGCTTGCCACGGGTGCTTCTACTCCATCTGAAGCTTCTTACCAACCCAATCAGCTAGATAAACCGACCTTCCCCACGGTACTATCACCACATAGCCCACCATGTAAGTCCATCGACCCTTCGACGGCTGCATACACTGGTATCAATATACTATATCTATACATACAGATCTAATACGGTATTTAAAACCAGGGACGTCCTCCTCGGAATCCGCGGCAAAGACTTCGTCCTAATCGGCACCTCCAAAGCCTTCCTCCACGGCATCACGGTCGTCAAATCCACAGATGACAAAACCCGTGCCTTAAACGACCACACCCTCCTCGCCTTCTCCGGCGAAGCTGGTGACACCATTCAATTCGCCGAATTCATCCAAGCAAACACCCAACTGTACACCATGCGCCACTCATCCGACCTCCCCGTCTCCTCCGTCGCCAGCTTCGTAAGAACAGAGCTGGCTAGTAGTCTTCGCAGCAGGCACCCTTACACCGTTAATATGTTGATCGGGGGTTATGATACTAAGAAGGAGCAGCCCCAGCTTTATTGGTTGGATTATTTGGCTTCGTCGGCGGAGATTCCATACGCTGCTCACGGGTATGCGCAGTACTATTGTTTGAGTATTTTGGACGCGCATTATAAGAAGGATATGGGTGTCGAGGAGGTGGCCGGTTTGATGAAAGATTGCCACGAGGAGCTTAAGAGGAGGATGCCGATTGATTTCAAGGGGCTGCTAGTGAAGATTGTTGACAAAGACGGGATCAGAGAGCTGGAAGGGTTCTAGAGGTTAGGATATATATTATCGAGTGTTACGTTGGGATCTAACTAGCTATGCTACATAGAATATCATGGCTTAAAATTGAAGTGCAGCCGTACGGCATCGCTGTCATGTCGCTTCGACGGGAGAACATACAGACTAGTTGAGACTGCTGTTTTGGTGAAACTAGTAAACCCGGCTGGATTGTGGGGCGTATGTCACTATTCGCCGCGTCATTACTTAAGTATCTACCCACTAACGGAATATACTCGAAACGTTCAATAAAATGGTATTCGGGACCACTCGTGTATATACGAAATAAATTTAGAACAAATCCTCTTCCATTGAGGACAATTGAACTTGTGCCGGTATATATTGCTACATGGCAACCTATTTGAGCATTCTAAAGAAGAATTATTATGATAGTGCCAGGCTCTGATTAGTAGGTAGGATAGGATTCCCGAACGCTAAGGAAATGCTGCCTCCGTGATATCTACGACAAGCCGTCAAGAAGTGATTCATATGGGATCGATTGAGAAGAGAAAAGAAGAAAAACGCAAGCGAAATAAGGAAGAAAGCTACACGATTTGCACCGATACCAATTCCAGTGCGTGTCCAATGACGGACGGAGCGCAGAATCCAAATTTTACCCCCACCGCGCATGAGTCCTTCCCATATCTACCATTCACACTCACCCTTCTCAGAAGGTGAGACCGGAGAGACGGAGACCGCATCTGCTTTTTAGAGACTCTCCAAGTTGGCAGCGAGTTCGTCAAGCTCTGCCTTGGCCTTCTTGTATAGCTCGACTTGTTCCTCGTGTTTCTTCTCCCAATTTTCACGTTCAGCCTCCACGGCTCGGACTTTTTGCTCGAAATGGTCGGCCTTGACATCGGTTAGGCGTAGCCTAGAATTCAGTATTATCAATTCCGGATCAGCTACTTGGCCAAGAAAAAATTCGGAGGTACCTTGTAGTCGGCTACAAAGATATTTGCAAAGGAGCAGGAAAACAAGACGTTAGTATGATCTGGACGCGAGGAAAGCACATACTTCTCAATGGTCTCCTTCAGCTGCTTGTCTATCGTCTCCGCTTCCTCTTCGAGGATGGTGACCTTCCTCTGCAAATTCTCACTGGTAACACCGAGATTCGCACCTGCTGAGGCTTCTGCCTTGGCAACCTTAAGCTGCTCTTCGAGCTTCTCGATATCGCCTTCGAGGTTGGTGTTCTTGTGCCTCAACGAAGTGATTTCCGTCTCCTTGCTTGTGAGTTCATCATTCTGTTGTTTGATCTGGGCGGTTAGCTCGTCGATCTTGGCGCTTTGCTCGTCGATGGTTTGTTTCTGGCTTGTAAGTCTCTATTGCAAGGGGGAAAAGAGCTTGTCAATACGGGTTGAAGGACGTTAAAGCGTGTGTAGGAGATTGGAATTGGACTGGCTCATCATACCTCCTTGATTCTGTCCATGGCGACGGATGTTACGGGGTAGCTCCGATGAGATTAGAAGAAAATGTAGAGGAGTAGGTTCGGATACTCGCGAAGGAGATTGACGAAGCTCTGAAGACGAAGCGGTCAAGATGTTAGCTATTGCCCGGTGTTACGTGTCCGCGAGATGTGATTGATGTGGTGTGATGTGATACGGAATGTGATAGCTTTGAGGTGGGGTTGCAGATAGAGGGGAAACAAACAGAGAACATACACACACAAACAAGGTAAGCTACAAGCTCAGGGAGATGCTTTAGAAGCTTGGTGTTTTGCGGGATTAAGATAAAGGGCAGAGCGAAGCAAGAGAATAAGTGAAAAGGAGAAGGGTCCAGCTTACCAGGGGGCAGATTTATATCGACAACGGGAGGCGGGTTTGGAAGGGGACAGGTTGGTTGGAGGGAGGCGGGAAGGGATGGCAAAGAGGAGGAGGTGTCCAGTGGGTCAGCGGCGACTTAGCTCAGATTAGCTGGTCCAGCCAGCAGAGTTTGAGCCAGAATTTGTTTGCTTTGGCTGCCCCTCCGCTTGGCTGCCGTCCGATACTGGCTGGCGGGGTCAGAGGGCGGTGCGTTGTGTGTTGCGGAGTCTTTCCGTGTTGCAGCAGAGGAGAGGTTGCTGGGGTGACCTGCCATCTATTTACACGGACAATCGGGACGGAGCACCCAAAACACCATCGCCAGGTCATCGGGATAGGCCTCCCGACAGACGCGACATCGACATCATCGACAATAATACCGAAATCAGCACAGCGATATACCCACCATATATAATACCGTCGACAATCCAGCCATATTAATGAACATGGCTGCCACCGGCCATTGCCAACTTTAGCCAGCCAGCCATCCGTCGACGAAACGCCACCGCTGTTTAACTCTCAAACCTCATCGCATTCCTCGTCTCGTATACACACTAACTGCACGAAACATCCAAATACTCCTCACACGACCACCGGCATAAAAGAACACATATTCCTTTCATATCCATCACACCCTTTTCCAACAAGACACCCTTCCTTCCTCGTCAAATCGAAGTCGAGTACGAATCTATCACCATGATGCTCACCACCCGAGACCGCGAGAATAGAGTCAATACTCTCCAAGGAGTTAAAGGCGGCTTCTCCAAAACCCCTGGTGGGAAACACAATGAAAATGAGATCGCTGCGATGAACTTGCCAGGAAAGAGCGCCTTCAAAGCTCAAGCCGATGCCTTCAAGACCCCACTCGGTAAGTTCCTCCGCCAGCAATTTCTCTAGATTTAGCATGTTTCAGCCTAAGAGGCTAACATATCTTCACCCTATAGGACCTCGCAGCCGTGTCCCTCTCGGTGGGAAGGACACGAACGTCAAGGCCAAAACCACCATCACCATCAACGATCCATTGCAAACCAATAAACCGGAGAAGGCTACTCCCTCTTCCACCAAAAAAAGATTCCGTCGCCATACTCGCCTCTCTATCACTCCAGCTAAGGAGGTCGCCGAAGAGGAAGATGAGGTCCCTGAGATAGAGTACATGCCGCCAGCCCCGAAGGAGCTGCCGGATATTCCGGAGGACTACGTTCGAATCGACATGGGGAAAATTAAGCAAAACCTCTTTAAGGATGTCCACTCAACTCCAATTTATACGGAAAAGCAACGCAGCCAGTTCAAAAAACTCACGTATCATGACGAGAAGAAGGAAGAGGAAAACGTTCTCAAGGAGATTGAGTCAATGGTTAGCGAGATGAAGGTTGGGCTCGAGTCTGAGGACGGCCAGCCAGTCATCAAGAAGAAAGCGTCAGGCTATTCTGGAGCTACCAAGTCGTCTCTTGCCAAGCAAGGACCGGCTCGCCCACCCTCTTCCCATTCCGTCAGGCCACCTTCCGCCGCCTCTGGTAGGCCACCTTCCGCCACGGGTGCTAGGCCACTCTCTGCTGCCTCAGCCAGGCCACCTTCCGCTACTTCCACCCGAAAGAATGGATCTAGCGCTCCGGCCGTTAAAAGGAGCAACCCTAGGGCCGTAGGTCCCTACTATAACGACCCTAAATCCAAGTACCTCGACCCTCAGCCAGATCGTAACAAGCGTTTCCACCCTCTTGGGAAACATGGAGATCACCAAGCCACGCTCTCCAGTAGAGTTGCCCCGATTCTCCACAAAGAAATCACCAAGGTTGCGGACATGATCGAGGCCGGTGAATGCACGAGGGAGGATATCGATTTCATGGAACTCGAGGAGGATGTTCTTCGTCAGGCTGAGACGGCACATTACCCTGCCAAGTATGACTTTGAAGCCCGAATGAGGGAGCTTTTCCGCATGGATGAAGAGGACGATGAAGTCTATCAGATTTCCTTGGACGATTAAATCAACCGCTCGGACTATTATTGCTTCGATTCTTCGAGTCTTGATTGTATCGGTTCGTTTGATCATCTTTGTCATTTTCTTAATGTTTCCGCTCCTGTTTTACCGCTTGTAATACGTACACGCTTTTCAGAACCCTGTACGGACTTGAAATAAAAAAAGTTATGAAATACTAAATTGCTGTTAATTTTCGGGCGTGGGTTCGAGACGGGTAGTCAGGCGTGCCGGATTCTTTGCTGTTCCCTTTGTCCTTTGGCTAACGATTTTTATTTGTTCAATGGTTCGCATTGTACTACTATGGGTTCGGATTCAGGTTCGGGAATTTTTGTCTCAGCGATATCCATGTAAATTAGATGCCGATTATATCTTCCGTCGTATACCCTGAGATGTTCCATAATGCTGGCAGTACAGCTGTACAAGAGCGGATTTCGTCGCTGAACGACCGAGATCGCACGATAACGGATAATCTCCTGTCTATTCGTTTTTTCCCAATACCGAAACGCCAGTATATAGTACATAGTATGATTTGGTATCTTCGACCCGAAAGCCTCACGCCCCCCCCTTCTACGGTGTGCCTAATCAGGATTTAGCCCTCAAACCCCATCGTGGGGTTACAACATCGCCTCTCAAACTGCCACAAACAGTGTCCCAGTCCCTTCCTACTATGCCTTAGTATTTACACTAAACCAAAACGTTCCGTCAGTTATCTTGACTCCATATATAGCACCTATGGGGAAGGGAGATCTTACCTAAATGACTCGGCAGCAGGAAATTCCCCACGGTCTGGTGAATACCATACTCAAACCCACAACTCCCGCACACCATCTTACCTGACACTACCTCCGTCTCCATCAGGACCTTATGTAGCATCTTCAAAGTCTTTTCATTTTCTTCGCCGACACCGGTGTCGATGTTCATTTCCCCGTCATCGGTTGAATTCGAGGTTGATGATAGTCGCGGTAGATCAGGTTTCGTATCTGGTAATGTGAAGCCTAGTTCTTTGCTGCTGGTTACGAGGGCGGGCCAGTCGAGGCGCGGGAGGAGGTTGGAGAGGAGAAGGGGGTTGTATGGGACGGATTTTGAGGCTAGTTCTGCGTCGCGGAAGTGGAGGGGGTAGGAGAGAGGGGAGGATTTGCAGGCTTTGACGGCGCAGGAGATGAAGTTTGCTAGATTATTGTATTGCTTCGTTAGTCTAATTTTTTTTGGCTTAATTGTTTGAGGGAGTTAGTTACAGACCTGTGAGCAGCTTCATGGCTATGGGATGGGTGTCGTTGTCGCTGGGATGGAATGCTATTGGCGATATCGAGGTCGCAAAAAATTGAAGAGCTACCCCGGTCAAGATTGGCGAGACGCAGTCGGTAGACTTGCCAAGCCCGGGGTCGACGGTCAACACGCTCCCGACGTGTGGTATTTTCGAACGTAACACGATCTTAATTATAATTACTTACCCAATCCTGTATATTTATCGATCGAGATCGCTTAAGTTACACGTGCATCTGGACAATAACGAGGCAATATTCCGTATATCAGTGAGGTAAAATAAGCATAAGCATCTACAATCAATGACACTAGATCTTCAAGGAAACAGACTGTATTGGGTTAAATTACGGAATCAGAAGATCCTCGGCCGTCCGAGGACTAAATTAAATTGAGCGCAAAGTAACGAGACGCACTGCATCTATGACAGTCCCGTCACGTCTATGACAGTCTTGTATCTCAGTAATTTGGTAGTGCAACAGACCGGTATAAAATATCAACATCCTGGAGGTTCGAGGGTGCTTCCAAAACCCCATCAAAACATCGACAAAGTTGTCCACCAGAACAATCCCACGACAATCTCACCTTCTCCAGCCATAACAGGAACTACTTATCCTGTCTCTGTCGGTAATCTTAAATCATGAATACGAGCAGAATCATAATCACGGACATTTCAGTAGAGCTTGTCTATCTGATATTTAGCTATGTTAGTATTCCATCCTCGTTGAAAGACTGTTATTTTCAAGAGCGTGAGTGAGCCGGTTACATGAAGCTGACTATCAATGTTAGATTGGTAACCACGACAGCTACACTCTCCGTTCCATCAGCCATACCTGCCATGCCCTGTACGAAATGGCAATGGCGCACCGTTACCAACATATGGTTGTGCAGTGCAACTCAACGGGAGTCAACTGGAAGCCTTTCGCCTCGAATCTTCTAATACAAGATATGCGCGCCCAAAAAAGGTATCCAAAGTCGATCGAGTTCGTACCTTACCCAAGAAGAACCTTGGAGGATCGAGCCACCCAGTTATCGAACGCTAGGGGCTATCATCCTACAAATAGGTTCAAGGACTTCAAGAAAGCCTTCCAAGGATTTGGGAATATTTGTTTCAACAGACTTCAATTCCTGAGGTGCGCATTTCCGTAATTCGAATGAGTAGCCACGGGCCATGACGCAACCTAAATATACCTAGTACTAAACCATGGACCACAGTTTCTCCATACCACCTAAATTTGAGGCAACCAGTCAGTTCTACGTGAATGACCAAAATCCTGTCTACGTTTGACATGCTAGGCTAATGCTAGACATTCTCCGACAACTTTCCCACATATCGAGGCTCATGATCCCTGTTACTCTCGAGTTCCTAGCCGAAACTGTCAATATTCGCAGCACCCGCAGAATCCAAGAAGAGCCTCAAAAGCCTATACAGCCACATCCCATATTGGGGCTCCGAGCTCTAACGCATTTGTTTTGCAATGTCATTCCGTCCAGTCTTTCAAGGGCGTTTGAAACTGACCTCTCCGTCTGCTGGGATCTTGTCGACCAAAACTCGGAGTCCCTCGAGTGTTTACGGTTTTGGTTCCAGTCATACTGTCCGTATGCTCTCCACATACGAAACAGAAGGATCTTATGGGGCCTATTCTCCCTCTCGAAATTCTGCTTTACCATATCCGACACTTTCGATATCGGGACGAGTGACATACCCAGGTTTTTCACCTTAAACCTGGAGCGGCGCCCACTGCACTGCGGCTAAAGCCTAAGATACTCCAGCTCGACATGTTCCCGTTTTGCAGTCTCGACGTCTCCTCCCGGGGTTAGAGTTTTGTAGACCGGAAATTCTCGATACATTAAGTCTGACGTACTGCCGTGATACCTACCAAATGCTTTTGGATATATCTACTCAGGTCAAAAACTTCAAGCGCCTGCATGCAGCTTATTGAACTTGATGGCGATATCTCGCTGCTTGAGGAATCACTGAGGTTGCTGCCACCGTTACAAGCACTTTATCTCGCGACGGATATGGATCACAAGTTGGACTACACCTGCTTCGAGAAACATAAGACGACTATCAGAACTTCGTTGTTATAACAGAAGCGAGTCCACCTTGCTTCACAGGGATGTGGGAGTCGAGGTTTGGCAGACCCAAAGTTAGCTTCAGTGACTAGTGTGCCCTTGAAGAGCTAACATTCCATTGCAATGGAGGCATCGTAAGTAGCGCCCAGCACAGTCTTGTCACCAAAGTATACTAATAAGGCTACCAAAACCTAACTCTAATACAACCTTGTACTTCTCAATGCAGCCTCAGTTCGACCTCCCAAAGTCACACTAAGATTCCTCAGCATCGTCAATTCGGACCCTTCGACCCGAGCGAGAGGCCTTACGCACATATACAATGAGCTGTTAGGGCTTACCTAACACAATACTCGAATTTAGCCCTAACTACAGAAAAGAATCTCAGGGCCATGATTATCAATGACGCCCTGACTTCCCCCACGGATATTGGAACGTCATCTGAAATATTAGAAATCAAATCTTACCAACGGAATATTAATTCTCCTCGTCAGGGTGGACCAGTGGTGGCTGTAAGGGTAGGGAAGGTGGAAGAAGAGGGGTTTTACAAGAAATTTCCGGGGATTTCGATATTGAGACCAAATATGAGGCCTCGTTCCTGGATTGATCAATTTATCTAATTGAGCACAAATTGCGCTTTACCGTGCGCTTTATCGAGACTCCCTACTTAGGATCTCGATATCTACATCCTGTAGAGTAATTGGTTCATTCCGTATCTACAAATCTGCCTATAGTTCGAAGAATTACTTTTACCCACACTCGCATATTAAAACCCTGAGCATGCAAGCGGAAGAATATAAGGAAGAAGCCCCACCGTTGCATGTAGTGCACCTACAAAAAGATATTATAAAATACAGGTACCACACAATAAGCGGAAGCAGGCAATGGTACCGGAGAATCACATCAGATCATCTCCCGGGGATCCGAAATATGGGGCCCATCTTTTACGCCTCTCCCAGAACTCCATCACCGCTCTGCTGCAACATCCTCTCCGCCGCTGACTTCTCCTTCTCCGTCTGATTCTCGACCTGTCTCCTCGCCTGTCCGACAACATCGAGGATATTTCTCAAGCTCTCCTTCCACGTTTCTAGCCTTTGCTGGACCTCTTCCCATTGTTCCCGCCCAAAGGTACGGTATGCAACGCGGTGGATGAGGAAGGTTTGAGTGAGCTGTGAAAGTTTGCCTTCGACGAGGCCGGCGCGGATGACGTCGATAACCCAGAGTTCGACGTCCTCTGCAGGGATGTGAAGACCGCTGGCGATTCTAGAGTACGGGAGGGAGCGGTCATGGGCGGCAGCGGCGAGGGAAGTAAGAGTTAGCAGGCGCATCTTTCGGGTTGCGACGGCGTCATCGATGCCTATAATAAGTCCTGTTAGCTGCTTAAACCCGCATATCAGGTATGAGAAATGGGGTAACGTACCGTTCTCCTCCAGCCACCCGTCACGTTCTTCCTTGAATTCTTCTAGATCCTGGAACTCTCCGGCAGCGAAAATCTCAAAGAAGGAGTATAGGTCCGGGTCGGTGGCCGACAAAGCTTTGACGGGTTCCAATACTGTCAGGTCGCCGAACTCCATGTGATCTGGGAGGGTGATTGCGGCCTTTATAGCCCTGATCGCGATCTCTCGTGCCTCATCTTCGTCGGCCTCATCCGCTGGGAACCTCTGGAGAGCCTGGAGAAGGAATTCGTAGAATTGGCTGTCCTAATATCAGCATACGATTCTACTATTACAGATGTATAAAGGAGATCGTACTTATCACCGGCCCTCTCAGCGACATTTGCCAGGTTAACCAAGATCTCCCTGGTATCCTCAACACCGGCGTCCCATTCCTGTAGCCATCGGTCTAAGCTTTTAAGCTGGGGCTTCAAAGCATCGTACAGTCCGTTCTTATCAACAATATCGACGATACTTCTGAAGACCTCAGATCTTAATGACGACTCCGGGGAAAGAATGTTGAAGATGGTGGTAAGAATGGTGAGAGAGAGAGTCGCGCTATTCTGAGAGTTCTTAAGAGGGACGGCGAGATTGGCGGTAACGGTGTCGAGGAGAGAAGGGAGAAGAGGGGATGTCCGTATTAGGTGGACGAGGAGGTTGTATGCTGGGATATACTCTGTAAAATACCAGGGTTAGAGATGCTGACGGAGAGGTATCTTAGTCGCTAAATCGGTGATACATACCCTTCTCCGGAGCTTGCGACAAGACTGAGCTAGCTTCGACAAGCTTCTCCATGACATCTTCCTTCTCGCCCTTCTCAAGCATTGGCTGCAGCTCCTGTGATAGAGTAGCTTCGCCCTCCTTCACACCTTTTAAAGCATCAAAGTAGTCGGCTAATTCGATGACCTGGTCGTCGAATGATCCCTCGACGAGGAGGGTGTTCACAGCAGAGGCCATGGTGGGCTGGTGGGGTGAGGATAGAGTATCAAAATCTTCGCGAAAATTACTAGAAGGTCTGGATTGGGATCCTATAGCGAAAGGTACCGAGTTACCTGGGTCAAGCGGTGGGTGGAGCTTCGAGATAAGGGTGGGAAGTCCGGGGTGGATGTCGGCTTAAGGTTGGCTGAGAACGATGGGGGTGGATGTTCAGATCAGACTGGTCTTTGATACCGTCAACTTTTGCTGTTGGTCTGGGCTATTCCCAATTTCGCAGTCAACTCTTTTTTTTCTGCTTCTTTTTGTGCGCAACACGGGAAATGCCAAGACTTGTGGTTTGTTGGACGTTTGTTCCGCGCGTATTTCCTCTTCAGGACGGTCGTTAGAGCTTGTGTGGTGATGGGGGTATTGGAGTACGAGCTACAGACGCTCGATATCGTGGTATCACTACTACTTATGGCTAGTATATATTCTTTGCATGCAGTCTTGGATCTTTGTGGAGATAGTTCGCCTTCTCTATTTACTTTCTCCTCTCGAAGGCAAGTAAAGGAATGCCAATTGAAACGACTTTGAGCAGTCAAGGGACGCTCTGCATGGCTTTCATGGAGGTATGGCACAAATCTCAGAGGCTGGCATTTATGTTTAACGTAATAGATTCGGGTCTGATAACCTCGCATCCCAATGCCTCGTAGATACTCCCTACCTCTTACACGCCTTCTAGATAGGGGTATCCACAAGAAACATCTCTCCACAACATTCAACAGGCTGCTTCCGGTCCGCGTTCAGCCAAGCAATATCGTCCGGGATGGTGTTTGTCCACCGAGAATTCCCCTTCCGGGCAAGCAGCAGCACGACAAATCCAACACGCACCAAACACGAAGCAAGTTGTGTGCCTGATAAGCAACGTGAAAGACCCCCGGAGCCCTGCTCTCGATCCGTCCTGTGGCTTCTGCAGAGCTTCCCAAAGCATTAGCTCAATCGAGTTTGGAGAAAACGGTTGGCAGCATGTGTATTTCTATTTTACGTACTGGAGTAGTATCGGCATTTTTACCTGATGAGATATTTAATTTTCTTGCTTTTTCAAAATTGCCCTTAGACAGTTTGGATTATAAATCCGCCAGCGCCCTCTTTCCGTTTTCTTGAAGGTTAACTTTTCTCTCTCTCTATTCTCTATCGGCTTGAAGCGCGATTCTGCCCCACCCCGCGGTCCCCCCGCTACAATACGATTTCTTATCTTGGCCGCAGGATATTTTTGGGACTTCTTTATCTTTATCAACGCTTTAGTTACACGAGGGCATTGGAAATCCGAGAAATCGTAAAAATGACAGTCTTTAGTCAGATCAGGAGTCTTTTCATGGGCTCTATGTTCCTTACATTCGGCTTCGCAAGTAATTATTTCAATTCTCCTTCCCAGTTACAGTAAATGCTGTTTAATTTGGTGCTTTAACTAGAATGTGGGCTAAAGGAATGCATTCCCAGGTCTTCCATTCGCTGCGCTCGGTCTGATATTCAAAGGCAGACCCCTCGATATCTTTAACAAATCCAAGCTCTCCGAAGCCAATTTCACGTTCCTCTGGGCGCTTGTGGGCAGACCGTCTGGTCCAGATGAGCAGCTCTCGAAACTGACGGTATCGCAGGCTTATGGTATTGTTCTTGATCTCGGGTAAGCCCTTAGGAATCTCCTAACCCCCATAAGCCAATTGGCTAGAAAAACGTGGATATACTAAATCGCCATATGCAAAAATTCAATAGTCCGGGAACAGGCTTCACAGTCCACCACTTCGATAAATCGAAAACCACCAAGATCTTCGGCATAGAGCCTAACAAAGAATTTCACCCAGCTCTTCAGGCTGCTATTGACGCTGCTGGACTGACCGAAATTTACACGATCATCGGTACAGGGGTTGAAGATTCCGAGACGCTGAAGAAGTACGGGATCGAAGAGGGATCGATCGATAGCATTGTGGCTTGCAAGGTTTTGTGCAGCATCCCGGAACCAAAGGCTACTATTGCCCAGTTGTATAAGGTTTTGGCACCTGGGGGATCGTTTTTGGTTTATGAACATGTGAAGGCGAAGGGTGGGCTCGGGGTTATTGCTCAAGGTGGGTGTGATTTCGTTCGATGGTACCCTGCGGTGCTTTTGAAGGGTGTGCTGATTGTGATGATTGTAGACCTGGCGAACACAGTTTGGCCATTCTTGATGGCTGGGTGTAGTCTCTGCCGCCCTACTGAGGCTTATTTGTATGGTGCTGGTGAATGGGAAGTTAAGGAGCTTCAGCATCCGGAGGGCACCGGGGGTCACGAATTCATCACTTTCACCCATGGGCGATTGATCAAGGCAAAATAAGCCTGAGCAGCTTATCTAGTGGATTCGCGGGGGAAGACCGGATCCTGATGACTAATGGAACGCGAGATTGGGTCCGTAGTCGATTGTGTCATTGATTTATCGGGAAATGGAGAAGATGAGATGACTAGAGCTGGAATAGTTCTGTATTGGATGTGAAGAAACTTCCTGATTAACTCGGTTTTGTTTTGGGCTATGCGCCTTCCTGTCCGAAGCCACCGGGTATTAACTGTACGTATCGGCCATTAGTATTGGAAACTGGATTCGGTGTAAATGGATGCCTGTACCATGCAGATGTTGTTCCCATTCAGTAGTATCTTCTTCAGCTTGATTTGCTCTCCGGCATCACTTTTCTAAGTGTCAGCACACGTCCCCTAGGGTAGTCCGACCCTCCCAGCAGGAGCATGTATGAACGTACTATTCTGTTACATCTTCCAGAACCATATCTACCGGAGACCCATTCGTCAGCCATTGTTTCGGTACCAGACGTGTGTCGGCGGTCGGAAGGAGCATCACGGCCACGTACTAACGTAATCGTCAAAGCCGACTAATGTTCCACTAAATTCTTGCCTCGGTTTTAGTACTAGCGAGGGGAAGCTGAGGTAGAACTGAGGGTACCTTTCTCGCTCTTCATGACAACCCATATCTTGGAACCGACGCACTTGTCGACGAGCTCTGGGACAAGACAGTGATGTTAGCTGGCTTATTAGTCGTAGGACAGGAAGGTAGCGACGGAACGTGCCTAACGGGAGGATTTGGGAGGTCATTGTGGGCGATGTTTCCGGGATGAAAGATGATGATGGAGCGAGGTTGCGGAACGGACTGTCTGTTGGTCAAGCCGTCTTTGTCTGCCAAGCAAAATTTGAGATGTCTGAAAACTCAACACCAAGAACAGGCTCAAAGCCGACACACCGACGACCGCGAAATTCACAATTTCCTAGGAAAGCTACATGAACCAGTCGCTCATTCGAAGTTATGTCTATTCTGTAGGGATAGGGAATTTGAATCGCATACGATAGACTTCTCATTCACACGATAGCAGCATGAAGCCAGCCTCACCCCACACACTCCAGCATCCACACCACAGCCTCGTTCGTGCACGCCCGGGCCGACATTGAGCAGTCGCACGGAGAATTTGAGTCACAGGACCCCCCTCGAACGATACCTAGCCAGCCCCTGGCCGCGTATAAACGACACGCTGCTTCGACCTCTCGGCATTCCCATTAGCCCTCCCGCTTTTCTTCTCCCACCATGAGCAGACGCCTGCCTACAATCCAGGTGCGCGCTGCTACAACATCGATCGGACGACCGACTGCTCGCTGCTGTTTCCACAGTTATACCATGGAGGATAATCACGCGGCCGTTGGTAGCAGTAGCGGTGGAAACGAAGCCGGGGCGGCAACCGCTGGCAGAGAAACCACTCCTGCGAATAATTCGACGAAAATGACACCACCCCTCGCCGCCGCTTATCAGTCGCCGGCAAGCTCGTCCCCGTTCTTGAACAGCAATGCTACACCGATGACGCCCAATACACCCACCAATGCGCACAGGTTGTGGAACCCCTCTCGAGGTATAATATTCGCACCAACACCTACGTCACCATTGTCCCCGTTTACCGCCACCGCGGCTACCACTAGTCCTTTATCTCGAGGATTCCAAACCAGAAGTCCGAGTAAATTGTCGTTTGATGCACCGAATGCTACTCCTTCAGATCCACAGTCGGGTTTATTAGAGTCTCCGACGTTTAGGAAGGTTGCTCGGAGGGGCCCTCCACCAGATTGGGCCGGAATTATGAATCTTACGGCAGACGGGAAGGAGAAGTTCACGGCTCCAGAAGGGTTCGGGGCCTTTCAGAAGGATGCATTAGAAGACCCAGTTGTTGAGGATGAATCTCTAGATGCAGCTACCGAGGGGCCATTGGGCGAGGTTGACGTTCCTAGGGATGCTATTGAGGCCGCAGCGGAAGAGGCCGAGGCCGACACAACCGTCCCGATTGAAGACATAGAGGAAGAACAATACGAAGATCCAGGAATTTTGAGGGTTAAAACTCCAGAGGGCGTCGAGATTATAATGTGGAGGAAGAAACCGCTCGTTTATAATAACGATGAAAAGGATCCTTATGTCCCACTTACATACCAAGCCAACGAAGAAGCTTTAAATGCAGCGATCGAGGCAAAGGGGACTTTCGATTTTAATCACTACGCCAATGCTGAAGGTCTTAAACCGACACTACATTACGTCACAGATGTTGATGACATGGAGAAGGTTGCGAAGTTCTTTGAGAACGATAAAGCGATTGGATTTGATATGGAGTGGGTTCCGAGTGCGGGCTTAAAGCCGCCAGTCAGTGATAAAGAGATACGGTTCGTTATGGCCTGAAAGGCAGATACGGGTTCTGGGAGGCTGATCGGCTGTGTAGACAGGGTACTTCCGTTATACAAATCGCCAACCAGGAAAGAATCGCCATCTTCCATCTAGCAAAGTTCCCTGCGACGACGAGTATGCTTCACTGGCTGTTGAGTCCCTTACCACTGAAGGTTCTAACATCATGGTTGACTAGAACGATTCATATCACCGACGTTGAAAAAGATAATTGAAGATCCGGATATTCTGAAGACTGGCGTATCCATCAAAGGTTAGGAAATATGAGAACGAGGGCTCTGAGAAAGTCCATGCTAATGACTCTCATAGGGGACATGAGACGGCTGGCACTGGTAATAAATATCAACCCGGCCGGTGTTCTTGATATTGTCGACTTCCATAGCCTCGTTTTCGCTGCAGAAAAGGGAGAACTCGAGCCAGGAAAGAGTCTCCCTACCACCTTAACACACCTCTGTGAACATCATCTCAAGCTTCCTCTAAATAAAGGCGAAGTGCGGATGAGCAATTGGTCGAGACCCCTAACCGAAGAACAGAAATTTTGTAAGTCGAATTGGACCTCAAAAGTAGAGTTTACGTGAAGTGCTGAACGATCGTAATAGATGCCGCAAACGATGCATACGCCAGTTTCAGAATATATGACGCCCTTGAGGAGAGACGATGTGCTCTAGATCCTCGCCCGGCTCTACCTCCTCAGCATACCGTCGATCATGAGGAAACCGTCGAAGCTTATCACAAGAAGAGGGCCCTGGTCAAGAAAGCCGAAGATACGCCGAAGAAACCTACTATTATCAGGGTTCCCAAAGATGCAGGCCCACAACTTGTTGAGGCTTACGGGTGGGTTAAAGAATATGCGAAGTCAAAACCCGGTGGGGTATTAGCGACCGGTGCGGCGAATCTAAGGTGCTACTCTCTATGGCACCACCAGTGGTTAGACGTGGAAGATACGGCTTCCGCATGCAGAGACCCGCCGCTGGGTACCGGGTACGTGGCACAGTGTATTATGGAAGCCATCCTTGTTGAGAAACTACCGTACGATCCGGGGCGACTCCTGTCGGCTTTGAGAGATCTTAGCAAGGAAGCGATGGGGAGGTTTTACGCTCTCAAGTCAGAGGCGATAGTGAAGCTAAGGGAGCGAAAGGAGCGCGAAGAAAAGTTGGCTGCTGCTACGAAGGCCTGGGAGGAGGAGACAAAGGGATGGAATACAGAAGACGCCGAGACATCGGGTGACCACGAACTCCGTCGGGTTAGATCTTGGCCTGCGATGCATGGGAGACAGCCAGAATCACCACTCGTATCTAGGGTCAAGCGTATATCGCGAAGAGAGGATGCCGCGCCGAAAATACGTTACCACGAGAGCGGTGATGCACGAGAACCCCGGCAGTTAGTGCGGGTATATAATAGTGTGTATAATCCGGAAGGCAGTAATGGAGGGGATGAGGCTGCCGAAAACGACGAAAACGACGAAAACGACGACAGCCGACCGTTAGGTCAGGGTTTATCGATCAAGAAAGTCTTCTCCGACGACCCGATTAAACCTAATATTGCCCGGGATGGTCTCGTCCGGAATATTCACGCTCCTGGGTGGTTTAGCCGTGCGAATCGGTCTCCTGACTCCACGAGCGGTACGGATGCTCCACTGGGCCAAGTTAGAAAGAGCAGTCCACCCAAAACGACAATGTATAGAACGCGGTCGCCAGGGAGTACTGAAAGATCGATATCTGTGGAGGTTAGCGCTGTGGAAACTTCAACGATATCATTCGATACATCAGGGGAGCTTGGGGAAATCGCTGAGGGTTTTAGCGAGGCGAGGGAAGTTATCGACAGCGAGGACTCCGACGATGATATGCCTTTGAGTTTGCGGAGGTCCAGATCCGAATCGAATTTGCCTAAGAGGCCGGTTTGGATCGGGGTGCCTAGCAGGCGACGTAAGAAAGACGTTTGAAGGGATTTGGCGGATTGCACGTTCTTTGGATGGCGTTACTGAGGGTATATTATTATTTCATCAACCGCGAAAGTCGACCATACGCTCTCGCGGTTAACTTGCTGTTTGTACGATAGATACAGTCTTTGGAGGTCTGCAAGCCTGGAACAAGACACTGCACTTGAGCTGGTCATTCCCTCTAATTGCATCAGTTCAGTCGGGCGGTATGCTAACGCATGCCGATATCGATTGAAAACATCATACCCTAGTGGTTCTACAGCCTTGATAAAGAATTATGTTGAACGTGAATACGCGTGTTCGATGTTGGAGGTACGAAAGCTGATGACGCCGCATTGCCATTGCGAGGGCACAGATCCGAACCAAGCTCCCCCGCCCAGGCCCAGGCCTCGTAAACAGCTCCAGGATTTGGCGACGACCGATGAATAGAGAGAAAGGGATGATTGCGTGGAGAAGTTAAGCTCCAGGAGACGACAGGCTCCCCCTTTTGTACCGGCAATGTCCACAAAATCACATCATCCACTCAGGATTATGTGAATCTCGAATGTTTCATCTCTCACCGTTTTCGAGCTAGTCAGCCACGGCTCCTTCGAATTGGCTTTCTGCCGCGCGGAGGTACGTATAACAGCTGCACGGATCGGTTGTTTTTACTCGGGCTGCGCTGCACTTTGAATCCGTTGGTTAGCCCTCGTTTAAGCATCCCAGTGCAGGGTTTTCGTCACAGTTGAATTGAGCCGTCAACTGAATCCCGATGGATATCAACCCAATCTTCGCATGCAGAAGGGTTCACAGAGCAAGCAAGGGTGCTCATGCATGTTCCTACCTCGAATCCAGACCCGTCAATTGGGCCAAATTCGGGGGAAGGGGGCAGCTCTGTCGGTCATGTAGAGTCGAGATACAGCATGCATGTAGCTTCCACGGAGCTTGGACATGCCCACACTGCGGGTTACATGCAATACCGTGTCCCCAAACCAGCAAGGACTCCGAGCTATCCCAGAGAATCAATTAGCTGGCGAGCTAGGAATCCGTGGACATCCCCGGACACCGCACATATATTTTTTGCCAGGCGGAGGTGGTTTTTCTGTGGTTTTCTCTTATCAGTATCGCAATCTGGTCTCAACCGGCCGGTTTTAGCAGCTTAGCAGCTTAGCAGCGGACTGGGCTGGCCAGCAACACTCTGCCTGGCCTGGAGCTCCAATTTTCTATATCAACTCCGCTTCTGCCCCTTCTGAAATCCTCTCCCACTACTTCTCTCTTTCCTTTTTGCATCCATTCCCCCCTTTTTAACATCGATTGCTGGGAAAAGAGCGAAGGCTCGATTGCAATTGATTGTCTGCTGCCCATCATGAGCTCCGAAAAGATCTCTGCGCAGACCTTCGAGTTTGTAAAGACTCCGGAGGCTCCTGCTCCTCCTCCTTCTGGGACTGAGTTCGGCGTCAGGACCACCGGCGTAAGTTGCATTTGTTCTTTCTCTCCTCGCTATCTCTTTAGATCTTTCGTTTTTTATGCCATTGGAGGCTTTCGAAGGTTTTGGATGCATCGGTCGAACCAATGGCCTTGCCTTTTAGCTCCACCTGCATGAGAAACCCTTCCGTTATCGTCAGGAACACGTCCGAGCTAATCTGTTCTTATCATGTCTCGCGCCTCTGCCCCGCAAAATTTAGTTACCATCCATCAAAAATGCCCCTCTTCCAGCCGAAGGTCCCGGTAGCGGGTCCTTCAACAACCTGATCCTCTGTGGAACCCTCTTCGTCGTACCATGGTACCTGAAATACAAGGTCGGCGGCGGGTTCTGGACCTTCCTGTTCTTCTTCGCCATCACCACAGCTCCAATACTTATGGGATTCTGGTACACACTCTCTCGTATCGGAGCTCGTATCAATGAGAAGGCCAAATTCCCTGGTAAAGGGGTAGAGCACTACCTTGAATTCGTGGATGAAGCAGATGCCAAGAAGTATACGGGACAGAACAAGATTCCAATGGAGACTTTCCACGAGATGTACTTTGAGGGCAAGGTTAAATTTAAGATGGATTGCTTGGAGGCTATGGAGATGAGACACGATTGGGCTTCTTGGGGCTTTACTCTGAGTCTTTTCCGATTCTTCTTGCTGGGTTTCATTCCTGAAATTTTGGTCCACAGCCGTTCACAAGGTACGATACTTCCGTTCCTCTTAACTCTAGACGCTCGATTTATGCGAAAAAACTGACGTGAGAATGTGTAGATGAGGAGCAAGTCCGCGACCACTATGACCGAGGTGACGACTTTTACGGTTGGTTCCTCGGACCCCGTATGATCTACACCTCCGGTATCATCAGCGACATCAACCAGGCCGAATCTCTCGAACAAATCCAAGATAACAAGCTCAAGGTCGTCTGCGAAAAGATTGGTGTCAAGCAAGGTGACCTTATGCTCGATATCGGCTGCGGTTGGGGTACTCTTGCCAAGTTCGCGTCTGTCAACTATGGAGCTCACGTTACTGGTATCACTCTCGGTCGCAACCAAACCAAGTGGGGTAACGATGGTCTCAGGAATGCTGGTATCCCCGAGGAACAGAGCAGGATCTTGTGCATGGACTACCGTGATATTCCTGTCCCAGAGGGCCGCTACAAGGTTATCACTTGTCTTGAGATGGCTGAGCACGTCGGTGTCAAGTACTTTACCAGCTTCTTGCGACAGGTTTACAACATGCTTGATGATGATGGGTGCTTCTTGCTCCAGATCGCTGGTTTGAGGAAGTCCTGGTGAGTACCCTTTAGATTCAGATTATCTGTTCGGGACGAATTGTAAACTGACAATTTTGGTTTTGAAGGCAATTTGAGGATCTTATCTGGGGTCTATTCATGAACAAGTACATCTTCCCAGGTGCCGATGCTTCTACTCCTCTTGGTTTCTTTGTCAGCAGCTTGGAAAGCGCTGGCTTTGAGGTCTGGCACATTGATACCCACGGTGTTCACTACTCCAGTAAGATTTTACTCTCCCTTTCATAGTCTTAACTTTGTCATACAGCACTAATTGTATTCCAGCTACTCTCTGGTACTGGTACCGCAACTGGATGGCCAACGCTGAGAAGGTCAAGGCCAAGTATGGTGACCGATGGTTCAAGATCTGGGAGTACTTCCTTGCCTACTCCATCATCATCTCCCGACAGGGCAGTGCTACCGTTTACCGTATGTTCTATTCACTCTCCCTCTATTTTGGTATATTCGCTAACGGAAAAATATAGAAATCACACTTCACAAGAACTTGAACGCCTACCACCGCGTTGAAGATATTCCACGACATCACGGTCTCCAAGGCGCCCTGCGCGCTACCGACAACATCTGCCCTACTTGGTCGACCACTGGTCGCTCGTAATGGACTTATATCTTTCCCATATCTTGCATATGAGAAGGGTTAGAGGAGTGGTTGGTCCGTTAAAACAGCATTAGGAATGAGCGGGACGAGAAGAATCGGGGAATAAGATATTGGCAGATATACTGATAGAGATACGAATGCCTGTATATATTTGGAGACGACATGTACGATACATCCTGGCTGGCCTGGTGAACGAATGATCCATGGGGAGCAGTTGCAGTGGGTGTAGCATGGCAGGTTAGATAGAAAGAATTGCTTAAAGAGGTGGACTTCATACGACTTTTATTACTCTTTGTTACAGGATTCATGGCTTGCTTTTCAGGATAGAGAATTAAAAGAAGGCATCATCATATTAAATTCCATTCATCCATCTAGCCAATTGCTATTGAATCCAGAGTGGTTGAGCCCAAAAATTAACAGATTGAAGCCACCGTTACGAGTGCACCTGTTTTTGCTTTTTCTTGGCGGTATTTTTGGGTCGCGACGACCCGGTTTCACATCTTGAAATTTTTTGAGCTCCCAATCTTCGTCGACCAACATCAACCACATCAACCACCATGGGTGTCGCAAAACGAACCCGAAAGTTCGGCGCAGTAAAGCGAGTTCTCAGTGCTCGAGATCCCAGATTGTATGATTGCCCACCACCTCTTAATCCCAAATTGACGGCTGGTCAGCTAATACCTTCACACATACAGAAAAAAGAACCAAGAAAAACAAGCAGCGCTGGTCAAGCGACGGAAAGAGAAGCCCGATGAAGACGTCAAGGAGATGTATTTCTCCCTCCCTAGAGCTCTACAGTCTTTCATAGGGCACTACTAACGAAGTGCTTTCCATCCAAATAGTCCCCAAGTCGCTTCCTCCCTCTTCTTCCAATACAACGAAGCCCTCAAACCCCCCTACTCCATCCTAGTGGACACCAACTTCCTCAACCACACCCTCCAAAACAAATTAGACCCTATCACCGCCTTCCTAGACTGCCTCTACGCCAAATGCATCCCCATAATAACCGACTGCGTAATGGCCGAACTCGAAAAATTGGGGCAGAAGTATCGACTCGCGTTACGCCTGGCGAGGGACGAGAGGTTCGAACGGTTGAAGTGTGATCATAAGGGGACTTATGCGGATGATTGTATTGTTAGGAGGTGCATGGAGAGTAAGATTTATATTGTGGCGACCAATGATAGGGATTTGAAGAGGAGGATCAGGAAGATTCCTGGGGTGCCGGTGATGAGTTGTGCGAGGGGGAAGTATGTGGTTGAGAGGTTGCCGGATGCGCCGGAGAAGTGAGGTTCAGGGTTTGGTTCTGTGGGCGGGATGGTGGCGGTGTATCATATAAGGAGGCGAGATACGTTGTTTCAGCGGTATCCTACTCTAGGGATATAAATCAACTGGCTCGACGGTCTTCTGCAAATTTCGGTCATTGTATTGGCGTTCTAGCCGCTTTGGACGGATGCACATTGCAGCGATACAATATCCTAAATTAGTAAGTATTCCTGGTGTTTGTACAATAATATATATGGTTATGCAATATCAAGAAAAGGTTATTGATGGTTCGATGTGCATTCTCAAGCTCCGGAATCGTTCTATACGGTCGAAGTAGTATTTAATCTCGAGATCAAACTCGGTCCGAGATATTTACGAATTTACCGGCTTGCCTATTTCAATCCTTTTCTCGATCGTTGTAGGGATTCCAAGAGATACCCTTAAATAACGTGGGTGGCACAGTACATGCGCTCATGTCGTACGACGAGGCTGCATATGGCAAACAATGAGAACACTCACCCGCCCAGCATTTGCCAATCAACAATGCATAATTAAAGGCCTTGCAGCAGGCCTGCAGACTGCAAAAATTCGAAGCATTTCAGGCAATCACGGGCTGCATCTCGGGGTCTATAAGAATCCTTCCACGCCCTGGCTACACCACCATCACACTTAATCTTGCGTTCATCACCTATTCTCGAGACTATATCGAACCTACAACTAAACCGATTCTAGATCAAACTAACCTATAAAATACTAGTAAAGCTTTAGTTGGAAGGCTAGAATGATGTTACCGCACACCGGTTCTAAAGAGTCGTCAAAACGCTCGGCCCCTTGTAATCTCGAGGACCAAAACGACGATGAGTTACCTCGCCGTAATAAACCAAAATTTGATCACGATCAAGCTGCCGAGTTCCAAACTGGCAGGATAACAGAAATCGAGGAACTCGACGGCGAGTCGAATGCTGAGGTAAAATCTTTGATAGCCCCCCACGTCTACGGAGAACCAAAGTAATGCTGACGAGTAGAGGTAAACAGGAATACCAGCCTGCCTCATCATCCATCCCAACTTCTTCAACTTATCAAATTTCAACCCCCAGAACTACCTATAAGCGGCCAACGGACCGTGAAGGCTTTCAAATCGCAATCATCTGCGCTCTACCGGTCGAATACGACGCAGTTTGCCTTCTTATCGATGAGTTCTGGGATGAAGAAGTAGACAGACAATACGGCTGTGCTCCAAAGGATTCGAACTTTTACCGAAATGGTCGTCTCGGGGGGCACAATGTTGTGCTCGTCAAGCTCCCAGGCGTAGGCAAAGCCACCGCAGCCGGATCCGCAGCCAGTTTGAGATCAAGCTATCAGAATCTAAAACTTACTCTCCTGGTTGGAGTCTGTGGAGGTGTACCTCAAATCGGCGAGTGCGAAATGCTCCTCGGTGATGTCGTTATCGGGGAGGGTATTTTCCAATATGACTTTGGGAGGCTATATAGCAACGTTCGCGTCGCCAAAAGCGCCGATGAAGGAAATTTAGGGCGGCCCAATAAAGAGATACGTTCTCTCATTGGCTATCTTAAGACCGAAACTGGGATACAAGATACGCAGAAAAGGACTGCGATCAACCTTGGGGGTTGCAAAAGAATGCTGTCAAGAAGCGCTCTAGGAATAACTACTCTTACCCTGGGTGCTCCCATGACAAGCTATTTGCCGCATCATATCAGCATAAGCATCGGAAGCCGGAAGATCAATGCGGCTCATGCACAAGTACAACTAAAGGCTTTTGTCTCGAAGCGGATAAAACTGCTTGCGAAAGTCTCGGTTGCGACGAAAGTATGTTGCAGCTCAGGCAGCGTTTGCGGGACAAGCAAAATCTCAAACCAGGGGAGGAACAACAGCTTCCCGATATCTTTGTGGGCCATATTGCCTCCGGCGATATGGTGATAAGGTGTGGTGAACAGCGCGATAAGATCGCCAATGATTGCCATGAAAAGATCATTGCTTTCGAAATGGAAGGGGCTGGAGCTTTCGATGAGGTGTCATCTCTCGTCATCAAAGGAATATGCGATTACGCAGACAGCCATAAAAACAAAAAATGGCAGGCATTTGCCGCGGCTACAGCTGCAGCCGTAGCAAAAGCTATGTTGCAACGGTATCCATCCGACGACACCTCTATTCGTACTCGGAATGTCTGTAAGAATCATCAATAACAACATCAAAAGTTGCCACTCTTGAAATTTTATGCTAATTCACAGGCAGGTTCGGACGACAAAGACCACAAATGTCTTGTAGCTTTGCGCGTAACGGACCCGACGGACGACAAGGCACGCATCACAGAAACGAAAGGGGGTTTGCTGCAGGACTCATACAGCTGGATTCTTGAGCACACCGATTTCAAACGATGGGAGAGCGGCGAAACCCAGGTGCTTTGGATCACAGGTGATCCAGGGAAAGGCAAAACAATGTTGCTGTGCGGCCTAATCGACGAATTGAAACCTTCAACAAGGCTAGGCATTAACAAGCACTCTAAAATCCTGCTATCCTATTTCTTCTTCCAGGGGACCGACTCGCGCATTAATAGCGCGACAGCTGCTTTGCGTGGCTTAATCTATATGCTTGTCAAGCAACAGCCAGCTCTCATTACCAGTATCCGTGAAGAGTATGACAATGCTGGGAAGCAGCTCTTCGAGGATCCAAATGCTTGGTTTCCACTGTCAAAAATGTTTATGGAAGCCCTAAAAAGTCTTAGCGGACAGAATACTATTTATATCATTATAGACGCCTTGGACGAGTGCACCACAGACCGTCTTAAACTTCTCCATCTCATTATTCAAACCCCAGCAAATCTTCCAATTAAATGGATTATTTCAAGCCGAAATCTTCCAGATATTCATCGAAAGCTTGGGCTCCATCCACCCTGCACAATCCTAAGCCTTGAGACGGAAAGCAATGCGGAATTTGTGTCTGAAGCCGTCGACGCTTATGTCAAGAAACGTATTTCCGACTTGGCACCAGTAATCAGTGATAAGGCCGAGAGAGAAGCCATTTGCGACAAGATTCGGGAAAAGTCTAACGGCACGTTTCTTTGGGTCTCCCTCGTCCTGAAGGAGCTCAGAACAGCACCTGTTTTGAGATATCAAGAAATCCTAGACGAGTTTCCGACTGACCTGCGGGATGTCTATCGCCGAATGCTCGAGCGGGTCAAAAAGCAACCATTAGGAACCCGAAAATTATGTCTTTCCATGCTATCGGCGCTTACTATAGCGTATCGTCCGGTTCACCTCGCAGAGATACCGGTTCTTCTCGGGCTGCCAGAAGGGGAGTCTAGTAGACCGAACGCTATCGAAGAATTCTTGAATGAATGTGGGTTTTTCTTTACGGTTCGAGATAGCCGCATCTACGCTATTCACCAGTCGGGGATGGACTTTCTGTTGAAAGAGGGAGTTCGTTCGTTGATCTTAGGCGTTGACCCGAACTCGGATAAACCCAATTGGTGCGCAGAAAGCCACGCGCTGGTGTTCTCACGGTCTCTCAAAGCCCTTTCAGCCACCCTAAAGAGGGATATCTATAATCTCCAGGAGCCCGGGTTCTTGTCAGTAGATCTTGAAAGTCCGGACCCGGATCTGTTGACGCCAATTCGGTACTCGTGCGTATACTGGATCGACCACCTCAGTGAGGCCCGAAAGCTACGCAAGCAGGAGTGGTTTGGCGATAGCGGGCTAATTGACAAATTCTTAAAACGTCACTTGCTCCATTGGCTTGAGAGTCTTGGATGGATTGGACAGGTTTCCGAAGGCATTCGTACGGTGATAGTACTAGAATCTTTGATCAAGGTAGGTTACCTGGACATTGTTACCATAAGTTTAGATCTGACATAGCCCAGGCAACGAACAAGTACCCGAATCTACACCACTTCGTCCATGATGCCAGGCGATTTCTTCTGTATGCCGCGGCGGTTATCGAAAAGGCGCCGCTCCAGACATACTTCTCCGCTTTGGCGTTTGCACCATTGCAGAGTTTGGTTCGCAGACAGTTTGGGAGTGAGATAGATCATGATCTCAACGTGGGAGCGGTGAAACAGGAGTGGAGTCCTCTACTCCACACGTTGAGGGGTCACGAGGGCGTCATCACCAGCATTTCCTTTTCACCAGATGGGAAGACAATCGTCTCGACTGCGAGTGACGGCACGCTCATGCTTTGGAGTTCGGTAACTGGTGGTATATTGAACACACTTAAGAGCTGCCATGTGCTATCACACGAAGTTACTTTTTCACAAGATGGGAGAAAATGTCTATCCGTCTCACCCACCGCTACGGGACTGAAATTCTCCCTCTGGGACTCGATGACGGGAATCCTTGACGACCACATTTGGGATAACCACCTGCCCCATCACAAAGTTGATTTCGTAGAGTGCTCACAAAACGGAGAAATACTCCTGTTTGCAACACATACACAATACTACCTCCACTTGCACGTTAACAATTTAGTAACCAGAAGAAGAACAGCCATTGACTTGCAAGCCGATACTCTAGCCCTCTCGCCCGACGGGGGGGAGATCGCTTACATATACGAAAGGAAGTTAAAGTTTTGGGATATAGCAGCCAACATGGACGCCAGGGTATATTCTTCATGTGGGAGTCATGGGGAGACAGATTGCCTACCAGTTAACCCTCTGCATACTCAATTGCTCTCCTTTTCCCCAAGCGGAACGCTTATTGCATCGACATATGATAGCACTGTTGAATTGAACGATGCGACAACTGGGGAGTCCCGAGGAATTTCACAGACCTACCATTGTTGCATCACGACGGTATCATTCTCCCGGGATAGCAAAGTGGTTGCGTGTGCACTTCAGGATACCACTGTCCGGCTATGGGATGCAAAAACAGGCACATCGTTACACATTCTCGAAGGCCATGCGACGGCAGTCCGCTGCATAACATTTTCGCCAGACGGAAACACCATTGCGACAGGACCCGGTCCCATCAATGGAGACCAAGCACAATTTGGTGCTGCCGTACGATTGTGGGCCATAGAAACAGGTCGCCTCCTGCAGTCTTTCGAGGATCATAAGTGCGCTGTCAGTACCATGGCCTTTTTGCCGGATGGGAAGACAATCGCATTAGCCTATAGAGACGGTATAATCCGACTTCGTGATCTCAAAACCGGCGATTCAAGAGTTGTTAAACGTCAACATGAATGCGGCCCGTTCGAAATGGAGTTTGCTGAAGCCCACAGTGCATTATTCTCACCTGGCGGCGAAACAGTAGCATTTTGGATGCAAAGTACCGACAGGCGTATGTTAGGATGTTTACGACTATGGAAATTAGAAACGGGAGCCGTCCTAGATATACCTAGCATCGAGGGCCGCTTGAACCGTTCTGGTCTTGGCTTTTCCCCAAAAAGCGGGGGAAAAATTGCAGCTACAGTCGTTGTAGACCTCGAGCTTTCCATATACTTGTGGGAAGTAGCAACTGGTGTATTACTACGCAGCTTTGATATCCGGGGCTCTACGAGGATGACTCGGAATTCTCACACGGCCTTCTCGCCGGATTTTCGGAGTGCTGTAGTAACATTCGGCACCGGAATAACATTCGTGGACTTGGAAACAGGCTCGACCCAGCCAACCGACGCCATGGTTTCGGAGATAGCCCCCCAGATAACGTATTCGGAATGCGGGGAAATGGTTCTATATCTAGAAGATCAGAAACGGAATGATCGGCATCCTAGACATGCAACTCACATATCCCTAAGATTTTTGGATGTTACAACGAAGACACCACTCCACCAACGCGGAAACACAATACCCGTTAATTTTTCGGGAGAGGTTACTGCAATAGCTTCCCCGGACCTCAAGAAAATTTGCTTAAGTCATGGGAGCTCGTATACGGTCCCTATTTACAACTCGTCGACTGGCGCCGTTTTGAATACGCCGTTGCAGAATGGCGGTTTTAGGCTTGCTGCATTCTCACCATGTGGTGACAAAGTCTGTTCAGCACCGAACCCGAAAAATTCACCGGGACGTACAATACGAATATGGGAGTTAGACGCAACGGCAAGCACAGAGAACGGCACGTCCCCCTCCCTGCTTGGTCATCGTGAGTCTACGATACACGCGACGGCCATACTTAAAGCCCCTAGGCTAGCTGTTTCTGAATCATTCGATAAACTTATATTATGGGACACCAAAACGGGCATGCCCCTACCCCCAGCCGAAGATTTACGGAACGTAGCGACACTATTGTCCGGTAATGAGACTGTACATGGCGGTGATATCGGCACCCAGACTAACGATTTTCTTTGGAGGGACAGCAAGTTGGCAGTCTCATTTGACGGTGCGAGTTTAGCACACCTATCAGAATTTTGGTATAGGGCTGGTCAACACTCTGTTGACGGGTTTGCGAGATCATATGAGGCTAAAATATTTACATTTGACGAATACAGGAACATCTTGCGAAGGGTCATCCTCGAAATTGGCGCTGGGCTCGAAGATGGAAAAGAGATCACCTGTATAGCGATTTCGCCAGACGGCAGACTGTTCGCATATGTTGAGCAAGACCAGGATTTCCCAGAGAGTGAAAGCCGGACTTCCCGCAGTACATATGCATATACATATACAGTCTGGATATGCGATACAAGGTCAGGTATTGCCTCTGGATTGGTGGCATTGAAAAGAAGGTTTGAGTTCGACGCTATGCATATAACCTTTTCACCAAATATGGAGTTAATCGCGATATCATCCATGCTCATATCGCCGCACCCTCCATTGTATAAGGAGATTGGGCCAGGAGTGGAAATTCGAAGCGTCAAAGAAGGTAAACTCCTTCAAAAATTCGTCTTCCATTTGGAGGATCCTAAACTTGTGATCTTCTCCCCCGATAGCAAGATGTTCGCCGGTCGCATATCTCCCAGCACGATCAACGTTTGGGACCTGTCAACAGGCGCGATACTGTGGAGTCTTGAAGCCCCCGATCATGAGTATATTCAAGGATCAGAAGTTTTCGCGTTCTCCCCCGACAGCACATATATCAGAACAGTTGATAGAGGTTTAGGTGTTCTGAATCTTTCGGATGGTGACAGTACCCAGCCCACGCCTTCCTCCAGAACGCTGCTCTACAGAGATGGGTGGGTAATCCAAGGTAGCAAGAAGATCCTTCTGTTGCCCTCTGAGTATATGCCTGATCGCATAGCCTTCTCGGATGACCGCTTAATGTTGAGCACGCACTCCGGCCATGTTTTCTTTATTTCTAGTCGTTAGATGTAACTCTGCTATCCTTATGTGTGTAGGTACTTAAGTAGTTATTTTCGCTAAAAGGGGGGGGGGATATACCACGAACCGAAGAAAAGTCACGATGAGGGTAGATATACAATGGTCTCATAGCTGCTTCTTTCTGCAACATTTGCAAAATAATCAAATGTCTAGAAACTAAGATTCAGGAAATGTACAAAGGATATCCATTTCCGTATCTGCACTTGCACTTGATGACTAGTCTCGTTCCCAGACGCCACTTGATAGCAACGAATTTGTATATAAACTAGATATTTTCTATACTAGTGCTTTCCGCATTTTTGAGGGGAAAATAACAGTTGTTTTTATGCGGTAATTGCGGAAACTGTGCAGAAATTAAGATGTAGAAATAAGAAAACTGCATATCCCGATACCTCTACTACCGAAGAGGTTGTAAGTTTTGCCGACTCTAGCAAATAGTATACTCCCGTTGTGTACACAAGAGGCTGCTTGCAAACGTGCAACTAGCAGAAGAATTTTTCTCTTCTCGTTTTCGAACCAGTACAGATATAAAAAAATCTGGGTATATGATATTGGTGCATTTTCGAGATTTCTGATAGATGTGGTACATTGGTGGTATCACCTACTTCAGAGTATTATATCGTGGAGATATTGCTTCAATCTAGTGCTCTCAATAAGTCAAACCGATGACGATAGGTACGGCCCCCGTCTGAATAATGTGATGCAGCCTCGGCTCCGAGATCTATATATAAGACTGGGTCTTCAGATTACCGAAATGTCGAACAGGTTCTCTTGCCTAGATCTACCCACCTAAGTACTTAGGTACTTAAGTAGGCGTCTAGCAAGGAAAACCGTTTTGTGGTATTTCTTGCGTTGCGCCAGGACAATTCAAGGAGCCGGCTCCCATATATCCATATTCTAGGTGCTGAGTAAGTACTCAAGTACTTACTCACTTGGTAGTTTCTTAGCACTACCCGGCCAAATAATACTAGTTGAGGTACAGTCCGAATTCCAGGCGAGTCGTCGACCGTTGGGCGGTAAATTCCAAAGAATCCCGGCGTCAGTGCGGCATGTTGGGAACCTGTTTGGCAGGAATCTGCGGGTGGGCCGGTGCATGTGCAGCCTAAAGATGCCCGCTCCCCTCCGTTTTGACTCCATTGGCAGTTAATTTTTCTTCATTTCTTGTTGGTTGAAGACTTTCACATGCTCGGAAGACCCATATGGAAAGTTACTGGATATAAAAAGTACTCGCTGTTTCGTTGGGATGGACTGAAGTTCTTCGGTTTCGTTCGCACTGACTCGACTTCCTGACCCATTGCCGGACATATATAAGCCTCCATCACGAGTACACCGACCTACCTCTTTCGTTCCTCACCAGTATTCACCCTTCTCGACAGGTACCATCAATACTCCACATCCACGCCTTCTCCGCCTCTGTTCGCGATCGCTCGCGACTTTTAAGCCCGGCGGTGGTTTCTCACTCTCCAACAAACCTTCTCCGGCGGCCGAAAAGGTCCGGTGGTTTTCCTGGCAGGGATTCGGGGTACCAATCCGGCAAGGGAAAAAGCTGGGGTGCAGAGCAAAGCCCAGAAGCACCTGACAGTTTTTTTTCCCTTCCTTGAATATTCTAGCACTCGTATCTTTTGATCAATTGGTGGTCGGTCACCCGAGAGGATATATTTTCGTGGCTTCGGGGAGTTCCTCGAGGAGCTGAGGTGAGTAAGTAATTTTTTTTTATATAAAGCTGAGCTGTCTGGCGGTTGAGGTTCTTCTGTAATGCTTTCGCACTCGCTGAATGTCTGACTGACTGACAATTGACCCCGATACAGTTCGCAGCTTCGAACCGGAAACACCAAACAAATCATATACAAACCAGCCTCTCTCTATACTATCTTCTAGCACCTCACAAAATAAAACTACAATCTCTTCATACCTCCCAAAAGCCAAAGATGACAGACTCATCACCACCGCTCTACAAACCGACGCCCAGGCGCGGTTTCATCCTCGGCGACAACTTCGACCCATCTCCAACAGACACCCCAACCAACGAACTCCTCAACCCCCAGACCGCCGAATCAAATGCCACAACAGCAGCAAACGGCTCAGTAACTCCCTCAGGCCCGCTCTCCAAGCGTTCCCAGTCCATACGTAACCTCACCACCAGTGCCCTATTCGGCATTTACGGCCCTTCAGCCTACGACAGCGTTCCCGGCACACCCGGTGCGACCCGTCACTCCAGTACTGCGAATTTACTATCCAATTCGAATGGCAGTAGCGTGCCTACTTCTCCCATCAACGAATTTGGAGGGTCAGACGGAAGTTCTTTACCCTCGACGCGGTCTAGACCGTTATCTAACCTATCGCGACATTATACGTCACGGAGAGATGCGAAGGACGGAGGGGTTATCCGACAGCTGGGTAGACTGACGCTGCTATTCTCTGCCGGTGCGAGTTATGGGTTTATTATTTCGAGGTTACACGATCAGAGTCATATTGCGCCGGTGAAGGTGCGGGTGGAGAGGGATACGCCGGGGTATTTGATGTTTTGGGGGGTGGCGGCTGTGGTGCTGGGGAGTTTGTTACCGTGGGTTGATGGGATTTGGGAGGAGTATCTTTGGGAGTCTGGTGGTGGGGATGAGGGGAAGGTGGAGGGGAAGGAAGTTGGGGTTGGGAGTGCTAGTGCGGTTGTGGTGGGGGAGGAGAGGGGGGAGGTTATTACGCCTGGGTGGAATCCGGCGGTTAGGAGCATTGGGGCTTTTGTGGGGATTGCGTATGCTATCGTAAGTCAAAACTCTGGTGCGAAAATAAAGATTGAAGATGGTACTAATACAGGATGGATATATAGAGAAAACTACCCTGGCAATCAACCTCCCAAGCGTCGCTCACCCTTGCCTCTGCCAACCCGGTGTTCTGGTATATTCTCGACCGCACGAAGACCGGATTCTGGCTCTCTGCCTTTGTGGCGATATTCGGTTCAATGTTTTTGATCGGCTTCAATCCGGACTTTGTAGCAATACCGAGCGATGACGGTGTCGGTATTATCGAGAAGCTGAGAGGGCTAGCGGTAACAGGTCACGGAGGAGCAGAGTTGCAAATGCAGTTCTGGGGCGCGACGACGTGGATTGCCAGCGTGCTGTATGTCAGCTGTCTCTGCTTTGGAAATCTGGGTAGGAGGATAAGCGGGAGGAGACGGTTGTAGGGCTCCTTCTTTTCTTCTTTTCGATAGATTTTTTTGAGATCTATTCAATTGAATTAAGGGATTGAACAAGGTTGTATTTATATAGATTATCGTTGGCGGTTATACGTTGTCTCGTAAACCAGCCGCTGGTTATACGCGGTTTTACCAGATTTTAAAGGATACCTTTTATGTGATCTTTATTTGTAAGGCTACGACGGAGGGTTGAAGTTTAATTTCTTTTGATTCTTATCGTCGACACGTCCCTGCCTGCCGGCTGGATAATGATATGTTCAAGAGTGATAACACCCTCACTATCGACAGCCATGAAAAATGCCGTTTTTCCAATGAATAGTTCAACTACCCTACCTTCTTTTGCCAACCCTTCAATCGATCGAGATAACCAGTCCGTTACCTACCAGTACCAAGTCAAAACAAAGGACTGTGTGATCAAAGAGCCAAATAGATCTATTTCCCTCTATTTAGTTCCCAGCCTTTCGGGCCAAATCCGCCAATCCATCCTGACGCTTGTACCTCGCGTCCTGGATGACACTGGCATCTGCGTCACCGCTGAAATTGGCACTCCATTGGACGAAGGTGCTGTTTGCCTGTGGGCCGGAGGTGATGGGGAAGAGACGAATGGTAGAGATGACGGAGGAGTAAGTTGTGGCTGGGTTGGAGGTGATGGCGGAGTAGGTGATGTAGTGGTCGATTGCTGGGTCTTGTTAGTTTTATTTCTTGTGTACATGCTGTTGTGAGTGTTAGATGTTACCGGAGTGAGCTTCCTGCTTGATTTCGACGACGGTGCCGTCTTTGAAGGTCCACTTGAAGATCTGGATTGAATATACGATCAGTGTCTGCTATTATAATGGATATTGAAGGTGGTATAATATAATATATAATATGGGAAGGGAAGAGCATACATCGGTCTCGTCGGAAACGTCCTTGACTTTCTCGCTGCTTTGGAGGGCAGACCACCATTCTTGGAAGGAATTGAGCTTGATGAGGTGCCAGACGGTGGAGAGCGGGGCGTTGATGACGGCGGATTCGGTGACCGAGGTGCTGGTTGGGATGGTGGTCATTTTGAAGAGATTTCTGCAGAAGTCAGGTAGATTTGAATTGAATTGATTGATTCGGGAGGTTGATTGAATTTGGTAGAGGTGTCTACTGTTCTAGGGGATTGAGATTGGGATTGGATTGGGAGAAGTGTGTGATGGTGATGTGGGGAAGCGGAGTGGAGTGGAGCGGAGGCCAAAAGGGAAGGGGGATGATATCATCGGCGGGTGGGATGTTGTGTTGTAGACGCTTTTGGGGGCTGCAGCCCGTTTGGGGTTAGGCCGCTCATCCTCTCTTCTACCACTGAACAAGCTCTGATCATTGTCGTGTATTATAATATATCTAGGATATGAGGTTAATTATGAGAGAGCGTATGGATGGCATGATGCAATGGGGTGTGATATCACTGCATCGGGGAATATATCATTGGAGTATGGCCGGTATGCGGTGTCACTGTGGCGGGATTGCCACTGCTGTGCCAGAGCGTACGGTATGGTACTGGGTTCTACGGACTTGCACGAAGCATGAAAGCATCCCGGATATGTGAGTAAGATGTACATGTATGTATCTCCCACAGCGTGTAACGGGGCTCCTGATCTTTACAATCATCGTTATGTTCGGCTGAATACTACTCACTTAAGTACTTACCTAAGTACTAAGTACTAAGTGGGTATACTGGATGATTGTATACGGTATGAACGTCTACACAGGACACATGATATCTTATACTCTCTACATCAACTCCCACGATATCGATGCAGCTTCAGAGACAACATAATAGAAGGATGTTCCGTAAATAGAAAAATGTCTTCTGGAATGGTTACGTCCGCACAGGCCACCATTCCCAGCCGGGACTAGCCCGATGACCAGGGCTGGTCCCTTTTTTTCCCTTTTGCCTTGCGCATTGCCTGCCAAACGCCTGCGATTCGGTTCGATTAGGGGCACTTCGGTCTACCTGTCGACGCCGTTCTTCTGCTCCTTCGCATCGTGGTCAGGTACCTTTCCCGTCGCTCCTTTCCCACGCTCTTTTCTCCCACGCTGTACATCTTATTACTTACTTTAAGTACTTAGGTACTTAGTCAGAAGTGGTCGGTCGAAGGTGTTCTGCCAAGTTCGTCCCGAAAGGAAGCCGACAAGGAAGGAGTCGTCCTGTTCCTTTCCTCTATCCATCTCCTCCTCTCTCCTCTCTCCTCACCCGGCACCGTCGCTCGTTTCTCCCCTCTCGTTTCCTCTCGATATCCTATTTTTTTTATTTTTATTTTATTTCTCTCAAGATAGAACACCGACGCTCGCTTTTTTCCGTCTTCTATCGACCAACGATCTCCTGATAGCTCGGGCTGCCGGTTGCATTTTTGGTAGGTGCATATTTCTTCCTTTCCTTCTTCTCGGGGCTGTTTGTCGCCCTTTTGGCTATTTCCCTCGCCTTCTCCTTCTCTCGCCTTCGAGCACATATTTTCTCTCATCTCTCTCTCATCCTCTCTCTGCCTCTCTCCGACCGGCTGCCCCCTTTAAAGCCTCTTTCCCGTTCATCGCGCCGCCTCATCGGAATGGAATGCTGCTTGCCATCCCATCCTCCCGCATAGAAACCACGACCTCCCGAGCCTCCCCATCGACGAATCCGGCGCCCTCCCTCCCATTCACTTTCCTTGATTGAGAAATAGCGAATGGCAGGGAAAGAATTACACCATCAGCAACATTAACAGCAGCAGCGGCAAAGAAGGAGGGAGGCTTACAGAACTTGACTTTTGACAGCTCGAACCAAAGGCTGACTCCGTCGTGCTACGTAACACACAGGCCGGACTGCATATATTATTCCATAGCAGAGCGTTCATTTTATATATTCCTATCCTACGAAGGAGAAACTTTGTCCGACTGCTGTTTTTCATTGGAAACTTTGTTACCGTTCAGTTTCTGGGTTTGAAGTTGCGACGACGACGACCATATTTCATCATCCAGTCCTCCGTCGACAAACACAATAGCGCCTATATACTTTATCCACTACACAATACTAGTGCACCAATAAACTACACCGACACAAAGGTCCTCCCGTGCAGGCTCCGGATAAAAACTACCTGCCAATCCCTCTCTTCTTTCCAACTGAATCAGTAACCATGCGACCATCATCTGCTCTCTCCATATTTGTCCTCCTCGCCAGCTTGGCCGGCAATGTCGTGGCTCAGGGTAACAATAACAATAACAATGGAGGAAGCACCGGCGTGACCAATAGACCGGCCCCTACGAATAGCGAGAATCCACCTCCGAGGGCGTCGAACACGGGGGAAGGGAAGTCCTCTGAGACCGGGAAAGATGTTCCAGAGCCTACCAAAGACGAGGGAAAGCCTTCTGATACAAAGAAAGGAGAAAACCCTCCGGAGAAGACCAGCCCCCCGGTCCCGGAGCAGACCGAGGAGGCACCATCTTTGAGTTCGTCGACGTCCAAATCCGCCGTCGTCGTCACAGGTGGCAGCGGTGGGTCTCCAACGGGCGCAGCCGACGACCCACCTCCGCCAAAGTATACCCCTCCAGACAACAGCAGATACAAGATCCCGGAGTACCCACCTCCCGCTGTACCAAACACTAAAAACGCTCCGTACATGCAGAGGTCCGATCTCCCAGAGGGTACCGTTTTTATCGCCGTCGGTGCCGCCCTTGGTCTCATCGGTCTGATTGCTTTCGCATGGAGAATGGTCGTAGCTTGGCAGCTTCGTCGCTCCATTCGTCGCGCGAATATGGTCACTGTGGACTCCAAGGCTGGTCTTCTCGGTCGCTACAATGCTCCTTCGACGACTAAAAAGTCGTTCTACAGCGCCGGTGCAGGCTCTTCCCTGTCTCTCGACCACCTTGGCAGTGCATCTCGTACTACAGGACTTGGAACCACTCCGAACACATCCTTGTTCTTTTCGCCGACCGCAAACAACGGGAATACTCACCAAAGGCAATCACAGTATCTCCCCGCTGGATACTACGCTCCAGCTGCTTCTTCCAACCTTCCTTTCAACCAGTCTCGTGATTCTCTGCCCCGTCCCCGCCCTGCGACCCGCGATTCGCATGTTGTCGGGACTCCACCAGCCTCTCCCTTGTTGACTCCAACCGCTCGAAGGCCCTCGCCCGGTCAAGGTCATGCTCAAGCTCCCAGCATCAGCTCAACTTTAGGTGTACCGGCTGGCGGTAGGACGCCAAGTACTTACCTTGAAGACATGCTTGATATCCCATTCCCTGAGGAGCCAGGCATGACCGCCGATCAAAACAGGAGGAGTAGCAGGCGGAAGAGCGGTCACTCCTATGGAGGTGGCGCTAGCGGCAGCGGTAGCAGGAGATGATACTAGCCTCTGACGTCTCTTAGCCTGTCTTTTTCCTTTTGGGTTTATCGGTGTTCTCTGTCCTTTGTCTTTCCTTTCTTCTCTCTACAAGGGGAACAAAAATTAACTTGGGATTTCTATTGCTTCATGAAAAAGAGGAGGTATTCACCGCTTCTTTTATTGTTATTTTTCCCGCATTCACGAAACTATGAATGAAAAGAAGAGTGTTCTTCGCGATAGAAGTCAACGACTGCTGCATACAACTTCGGCTTTGTGTCTTTTTAAGTCTGTATCCTGGGTCTCCTCATACTGCGCATCGACAAGGAGTATTAGTGTTTAGTGTTATTAACCTTATAGCCAGCCGGACGATCTTTGCCCATATTTCTCCCCTTCCATTCCTACCAACTTTTTCCCTTGTTCTTACTACATTTTATTCACTTTGAGCTTACTTCACCCTTCTTGTCCATTACTTTTTTTTTTTTCCTTCAAATTTGTAGCATCTTTATTTCCTTCCTTATTTTACCTTGTTATTTGTGAACTTGACCAAAATTTATACTTTTACTGCGCCATCATTATCAACCGATCGTGTCGTATTAAAATCGGCTGTGAGAACCCTTGCTTTAATCTATTTGAACGTTCGCAATTTCCAGATTTCCAAGCCAGCAATTGCAACGTTGGCGGCTTCACAAAGTCAAGAAAAATAAATAATCGGCAACGGTTGTTAGCGTGTCTGCTCTATCCCTGAATGGGATTTTGGAGAGCCCATGTTTTATTTTCTGGCGTGCTGCGGGAGGATCTTAATATATCAAATTAGTCTCTTACCAACCAACAACGTTGCTTTTGAGGCTCTTGAGTAGACGTGTGGGTGCCCACTGAATGTCTTTAGGGGGTTCGAAGGTGGTCTTGCGATCGTTCGAAGGGTAAGTTAGGCGCTTTTGCGTGCAGCTGGCCATGCACCTGGCTGAAGGGCGTCAACGGTTAAGGATCGATACAAAACCTGGCTTCAGATTTCGCTGTCATGCAAGGTACCTTGCCTGAGTCCTATTTCCGTCTATCTCGTATGGGAAAGACTATCGTATGAGGAAAGGCTTCGTCAGGCCAGCGTGGTGGTATACTTATCTTACCTCAGTTTGGAGATTTTTTTGAAATCGTGATGCACGGGGGTAAGCTACTGCCAAACCTAGCTTCACAGTGCAGTGTGCGATTATGCAAAAGAAAAAAGGGAAGACATATCGATACGGAACAAGCTCCAAGCTGTGGCGCTCTCAATCTTTTCTTCCTGCCGTTTTCTGCGGTGCCGCGGAGTTTGTGAGTCTCTGTTAGAGGCGCCGGTGTTCCTCTTGAGAGTTTTGAGGGGGCGTTCGGGGTCGGTTTTATGTAAAGAGGGTTTTCTTTGGGCCCTCGCTGACTAGCACCGATTGGATCCATGGAACGGTGAGACTATTCCCAATGGTTGTTTAGTCGGAGCAGAATCTGCTTGTCTGAGGGTGAGCCGTGATGCGGCGGTGCTGCGGTTTCGCCCTGACACCGGTTGCCAATGCAAAAGTCCACACCACGCCAAACCCAGAAAATCCAACAGACCTTCAACACCACGGAGCTAACTCAGGTAGTGCTTAGCTACCCTCACGCGACAGGCCGGATGCCTGCTACGGACCCTTGTCTGAGCTTTTTCTCGAAGGATAGGCTTGCAGTGTAATTCAAAGCTTAACTGTTCGAAAGCTATATTCCTTCCGCCGTGACATGGAAAACCACCCTGGTCACCGAGTTAGCCGAAGGTCTCTTCAGACGAGGGTCAAGATACGCTTCCTTACTAGTCATGCACGAGAGCGAGACTGAGGGTGATGCCAAACACGGCCAAGATCACCTCCATAGAGCTCACCGCTTTGTCGCATTCGTCGCATTCGTCGCATCTTCTTTCTGTGTGTGACTTTGTTGCTCTTCTGCGGTTCTTGTAGCTTCCCTTTTTCCCCACTTCGTGTGCGGCAAGATGTCTCTAGAAGCTTTTTGGATACCCGGGGTTAATCATACTTCATGCGTGGCGCTCAGGATAACCGTACTACACTCACACGATTATGTCGAATTGGTTAGTTGAAGATGTTATAAGTATGAGGCTTCCTTCCTGCTCTAGAACTTTTTTTTTCTATCATCAGTCCATCGGATCACCATCACTTGAGTGGATTACGACCACTGCATTCCCTTCTTTCACTTCTTTTCTCTTCTCTACATTCGTTCTCTAGCTGCAAGGTTTAAGGCAGGTCCTTTTGTTACCCCATCTTACCTTCATTCATTTCCATCTATTGCACTTCTTCCAATTCGGTTTCCTAATACCTTTGAAAAGATGAAAGTCTCAGTCCTGGTCGCCTGCATTGCCTATGCCTCCACATCCTCTGCGCTGCCAATAACCAATGGGAACGATTCCGGCGCTTACCTCCACAAGCGCCAGAGCAGCGGCATCATAGTTCCTATAACTCCAGGCACGGCAATTGTCTCACCAGGTATGGTTGTACCCGGTGGTACTCTTCCCGGAGCAATTCAACCCAATCCGGTCCAGAATCCTCCCACAGAGCCTATTCTGACGCCAGTCGTCGTTCCCATAGCTCCACTGTCACCATCACCATCGCCATCACCATCACCGTCGCCTATCCCGCCTCTAACTGGCGGGGTCGACCCGAACGCCGGGTTCACGCCACCGTCCAATGTTCTTGAGCCTTCGAGGCCCGGTGGGATTCCACCTGGTTTACGCTCACCGTTGGCATTTCTTTCAGGGAGGACGGGGACTCAAGGGCAGAAGTTGAAAGAGGAGGTCTTGAGTGATCCTACCGTTCAATTGACTGCTGAGAAACGCAAGTTCCTGGAAGAAGTGCCGACTACTATCTGGGATCAGATTACGCTTCAGCCACCTGGAAGCTTTGAAAGAGCACTCGATGATTTGGTCTTTGAGAGCAAGACGCCTAATACGCTTACTCCTTTACTTACGACGGCGCCATAATTATTTAAAACTTATATTTTATTAACCAAAAAAAGGAACGGAAAAACATTACTATAAAATATAAAAAATAATCCCTTGGGATGTTATGGGATGACAGGGAATGGTGTTTACCCGCTTGATGCGATGAGTTCACTATCCTCTTCGTTCTCAAATATCTTTCACTTCCCGACTCTTGGATTGGTTTTTACCCGCTTGATGCGATGAGTTGATCATTCCGATTGCCCTATATGGTTGATGTTTACCCGCTTGATGCGATCTGAGTTCATCATACCATTCTCTTCCGCCTTTTCCCTCAGAAGAGTTATAGACATTCCACAACGCTGTGCATTGTTGGATGATTGGACTGGTTTTTACCCGCTTGATGCGACGAGTTGATCAGTTTCATACTCATGGCTTCTTCTTTCTTTCCATCTTCCTTACATATCCCGCTTTGGAGCCTTTTGCTAGGAGTTCCGGGGATTTTCTCTCTTTCTCTTCCTTTACGACAACTTTACGACTTCCTTACGACTCTTCATGACCTAAACGATTCTTTTCGACAATTGGACATATATCTGCATAGCTACTACACAGCTGGAAGATTTTTACCCGCTTGATGCGATGAGTTGATCTTTCGGTTTGGCTTTGCAAGAGTATCCTTCCAGCCATAATCTTTAATGCCTCTAATGCATTAATTCCCAACTTCACTGGCGAGGGGGTGAAAGGTGTATACTCGCTTGATGCAGTTCACTGTTTCTCTTCTACCTAGTTGAAGCTCACGACTTTACGACTTTACGACTGTCATGAACACCTCCAATATAATCTCCTTCCGCATGCCATTCATAGACCGGTTTTTACCCGCTTGATGCGACGAGTTGATCGGTTCTATTCCTCCCTACGACCAGAATTACGAATCCCTTTTCACGAGTTTTTTCATCCTTTTTTTTACCACGATGATATGATGGAGATGGGGTATTTGATATGGAAACCAAAGGAGTGTTTACCCGCTTGATGCGACGAGTTCATTCTCTTTCGTTCTCCATGGTCATTACCTGATTTTTTCCTCTATCCCACACTCGTTTATTCAACAATAGTAATGATTATTATTCGAACTTATCAGAAGCGGAGGGCTTTTACCCGCTTGATGCGATGAGTTGGTTTCATTCGCTCCTCTGGTACTATACATTCTTTTTTCTATATTATATACGCGCTGCGGAGGATCCCCGCTATATATGGGAGGAAGACAAAAAAAACGAAAGCGATGGTTTTTACCCGCTTGATGCGACGAGTTGACTTTTTTTATTTCCTTTTTTAAAAGTCTTCCTGGGGGATATTTACACTCGTTTTCTTTCTTTTATCTTATTACTGTGGAAGATTAAGGGAAGTTGAAGAGATGTTTACTCGCTTGATGCGATGAGTTCATCGATTCTTCTGAGCCTTTTTCTCCATACGAAGACGTTATGATGGTTTTATGACGACTTTACGACATTCTTTTTTCTTTGATATTAGATATATCTATGATATCATCCCTCTTGGGTATACAGTCGAGCCTGCTAGTTCGGGCTTGGTTGATATATATTCTTGACGGCTTGATATCTCTTAGGGATGAATTTCCCGGACACTTGCCCCTGGTTGGGAATACGAGGGGTCTATCTAATTTGTAATCCGTTTTTGATTTTTTTTTAAAAAATACCGGATGACGATTGAGTCTGCTAGTCGGACTTTGGTCTTTATTCCTGGCGTTTTTATTTACTTACTTAACTTAAAAGGATGTATTTCCGGACACTTCTCCTGGTTGGGAAGGGGTCTTTTAATGTATAATAGTTTTTTTTTGATTTTTTGGATGGTGGTGGGATTATGATATAATCGATTATGGATATTCACTCTTTTACATCTTGGTTTTTTCTCTATATAATTACTTAGGACTCAAGTGATTTAGACTTATAGCTAAGAGACTTAAGTCAAGCTGTCAAGACGAAGTCCACGTAAGCTATGATCGTTTCCTGACCTGGGCGCACATCATTGTTGCAAAATGGGTTGGGGAGGAGTTCCGGATTACCCTTTTCGGATGCCGACGGTTCCATGGTTTTGGATTAGTTAAGGTCGCTGTTTTTTAAAGTTTCCGACTCGAGTGTGAGTGTATTTATAAGGGCGGCCATGCGACCTCATCTCATCACCTTCTTTTAATCGACTACTCACGATCGTGGATATTAATATTGCGCAACTTCATAACAAACCAGGAAACTACTTTATCCAACAAGGGACCCATTTTAGAAAGGGAATAAATTAAACAATGCCATCGAAGCAATTCACCCTCGCAGTCCTGGAGTGCGACCAACCCCTTGACGCAGCACGCAAGCAACGCGGCGGCCACACGGGCGTCTGGACCGCCCTCTTCGCCGATGCAGCCGATGCGAAGGGAATACCCCGAGACCGGATCAATGTGACCGGATACAACGCCGAAGAAGAGTTACCGTCCGTCGATGAGGTGGATGGGGTTTTGGTCTCGGGATCGAGACATAACGCGTGGGGGGACGATGGGTGGGTTGTCAGGCTGTGTGAGTTTGTGAGGGAGTGTGTTGTTAAGGGCAGGCCGGTTATTGGGATTTGTTTTGGGCATCAGATTGTGGGACGGGCTCTTGGGGGGGAAGTTGTGAGGAATGAGAATGGGTGGGAGGTTGCGCCGACGGGGTTGGAGTTGAGTGGGAAGGGGAGGGAGGTTTTTGGGAAGGAGAGGATTGTAAGTTTTCTTCCTTCCTTCTATTGATCCTTTTCTTTCTTTTTTTTTGCCTTATATCTTGGCCGGTTGGTTATTTTTGGGGACTTGCAGGAAGGCTGACTGAATTCGTAGACGTTGCATCTGATGAACCGTGATATCGTCAAGGCGTGTCCGCCGGATATGGAGGTTCTAGCGTCGACTTCAAAGACGGAGATTCACTCGCTTTACCGACCCGGCAAGGTTTTCACCGTCCAGGGTCATCCGGAGTTTAACCAGGAGATCATAACCGAGTTGTTAAAGATGAGGATGGAGAGTGGGGTTATTCCCAAGGAGACCGGTGAGGATGGTCTGAAGAGGGGAGGGTTGTCGCATGATGGGATTTTGGTCACTGGGGTGTTTTTGAAGTTTTTGGGGATTGTTTGAAGGAGATCGTGCTATGAAGAGAGGGGAGATGTGTATTATTATGATGATGATGCATGCATGGTTATAGATAGATGATTGTACTATTATGTTTGCGGTTTGGTTGAATGGGAAAGGGATACTCTGATTGGGAGGTCTATTGCCCGCAATTCAATATAGCTGTAGTCTATATATAGATCTAGATTTAATGATACACGATTGGACGGTGGCTTTATCAAGACCGACAAGAGAGACAGGAATGCATAAAACGTATCTTAGTGGATAGCGTATAGCTATGAAAAGTTGAAAACGGCATCTTGTCTCGTAAACCAGACGATGAAAAGCCAGCAGAGCAATTCACGACGATGCCTCGTTCACAACCGTAGTAATGGTCTTCCAAAACCCACGTTTACTCTCATAATTACCACGGAATCCCAACGCCTCGAGTTCTTCCTTGACGCTGATACTTATCTCCTGCATCTTAGTCGAGATATCTTCGTCGAGGACGGAGAATGCCTCTGGACTATGCATGAGAAAGACGAGAGCATATTGAACGCCCGCAAGAAACCAGAAGTTCGATTCTGGAGCTAGGGATGTGGATTTTAGCCAATTCCATTCCTCAGTTAGCGCTAATTGCATCGCTTGGTCCGGGCACTGATGTTCGTGAAGCCTTTGAGCGAGGTCAACGACGCTGGGACCGGAAGGTTGGAGTACTTCATCCATGCCAGCGATTGAATTGCCAACATCTGCAAGGCCGTTTAGAACCCGAAGGATCTTTAGGACGGTCATACCTCTTCTGGTGGCCGACTTTGTAGGGCTTGAGAGGTAGTGCTGGAAAGGCATTGCGGTCGCGAACAGAAGTTTGGAAGATCCGAACTTCTTCGGTACGATGTTCATGGGGAGTTCGGATGGTATTTCTGGAATATCTGGAAGAGGTCCTGCGGCAATTTCGACGAGGGTATGGTGCGCATGCATTGGGTTTACCTCGGGGATTTGTAGAACCGGTGGGGTTCGAACAAAGCGTCTATAAGAACCCTTTGCCTGTTTGATAGCTTCTTCAAAGTCTCCCTCGGTCGTAGACATCTCTGATATCCACTTCGTAAGTGTCGTAGTCTCATTGATAGTGAACGCCCCGAACATCCTCCCTTTCCACGAAATCTCCTGAATCAATCTACTCCCCTCAGGGTTCCCAGGAACAACCCAAGAAGACGACCCGAGGACTTCCAAAAACGTATATTTCCTCTCTTCCCACTTCCCGGGATCCATCCACTCTCCCAGTTTCATACCTTTCAACCCCCCAATGTGGGCTTTACACCTTAAATGCGCTGAGCCAGCTGCTCCACATTTATTCGAGAATATCTCGAGCACCTCGCACTCGATCTCCGTCAAGGGACGTGGGTTGACCGATAACCCCTGTGCGAGAACATATCCCGCCTGGATCCTCCTCCATACTCTGTCCTCCTCACCCGCGGAGTCACAGGTTTTCATCAACTCAGCCACAGCGTGTAACGCCATAGCCGTGTGTCCGGAATCCGCATTATCAATCGTAATGTGAAGATTAAAATACGTCGGATCAAGCCTCAGCTCCCGTAACTCATGCGCACAGATCAAAGTATCCAGCGTCACAGCTTCATAAGCCAGGTTGAATCCCAAGATCTCAGGAAGCAACTCCTCAGGAAACCTCCCCAACGCGAGCTGTGCGATCGCAGCGGCCCATAGCCCTGTGTTCTGGTTGGGATTCAGGGATTCATCGATAAATTCCAAGGAATCACCGGTTCCGACGTTGACATCCAACGACTCCAGTAATTCGGCGTAGATGTGAATATGATTTCTGGCGAGTTCTCCGTCGCCCAGCTCCTCTGAAAGAATCTGCCATGCAATCCGAGTGATTGGACGGAGATGCAAAGGGGTATCTGGCCGATGAACGCCGCTGAGCCATACCCCGTCCGCGTATTTTGCAGGCGAAGCAAGACGTAAGAAGTGAGATGCATATGAGCGGTTAAGAAGTATTTCCGGCTTCCCACCGTTGGAGCGGCGGGCCAGATACGCCGACCATTGGTTTAGAGTATCCCTTTCATTGGTTGAAAGGAATTGAGTAAGACCGGTACGGCTGTATCTAGGGATTGATAGAATTGTGGGGGTGGTTGATGTCAGGGCTTTGGAGATGGTTAGATCGAATAGGCTATGGAGATAGTTCCACGCGTGGATTGTGATTGAAGGGTTGTCTTCAGGGTTTTGAAGTTGGTGGTAGAGGTTTCGATGGTTATAAATTGGTATATTGGATGCATTTTCGGAAGGGCCGATAGGGGTCTGCAAGATATCCATGGGTAGAGAAGTAATCCGGTCTACTCTTGGGGTGGTGTGGCTGCCTGAGGATAACGTGAGGATGGCGATAGTTAGAACTAGAAATATAGTTGCGTATATGGCTGGGTTGAGATATCGATGTGATAGAAAGTCTTCGAACCTCGAGATGGATGTGGGCATTAGGATACTTTTAAGCTCGGATAGGCGTTTGAAGATATATTCATAGGAGCCCATATCTCGAAGTATATTGATATAATATCAAAATTAGGTACTTGGGTACTTGAGTAATATACGGAATCAAATTTTGTAATTATTGCCTTCGAAGGTCAGCGTTGTACGTTATGAACTTAAAGCTCACATTAAAGTGATATCATATCATAATATTACTAGATACGCATATATGCGTGTGTGCCGGAAAATTCTCGAGCAGGCACAAGATATCTGCCGTCACAAAAACTTCTGGGAACATTGGTAGAACTTGCGGCCTCGATGGATTCGAAGCAGTCTCGTAACATAAATGAAGGATGTGCATCAGTGGTTACAAATTGACTCAACCAAGGAAGGCCGCGATTGCCGCTGTGTGCACCAATGTTGCCTTCATAGTAGTCTGGTGAACTTGAACCCTGCGCAATACAGCGATGCAGCTTCATAGCTTCAAATTCTCTATAACGAGATAAAGATGCAGGATTCTTGGGAAACTTGACCTTTGCTGTGATCGGGAAGTCAGGTAGGAAGCCAGGGTAGTCTGGGATCAGGGCGGTGTACAATCGGACGGAATTGGAATAGTGAGGAGTTCGCGACGGCGATGACTGGGTAGAAGATTAGTATTCGTCTTACTGGAACGGGAAGCAGCATCACATATTATCACAGCCCAGTCGTTTTGGAAGTTCTTAAACTTTTCACATTCGAATCTTTTCCATTGATTTTGTGATATATGCACACACCCGATAGGAACTCGAGCCAGATGGAGAAGTGGTAAGCCGTCCGGAGCTCCACGGTTCTATACTTTCGTGCATCGTTTCTGCACTGGTCTGGTGTGAAATTTTGACTGGTTCTCCGAGATTCGATTTCCAAATACATAGTTAGCCGTCTGGACGTCCGGACGCTGTGGCGCAACACTGGATGATCGGGTAGATAAAGAACTAAAACGGCGCTGGTAGAACCCAGAACCGCAGTGGGTGTCCGAAGAAGAGCTCCATCTGAGCGGAAGGGTTCTATATTAAAGCAAAAGGGGATAGTATAGGCGGGCTTGGCTCGACTATGTTCCACAATATATTCGCTTACGCCGAAATTAATGTAGGAAATATGAATCGGCTCTCGTTGAGGCGACGTCAAGATACACTAGTGCAATATAGTGATCGGGCCGAGGTAAGTATACGTTTAGTATCACAGGTACAGTCAGGACGGAGATGCGCTCCGGTTCCAGTCTGACGGGAACACTGTTCATACTCTCCTTGGACAACGTTAACCCCGGCCATGCTTCTGTAGAAAGACCTTGTGCGTGATTGTTCATCCCATTCAACAGACTCACATGTTCCCAGAATCTTGTGGAACTTACTTGGCACACTATGGCCATGGGATATTTTTGCAACACCAGACCAATATTTTTGGTAAGAGTCTCCCAGGCTATTTTGGTGAGGAGCAGGGCAAAATACGACATGGGTTAGCTCTTCCGGAGTACTGGCGTAACCCCTTGCGAGAGTTGTGCAACCAAAGATCCCGAAAATCATCGGCGTTGCAGCCCGTGCAGATCACCTCGTGGCTCCATGGACTTAAAAACCTGCTGCAACTTCTGAAACCGGCCGATCGATTGTCTCGGCGGCCAATGCAGATGCATGGTGGTACCTGTATACGGACGTTCCTCGTGAATAAGTTCGCGAATCCGGTACGGCCACATATCTATGTTGCACGGACAACATACTTCGAGCAAGCGACCCCTAGACTATACTTCGAGATATTTTGTAAAGATCTTAAGCGCTTAGTACGATGGCCAGGGCCGGCAGCAGGGGTGTAGCGATCATATAGGAGTGTATACATGTAATCCCATAATCTCCTTTCCAAAATGCCGTCCTGCGATCGACCATGATGGTGATACCGATACTGATACCTGCAACCCAATTGCAAAGTGCTATCTCGCTATCATAACTGTAATACCCAAACTATCCCATCCGGCTTTTAAAAATATCAAGTTTCCCATTTCCCAAACGTATGAACATGACATCGAAGTACAGTTAAAGTAACCCCAAACATTGATAAGCAAAATACCATACAATACCAGATATTCCAAGCGACGGGTCGACTGTAGCATATGTGTATCTATATGCTGCAACTTGGACCATGATGTTAAGCCTTTAGCCGGCATTTTTCCTTAAAGGAATCCTCGGGACGAAGAAAGTACGACAGGAAATACCTCTTTAGAAAGCCGTCAACCGGCTGAGTGACACGATGCACTGGTGATCGAAGCTTCCCGCCGCTCATAAATTGCAGCGAGTCCGCAATGTGAACAACAGCACAACCCGGAGCAGATGGGGTATATCCCCAGCTCCCGTCTGGAAGTTGTACGTGCAAGCCCCATTGTTCGGTGAAAAGGAGCGTCAAGGTGCCACTATCGGTATGTTTATTTTCCACCACTTCGGACTTTTTGGGAACGCAGGGCCCATAGACAAGCTTAAGGCCGCTGTCGTTTTGTTTGGTCTTTTGGTGGTACTTTTCGAATGGCTCATCCGGGGATAGGGAAGTCGAAAGGGACCGAAGCATCGTCAGTGCTGCGTTGTGGCAGATTTCAGAAAAGTATTTCAGTGTGTGTCGACTTGGTTGTAAAGTTTGGGGAAGAGGGAGGTTCCCTTTGACAAGCTCATCATATGCCATCTATGAACTGTGTCAGCACTGATAAGCCCAAAATTCGAGGTCGACAGCCTTATCACTTACTTCGAAAGTCTCGTCCGTTTCGCAAGATTTGTAGCTGCGTAACTTCGATTAGTACGATTTCACAGTCTCACAAAGGTTCGGGCGTGTCAAATTACCCTCTGTCTTGTGACGGCTTTTGGTCGCTTCTCACATCTCTCAGCTTCAGGCCCTCTTCCTGGGCGAAATACTGTTGAGACAAATACACCAACTCCCCAAGGTGCTCGAATAGGAGGCTACCCATTCTACTACCGTGGAAGTCTAGGTGGAAAATTCCAGTAGATTCAGCAGCATAGCGCAACTTCTCGATTTCTTTAGCGTTTCCTGTCTCAAGACCCGCAAGATCGATCTTGTCAATGTGGGCGACATCAATCACGGTCCCATCTGGAAGTCTTGAACTGGAGGTTGCCATGTTGGATTTTGAATGCCTGAATGTAAATGTGCGTTGACAAGATATGAACTTGCACTTTGAAGACAAGGTAAAAAATTGCCGGATGTTCTTTCCAGAGCTAAGTAGCATTCTTGGACCTTTTGAAGGCTTCCGGAGATCTTACTCGGGGCGGGGAGGTCAAGGAACTCCCAGCCCCTCTTTTGGGATTACTTTGGATTGACCGCTGTGCCGTTGGAGCTCGTGTTCGACATGTTCGAATGTTCGCTGTGCCTCCTGCGGACGTCCTCAGCTCAGCAGCCCACCCTCCATGCGCTGCACTGCCAACAATTAAAATACATGTATGTACATTTCTGGAACGTTACACAAGGCTGACTAGCCTTCTCGAGATCTAGAGAGCTCATTGGCATTCGCTTCTAACCGCCGGATCTATAGAGCCAACGATGCGATTGCAATTGGTCATGTCTGTACGCGATTCGATTATCAGACGAACTGATTAATTTAGTCTGAATTGAAGGGTGAGGCAACCGGGACGGTATAGTCTAGCCCTGCAGCCGCTACCGCTTCGGCTCTACTTTTATAGAAACCAACATTCATGATCAATCTATGGACCCGTCAACGTTTGCACTATAGCAAAGTCCAAATTAATGTCAATTGTACTCATGCATGTGCTACGCCGTGCACTAAACATCGGATCAAATATGCGGATTCTAGCGACTTCTAACGACCGAGCTAGCCCGATACTTCTAGCCAGGGTCAATCGTCGATTTGCCTGTCGTTGCCATCCAGGCGCGGATGTCTGAAACCCTTCCGTGCCGCTGTTCAGATCCGTCCCGTAGCCCGATTGGTCATAGATGCTGATGTGTAGATGCACTGATCCGGTATTGGGAAATGTGCTTGAAGGAGTTCCCCGAATTTTGGCACCTCCTGCATGTGCGAATGGCCCGTCCCGAAGCTGGGGGTTCATGTCGTGTATTCATGAACCCTAAACATCGTGCTGACCTAGCTGAATCGATCGATTCGCGAACTCGCACTTGACACACGCTTCCTTGGTCCTGGGCAGATAGCTAGAATACTATTACGTTTGAAAATTCTCACATTTTATGATATAACATTTTTCTTGACTCGAGCTGGTGAGATTGGCCGGCCAAGCTGTACTGGAGGTCTTGACCTCAGTTATCTTGGAAAGACCGCGGGCCCAGTACGTCTATCAAGCATATGTAATTGTAGGCCCATGTACGTATCTGTGATTAGCGTAATTAGGCTCTAGGCTTTGGGGGGTTTTTGAGCTCATTTCATTAGCACAATCTGGGACAACCAACGCCGTGGAAGAACCTGTGGGCGGTCCGCCTCGAACAGAGTATATAAAATCTTAACTTCGGATGAAGTTGCAAAATTGTGATATCACTTTTTACAAATTATTCAGCACTCCGTGAAGCGGAATCGAGAGCTCATTCAAGTTCAGAGTTGACCTACCATAATCTTCTTAAGATCTTCTGTCCCGAGTACCAGTCGTACACGTTGTTCCTTTGTCATATATTTCCCCTCACCTCTCGTATAGTCGCCTACCTGCATTAACTCACCGGCCTCTTCGCTCATATCAAAAAACTTCCTACCTGGATATTCTATTCTAAGAAGTTCGCTACGGAAAAAAGTACAATGGAGTTGAAGAACCCCCACGCACGTCCAATAACTGTAGACGAAAGGTATAGGTTGATCACAAGGCGACAAACGTTGTTTCAACCTTTCACCTCGGAAAGAACCCTCAAGCGCCTATTGGCACAGAAACTACACCCGACGGTAGCATGGGGTATGTCGACCCCACTCGCCTTACTAGGAATGAACTGACTCTCGTGTAGTTACCGCGCCGACTGGCAAGCGTATGTTTTCTGCAGGCCCCAATTTACAAATCGGGCACCGTTCCCTGTGGGCTGTGCATAAACGCTGTGCATCATGGCTTTAGAGATCCATTTGCCGGTATCGATAACGAGAATATACTGACAAATCTTCTTTTAGCGCATATCGGCTACCTTGTTCCCCTTACGAAGATGGTTGACTTTCTCCGGGCAGGGCTGAAGGTGTGCATATCCAAAAGAAATATCCCTGAAGATAATCCCAGAGTAGTTGGCTGACGCAACCCCTACTAGCCAATAATCCTCTATGTAGACATCTATGCACTCCTAGTCAACTATGTTCACCCCATGCCCCTCGTCAGGCACCGCCTTGCCTACTATCGCCACCTCACTACCGCGGTCTTGAGTTCCCTAGGGGTCTCACCGGAGCAGATTACCCACATCGATGAGTCTTCGTATGCATACACCGAAGCATTTATTCAAGAGTTCCACAGACTCATCGTGATGATGCGGCGTACCGATGCACACTGCACTAGCGAAGTTGCAGAGACCGAGATGTTGAGCCCTTTGCTCTGTTGTATCCATCAAACCCTCGGGGAGGTTTTCACAGGCATGGATATTCAATTCGGGGGCCTTGACCAGGTACGAGAAAACTATCCCTGGTTCAGCTATATCAGCCTTCCCCTATCCACCTGCAGGCCTAACCTACTTTTTAGTACGACTTATTTGCTCACTCCGCCACCTTTCTTCCATTGATCAACCACCAGCCCCGGGAACATATAATGAACAATATGGTTCCTTCGCTTAAATACTCTTCTCCATCCTCCTCTCCCTCATCCTCTGTTCCTTCTTCTCCCACTTTTTCTACCAAAATGTCTTCATCCCACTCTTCAGACGCAAAAATCGAGTTTTTAGATAGTACGGCAACGTTGCACCAGAAAGTCACCGAAGCGGACTGCAGCCCATGCGATATAACCGAGAACAACGGAGTCCTTGGAATTTTGCGAGACATCATCTGGCCGATTTCTGAGATGCGATATGAGCGTCTAAAGGGTGCCGTGGGATTAAATGTACTTGAAGGAGCTACTATCAAAACCGGGCAACCTCAAAGACCATTTGTCTTCACTACAGCACCCGAAGGTAGTCTTGTAAGTGTCTACGATTTCATCACTCGTGAAGAGAGACATTATAGTACGTATGACGAGCTGGAGGGGGATTACGCAGATGGAATTATTTCGCCACACGATTTGAAGAGTGTCGTTATCAGGGCGCTCGACCAACTGCTAGGCCGAATCAGGGATATTTACCGCGAAAGTGAGGAGTGGCAGACCGTGGACGAGCTAGCATATCCTGGAGGGATTTACTAAATTTATAAATCTATATAACAAGTGGAAGCTCACTTGACTTCCTTTACAAGGTCGAGCTGATGAGAGATGGTTTTTCTTTAGAGTTAGAGATGGGAGACGTCAGATAGCATATTAGAGTTGAGATAGAGTTGGGCTTCCTGTAGCCATTTGTGAGGAGCTTCGTTGCTCCCGCTAATAGTTTGTTTCTTTCCCAGCCTGGGTTCTACGAATTAGTTTATAGACCTGATGTATCTTATTACGATTGCAATATCGATGGCTTATTTCTCGCCTTAACTACAGAAAATTAACCAGCTGAGCTCTGCCCAGGTTAAACAAAAGAGGTGTCTGGGCCATTCTATACTAAATTGGACATAAGGCTCAGACTTGGAGTAATTATAACCTCGCAAAAACTATAAGAAACCGGTGATACACTCAAATGAGTTCGTACTCCGAAATAGGGTGCTAGACCCAGGAAGGGATCTCCTTAGAAACATCGGTGAAACTAGGCATTGAGATATGACCAATCGAGATCTTCGATATAAGGCGCCGGAGGATTTTGATATAAAAGATCAAGGTAGTCTTCATCGTTGACCCTCCCCATCTCTTCACACGTTGCAATATACTTCCGAATGTAGTCGTTTTTTGGCTGTACCCGTCGGGAGAGGCTAGCCGTTTCCTGAATACGAGCCATGGCTCTCAAACTAGGGCCAGCGGTGTGGAAAATTCCCGTTTCGTCTCGATACTTGAGGTCGTCATAGAAGTAGGTTAATGCTAGCCGATGTTCCCCAAGGTTTTCGTAGCACCTGCCCAGTTCATAGACAGCCTCGTACATCCGTGCCGACATCTCATATGGTGGACGTCGAGAATGTTCGATCGATTTAAGAATACTTTTCGCAGCTTCATTACCAAATCCAGCGTCTCGTAGGCATCTTCCGATGGTCAAAAAGTCGAATGCTGTGGCAGAATGCCCCTGGGATTCAATAAAATCTCTCACCAACGGACTTGTTTTCTCAAAGAACCTTAGAGCCTGGCGAAGATATTCGATACCTTGCGCTACGTTGCCTTCGCTCATCAGCTTCATCCCAGTTATAGTCTTTATTTTATTTTCGTACAGTTCCTCTTTCCTACTGCCCATCCTTCGGCAATAATATGCATACCGTTCGAGAACTTGTCGTGCCCCAGAAAAGTTTTTCAGCCTGACTAAAGACCGGTATAAATGTATGAGGGCATGTGGTATATCTCCAGTTGGGCTATCTTCCAGCTTAAGTCGGAAAAGCTTCCTCAGAAGTAGCAGCAGAAATGGGACTAGATCCTTATCGTTGATGTTCTGCAACTCGGCCCGCTCCATGACCGTCGCCACCCGAAACATACCTCTTATCAGAAAATAATGATTTGGACCGAATTTTTTCTCTATAGTGATTAAGTGGACAGTCGTAGACTTCAATCCGGAGGCCCAAAGCTGATTCTTTTTGTGAACGCCAGCGATCTCCACGATTGTGGGGAAGTTTTCTCGGTAGATCTTTCGAAGTAGCCATGAATCGTATTTTGCTTCAGCAGGTGTGGGGATATCGTATTCAACCGGTTTGCTAAGGAAAGCCTCTCGAATTTCGAAAGGTAGCGAGCCCGGGTTCTCGAAAAGCGATACGAGAATATAGGGCGGGGGTATACGGAGGCCATCCCAATCCATGAAGTGAAAATATTCCACGGGCGGAATCCAATTATGTCTGAGAAGATCAAAGCAAACGTTGATATCATCAATACCGGAAGCTTTCTGTTTAGCCAAAGTTCTGTTGAGTGTCTCAAGAGCAATCGCCTTAGCCAGGTCGGTCCATTGATCTAGTTCGAGGCGGTAGGCTCTAGACCATACTTCCGGTGGGTCCGTAAGTTTGGGACTCGAATCCCTGGCCTCAAGGTCTCTGAGATTGGCGGTCATCGGTTCCTCATATTCCTGCGCCTGGGTTCTAACCGAATTACAAGTATCGGCCAAATCAGCTACAGGGAATGGAACTTCGGAAGTTTCCCAGTTGGTCGGTTTGCGAGTGATTACTTCGTCGTACCAACCCTCCAAAGTAAGATTTTCTAGAGATCCGAGCCCAGGATCAATTTCCTCGACCTCTTTATCCTGCACCGACAACTCATGGTCAACTATAACTGGTTGGCTACCCTGATTTAGTACGCTCTCCACAAAGCCGTCGCTCATGGGGTCGTTAAATTGCAATCCTGAACCAAAATGGGGCTCGGAAACAGCCTGAACGTTAGGCCAAGACGACGTCCTATCCGGATCCCCGTCCGCATCAGCGTCCGTGGCTTCTGAAAACTGCCATTCTTTATCAGCTTCTTGCTGCCCCACGATCCTAATACCACATGATTCGCTAGTCTCGGCTATTTATATACGGAAACCAACGGGTTAGCACTGAACAACGAACATTTGCTGCAAAATCAAGTAGCCTACCGAGATAAGCTTCACCAAAATCCTCATCCTTTGCCATTATCTTCTCTATCTGAGTTCGCCGTACCCTCTCACCATCTAAATGTTCAAATTTCGGTATTCTTCGACCTTCCATTCTCGCGAGGTCGCATTGCCTTCTAATGAATGCCCTTTGTTCCTTTCTCAAGTTCTTGACGCTCAGGCTTAGAATTCTGAGAGCGTACGCTAATTTGTGTTTTCTAGCAACGTAGTAGGGAGATGAAACTTAGCTTAGAGACTTGTCTCAAGCCGTCGAAACCCGATTGAAACTGTAATGGTCCTGACTTACTTCCATTTGACATATGGTTTTAACGAAACCAAAATCTCCTTTTGCCGGACCCCCCTCGAGACTGCATCCACAAGAATATCCATCACTGGTGGGGGTATCTCTTCGATCTTTTTATAGCGACGAGGCCGGCTCCGAGGATCACTTTGTCGTATCACAAGATCTCCAGCCATCGTGGACGTTCGCGCAGAGGCTGGTTGTCCGAGAGGTCTCTATGTGTTGATTTTGTGGTAGATTTGGCTGTTGGACATATAACCAGTCAGGCTACGAGATACTCGAGACGAGACAGATTTTAGATGATAAAGTGTTAATTTTGGTATTGTTTTTGGGAGTTGAGCAGCTGAATAATTGCGGTAACCTCATGAGACCAGGTGCACTTGAAAACTTCTGCTTTCACCTCCAGCAATCGGCAATCTTGACCATGGTGCATGGTGTCTATAGACTCGAAGCTTCAGTAGCCCCACAACCAACACAAAAAAAGTTGAATTTCCTGATTTGAAAACCATGTGGACGGAACAAACGCCGCATGCGCATGACTCGACAGCCGGCATCTACTTAAGTAGCTAAACAGACAATGCTGAAATAGCCTCAATGCAATGCAAAAACCAACCCTGGTTCCAGCCCTCTCCCTTCTACTCGAGGTAATCTTCGCAGACTTTAAGCTTAAGTCTCCAGCCAAGTTTCGGACGTTTCTTGCTTTGAGCCTACGACGTCCTTGTAGTTTGGGGCTGACTTGGGAATCGGACTAGTCGACACCCCCTAGGCCGGTTTTAACAGTCGCCGTGCCATATATCATCATATACAGACTTGATTACCTACTTCAGTACTAAAACCTTCAATTCGGCCAATCAAGTAACATCTGCAGGTCGTGGATCTCGCAGGGGATTCTGCGCAGCTGTGGACCATCTATGATGCACCAAGACCCCTCATTTCAAACAAGGGTGCGGAATAACACTAGTCCCACTGACCTCGCCGCATCTTGCGAAGCTATATCTAAAATATAAATGCAAGCCTTGTTTAGAAACCGGGGTAGCAAAGAGTACATCAAATCCGGGTAATTGCCCAGGCCTTGTGTAATATCGATATAGTCTAGAAATGTAGTCGGCGAACTCCTAAGATACGTATACAACAGTCACACAACTTCGTTTCAACTTCGTATTCCCTAAAATCGCATTGATTTTCAATACGGAAATTGAGGAGAATTTACTCCATGACGATATTTTGGTGGCATTCAGTTAGCCTGCGCAGCTGCTCTGGTGTGCAGCTCGTTCTGCCATGCGCATGCAGGTGCGTCCGATTGCGAACCGGTTAGCATGAACAACATACAAAAACTCAAATCACTGAGACCACTTCCGTATCACCAGGTTTAAAACTAATCGGCAGGATATGTATCTGATCATTGCCTAGATATCTGCCTACTATATCATGAACAGCGCCTGGTCAAATTTAAACCTCATTCTAAGATCAAATATTTTTAGTGTACTTAGAGTATCAATAAGTACCTAAGAATACTCTTAACCTATCGAAGACCTTGGCATGATTGCTTTGAAGCTAAATCTCAGAGCGGAGTCAGCTCCTTCAACGTACCGTACTCACTCATGCCTGCATGAGCACGCCAGAAGCCCCAAATGTGTACCGAAGAATTAACAAGGGTAGAGGAATAGAGCAAATTCGTAGGAAATGGCTTAGTGCCCTCGTTGAACCCCTTAGACCTCATATGCTTACTCAGGCAGCTTTGGGGACGTGGATATATAACTTTGATCGCCGTACCTTGAGCCATCTTCGAATTCGAGTCATCCATCACCCCGCAGCATAAAAGCCTTGGATACATCATGTCTCTCACCAGCGTCGAGCTCCCTCAGGAACTGCCAGTCAAAACTTATGTAAGTCCACTACCCCACTGTGTGACCACCGTTGTATACTACAGATTAATATCCATCAGAACTGACCTTCCGATATATATAGCCCGCACTACCAAAATCACTTTACCCACAAGTCCCATTCACCATCACCCACGACCGATTCTACGAGCTATCCCAGCCATTAGAAAACACCATTCTCTGGACCACTTTCTCCATCGCCCCATCCCTCCCTCAGCCCTTCACAACCGAAGACAACAGCACCAAAAACTACACAATCCGCCTGACCGACAAAGACGTTGACTTCAAGGGTATCGATGTCCGCTACATCAACATCGAAATCAGACCGTCCGCAGCCGAGACAGTCATCCAATACGGGTTCCCGGGGTACGAGAACAGCCAGACGTTGGAGCATATTCTCCGCGGTCGAGTGAATGTTAGGACGCACTACGTTGGTTGGCAGTTACATGTTGATATATGGGATGGTGAGGGAGACGTGACCACGTTTAGGATGCCGTCAAGTGGGTGTATTCCTGTTGAAGGTGGGAGTTTTAAGTATATACGTGCGAAGGGGGTGGATATTTCGGGCGAATATCATGGCGAGTTTGAGATTTCGTATCTTCCTGTTCTTAGTTTTTAGTTCAGTTTGTAGGTAAGGGTCTTAGCTTTAGCAATTAAATCTGTATTTGGTTAAATAAAGGCAGCTGCAAGTGAAGAAGCACGTCTAGGAACGAAGCCAAAGCGTTGTTCGCGTGGTATTTTAGGCGGCCCAACCGATGGTACTCGACGAATGCCGATGTTGGGACTGCTCACCTCCAATGGACAGGTGTGAATGAAATCTGAAAGGAAACTTTTAGAGTGCTGGAGTGGAATGGAATACGTGCGATCAAGTTCAAGACCAGCCATGCATGAAGGCCAGACCAATTGCAAGCTTGTATTGAGGCCGCATGTTGAGCACAGTCCCAACCATTCCGTAGAATCTCCTCCCCAATAGCGAACGATTGATGGCAATTGACCAGTATACAGACAGAATAAAGACCCGAGTCTCCATTTTCTCTACCATCACAGAGGATATGCGATCGATGCAATGCTAATGTACACAGACGAGATAGATTATAGATAAACCCTTGACCTAGACCGGGCCGTGTTCTAACAGAGAAAAAAAAGAAACCGTGTAAAAGTGACTTTTTTTAGTTCGTGCCAGCCGAAGACTTGATCTTGCTCGCGGCTTTGCTAACGGAATCCTCAGCCTTCTCGACAGCTTGACCAGCTGCCGCCTTGGCTTTCTGGGCAATTTCCCGTCCGCCCCAGCTAGAAGTAAAAAGATTTGTTGGTCAGAGATCTGAGCGTGTAGTAGATGCGACGGGGAGAGTGTGGGTATTTACTGGTGGTATTGTAGGTAGCGGTAGCCCTGTGTTAACTGCGAGCATTCATTGATGAAGTGGCAGGCTATAAACCGTCAGCTGAGGTACAATGCAAGAAGCATTCTCGAGAGCTCCATCGAAGAATGACATACCGAAAAGAAGATAGTTTTTAGGTGTAACCGCTACCCTGCACGAGCATAAGACTTCCAATCAGCAACCGACTAGACCCACAAAGAGATTGGAGGGAGTATTGCTGCGCCGGATGCTTTGGAAACAACGTACGAGTATCGCATGAAAACAGCCGAGTAGACGACCAAGGCACCAGTCATTTGTCCAGAGATACTGTGCGTAAGGAAACGAACGAGTGTCAGCGACCTTTCGTGAAGCCGTTGGGAGTGACATCATGATCCAAGATCGGAAGGGTTACATTTCTGGGTCCTTGTTGATATCCGTAATGGCCGCCAGAGGAATACCGAAGTTCGAGACGGGACCCCAGAAGTCTGCAATTCGACAGTAGAAGATTAGTATCGTGGATTGAGGTGTTTTTCGGCGCTAGACTTACGGGTCGAGCAGATGTAATCCAGGACCTTGTTGGAACGGATACGAGCGTTCAGGCTCGCGATAGCTGACAGCATTTTGATAGATTGGACGTCGGAAAGGCTACTGAGCGATACTGAGGAGATATAGCTGGCGACCCGATGTGAAGCCGGCGACTGGAACTGAAAAGCTCTGAGTGTGATCGTGTGAGGGATAGTGAGTAGGCTAACAGGTATTCGTTCATTCGTTCGATCCGTCTTTGGGAAATTGACAACAGCCGGTCGGAGCAAAATGCCTGTTATATCCGAGACAGCCTCCAACAACAACACATCTCGACGTTTTACATGTCGTCTGGAACATGCATGGCTTCAACAGTAGCTGTGCTTCTGACGAAGAGTCCGGAAATGTAGGATCGGGGGAAGGAAAGAAAGGCCTCAGATGTGGAATGGCTCTTTCAAACTCCACCTGATTTTTTTGCGGGGAATATTCTCATATATGCAAATTGCAGTGCGCTATATTTAACAAAGCGGGAAGGGTATCGCTGACGATATTGATTCCCAATATATATCCCCAACAACTTGAATAGAAATTCATACATCGAGATCGCTAGATCTCGTTTATCTCAGCTTCTCGCACCTTACAAAACCCTAATTCTCAAAAAAAAAAAAATGTTGGTGCTCCGGCCTCCAAATCATCCTTCCCTATATATTGCTATCGAGTCCAGGGACGACCGTCGCAGGCCCCTCATGATATTAACCACGTCTAGGAAGTCGGGAGCTTTTGAGTACGAATTGAACAACTAAGAGACTTCGAGAATCTACTCGAAAAATAGTCCGAAATTTTCATAGGATAATCCTACACTTCCATCGACCCACGCAAGCGCCTATTTGGAGCGAGGTATTCGAACGCGTATGTAAATTATAGATTACAGGCTCTCATCGATCGCGTGTTCGGCGGCGCGGTAATCCCATCAGCATGGTTAGAAGCGGGACCTACGGCTGCGGTGAATACCATAGCACCCAGTGCGACGGGGTTGGGTGGTGCTTACTCATGCGCTTGCACGCCTACTGGTAAGCCTTTACCCTTTCTTTCGAGTTTCCCTCTGGTGGAAGAACTCGAAGGCATTCACAATCTGTAGAACGAGCGCTCTCGCGGCACTAAAACGCCGGCTGCAGATACGCGGCCTGATCCCCATACGTAAGATGGAACAATTGCGGCCTTAGGTGTTCGACGGCGGGTCGGGTGGAGAATGGGTCTGTTCGTTCAGGCTCTACAAGCGGTAACGGGACGCCAACCACTCTGAGGGCGGGATATATGAGGGGTACGTACTACATATAGAATACCTACTCGAGCATTTGAGTATTACTTGGTACCCTTTTCCAGATCAGAGGCCAGGCGTCAATGTTAGAGCTTTGCGTTGTTCCTGTGTCTTTTTGACAGCCTGCAGTCGAGGGCCTCCTTCCAATAAGTATATAGGCTTCCGCCTGCGCATTCCATATCGACGTATTAATATATATACCCGACAGTTTAACTCAGGTTCCTTCTAGAATGAAATATCTAAACTATTTCAATTATTTAAACAAGATGGCTTCCTATTCTATTGATTTCGCAGTGGGGTCGTCGCGCTAGCTGGATAGGTGCTCGTTGTGCGGTGCGAGACCACAGGCCAGGGCGGGACGAACGCCAGACACCAAAGGACTGCCAGCTGCCTCAAAGTCGAAACACCAAGTTAATAAGCCGTGATCATTCTACCAGGACGGGTTATTGGACGAGCAAATGAAGCTATACCGCCCGCGATATACCTCCGGCAAGGGCAACCTGTCCCAACCAAAGCTGTGCGGTTTTAATTGGTCAACTGCTATTAATAACTTCTCATTTCAGCATCCCGTACTGAGATTAATTTAGCTTCGCTCCGGCCTCCTGAGCAGTCGTGAAAACGTGCACCCGTCATACTTTCCGTCCATAACATCTCCTCCTCCCCGAATCCCGACCTGTCCCACCGACATCAGCCCATTCCCGACCCTCAATTGCCTCGCCTGCTGCCCTCCGTCTGCGAGCCCCACGTGGAAAAGTCAAACGGCCCATCCGCGTTTTTCGTGTGTCCCGAAATCCACCACAGCAAACCCGGCCCAACTGACCTTCGCAAACCTGCAGACCCGGCCTCTGCCCGCCGACGGGAACAAACAGAAAAATATATAAAGCAAAATAGCATATAAATTGCTGTCGCCCAGGATGAGCCTCTCCTTCCGTTCGGCCACCCGTTCCCTGCAGAGGGCTACAAAATCCCTACATTCGCTCTCCAGAACCCGTCCGCCAGTCTCGCTGGGGAACCTGCGAACGTTTCCTGAAACCCAATTCTACGGTGGTGCTACCGCTCTTAAGCTTTCCGCCGCTGCTGCTCCCCGAAGCTTTATCCGGAACTACGTCACCGGTCAAGAACAGCAGCAACCGAAACCAACTTCTTCCTCTTCTGCCAGCGGACCTATCGGTGGACCGGGTGCACCACGACCTCCGAAGGACGACAAACTAAAGGCCTGGCCGTTTGTGCTGATATTTGTCGTCGGCGCTGTTACTTTCGCTGCTGTTTTGGACAATAGAAAGGGTGAGCGCCCCGTCACGCTGTTTTGATCAGCTAGTAGTTATCACAGGTGTACTGGAAACAGCTGTTAATCTCCACTTTTTATATTATTTTCTCACAGGGAAACCGAAAATGCCCGTCGTACCCGCTGCCAAATCCGACTCCGACGGCCTTCCTAGGCTCCGAGACGACGGTCCGATCTTTGATCCCAAGAGCATCAAAGTCATCTTCGTCCTCGGTGGCCCCGGTGTCGGGAAGGGCACCCAATGCGCCAAGCTGGTCAAAGACTACGACTTCGTCCACCTCTCAGCCGGTGATCTGCTCCGTGAGGAGCAATCCCGCGAGGGAACCGACTACGGCGAGTTAATCAAGACTTACATCCGAGAAGGCAAGATCGTTCCCATGGAAGTCACCATCGTTCTTCTCGAGAACGCCATGAAGCGTAATATCGAACAGAACGGGAAATCCAAGTTCCTCATCGACGGGTTTCCGAGACAGATGGACCAGGCTTTGAAGTTCGAGGAGGTGGTGGTGCCTAGCCAGTTCACCTTGTTCTTCGATTGCGACGAGGATACCATGACCAAGCGACTTTTGGAACGCGGGAAGACCAGCGGACGGAGTGATGATAACATGGAGAGCATCCTGAAGAGGTTCAGGACGTTCAAGGAGACCAGCATGCCCGTCGTTAATTACTTCGAAGGGCAGAAGAAGGTTGTTAAGTTGGACGGTGGGAAGAGTATTGACGCGGTTTATAAAGACGTGGTTGCCCACATTGCGGTAAGATTTCGCAGTTTTTGGTGGCTTTTTTAGCGATAACACAAACTAACGAACTTATTCTGCAGGACCGATTGAAGTGAGCTTTTGATCCGATTCTATCGTTAGCCTAGCGAGAGCCGGGCCGTTGAATAACGTTTCTAAGTCGTTGATCGAGTAATTACCCTTTGGGGCGTTAGATTCCTTTCGTTCTTTCTTCCTTTGTTTATATACTTTCTTCCTCTTACTGTTTTTGATTCTCGTAAATACAGGTTCAGTGGTAATAAAAACTATAATAGAGGGGAATATAAAAAACCAAACACCGTCCCGATTACAGGATATTATATAGAAGTATATTAACTTCTCATCAATCTCGAGGATGTTTGTCCACCACAGTGCCAATGCGTGGGAGATATATTAGACCTTCGTTCTACCCCGAAACCCCCACCACCCTAGGTGCGTGCGGGGCTCGCCCGCCCGCCCGCGTCACGCTCTCGCGGACTACTGCACTCTTTTTTTCCCTGGATGGCCTCGACCCAGGCTATATAAAGGAGGACTCCCTCCATTTTGTAAATTTCTCACCAGTAAATATCATTCAGTCCACGAATATTAATTCGACCGAAAGCACCTTTCACCCCCCGTTGTTTTATACGGCACGGAACTACATATTTTACGGACCAAGGTTTGAAATCCATCATAATAGTTATCCATTGTCGGTAAAAAAAACACCCGACGGTCCCCGGTCCAGAGAGGGGAACGGAGAAAAGAGAGGTAAGTCAGAATTAAGTACAAGAGTAGCGACAAGAGTGTTCAGAGAGGTAATGCAAAAGAGTACAAAGGTAAGGGTTTTATCATCTTCATCATCATCCTCGCGTTCGCGTTCAGCGTCATCGTCATCGTCATAAGAAGAAGATCATTGGTAAAGCAACAGCAAAGCAGGGAAGTAAAGCATCAGAGCAACAGTAATTCTAAGAAGCATTAGACGCCGCAGCAGTAACAGTCGAAGCAACGGCAGAAGTGCAAGCAGAAAGAGAAGCAACCAGCCAACAACAGCAGCAGAAGTGGTAATCGAAGAACGTCGGGGGAACGAGGCAGAAAAGCAAGGAGAAACCGACGAGACCTGGTCGATAGTCATCACCCAGCAGGAACGGCCGCAGCATCAGCAGCAGCAGCAGAAGCAGCAACCGAGGACCGGCTGCGTGCGGTGCGTGCAGGTAGAAGGAACGGCGTTGGAGAGCCGAGGGCCTGTCCCTAATCAGCAACGGACGTGCAGTTGGGAGTGTGGCTATTTATTTCATAACTTACCCGGTCCTTTCTTCCTCTTCTTCTTTCTCTTCTTCTTCTTCTCATCATCATCCTCCCCCTCCCCCTCCCCCCACCACCTCAACCACCATCGTGGTTGGGGCAGCCTCACCGCCTACGGGCGTTTTGGTTGAAGCTGGAGCCAGCTCCAGGTGCCCTCGTCGTATGGGACAAGTTCCCATCGGGCGATCGCCAAACCGTGCTGGTTTGTTACGTTGATGGAGCGGGAAACCCTCCAAAGCTATCCCGAGGTTAGTTTTCAACCCAATCACACAGAGGACGCTGGGTTTGCCCAAGAGTATAATCACTTACACCGATGAATACGAAGGCACTGTTGCTCGGGACGAACGATAGCCCACTGTCGCCGGTCGCGACAACCCTGATCGGATGCCCGGTTTGCAGCGACACCCGCAGCGCGGTGTTCTCTCTACACGGGGCCCCAAAAGGTTAGTCATCATCAACCATCAATTAAAATTCTTGACGGAGGACTCTACTTACGTGTTCTCTATGTTAGGGGCCTCCGTGAGATCGTTTATTGACAGTTTGGACCCGCGGGCGACCTTCGTGGCAGCGGACCCGCCAACCCCGGTAAAGGTAATCACACCCTCATCGTCTCCGTCCTCGGTGTAGCCGCCAGCGATGATGATGGAGTAAACCCCATCGGCCTTCCTGCCGTGCACAGATCCCTGGGGCCTTTGGTGAATGCCAGCTTGCACAACATCCTGTCGGTTTTCCCACTCGTGCCCCTATATCAACAGTCATCACTACAAGTTCCAGTTGGACTAACATATTGGTTCAACAACTAGGTCATCATCTTACTCACCGCCCCAATTTGATTGACGTATCCGAAGGCAGCGTTGACCACACGCGGGCCAGCGGAAGTGCTGGTGGTGGTCCCGTCCTCGACCCCGGCGCCGGCAACACCTTTGGATGCTCGCTTCTTTTTGGTCGGGCGGCCCTCGGCGGCGTTGGCAGCTCCATCCTCCCGCCCCATTTGACGCTTCCGGTTGCTGGAAGTCGGCCGTGGGGGTTGAGCTCCCCCTGGGTAGCTGGAGGACCCAGCTACCCCGGGAGGAACCGCCCCCGCGGCGACCCCAGCGACCCAAGGTTGAGGAGGTAAATTTTCGATTTCTTGGGACTCAGTCGCCAGGAATATGAGGGTCTCCAGGAACATTGTTTCGTGCCTGGACGAAACTCGCCTTGCGGTGAAGTCCTGCATGAGCGTTTCCCACGCTCCTGGCTGGCCATAGATGGAAATCAACTACAAGGCTCGCACAATTTATCAGTCACGGTGCCCAAGGCATATACTTTGTAAAATAATACAATGTCAATTACTTACCACCTCAAAGATTGGTTGTGCCCACTGGATATTGAAACCCATGCGTCGGAGGACCGCACAAGTTCGCTGGACTCCCCAGGCCCTAAAATCCTATACGCAGGTACCCGTTATCAACACAGGTTGAAACAATCGACAAGACAGGTACACCGATAAGGTATCGACTTACATCACTGATGTGGTCATCCGCTTCAACCACCCGGTCTATGAAAGCCATCAGGTCGTCATCGTTCAGGGTCGATAGATCTTGAACGGTGTCGTTGGGGTTTGGTGGTGGTGGTGTTGACATCTACATGCCCGAAGGGAAATTGCAACGGGATTCAGCTGCCGAACCACCACGACTTACAGATCTCGTAACCACGGCCTGCCATGCAAAGGAACAATTCACGAAGCTTAAAAGGAGGTACATACCTCGACTACTTATCTTGATACCTTGACGTGTCTTTGGGCAAGTGGTGCCGATGTCGATGGACTTCTTCCGGTTGGTACCTTGGTGGTGATGATGGTAACACTTCTACGAGAGCTCTGGTCCTGGATGGTTCCTGGGAAAGGAAGTTTCTCCTCAGAGGGGCCTGCTTAAATACTTGGAGCACAACTCGCCCAAATCAATCATTTCAAGGAACACATTGTTCCTCCAATTGTGAGTGGGAAACATGGATTTTACGGACGGCAAGTGGCAACCGGGGCGGCGGAGGACTGGGGATTTCAGCGTAATCGTGAGGGCTTGGACTAGGGAATCGCCCATGAAGGCTCCAATCGCTATTACAAAGGGAACGGTGGCAACCGTCGCTGAGAGACCGCTACACTTCGAGAGGGCGCCACAGCCGTTTCACCGCAATGATGCCATATCGCATCGCCAGATCAATTTTATTCAGATCACTCGATCGTGTTGGCCTACGTGGCCTGGTATCTGGAAAAGAGACTGGCTTATGGTGTTGGAGGAGCGAAGGAGGAACCTACGGGCTTGGGGATATATCAGGGCCTCGGGCACCAGCCCGGGCCTATTTTGGGGAGAATGGACAGCTACTATCCGGAGAACCAGACTGTAATTCTCCGGGAACGATATACGGGACTTTAGAGACGATATTCAACATCCTACGGATACGGTGTCCTCCGAATTACGTTTGAACGGCGGAGGGCATTGCCTCTTGAGTTGGTGGAATACACGGTCGGGGGAGTTGTGACGGTACTGATGTCATTCTATCCATTGTCGCTCAGAAACCTCTTCAACCTCTCTCAATTCATCTCTCATTACATTGGATTTTCCTTTCAAGACCATTTACTTTCATTTTATGCAGAAAAACTCCCTATTCGTTATGTCCTTTCGTTTCACTTCCATCTCGTCGTTTTGAAGTCTTTGATTTGGGACTTTTGCCTGCGTTCTTCAACTCTTCGTTGCTACTACTTAATACAGATACTTCTAGCGGAATCTACTATCCTACTTGACCCTCAAAACTTTCAGAAACACCATCAAAACCTGACCGACAATACCTCGAAATCTATCGAGATGTCCTATTCAACACACTGGAGAAATAGCATGTCGTTAAAATGCAACATGTTGTGTCGACAGAATAGGAAATCTAAGCGATGACACTAACCGGATTAAGGACCAGGAGCTAGAGCCTCATTTGACAGGCATCCCATATCGGTCTATAGGCTACGAGACTAATCTAAGTCTAATCACAGCTTTACATTCTCTTCTCGGTAACAAAATATGCTGAAATATGCTAATATGCTTGCTAAATAGTACAGATGCCATCTATCCCTCCCAATTCCGTCGTACCGAACATATCACATGAATATCCAACAAAAGGAGAGCAAAAAACTGTATATGATACTTGCCCACCGCTAACCGCGAAGGACGAGAAGATGCTGTGGTAGGGACGACGATCTGCACAGAGGGCATTCGGGCTAGGTTACGTTAGCTGGGATGTTATATCTGACTAGAACGCGTGTCGGCAGGCTGCTTACCTTATTCCTACACCACTCGGTAATACAGGTCCAACAGAACATATGCCCGCAGGGTGTCAACTACACCGTCAAATCAGTCATCCACAGCGGAAAACTACAGTTCAGATGTCGTGGAGATACTCACCGTTGGATCCTTCATCGATTCCAAGCACAAAGTGCACTTCCTAGCCATCTCACCGTGAACAAACGCCATCGTCTCCGGATTCTCAAGGTCGACATTGGCTTCATCGTCCCCTGCTGGAATATTCTGACCAACTCCACCGCTTGAACTTTGGAGAGCTTGCTCGTCCTTTCCGTCTGCTAGATATTCTGACATCTTGCTGTAGGTCTGCACAACGATCTGTACCAGCAATAGTACGCCAAGAACCTCGTATCCAACCCGCTGCTCATGAGGCTGCAGCTTCTTCGTGAAGATCTACCGACGGAAACAAAACGGTCAGTCTCCCATCTCCCGATCTCCAAACTAACCAGCTGTCAGGGTGAAAAAACGTACGTATCTCATCCCCCATATCCGTTTCGAAACATGATAATACGCTCCCGTGAAGTAAAAGAATGCCAAATGAACGGCAATCATACTCTCAAGTCCCGAAAAGGTATCCAAATTCCTATGCAAGAATCCAAAGAACTTTTCTTTCATCGAATCATCGTTGTTCGTCGTCTTGGTGAGCGCTCGTCTTGCAGCTCGTCGGTCCAGGTTCATACGTATCCGTGCCCGTAGCTTCGGTGCGAATTTGGAGGTGATGTACGGTAGGATTACGACGGAGATTATGTAACCGGCTCGTTGCTGTATTTACCGTCGCTGTTAGTATTTCTAAAGCATATTCCTAACGGTATTGAATAGGTAGTCGTACGAATAAATGAGGCAGCCGTCTGCTATCCGCATCGACATGGACGATATCGCAATATTCCTCGCCTAACGTTCTACTCCCGACCAACGTCGTGATACCAAGGTAAAGCAGATCGGCGAGAACTTTAGCTTCAGTGTTGAATTTATGAAGAATCCGAGCGCCGTAGAGGTTTCGGAGAATCGTGGAAAGTTGTTCTAAGATCACACCTTGGAAGTACGCGTCCTTTTGGTTTGATCGGACTATAATACCATGTCGAAATTACGGGTGGGTTATACATTAGTATTTATTTATTTTTTCCCATTTTTCTCGTCTAGTTTTATAGTGTAATGGAAAACGGGCGTTGTGTTTCTATGTTTTTGTGACGTACTGATATCCGGCGCCGCGGCGAACGGGAAGTCATACCCGTCTACGTTTTCGGATTGTGGGATGTCGGTTATGGTGGCGGTCTGAGGGGGTGCGGAGCCGGAGGTTGAGGACGGCATCGTGGGGGATGGTGTGAATGCAGCTGCAGGAGATGGGAGATGGTTGTTTATGGGGTGGGCTCGGGGACTCGTGAAAAAAGGAACAGCTCTTCGCTTTGTTGGCTGGCGCCCGAAGTTCGATTGGAATCGCGTTTGGGGATGGCGCAGGGGCCGGTTTTGCCTCGGTTCAATTCCATGTTGCATTTCGGTCCCGTCAACGCAGTGGAAACATGCAACGGTCTGGCAGGGCCCATGGGGCCGAAAAACCTCATTTAATACATTTAAAGGCAAAAGTATATTTCAAGGCAAGCCAATGGGAATATAAGCGATACGAGAAGGCGTGGAGCGAGCGGACTCTTCCAGCAACTATCTCGTTTGGCTTATAATTACTCCTAACGACGTCAACAACCGATAGTGATAAAGATTGGTCACTGCAGTCCATAGTCAAACATATATCTCTCGACCACTAGGAATAATATTCGTACAATGGATATTATTACTCAAAAACATCAGATATCGACAAAGGGAACTCTGCCAATGGGCTAGTACAATCGTAATCCTCAACATCGGAAGGCTCAACCTTTTGAATCCGTATCTGCCAGACATCCTCATCCTCGCCGGAAGACCAGGACCCGGCGTTCAAACAACAATCGGAGCCAAAATGCGGTCGCCCTGTCCTCCTCTTGAATGGTCTGTCGGCACCAGCTCTCATGATGGTGGCTCACATGCTATTAATAGTTGCAGATGGAGTAGAATCATATTTAAAGCTCCTGCACCATAAAGCAACCGGGAATCGACACAGTAGACTGCCAGTCTCATGGTCAACCGAGCAGTCGCCGTTCCATATCTTTGAATCCTCCAATCTGATATAATATCAACCCAGGAAAACTGCAAGAACGAGACCGGAATGCTAACCGTCGGAGATGAATTAATAGTACGATATGCACGGTATATATAATCACTAAATTTTATATACAAAACTCCCATGCTTGTACCATTCGCGTTTCCGAGAACCAGGTAGGCCGAAGTAAATTAACGCTCTTCACTGACAGTAAATTCCACATTTACATCCCAGTCGTCAGAGCTATATCCCGTTCCATACCTCCGAGAATGGCCCCAACGTATTCATTGCGAGATGCTATAGGCCTCCGGGCCTCCTACCCCCACAATCCCTACACCAACAAGTATAAGCCGGCATCCCCGCACGACCGCTCGGATAAACCTTTCTAGGCTCCATAACCAACATCTGCACAACCTTATTCTCCTGTTCGGCACCAGAATTCTGAATCCTCCATACCACCGTCTCTTCCAAGGTCTCACACACCCTCTCTTCCTTCGGATCCCAACTCCTCACATACCTACCCCTTTTTACCAGTTCCTTGTTCTTCAGTCTCGTCATCTTCAAGAGTAGCCCGTACATCCTCGTACCGGGTATGAACTGCGGTCCTAAAGCGTAACTCGGGATCCAGAAGTAGCTGGTATCGGAGCCAATGAAACTCGTATAAGCGCCACGACTTCTGGCCAAAGGTTCCCAATCCGCACAACTAAATCCCACGTCTTCTAAAGATCTGGGTGTGCCATCTCTAGTACTCATCCAGGTACTCTCATCGTTTTCGTAAACGATCTCAAAGGATTTAAGATCCCCAGATTGGAATTTATAGAACATCCATGTCAACGCGTCAGGTTTGGGTGAACAGATGTCGTCGACTCGAAGAATCCCCATGCTGATTTTGGTTAGATTCGGAAGTTTTTTGGTGATTATATCCGGCATGAAGGGCTTCAATGCCGGTAAGGAGTAGTAGAAGTTTGGATCGAAGTGTGGGCGGGGTCGGACCCAAAAGTTTTCAGAGGTCGCGGTGTTGATTGAGTGGATCGGTGATATATTCGTACGGGTGAAGTATACCCATTTAATTGACGAAAGCACGGATTCGGGAAGATTCGATAAGGTTGGGATGGTATTTGATGCGTATCCGGCAAATATTACCCTTCCCTTCGTTATTTGGTCAAGGAATTCTGGGGTGATGGCGATAGGGTTGATGTTCCGGTATGGTGTCTGACCGATCAAGCATTTCGACAATCTCGCCTCGAGCTGAGTTCGATAGGCAGTCGATACAGAGATAGCGATCGTGGTGAAGGATTTGGAGACTTGGAGGCAGGGCTTCGGGAGGATATGTTTGGCGCTTGGTAAGGAGATTGAGACAGTGCATGGGAGTTCGTGGCTCTGGATTGTATATGTTAAGGATACGGATGTTAATATCAATATTTTATGGCTTCCTATTGTGGGGGGTTAGGAGACAACTGTGTGGATCATGAGGGGTCCTGGGATTATTTTATAAGAATAGTGGGGATGGGGGGGTATAGCATAAGAAATATAAAACATGCGTACTCTATAAATCCCGAATCGCTCAAGACCAAGCGACTTCATCTCCTCCCGCCATTCCTCCGTCTGTATCGGCGACTCGAAGATAAGACTCAGTCCTCCGGTATCCAAAAGATGCAAGAATATCTGATAATATATTTCATATGGCAGGCGTAAAATACTATGGATCTCCACCTGGTCGCACGCGCACACATGTGCAAGCGCGGAGAAGCATACGAGAGTCAGAATAATTCCAAGGTTTCAACGGCAACTAAGCTAAAACAGGAATCCGGGGAAGGGGTTTCCTAACGGCGGGATATATTCTGCTTGAATCGCAGTCATTGCGAATGGGATTTAACCAATGGAGCTCAGTTCCTAATGTGTAATGCGCAGAGTGCCGGTGTTCCGTAGCTAACTAGCGGGTTCGGTAAACGGGGGGTTCTGGCGCGGCGAAGGGTTGGCAGGAATCTTGATTCTGGAACTTGCCTGACCAAGCATGCAAAATGCAGACCTGTAGGCTCAGGGTCTAGGACTGTTCGCGAGATTGAAGAACCTCGACCGGACGGCCTGTATCGCCGAAGATTTGGAGAAAGGAAAGGAGTCTTTTAATTAGTCGCGCCCGGCTCCCTTAGACGCAGACGGGTCGTTTAAATACTTCTTCGAGTGTAAGCGCCACCGCCTCCCGGCCGGGGGAAGGGCCTGGGCTCGACTGTGGAGATCCACGGGCACATTAAGTAAGTAAGTACTTACCGCAGCTGCTATCCGTGTGCGCCAAGTCATCATCTGGCAATTGATACTTCGCATGCATGTCCGCGGGCGATAGCCGAGTCGACACTCAGGACGGGGCATGTGTTGTAACTTCCCGACCTCATGACAAACTTCCTCGTAATTATAGCACTGAAATAAATGTATAAGTACTAGTACTTTAGGTATTCATCTATATATATATTGAAGTATCATTTTCCTTTTTTTTTTCTTGTTGGCTTTGAACAACGTATGTATAGGTAAGTAGTTACACTCATCTAGCTTGGGGGAGAAAAGAACCATAAGAAATATACTACAATAACACGATGGAATTTCCAATCACGTTTAAGGAGGTAGTCAGTTTGACCTTCGTTCGAGATCGGATTCGCGCCATGTTATATTGCAATTATCCAAGCAGATGTATTTGAGATATTATTATATTCACTTGGAACTATTCTTGAAATCACAATGTGATTTCCACTAGATCATATAAATATTTGAATGCGTGTACAATCCAAAGCCAATTGCGCAGCAGTGAGCACCCTGATAGATACTTACCCATTACCCTCAAATCACCATTGAGATAACCTATTAAGGCCTCGAAACCGTGATTTTGGCATTATCACCAAATCCAAATTTAAAACCCGCCTCAGCCTGGCCTGCGAGAGAAGCCTCAGCTGATCAGCCTTCGAAAGCTCGGTGATCCTGGCTGGATGCCGCGTATACTCGATAATGGGTGGTTTCAGCTCGTAAGTTTTGGTTGAAAAAAATGGGATTGAAAATGGTTCTAACGGTTTTTAAAGAAGAAATAAGGAGAGATGCAAGACTCGCAAGGTTTTTTGGGCTTGAAGACGAGATCGTGGTTTCTTTTGGAGAAAGATATCTAGATCGATAGAACGACGTACGACCCTCCTACGAACCCTCTAGGCTATAGGGTAAATAGGAAAAATCATTCGGAAATGGTGAGTTTGATAAATAAAAGATCAGGAAATCGAAGAATGGGACATCAGCCTCCATCAACTGCAATTAACGCAATTGAATTCCACGTGCACGCGCACGCTTACCGATGCTAGATGGCCGGTGTATGTGCTTCAGCCTCACTTGCTCCGGAACTGCTTCCGGCACCGTGTTTGGAAGTAGCTAGTGATTGGAACTAAACTTTCGGTGATTTAGCTAATGTCGATGGCCAATAACGTTAGCAGTGCTTCTGTTCAGGGTCACGAGTCGTATTATAAGAAGTCTTAGAATCCTCTTCGCGACTCTTAATTCCGGACCTCGAGCCTAGGCCTAGTTCCCCGCTTTCGATTCTCCCACAATTGATAGAACTTAAGTAGTCCGAATACCCAAGAGAACGGGCTCACCAGGAGAGAGAAAGATGCATTCAACCCCCCCATCTCTGCCGTCCCTCCCTTACGACATCCTCCACCTAATCTTCGCCCAACTCGACCATATCCGCACCGAGTCGTGCAAACCTCCCCGCGGCCGCCCAAAAATTCCAACAAATCCAACACATTACACCTTCTTCCGCCCCACCGTCCATGAACTACCCCTAAAAAAGCCACACGACTCCCCGCGTCGTGCTGAGATATATAGAATTGAACAGGCCAATTTGCGAAATGTGGATCACTATGCGCACCACGCTGAGGCCCAGCTACTTGGTCTTCCAGAGGTTCTTCCACATCTCGCCCCGGCGCCTTATGAAGGAGTATCCTTCTTCGATGGATTGTCAAGGACGAATAAGGCGTTGAGGGAGCTATGCGCTCCGTATCTGTTTAAGAATGTGGTGCTGGCTTCGGATGACTGTTTGACTCTTGATAGAATTGAATTCTATGCGAGTAAGGAAGCTGAATGGATGTTGAAGCATATTAGGTATACTATATCTCCTTTCATCCTGACACCTTATACCCCCGATAGATTTTGGTTTCTATCGAGGAAAAGATTATTTAACCTTCCAAGTGTTTAAGATCATAACTACAAATACTCTATGTTTGAACTTGCATAATCAATCAAATTAACCAAACCGAATATAAAACTAAAACATAGATGCCTCCGCCTTCTCCCCACAAACCTAACCTGGCCAAACTCCCTGGGCGCAAACACCCCCAAGGACCTTGTCCCATCCGCCGCAGCATCTCTAGTCCATCTCCTGCGCTCGATTCCAAATCTTCAAACCCTCCACTTCATTATCGAACCCCGTGGCCTAATCACCGAACTCAAATCCCTCCTTACCTCCCCAACAAACCCCATAGCCTTCCCCACCGTTAGAAACGTCTACATAAATACCGATAACGAGTACCTCCTACCCCTCCTTGGCACTCTGGAAACGGGGCTGGAATCGTTCGAATACACCTCCCCTCATAGTCTTAAATCTTCCTACAAGGTGACGTTTTCGACGGTAGGCGCCACAGCTGAGGAGAAGGAAACGGGCTTGTTCGGCGGTATGACTGACCCTAGGGCCGTGGAAGTGGTTAAAGGATTACAGGCAAGGGCGGGGAAACATGGTAGTTTGAGGAAGATCACGTTGTCGGCCTTTATTAATGATACGGGGATAAAACAGATGGCAATTGCTGGAATTTTGGAGAATGTAAGGGAGTTGACACTCTTTTACGGCATCGCTTCGGTGTGTTTTCCCCTTCTCTATACGACTAGTTCCTCATCCCTATTTCTCTTCTATATGGAAAAAATGCAAAGTAAACGAAAAAATATCGAGGGTATATACCAAAGCTCATTTATAACCCTATAAAAATAATGAAAAGACCTGCGCCCCCGCCCTCACCTACCTTCCAAACCTCCGCTACGTCCGCTTCGGCCAAGATGACGCCCCTACCGCAGCAAAAAATCCACACTGCTACATGTCCCGCCGAGAACTATTACAGGTAGCCCGTAGCGCCAAAAAAGTACAAGAAGTCTGGCACCGCGATCGGTTCGTGTGCTACGTTAAACGACTCGTGGGCGAAGGACATGATGGAGCAGAAGTTGACGAGGATAAAACCTGGTGGATGGATACCTGGGCGCCGGACGGGGTGGGTAATGCGCAAGTTATCAGTAGTGGGTGGTTAAGTTAACTTTTCTTTTCTGGGATTCTTTTACTTATAGGTGGGCAAGCCCGGTGATCGGTAGGGCTTTTGTCATTTGGTCGTGTGGGTGCTTCTTGGGATTTCGGGGCATACGGAATGATATTTGCGGGGTGATAGGAGTTTCAAAGGTTTCCGTGGGCCGAAGCAAGATATCGGAAGTAAGAGATACGGAAGGTATGTGCATTATGAATTCAGATGTGTACACAGAATGCGATGGTATCGTGTATGTAACCGATGAAAGCTCAAAACGAAAGCAAACCAAATTTGGCCTCCAATTGATTGGAAGGGAGGGGGAATTGAAAGAGCCGAACCCGTTAGGGCCATGTACATCAAAGACTCCAACGGCAGTATCCAAAACTAAACTCCGTAAATACGAAATATCCGTCCCGCCCGAGAGGAACTGCAAGCCATGGGTATAAAACGAGCGAGGGAAAAGCAAAAGGAAGGGACACCTAAACTAATAAGAGCTCGAGAAACGAAGGCTAAACAAGTCATTTACAACTCAAGTCGTTTCCCGATACCCGTGATCTCCACAACAACATTAATGATCGTACTGACTCCCCAAATCGCCACAAGTGCCCACCCTAGGCCCCTTGTCATCCGCCAGTTATTCATCGGTACCGCAACTAGTAAAAACAACAGTGTCCCCAGAAGCGTTACCGCGCTGATCATCAGCGTGCTACTAACTTCGATTTGATAGTAGTTCTCGGATGCAGGGGCGATGGTCATATAGATCCCTGAACCACCGATTCCGAGAAGAATGTTTAGCATGGGACCGCCAAAGCAGGCTGAAAGCGCCATGACCGGGAAACCTAATCGGGCGACGGTGATGTCGGCCACCAAGTCGCCAAGGGAGTTGCCCTACCAAATATGTAATCAGTATCAAGTTTGTAGCGAGGATAAAGGAACGGGGACATACCACTGCAAAGATTGTTAAGCCTAGGATAGCATCGCTAATCCCAAGGATAACCCCTAAAGCCTTCAGCACACCTACAACCTCGTTTGCGATCGAAGATATCCAGCAGATACTGACGACAAAACCCACAAAGCACAGTAGATATCTGTACTTCGGTGGTCTGTCTGTTCGCGTGAATACTAATAAAAGGAGAAGGGCTACAAGCCCGCTAAGTAGAGCGTAGAGAATTGGGAAGAGGAGAGGCATTTGACCTATAGAATATGGTCAGACGTGTGCGATGTAGAAGAACGGGCTCACGTGAACTCACCGGCGCAAACAGCCAAAACGATAAATATGGGAGCCGTAACACACTGAGTCGCAAAGAGCCAGCGGTTCCAATCCTTTGGTTCGCCGTTATCTCTCATCCAGGCTGGCTGGAAGTCAAAGTTCGCTGTTGGAACTGTGCTTGCAGGACTTGGTAGCACACTCCCATTTGATGGTTTCCGAGAAGGGGGGCGAGACATGGGTTCTTCGGGAACTTCAACGATGGGCAATGTGATAGTGAGGAGAAATATGGATGGTGCAGAGAAGATGGCGAGAAATTTACCCCAAAGGTTCTTCTCATTAAAGGTGTAAAGTGTGGGGAATAGAGTTGAGAAGAACACATCCGGAGCCGGAAGGATGGCATAAGGCCAGTACTTGAATAGCCTTGGATGTCGTACTGGCAAGGTTATGAATTCCGAGTTTTCGGTGGAAGTGGCAGAAGGGGGTAGATTGATAACAGGGATTTCACCGTTTCCTGTAGTACTTCTTGAAATAGGCCGGGGCGAATCCACATAGCGTGAAGGGCTGCCATCTCTACTACTAGTCCTGCTCGATAACAGTGGGCTTGCAGAAGGGGATACCGCTTCGGAGCTAGCTATTGGTGACAGGCCAGGCGGTGCGAGATGCTGTGTTGATGGCACCTGAAGTTGGTAGTTGGAGAAGGCTGGGGGTGTAGGGAGCGGCGATGCATGATCTAGCGCAATAAGTGGAGGCTCCTCTGTAGATTCCTCAGCTATGGAAGCTGGTGACGTTAAGCCTGGAATATTCCTTTGTGAGGTTTGCCTGGTAAAATAATCCGATCCATGTGATATCTGAGACGCATCGTTAACCGATACCGCCCTGGCTCTACCAGTAGTAGTTGGAGGTGCAAGATGAGTGACACCCGCCTGCGCCGCCCGGCTTCTAGCCTCTAGTTCACTAGCATCAATAGTGGAATGGTGCCTCGAATGGCGGGCGCGAGGGATGACAGGCTCAATCGCATCCCCAGGTTCCTGCGTTTCTTCAGAATAGCTCCGAAGATAGATCGGTCGTCCAGGCAAGTTTTTGTCCTGATTAAGGGATTGAAGAACGGATCGGAACTGGTGCACAGTTAGCATATACTGCGACACTAAAATATAGTGAGTAGCTATACCTCAAGAGCACCTATTAAAGACGGTCTGATTGGCGTCACTGGCGTAACATGTCTCGCAATACTTGGTCTTCCAAGCCTCATATTACTATTCAGCTCAGCGAACTCCTCTCTCTCAATCCGATCATCCTCTGACTCCCCATCTTCATCAGCATCCTCGTCGTTCCTCTCCAAGGCACTAAAGTCTGTGTTCAACGTCAATTGCGGCCCTCTCTGCACCCCCACACTAGCGTCTTCCTCATCTTCCAACTCTTCCTCCTCGGCAAGGTCGGTGTAATGTCCCCGTGTCCGGATCTCAATAATCTTCTTCCTCTTCTGACGTTTCGTATACCAATGCCAACCAACCACAAATACGACGTAAGATGCGTAAAGCCCAACCATAGCCACACATTCCCACAGCAATATTCTTCCATCGTACAGGAAGTATATCCCCAGTGACACCGACACCATAAAGAAAACCACATCTCTCACGAAGGACTTCTTCGCCACGGTGAACGGTCTTACGATTGCCATAGATCCAGCAACAACGGCCGTAATAAACGATGCAGCTCCGACCAGCTCTCCGACAGCCAAGGAACCGGAATTAATCTTCATCGCTGCAAACGTACTAAACACGTCTGGCGAACCGTTTCCAAACGCCAGGAAAGTAACACCTGCTAAGCTCTGCGACATGCCGAGGATCGTTGATATCGTCGATAGGTTGACGCAAAAGAAGTCGCTGGCGGCGATACCGATGGTCGTGAAGAGCATCGTCATCCAAGTAATCATAATCGCCATAGGGATGAACTTTAGCGCTGAATTTGCTCCGCCAAAGTTGCAATAGTATAGGGCGAGATAATCGAAGAAGCCGACTTCTTCATCTTCGCAGTTCTCGCGAACGAAGGCGCATTTATCGGTGTATTTCGGTTTGTGGATTTTACGGCACTAACGGGCGATAGTGAAACGTTAGACAACCACGATAGCCGGAATAATATAAGGATACATGCATCATAGAATGCTTACTTCAAGATCCCGCTTCTCGAGCCTCGATACCGGCAAAAGTACTCTCTTAATCAATGTCGCAAACGTTGGCTGCGTTGTCGGTGCAGCCCTTCGAACAAGCGAACGTGAGCCATCATTCAGGGAAATGGGAGTAGTCGCTGAAGTTGCCACGGCCAGTATCGCGGATAGCAGCAGCAAGTGCCGTATCATGCGACCCAAATCCTGCCGCATGGTGAACCTATATCCCTAAGGCGGTACCAAGCCCTCCTAGATCGTGGCCCGTGTGCAGTTCTAATTGACGGTAAATGCTCTTTTCAGGATCGTACGATATCGTGTGAGGGTTTTGTATCGAGTATTTTGGATGGAAAACCCGACAACGTTATTGACGTTGCATAATCCCGAGCTGAGAAGAAATAGAGGAAAAAATGCTGTCGGGGCGAGAGAGTAGAATTTACAGGGCGACAGGTATATATACACAGACGAGTTCGTCTATGTACCCCGTATTCTGCTCTGCGACCAGCACACTTTGAGCAGTTTATTATCGATTGGACAGCCGCAGGTTAAGGCCAGGCAGCCTGGAGTGCGCCGTGGTACGTAATAATTGTCGATGGAGGGCAAGAGACTTCAGGAAGGTGTAAATTAATGGTCAACAGGGAGCCATGGCAGAAAGCGGGTTTCCGCGTGCCAGAACATCAGCATGTGGGGGGTATGGACGATGTACCAGCCCGTAGAGAGAAGGATGTAGGGAGGATACTTTCTGTCCGACAAGCAGAAACGGGCGACGGATTTGGGAACGTCATTTTGGCTGCGGGCTGCTCCTTCTGTGTGAGCGTGCACCGCCACACCGCCACCGTTTACGTCTTGGCGTGATGTCCAAGCCACCGCGACTGTTGTGGCGTTGTTTTGTGTTGCGACCCGCCAAAGTAAACAAAGCAACCACGCAGCTGCAGGCTTCGCGATATCTCGCAGGCATCCGCCTATGCTTCATCCCGACATCACCACAATACCAGCTAATAACGAACGATACTGCTTGTAATCGCCCGAGGAGGTACTAAAGGATAACAACTTTCGTCGATTCTAAGCTCCACGGAGCTCCATACCATCCACCATGCCTCGAAAGGTCACCCGAAAACCCGCCAGCTCCACACCCACACATCCCGCGCCGGGAACTACCATCACGATCCCTCTCAACGATGACGATTCCGAAAAAGCCCGTCGAAATGCTAAGCGCCAGACGCTTCAGGAAGCTCAGTTGAACAAGATCATTGCTGCCGCTACACCACGCAAATCTATGGGTGTGAATGATGGTGGCTCTCCAATGATCATGTCCACCCCGGCGAGGGGAGGGGTAAATGCTGTCAATGCGCAGACACCGGTGAAAAAGGTGCCTATATTGGCGAATTTTGAAGAGTGGATGAAGATGGCTACGGATAACGTACGTTTCCAGTTCGCTACTGGCTATGGGTAGCCGGAACGCTGAGTTAGTGGAATCTAGAAAATCAATGCGACGAACAGCTGGAACTTTGCCTTGATCGATTACTTCCACGATATGTCGCTGCTGAAGGAAGGAAACAGCATCAACTTTCAAAAGGCATCGTGCACACTGGACGGCTGTGTCAAAATCTACACTTCGAGAGTCGACTCTGTGGCTACCGAAACTGGGAAACTGTTAAGCGGTCTGGCCGATAACTCTGGCAAGAAAAAGGGTAACCAAGAGGAGGACGGCGCAGGCGGTGAGGGGGAAGATGGAGACGACGATGACGAGGAAGGTGGAAGGAAGAAGGCGAGAAAGAGAGCAGCTAGGTCCGAGGCTACCTTGGCCAAAGACTGGTCACAGCTACAGCTGAAAAAGTTCGACCTAGAATTTGCCGTGGACCCACTATTTAAGAAGGCAGCTGCGGACTTTGACGAAGGTGGCGCGAAGGGGTTACTCTTGAATGTACTCTCTATTGACGAGCATGGACGGATTGTGTTCGACTCCAGCGACGATGTCAAAGATTCGACAAATACAGCAGAGCAAGCGGAGCTCGTTAATGTTGAGGACGGTGACGAGGATGCGGATGGTGAGGATGTAGAAGTAGGAGAGGAGACCATGGACCACACTCTCACCGAAGCCAATCAAAATCCGGACAAAAAGAAGAAAGAAAAAGAACAAATCCCAGAAGTCCCCCTAGACCTCGACGCCCTCGCCCAAAAATTCTTCCCGGATATCGATAGGATCGAGGAACTTGATGTTTGTCCTTCGCTCAAGAACTTTGCTCTCGGTGATCCTACAGCCTCGCTCGATATCCCCTTCCTAAAAGCCTTGACAGAGAAGGAAGAAGAAGAGCTAGCTGCAGTCCAAGAAAACGAATTCGACGCTGGTGGTTTCGACGACGACGACGATTTCGGAGGCGGTGGCTTTGACGTGGCTGTTCCCGGCGGCCCCGAGGCGACAGCATTATATGGCCAGGGTGGTGAAGCATGGGCGAACCATGCTATGGGTGGTGAACTCGGGACGCCGGGGAAAGGTCGAGGTCCTATGCAAGATGTCGATATCGACGGGGATGGAGATTTTGACGTCAATGACAACGACTACATCGTTAAGCTCGGTGCTGGTCGTGAGGCTGAGCAGGAGGACATTCTGGCCTACTTTGACGAGGCGCTGAAGAAGAACTGGGCCGGTCCGGAGCACTGGAGGATCAGAAGGATTAAAGGTTCGTATCACGTATACCGTTTCCCTAGAGTCTATCTATTAAGCTATAAATATAGAGGGGAACACCCGCGATGCAGCCCCAAGGGTCCGTAAAGAAAAGACCCCATTCACAATCGACTTTGTCACGCCAGACCAAAATCTCGACGATGCCGATGCTCTCTTTGCAACCTCCAATGCGAGCATTAACATGCCTAAGACCCAGCTACGGCATAAAGGGCGTAACCTCCTTCCTGATGACAAGCACTTTAACTCCCGCCAACTCCTTCGACTGTTCCTCAAACCCAAGGCGATGCTCCGTAGCAAGAAGACGCTTAAGGGCCAGATGCAACTCAGGGGCACAGATGGGGAGAACAACGACGAGATGGTTATGGATGAGCAGTTTTGGGCACAGAATGAGATCGCAGTCACATCAAGTACGCTTCCACCCCTTTTTGCTATTGATGGCAGAGAAGGATGCTAATATTACGTCGTAGCCCCAGAACGTCAGCAAGGCGACTATGACGCAAACTTTTTCCACGATGAACCATTGGGTGGAATGGATGACGAAGATGATGGCGCATTTGCAGATGCTAGGGAGATGTTCTCGCCTGAAGGTGATATGGGCGCTGGTGCCTTACCTACAATAGACGAGCATGGTAACCCTATCATTCCTTTGGTTGATGAGAAGAAACCAGAACTCGGATACGGCGCGCAGCTAGTAACAAGTAGTCGCCGTATACGTCCCGAATACGTCCAATATGCGCGAGTGGCCAAGAAGGTGGACGTCAGGAAATTGAAGGAGACGATGTGGAAGGGAATGCTGTTTGAGAGCATTGATCTGGTATTTACCCCCACATATCGCTATATCCTATCGTACAGATTACTCACAAGTATCAATTGCTTCCCAGCCTCCACAAACGCCAGCTAAACCACAGTCTGGGCCGGAAAAGCCATCACCAGCACCAACGGAGGAAGCGAAGACTCCACCCCCACCGGATATGCCGAGAACTTTTACCACTTTGATGAATGGATTAAAGTCATATTATCCGAAGCAAGCGATGAACGATATCAGCACCAGCTACTGTTTTATTTCTTTACTGCATTTGGCGAATGAGAAGGGGTTGCAGATCGAGGGTGATGGGACCTTGAAAGAGTTGTATATTGTGAGGGATCCGGATGCCGAAGTTGGCGGAGAATACTAAGGTTGACCAGAATTACTACTCCCTGAGCTGCATCATTCTAACCAGAGCTCAGGCGTAAGTTTTGATTGTATCAGGATCTAACTGGTCATCCGGAGGTTAGACATGTATACAAGCTACGGTGAATTACATACTATCGTACTTCTATTCTTCGTCTTCCTCTCATTCAAGATCTATCTAGCTTAGCCTAGAATCTGTAACCAAGACCGTCTAGATCACATACACATCCCTCGCCCCTCTAAATCCACCCAAATAATGTTTCCGTACACCGAAAAATATGCCTAATCCTCTCTTTTGTTTCACCTCACAAAAGCTAGGACTCGCTATGGTAAAAACAAAGAAACCTAGAACTTTTTACGCCGGAACGAGACGGGTGAAATGAAAAACTTGAACGATATCGAAGAGGCGGATGAGAAATAGCATCGTATACAGGGTAATATCTATACACGAGGTTTATGCAGAGGCTGTGCGGGCAGGGTAGGGTGAGGTATGGAGAAATACCCTGCTTCAGCGGTTGCCAGGAAGAGACAGCACGCCGTTGGTTTACATAAAATCATCACTATTTCGGATGTTAGCCACTTATAAGGGAGAGAATTTGTGGAATCGAAGGAAACTCACTAATCATCGATCTCTTTATCATAGTTCGTCGTATCAGCGGCAGTGCCTTTGCCGGCCCCGGAGCCTCCGAGGGTAACGGTAGCCTTAGCCTTGGACTTTGTTGTCTTCTTTCCTTTGTTGTCGGCGGCCTTCTCTTCTCTCATCTTCTCATTTGAAAGTGTAGTGAGAGATGAACCAATTTTCTTGATCTGTTCGCTGTTGAGTCCCTTCGCTGTTTCTCTGAAGAACTCCTGGAGGAAAATCGGATAGTGGCCCTTCTTTTGCATGTTGACGAACAAGGGGACAAGCTTGTTCCTTATCTCGTCGAATTCGGTCTTGAGCTTGGGCTGGAACAATGGTAGGTCCGAAAGATCGAGCATAACCTGCTCGCCGGTCTCGGTCTTGTGCTGGATCAGCGAGCGGTCCGCAGCTACCCTTCGTGTACTCTGAGAACCAGCGGCAACAGAACCGAGCAAATCGCCAGCAGAAGCCAAATCCGCGGCCAATTCGGCTTGACGACCACGCTCGCGGGCAGAGGCAGCGTCCTCCTCCTCTTCTTCTCCAGCTTCGGCGCGGGCTTGCTTTTCGGCGGCGTGTTCGGCCTGACGTTCCGCTATCCTCTGGGTCTTGGACTTCTTGTTTGCGGCTAACTCGGCTTGACGTTTTGCTTCCGCTTCTGCTTTCTTCTTGGCCTTTTCACGTTCCTCGTCGGAGTCTTCGGCGTCCCATGCGTCGGCGACCTATGTGTAACACCCTTGTGGTTAATATCGATCTTGGTCCGTAGCCTTTGACTGCTATGGGTATATGAATGGAGACATACTTCTGCCTCCTCTTCTTCGTCATCAAACTTGCTCTTCTTGACAATGGCTGGCGGCGAGCCACCGTCGCTTTCTTCGTCATCTGCAGGAAATTCAAAGGTCGATGGTCAGTACTTTTGCCAGCGAAGGTGGGCGGTTATCGATAGCGGGGCAGACAACATACCCCACGCAGCCATCTTAGATAGCCTCAATAAAGCACTATGTCCTAGCTGTCAATGTGTGATGAAGATGTAATAGAGGGCGTGAATAGGTATCAGGAGCCCAAGGGAGGTTCGCTGAGCTGCTGCCGACGAGCTGATGGTGATGATGGTTGAAGCCTTTGGTGGCAGACGAACTGACCAGGTTTTGTGGGAAGGAAAGCTTTGGGAAACGTCGACAAGGCAAAAGCTCAAAATTTTGTCTTGGCAAAGTGAAAACATCAAATTCTTTTTCACCGCCAAACAAGATCGCCAGAACCCAAAAATAACATCGACAAGGCTGATAGCGTTCGATCTCGCAAGAACATACTCGGCTTCGAAGAAGGAGGCGCCGTATACAGGTGGAATATCAAAGATTGGATCGGTCCGCTTGAATTGGCATCATATTCAGGCCTATTGAAAGTCGGGCGACTATTGCATCACATACTATTTCCCCTCGGACGACACCAGAGACATCACTCCCCCACTATCGCACCCATAACATCATCGCCAGCATCACGATCATAACATCACCACGAACAATGGCCACGACCTTCACCCGTCTAGGCCTCCGTACGGCCTCACCTCTCCTTCACACTCCTTTCCGCCCTACGATGCTCATGCAATCCCCTCTCCGCCGTCTATCCTCGACCACAGCCTCATCAACTGTCACATCAGCATCATCATCGATACCCATATCAGCCACAAATCCACTGAACTGGAACACTTTCCTCAAACTCAGGAAGCAGAAGCGACGGTACAATCTCGCAGGGTCAATCGCTTGCTCGATTCTCACGTCGACTCTCGGTCTCAACTTCCTGGGAACACAGGAAATTGACCCTTCCAAAATGATATGGGGCCTTGATCCGTTTATGGTCCTTGGGTTCGGAGTGATTGCATGTGGCGCTACTGGGTGGTTGATTGGACCTGTTGCTGGGACGCAGGCGTTCAAGATTGCGAATCGGAGGTGGTTAGGACAGATTACTCAGGTATGCCCTTCATCCTACAAATTTGCTATTAGGATATTAGAAAAATATACTGACCAAACGTTTAATATATAGAAAGAAAAGGAATTCTTCGCTCACATCAAAAAGAACCGGGTAGACCCATCATTCCAGAGCTTTTCGAACCCAGTACCAGACTACTACGGCGAGAAGATCGGCTCGCTATCGCAGTACAGACAATGGCTGAAGGACCAAAGGGCATACAACAGAAAGCGTGAGAAGTTCCTCTAAATGAGGGAAAGCGAAGAAGAGAAAAGAAGGAAGTAGCCCTTCTAGCGGAGTGTGAGGAGGGATTGGAGACTCAGAGGGCTTGCTACCCTAGCACACATGCATCATGGGAAGAAGAACCCAAGGGAAAGTGCCGAGAGGATGTTTGGGGAAGATTCACCGTACATACTTTTTTTCGACAGAAATTCGACCCATCATATCTGCTTGCTTAAGCACCTACTTTCCGGCGACGGGTGGTATATATACCGACAGCCTAGCCTAACCGCAAAGGCTCGGAACGGATAAACATTACTAATCGTGAGCATCAAAAAGCCATCTCCGGGCAACCTGTTTTTCCTCCCACCTCCACTCCTACTACTGTATAATAGATTCTATCTTATGATTCGTACCGCTTACCCGTTCTCAATCGTCGCATATTTCCCTTGTTATCTGTTTTTTTTCTTTCCGTCTCGGGGAGCTGCTTTACGAGTTTTTGCTTTACTTAAATCCCTGGTTGGTGTATTCATGGATTGATTGGTTCTGGGACGTTCGCAATAGGGAGCAAAATGCGAGAGCAAGGGATTCTGATTTTCGTAGGCTGAAGGGTATTTCGAGAATCGGATTTTGTACAAAGGGTATATAACTTCTATGTCCATATTTTTGGTTTCTACTCTTTCCGGCCGTTAGTACATAACTACATCAGCGGCAGACAGGAATTCGATGGCGACGGGAGGGTGTGATCTCCTCTTTTCAAAACACTAGCTTTTGGCTAAACAACGTCCCAGATTGATCAAGGCAACTTGAAGCAAACGGATAAGATCTGACCTATGAGAACGCAAACCCATGTGGATGGTGAGAAAGCAAAAGCAATAATATCATTAAACACCATGTCCCAGTATGATACAAATGCTAAAAAAAAAACAGGAGCAATGATAAAAAGACCACCGATAGAATATCAGTATGTGGACATGAATGATATATTCATCCTCGAGAAACAAAATGTTATTGTTCCGCGTGGTGCCACATGTTGATAGACTAAAAGCGTTTTAGCGGCCTTCAGATCGTTGATGAAGAAAATGAAGAAAGCAGACTATCCCATCCCATGCATGCGAAGAAAAACATAAAAGAGAAACAGCAGATGTAGAAGAAAGTGATCATATCAACAAAGAGCAAGATTTTCTTCCTCAGTTAGCCTCCTTTCCAGGATCGATCATCTTCTTCAACTCCCATTCACGGGTGAAGTTGTTACGGAAGATGGTGAGATCTTTGATGAGCTCCTGGGACGCCTTGATGACCGCAGCGCGAGGGTTGGTCTCATCGGTTGTTTGAACACGGAGTTCAAAGGATGGGAACAGTGGGTGAGGGACCTTGTACCCGGCAAAGAGAACCTTCGGGTCCTTCAAGAGCTGGGAGCGAAGGAGATTTCCAAGGGTGTGGTCCTCCTTGTTGAAGGTGAAGGTGACGCAGTTTGGAACACCTGGTAGCTGCTGTTAGCTTTCCATCAATTTGAATTGCTGGGAAATCTGAGAGAAGCTTACGAGTTTCATCGACTGCAGTGACCCTGTGATATTGTTAGCTATGGCCCTGGTAAAAGGTATGCAAGGAATACTTACTTCTCTTCGCCATCGCCCATGATAAAGAGCTCGAATCTGTCTGGTTTGTCAGTACCGAACGAAGAATCTTGAAACCCATGTGGGCGGCTTCTCCATGGTTGAGCACGGATAGTTGAACACCCTCCGGCTTTGCTATAGGCGTGGGCTTCTTGGGCAGACAGGGCGGAAGCTGCAGGGGCCGTAGGCTCTGCAGGAATTTCCATGGTCACCTGTACAATGGAGGGAGGGCCTGCAGGAACTTCCGGGACCCCGGGGTGGAGGTTCTCCTCAGAGACTTCAGAAGGTAGATTCGACATTTTTGAAACAGAGGAAGGGATTAGAGTGACAATGGGGATGATATAGTCAGAAGGAGGACTAGGGAATGAATAGAGATGATGCTGGGTGTGTTTTGGGATTCTGAAGATGGAGGTGAGGATGGAAGTGAGGATGGAAGTGAGGATGGAAGTGAGAGGAGTTATGAAGATGGAAGAAGGTTGTGAGGAGTTGTGAGGAGGCCCAGACTATCAGAGCATCAAGTAGTAGGAGACAGACAGCATTGTATGGCATCGTAGGCATTCTTTCGGTACCAGAAGCAGCTTCATCTCTGGCTGGAGCATCTACCAGCTCTGACAAGCTGTTCCGCTCTGACCAAAGAGCTGGCCAGTCCAGACAGACAAAGGTTCAGGGGCAGTCCTTCCCAGCCCATATCACCAGCCAGCATCGATGCATGACCACCATCCTCATCACTGCACCTCTCCACAGTCCCAGTACCCTCCTTAGGGCAGGTAAGAGGCTGCACACTCCACACTTCACTATGCCTACCCCCCATCCACTCCTCAGAGATGTAATGACATCCTTCGCTGCCAGCTGCCAGTCGCCTTTGCCGTACGCTACGGTGTAGCTTGGAGAAACCGCCAAGTCGCGATCGCTATCGGTGGACGGGGAGGACAAACCTGTCTGGTGCGTTCATCTTTGCGGTTGGTCGGGATGACTGCGGGAGTATATGACCGGTGAAAGTATTATCGTGAGTCTGGCAAAGCCGGAGATGATGGAGAAGATCCGACGAAGTTCAGGACTGCTTTGTGGCCACCAGCCAGAAAAGCAACGTTAGCAGAAGGATCCGCGCAGGAACAGTGGCGACGGGGGAAAACAAAAAAACCAACAAGTCTATTCCCAGTCTATCCCAATATCAAGATGCCTGGAGTTCTCTCTATAACTCAATGAAGTCAGCAGGGGATTGGTGGTGAGTTGGTGATAGCTCGTGGCAGACGCGAGATCGCAGTTCGGAGGTGGAAGAACCGCGAAATGCGAGCTTTTTTAGCTTTTCGCTAACGTTATCAACCAACGTCCGGGGCATGGGAGCTCGAGGGAAACGGGCACTTGGGGATGCATCTAGATGCATATGGCACGGAACTTTTAAAACTTACAGGTGAGCAGCTGAATTCGATCAATGCAATGGATGTTTTATGGTGGATGTTTTATGGTGGGTGTTTTATGATGGATGGCGAACTGATGATGTATCGTGGCAGCTTGTGAAGTCTAGATGATGTTGCAGTGAGGTTGATTAAAGAACCACAGCTCAGATCAAGCGCAAGCACGGTTGTCGAAGCATCACGTGTCAATACAAGGCTATCCGTCGTGAGGGTGGATATCTGCACGTTGCATTGTCTCATGCAACCGGCCAATATATTGACTTGCCTGGACCCGCGGGAGCTCCCTGCAGGATAAAGGACCGGGATTCCACTGTCCCTATCGCGGTCTAGACAGGCGGCTGCAGCGAAAACCTGGAAGAATCCACCCGTACTCGATTGCAAAATTAATCAAGGGAGCCCGCCATCGAATATGTCCGATTGCATAAAGACGACCTATTTTCGAGGCTCATATCTTATTCACAACGGGGACGCGACGCCCAGGCTACAGCGCATGGGTGGCCGGCATCGTTGCCAACCTTTGACTCTAGAAAACGCCCAAGTGGATCAAATGTCAGCTGGGAATACATCCGCTTGTCACAGGAAGCCAAGGAGGCGTGAAAATGGCATTTTGCAACATCGTACCGGGTTATCGAAAAGTTCGCCCAATTGGAGCCTCGAGGCTATATCCACTTCTTAGGATATCGGACTGGCGCCCTTCCTCCATATTGAAAGTACGCACCACCGAGCCCTTGGTGAAGGAACGATAAATAGCAGGTAGATCCTCCCTCAATCATTAAACTTTTGACTTTGCCAGCTCCACCAGCATCTGCTAAATTCGCCATGCCTTCGTTTCGTATCGTAGTTAGCGCAGCACTCTACGCTTTGGCCGTTCAAAAGGCTAGCGCTACCCCGAATCCATCTGCATGCCACGCGGATTATTGCTTGAGAGGTATACTCATACTATACGATATCCTCAATAGTATTTGTCAAGTAGCTAACTAGTATTGAACAGCGCTGAGGGGCCTCGCGAGCAAAAGTTATGAAAGAGTGTCAACTGATTGCTCCAACTATGTTTGGAGCACTACAGCCCCAGATGCTGTGTAAGTAGCAATGCTTTCTACAAATTTTAGGAAAATATAGTCTAACTTACATTTTGGAATAGTACTGCCTATGAAACAGAGACATCGACCGTCGTCGACACTCACACCCAAGTCGTCGAAGTCACCGCCTACGAAACCGTTACAGAGACATCCTATGTAGCGACACAGACGCTCACCGGCGCTACAGTTCTCATTACGGAAACCAATCCAGATCCATTCGTTGGTGTTACGGCCCGCGGTATTGCCGCAAGGGACGATGGGACAAGTCCCGTACCCACTTATGCGTCCGCTTGCACGAGCGGCGCACGCTATGCTAGTGCTTGCTCGTGTTTCGGTGTTCCCGCGAGCGTGGTTACCGCCGGCGCCTCTACTACAACGACAGTCGCATACACAACGACAGTCGTCTGCTCAACTCTCACCGTGGAAACAACGAAGACAGAGGTTACAACTGTCGTCGAGACTGCTACGGCAACGGTTACAGGGGGAAATATCGAATACACGGCTTTCAGCCTCGCAATCACTGACAAGGGTACTACGTTCCCCCCAAGCGAATTCCCTGGAGACGATTCGTTGTATATCACCCTGGGTCGGGGTTCCTGGATGCCCTTGGCCGATCGCGGGAGCGCGGCCATTCGACAGCCGGATGGGAAGATGTACTATAACTCCTACGGGACAAGGATGTACTACTACTGCGAGATCAATAATGACGACAATGGTACTACAATCCCAGGTAACGCCATTATTTTGATCGAGCAACAAGCGTGGGTCGGGATGCGCTCGGGGCAGTTCGTAACCTGCGACTGGGGTGTGGACAAAATTCTCCACTGCGGCTGCACGGTCAACGGCGAAGTCTTTTCGAGGTTGACCTTCTTCGTCAACCCGGGTGGATGGTCGGAGATAGTTCTAGCAAAAGATCCACCTGCACCTGATTCCCCATACCAACAATCGGAGATAGTCGTAAAGGCTATAGATTCTGGGCCTTGCGACGTAAATGACCCGGGTAGATGGCAAGGTTGTACGGGGTGGAGCAACGTGAATGACACACCGGAATGGACTGTGTTCAAAAGACGACGTTCTCTCATTGCGAGGAACTAGACACTATATAGCTACCTTATATCGATACTCAATATAATTCTAATTATATTTTAGTTCGTTTGGATATAGTTGTAGAATTGACATACCAGTCTCTAGCCGGGTCTATATTTTAGACTCGGTGGCCTCAAGTAGTGGCGAAGTAGACCCAAGAAGGCGAAGGACAGTGAAAGAAGTTGAGGCGAGAATAGGGGATAGCATTTGGAACGGACCTCGAAATGCAAAGTCGCGGCAAAGCTTGGAAATCGGTCGTTTCTCTGGCGTACCGCGTCGCAATCGTTTTTCACGACGGCCAGTTTCCGCTTTATTGTGGCAGAACTGTTTGGGGTCCGCTTGGCAGCCTGTCCCGTCGACGGCTCTCAATTGCAAGTTTATCCAACGTTGATGTCGGATGGGGTCCAACATCAATAAATTTGAAACGCTAACGGGTAGTTGACTCGCGCAAAAGAGCCTCCTGCACCGATACCAAGTTATCAAGTACCTCGACATGCACATGCATACGCAGCCCACCCAGGCCCGGTTGGACTGACAGGCGCCTCCTGAGCCTGTTCTTGTTTTAGTTTACCAATCACAGCTAGCCTGCCAGCCTTAACTCCTTTGGCCCTACAAACCTCAACCAAGGTAAAAACCCCGACGACGAGGAAAACACACTACTCTCGAACTATGACATCGTGATGGCAAATCTCTCCCAGCCCCGGCCAAGGCGCAAGCGAAGGCCAAAGGAAACCAGCCCTGGTGAGATAATCCGCTGGCAAGGTTATTCTGTTTGTTTCTATATTCCCAATCCTCACCAACAATACATGTAATCTGAAACGAGTCATCGAGAAGTTGGGCTTTTAGGCAGGTCAGATTGTTTCTTCCCGTTCTCCTTTCTATTATAGTCCCGTTATTGCAGGCCTTTCTCACCACCCCCAAGACTCTGACCCTGTATGAGCCTGTTCGTGTATAGTGGCCCATGCGGACGGGCTAACGAGTCGACGGGCAAGCTCCACTTTTCTCTGAGACCGCCCGGGCTCGTATAAAAGCTTCTTCGTCATCCATGTAGTTCGGGGCACCCTGTTCATTCCTGGCAGTTAAAGTGCTGCTGACAGCCAGTTCAGACCGCCATTTCAGCCCTTCGAATTGTCGCACATATTAGTCCTGGCCTTTCCATACGTACTTATCTTCGGACTATTTCCTCCTCATATTCTTATCCCTTCCGGAGGATTTTCTCACTCCAAAATTCCATCCGGTGATAAAATTTAAAGGAACCCGAAAAAATTATAATCCGGTCTTCGTTTTCGCGCTCCGACACCGCCTACGGTTATAAACACGCCAAAATGTCTAATTACCTGTCCAAGCGAAATGTCTTCACGACGATAACCCCCCTCCCCGCCTCCCTGACGCGGAAAACAGTCATCGATTTTTTCCACGACCACAAGGGCATGATCGATCTCAACCCGTTGGTCATCGAAAGACACCCAATAAAGCCCCCCGAAAACGCTTCAGCCGACGAATCTGCTTGCGTCTGGTACTCTTTGACCGATAAAGTGCACTACCTCCCCGGCGGTATCGCCAGCGGTAATGTTTCGTACACGGCCTGCTTCAACGACCTGCCGAATGGGGTGCAGACGCACTGTAGAGCGCCGGCTGGGGTGGATATCCGTAGTTTGTGGAGTTTAAGGGGTTCTCTTCCAGGTAAATACACGACCTCACGGCAGTATATTAGGGACCCGTAACATGATTTTGTGGCTTACGCATGATTGTGGGATGTACAGGTGAACCGAAAGAACCATTCGAGCTGGGAATCACGGTCCCCAAGGAAGGCCTTTACATCCGTGAAGACGTCGATCTAAAATGCAATTTCATGCTTTCATCCTTCGTCAAGAAAACACTGAAAAAGGCACACTCCGTCCTGGTTGACAGACTCATGGCCCTGGCGGAACGTAAAGAGATGGACCAAGCCATCGCGGATCAATTTCCGATGGGTAATAAACCTGCGACACCGGGACAAGTAGCACCGGGACAGGTACCGCCAGGTCAACCAGGAATGGTAGCGGGAATGCCAACCCACCCTGCCTACATGGCGCATCCTCATAACCCGCATCAATACCCATACGATCATTACGAAGGATCCTCGCCGACAGCACCGCACAAACATTACCCACCATCCCTCTCAAGCACAGATCCGAGATTGTCTGATCCGAGAGTGAGCATGTATTCGTCGCCAGATCCTCGATCGTCGTATCAGTCTGCAGCGTCGTGGTCGAGTTACGGCACCCAACCCGGCCAGGCACAACTTGCGCCGCCAGGGTACCAGCAACCGTACGGTTACGCTTACCCACCCGGACCAGCGGGTACCCCAGGGATGCACCCGCAGATGGGATTTGAATATGAACAATCCATGAAGGCGGCGGCGTGGAATGCACAGAACGGATGGTACCAGTCTGCTGCTCAGCCCGTGGAGATCGCTAGCTCAGATTATATCATGCCGACGGATGAGAAGAAGAAAGAGGAGGTTGTAGACGGTAAGGATAAGAAGAAGGACAAGAAGGAGAAGGATGACAAGCGCGAAGCATCAGAAAAGAAGCGAAAGGAAGAGGCTCATGATGATAAGATGCTCGAGGTCTATCCGCAACCAGTAAGGGCAAATACTTTTGAAATGATGTGAAGGGAAGGGGGAACGGATAGGATGACTCGGGGCCGGTCCCGATGCATATGGCGTATGGCACTCTGCTTCTTTCTTCTTTCTCCCTTTCTTAAGATCTTTCCTATATCAATAATAATAACCGTTCACCCTTTGTATATCCTTACGTTTTGTCATGCTAGGTTATGTTTAGCGGGTCCTTCGTCCTTCTCGTATGATCAATTAAAATAATAACACACCACCGGTACATCCAATTAGCAAGAACCGTAACCAGACAATTTTAAGAACCGGGCCAAGTGCAAGTTGACCCTAAATAAAGCCCGCTAGAGGCGATCCTCTGTGGTATTTTGTGCGTTGCGCAGCTTTGAATTCGATGCCTGTTAATTGGTCTGGACAATCTACGAGCTCAACCTTCCCCGGATTTCTTTCCAACGTTATGACCACTCGCTTTCTCGGTGCTGCAACCAGATTACTTGCGAGAATAACACGACCATCGAGCATCAACATTGCTATCCGAAGACTACCCCACCAACATACCTTCCCAAGATCCAGCCTCCTACGCAGATATCAATTCACGATGGAAACCGCAAAAACTGTCGCTGACCAGCTCGCCAACCCTGCGAAGAAGCTCAAGCTTGAGCCGAAGACAATTGGTACTCACAAGTATGTCCTTCATACAATCCTTACCGTCTAAGTTCTAGTCGCTGATATATAAATGTAGCGGTGCCTTTCACGTACGCCTAATCATCTCCATACCCCGCTACACGAACCCCCACTAACCTAGTACAGGCCGACGAAGCTCTAGCGGTCTACCTCCTCCGTCTAACTCCAACATACAAAGACTCTCCCGTAGTCCGTTCCCGCGACCCACCAACCCTCGAAGCTTGCGATATAATCGTCGACGTAACCGGCGTCTGCGACCATACCAAGCATTTCGACCACCACCAACGTACCTTCACCGAGACTTTCTCCGAAAAGCATGTAACAAGGCTATCATCCGCTGGTCTAATTTACAAGTACTTCGGCAAGGAGATCATATCGATACAGACGGAAATTCCGGAAACAGATCCGAGGGTTGAAATCCTGTATCAGAAGCTTTACACCGAGTTCATCGAGGCAATCGACGCGAACGACAATGGTATCTCCGCGTTTCCGTCATCGGCTGGGCCTCCGGCTTTCTCCGAGAAAGGAATCACACTGCCATCTCTGGTTGCAGGTCTAAACCCGCGATGGAACCAGGAAATTACGGATGAACTCAGTAATTCGCAGTTTGAGAAGGCTTCGAAGCTCATGGGTGATGTATTCGTGGATAAGCTTGAATACTACTCCAAGGGATGGTTGCCAGCACGGGATACTGTAGTCCAAGCGGTAAAGAAACGGCTCGAGGTTGATCCGTCTGGGAAGATTATTAACCTGGGTACCTCGTGTCCTTGGAAGGAACATTTGTTCAATGTTGAGGAGGAAGAGGGTGTCAAGGGAGAAACGTTGTATGCTCTTTACTATGATGGCAAGGGTTGGAGAATTCAGGCTGTTCCCGTGAGTAAGGATAGTTTTGAAAATAGAAAGGGGCTTCCAGAGAAGTGGAGAGGTGTTAGGGATGAGGATTTGAGTGGACTGACGGGAATCGATGGATGCGTATTCGTGCATGCGAGTGGGTTCATTGGAGGCAACAAGACGTACGAAGGAGCTTTGGAAATGGCAAGGAGGGCTGTTGCAGAATAAGTGCATCATTGTGCTCGGGGTTTTCTGAGATATCAATTTTGATGGATACACAGGCCGATATACGACCATCTTCTTGCATTACTACTTTATCTGTAGACAAAAGTTAAACTATGAAAGCCCTTCCATCAGTTTTTTGCTGCTCCTCTCCGCAATCTCCTCGTACTGCCCCATTCCTCGTTCCATCACTTTCATATTCCCTTTGCTAACTCTATAAACTGTGCCTTTGGGAGCTTTGTATGCTCCCTTTCCACTGTCCTCAAAGTCGCCATCCTCATCATCCTCGTCGTCATCGTCATCCTCATGCGCACTCTCGCCTTCGACCACGCACTTCATGAAGAACCGATCGTGGGTAACAACCAGAACTGCTCCCTTAAATCCCTTGAGAGTATCAACTAAGCTCACGATCGTATCGCTGTCCAAGTGAGTGGTGACTTCGTCGAGAATCAAGAGGTGGGGTGGCGAGTAAAGCAAGCAAGCCATAGCAACTCTGCTTCTCTGTCCACCGCTTAGGCTTCCCAATGGAATATCACTTGTGATCTTGCCTTGCAGCCCCAGTCCCGCTAGTACCGTTCTCGCCTCCTGCTCTGTGAGCTCGGGAGCTGAAGCTTGTAAATGAGATAACGCTGTGAGTTCTGGGTTCGCAGCCGACAGTGCTTCTAACTCCTCAACCACGTGCTGGGAGAAGTAGGCAACCTTTAGCCGTGAGTGGGTCGTTACAGCCCCCACCCTAGGCTTCAACTCTCCAATACACAGCTTCACAATTGTCGACTTCCCTGATCCGTTCAATCCACATAACCCTACCCTGCCACCAGGATGAATCGTCAGATTAATACCAGCCACCTGATCCTCCTTCGCCTTTGGGTACCTAAAGGCAACATTCTCCAAAGCGACCAAGGACCCTGGAAACCTCAAATCTGGCGGCTCCAATGGAAATTTCACGACCGCCGTCTTATCCATCGTCGGAATCTCGATCTCCGCTCGATTAGAAAGATGGTATCCCGCCAGGTCCCTATTGAGCTTAAACCTCCCACCTTTCAATCCGACTTCCATCCCCGTTCTCTCCTCGAGTTTTTTCTTCCGTGAAGCAGCTTGCTTTAGTTTCTTGTCATCTCCGCTCTTCTTCGCTGCCGCTGCATTATTCTCAATCGTTTGCTGCATATGTGCGACCTTTTTATCCTGCGCCTCTTTCATCTTTGTCATTCGTCTGATCTGCTTCCACTTTTCAACCTCCCAAGCAGTCTGTGTACCCTCGAATACCTCAAACTTCTGCTCCCTCAGAATGATCAGATCCGTCCCAATCTTATCTGCAAAGGTACGGTCGTGCGTAACAACAACCAACGTCGTATCTTCCATCGCTTCAAGATGATGTTCCAACCAGATGATTGAAGGTAAATCCAGATAATTTGTCGGCTCGTCAAGCATCAATACGTCCGTCTTTTGAAACAACGCAGCGGCGAGTAGCGCCCTCGTCTGCCACCCTCCGGAGAGCGATGCAAATGGTCCATCGATCTTATCGTCTGTGAAGCGAAGACCTAGTAATATCCTCCTCGCATTCACGGTAGTCTGCGAAGCAGCAGTTGATTCGAGGTACATCTGTAAGTCGTCCAGCATTTCGACCGCGAGCCTAGTTTCTTCTTCCAATACGGTTGCTGGTAGAGAGGAATCAATCGAAGTGACCGATAACTCGGAGGCGAGCATTTCATCCTCCATCCTATTAAGTACTTTTCTCGCGTCCCAGCCGCGAGCACCGGATCGACGGTCGGCGATAAGTTTCGCACGTTCGAAGTCTCGGGTTAACCGTTCATGACGGAGTTTTCTGTAGACCTTAATGATTTCTAAGGGGTTATTCGTATCATCGAGTGCCTTTTGTAATAGTGAAGAGTCCGAGAGGGCTAATTCTCTCTTGGCATCGGAGCGTAGGACGTATTCGAGCGTTGTGGTCGTCGGAGACGTCAAAGATTTCGATTGACTAGTCTGAGAGAGTAGTAAAGTCCGAAGGTTGAGCGGTAACCCGGGGATTCGTTGTTCTGCGATACATTTCAAAAGCGTCGATTTACCAGTCCCATTCCTTCCGACGAGAACATAATGTCGGCCTTCCAGCAATCGAAGGTGGGCATGCTGCAGGAGATCTCGGTTTTGAACCGAGATGGATAGGTCTTTGATATCGATTTCGAGACTGGCGGCGGAGAGGTCTGCGTCCACGTGGAAGCGGGATTGCTGGGCTGTTACTACTATTCCGTCGGCGGGGATGTAGAGGTGGGCTCCGCTGGCGCCGGTTCCGGTTTTAGATTTTGGGTGGAGGGTCTGGCGGGGCATGGTTTCTTTCTTTGTTCTTCTTTTGGTCGCTTTATAGTGATGGTCTGTCTATTTGGTTAAATATCGGGGGGTACTTAAATCAACTGATAAAGATCGATGATATCGAGGTAAAGTGCGTTGACTCCGTGGTATTTTCGAATCAGGAAACCAGCTGGATTCAGCTGGATTAGGGTTATCAAGAAGACCCAGTAAGGCTGTAATCTTATCGATCTGCCGGCTTTTATGCCGTCTGATGCTTGGTGATATTAAGGCTTATCTGCTTTGTAATTAAAAATCCGCGGATGAAACGGAGAACTTTATACGGAGCAATTCTTCAATTTTGTCGTCCGAGGAAGTTGAGTTGTTAGAGCTGCACGTTGGTGTATGTTGCAACTCAGAGGGCCAAGAAATGATTCATTCTGAATTCGCTCTTTCATAGAAGAGCTGCATCTGATCACTATCAAACTTTTTGACATTCAATGTTACACTGGAATCTTTTACAACCGGTGACGAGGGATATCTCGGTATCAAGTCCGATTGGTGGCTGCGCATATCGCATGTTTTTTTCCCGTTTATAGATCTATATACCTATACATTAGAAGATTTGGACTTCGGATATGCATATATGGTTAGGCATGATTGGGCCACAAGTGCAAATGACGGGGGTCGCGTATACGAGCGTGGATCCAGACGTATGTCCCACATAACCTAACTGCCGCTACAACGATACCTACTTAAGTAGGTACCCAAAAATGTGTCAGCATACAAAACCGAGTTTTCGGTAGCCTCACGAACCTGCATACCGAGATATCAGAACAATGCAACCCAGGCTTTTGGACAATTGATACAAAGAGCAATCGGCCACAACGTTCACAGTGCCTCCACGCGGGTTTTAAATCATGGCGGATACGGCGACTAGCATCACCCCCAGGGACCCACTCCCCGACGACCTCTTCCCACACCCGGCTGACAACTATTTCACCGGCCCAATCCTGTATCGCGAACAATACTTACGCAAGTTTTCTGCATTAATACGCGATGATCCGGACTGGGTTACCAAATTGAACGATCACTCGTGGTTTCTTGAGAAACTAGAGAAGGCGGAAGTTCGAGATCTGGAATTGCCGGTGATGGGGGGTGGTTGGGGGGTTGACGTTTGGTTTCGAGAGGATGCGGAGTTCGTACTGCAGGAATTGCTAGAGCGGTATAAACCCTACGTGATGGAACGTAAGGGTGAAGATGGGAACGGGGTTGAACCGCATATCGACGGGGTTTGGAAAAAAGATGGTTTGGTGGATGAGAGTGTGCGGAAGGCTCTGATCGAAGGTGAGGGAAAATTTCATTGTTAATTGCATTTCTGAAGTCTCATATGTTTCGTATACATTGATACTTACAGACTCTTTGTTGGAAATAACCCAGCTGTAAAATCACTGGAAGATGTCCCCGACTCAGAAAAACGCTGGCGAGAATATTCTAACGGCCCGATCCAGGATCTGGTGCATCCTTCTTACTATCCCCTAATATATGACTATACCCGCTCATCCAACGACGAGACCGTCCAGCCCCCACCGGGACCTGACCCACCTACATTTGAATATAACTTAGCCCGATATCACGACCCAGTGATCAAAAAGACATACTCCAAGCAGTTTTGTTGGATACCTTCGGAGTTTGAAATCGCCGAAGATGGGAAAGTAAGAATAGTTTCATATATCAACGATCTAGCGACAGAAAAACAGCGGAAAGTTTTTCACCCTATTCTCGAAACTATATTCGCAGGGTTTGTACCGTTATTCAACCACGCTTTGGCCGATTTGAGAGAGGGTAAATTAGAGCTCAGGAGGGCGAGATACGATTATGACGATGATGGTGCCAATGCAAAGGATTCTGAACTACCCCAACCACAGAACGATCAAGGCGCCGCTGAAGGGAGGAAGATACAGGAGGTAGAGGCCACCCCTGGGGAGTCGAATTCATATGAAAAAACACCCTTCGAAGGGCAGGAAATGCTCTTAAAGCTTTCAGAATGGTTTAAAGACAACCTGACACCGGAGCCCCAACAGATCCCGACCCAGCATTTGGGGAACCCGGAGGAAAGGATATATCGATTACCGGGGAACTTGAAAGAAATGTGGACACCCCCAGATTCCAAGATATTGGAAAACGTTAAATTGGAAGGGAAAACAGTCAAAGTCATTGTTAGGATGGTTAACATTGTGCTAAATCCGGACAGACGTTGGTACAATGGTGGGGGGTGGAGGGTGGAGGGCAAGAAGGTCAGCACTTATCGCCCCACCCACACTGGCTTTTCTAGGCCTATCGTCCTTATTGGTAAATTTACGAGCGGGACCGCTGACCATGTCCAATCTGAAGAACGAGAGTATCATAGCCAGCGGTGTTTATTGCTACCAACTAGAAAATGTCACTGAATTCGGACTCGGTTTTCGCTCCGGCTTCGACATAAACAACAAGGTCAAGGGGTTTTTAGACCTAGACACATACGCCACCTGCCAGGAGATCGGTAATATTGAAGCGAGGGTACGTACTAGTCTATCGTCTTTATAATGTCTCCCATTTCGGAAGCTATAGTCTGAAAAATCGAATTGCATTAAGGTAAACCGGGGAATCGTATTCCCGAATATATACCACCATAGAGGGTGGGCATGCTGTCTTCGTGACGAAAACAAAGTTGGCTACGTCAAGCTGCTTGAGTTTCTACTGTGCGACCCATCGAATAACTTCACCTTGGTATGGAAAAACTACCACTATCCGTCACTATTTCACTACTCCAGCTGCAGTCGAAGATAACATCCAATATATCACAGGAAACGACCAGGACTATACCCTCGCAGCAATCAGAAGTCAGGGAAGAAAGAATCGCTGCCCTTTATCAAGCTTGTGCGGGCAGGCTTCCACCCGAACTGGTATACGAGATTGAAGCTTATATTCCGCCTTCAATCTCAAAATCCGAAGCTTTGGAGTACATCCAGGAACTCAAAGAAGAAGGGACAGAATGGTCCGAAAGCATTAGACAATATGGCGGCGACGCGAATATATACGTCCGTAAGGAACCCAGCATCTGCAAAACCCCTAACCCCCATAACACCGTATTCGAAGCTTATTATCCTCCGTCTGCTTTTGTTCGATTGTTTTTTTTTTTTTTTTGTAATTTTATAAGATTCTGGACAGAACATTTGGAACTTGGCGAGCTGACTACCATACACACGCAGGGTCTAAGCCTAAGAACTCTCACCCATTCGACCTTATATCCAGCGTCAGTAGCTCATTCCAATGGACTACATTCACAACCCGTTAGCTAGTGAGGTAATTTTGTAGCTGGGATTCAAAAATTCGAGGGCATTTTTCTTTTTATTAGAAAAAGGAGCATATGCCAATTGCCAAAGGCGACTTGTACTTGTTGGACCTTGACGAAGGAAAGTACTCGTTTGATCAAGGTGCATGCGTTGAACACGAAAAAAACACAGACGAGGGCTTCGTTGCAAGCTGAGAGAACGGAAAGGCTACAAACGGAGCCAAAGCGTGCGGCTATGCGGTGCCTAAAGGACTAAGGAGTATTGAGTATACACTTCACTTGACTTGAGAGGTGTAGGATGTAAAGTAGAAGAATCGAAGGGATGGAAGACAATTGAATGCTGACAGTCATCGTGGCGCGGTCATGGGTGGCGAACCCAAATATACGTTTTTGCGCCCTTCAGCTAGGCGTTCAAGATCTTTCCCACGATTTGATTCATATGACTTTCGAACTCTAGAATCCTAAGTATTCGATCCCAGCGACGATTTTAAGAGTCGAATTTCATATCAATCGAAGCGTTCTCACACCCCGATCATGAGTTGGTATTGCAAATACTTAACGGAATTTCCCACAGTACTATCGATTCGCCACGGGCACAAGCATAGCCCCAGTCTAGCGGCACTAACAATGCCAGAGTATGACGTATCGAGGCAGCCAAACCGTGAAACCCTGGCCCTTCACAAAGGGAACGATCCACGTGCGGCAGACTCTTCCGAGGAAGCGAAGGAGCATGCGCATATGCGGTGCTGCAATGCCCCTCTCTACGACAGGTTCAAAGGTTTCAAGGCAGATAGTACTTATATCAGAACATCCGAACCCAAGTACCAGTACTGTGTCGTCAGCCTCGTGCCACCCGATCTGGCCAGCTAATCCCGCCATTGTCTCCTCCTTCGCTAGCGGTATCTTGCATATTCCGTTCAACAGCGTGGGCCGACAACCGTCTTCCGAACGCCCGCTTAAATACTTTGGCCTTGCCCGTCCGACCAGGTGCCCCTCTGTGCGTGATTAACCAACCAACAGTCCAAACGAAGCATCGAATTCAACAGCTACATCTCCTGCCCTGTCGTCGAAACCCTTTCGCACTCAAAGGTGTTAAAGACCAATAACCCTCCGCAAACGAACTTCGACACATCGATATATCGCCGCATAGACGACTGGTTGCCGTGAGAAAGAGAACTTTCCTTTGTCGTCGACGGTGACACAAAGAAATCGACCACACAGCAACACATTTCTGACGTCAAAGCTTCCGGCACAGTGCGCATTCCGTAACCTGACTCAGAGAGGATCATAAGGACGCTGCTGATACGAGCATCTCGATACTATTCCGAACACACCCACTCCCTTGTAATACGCTCGTTATAGATCCGGATATTTGATTCGTTAAAAGCAGCACCTGGATGTCATATCAGCAGTATCCAGGCGGTTATGGCGGCCCTGGCGGCCAGCCTCCTCCCCAAGGCCAATACGGATACCCCCCACCGAATTATCCTCAGCAGCAAGGTTATCAGCAAGGCCCTCCTCCAGTCCCTCCACATCCCACAAGCTTCCCACTGCCGCAGAATCAAGGATCATATCCGCCCCCTGGGCCTTCGAATGCTTATTTCAACCCCAACTCTGGACCTCCACCGCCCGGTCAATACGGCCAGGGATATCCGAACCAACCTCCACCATCTGGATACCTACAGCCTGACTACAACAATAGGGCATCTTACCCTCAGCAGCCACAACAGCAATTTGGCCAAGGGTGGGGTCCAGGCGGATATGGTGCCCCACCACCTTTACGGCAGCCTTCCCAACAACAATCCTACGGTAGCAGCTTTGCTGGCCCATCCACTGCACCTGCTCCTTATGGTGCACCACCACCAGGGCCCTATGGAAACCAATTCCCGCCTCAACAACAGCCTTTCCCCGGTCAAAACCAACTCGGTTTCGGCATCCCATCCCCTGGTTACGAAGAGCCGACCCAGTGCAATCCCATGAAGTATGGGACACAAGCAGACGCCCTTCGGAAAGCCATGAAAGGGTTTGGTACCGACGAAGACGCACTAATACACACTCTCGCAAAACTTCAAACACCATTCGACATCCACAGCGTTCAGCTAGCATTCAGGCAACGGCACGGACGAGAACTTCTGACTGATATAAGAAAAGAGACGAGCGGCCACTTCCGCGATGCATTGTTATCTGTAGCTCGAGGGCCACTCATGGAGGAAGTACATGCGCTGCATGACGCAATTCACAGGCCGGGGACTACAGAATCCGTGTTGAACGATGTACTGCTATGCCGCTCACCACCGGATTTGGATGCTATAAAGAAGGCGTACAAGCGTACATTCTCTCGAGACCTGGAATCGGACGTCCGTGGCGATCTCTCGTTGAAGACTGAGAGTATGTTCGCATTCGCTCTCGGGAACAGACGAGCCGATGAATCTGCTCCGGTAGACATCGGGCAGGCGGAAAAGGACGCCTACAACATCCAAATGGCGATGGAAGGAGTTGGTTCATCAGGTATCGCGGGTGTATTTGGCGGAACGCATCAGGAGGCGGTTTATAGCACAATTTTGTCAAGGAATGATGCACAGATTGCGGCTATTGCACATAGTTACGAAAGAATGTACAACCGTCGGTTGGACGTGATGATTGAGAAGGTAGGTTTCTTCGATTATTTCTATACCTACTAGACCCTAGCTCGTGCATCTGACTAATATCACTCACCTACAAACAGAAATTCAGCGGGCATATGGAAGATGCGCTTCTATACGCTGTACGGGGAGGTACCGATAAGGCATTACGCGACGCCATGCTGTTGGAGGATTCTATGAAAGGCCTTGGTACGAGAGACACGCTACTGATCCACCGGATCGTGAAGTGCAGATGGAACAAAGCGCATTTCGAGAACGTGAAGCGGGCATACCGAGATACTTATAACCAGAGCTTGGAAGCGAGAGTACATGGAGAGACAAGTGGGGATTATCGAAAATTCTTAACAGCCTTGTTGATATAATTCTCGAGACGCTAGAGAGTGGGCCCCTCAAAAGGCCATTCAGGAGAAGACACTTCTAATTGAACATAATCCGAATTCGAACTCAACGCAGGTAGTTTGATGAGTTTATATAACGAGTATTTTCGGTCAATAGTACTTGTATCCTATCCGCCATTTAACAGTGATATTTATTTAGAACCTTTTAGGATTAAAATTTGTCATAACGTTAACCTATTACTTCTGATCGATGGATCTGAACCCAATAGGAGGTATATAATATAGCCCTCTCAATTTATTAAGAACACCAGGTTTAAGCCTGATAGATAGGTACATTTTTCCATGCAGCCACTTAAGTACTTCTTTCTATCCCTGCGAGACCACACTACATCGTGGTTTGCAGGAAAGGTTCTGCATTTCGTTTCAAAGTTTCAGCCGCAATATCGCAGACTTAGTTAACAGGAGCTCTTTGCGGATCGATTAAAGAGGCTAACTTCCTTCAACCCCGTCTCCTGCCCTGAACGGCCGCCTCGGATAGAAATTCTTTCCCCAGATTCTAGAACCCCCCTCAAAAAATCGCTGCAAGGAATCAATATAAAGGCCTAATGGCAGACTTAGACTCCACTACCGCTGCTCTAACAGCGAAACTCCGGCAACTTCTTGTAAAGCGCCCGAAATGTAAATTACCTAACCCTTCAATGCACCCGGACACTGAATACAAACCATCGCTTTCAGCGCTCCCGACGGAACTCTTAATCCAAATCTGCGAAATACTTGCTGTCAGTTCTTCAGACGCCAACCAGAATACCACGCCAACAACACGGACTTCAAGGCTATCAACGCTTGACGGGCTATCCAGAACATGCACTCGATTCCGGGAAATATGCCGGCCGTACATTTTTCGAAATTTATTAATTGATTTGAAAGAAGGTTTCGATATAGAGTTGCTCAAACTTATATCAGTGGATGAAGGAATATTACGATATGTCAAGAGTCTGCGGGTATACTCCTCGCTCAAAACATCACTAGAGAACCCTGTCGATACGATTCTTGGTCCGAACTCTCCGCCCCAAGTAGTTTTCGATCTTATTAGGTGGATCATACAGCATATACCTCGTTTAACAGCGTTATCGATAACTATCAATGATATCGAGCTCAGCGACATATTTGCGAACTCGAAATGGCATCTAATCGACGAAAACGAGGAAATTACACTAGCACACTTGGAAGAATTGACAGTATCCGAGCATTCTACTTGGGTAATCTCTTTAGGGGACAATCAGCCGCAAATTCCGGTTGCTGAGGAAGGGCAAGATGCTGGAGCGGGCGGGACGGTGGCGGTGACAGGGTTGAGGAAATTGAGCTTTGTACACCCCGAGGAATTTGGAGAGCCAGTGTTTAATGGGAATGAGCTTTGGGAGTATCGTGAAAGGACCGAAGGATTCTTGCAGGAGATTCTGGGGCTTGGGCTGGAAGGTTGTTTGGCGAATGGCATCAGAGAGCTAACGATCCAACGGACATTGGATGTGATCGATTTTCAAAGTAAGGGTTCTACTCTGTTCCATGGTATTGATGATACAAGTTAACACGCTTCATGCGCAGGGCTTGCAGCCGCGTTTCCAGAATTAGAAGAATTCGAGTACTGGATCGACAGACCGTTGGTATGTATGGGTTGCCTCCGACGAGGAGTTTCATATACGCATCGACGTTGGCTAACTCATAACTCACCCGATTTTACAGACACCCAGTCTCCACAATCTAGGATCAGGCTCTCGCCTAGTTTTCCATTCCCTGTTCATGCACCTATCACTAGGCATTGCACCTCTCACACCACCATACAACCACGACGTATTCTCGGACATCAGATCACTCGGAAAGTACTGTCCCAACCTGCGGCAGGTCCGGGTTCAAGGTGTTGTCAGAGCCAACATAAAGTGGTTACCTCAGGTGTCGACCGCGAGGTATCAGGTTATATTTTGGGAAGAGGAGGATGGTACCACCGTTGCGGAGGTTCCGTGTTATAGGTTGGACGCCTGATATAGGGTTGACACGCATAAATGTTACGTTCACTTGATACGGAAAGTTGGTATCTTTTTTCGGAGGACCCTCGAAGCTCCGGTTTCTCTTTTGGTAGAAGAATAATTCAGGCTGGATAGTGGTAATGCAATTAATTGGGAAGTATGTATATGTGTACTATAGTGGGTTATCTTGGGGGGAAGTGCGACAAGTGGTGTCTCGTAAACCAGACTGCACATTGGGTCAGTAGGTGGAAACGAATGAGATGGGGAATTGATTTGAAGAACAATTCAAAATATCCAGTGCAACGTATAAAGACGCAATTCTTAGGTCATTAGGGGTAATACAAAACAGCAGGAGCAATGTCAATTTTACGCTGAGAAACTGTTGAGATAAACCACCCAAGCGAATTCGAAAGGCAAGAAAGGTAGATTCGCTGCAAGACGTGAGCTATACAAGCGAGTGACTGTTCATATATATCAAAAGATGAAGCAAAAGAAGATCATTCTTTTCCGTAACCCAACCGAACCGGTCCTGAGACCATAAAAAACGGGTATCGTCTAACCGTCTCGCCGAGTAGAGGGGCACATGCAGTCTCGTTTCGTTCCTTTCCAGTACTCTTTAAAGTTGCTGGAATGTCTGGAAAGAATCTTATCACCCCGGAGACACCCCTCTACTCGGAGAGACCGTATGCGTCGTAAAATGGAACCTCCCACGCTGAAATATCAAAACCAAATATTAAACCAAACAGGCTGTAAAACACCGGGAAAGAGGGGATATAGGAACAGAGTATACACAAACAACATATGGGTTCAAGTAGTACAGAGAAACCTCTAGGGTTGGAGGAGGAGGTCATTCGTCAAAGCGAAAGGAGAAGAGATACCGATGAGAGCCATATCCTAGACGATATTCTTGTCGTGGATAGTACCCTTATACAGCCTCGTCCAAGTCTCGCAAACGTCGCCGAAAGGGAGCATCCTCATTCGAAAGTCCGTCAAGACTTGCTTATCCAGCATGCCGGTCCATTCCAGAGAATAGCAACTACCAACCACCGCTTTAAGCTCTTCGGGATGGGTATGCCTCACGAAGGTTCTCAACAACGGGAAAATCTCGGATGGCGAGTTCCAAAGGCTGGAGTTGATGTCTGCAGAAGAGACGGTCCGCCAAATCTTAGCCATGAGAACACGTTCCACCCAGTCAACAGCATCTTCCCACTGCTGGGAGTAGATGTATGGAATGGTATTGGTGTTCGGCCAATGACGGTGCAATTGAAGGAACGTAAGGTCGAGAGTGTTATGGTGATATAAGAGGGTGAAGTAGATGAGAACCCATCTCTTGGTGTCCATGTTCGGCCTCGCACGTCCCTTGATACTGAAGTGTTGGCCTGGAATCTTCGGTGGCTTTATTGTCAAGAAGTGTAGAATCTCTTCGACTGCTTCGAGATACTGTTCGATCACACTGAAACGTTTCAGCTGTCGGATGTAGTATGGGAACTCCTCGAACCGAGAGCGGATACCCCGATAGCAGAGTTCGAAGTCGGGATATTCTTGAAAGTAATGGGCGATATACGGCTCGGGAAAGTGAGCATGAATGATACTGTCACAGATCTGACGAGGATATGTGCAGAGAAGGTTGTTGAAGCGGGAGTTGGCGCCACGAAGGTTAAGGAGACGCTCATTATCGCAGAACGACATGATCATGAGGAGCACATCGTCTGGAAGGGAAAGAAGATCGAGAGGCATTTTGTCGACGTCGGTGTCGGACGAGGTCGCTACGTGAAAGGTCGGAGGATTTGCAGAGCCGTCGACAGTGCAGCAGCAGCCGTGGCCGACCATGAAATGCGGAGAAGGTCGACCCCAAAAGGGCTGAAGGGCAGAGGAGGTTGTCTGGCAGCTTTATTTCCTGCTTTCCTCCCCAAACAACACACGGACCAACTTCCTGCCACTTGCCACCACCACCACTAACAGAAACCCGGAAACCGTGACAGTGGCGATGGCACCGGTTGGTCGGATCCAGATGGCATCAGATTCGATTCGTTGGGAGGACAGGGACGTCGGTGCAGAGTTCCAAAATTATCGTCAGCATCTGCTGTGCTGCCGAGCTGCTCTGCTGTCCCTTTTAACGGCAGAATGAGGGCCCTGTTGGGTGAAAGGGAAGAATGGAACCTGGGGATTCCGGTACCACCGGACTGGGAAACTTTGTGCTGGGTGAACGAAACCAAGCAGCAGGCTGGCTGGGATGGCCGCAGACTGGCGAGCTTTGGGGGGGATTTGGGCCAAATGAGGAGGGATACCTGGTTGTCGGGACTGGTCCTTCTCGCCTTTTTGCCTGCGGTGTGCGTACATTTGGGCAGCTGCATTGCATTAAATACCTCTCGTCCGCCAATCCTCCCTCGTTGCGATTCTGCAGGCCGGGACAATGCTGGCACGATTGGGCCACTCGCAGACGACATCTGCCGTGTGCCTATCAGAGGCGGGCTGCCCTTGTCCGGCCAGACTGGAGCCCAGCTTCCAAACGGAGCCTGCGGAATCGGTTCCCAAAGGCTAGCCGGGGGGGGGAAGGGATTGGCTTGCTGGGAAGGGCAATATGCTTGCTCTTCCTGGCCTTAGTTCGGGCGCTCTTTCACCCGAAGACATGGTACGCTAACTGCAGCATTCCTCCAACTTCTTCCAGTCGTCGAGACTTGCATATACGATGCGGGTCCCGTAGACGACTTCTTCCAAGTTGTAGCCTGGAACCGCCAGATTCACTCACCAGTTAATTTTTTTTACTCTTTTTGATTCTTTTCCCTCTCACCCCCATGAAGGGGCGGTTCGACTACAGGCGATGACAAAGCCCAATCTCATCACATGCCCGTCCTAGCTTAGCGGGCCTCCCAAAGCTCTCTACTATCGCTACGCTAGCGTCAAAGCCTAAGCACTTTTCGGCAAACTGGTCGCCAGATGCCTGCTCATTATCATATCATTATATGAGGATCTGATATTGAGTATGATTAAGTGGCTGACAGAACGGAAAAGGAGTGGTCGAATCTTCACATTGTTTGCGGATGCACACCGCAAGATGTCTGTGACGAGACAAGACAAGCTTCCAGGGTTCGCACAGGACTGCGATCCAAACGCTCAAAAGATGGGATCGATCTCGCCAAATGTTCCGCTGTACCGGCCGATAATCGCACTCAATGCCATTGTTCAGGCCGCCGTAGACATTCCATTATCTGCTCCCACCCCTCAACCCGATATAAGACTCTCAAATGTTCATCCCCAGGCCTCAACCCACTCTTCCTATCTGTTTCAGCCGGGTCGTCCGCGTCGCAATCATCGGTGACCCCACAGTCGCCATTGAAATTCTTTCTCTTCAGCACCCGGACCCCAGTCCGCTTGCACGAATCTAACAAGGAGTTGTTCTCCCCCTCCCCACCCATAATAAACCCGACATGAATCTTCTCAGACAATAATAACGCGGCAAAGTCCGTCGGTGAGTCTCCCACATAGACGTTATAACCAGCGAATCCGGCCCCTCCCCCTCTTCCCAGTTCTGATATTGATTCCGTTGTGTTATCTGTTGGAAATTTGCACTTGTTGGTCCGCTCATTAGCTCGTTCCACAGCGGTACCTAGTGTGCGTCATACCCGTCGTATTGATACCAACATCGGGCGGCCGTTCAGCCTCAAGAATCCAGTCCAAAATTTGCAGCTTATCATCCGCAGTCCAGATTCCGCGTCCATTGTCCTCATCTCCACCACCACCGTCTCCACCGCAAGGCCCGTCATTATGATGACTGTGGAACCACCTGTCAAGTTTTCCCGTCGTGAGACCCTGACTATCCGTCACCAGATTATTTGCAATTATCTCCACTTTCGAGAAATCCGGTGCGGTTAAGCCTTTCTGACGGCTTGGATGACCCTCGTCCCAAATTATGGAATCCAACACCTCGCGGATAAACAATGCGGACCAGTTGACACTGAGTATTGTGGCTTTAGCGGCAGGGTGGTGTAAAAGTACATTTGAGACCAAAATCGAGAATCCGTCTGGGTCGCGAACTTGTACTCTCTTCGCCGCCAGAGATATGGCCGAACGGGATATTCCTTTGAAGATGTTTGACGCCTCCACCCTTTCTATACTTTTCCTCTCGATCGGGCGGAGGCTCGACAGGAACGCGAACTCGGAGCGGATGCAGTCCCGTTGCGGGTATGCCTTAACATGGGACCGATAGTCGTCAATGTAAGCTTTCGTGAGGTGGCGTTCGAATATTTCCGATGCATTGTGCAATGGCGAGGCAGACACCAGCGTGGACAGAGTATCCTTGAGAGTAAGAGTTTGGTCGAAGTCTACGACCAAATGCCTAATTAACGGTTCTGACGTTGACGGAGGTGGAGACATTGTCCCCTGAGCTGGCATTGAGACTGCTGGAGCCGTTGACAGTCGTCTAACCAGACGTATGGGAACCCGTACCGGTGAATTGAGGTGCATGGTTTGGGTTTCATAGGTACTCTCGGATCCAATGGCTGGATTTGACATGTGCATGCTGAACTAACTAGCGCCTATAGAAAGTGTTGATATGGATGGGTCTTTCGACCCAGCGAGCATTCCGGCACTTGCATGTGCATGATGCATGGTTGATCTCTTCAGTTTAAATTCTTGGTTTCAGGATCGATGAGCTCGAGGATTATCCATGACTCGACGAGGCAGCGGTGAATTAGCTCATGCGTGATATCTTGATCGGGATGCATTGCATGCATTGCAATATATGATGTAGAAGTTGGTATTAAATTACAAGTTGTCGCGAAGTAATTAAACCGCAATGGGTATCGACGTTGACCTTTTTTGAATCTTACATAAAAATAGCAAAAGCACTGAGACCGCCTTATCCGTAGCTCTATACAATATACCTCCAAGTCATCTTCTCGTCTCCTGGATCGGCTGGACCCTAGCCGACGCATCATCACGGATACTTCGACCCCAGTTTGCATTCCCAGCTTCCGGGTGATAACGGATTGCCAGTACCCTTATATGTATTCTTCAGTGGGTGCCTGCAATGGTCTCTAATTGCACCACCCGGTTGTAAAGTTGCAGGGTTGATCTGATATCCTCTCAAGGTATCTGGTGCGATGCCGTTTTCGACCCATTTGACCATCTTCATGATTAAACTCTCGTTCGGGTTGGCACCGGAGACACCAAGACCATGCTGACCGGAGCCTCCGAAGTACCAGGCTCCGTTACCACCAGAGCAGTGGTTTAGCCCCGGGACCGGGAAGAGCCTGTAAAAGCTATCGAGCTCCTTAGCCTTCAGCGTCATGTTTCGTGCGGTGTTTTCGTATAGTTTAATCGTGTTTTCGTGAGAATAGTAGCCATCGCTTGCTCCGTGGTAGACGAGGAGCTTATGGCCGCTGTTCTTTAGTGGTGTTAAGTTTGGATTGTTCGCTGAAGCCCCGTATGGGTCGTTGTCGAGCAGTTCGTCCATGATGTCGCGGAATTCGTCGAGGGTCGGGGGTAGGGTCCAGTTAGGGTCATTTTTAACGGCGTACCGAACGTATTCGACTCCTAGTTCCGAAGGGGCGCCGTAAATGAGATAGAATCCGAAAACCTGATCGTTACCTGGCTGGACCCTGGGAGCAAAGAAGCGACCCTTATTGCCATAAACTGGGGAATATATTTTCTCGACGGCCCCGACTTGAGCTGCCGTCAAGCATTGATGTGTCGCCCATGTTTCCAACTGTCCACAGAGCATGGTTTCGAATCGAGGCTGGCATTTGAGAGGGTCCTCGAGGACACTATCTGCAACGCCGTCGATAGAATCGCACTGCGCCAGAACCTCGGCGTCGACAGCTTGCCATTGGTCAAAGCTAAGCCATGTAGGCGAAGTTGGAAGGCCGGTTTGATACCACAAGTATAATCCAGATGCGACGAGACGGTGGAAGTCGGCAGCAGGGTTACCGGCTATGATACCGTCATATTCTTGAGGGAAGTCCTGAGCAATCTTCATGCCTTGTCGCCCACCGCCAGAGCAGCCCCAGTAATATGATTTTTTGAGACTAGTTTCGTAGAAGAAGTTTGTGGCAGCTTTGCCTACTTTGGTGGCGACAAAGGTACTGTGAGAAGGCAATATACTCTCTGTTAGATTATGTATCCCGGACGTAAATGATAATTTATGAATCTGCAGTGCATTGGGTAAAGGTCAAGGAGTCAAAACTTACGCTCGCCACGCGAAGTCTCGAATAACTTCTGGTCTATTCAAGAATGATATCGACGAAAGACCATCGTGGCCATTGTTATGACCGACAGTCGCAAATCCCAACGATGTAGTGAATGCAAGGTCGGTCAGGGTCAGACATCCACTGACACCACCATTCCCCGTCATTGCGAACCTCTGCCCGGTGGTCTTCCAATTATCGGGCATCCAAACCTCCATTGTCACACTCGAGGTTGAACTTGTGGTAACGTTTAGACTCAGGCGACACATATTTGCTTGTGCGATAATCCAATTCTGGCCGCATGTCGGATGTAAATCCGGATATGTAATGTTAGTGCCCTTGGTGATATATCCTGACCACAGGACTTTGGTATTTGCATTTTTGAAAGTTTGAATGAGCCGGCCGCATCGACGAGTGAAATTGTTGCCCGCTGTTGCAGAAACGGACGGGATCGCGAGGGTGGCTGCAGCGGCCGCGAGCGCAAATGAATCAAACTTCATGATTGCGAAATAGTGCAATTCGGTATTATAAAATATAAAACAAGAAATGTATCTAAGGCAAGATGGAAAATGAGGGAAAGGGGTCGATAGGTCTGCCCGCAAAGGCTAACGGATTACCGATACTGTCCAGAATTCCATTCTCCGCAATCAGTATCGCGGTTTTCTGGGGTATTTAAGCACTTTCTAAATTTCTTGTGCACCTGTGAGCACGGCCTCGATCACAATCGGCAGCTTCGGCATTCTGCTGACGACTGGGGCGGTGATTTGCGGATTTAGGTATAGTATGCAACCGGGTACCGATTTACGCTTCTCTTCCTTGACCGCACAGACGAATTCGTACGAAAGATATAGCGAAGTCCAGGGTTAGAATTCAATGGTGGATTAAAGGACTTGATATCGGGCCCATTTTAATGTTTTGAGTCAGCGTTAGCTTCGTTCGTGTTCGGCACCTGTAAGTCAAATAGAAGATTGAAGGCTGGGCAGGTGGGAAACAAGGTTGACGGAAGGCCATGTTCGGTGGAGACGACTGCAATGATATCCACCACACCCGTCGATACTAATCTTTTAGTCTCCAGTGGTTGCTCGAAGAGTTAGTAGATTTGAGGTTAGTTCAGCACTGGTACTTGCGGTCAGGCCTTTTACCCTATAGCGGAGCAATGCAACCGCACCCCCAGCCGTGTTGCGAGACCGACAAAGCTGTTGAACTGTGTTGTGGCAGGCGACTGGCATGGAGATGGTCTCGGCATGGAGATGTCCTGCACGACTCGCTTACATTCCCTGATCGGGGTAGGCTAATTTCGCTGGGAAAGCGAGTCCGCCCGCTGCCTCCTTGAATGAAGTCATTAGCGTCTTTCACCTTCATCTTGGATTGGATCCTGCTTGAGGAGCGTCGTCATTAACCTAGCTATTATTTTGCCTGTCACCGTGCATCTTCCTCTTCAACCGTTGTTTTTGTTCCGTTCTGGCCCGTCGAAATTCTTCATCAGCTGGACCGAGCAGCCAGGCATTGCGTGACAGAGCACCAGCACTTCGAAGTTCTCCACAATGCGGTTGTACGCTTCCCCCTCACTCGTAGCTCTCGCGGCTGCGCCGCTGGTGGTCAACTCCCTCCAGCTACCATTCGGCATCGACATCCAGCTGCCGGCTGTTCTCGACAATCATCTGAGCTCTATCAAGTCCTCCATTGCTCAGATCCAAGTTCCGGCCTTTATCAACAAGATCATGGACCCGACCGGCTCTTCCCCCTTGCTCTCCCTCCACCGTGATCTGGTCTCCATTCCATCTGTCACAGGGGACGAAGAGCAGGTCGCCAAGTTTCTGGAAACTTACCTGACCTCGAAGGGCTTCAAAGTCGAGCTAATACCCGTGGAGTCACCGGAGTATCCAAAGAAACGTTACAATGTGTTCGCATACCCTGAAGGAGGGTCCAGGTCCGCGCCTATAATGCTCTCGAGTCATATCGACACCGTGCCGCCACATATTCCATTCAAAGATGGGCTGAGGACTGTCCACGGCCGCGGGTCATCTGATGCGAAGGCCTCAGTTGCGACCCAAATCATTGCAGTTGAAGAATTGCTTGCGCAGAAGCATATCACCGAGGATACGGTATCTCTTCTCTTCGTCGTCGGCGAGGAGACTATCGGTGATGGGATGAGGCACATGAACACCCTGGGGTTGAAGTGGGATGCGGTGGTCTTCGGTGAACCGACTGAACTCAAACTAGCTGTTGGACATAAGGGATTGGCGGTGTTGATACTCGAGGCGAAGGGAAGAGCTAGCCACTCAGGTTATCCGAATCTCGGTATCAATGCTAACAGCCATATGATCAATGCGCTGTACAAGCTGGATAACTTGAAGCTTCCGAGTTCGGAGTTGCTGGGAAATACCACGTTGAATGTCGGCACTATGAACGGTGGTGTCGCAGCTAACGTTATCCCAGCGTTTGCTAAGGCCGAAATCGCCATCAGAATTGCAGCGAAGCACTTTTCGGAAATCAAGGAGGCAGTTGAAGATGTTTTGAAAGATGTGGAGGGAGTGGACGCAACGTGGAAGAACCCACATTATGATCCTGTCATTTGCGACCATGATATCGAAGGTATATATATAGTCTTCACAGCCTTGTGATATCGGATGGCAAACGCTAATACAGACGACGGAATAGGATTCGAAACCCTCGCATTAAGCTATGGCACTGACATCCCATACCTTCAAGGATCCCATAAGAGATACCTCTACGGTCCTGGTAGCATCCTCGTCGCTCACGGCGATAACGAAAGGATTGATAAGTCGGATCTTTACGAGGCTGTCAAAGGTTACAAGCGAATCGTCAAAGGAATCTTAAATGCCAAGGCAATTGTCGTCGCTGATCCAGCCAAATCGGAAACAGTCGCCCCAGCGGTAGACGTGGTAGCCGAGCCTAGTGTGGTTCAGGTGAAGGTTGAAAGGGTCGAGGAGCCAGTCAAGAAAGATAACTCTAAGAATGGGGAAGAGCAAGCAGAATATGTCACTATTTTGCCGATTGACATGCCCTAGGATGGAGGATGGAGGAAGCAGTAACGTGATAACGTAAATTGTACGGTGTTTTCGGACTCTTGGACAGCACTGGCGGGGTGGTATTTACTACCTCTCTCTCTTCTGCTCTTTTGCTACTCTTTCCTTAGTGTTTCACCGTATAGCGATGTATTAATTAAGTATTCCCACGTTTCTTTGGAATTCACCTGCCATTTTCGAAATTTCGTCGCTGGAAAATTTTTCATGATTCATTTCGATGACGGACTCTTGTATCGCATTATACCTCTTGTATTTACCGACGAATATTACCGTATGCAGGCTGGAATCAAGTAGGCGTAGTCATGTAAAAGGATCTTGAGATCAGGTTTCTAACGTGTATGTCCGGATGCGCGGCACCAGGGACCACGGTGCTTTAGACCTGATGCTCCTGTGGTAATAACCCCATTCAAATCCATCCACTTCATGAGCCTACGGAATCACGATTCACCACGATAGTATGATAGTATGTATAGTCGATCATTGCGCCCGATTCCACTCCCTCCCAAAATTGAGAGGGACGTATGAAACAAAAAATCCGCCGCACCCAAGACCAACTCCCAAAAAAATGTTCTTCTCTCATTCCCAGACGATTCGGTATGTTCATGGAGCCGTTTATCCGTAAAGGAAGAAGCGGCCCTCGAGCGAATGCTTTTTGATCTTTGATTGTTATAAGGGAATGTTGATAAATTTGCGTTGTTCGAAGGAGAGAAAAAGAGAAAAGAAGATTGAAAATTTTCGGCGATCGCGGTTGGTTTTATACGGTGATTGTTGCAGGTCACGTGTTGTGCTTTGTACTCCGTGGTATTTTGGGGGACAACACAGGCCCTTCCAACGAGACCAGGCCCTTCGCACTCGAGGCTGGGATTATTCTGCGGCAATGCGATGCAATGCTGGATGTTGCTAACCTGTAGCAGGTGCTACGCCTCGCAGTGGTCTGGGAAGAGACAATTTATTGGAATTATTAGTCAGTATGTTTTCCGCCATTTTGTTATAATTACAGTGAAGTGCCTTCTAATTTCCGTAGTAGGCATGGTACGATTCGAATCGTAGACACACGATTATGCGCAAGGCAGACAGTCATCTTCACCCAAAGGTTGTCAGGTCATTCTAAGTCTTAACCAAGCGGTTGGTACGCCAGCTACCAGCTCCTTCAATTCCATTCACCTCTACGCCTTATCAAGATATCGATCGGGTTAATTAAAAAGAATACAAATCCAAACTCACCTTCAAAGCCAGATATCTCAAATGTCCCACCTGGTCCTCAATTGCTGGAACGGAATACAAAAAGCTCCCAAGGCGGCACTGCTAGTATTTTAGAGGATAAACTATCCGAAACTAGCGTTAAAATATGGACGATAGAGACCCATGGGCCTTGTTGATGGAGCCGAAATAGCCACGAATCGAGCACCAAGGTCGCCAGAACCTGGCCGGTGCAATCCACGAGGCAGTCTGTTGAGACACAGTCAAATACGGTTTATATTTTGAAGATTCTGCCCTGGAGCCCTCTAAGGGATTGGAAACTACGTCTAGAAGTTGCCGCTCCCCTGGTTTCTTAGCCGGAAAGGAGAGCAATATACTGGGTGATCGCTCTACTGCATCAGACAACGCCATGAAAACGACTTCACAAGCAAGCGAGAAGCAGCTACTGAAGCTAGGATCTAGAAAATCGAGTTGGAGGGGGGGGGATCGACATTCTGGACTCTATCCTGAGAGTACGGGGTTCGGGTCTATCCCTTACGAATACGTACAAATAACAGTTGAGCCTTACAAATATGTCAAGCTCTACTCACTCTGCAGAACCGGCTTCTTACCATCTAAAACAACGATTGCGCAAACAAAAGATGCCCATCGGGAGCTAGTGGCTAGAACAGGTTCATGTGTCGATCAAATTATCACGACATCGGTGGGTCCAATCTCGAGGATGCTGCAAGCGTAGTTTGCCCGCCATACAGAGGCTAGTGTATACGAGTTTAGCAAGCCACTGTTTGATGCTTCCAGCGATGGGAAGTATTATTGGGTCCTCAAAAACCTATTTCAAAGGACGGCTTTGGCCACTACACGGGTTCGATATGGGAGCCCTCGTCAAGACCCGTCCAGGCCGTTGCCGCTGAATCAGGCCGGCGCATATAGCTATAAAATGCAAAGCAGAGACCTAGAAGAGACCCGAGAATGGAAGCGACTTTTTGATATCTTTGTTTGGTCTAAGTGCTTGTGCTCTCATATTTTTTTCGGCATGCCCCGTCAGCGATTTGTTCGAAGCCTGGAGCTTTATCGAATCATACATTTCGCCGATACCGAAAACCGCGAGGAAGCGCGTGGATTCCCTTCAGACCGCATTAATAGCAGAACTCAGTAGTGCAGTATCAAGGTGCTGGAAAATCAGGGCTGCAAAGGTGCTTGAGGTCGGGGATCTGCAGCTGAAGGAGCAACCTCAGTCTTACACTCTGCGTATCTGAGTTCTACACTGGAGGATTGTAACGAAATCAGAAATAGCATACTTTTAGAACATTGGAAAACGTTCACACAAGGAACTTGGGAGCCACCGACACTGTCAGCCCGTGAAACGGGTATGGGTAATAACTATCTACTAACTGAAGAATATCGACAAGACAACGATGTTGGAGTCGACTCTGCTGGATTTTTCAAGTCCTTGCATATGCTCGAACAGCCAGCAGAAAGAATACAACGCCTAGTAAAATTCTAGAAATTTCGAAAGCTAATGTGGGGATTGCTTCGGAGACGTAAAACGGTGCAAGATCTAGAGCTTACCTGAGAATAAATCATCAGGTATCGTATTCAAGTGGAATTAGTCCAGAAGTCAGTTCTATTCAAAATTTATGTTACCACTATTTGGATATATCGATGTTGTAATATCTCACTACTGCATGGTTTGTGCGTATCTATCTACGTGATTCATCCTGAAATGTAGGGTTGGTTTAGTCCAGCAACTGGTTTACAAGACAACTTTAGTCTCGTTCCCAGAGGTTGGTTTGAGGATTTGATGTATCGATATCAATATCGGACCGGGATGAATTGAACATCTAATGAAATTATGAAAGCTTTTGACACCAACACCCTAGAGGTCGAGAGGCCGTGGTATTTTCCCGATGCATCGATGGGCGAATGGGCTAGCGGCTGCTAGCGAGGTACCGCTGAGTATACGGAGGGGTTATGCCGGTCGCCGAGCTGCACTAGACTAGCCGACTGCGCATTGATAAATTTAGAACCAAAAGCCAAGGGACCGGAGCCTTGAATTCTATTTCACGACAAATGTCAGTCTTACGCATTTGCGATAGTTTTGCAGTTTGAACTTCTGCATCCCTAAAGCGTTCCATCTCTGATAGCCAGTTTAGTGTCGGTTTAGCTTCCGTCTATACTTGGATCTAGAGCTGTCTGCAATTGTTAAATTCGTCTTATACGCTTATTCAGCCGTTCTAGCGCTAGCTCACAATACCTATACCTATCAATTCCCCCCGGGCCATGGCTGTCGTTGGCGAATGTGCACAGTACACCGTCTGCCTATGAAATGATTAAACGAAAACCTGTTGCGAACACACCTGTTGAAACGCAAGACAAGAAACCACCAGAATACACCGCTTACAAGATCCCTCGCAAACCGGTTTCGCCTCTGGCAGAGACTCCGAAAGCCTTCATATGGCCAGCTCCAGAACAGAAAACCCGAACTGGGGAAGTTACTGCAACTTCAGTAATCGAGAATGTAGATGGCGAGGATCACAGAAGATTTCTGGCAAAGGGCCAGAATAATTCGATCGAGCGTGTATCACGTCTGGGCCGCATCTGCGGTCGGGAGAACGTCGCAGCTGGAGATCCAAGGCCTCATACCTTCGACACGACTCTCGGGGACTCGAAACCTCCCATTGGCACCTTTGATACAACACTCGGGACCGAGGTTCCAACGAATATCGAAAATGCAACAATTGAGTATAAATCAGAGATTCCGTCGACACTGGAATATCAGTCAGATTTTGAAAACAGCGAGGTTAGAATTAACTTGAAGACTGAGAATGCAACTCAAGGAGCAGATTCGACGACTGTTGTTATCGAGAAAGGCGTATACGAGGAATTCTCATTTGAACTGAGCGGGTATCCGCACCATGTTACATTGATTTCTGCAGATACATTAAACCGGAAGCTCGAAGAACATAAAAAGCTTCTGGCGGAAACCGGCTCCGCCGCACATCACGCTACCTGGACGTCTGTGGGACCGATATCGAAAATGCTCACCGAATGGTTTACGAATCCGTATTCAACGAACTGGCCATTCTATGTTTCCAACATCTCCCCAGGCTCCTTCCCTCAATCGCTTCAGGATCTTAGCAGGATGCTTATGAGGATCTCGCCGCCGGACATTTATAGGAACTTTAACTTCTCGGGAGATTTTGGAAGATATGAGGATTGGAGTAGACTCTGGAGGATGGCTGCGTGTGCTGGCACCCTGTACAGTCAACTATTCTCAGCCAGCGACCCCAGCCATCTATCACTTTGCGCTGCTAAGGTGCTAGAAGCGAAAGGATCTCGCCCGTCGGTAATCGACGATATCAAAGATGCCCTCTTTAAGGAGCTTTCGGATGGGATTTCCCGAAACCTGGCGCTTAAAGGCTATGCCCTGATAAAGGCTGGGGATATTTGGAAGGGCGCGCAGTCTATCTTAAAGGAAATATATCGATTAGACTGTTATACCGTTGGGGAGTGTCACCGACTGCGAAATGAGGTTCTAATAGGATACTGGAGGCAATTCTTGGGTAATGTTTCGGCTGGGCATCCGAATTTACCTCCACCGTTTGGTAGCATCACGGAACTGTTCGCTCTATTGGATGCGTTCGAAAACCCGCATGATACTCCTCGTTATCTGCCGGAACTACACCAGGATTTACAGTATCTACTAACAATGAACTTCTCTAATCCCAAAGAGTCGCAGAAATATCAGCTTGTGAGGGAAGAGGATTCCGAAATATACCAGGAGTATCTTAAGGCACGTCAGAGAGCAATCCGGGGTAGAGAATGGAAGGAAGCTATTGGAATTATCGATCAAATGTTTTCCTCGATATATCCTGGCCTCAAGGAGGCGAAACGCTGGTTAACCGTAAAGGCTTACCTCTTGACTATCACGAAAGACTGGAATGGGTCCATTGCGATCCAGCATATCCTACAGCAGCATCCTCTTAATACAAATGACCGCCTCCGTCTCGAACTCTATTTTACGAATTCAATAACAACGCTAATATCCCAAGGAAACCTCGAAGCGGCTCAAAAGTTTTGTTCCGCTGCGGTTCAACTTCCAGATTTTACTGTCCCGGAAGAGGAGCGTGTTTGTGATAGGAAAAACGCGGATATACTCTACGCGATCTTGTATCCTGATGCAGGAGCGCTTGTCGAGAATAAAGAAGATCATATAAGGCGGTTACAAAAGGCTCTTTCTGCATGGGGAAAAGGAGGGCATCTATTCGAACCCGGTGCTCCATTCCATGCTGCCGTCGAAGCGTCTGTCCAACAGATGTATCCTAACTCATGAGATACATTCTACTTTACTTCCTCCTTCCCGCCTCCCAATCCTTGACTACCCCTCTAATAACCTCAACGAATTCTTCTTCACCACCTCTTGCAATCCCAAGTTCCTCATTCACCAAGCTCCTCGTCTTAGAAAACGCTTCCCCAACGCCATCTTTAAACGCCACAGCCCAAATTTCGTCCACCAACCCCAGCATATCACCTTTCTCAACCCGCTTGTCCCCCCTTTCTTTTAACCACTCAGTTGTCCTCTCCACAACTTTCCACGGTCCCTTCCCATCGACTTTATTAAGGGCGGAGAGTATATCTCTCTGACTAACCGTAAAACTACTAACATAAAACAACTGCCCCGCCCACTTCCCAGGCTGAAAACAAATCTCAACCGTAGCCCTCGCCACATCCTCCATCCTCGAAACGTCAATCTTCTTCTCCCCACTATCGTATACCTCCGCCGTCTGGCTCTCAAAATCAAACCCCATCTCCGCGTCCAACAACGTCATCTCAAGAAACGCACCACAGATAACACCGCTGTACTCCATATCCGAAGACTTACAAACCTCAACGGCGTGGTTTAGAACCTCCCGATTTTGCTGGAATACTCGAACGGAGTCCGTGAGTTCTTCATCGCGCGTGTCCATTCCGAATTCTCCGATTACGAAGCGCTTTACACCGACCTCTGCGGCGACGGAGATCATGAGTTTTTGGTCGAGGAGGGCGTAGGGTGATATTGCGGATATTATAATGTCTTTGCCCTTGAACGCTGTGGCGAGGAAATCACGGTCTTTGATATCTCCTTTATGAATCTGAGCGATCGATGGGTGGGTTGGAAATTCCGCTTTGGAGTTCGAACGAGTTAGAAGGGAGATTTGTAGGGGTTGGGATGGATGGGTGGTGGTAGTTTGAAGAAGAGTAGCGAGAATGTGTTTGCCTAAGTCACCGGTAGCCTATGTAACCTACTACTTAGAGCAATATTAATAAGGTAGTAGAGGAGGCAGGGTATCATACACCGATGAGAAGGACGTCCTTGAAGTAGTTAGCCATGGTGCCGCTTTTGCGTTGAGGTATGTGGTATTTTGGAACCGTCGAGATATCGTTGAATATTGAAATGGTTGCCTTGTAAAATCTGCTCGGGAAGTAATGAAGTAGTTGGAAAGTATGGAGACAATTCGCAGGACTAGGGCTAGGAGGGGCAATAGCTCTTATACATCTATTCGTATACTAGGAGGCGACGAAGGCAAAGTCTCTAAAAATCGCATGATTACATAATACCCCTCTGACGTCGAATTAATCCAGATCGATGCCACCAGATCAAAGTTGCAATTGCCCTTAGACATCTCGTTATGTTAGTTTCATTGACGTCAAAGGTGCAAAGAAACCTCCCTAGCTCCGACACTAATCCAGGTTCTTTTCTACGCACGTGACCACGGGTTATAGAGTAGTCTTTGGTTCGAAAAAATTGTAATTAAATCCTTCCACTATCTACCCTTCACCTACATCCACAAACATACTCAAATGTGAACTAACAGGATATCCAGAATAGAATTGAAATGAATCATCAGCTGGTAACATGCTAAACCCAACCTGACCATAGAACAGCCTTACTCCAAAACCCTTCCGGCAGAGGAGGACGCGCTTCTATCTTTGGTTACAGTCTTCCTCAAGCCCCTACCTCCACCAGCTTGGATTTGAGCAAACAAACCGCTTCTGTCTGCAGGCGCACCGCCACTAGGAGGGGCTGGGGGCCCGCCTAGAGGTGGAGGAGGGGGTCCAGGTGGTGGAGGAATACCTCCCATGGGCATTGGTGGAGGAGGCGGGGGAGGAGGTGGCATTCCCATGATTGGCGGTGCTGGAGGCCCTGTTGGTGAGAAAGCTGGTGGGCTAGTTGGAGAAATCGCATTTGCTGTTGGTGCTCTTGGTAGTCCAAGTCCGCCAAAGAACTGGCTCGCCAGCTCCGCAGCACCCTTCCGTCCCACTTCCTCCTCATCATCGTCATCTCCATCACGATTATCGTCGCCGCTAACGACAGACCAATCGTCATCATCCCTGGTGCCGTATCGTGGGATTTTTGGTGGTGGTGGAGCAGGTGCAGTGAACTTGTGGAATGGGTTATGTGAAACCTCGGAAGCGGGCGGCTGTGGAGACGTCACAGAAGAAGAAGAAGCGGATCCATTGGATCCGATCTTACGGAAGAATGGGTTTGTTTCTGCAGCAGCGACAGTTTCCGTTTGGGAAACGGCGGGTGGCGGTGGTGGCGGTGATGCGACCTTTGGAGCCGGTGCATTCCATGCCTCTTCCGGCTTCTCCTTTGTAGGTGTGATTTGCTGTGGGCCTTCGTCGTCAGAGGAAGATTCCTCCTCTGGTTGGTGCTGTTGCTCGCGCAATCGTCTGTTCCAGAAGTGTTAGCATCGGCACCATAAGCACCCTAACTTGGTATACACACCTTTCTTCCGCCTCGGCCCTCTCGAGTTCGGCCCTCATCGCAGCTAGTCGCTTAGCCCGCTCATCATTCGCAGCCTTCTTTTTCGCGGCCTCGGCCTTCCTCAGCTTCTCCTGTTGGCCTTGTTGCTCTAAGGCTTTGATGCGATCGCGGGCTTCCTGCTGTTGTCTGAGGAGCTCCTCTTCTTCACGACGCTCCTGCTCTTCTCTAGTGAAGGGTTAGTAAGGAGATTACGCTGAAGCATAATGCTAGAACGTGAAACTTACTCTAATCTCAACCTCTCAGCCTCCTGTTCCTCCTGTTCTCTCCTCTGCGCCTCTTCCTGCGCTAACCTGGCAGCATCTGGCTTCGGTGGGGCAGGCTTCGTCCGTGGAGCTGGCGGCGGAGGCTTCTTCGTTTCGACGATGGGTGGTCCGAATTCCGCAGCAAGCTTCTTCTGTCTATCTTCTTCCTTGCGTGCGGCCTCTTCGTCCGCCTGCCTCCGCTTCTCTTCTCTCTCCTTCTTCTCCCTTTCAAGTCGCTGCGCTGTGCTTTCCAAAGGAGAAGCGGTCCGTGTAATTCCGAACTCAGCCATCTTAGCCGCCATCCTTTCCTCAGCTTGGCGCTTAATTCTCGCCGCACGATCTTCCACTATTGAAGGTGCGTTTCTCGAATAATCCGAAGCTCTAGGGGTCGCAGACCTAGATGGTGGGCTCGCGTCCCGCGTAACTCTCTCCTCCATAGCATACTTTGGCGTCGGGCGTCTGTCATCCCTAACGTCTCGCCTGTCATCCCGAATATCTCGCCTGTCATCCCGAACATCTCGCCTGCTACTCCTGTTGTTTCTGCTAGACCTTTCCAGTTCATAGATAAAGTCCCTAACTTCCTCTTCGACCCCCAAACCTTCTTCCCATCGTCTCTTCTCGTGCTCGTTCGAAGAGGATGTCTCAACGCCATCCCCACCACGTAGAGTATCCTCGATCGAAGTTTTCAAGTCCTCGCTAGTTTCTTCGATATCCCTAATCATCCTTTCAAACCGTTCCTTCTCATCCCTGGCTCTGTTCGTCTCATCTGCCAATCTCCTAGCAGCCTCTTCCTCCCCACGGCCACTAGCGTCGGCAGGTGCTGGCTTCCCTGTCAATTCCGCCATTCTCGCCTGCATTCTGGCTCTAGCCCTAGCCTTTGACCTGTCTGATTCTGTAATCGTCCCTCCGGGACCGGTACCGATAATATGCCCCGAGGAATCTGGGAAAGCTTTCGCGTCCTTCAGCCTAAACAATTCCAATTTGGTTTCCATGATTCCCCTCTCCGCTTTCCTGATCTTCGACGCCAGGTCAGGTAATCTGTCCGTAAGTACCTGCAGCTGTCTCTTCAACTGTCTCTTCTCCGCGCCAGCATCAGCGCTTCGAAGCGCAGCATTAGGATGTGCATCAATGTCCTCCTGCACTCTCCGAATCCTCCTGTACAAATCATCAGCGTCACGCCTATCTCGTCGATCAAGGACAGCATCCTCCTCATTCTGATCTTCGTCTTTGATATCGATAGCATCCAATAAAATCTGCTTCTCTCTAACTTTCTTCTTCAATTGATCGACAGTAAGCTCCTCGCTCGGTGGCGCGGGCGAAGGTGTCCTACCTCCCCCTCCGGGCCGCCTACGAGCACTACTTTGATATCCCACTTCATCATCATTGTTCCTGAACAGTGTTGCATCTTTCCTGACCTCCTGGAAGCCGCCTGACTTGAATGATCGATTCTTCATCATACTGACGCCCGTGGCCTGAGGCAACAGGTTTGCCCCAGTGGTTCTCCTAACTTCAGCATCTGCTTTCAAGTAATTTTTCACAGTATTAACAGAGTCAGTGAAACCCCGTGTGGATGGGGGAATGAGCTCTGGCGGTAGCCTTGCCGGTACTTCATTTCCTTGTAACTTCCGATAAATCAAGTGCATTGCAACCGCGAACTCGTCACGATCGAGGCGCCCTTTATTCCCTGGATCAGACAAAGTCCAAATCCTCTCCAGGTCACCGCTATCAACACCGGACTGGCTGAAGATTTCAATTGCCTGAGACCCAGCAATAAACCCTTTTTTAAGACCATCCCAAGCACTGAAGATATTATCATAGATGGACTTTTCATCCTTCGTAATCGCCCAGGGTACCTTGGCGTTACCTGTCAGACCGGTGGTCGTGAATCCGCCCTGATGGCCGCCAGCATTGGGCATCATGCGCGCCCCTAGAGCTTCGATACCGGGAAGGCCGCCAGCAGGAGCATTGACAAAGCCCCATTGGCCCGGGCGGCCGGTTGGTTGAGATTGGAGGGCTGAAAGGGTATTGCCGGGGTTAAGGTTGCTGGTGAACTGAGAAGGTATGGAAGGAATGCTAGGGTTTAGCAGGCTACCCCCACCTGCGCGACCAATGCTGCCGGTTTGTTGGTAGCCAGTAATTTGTGGGTTGAGGTTAATGGAGGGGACTAGGCCTTGAGACTGTTGGAAACCCGAAGGTTGTGGTGGTAAGCCGGTTGGCTGGGAGGATATCTGTAATTGGCTCAGTGCGGCTAGATTTGACTGCTGTTGCTGCGCCGGCGGCGAAATTGTGATGCTTCGCTCGGGTTGCGGAGGCGGAGTCGGCACAGGCGAGGCTGAGAACTTGGGTATGTTGGTGCGTCTAGGTTCGTCGGGAACCGTGTCCGGGACGGCGAAAGAAATGATATCGACCATGCTGGAGACCTCATTCAGAATCTTCTCAGGGAGAGTCGATGGAAGCGATTGACCGGATCGTGCGACATTGCAGAGCCACATCGCCACGGCAAACTCGGGGAACATGAGGTGTCCGGACTTCGTAGTGTCGGAGAGACCCCATATCGTTTCCAGAATTGAGCCTGGGAGCCCGGAACGTAGGAGGATTTCTTTGGCCGTATTCCCAGAGAGAGCTTGACCGTCCTGTACACCGGCTTTGAACAACTGCTCGAACTTGGCTTGGTCGGCAGCCGTGATAAAGGTTAAGCGGATGTTTGGAATCTTGACTTGGGCCTTCTTAGCGGACGAAGGAGCTGCTGTGGGTGTCTGCGGTTGCTGCTGCTGCTGCTGCTGCTGCTGCGGTTGCTGTTGCTGTTGCTGAAACTGGCTTGGAATCTGAGGTACCGGGGGGGAGTTGCCAAATCCTCCAGGAATACCTGCCACACCGGTTGGTTGAGGGATAAACTCGGAATACTGTGGACTCAATGGCATCTGGGGATTGCCATAGCCGGTTGGTTGAGGCATAAAGCCGCCTTGATACCCCGTCTGCTGAGGCGGTAGCTGGCCGGGGACACCCAGGCCACCACCATATTGCTGATGCTGCTGTTGTTGATACTGTCCTTGACCATATTGCTGTTGCTGGTTCGGCTGCTGGCCGTACTGGCCAGGATTGCCATACATCGTGGGAGGAGTGGTATCCGTGTGCCAGACTCGTTAGACTGGTGGGAAGCTGAGATATGTGAAAGTGGAGAAGGAAGGCGAGATATAGGAGGAGATAGCTCCGTATCGATGCTTCCTACAATGCTGCTAGTATGAGGGCTGATAAAAAAGGGTAGACCGAAAAACAAAAAAGTACGTAAAAGCAAAGGCCAGTGGTAGATGAGGGACCACGAAACCTCTAAGCCGTGCTCATCCGTAGATGGATGGATGAAGGCGGTGATGATGATGACGGAGATGATGAGGATGAGGAGTCGTTATAATTAGGGAGGGCACAGCACACTTACGAGGCCCCGAAGCAGGCAGCCAAAGCGGACGTCTTGGCGCCGAACTTGCCCGTGGTCGATAATCACGTGATATCACTACGGGGAGGTCCAACGCACAAAATACCACATAAATGTCCTGGACCAGAGGCTAAGCTAAGGAAGACGTAAGCATACGCCCAGAACGATGTTCGACACCCCTTAGTTCGCTTTTGCAATGGGAATCCTAATACTCTCATTCTCTCAAACTTTATGAACACAACTTCAAACGGGTTGATCCCTTTGTTTTGGAATTTAATAATACGTGTTCCCAACTGGCCTCGCACTCAGTGCAAAGGCTATTGGGAAGTAGGAATTAATTCTGGTACGCATTTGCTTATCTAACTTGCGATCGAGCCAAATTAAGATCCCATTCAAGTATTCCTCATGTATTTATGTATAGACTAAACTAATCGATAATATTAATAGCTTAATTGCTATCCCCAAGTCAATCAGCATATCTGTTATATTATTTTTAGTAGCCTGGGGAACGATCTGCCCCGTATGTAAATCCAGTACAGAACAAAAAACAAACCACCAAATTTGAAGGGCAGCGTCAGGGTGTATAACCTCACCGCTTTATGATAAGCAAGTGGTCATTACACCATATATAGCCGACGTTGCTAAGTAGGGAGTAATTGGTGCACGACTATATCGCGGACTAGACGTTAGGTTACAGTTCATTTTCAGGGTTTCGGAGGCATGAAATTCCTCGGCTGCAGGGTCTAGTCCCAGGAACGGACGCCCACTGCACTCTCCCCTCTTTCTAGCCCTCTCGGCACGTATTCTTTCCATCCTAACCGGATCTAGATTCTGGGCTTGTCCAGCGGCTGGTTTACGAGGCAAGGCTTGTCTCTGGCGGTTTCGTTGCTCTCTTCTTTGTTTTCTAGCGCCAGCAATATCGTGAAAAGGAGGCTTCAGAGAGGGTAGTTTGGCATATGATATGCTCTCAAGTTCTGCGATCATTTCTTTCTGACAAGGCGACAAATTTCCGTTTTTCACACAGTAGATTGCGATGAGTAGAAGTAGGCGTAAAGTAAAGTTTGCGTCATTTCCCGCAGAATGGAGTCTAGAAAACGGTAACCTAAACCAGGTCAGGAGACGGCGAAGAGAATAATTTTTGTTTTCATCGGTCAGAGGGAGGACCTGACTAGCGATCCGTTGAGTATCGAGGATTTGGTATTTCCGAAATCTGGGGTTTAAATGGAACAAGACCCTTGAATCCCAGTGTATGGCGTGCCCGACAAGGATTATATTGCGAGAACCGGGAATCATATCTTCGATGTTTTCAAGCATAGCCTCCTTCCCTTCGTTAATCAAATCGATATCCCCGAAGAGGGATCGTCGAGACGCTGTTTTGCAATATTGCGAAGTTCCGGAAACAAAGCTGTATGTTGATATCGGTGGAATCTCCCCCGATGAAGTAAAGAGATCTCTGGTGTCGAGAACCGCGAACCCAATTTGCGAATTGACGTATTCGAGAGAATCGTTTTTGAGTATCCCGGGAGCGTTCTCACAGTCTACAGCGACAAGCAGAACATCCTGCAGGTCCAGGTCGGAAGAGGAAGGGTAGTAAAGGGCTAGCAGTGCCTGTAGAGCCTGAACGCTCTTTTGGGTAGCGGCCTTGCCCATACCGAATTCTTCAGATTTATATCGCGACTGTCGAGAATTATCTTTTGTTCTGTGCTAAGGTAGACTTGGAGTGTCAGGTTTCATCTGGTGACTTTGCTTCCTTCATTTCGTCTTTCAGAAGGTTGGAAAGAAGTTTAAATTTTGTCCACGAAAGTTTAGGGCATTTTGTATTTCCAGTATGCAGGAAATAGTTTCTTGATTTGCATCGGTATCATTGCTGTTTGCAGGAGATGTTCCTTCTGTTTTCTCGCCTGGCCAAGACTTTCCTGCCGGATGCTCTATTTAGGTGCCTCCAACGCTTGTTGGGATGCTACAACTGCAGCCTAAGACAGACCCACGTTTGAACTTGGCCTGCGCCAGAGTGCCCGGTACCGGAGCAGCCCGCTCGGGTATCGATGGCTTCCCGAAGCCCCGGCCTGTCGGTGCGCCGTAACTGTAACTGCCATTACGTATTTTACAGGATGCCAGGCTAAGTGTTAGACGGCGTCGACAGCTGCAGGGGAGAAAAACTTTTTTTATTATCTTCCCTCCCATTCGAAGCTCGTACCTTATACTTTTCCCACGCAAGCTTTTGAATTCGAATTCTACAGAGCGCAGCAACGGCCCCGGGAAAGAGAAACATCGCAATTGCATCGATTGCACATCCAGAACGACCGCCGACATGGACAGCGACTCAGAGCAAAGGCCAAGGACCGGTCCGTATCCTCTCCTCCTGTTTTCTCTGTTCTGCATTCCCGTTTGAAATTTGCTGCCGTGCCCCTCTTTTGTGGTCTTTGGCGGTGTTTCGGTTGCAGCCCCACCACTCATTCCGCTGCCCCTCCATGATGCCCTCCGCGAGGCTCATAACGGAAGGAGCCTACAGTTTCTTCACTAGCCGTGTACTTCGGTATCCCTCTGTCGTCCCATATTCCTCCATCTTTTCTGCTAGGGATCTGTGAAAAAAAACGAAATTAAGAGAAGGAAAAAAAAAAAAAAAGCTCTGTCTAATGGTGCTAACAATGCGACAGCAATCCTCTCCGTCTACGACAAGACCGGTCTCCTCGACCTCACCAAAGGTCTTCGAGATAATGGCATTCGCCTCCTCGCCAGCGGTGGTACAGCCCGGATGATTCGAGAGGCCGGTTTCGATGTCGAGTAAGACTTATTTCACTCGCACCATATGCACCTAATACTGACTGCCATCCAACAGAGACGTCTCTGCTATCACCCACGCTCCTGAAATGCTCGGTGGCCGCGTCAAGACCCTTCACCCAACCGTTCACGCCGGAATCCTCGCCCGTGACCTCGAATCCGACGACCGAGACCTGCAGGAGCAGGGCATCGATAAAGTTGACTTCGTAGTCTGCAACCTCTACCCTTTCAAGGAAACTATCAACAAGATCAACGTCACCATCGAGGAAGCCGTTGAAGAAATCGACATTGGTGGCGTCACTCTCATCCGTGCTGCTGCCAAAAATCATTCCCGAGTTACCATCCTTTCCGATCCTCGGGATTACCCTGCTTTCCTGGAGGAACTTCACTCGCAGGGCGGAGTTCAGGAGTCGAGTCGCAAATTGTATGCTCTCAAAGCCTTTGAGCACACTGCGGATTACGATGCTGCTATCTCCGAATTCTTCAGGAAGAAGTACGCCGGTAACGGTGTGCAGCAACTTACGCTCCGTTACGGCGCAAATCCACACCAGAAGCCAGCTCAGGCTTACACTCCTCTCGGAAACCTTCCGTTCAAGGTTCTTGCTGGTGCACCAGGTTACATCAACCTTCTCGATGCTCTTAACGCTTGGCCACTTGTTAAGGAACTCAAGCAGAGTCTAGGACTTCCCGCTGCTGCATCATTCAAGCACGTCTCTCCAGCTGGCGCTGCTGTCGGTGTTCCACTGAGCGATGTGGAGAAGAAAGTCTACTTCGTCGATGACATTGCCGGCATTGACGACAGTAAGCTCGCGACTGCGTATGCTCGAGCCAGGGGTGCCGACCGAATGAGCAGCTTCGGAGACTGGATCGCCCTCAGTGACGAGGTCGACCTTCCCACGGCCAAGATCATTAACAGAGAGGTTAGCGACGGTATTATCGCCCCCGGATATACGCCTGAGGCTCTCGAGATTTTGAAACCCAAGAAAGGCGGAAAGTACACGATCTTGGAGATCGATGAGACATATGCTGTACGCGGTTACCCCCGTACCCCATGAGACTCGACGTTCAGCTAACAATTAGTAGCCCGGTCTAATCGAAACCCGTACCGTCTACGGTGTCACCCTCTCTCAACAACGAAACGACGTCAAAATCACCTCTCGCACATTCTCCAACATTCACACCCCAAATGCCGAACCACTCTCCGAATCAGCTCTCATCGACCTCACTGTTGCCACCATCGCCCTGAAGTTCACCCAATCCAACTCCGTCTGCTACGCCAAAAACGGTATGGTCGTCGGTCTCGGTGCAGGTCAACAGAGCCGCATTCACTGCACCCGTCTTGCGGGTGATAAGGTCGATAACTGGTGGATGCGACAACATCCTCGAGTTGTTGGGTTGAAGTGGAAGAAGAGCACGAAGAGGCCGGAGAAGAGCAATGCGATCGATTTGTTGGTTACCGGACAGATTCCTGAAGAAGGACCGGAGAAAGAAGCCTTCGAAGGTGTCTTTGAGGAGATTCCTGAACCTTTCTCGAAAGAGGAAAGGAAGGAGTGGATGGCACAGTTGGATGGCGTTGCTTGTTCGAGCGATGCTTTCGTAAGTTATCTGCCTCCGTATGAGTATCACTAGATCATCCTGCTAACTAGCATGGTAGTTCCCATTCTCGGACAATGTTTACAGGGCTGCGAGGTCAGGGGTCAGGTATCTCGCTGCTCCTGGAGGATCGGTAAACGACAAGGTTGTTCAGGATGCCGCCGAGCAGTGCGGTATTGTATTTGTGGAGCAAGGTACAAGGCTGTTCCATCACTGAATGGGATTGTGAATACGTGGATATGGAGACTAGTGGGGGGTCTAAAATATGAATTATTCTAGTGTACAGCCTTTTAAATCCGGGAGGGTGAATTGAAGATTCTTGCATATGGTGTAAATCGGGATCCTTGAAGCGCGCTTTAGGCTACCTCTTCTGGCGTGCATTTGCGTAGGACTAGGAATCCAACGCTAGACGTCCGCGCCCGTAGAAGACCGGGCTGTTATCGAGTACTAGTGCGCGTTGTCAATGCCGTTTGATCTTGACAGTGCAGAATATAAGGTCGTGGTAATCCCGCCGACCTCTGTGCTGTCAAGTATCCAACTGAAAAGTCGACCACTCTCAACTAGACCTACACCAATTGTATACGACATGGCTTCCTTGCAAACCCTCTCCCCCGAGATCTTCGTTGATATCCTCATCCACCTTCCGAACAAAGAAGTCTGCTCCCTCCTCCGAACCTGCAGAGCCCTCCACTCGCTCTGTTCCCGTCATATCTGGTCCACCCTGATATTCAACAGAACCGCTCGCTTTTGGTACCCAGAGGGGGAGCTATATATGTATAGGGATGAGTATCAGCGTCGGTGTAATGCATTCTCGATCACTAGACGTGGGACAGCTAGTGAGTGTTAGTGCTATCGGCTCTCCAAGCTTATTAAGACGAATCCCGAGGCGTTGAGATTTGAGTATACGAGGGTATTATGGATTGGGAATGGGGTTCTTGATGTTAAGGATCGTTCGGATCATAAGTTTACGACTGAGCTGGGCAGTTTGCTGTCTTATCTTGAGAGGCTGTTAGGGAGTGATCAGCTGGATCTGAGGTGTGCGGTTGTTTCGTTGTATTGTGGTGGTAGGTTTGGAAGAGCTTGGTTGTTGATGGAGTGTTATGGCTAATTAATTTGGTGTGTAGTGGATGGTTATTGGCCGGAAGATCTTAATATACTCCTCGAATTAAAGCAATACAGTGAAAAGAGATCTATTCGAGATTTCTCTATTAAGGTGGAGCTCGCTGTTCTGGAACCGGCAATGGAGACATATTTCCAACTGGATATGATAACAGCCTTCGTATTCGCCGGGCATTATGCGGCACCGGACTCTGAGATGGCGATGTTCCCCGCGCTTTGGAGGAGGGCAGGACAATGTCGTACACTGGAGGATCAGATTAAGGAGTTTACGGCTGTTATTGCGAAGATGGTTAACCTTGAAGAGTTTATTTGCTGCCCTAGGGAGGGGAGTCCTGATGAGATGCCGGTTCTAGAGGAGTTTGAGGGCTTGTTCACAAGACGAAAGAGTCGACGCCGTGAAGAGGGGTTAGCGGCGTTGTCAGCGGCGTTTGGGGAGCTGAAGAGGCTGAGGAGGGTTGAGTTACGGCGGTACTTTTTCCATCGGTCGTTCTTTTTGGTTCCGCCGGAGAGCGTTAGAGAGTTCGTTGTGGGGGGGGTATATGACATCCAACTGGTGGTGGAAGTTTAGAGACTGTCCGCTCAAGGGTGTCGAGAGGCTTGAAATTACTGTACCGCCGATGCCTACCAGATTAGAGGATAGCAGGCGCGAGATGACACTCGGGGACGTCGCTGTGACTGGGTTGAAGCATTTCAGTTGCGAGTCCGGCGGCGTGATAAATCGACTCCCTCTCGATCTGGAGGAGTGCATACTGCGCAGGAATAAGGAGATTGACAAGCAATCTATAGAACGGATTGTGAAGAAGAAAGCTTCGTTGGCCGCGCGGGGTATTTCGGATGAATATTTTGAAGAGTTTTACACCGATAGGTTGAGGGATTGTACAGCCTTTGTTGCGAGCTGTGCGCCGGCTTTGCGTTTGATTTCCTCGGACGATATCCTCCCGCGAGCTGTTTCGGAAGAGTATGCCCGTGTATTGAGTTCGACAGATGGGCCTCGCGCTGGGGAGAACATAGGCGGAGCAGCATACGACTGGGAAAGTTTTCGGGGGGATGCAAAAGGACAATTGAAGCCATTGATCAAATTGGCGATGGATACAGTTCAAGAGGATCATTTGGTCAACGGTACGATCAACTGTTCAGATCTGGATATGGACGAATTCATGGTCAAAACTTTGGAGAAAGCGGCGGAGTTTATAAGAAATCCGGAAGCTAGATATCAGGCGGACAGACGGGCGGATATAAGATCCCGTATTCAAGCGCTCGCTGATGATTGTATGACAGAGATTGCGGAGAGGGGGAAGCAGGCTAAGTCGGAGTTGAGGAACATAGTAACGAGGATGATACTTGCCGGGGAAGAACCGGATAAGAAGGCTGTATTGGACGAGTGGATACCGTTGCTTTTGAAAGGGTTTGAGGAGTGGGAGGGATCCCGGGTAGATACTGGGATCGAGGAGGATGATGTCGATGCTGCAGGTACCCCATTAAGCTCAGACACGGGCTTGGACATTAGTTAGCTCTATGTTGTAAATAGCGGTTACCTACTTACTGGGCCAGAAAGGAGTGCTTCTGAAGGTCATTTCAATTAATTAATCCAAATTATCTAACAGTGTTTGCTCTCAATACTGCTCTACACTGTATTCGGGTCCAGTGCACTGATACCGTATCAATGTACCCCCATTTTCTGGCACGGTATTTACTTACTTAAGTACCTCTTAACTACTTTTTGCCATAGGATTCTACGCAAAACCTTGCTCATATGTTATAGTGTATCTGTTCACCATACCTAATCGGCCGTCTACGGCTCTGCCCAAATGATAGTGATAAGAATGTAAGTGTAGACCAAACTGCTCATCAACAATACAATCACGATAAGGCTCACTGAGATTGTTATAATTTTTGCTTCCGTTGTGTAGGCTGCAAGCTAAGTACCTATTTGGACGTAAGTGTTTAACCTATGAGCATATGAGCTTAGAATCTTTCCCTGAGCGGAGCGGTAGGACCCACGGCTACTCTGTTACACAAAGGATAGACATCCAGCTGTTGTATTTATCGTGTTGTGGGGTTATGTGTAGCCTGGGAGGGAATGTCGATTTCGGGCTAAGTTGTATTTAGCAAGAAGTATCTATCACGATAAACGCTTAAACCCTCAATATCGCTGCCAGGCCAGTCAACTCCAACGATGACTACTGACTGGTCATATCTGCGTGCTGCTATAGCCTATAAGCCCCAACGCAGGAGCTGTTGGGTTCGCTGTGGCTGTGAAGCTCGAGATGAGGCTGGAGGTTCCCGATTGGGTCGGCCTGCCCGAGCGATGTGGCGGATGAAGAAGCCTCGGACGGCCTTGCCCAGCTGTTAAAATTTTCATGTTTGCTACCAAATCAAAAAACGTGGTGGTACAAGCTGCAGGATGAGATCAGAGATACTCCCTTTCTTTAATTTCGCCAGGTATGGCGGTATCCGTGATGCGTGCTTCTAAGTTGAGTAACAAATGGATGGCGCTTGGTTGCTATCTCGGTCGCTGTAGCTTCGACACCGGCGCTATGGATCAGGGCTGTAACTCGATCTATCGGGCAGACGTCCGAACCGCTGATGTAGATGTCTATGAGCAAGTCCCGCCCCGTCTGCAGATGCTTTTTTGGAACAGCAGTTGAAACGGGCACCACCCCTGCAGCCCACCTTCTCCAGAGCAAGCCATGGTTCGTCGGCCGTCGAGTTTGCCGCACACACCCTCCCCGACGCAGCGAAGACAATCACAAGAATAGAAGCTAGCTGCATGGGTGCATACACGCCCTCTCCTCATGACGCTGGTCTGCTAGCGTGACTGCATCGGTACCTGTCGATGTTTTACCCTCCGGTCCAAAAGGGAAAATCGCGTGAACTGATGGAGGTGAGGGGGATGATTTAATGTCATTTGAATCATCCTTCCTCCTTTTTCCCTTTTCGACTTTTATTCGTAAGCTCGTCTTTTTTTTTTTTTTTATCACTAGTTTCGATATCCTTTCGGTCGACGAGATCGCGGTATTTGGAGTTTTGTTCGTTTGGTAGTTATACCCTCCCCTCGTCTCGAAACCCGTTTCATTGCGCGATGTTTGCGCACCGACCAGCCGTTCTGCCGAACAGCCCCATACGAAGGTGCAGCTGCTGACTGTCGTCCCTCTTCCTCTTCTTCTTCGGTCGGCAGACTCAATAGACACGGAACATAAAAGTTTTCACATCCGGAATCAAAAAAAATATATCTACGCATCAAAAAGTTATATAATCCTCATCGCCAGACGGTATCCTCGGGTGCTTCGAACGACCTTCGATCTCCGGTTCCCCGCGATTGACGACCGTATACGTATTCACAATCGAACGGACTAGCGAGGACAGGTCTCACAGGAAGCTTGCACGGAAATATCCTTACCCCCTCGTCGCCCGTCGGTTCCGTATCTCCAGACGTATCTCGACTCCTATTCTTTGGTGTTCCGGTGTCTTCCACGTGCAGAAGCAATCAGGTCCGTCTTCGGTCCTGAGAGTTCGAATGGACAATTGAGAGCAGAGCCCTCGTGACCTCTGCAGACAAGGAACCTGGATCGTTCTGCTCCTCTGGCTCTCCCGAACCATCGCCGCCTTCGCCGGTCGCCGGTTTCTTGCTTGTCTATCCTTCCATCACACCAGCTGTGCAGTTGAACGGTTGCAAGTTTCTGTTGCTGTTGCTGTTGTCCCTCCTTCGTCCGGAAATTTTCGAAGTTTGATTCGGCAAAAAGCAAAGTCGCTCAGGCCAGAAGAAAGAGGAAGAGGAAAAAAAAAAAAAAAAAAAAAAGCCTGGCCCACCAACCAGCGTGCAGAAGCCCGGTTCTCGCTCACAAACTACGCCATCGTAGAATCACCATCGTGTCTTTCTCCCCTATAACCCCCGAAGCAGCCGTTCCGCCTTCCTCGGCCGTTGATTGCTGTCTGGATTGGAAATTAGTAAAATAAAAAATACAAAAAAAGAGCCGTGGAAGGGGAACGAGGCGGAGAGCGAGAGACCCCTGGAAAGCTGCCAAACACAAACCCGACTGTGCCCATCTCATCTTTTCTATTTTTCTCCAATTCGCCCGAAAAACCCAGCAACCACACCACCGCTAACCACCACCACCACCACCACTACCGACATCGTCATCTACCACAACCACCGTATTCCTCCTCGCTTCGAATTGTCGGCGGAAATTCCATCCTGACCTTCTACTCCGGCATCCTTTTCATGTTACCGACGGTCCCAGTCTAGGTAAGAAGGGCTTGGCGGACCATGTCGTCGCGCACGGCGGGCTTCGCGGACTTCTTCCCCGACAGACCGTCGGCGTTGAAGGAGAAGGATAAAGCTGCTGCTGCTGCACACGCTGCACACTCCCAAGCCCAGACTGCAGCGACACCATCGACGTCTCCTTCTCTGCCAGCTCACAAGTCTCGGAATAACAGCCTGTCATCGCTCAATCACGTCAAGGACTCTCTTGCATCTGTTACATCTGCATGTGCAACTACCTCTACCGCTACTAATCATGTGCACTCCTCCTCAACCACCTCAACGGCAACTGCCGTAATACAGGCTATCGCCATCCCCACCCCTACTGATGACTACGATGCAGGCGAACTCTCGTCTTCGTCCGCCCCTGCTTCCGGTGGAGAGGCCTCCTCGCTCGCTAGCAACGGGTCGTCCTCTGGTCCTCCCTTCCACAACACCCACACCCTTACCCCCGTGACCACCACCTCTTCTCCACCCCCGAGACCCTCGAGCCCTGTCAATTCTGTGAAGAATGAGATCATCCAGACCTCCTTGTCTGCTTCCTCTGGAGCTAACCCGCCGGTGAAATCTCCGGCTCCCACAGCTATGGACGGCTCCGTCCTCATATCTCGGAAACCCGGATCCTCTTCTGGACTCAGAATCTACGTGAAACCGGTGCTCCCGAAACGGAACTACAACATCGTCTTCGATCCAGAGCTCGAGACCCGTGGTTCCTCCAAGAAGTCCGAGAAGGCGAAACCGCAGTACCGCTTCGACGGCAATGGGGTAAGTCATACCCGGACCCTTCAATTGCCTCCGGTAAGTTCCAATTGGTGGAGAAGTGCTAATATCTCGTCCTGTTCGTTCGGTGTAGATCTCGGGACCGGTCGTCGACCCTCGTCTCAAAATCATAAATTACCACCTGGGTGCGACTAAGGGCAAGCGGCGACTCCGGAAATCACCTTACGAGCTCCATTGGCCTACCGACGAAAACACCATTGGCCCTGGGCCTCCTACCCAAATCGTGATATCTGGATTGACCCCGTTGCATACTCAGCAGGATGTACACATGCATTTTAGGATGTACGGTGAAATCTCCGAGCTCGAAATCAAGCTGGATCCGACCACAGGCGCCTCAATGGGTGTAGCGATGGTGAGGTATCGCGAAATTAATGGTCGTAAGGCTTCTGCATATGACAGTGCGAAACGGGCGGTTGCGAGCGGGAATGGGTCGAAGATCGGGATGTCGATTGTGACGGTGGAGTTTGATAGAGATGGAGATAGGAGTCGAAGGCTGATGGAGAAATATCTGGCGAAGAAGAAGAAGGATGCAGACGATGCCGCCAGGGAAGCAAAAATCCGAAATTTGGCGCCGAAGGCACCGTCGAGCATGCTCGCTGCAGCGAAAACCGCGAGCACGCCACCCCCTCCTCCGCCACCCCCTCAACAGCAACAACAGCGAGATAAATCTTCGAGGCGAGATCAGAGCACTTCGAGAAGTCGGACTCCGGCACGAGAACCGAAACAAGCCGATAGTCGGAGTCGATCTGCTTCCAGGCAAGGTAGGCCAGGCGGTCGCGCCCCACCTGCGGAAGTAGTTGAACGGCGTATATCTCTGAAGACGCGCGAGCAGATCGGCGACAACCCTTATATCTTCATTGCGGCGAAGTCGATACCAGCAGATGAGAAATTCGTAGTCCATTTGCGGGGTCGGCTTCGAAGATATGAGTGGGATAGGATTGTCGTCGATGATTCCGGTTTCTTTATCCGGTTCGCGAGGTTCTCGGAGGCCGAACGATGCTTCGACATGTGCGATGGCATGCCCCTGTTCTCATATGTTATGGATATGGAGATCCACAAAGGTCAGAACGGACGGGGCGAATCACGCTCGACATCTAGGCCACGGCAGAGACCCTTTGACGGTGATAGCTACCGCCCAGGCAGGGATGACAAGCCGAAGGAAAAGGAACGCGAGGCACGGAAGAAGGTTGTCTACCACGCTGGTATCAGTTCGATGAACCTGCTAGGCGTAGACCTCCGAACCATGATGATCCAAGATCTGAAAAAGCGATTGTCGGCGCCGGTGATTTACGATGGAGCTGATGCACATAGATCGAAACGTCAGAAACCGAGCGAAGCCGCGCCGGCCTTTAAAGCCCCGATCCCTTACTCACCGATGCACCACATTGCGGTACAAAGCCCCTCCCTCAAGGATGACCAGCCAGCACCGACACTTGCGAGCCGACTGGCCGCTCTGCCAAGGTTCAAGAAGAAAGAGAGGTCCGCTACGGCGAGATCTGCATCGAGCCGTGGAACCCCGCTCAAACGGCGGGTTACCAAGGTTGCAGATGTTCGGCCTCTCCACCATAGGCTTGGACGCTATGACTCGGATGACTCCGAGGAGGATGATTCGAATGCTCCGACGAGGTCTGCGAGTCGCGCTGCATACTTATCCTCGGACGAAGATGATGTGTCAGTACACCACGCCGGGACACCGAGGAAACACAAGAGAAGTGCCAGAAGTGTATCATCCCGGATGGTGGATATGTCGGCTACCTCGGACGAGGAGGAGGAGGAGGACTTGCTCAGAAAGATCTCGAGAAAGAGGAAGGAAGAGAAAGAGAAGAAGGAAAGAGAGGATGAGGAGGATGAGGAAGCTGACGCCCACGCAGTGCCTGATGAGATGGACGTGGACGATGCGTTATCCGAGGTTGTGGAGGCACAGCCAAAGGGTAAACACCGGCTGGTCATTTCTTCGAGTGACGACGAGGACGAAGAGGACTTGGATGAGGTTGACTTGGTACCTGTACCCGATATACCTCAGATTCGCGAAGACCTCGCATTGAGGGACCTGCAGGTTGATGACGCACAGAATCAACTAGAGACCTCTAAGTCGGGGTCAACGGTTGACGAAGAGCCGTCGACCGAAACAACGGATGAGAAGAAGGTGAAGAAGAAGAAACGGCCGACTAAGAAACTCACGCTCGGAAAGAAGAAATCCACGGCGAAGAAGGGCAAGAAGGAGGCCGTAGAGGTCGTAGAGACTGAGGATGAAGTTGTGGAAGAGGTGAAGGAAGAGGAGGCGGTGCCGGTAGTTGCTCCGATTGCTCGGCCGAGTGATAGCTGGCCGGAGTGGGCTCGACCCACTCGGAGCGAGAAACCCCTACGGACATTTGTTGATGATGGGCCATATGTGCTGGATCTGGATGGCATCCAGGGTCTAGTTAAGGACGATGAAGATCTCCAATTCCTTCAGGCTGCGCTCGGGAATGTGGAGGCTTCCGACCTTGGAAGCGTGGACTTGTGGGCGTATCGTCAGAAGGAGATGAAGTTCGTAAATCTCGACGTACGTGGTCCAACAGAGAAACGGTTCGAGTATGAAGGCTACTATAAAGACAACTTTAGTGGGTCAGCTCGAACACAAGGCTCCTCCAAGATCCCGGATGCAGAGAAAGCGCAATACCTACCTCATCGACTCCGGTTAGCGAAACAGAAGGCAGACCGCGAAGCTGCAACGAAAGCGAAGGATATGTCGTTGGCAAATAAAGAGAGCCAGCCAATTGTTAATAATGTTGTCAAGGATACCTCTCGTTCAAACCGTGCTAACAATCGACGTATCGCAGCAGAGGTTAATCTGCAGAAACAAACACTCGCAGCGGTCGACGTCCATGATGTCATCAACTTCAACCAACTTAAGAAGCGGAAGAAGCCTGTCAGATTTGCCCGATCCGCTATCCACAATTGGGGCCTGTACGCTATGGAGAACATCTCGAATAACGAGATGATCATAGAGTACGTTGGTGAGATTGTCAGACAGCAGGTTGCAGACCTGAGAGAGAAAAATTACCTCAGAAGCGGGATTGGAAGCAGTTACCTGTTCAGGATCGATGAGACAACTGTCATCGACGCGACGAAGAAAGGAGGTATTGCAAGGTTCATCAATCACAGCTGTACCCCGAATTGTACTGCGAAGATTATCAAAGTCGAGGGAACAAAGAGGATTGTGATCTATGCGCTGCGGGACATCCACAAAGGTAAGCCTTATTCGTTCAATTGCAGAACAACAGGAAGCCTAACATGCAGCTATAATAGATGAAGAACTCACCTACGATTACAAGTTCGAGCGTGAAATCGATAGCGAGGAGCGCATACCTTGTCTTTGTGGATCCAGTGGCTGTAAAGGTTTCCTTAATTAAGAACCTTGGGGGCTTTAGTTGGCGTCCTTCGATCGTGGGTATGAAAACCTCCCGCCTAATCAACCGTCAACGACATTCTCCCTCCAAACGGCATCCACAACGGGCCGACCTTCTTGCGCGCTTCAACACACTCGGGATGATTATTTCAACATCACAGCTTTCCAGATGCGACAGTTCTCCCTCCTTTCCTTAAGAACTTAGCCCTTTCAGCCAAAAGTCAGCCAATTTTTCTTCTCCAAGAGATGGGAAAAAAGTTTTTAATGATGGGATACCCACTAAGGCACGATATACTCGGCGTTTATAGGCGTTTTTGTCTTTCCCCTTCCATCATGATTCTCCTCCCATCAGCATCCCATGAGGGGATAGGGCCCTTATTTCTCCGTTTCTTCTCCTGATCACCTGTATCCATGAGCCATCCGGGCCGGCTGCCTCCGACGGTCTTCTCGTCGTATCTACCGTTGATAGTCAGCTTCTTTTTATTGATATCTCCCTCTGTTATCTCTTGCTGTTAGCGGGTTTGTTAACTTGATTTCCTTTTTCCTTTCCTTCTTCCTTTAAATCAGGGGGTGTACTGTACGCTGCTGTATGTCCTTTTTTCTTAATCTTCTTCTTGTGTGATATACTATCAACCGGCTAGCTCTTACCTCAACGAAGGGCCACGGCCGACTTCTGAACTTCTCTGGGTCGCAACCCCTCTTTCAGACACCCCTCATGTCCAGACATCCTGTTCTTCTCTTTTCTTGTCCTCTTTTTTTAGATCAATTTTTCTCGGTGATGAGGACAGTGTGATAATCAGTGTACCTTTTCTTTTCCTTTTCAGGTTTCCTTCTCGATGCGGACGAGGTAACCTAATACGTGAATGGTAATGAATCGGTTGCCTTCTATTGTCCTTATTCCCCCTCCTCGGTCTCGAGGTCTGATTGGTTCCTCATGCATGTATATCATGATGGCTCGAGACGCGTTCCTTTTTTTCTTCTTTCCTTTGGTTAATGTGTATGGCGATGTTGATAGAAGGTCAGGAGGCGTAATATGTGCTCGGTGGAGCGGTTGGTTAGATATGATACCTGGATTCTCTTTTTCCCCATACGTAGGCTTGAGAACCTAGATAGGTCAAAATAGGTGCACATGGTAGTACTGCCTATCTGCAAAGTTGTATCAAGTAAGGTGTCGGGGGACCACCCAGTGCTGATGACCTGACCTGCACGGGCAAGAACCCTGAGAGCTCGAGAGCCAGAGGAGGAAGGGCTCGAGAGCCAGAGGAGGAAGGGTCAAGTACACCGACGTGCTATGCAGCTTTTGGGCCTTACCTCTTGGATGGATTTTATACGGGTTCGTCTGGATGTCTAAGGAGGCACCGAGGTAGGTTCCTCGACGATCTAGAGCTTGGTGCACGTTGCTGCCTCGTATTCGTAGTGGGAAGAGTTTGAGGTTGTGAGACGGACTGGGTCTCACAGGTGGATATAAGATTGTGGTGGATCGGTTGGCTATCGAAGTCAAGATAGCTTGGACTGAGGTCAGTGGTTCCCTGGGTTTGGTGTATTGCGGATGGAGAGGCACCAGGTGGATTGTGACGGAGATATCCCAAATAGCTAGATGATTTGAGGTTGGTCGGAGCAAGATGCATCGAATATGCATCGAATATGCATCCAGGATTCGAGCCTACCGTTGCACGCGGTGGTGACCTTTCGCTTGGTTTGATAAACTGAAGATGGGCAACTTGCTAACGACGAAGTGGTATGGTCAGCTGAGCATGAGAGGACGTAGAAGATGAAACTGTAGACGGGATTGGTGAGATGTATAGAGAAGCTCTATAGCACGTTCTATGGGTTGAGGAAGGAGAAAGCTTTGTGACGACTAGTACCTAGGTATACCTAACCCAGTGCAAAAGGTTTTTTTTTTTTTTTTCGATTCCACGGCGCGAGTATATAAACGTGAACCACGACATAGATAACGGTATTTACAAATAAGGATGCATTGTAAAAAAAAAAAAAAAAACTCGATGCTAAACGAAGGACTCAAACATAGGATGATCAATACTGTCCTGTCACTGGGTGTAATAACGCCTCCGGTCTACATATATCCTTGTGCTCTGCCCACTCTGCCCAGAAGTCTTGGGCATCCTTCGCGTCTCCGGAGTACTATCATCAAACCCTGTTAGCAATGGATCAGAAATCACGGACGTGAGAGATTTACACTAAAATCGAATGCGACTTTCTCCTGCTGCACCGTGATGGCATCATTCGAAGCCACCTTCGCGGTGATAGCGTTCGAAGCGGAAGCTCCTTCGGCCGTGTAGAGGGGGTGCTGGTAGAAAAAGGTGGTGAGGTTTTTGTGTGCCGCGACGGTTGGCGCGAAGTACTCGGAGTGGCAGTTGATATTTTGCATGTTGACTGCTGCCAGTGCTTCCACCATGCGTCTCGAGAAGCCACTATAGTAGGGTTAGCTTTGATACTCGATCCGACTGAGTTATTTCAAGGAACTCTACGTACCCTACAGCGCTCAGACTCCTCCTGATCAACCCTTTCTCGCTCTCATCACCCTCGAAGAAATGTAGGCAAGCTGGCTCTAACGCATCCCACCTTTCCTCAGGCTCCCTCGTAACGTCGAATGTTACGAGATCGGGTAATGCTGGTAAACCTTTCCCTTCGCCTTGTAGCTCCCTGTGGAAGGCGTACTCCTCGTCTACGCTTTTCAACAAAGTATCCCATCGCCCCATCAACCTCGTATGCGAATTTACAAAGTAAACAAACTCGTACTTTGAGTGATCACGCATAAACAGTTGGATCGCAACATGCATGTTATTCTCATACTTGTCGAATGGGACGCTCTTCCCAAGATACGTCTTTAAATCGTCGCTGTTGAAGGTAATAGCTAACGGCCTGAGTCCTTCCGGAATAGTATGGTCCACGTAACTCTTCTGTGCGGCCTTGTCGCCATCGACGTGAACTAGGAGGTAGATATGAAACTCTGCTAGAAAGCCTGCCTCGGTGATTAATGCGTTGAGGTGGTGAACAAAATGTTGGTTCCAACTTTGGCCCTTCGCCATATGTATCACCAATGCGCGCTTCCAGCCGTCGTTGCATTCATTTATGACCCCGAGTGTTCGGTGAAAGCGAGGAACAGGGTTGGCGTATTTGGCAAATCTGTCGTGGTATGTCCAGCAGCCTGCGGATGGTTTTCGACCCACTGAAAACCATGTTTTGAAGGGTTCTTCTAGCGACTTGGATTTTCGTCCTAATACGACATTGTCGCCTCGGACTACGTTGAACTTCACGGACGGGACGCTATCGAGCGCTATTTTGCGAGCTTCGTCAATAGCGGCGGGGTAGCAATTGAATTTGGTAAGGACTTCATTTAAGCTGAAGTCTTCGTCGTTAGATGGTGATAGGTTCGGGGCTGGAGTTGTGAGTGGGGCGGGATCTTTCGAAGACTTCGATGGTACTCTAGTGTCTCCGTCAACTTTTTCGTCTGTAGGAGGGCCTTCGGCGTTTTCATGCTTGTTTTCGGATGCCTTTTGGGGTGGAGTAGATGGGATTGCTTGCGCCTGCGCTGTAGCCAGGATTGTCGATGTCTGGAAAAGAGTGGCCGTATACGTGATATGGCATGTTGACTCCGTTACATATATCGCCGGAGGACAGTTCTTTTGGGTTGGAGGAACTATGCCGTTCTGTGAGAGATTCGTGGCTGAGAAGCCGAACCAGAGTGTCGTGATAGTGACCAGTGCGAACCCGGCCGCGAGGATTAAACGCGGGCTGGGCATTTTGATAACGGAATCCGATTGAACTGGCTATTCTACGGTTGAGATGATTGAAAGGCCGTGTCCTAGCCGGATATATTTATCGTTTTGGCCTTATCGATTCCTGTATACAGTTTCAATTGTATGAGGCTCAGCTCAGCCGTAGAGTCGGTACCAGAACACGAGAATATCGAGACCGTTGCGCCTTTCGCGGATTCTATATCGAAGGTAATCGGGACCCGTCGTTGTCGGTACGGATAGTGAGATCGAGAGCGACCATAACTACCCTCGCGACTTAGGGCAGTTTAAGAAGAATGAACGACGACTATGAGCCTGGGAAGGCTCCAACAGTACACCTGTGAGATTTCGATGGAGGTCTATTCTGGGATAGCGCTGAGGCGAGCTAAAGCTAAGGCTGTGCTGCGCCGCGATATCAAAATCCAACATTCCCAACGCATCGAGGCGCTGGGGGTTGCCTGGTCTAGATTGCCCCAGATTTGGACAGGAAGCCGGGAACAGGCGACAAATCTCCGTTACTGAATAGGATAAGACGATGCCTGTATTTTACAAAGCCTGGCGGATGGCGATTCTCTAGTTCAGTGGCTTGCCGACCCTTTCTGCAAGTCGACGCTACTTTTGTTTGTAGCCGACGCACAAAAGCGGTTCCTGCGTTTGCGCACGGAGATAAAAGTTGTCTTAGTTGTCCCAGCTATGGATTGTAGACCGTGATTGGACTGAAGTCATAAACCTGGAAGCTCCCGCGGAGTGTGCCTGATCTGTCCCTTACTTTTCTCTCCTTCCCATTGCATTGTCGTTTATCATTTAGCAGTTGAGCGGTTTCTGAGCAGTTATGGTCTCGTCGTCTAGCATCCTCGGCTTCGTCCGCCGCAATATCAAATCCCGGTCCAATTCTCTAAGCAGTTCCCCGCAGAAGAAACAGGGGTCCGCTACGGGATTTCTGTTTCTGTCTTTACCCCGGGAGATACGGGATGAAATCTACTCATATCTTGTCCTTTTCCATCACCAACCGTTCCGCCCTAACTTAACGTACAGCCCGAGTCCTCATTTCGATATCCCAGTATTCAAGGGTGTTGCATTTGTTCCGGTCTCCCGGGGAGGGGGGCTTTCGATTGTTCAGGTGAACAAGCAGATTCATAGTGAAGCCACGCAGCACTTCTACAATCACAATGCATTCCCGATTCAGATCGTGTTCGATGGAGGGGTATACAATGGAGGGGATGACTGCACGGTCCTCCTGACTTGTACAACACCGTGGGAAGACTTGACGTATGAATTCATGGAATCAAGAGAGTAAGTCCGCATATCTTCTATCAAGAAATGACTGGATCTACCTACTGTTGATCCTGAAACTCTATACATGTCACTTCTTCTATTGCAGCGAGTACTAACAATATTTGGCATTGACAGCCCCGAACAGGAACCATCTAGAACCTACCAACCTTCCACATACTATAACGAGAACCCTCTGGAGAGTGAATATGTCCATGCGGCTAGCAGACCTATCCTTCCTTTACCATGCTATCGGAATCTTATTCGGAAATTCAACGTCGAGATTATCGATACCGGCAGATTCGACTTGGCGGAAGGACAATCACCTCTGACACCAGAGAAATTACGACAGGTATTAACACCATTCATGGCTCGTATCCGCGATCTACTAGGAGAATCCGGAGACAAAGTCCATATGGATATCAATCTCATCTCGCCGACGTTTTCAATGCACGAATCTGAATGCGAAACGGATACAAGATTCCAACTCGACGAAGCCTATCGATGGCATTACAAACAGCTGATCGAAATTGCATGGCCCCTAACCCGCGGGAGCTGGAGTTATAGTATCAGATGCCCTCAAATCTTCGAAACCCCTTTCGTGGAAAAGCTAAAAGAGGAAACGTTGGAATTGTGCGACGAAACACCGGAGTCGCAAAGAGACGAGGCGGAAGTAGCGTTCTTGGGATTACCGGCCCTTTCGTCTAACCGTGTGTTCGCGATGAACAAGGGTAGGCTAGTGGTTACACGGCAGGGATTGACTGGTACCGGGAGGCAGATGTGTATGTATCCGACTGGGGAATATCATATTCCCGGTCAGCCAAGGCAGAGTCTTGAAGGGGATACGAGAGGTGACACTTCTAACGGGACTTCCGCAAAGATGAAGATCAGACGGCTAAGCAAGTATCTTGAGCGGCTCTGAAATCGAGCTCTTGATATGCATTTGATGTTTGAATGCTGGGGGAAATTTCGGATCCCTTTTATTGTATTGCATTGTGGTAGTTGGCTTTTATGGCGCATGGCGGAATTGACGATGCAGCTAGGAACTTATAACGATAATTTGAATTTATGCATGATGATATACTTCACCATATATTCCTAAGATAATTCGAAAGCCAGGAAGGTAAAAATGCAACTGGGAGTTGTGCAATTGTGGGCTTCCCCAATGCCTCCCTAAACGCTCCATCCTAGCTCTAGCAACTGCGCCTGGATTCGAGGCTAGCAACTGCGAGGCGCCCACTTCACCAGTATGTAGTGTGTTGACGTTGGGGCACTGAATCCGTGCCTTCAGCTCCTTCGAAGGATCATATTCAAACACTGCAGAAAGGCTGAACACTCTCACCGAAAGGCTAACATGTAATCCACCACCAGCAGTTCAAGCAATAAAACCGGGGCGCGCATCTCTAGCTCAAAATCCGAAAATGTTCAACCCTCACTGTCCTCAGCTCACTTGGACATCACTCTATCATTGTTATATCTGCGGCCAAAGTGGGACCTCTCAGCGAACCTCGATCGAATCTTCTAGGTTGCGATCACCCAGAGGACTTTAGAAACCATGGGGGGCGATAGGAAGATATCGGGAATTCGTGCGGTCTTCGGGACAAGCAAGTTTAAGGGAAAGCCGGAAGCAAAAAAGGTCGAAGAGAAGGCGGAGGAGGTTGAGGGCTACTTCGGTACGGGGCAGCCTCCTCCGCACGCTCATCCACCAACTCCTAATCTATCGAATCCGAATGATACCCCACACCTGGGATACCAGCAAGTCCAAGGACAGACGGGGACGCCGATAGAACGACAAATTGGCGGAACAAACCCTCGCCTCGAGAATGTAGATGGCGCCGACTTCCAAAAACAATTTCGTAAACTACAAATATCTAGCCAAGAGACATCGACCTGCCAGCAGCCTTGTTTACAAACTATTGAGGTTTCTCTCGCAGAGCTACCAATTCACAAATATGAGGCTGCAGAAACAAATCAGGATCCTCCACATGCACAAGAATCGATAGCTCCGTGCAAGAACGAAGCTGCGATAAATACGAGTAAAAGCCCACCGGAGGAATCACCGGCAGACTCCCTCCCGGATTGGGATACTGTGGTACCTGGAATCCTCCCTGTTCCTGCAAATATTTTCGACAATATCGAGCCCCAACGGCTCGGGTTCGTCAAGTATCTTTTCGATAAAGCATTGGAAGAAATCAGAAAAGACGACCCAGAGAGCGCTAAGCCGTACATCGAGAGATTGAATTCGATAGACGGGACAGGAAGCGTCATTGATGCGCTCGAAGATGAGCTTTACGGTCGGAAGATTGCCGATGCAGTCTTGAAGCTCATAAAACATGACAGAGATCCAGCACTCCAATTACTCGATGACCTCGGGACCAGACCCAACCTCTTGAAGTACCGAAAATTAATGCAGCAAAAGATAACGAGCTATGTGCATTCCGTGGCTACCCATTATATTGAGAAATCTGATTATGAGACGGCATTTGGGATAGTAGGGTATTTGAGGTCACACGAGGAACGATGGGGGACTTCTCACAATCCCTCTTCCGATCATCTTCTTAGGATTGCCGGGGACCATATCAAAGATAAAGCTCTCAAACACATTGAAGCCGGTGAAGTCGAACAGGCACTGGCTCTCTTATATTGCTTACTGAGTCAACATAACAAGGAAAAGAAGGAAATATGCGGCAAACTTGCTCTGTATTTTCTCCAGGTCGCCAGGGAAAGCACCTGGGATAATCGAGTAGATCAAGGTCTCATGTGGCTTAGTTTTATCCGTGCGGACAAAGTTCTCGACATCCCAGAGAAGTGGTGGGATGTCATCGTACCCGCCGATATTGATCTGGTCCAGAGGGTCATCAAAGATCCCACTGATACCCGAGACGCACGACAGGCCGTGATTGACAAAGTTTATGAATCACACGACGACACCCCAACCGACGGATATCGAGTTGAACGAGATATTATCGAATTCAGGAGTTTGATTCTCTGTAGGGTGCGACGACTATATGATGGATTCATGGTGTCTTCATTGATTGAAAGGGATTTCCGGGGTGCTCACCGCTACCTATTGGACCTGGAACAATTCTGGGACGCGGAAATTACGGCCAAGTCGCCCACCCCCCAAGATGGCAGTGAGCTGGCCGTCGCTCGAAACTTCAACGCCATTTCTGAAGTTAAGATACGGCCAACGACGGATATATCCATCATTAAACTTTTCCTTAATTCTCGCCAACGAATCTATGAGGTTGTTCAGGATGGAATTATGGGAGACTCGAGCCCTCCAGATATAACAGAACCGCAGGGTACTAATTTGGCCTTCGTTTACTTTCTCACCCATGCGGAGATCTCTTACTTTGAGAAACGAGACATCGAAGCCGCACTTGTTTGGTGCCAGAAGGCAATCAAAGCCAAAGAAGCGGGTATCGATATGCCCCAATGGTCATCGGAATTGGACGTCACATATCTGCTCGCCCGAATATACACCCGGAAAGGTATGCAGTTAGATGCCGACTATTACTACTCGCTCATACCGTCACCCGAGAAATATCTATACGACGAGTGGAATATATATGGAGGACCTGGTCAAGTGCTTCTTAAAGAAGTTGGTATTGAGCCTAAGCTAATTCATGGGAAGTTAAGCTTGAGCAAGGCTGAGCTACTGACCATCGTTGAGCTACTCCTCAAAAATGAAAATACCCAAATTTGCAATGCCGTCATCCAGGGACTATATGCGGGTGAGTTGAATGCGATACTTGTATGATGATATAACGACTAACTGGGATACCTAGACGATACTTCTTGGTCATCAGAAGAGGTAGAATGGCCGCTCCGATCTCACAGAGATATGATATGCACTGGGAACTTCTTACATTTTCTCTCAATGGCAGGCTCTCCAGATCAGCTTCTGATAGCCTTGCATAATCCATGGATAGATGTTAACACAAAGGATGAGCAAGGCAGAACACCGCTGCACAGGGCAGCGGAAGCCTTTCGGATAAAAAATATGGAGATTCTCATTCGGCGTGGCGCGGATATCTACGCCTATGACAAATGGAGGGAAAACGTATTCCATCCATTGCTTAGATTCAGTCGCGGGGCGAAATCGGGTGAAGACGACTCCCTCGAGGGTTTACGCCCTGTGATAGGTGCCTATGAGGTCAATTATATTGGTTCATATGGCACCTCCGGGACGACGTACCTTTTGATGGTCAAAAACAGTTCAGGGGACCGCCCAATTGATTTAATGAAGCGCTCACTCGCCCGAGAGCTGAAGGTGCCCGAAGCCAAAACCGATCCGGACTACTTGAAATGTTTCGAGGGCATGTGGGATATGATATCCGGGCTTGGTCTCCTGTCAGGATATAAGTATAAGGATCACCCTACTTTCAAAGAACTCGTTCAGAGGCGGGCAGCTATACGCAAGGGGAAACAATGGGGGAAATTGTTCGGTGTTTTTTAATAGCTTCGAAATCAACATTCTGAAGTCTGCAAGGTAGAACGGTCAATATTCCGTATGCAGTTTGCAATTGGCGTGTCGATTATATTAAATCCGTCTGAGCATATCTATTCAAGCATACCGGCCTAGGTACCTTAGCTTAGATATATGTATCCGTACTCTAGTACTCTGGGTATCTGCTTGTCCCGAGAAACGTACCCTTGAATGAGTAATATATTCAATCCGAATACCCATGCGAGGGCTACGTAACGCGGATTACGAACAATGCATCAAGTGTAACCGGGTCTGGCCATTGTGCGGCCGGCGTGTCACTCCAATGAGAACCAACGTGTATCTGCATAGACGACATGAAGGCCTCGGACTACTGTTTGATCAAATCCGGCCATGGTCAAGAGGAATGTGTATTAGTAGGATATTGCTCATGCATCTGAAAAAAAAAAAAAAAGCCTTGTCATCGGGTGGGGAAACGTTGAAGAATGTTGCCCGGATGGTGCTTGCTTATTCGTGCATTGTCGTCGACGAGAGGCGCCTCGGTTTGCCTTAATTGTGGAGCTGCTCTTTAAATAATTCGCTTTGGCTTGTACCAGCCCGCCAAAGTTCGCCCGTCCATCCTTCTTCCCCCAAACCACCATCACCAGCTTCGAGCCTGCTCAGCAATCCAGTCCAAAATGGACAGATATGGGACATCATCTGCTCCACCGGCTATTCTCTGTTTCTAATTGGTTTCTGCTACTAATTCTTCCGGCTTTCAGCAGTTTCGAAGCTCGAGCCTCGGCCTAACGCTTTGTCCGCCTAACCTCCGTCCCAGTACACTCCACAGCCTGAGATAACAACCACCACAGGAATCATCTTACCTACGACACACCCCTCATACGATCATAACTACGCCGTCTCCTCATTTATTCATTCATCAACACGCAGGGCACAATGGGGACCATGATCAGGGACCCCCGTGTCCGCCAAACACTCAACCAGATCTCCGATAACATCGAATCCGTCGCCGACACAGCTAAGTTCGGTTGCTTCAACTTTACAAAATCTTATCTGGAACCTTGTATCAACTCTGTCGCCGCCGTCTGTCCCTCTCCCGAGACTGTTTGTCCTTGTTTCTATCACGATGCCTCGACTTCTCGCCGTCGCCGCCGCGGTCGGCCAGAATTCGCCTTTGAGTTCTACAATTCAGACTACGATGACGATTCCGCACCGGAGGATCCTTTACGGTGGGGCAACGACGAATTAGACAGGTTACTGGCCGGGAGCGGCGTCGCAGGCCGTAGGAGGAGGGCAGGAGCGAGGAATGAGGGGATGTATTACACCCGGAGCGGGCAACGGCGTGTTGGACCTGAAACGCGAAGGAAATCGGCATTAGCTCGTGATGCCGGGCCGGACCCTACGATTATCCCAAACACGGCAGCCCTGGGTTTCCTGAGTTATTTCCCCTGGATCAGAAAACGGCAGGCGCTACGATACAAACCATCGGCTGCAGACTTACAAGACCATCCTGGTGGATATGGCGGGGTTGGCGGAGAGTTCAGGGAAGAAGATTTCGATGCAGAATCCGAGGCGTTACTTGGGGTCGGGAGAGGCGTTAACCGGAATACCCCGCAAAACGAAAGAAGGGATAAAAGAGGGAGAGGTCGGAGCGGAACCACTAGCAGTGGTGACACAACAGACACCTTCCGAAGCAGAGCAGATCTGTTCCCTAGCGAGGATGAGGACGATGCTATACCTCTGGATGACGAGTTTGATATTATTTTAGAGCCAGAGACCGGGTCAAGCGGCAAGCGATCGAAGAAAGGCCCCCGGCGGCAGCGAACAGGGGATACCAGCTCGGGATTTAGTGGCAATGGAAGCATTGGGTCACCGGCCAGAGGCGGGAGAAAGACTCCAACAAGTGACGAGTTTAGAATTGAGGGTGACGTAGGTGTTGATGACGACGCTCGCGAGGTCGATTTGGACTCCCCGAACCTAACACGCGGTCGAAGTGACGAGGACCTGAGGAGGGAGGAGGATGATATCCGCAGAGAAGAAGAACTGGCGATCGAAATGCGACGTGAAGCGGCCAAAAGACTGGCCATTTCTCGAGGCTTGAGTAGTGAAGGACCGGTAAGAATGCATTACACGATTTACAATCTTCCGCTTACTAACTTCAAGTGATCAAGTCGTCTCCTCTACTCGACACCGCAGACCGAGCCGTTCCTATGTTCCACGCTGTTTCTCCGGTCATCATTCCGGATTCTGATATCGAAGATCTGCCTCCGCCCCTAGCACTAGCGTCAAAGGAGACACAATTTCAGTCCGACTCAGCTATCGATGTATCAGAAAATCTTAAATCGGAGGAGGTAGATAAGTCAACAGCTCGCGGAAACGATATCAACCACAAGCTCGAGACCTCCACAGAATTAACAAGTACAAATGGAAGCACCGGAGTTACGCATTAGTCGCACATTATTTGGAGTTCGGTTACAATTTATCATTTGGTTTCTAGGATTTGGGCGGCGAGTTATGGGTCTGGGGAGGATACAGCAAATGTTGGAGTTATTTGTTCGCGCTAACGGCATATAAGATGAAGAGTTCTTACTAAAAATTAGTCTATCCACCAACTTCGCCTTAGAAGGCTTGAATAACCCCGAAGGAATGGGGTCCGTTGTACTTTATGAAAGGAAAAGGAAGAAGAAGAAAAAGTACGACGAGCTCTACAGCTCAGAATGATTCTCCGGTACTCAGGTTGCCCTTGCAGCCTACTCCTTTTGGCAAAAGCGAAATGCACCCCACAAAGCGCCCCCACTCCTAGGCGCCCAATCGGACACGGGAAACTCGCCGGTTGCATAAGGATTAGGTGACAGAATCGCGAGCTCATCTCTCATCCAGTCGTCAGGAGATGACGCCATCGCGGCCAGCTCCAGCTATTCGCCAAAAAATTTAATCGGCTTACCTGTTCGAGGGAGCTGGGGTCGTGATAGAGTTCGAAAGTTTACAGGGGAAGCTCCAACTTCGGATTATTACCGGGGTTCTTCGACGGAACCGAAGGACCCTTTAAATAGCGATCGAAACCGCCATCCCTCGGTCAAGCTCTCAAGAGGCTAGTCGCAGTCTGATATCCTGGCATCTTGATATATTCTTAGTCCTTCTACTATCATATCACCACGGCTACACATTTGGAAAGTCTCTCAGATGGGTCCAACAGCGTTACATAACGACCAGTCCAACACAAACGGCCATACAAACGGCACGAATGGGCACGCAAACGGAGGCTCGCATGCCTCCCGAGCTTCCGAGCTTGATGCACTTCTTAAACCTGTGCTGGAGAAGTTGATAGCTTTCGTCGCCGCCGCGGACACAGAGCTTGATGCCCACGTTGCAAATGATTCCAGTCACCGATCTACATTAGTAGACTACCATTCGCCTGAAGACCTCTCTGAGATTCTTTCATCCACTCTTTCCTTGCCGCTAAAACCGGCTAGACGGTCGGGCATCTTATCTTCGCTCGAGTCGATCCTCAAGTACAGTGTAAACACCTCGGCTCCAGGGTTTCTAGACAAACTCTATTCCGCCCCCGTAGCCCCAGGTGTCGCCGCAGACCTAATTCTCAGCGTATTGAACACCAACCTACACGTTTACCAAGTCTCCCCTGTCTTAACATTGATTGAGAAGCATGTCTCGAAGTCTCTGGCAGCCCTCTTCGGTTTCACGGGTCCCAGGAGCGGTGGTATCTCTGTCCAGGGAGGTTCGGCATCGAATACGACATCTATCGTTATCGCACGCAATACGTTATATCCGAATACCAAAGTTGAGGGGAATAACGCGGACGGACTGAGATTGGTAATGTTCACGAGTGCCCATGGGCATTATTCGATCGAGAAGGCTGCGCAAATGTGTGGATTTGGAAGTGGTGCTGCGATCCCCGTTCCAGTCGATAAGGTCACTGGGCGGATGATACCGGAGGAACTTGAGAGGTTAATATTGGAGGCAAAAGACAGGGGTCAGACGCCCTTTTATGTTAATGCGACAGCTGGGAGTACTGTTCTCGGGTCATTCGATCCATTCAAGGAAGTTTCAGAGATCGCGAAACGGCACAACATGTGGTTTCATATTGACGGTGCATGGGGTGGGAGTTTTGTATTTTCTGAGAAGCTGAAGAGACAGTTTTTGGCCGGGTCGGGGCTGGCGGATTCGATTGCGATCAATCCGCATAAGATGATGGGTGTTCCCGTTACATGCTCGTTCCTACTGGGGAAGGATATGGAATTATTCCAGAAAGCTAATACTTTGAAGGCTGGCTATCTGTTTCATGATAGGGACGGTGATGATAGCGAAGGCTGGAGGGAGCCGTATGACTTGGCGGATTTAACCCTACAGTGCGGGAGAAGAGGGGATAGCTTGAAGCTTTTCCTTGCGTGGCAGTATTACGGAATCAAGGGTTACGAGCAAATGGTAGAAAGGGCACATCAGGTGGCGGAGCATATGGTGGCAGTTGCGGCTTCGAGTGGGAACTTCAAGCTAGTTTCCACGAACCCTCCGCCTTGTTTACAGGTGTGCTTTTACTATGCCCCCGGTGGCCGGGATGTCTTTGGGACAGGAGAGGGCCAACTTACTCCCCCGGGGCTGGAAAGATTGGATACAGGTGAAGATGAATATATTGGGAAGTATAACTCTAAGGTTACGGAAACCATTACGAGAGAGTTGGTAGAGCGTGGGTTTATGATTGACTTTGCACCTGCTCTGGAAGGAAGGGGCACGGAAGGCAAGTTCTTTAGAGCTGTGGTTAATATCCAGACTCCGAAGGAAACTGTGGAACGATTGATTCGTGAAATAGAAAGTATTGGAGTCGATGTCGTCCGACGATTCACAGAACAGTATAAAGCTTAATAGAACGATTGGATCCAGAAGCGAAGATATCCTGTTCAAACTTCTTTATGGCTTTGAGATCTTGTAATAACGAATTTTACCCGTTCAAGTCGATATAGCACTGTAGCAGTAGTATCAGCTAAATTCATATCCATATTTAATATTCGCGGGTTAGTCTGGACTCTCGAATCTAGGAGCTTGAAGTGGCCCCGTACCGCGCGGTACGGGCTTTTTCTCTGGTCTTCGGGCACTAGTAGATAGCCATAAAATCAACTATAAGAAACCGGCGAGTCTAGTTGTAATTAACACATGGAGAAAATACAATAAAATAAAATACACCTTCGGTGTACATGTAACAACGGACAAGCATGCGTACTATGCAACTGGAGCAAGAATGGAGGTCCAGATATATCTGGGTTCGAGGCTAATCCAGATTGCAGAGAAAGATGTAACGTTCATGACGCGCACGACGTTCAACTTCGAGTTCTAATCACGGGCCAGTCAGTGCATCACACACTCTCTCGGTCTGCTATTTCCGCACCGTCGATAGCATCTACCCTTCGGAATTTGGCTGCTCGTCGATGCACACCAACCCCGCCTCCACTTCCACTTCCACTACCGCTTCCACTACCGCTTCCACTACCGCCCCAGCTTCCACCCCAGGGCCCACCATCACTAGGTTTATATATCCACACAGGTTTACCCTCCTCGACAACGTTCCCGTTGGCGTCAAGTTGGTCCGGCCCGAACAAGGGATTTTCTTGTTCCTGACCATCGGGGTCGCGAGGCTCCGGAGGAACATCTCCGGCGGCCTGGCCAGGGCGTAGAACCTGACCTGGATACTGGGCGATATGACCAGGGACCCTAAACTCCCATTCCAAATTAGTAGGATCGTTGACAACAGCGCTAGTGAGGTTGCCGATGGCGTGTATGTAATCCTGGAGGGTATAGATCGGGTCCAATTCATCCTCCGTAGGTTGTCGGAGTGTCACCGTGCATACACATTCTAGAGAAGTGGTTATATCGCATGCAGTTAGCCTTCCGCTTCAATTCGTTATGGATGAAATTCGAAACCCGATTTAAAAGTAAGAAGGATTCTATCCAATGATCAGACAATCATCGGAGGAAAGATCAAGAGTTCGAAAGACCGCTGTTCTATCCGACTGACGGGACCTCAGCTCTAAGAAAGTTCTGTATACGTATACTCTTAGTAATGAAAAGTGTTTCCATACCGATTATGATCGCACATTTTGCCAGATATATATCGCTGCGGCACTTAGTCCTCTTGCCAGGGTTTTGTGTAAGCCGACCTGTTTGTTCGTCACATTTACAGGCCTTTCCACATTCTTTCTGTGCCTTCTTGATCCACCGTGTCTGCTTAGTTGCTTTGGTCGGGTCCATAACAGTCACGTTTTCCTGCAAAAGCGCAACGAGAGAGTTCCAATCCGGCTCTCTGACAGTATAACCTTGAAAATCGGGTTTCGTTCCGTCACGAAGTATAGGCGTAATTATATCATCCAGGATGTCCCTGACGTGCTTCTCACAGGAGAGAACCAAGGAACCAGCGTAAAAGATATTGGGCGGTACCACTACCCGCACTCTCTTGCTATCCACTTCAAATTTAGTGCGAACTGTCAGCAAGTTTGCGTCGACAGGCGTGACCCTCGGGTCTGGTCGATCAAGCGTTGAGTTAGGGTCGGGACTGGTAGTAGTGGTGACGTTGAGAGAGACAATGGCAGCGGTGTTTTGTGCATAGTGTTTCGAAACGGCGGTGATAGCACGCGTATGATTGGCCGGGCCGCTGAAAAAACCGACGGAGGCGGAGGATGACGGGTGTGGGGCCCATGGGGTCGTCCCATTTACACCAATCGAAGTGAGAGTGGCCGATGAAGCCGGGGACGAAGCCGGGGACGAAGCCACTTTACCAGGAGTAAGGACGACGACTAGGGTATATATGACCAAGAGCAGGTGGGATTTGAGGAGAGTGAGAACCCGCATAGCTAACGATAGTTTCTGAAACAAAACGCTGATGATGAATTCGAATGTATTCTGGGGAGTATATGAGCGGTATTAACGGAAACGATTTGGCATTATTCTCCCCGAACTTTGAGAAAGGATTAATCGATTATCATTAAGTAGATTTACACGGCATATGACAAGAATATTATATCCGTAGAGCTGTGCCAGAAGAGCGGCGTTTTTGGACACCAGTGATCTTGGTTGCATTGATAATTGTAAGTTGGAGGACTGTGTGTTGGAGTTGTTGCATTCAGGGTCTAAGTAAGTACCTAGGTAGTTGGAGTTACGAGACTGTAGTTGGAGGTTGTATTGGCGCATCCTGTAAGTAACCCTCTATTGGTGTAGTCTCGTTCCCAGCCTAGGCCTAGGTATACACCATGGGTAATCGTTATGAGTAACGTTGCTAAGCACCAAGAAATATTTGTTCAGTTGAAACGCAAAACGTAGGTCTTGCCAACATGTTGCTTCATTGATACGGCCTATCAATACAGTATTATAACGGTATTGAGAGCGAAAGTTGTCATATGATTTGGATTAAAATGGAGGTATTCAACACCCTCTTCTAGCTCAGCCCTCAAGGAATACACGCGCGTGTAGCCAGACCGGAATGCCACATGCAACGACTCCATATACCGGTCTCGACACTAGACTAGCTGAAACTAGCAACTGTTCTGTATCCACTAACTAGTGTCATATACAACGGAACCCACCAGCTTAAGCGCTTGCAACACCCACAACCCACTTGAGTACTTGACAACTTTAACTGGGCAGCTGGTTGTATATCAAACTCGGATTTGCGGTCTAGCCCGCCGTACATTTATTAATAGGCATCCAACTGAAAAAAAAGTACATTTAGATACATATTTTAATGCATAAAGTTAACGTTATCAAAGCGCTAAGTAAAGCTCGCGGTAAATTTAAATATATTTACGAATGATCCAACAAATTAAACACCAAATTCCCGAAGACATTACTAATTTGCAGAGAATACATTTAGGGAGCACACCAGTGAAGCTGCGACCCCAATACCATGGCATCCGCGTCAAACGATCATGGTATCGACATTGACGAGCTTACTTTGATCTCAATGTCATCGAAAGCAGCAGTAATCGTCCCGAGCTCCTGGCATTCTGTTATTCCTGCGGGGCAAATACAATCCGTACTGAAGAGCAATGCGATTCCCGATGCAGCACCAGTGTTAACCTTGCCACCAACAGCCTTTGCCCATTCCTGCACGGGGTTCCCTTGCCAAGTGAAATCAAGGGTTCCAAGTTGATCGGTCAACTGGCCCCCTTCTATGTTATCGCCGTCAAATTGTACTGAGCCATGGACTTGGGCGTTGATAGTGCAGACGAGCGAGCTGTATCCGAATTGACGGAAGTAAAAGGTGATATCGTAGTCCGTATTCGGGGCCACGGCAAAGGTTTTGGTATTTGTAAATTGAAAGGAATGTTTTCGATCAGTCTGACGGTATTTGAAAATGCCTCGGCTGGAAAGAGGAAATTTGGTTAGCACTGCTTCCAACTTGCTATCGATATCCTTGAGATAGGCTTACTAATAACTTGTCCCTGAGAAAGCCTCAACTTGTTGGGGTACTGATGATTCCTGGTACTTATGCACACCATACGAGCCTCTTCCTTGCGAGTCCAAGTATAGGAACCCTACCCAAGGGGTACTATTATCCTCGAAATCGACTACATGCTCTGTTGGTTCCGGGGGCGGCGTAGGTGTAACACTACAGCGTTTCATTATTGTGTTAGGGCCTTATTCCCTCATAATGAAACTATCTTATCCAATACTCACGTGACAGTCACCTGGCATTGCGAAGATGTAGGCGTGTAAACACAGCTACAGGCACTGCTGATGATCGGAACCGGCGTTGTGGCAATGTGCGCCGGGATGGAGATCGTGGTCGTGCCGGCTAGCCAGGTTGCGCACCAGTTAGACTCCCTTTGTAGTCTCTCCGCTGCACGGACGACGTTGTTCGCGGCGCAGGCACGGCGCTCGAGCACAGCGGCTTGGGTTAGACCGCAAAGGAAAAGGGAAGAAGTGGCGAAAGTTGACTTCATTTTGACAACTACTGAAAGTGTCTGGCAGTTTGGCCGCTTTGAAAGCTTGGTTTTGATCGACAGAGATGTCAAGTGGAGATGGTCTCACATTGGCAGGAGGGGCATCTCAAGGGGTTCTTATACTCCAAGGGCAAGGAACTCCTTCCCTTCAGGCTGGCGGAATATAATACTATATCCTATTATCGTGACCACGTGCACGTGGACTAGAAATCAGTCGAAAGTATCTCGGTGTCAGCCTATCTAACAAGCAAAACATTCAATTGCAATATTGATCAAGCTATAGTCCAGACTGATCCGCCTTTCGAAATTCCAGGTAACATAAGGCCGTTCTATGCACATGCGCATGCACGCCAAATCATAGCGGGTCCTGGAACATTAGATGATTCCTACACATACTCAAACGGGTCACTGTTAGCCTCGAATAAGAATCCCGTGCACACCAAAAGCTATATGTTCCCGCGGTTTACGCTCTTAATATTATAATTCGGATTCGATAAATCCGCATTAGCGCTAAAATAAGATACCCTGTCGACAGCGGGCCCCACAAGACGAGGGGTATTATTCAATCGGTCTGAGTGAGGTTCCTGGCGGGACGACATCCATTCCGAGTATTAGCGGAGCATTTCACGTTGTTTTATTCTTCCTTGCGTACTCACACTTGCAGAATTCCTCAGATTATTTCCCCGTTTTGTTCAATACATCGCAAACCGCCAGGCCCCCTCACGATCGGTATCTCGGCTCGGACGAAACGGCCGGTAGATGTGCAGCTTATGCATGAATTAATTGTCCATAACAAACGAAACAAGTCCCCTGCGTAAATTGCTTCCATATATAAATCTCATCAGGTCGGTTGACCTGTATATGTCACGGCTATCATGTGAGTGGGGCGGTCCAAGAAGTTTCCTGTTCGCATCGAGTTCCGATTTAGGCGTTTGTGGCGTCTTTCGACTGCTCCCGCTTGCCAATCCCGATGTTCGTTTTGAAGCTCGGGGGCTGACTGTACGTTTTTATTGAACGTAGCCTTGTGCGCCTTCCATGCAGGCCAGAGTTGGGATCCTCACAACCGTCGAGCTCGTTTTCTCTCATTATGTTATTCCGAATTGAAGCGGAGATTTAGGTCGTAGTGACCCCTTTCAATTCTAGTGTTATAGATTGTGATCAGAACATTGCACTCGAATACTCGGGCTCTGATAACATGAACTGTGTTGCTCCCGGTTCAACCTATCAATTCGTCGGCGGTGGTAAATGGTAAGAGTGGATGAGCTCTCAGTAACATACGGACATCCAGTGTACGCAATACAGGTAGATATATCAGCGACGAAGGCGGTAGGCTTTCGAGCCACCAAGCGCTCGACTGATAGTCGTAGCGCTATAGCATACACAAGTAAATACTCAAAACGCCCACAAATGTGATATCTCAGTAAAATATTGCATCTTTGTATACATGTACTTCCGTTACGAGAAAGTCGACCCATATTGGAGGCCGAAGCCTTTTGAATTGCCCGGTGGCTGAGGACGCCGAACACCTGCCGTTTCACAAAAAGGTGCACCGAATCCTCGATATATTCCACAAAATGAGAAACTAAACTGAGAAAAGCTTAACATTTGTATATACGTATGTGGGGCTTCTTCTTTCACAGTATCGTCAACGTGATATCGATTTTTACGGCTGAAATGGAAGTGTGAAATGCAATGGCTCCGATGCAATCCTGGGATCGTGGCATAAAATTTGGAATGCAGTAGCGCTATAGAGTTGCGCGTTCGGACGGCGGAGGCTGGTTTGAGGTCAGGGATGGGGGATCTTTGTGTCACGTCAGCAGGGTCCTTGTCGCGCATCTAGCCGAACCCCTCGCGAAAAATAGTTTCCTTCTTCGCCTTCGGATTTCAGGGTCAGGAAACTTTATCGGGATTCAAGATTGTGAACATTCGTTGAAACCCATATTTGTATTCAGGCGCGCGCATGATCCGCAAGTTTTTCGTTTACGGCAATCAGAAAACGGAATACGAAAAAAGAAACCCGCAACATGTTTAGTATGTTATCTCAGGCCAAAGCTATGAGGTTTGCCCTTCCCATTTACAGAGGCTTTGTCGGCGACCCGCTACAAAAAGGGAAAGGAGCAAACAAATTTCTTGTGTGTATGAGTCTGTCCCACCCAATATTTATGAACTCTTATAAACATACTAAATTTATAAATAGCCGGGTTGATAGATTAGCTTTCGAGACTCGATGTCTGTGGAGCTCAGCCTAGTCTCTTTACGTGGGGCCGAAGTTATAATTATGACTGACCGAGTAACACAAAGACCAAAAAAGTCAGATCTGGAAGGAGCGATATCGCGATATATAGCAAAACCGCAAAAGCCCCAGTTGACTAGATAAAGATCCGGGATCTGAAGTTGAGATGAGGTCGGTGGGATTATCCGTACTGGTTGGATTTAATATTCTACTTCGAAAGGCTTTACTTGCAAGATTTCGTACGCTCGTCGCGACGTCGAGTAATAAATTCTGAATAGCTAACACTAGTCGAAAACGCCCTATACTGGGCTCCATTGGGGCCTAAGAAATCTAACTATTTATCTCTCTGCTAGATGATGCTACCTAATCTTCAACTGTAGCCTATGCGGCTCACTAATCCACGTCCTCTAGCTCATCCTGCGAGGTAGGAAAATAGCTATCCGCGTACTAAGCTTGGGAAATGCGACTTCATCCACACAGCCCGTATCGGTAGACGGTACTATTGGATCAATCATAGATTCACGAAAACCGCCCTGGATCCATGCGAAGACAGTCTGCATGGATTCACATCGCATCGGTATTGGTGGCCAGAGGAGAGCCTCTCATTGGTCCACCATCTTAACTATATCACAGTATGTTGACTGTATGACAACTGCCCGCGCTTCACCGTCGAGTGGGTGTTCCAGCTCTCGCAATACATTCCCCCGAGAATCGATACACCCGTACGGGATCAAAAACCATAGCAGTCGTAGGGCTGTGCGCTACTCTGTGAGCATAAGCTCTGACGGGGAGACGGGAACTCATAAGGTTGTGTAAGAAGTCCAACGTAATATCAGTTGGCCTTGGAGGGGTGTTCGCATCTGGGAAATGGGTCTGCTCAATCTATGCTGTAGTCAGGCTCCCAGAAGCTGAGCTAGACGGAAATTTATATAAGACAGCTACACCACCCACTTCAGTCAACGATCTTGCTCCTTCGACAGTATAATCCCCATCACCCGCTACGATTTTCAAATTTAAAGCCTTGAAAGTTATAACTTTTTAAGTTCGCGAGTTCGGCAACAAAAACAATGTCGACCAATCCTGCTGAGGAGATTCTCCCCGAGGGAGGAGTCCGCTGGATCCTCTCTACCGAAGAACGCGAGCATCTCGGAAAACTCCTCAATGTCGAGGGTATATATATCACTTCCTTTCCAATGCTGTCTATCACCTTCCCCCCGAGGATACCCATAGTATAAGATAAACAGCTGACGGATCCCTTGATCAAACATACAGAGTCCACGCTTGGCCGCATCAAAGGCAATTTTATGAACCGTTCTCGAGCGGCTTGCAAGAAATGCGGGAAGCTCTCTGGTTTGGATGATATGGTGCACGGGGCGACGGAACTTGGCATCCACAGCCAGGCTTTCATGATGGAGACCTTGGTGAACAGGCCTTCGGGGCCATCACCGGCCCACGCTCTGGCCTGCTCGCGATGCTCTGAACAATTCGAGGGAATGTTTGGTTGGAACTCAAGGATCGATTGAATCCCTTGACTCAGCAGCTCCCAGGATCCCTGTTCACGCTGTATTTTCGATCCTGGCACACTCACGCATTAATCGCGTTGGTAAGTCTGTTGTTATATTTAAAGGACTTTGGGGATATTGATGACCTGTACGAGGCCGTAAAGCTTAGAGTCTCAGAGAGAATCGAAAGGCTCCGCTCCTTATATTTCCATTCAAAGGGATTCCCGTAACTGTAGTTCAACGGTTGTGGAAGTGATCACAACACAGATTGAAGCAGCGGCCGTGTTGCATCGGCCCAAACAGGGATACCCCATGCAGTCATCGTCCCAAACAGGGAATCCAAAACTTCCGTTCCGAGAAAGTTCCGCAAGCCCTGATTGCCCGAAGAGGAAGGTTTCTCCATTTTCATCCCATTCCTTTCGGACAACTGGTCCATGTTTCTCCGATCCCTTGCCAGCGCCGTCACGTTCCCCAGAAATCCGAAGAATCTCGAGATCTCATGCCGATAATTATTGATGGTGGTGATGATATGGATTGGTATCGCCTCCACCTTCTCCAATCAGCCTTTCCCGCTATTCCCTCGGAATGATGACCAGATGATATGGGTGGTGGGGCAAGGAAACAGAATTTTTCCTCGCCTTCCCAGAAAATTCCGGTGCGGAGCTGCAGAGCAAAGCAGCAGAGCATAGCATAGGCGGACAGGAATATGTATCTGCATGCGACTCAAACAGCTCACATCTGCAGGCGCTGCACTGGCGTGGTATTGAGCTCTGACTATCGACTGACAGCTGCTCCATTCGATGGGGGCATTTGACTGGTCCGGCAAGACATTAGCTAGCGATTGCAAATGAGTATGTGCTGCCCGTCGTTGACCAGCCAATGGCAGTTCTGGACCGAATGGATGTCGTACACGTATCCCCACAGATTGTATCGATTACGATGCGCCTTCTCTAATTCCCAGCCCAGCCTGGTATTTGCCGGGTCGATGTGATCGAATCGTATATATAGCGGAGGGGGGCAGTCAATTCATCGCCCTGTCGCACCGAATTTTTCATTTAAATCTCCGAATCGATTAAACCACCCTCGGAAGCCATCGAAGAGAGAGATTCTCAACCTTTTAAATTGGTGGGAGTTCCAGACGGTGCGACCAAGAGGTCGGAGCTTGCCTCGGTATCGCACAACACGGGAAGGCAAAATCACACAGACGGTTTTCAAATTTCTGCTTACAGAATCAGGTATTCGCAGCATTCCACAGGCCTGCGAGTCCACCCTTAAAACTTTTCTTCGACCAGGGAAAAAAGCATACTCGCCAGGATTCTTGTCGAAGTTCCTTTGCATAGTACGATTTTACCCGCCTGCAAAGTTGACGGACAGGTGCATATCGCCAAAATATCCCGGCGAAATTAAGTTCCTCGTCGGAAAGGAAATATCACGACAGCGCGAAATTCTCGGGAACCAAAAAACAAAGGAGAGGCCACTGAAATTTCGCCCGGGCGCTTCTTCATGTTCTTCCTCTTCTTATTTCTGAAGATAAACATATAAAAGAAGTTTTCCTTGCTGGGTCCCTCGGACTCGGGGTTGGTTGGTTGGTTGGTCTGGTCCGGTGGTGCGTTTCAGGAATAGGAAGGAGGAATTCTTTTATATTCGGTTTTTTTGCGAGAGGTCATTTCGGAATTTTGGCTTGCTCGGAACTGGTGGATTGATTGCGGGAAGAGCGAGCGGATCTGAGGCAGGAGAAACCAGTTTTATATCGCTGCGGGCCAATATATTATATAATCTCCCCGGGCGGACACGGGCCTATCGCAGAGACCACTTCTGCGACAAGAGAGATCCCTCGATCCAATCAATCTCTCGCGGCGTCCATCTACCCCAGACCGGTACCACTCCACTCGACGAAGCGAAGCGAAAGCCGTTTAATCGATTGATTGATCGATCCATCTCACAATCCTCAGCACCATATCCTTCGGAAAACCCATACAGATCGAACGGATATCGCCGTAAACGAAGGATTCTAAGATGGGCATCTGGACGACGACCTCCTCCCTCTACTTCCTCACCACACACCACCAGCACCTCCTCTCCGCCCAATCGAACCTCCAATCGACCCTCCGCGAACTCTACCACCACGAAGAACTTCTACACTCCTGCCCACCTGAACTGCTCGATTTCCTCTGCAACTACATCCCAACCGCGCCCCGTAAATTCTGGCAATTCTTCGACCCGGTGAACGATGGGTTCCGAGGAATGGCTGCGGATACGCTGCATATCGCACAAGACCTGGTTCACAGGGACTACAGCGTTCTGGAGCAACCGTTGAAAACGGAATACAAGGTTCTGAAAAGGACGGTTGAGAAGTGGTTGCGGCCGGCTGGATTGCAGGAGGGGATCGGACGGTACATCTTACCTTCTTACACATGTCTCGATCACGTTTGCGAGAAGGGAGAGGTGAGGGGCACCTGGATCGATAACAGAGAGTTCGCTGAGATGGTGGCTTTGGCGTGGGAGAGGGCGGTGGAGAGGCAGGTCGGGCAATTGGGGTTCGGAGTTAGCGCCGATATTGTCGGGGAGTGGAGCGAGGAGCTCAGGAGCGTGTGGGGGGTTAGAAATCGAAGATTGGAAGATTGGACAGTCAGGGAAGTGGATGAAGGGACGGAGGAAGGAACGGAGGGGAGGAGCAGCGAGGAGGATATCAAGGAGTAGATTCCCTGCGGATGGGTACTTGAGTATATACACCGGAGTATATACGTATAACCAGGCCAGGAAGAAGAGACGGGATGCCTGGATGATGCTGGCTACGGACTGTTTAATGGGTACGACCGGGAGTTAATGGAGTCTTCCTCTTTTTTCTGTCTTTCTGGGTCTTTGGTTATAAATCATGCATGCATTGGATACTGGCATTCAGGTTATTGGAGTTTCTAAACTTTGTTTTCTCCTTTCCTTTCCTTTCTTTCTTGAAGCCAAATTGGATCTTTCGATTGTTGTAATAAACAGCGTGCAGTTTCTTTTCAAATTGCCAGTTGGAATCGTTCAGAATGTGTTCATGAAATTATATATGGTTTCCCGTCGAAATTCATTCCATCCTTCTCTTTCCTTCTCAGCAGCGAAACAACATCCTTTCCATCTTCCGTCTCCCACTTCCTTTCATCAGCCTTCCGTCGTCACCGGACTGCATACAACGTTCTATTCCGTTTTCCATAGATCAATTTCGTTCTACGAAAACCCATCACCGATCAATTCTATCCTTCCATCCATTCTCGCTCATCCCATCCGCTTATCGAAGCTCCCCACCCACGTGGTAGAATCCTCCAGCAACAATCGTCCTTCAGGAGCTACTGAAGTAGCTAGCATACATAACGAGAAAAGATTGTACGTAGCCAATTATTAACAATGAATTTCTTGTCCTCCCGGCCGTTCACGGCCGTCTTCTCCGGTCTACGGGATAAGGTTTCCCCTTCACCCTCTACACCGACAACTAAGGACCCCTGCACCCAAACTCCGAATATCGAGAATCCGGATACCCAGGTTTCAGCCATTACCGACAAAATGCGACTGGAAAACCTCCTGAAATCCATCACGGCCGCTAAGGAGCAGCTCTGCTTTCACGCGACACTAATCAGGCGGCATTCGCAACCTTTCCTGTTCTTTCTGGATTCCTACAAGGGAGCGCCACATTTCAAGCACTGGAAGCTGTTTAAGCCGTACAGACGAAATCATCTTCATGTTTTGCTTTGGGTGTTTGAAGAAGCTACCGAAGAGGTGGAGAAGGACGAGGAAGTACTTGGGGATTTCTTGAGGAATTCGTTGCAGAGGGCGGTTTCTGGGTTCTTTGGGGCGAGCAAGGAGGTCGAGGAGGTTATTCTACGGTATGTGTACATAATGTCCTACTTCGTACGGCTAGGATAGGTACTGGAAACGAGGGATAGGTGGCTAATACAGTATGATTCTTGAATAGATGGAGTATCGACATCAGAAACCGTAGAATCGGGAGACTGATCCTGGACAGCTGGAAGCAGGAGACGAACGAGGCTGGTTTACCGGAGGGACCGGGGAGCTGCAACCTTAAGGATGTAGTGCACCTCCTCGCCGCCGTTTGGGAGGACGAAATGGAGCGGAATTTCTACAGGTATTTCCCGGAGGAGGCCTGTGGGAGCTCTTCCAGCGATGTATGGAGTCAGGAGGAGGAGCATGATGAGGAAGTGGTTCAGGAAGAGGAGTTTGAGGCGTGGAGGCCGTTTAAGGGTCCACCGTGCTTGAAGAGGAAGGATGAATTGCATTTGGTTTTCCGGTAGTGTTCTACATTACTGCGAGATGTGTATTAGCGATTGATAGTATGCCGCCTGTGAAGCTTCAGCGGGTGGAATTGGTTATGATGATGATAATGAATGCATAACGAAGGCCTTTATGGGCATGAACAACATACACTAGCCAGCCAGCATTTATTCCATACAGACCCGTAGTAGTACACCCTCATAAGCTCTGTCATTTAATTATCCCCTCGGGACTCATTGATATCCTTTGTCCTCCGGTGTCACGCCGAACGAAAAGGCGTTGCTGTTGCAGAATCCCGTTCGGGCAAAGCGGCTTGTCTTGTGACCGCCCAAAACAGACGTCACCCGCCGCCTTTCCCCAACCATTTTCCCCGGACAAAAGTCCAAATCCAATCACACTGCGCTTGCTCGCTGCATCGGATCGAATCAGGCCAGCCGGCCAGCTACACAGACAGCCATGACCGTCATCGCTCGGAGTCCCCTTCGTTCTCCCTCCTAGACTCCCGTCCACATCGAAACTTACTTCATTACCTCCGACTCCATCGGTATACTAGAATGCGACCATGCGACTCCCTCGCCCCCTCCTCCTTCTCGTCGCGACATCTCTAACTCCCTCCGGCGCTGTCGCAAACCCCGTCCTTCCCCAACAGATCCCACTCTCCCCGACCTCCTCACACGACCATGATCACGACCACATCTCTCCCGCGCTGTTCTCCGAATTCGAGGAACTCTCGCGTATAGTCGACATCACATACTGCATCGGCACTCCATCCCCCGGAATCTCATACCCGTTCATCTGTCCTTCCCACTGCTCTCAATTCCCGTCGTTCCAGCTCATTCAGTCGTGGAATACGGGACCGTTGTTATCCGACTCATGCGGTTATATAGCTCTATCCCACCCGCCGGCCGAGAAGAGGGTTATTGTGGCGTTTAGGGGGACTTATAGCGTGACTAATGCGCTGGTGGATCTGAGCACCGGACGGCAGGAGTATGTGCCTTATCCGCCGTCTAATCGGTCTGATATTTCTGTTTTCAGGAATGAAAATGTGAAGGAAGGGGATGGGGAGGTGCCGAAGTGTGAGGGGTGTTGGGCTCATGCTGGGTTTTTGGAGAGCTGGAAGGTGGCGAGTGAGATTGTCGTGCCCGTTGTTGATGGGCTTTTGAAGCAGTGGGAGGGTCATGGGTATCGGCTGGAACTTGTCGGGCATAGTTTGGGAGGTGCGGTGGCGGGGTTGGCGGGGTTGGAGTTTAGGGAACGCGGGTGGATGGGACGGGTTACGACTTTTGGGGAGCCGGTGAGTGGGATTTTCTTTCTCTATTGAGGATATGGTTTTATGATATAGGAACGCTGGCTGATGATACTGATGCTGTGTACAGAGAATCGGTAATGCGAACCTGTCGCATTATATAAACCTCCTGCTGCCGCATCCAAACTACAGGAGGATAACTCATAAATCGGACCCGGTACCGCTTCTCCCGTTCTCGAAATGGGGGTTCATGCACCATGCCACTGAATATTTCATCGAGAAGGTGGACTTGCCACCCACGGCGCAGGATGTTAGGGTCTGCGAAGGGGATGAGGATGAAAAGTGTGCAGCTTCTGGGAGCGTGAATATGATGCAGTTGCTGTGGAGCCATAGGGACTACTTTAACCGACTAGGGTTATGTGTGCCGGATGGGTGGAGGAGGGTGTTAGATGGGGTATGGGGGCCTTGGTGGCCCAAGAGGGAGTCTCGTCACCAAGACAATTTACTCAAGTAGGTTATGGAAGCTAAGCTGCTCTCTATTGCTTCGTGAGTGGCGGAGGGTAGGAGGTTATATCATGGCGTTCTTTTATGTTTTATGACGATTCATTAGCGTTGGAGTTTGTGGACTTGGGATACCAGATTGATTTAGTGGTCTCATGGTTTACGGTGTGAGATATTGTGCCTTCAGAAGTCTTGCCCTCGATTTCCGTTTTACGGTTATACGGTTCAATGAAAAGTCACGTCAAAGTCTAAGATATTTTGCAATGCACGTTTCAATCGCGCCTGAAGTGTGTCACTGTGGACAGCTACCGTAGATTCGACTATGTACTATACCTATACCTGGCTCTACAATTTCTTGTACTCCAGTTTGCCTTCGAGTTTCTTGACTTCGACTAATTTCCTGACCGCCTTGTTGAAATCGTCCTGTGTGATCTCGTCTCTGTAGTCACGGATCGCAAACATGCCGCTATTACGCCGTTAGTTTCATTCATTATGTACTGGTGAGGGGATGCATGTCTTACGCTTCAGTAACAACGTTCCGCAAATCGGCACCGTTAAACCCGTCGCTCATCTTCACCAGCCCCTCGTAGTCGATCTCCCCGGCCTTTGCCACACCGGCCGCGTGAATCTTCAAAATCTCCAGTCTACCGACTTCATTCGGCAACGGGATCTCAATCTTCCTATCCAACCGTCCAGCTCTCAACAGCGCAGGATCAAGGGTATCGGGTCGGTTGGTTGCCATTATAATCTTCGTTTTACCGAGATAGTCGAAACCGTCGAGTTGGTTTAGAAGTTCCATCAGGGTTCTTTGGATTTCTCTGTCGGCGGAGGTACCTTCTGAGAAACGACGGCCGCCGATGGCGTCGATTTCGTCCATGAAGATGATGCAGGGTTCGTGTTCTTTTGCGTAGCCGAACATCTCACGGATTAAACGGGCGGATTCGCCGATGTATTTGTCGACGATGGCGGAGGATACGACTGTAGTGTCGTCAGTATATCGAACTCGTGTTACGGAGAAGGAGGGGGGGATAGTTGCCCTTCAAGAAGTTGGTCTCGAGCGTGCTGGCTACCGCTCTGGCGAGGAGAGTTTTGCCTGTACCTGGCGGACCGTATAGAAGCACACCCTTCGGAGGCTTGATGCCTACCCGGATGAACAGTTCGGGGTTCTTTAACGGCAGTTCGATAACCTCCCTCAACTCTCTGATCTGCTCGTTCAACCCTCCGATACCAGCGAAGCTGACCTGGCCAGGATCCTCCAAACTCATGTTGTAGACCAATGGATCAACTTCCCTGGGCAGCATTCTCATGATGGTTAAGGTTGTCATATCCAAGGCAACCCGTGTTCCCTGTTTTAACTTCGCCTTATCGACCTTTGAACGGCAGCCGACGACGTATCTGGGCCCGCTTGAGGCTTTGACAAGAATACGTTCGTCATCGATCTGTTTGAGGACTTCGCCAACGATCTGGCCGACTGATTGGAGGGCTTTGAGGTTTTCTTCGGTGTGGTCGTAGGATTTTTGGAGGGATTTTAGTTCGAGACGGAGGGCTTTGAGTTTGGCGTCCCATTCGCGGTGTTCGATTAGTTTCTGTTGTTATGGCATGGAGATTAGTGATGGCGGTGGGTGGTGGGTTATCTATGGAGGTTTCTGGGGTACCTTCTTGTAGTCTTCGAGGGCGACATCGCGATCTGCGTCGGATGACGAGGCCATGGTGGGAGAGTGGTGTACGGATGGTATGCGATGGGTGGGTAGATGAGGTGGTGTCGGAAGCGTGTAGGAGGTACGTTGGAGGTGAAGATGGAGGTTGAGTGCTGGTACGTTGACGCGTGGATGAGGTTTGGTGAGGTTTGGCTGGCCGGAGCTGTGAATGAGCTCGCATACAACACACCCGCACACACCTCAGAGCTCGATACTAACCCAACCAGCTGCCAGAAGATTGGGCTGACTTGACTAGGCGCCAGACGCCCAGCCGCGAGATGGAGATTACATTGTTCTACAGGGTTTACGATCTGATAAAGAAGGGGGGATGAGGGATGAATCGGATTAGGGAAGTGGATATGGCCTTTTTTCGGGGCTATGATATCGATAGGGATGAAGCCGAGGTGGATCGGGAGTTACGGCTATCGAGGGGTCTGGGGGAACGGATGGCTGGACATGGATCGGGATGGATTTATGTTTAGTACGGGGCTTTGAGGGGTTTCTTTCAGCATCGATATCACAGGATTGGAGAAGTCTGTAAACATGGAATCTTCAATGGCAGAGGTCTGGTTGACGAAGACGACGATGGATGCGAGTGCCTCAACGGTTGACAGTTGGGAACAGCGATATCGCGCCATACAAAGCCACCGGGGAGCCCCCACTCGGCCAAGAGCGGACATTGCTTGCATCCCGTCACCGTGAACTGCGGCGTCAGAATCGAGGCGATGTGAAAACTCTGGCATCGGCGAGTTCCACGCTTTGTTGAGGCAGGATTGGTTGGCGAGTTCCTCCTCTCTCGCGCCTGGTAGGATTCACTCGCGAACCTCAGTTTGATATAACGGCGAGCACTGCCAATATATCCGGCCGTGATCGTGACATCCCCTCGAGACTAGCTTCATAAAACGAGTGAGCGTAATATAATACGTAGCGTAAGAGAAAGGCAGGCAATGCAACGGAGAAGCCACCCAATTGCCAGGGACGGATGCCTGGCGTGGTCTGTGCATGGTAACGGAGGCTAACGGTCGAGGGGTCTGTAGCATAGCGTCGACAACGGAGGGGTCGGTCGTCAAGGGAAAAGTTTATTATAAGGAACCCGGCCATCCCATCTTAATTCTCTCTCTCTCTTCCTTCTCTTCTCCTCCCCATCTTCACTTCGCTTTTCTCCCTATTCATTGGTCATTGTTCTACCTATACCATCCACAAACAGACGTTCATTGAGATACTTCATTGGTATGTCTGTCTCTTAATTTGCATTGGCTCCGGTTCCCAGTCCGATGGTTCTGCTGAGACAGATATCAATTATGACGACATCGTTTTGAGGAGGGGCTTCTGCTGCTTCAAACGCTAATACTTCAATCCCAAACCAGATATCACTCAATATGCCTATCACGAAGGTTCACGCCCGTTCCGTCTACGACTCTCGCGGTACGACATTGTCCCTTGTCCATCCCGGTCGAACGATACTGACGTGATTACGCTAGGTAACCCCACCGTCGAAGTCGATGTCGTTGATGAGAAAGGCCTCCACAGAGCCATTGTTCCATCTGGTGCCTCTACCGGTACGTCTTTACACCTCATTTTTATTATTCATAGAATCGGATCAAGCGTACTGATTGAACCGAACCTTAGGTGTCCATGAGGCCCTGGAACTCCGTGACAAGGACAAGTCCAAGTGGGGTGGAAAGGGTGTGTTGCCCCACCATTGCCCCGCCGAATCCGCCATCACGCTGACAGCGATTGCTTTTCAGGTGTCTTGACCGCTGTCAAGAACGTCAACGAGATCATTGGACCCGCTCTCATCAAGGAGAACATCGATGTTACGGACCAGAAGGCCGTCGATAACTTCATCCTCTCCCTCGATGGCACCCCGAACAAGTCCAATCTTGGTGCCAATGCCCTCCTCGGTGTTTCCCTCGCTGTCGCGAAGGCTGGTGCCGCCGCCAAGGTATTTTCGATCGCTCTCAATGATGTGCGGTAGACAGGATTCTCGAGGCTAACCCGGTGCAGAGTGTCCCACTCTACGCTCACATTTCCGACTTGACCGGGTCGAAAAAGCCATATGTTCTCCCAGTTCCATTCTTCAATGTCATCAACGGAGGGTATGCATTACCACTCGATATTTTATAATACAACGATGTGTTAACGACTTGATAGATCCCACGCTGGAGGCGCCTTGGCCTTCCAGGAATTCATGATTGCCCCAACCGGTGTCGAGACTTTCTCTGAGGCTCTCCGAGCTGGTGCCGAAATCTACCAGGTCCTCAAGTCTTTGACCAAGAAGAAATATGGCCTCAGTGCTGGAAACGTCGGTGACGAGGGTGGTGTCGCTCCCGATATCGGCACTCCAGAGGAGGCCCTCGACCTGATTACCGACTCTATCGAACAGGCTGGCTACACCGGTAAGGTCGAAATCGCTATGGATGTCGCTTCCTCCGAGTTCTACAAAGATGCCGACGACAGTGGAGAGGGCGGCAAGTACGATCTTGACTTCAAGAACCCTAATTCCGACAAGTCCAAGTGGATCACCAGCGACGAGCTCGCCGCCAAGTACGTTGGACTCACCAAAAAGTACCCAATTGTCTCTATTGAAGACCCCTTCGGTGAGGACAACTGGTCAGCATGGAGCAAGCTTGTCGGTAGTGTCGATATCCAGATTGTCGGTGACGACTTAACTGTCACCAACCCTCTTCGTATCAAGAGGGCTATCGAGGAAAAGAGCTGCAATGCTCTGTTGCTCAAGGTCAACCAGATCGGTACCCTCACCGAGTCCATCCAGGCGGCCGAGGACTCTTTTGCCGATGGATGGGGTGTCATGGTCTCCCACAGGTCCGGAGAGACTGAGGATGTTACCATCTCCGACATTGTCGTCGGTCTCCGCGCGGGACAGATCAAGACCGGTGCACCGTGCCGTTCGGAGCGCGTTGCTAAACTGAACCAGCTTTTGCGCATTGAGGAGGAGCTTGGGGACCAAGCCATCTATGCCGGTACCAACTTCAGGAAGACCAGGAACTTGTAGATGGAAATACCTTTATCGGTGAATTGAGCGGGTACCTGGAGCCCCACTGTCGCTCCTTTCCTCTCTCTTAATACTATTAATGCAATGACGACGAATTGGTCGCGTTCGTTTCTTTGTAGTAGCTAACTACAGCTGCACAGTTGCAGCGTACAGACCGAACTATTAGCTAATTGAAACCCTCTATTTCTGCGGGAAAAAAGGCGGCAACGTGTGACTCGTAAATTGACGTTCTACTATTACGCGCATGCTTTAGAGCTAGATAATCACGGTAATTGAATTAAATGTGGGGATATCCGATACCGCGATACCGACTGAGTCATGCATTGGACCTGATCCTCCACTGTAAGCACCTGGCCTAGGTAGTTGGTCTTTGCAATTGATGTTGGTCCAACTGCCTGGTTAGCTTAGTCCGACCAGCTCAAGTTGCCCCTCACAGAAACCTTAACTTGTCAGCTCCAGCTTCGGTCCCAACTCTGTGCGCCTTTGGCTTCTAACCTGTGACGGTGAATTCCCATCGACTATAAATCTTTCTATCTCCTTCAGAGACTGGATTTTCTTTCCTTCTTTCCTTCCTCCATTCCCTCTTCAATCATTCGGATAGTCAAAGGTGCTCCGAAGCTGCGAACAGCAGAATGGCAGCCGACCTCGCTTCCGCAGCCACGGCTGCTGATAGCACCTCCAACAACAGCCCCGCTGGCTACGACCCCGACAACATTCTCAATTCCGACTTCATTGACCTCTTTGCCGACGAAGAAGATGCCCCGAAATGGACGCTGGCCGACTTCCAACAGCTCTCAGTCCTACGCGGGCAACCCCCACATGCCGTTGCACCGTTCCAAAAGCTGCCCGTTGAGCTGGTCGAGCACATAGCATACAACCTCACGCAGTTTCGCGACATCCGTGCCATGGCTAACAGCTGCACGTTCTTTCGCAAGATCCTATTCGATTCGGACAACCACTTGTTCTGGTACAAGTGGGCTAAGGCCCCACACTCCATGTGTCGCTGGGATCTGGGTTACTACCGCCAGAATAGGGCCTATCAGAACACTATCGTCAATCAGCAGAACGGCCGCCGCAGGAAGAGGTGCGAAAGGTGCATGGCATATGCGATCAGAGGCCTTGCTTTTAAGAGAAAGAGTTGCGTCGATTGCTGGGAGGACATTGGAATCGGTACGCGTATCACGATGTTTTTCTTTATTTGTGTTTATCAGAACTGACGAGTTCCAACGAGCAAATCTACAGCCGCCAATGAGCTTTTCTTCCTCAATAACATCGACATAACCGGCGTCTCTCACGAATACGTCGAGCGAGGTTACGCTAATCGTGCAGTCCCGATCAACGTCGCCCGTCAGGAATGGGACCTTCGTTTTTTCTACAAACCCGGTCCCCTGGAACAACAGCTCGTCTCCACCGCCGTCCAGATCGCTAAGGACTCTCGATCGAGCAATTTGATTGAATTCGGGGAACAGGCTATCCGAGGCCTATCCGGCGAGATTCAGCAGCTCAAACGGGGTATGGGATATAGATACTCCCAGTACTCGTACTACAGCTCCGGTCCTAACGTCAGACGTGAAAAATGGTACGCCGCCGTTGTTGAGCATTTGATCTGCCCGGCCGAGGTTGTTCAGCGACTTTTGGAGATCATCATCTCCAAGGACATTGGAGATGAGTGGCTCAAACGTGGCGCCTATAAAAAAATGGCCGACCCTGGGGAGCTATATGGTACAGACACATTTTTTTGGGCACAGTTCCCAAGAGTTGATTGTGAACTCCAGGAAGATGAGGATTGGAGGAAGAAGTATGCCGAGGATCCAGGAAATCTTCACGATTGCAATATCGACTGTCGTAGGAAGAAAAAGGCGGAGATGTTCAAGAAGCGCTGGTGGCCGCAGGCTGAGAAGTCGCTCGTTGAGATGCTGGTCGGGGCTAATTCGTTCGTTTTGACGCCCGAGGAGATCAAGAAGTTGAAAACAAAGGTTTATTCGTGGGAATGGAGGGAAAAGATGCAGGAAACTATGAACAAGATGTTGGATGGGTGTAAATGGGTTGTTCCGGGTACTAGGGGAGAGTGGACGGAGGAGAGTTTGGTCAAGTGGGAGAAGGTTCATGGAACGGATGGGACCGCTTGAAATGGATTTTGTCACGGTATATTTGGAGTGTACAATAAGCGGGTATTTCTTTAAAGGGCGATGGAGAGCGCCCTTATCATGACTTGATGTGAGCTAGGATTTGTTTAGGACTGGCCGGTAGGCCAGATACTTAGGTATTGATAGCGGGAAGCCCATCTTCACATGGATATTAGGAGTGATAATGGAAAAAACGGTTAATGATATTGTCTCTCAAAGGATTTAGAACCCCTAGTCTCTTTCCCTAGAACTCCTTACTAACGCCTGGCCCCGCACACGCCGAAAACCCATTTGATATACTCCGAATAAGACTCGCTAATACAATCCCCACGCCCTGGTCCATCGATGTATCGTGATTCTCTCCAGCCCGAGACCCCCCGTCCGTGGGAAGATCTGTGACTAGCTTACGGGACAGATCTCACCCGAAGTAGACGTCCCAAACAATATCATCCTCATCCACACAGATCGTTAACCTCGACTCCACCACGTCGTGGAAGATCCCTTTCAAGGGACCTAGTATTCTTGTGCACGTTGGTCCTTTGGGGTCTAATCCTGCCGGTAGGTCCTGAACGTTGAATGTCTGCCATTTATAGGCATCTATATTAGTACCCGAACCTAAAGCTTTATTGAAGATGGGAATATATATTTACCCTCTCACCACCATCCTCGCCCTCTCGTTTCCTATTCCCAGAAACTAACTTCTTTCCGATCAATCTCTCACTCCAGCTCTGCTTTTCTTCAAAGCTTGTTTCCGCGTTATCATCACCATTGTGACAGTGTAAGCCACTCCCTAACTCGGAGCAATCCTCTTGAGAATGAGTAGCTGATATAAAAGTTGGGTATTCGGGATCCCAGATTCTATGGGTGGCTGTGAATTGGTGGGTAGTGTGGAAGTGGTGGTGCGTGTCGAGGAGACGGATTTTGGAGGGTGTGAGAAGACGGATGCCGTGGTGGCAGGCGTAGCGGGGCATTATTTGGTTTTTATCGATGGGGGAACTTCGGCTGGGATGGTGGATGGTATTAATATATTTTCAGCGAAGCCGTATAAGAAGGAGGTAAGGCTGGCAGGGGATATGATAAGTGAGCCCAGATCTTCAGGGGTTGATATTCTATCTTCGAAGGTCAAAGGTGATACACACACCAAAAAATTAGAATCTAGACAGCTGTCGAATCTCTCGGGATGTCAATGCGAATATATTTGAAATCCCAAATTCCTGTTTCGCGAAAAGAATGTAAGCTTAGTTAAGAAATGGTTCAACATTCATGAATCGTAGCCTCAAGCTTAAAAAAGGATCACAAGATATATTACATCCTCGTGGCAGAAAAGCATTCGTTGGAACTTACATAACCTCGCGCATTCAATGCAGTACGACACTTGAAAAAAAAGAAGACTCTCGAAATGAATCGAGAGCGAATATTTTTTTTCTTCAATAAAAAACAAGGCTTGCTTAACCGCCTTTTGAATGAAGAATGCCCGAATCTCTGCGATTGGTTACCATATGTGCGGGTTGCTCCCTCACAAAAATCCTGGTCCGGCGAGCAAAATCCAACAGCAAAAGGTGCACCGATCTGGGATTAGTCCTTGTTTGTTCTGATGCGGTTTGTTGGAATGCACATCAAATTGTTGGTGCGGAAATTTGATGCACGAGGATCGGGGAGGTCTGGACTGGCGGGTAATGGAGTCCCGCTGCTCTTTTTTTTGGTTATAAGGCTTGGGGGTTTTTAAATTTTCATGGATAATGAGTTTCAGAGTTTTTATTATTATAACTGGAAAAAGTTCAGAGTAAGATAGAGAGTATCGACCATAGGGGCCGGGAGACATGCCTCTTAAGCTCTTTATGAGTCTTTATGCTTATATACACTCGAGTAGCTTGCATCAGAGACACATCTACAACATCGTTTTTACGAACTTGCTTTCCCGTCGATTTGATGGTTCGATAGCATACATAATTTCCTGACACACACCCACCATCGGGCATCCCGTGAGAACCAGTCGGTGCCGTACACTTGCGGCTCGTATTTTAGAAAAGATCATGTGCGGGTGTCCGTGGTGGGTGTGGACTTCGTAAATGTGTGTTTGAACGCTTGATATATGCAATGCAGACGCGGGTTTGCAGGGCTGCCTGTTGGATTTTGTAGCAACATGGAAGATTCCGTGGTTGATTGACTAAGAAGGGTTCGTATACGGCACTGCGTGTCGAGTTGTTTGCTTTGTGTAACAACGGCTGCTACCTCGTGCAAACCGGGCAGGACAGTTTCGCTCGACTTTACATGAACGCGCATACCGCAACGAAACGGCACAGCAGTCTGGCACTAGGGTGCTCCGAGTCGGTAATATGCAGGTTTTCCCCTCCGACGGGGCGAGTAAGGATGCAAGAGATTCTAACGGAGAAATCAGACAAGAGAGTACCGTAACGTAGAAACACCCACGTTGGCTTCAGATATACTCTTTGGTATTCACTCCGAGCCGGCGGTTCCCAAGTCCGATGCGGATTTGAAAGGTTCAAAGGTAACGAAACCCCTCCTTCTGACGATACTAAATCTCCGAAGGTCCTTGCACCATATTTAAATATTTTTCTAGGGCCGTCAAGTTTCTCGAGTTTCAAGGTGGTGACCGCGTGATCTATACCCGAAGGCTGTGTTGTAAATTATAAATCGAAATACAGTAAGCGCAGACATACAGACAGATTCGAAGCCAGCCTTTTAGCTAGCTGTTATATGAGGACTAGCACGATACCACAGTATCATGTCTACTTAATAATGACTGTATCTCAAAAAATTTGTCGAAATTGAAACCTATTTCAATCATAACCTATTCTGTTCTGATAGGAAAAACTCCAGACTCAAAACTTGCAGCCGTCGAGGATTTAAATGCTTAAAAATCAAAGTCAAAGTTACGTAACACCCTAGTAGCCAATTTATAATGGGAATATATTGATGGGCCAGATCACCCTCGTTCCCAGACGCTAATCGGCCACAAGTGTAGTTAAGTTCTAGTATGCCAATAACCCTTTCTTCGAGAAGTCAGCTCACGAAAACTTGAGGATCGAACGAACCGAGGCGCAACAGGGTGTGCACGGATGCGGTTCTATATCCCGCTCGCTTGAGATAGCAGGGGTTCAGAACCCTAGAGTAAGCACTTGGAATTAATAACCGAGTCCATGAAGGGCAATCGGGTTGTCTAGTCCATAAAGGATACAGGAGGGGGACGTCCAAAGTCGGCTCCAAAGCTGCAAGGCCTTCGTCTATTGTATGTACATGTATTGCGAACCGTACGCAGACTTCCCTACCTTTGCATCCTCACGAATTGCCGTCCCAAATACCGACCTCAATTCTTCCTAAACCAATCATCCAAATCGACGATTCCAAAGTCAAATATGGCAGTCACCCGGTTACCCCCCGAGCTTATCGCGGAAATATTCCAACAACGGAAGCTGAGGGAAAAGGATCAGTTCAATATGTTACTAGTCTGTAAACGCTGGGAACAAGCTTGTGCGCCGTTATTTTTCCAAGAGGCGTTGGTTCAGTATCTGCCGTTCCGGCCTGCACCAGGAGAAGCTGAGCAGCCCGAATGGCAATACCCAGTTTTCGTAGATGGTTCAAGGTATTTTCATCACACTAGGTAAGCCCCATGGGCCCAGTCAAAAATAGAAATATATATAGACGATACCTAGGTGTAGTGGTATAGAATTAACGGTAAGATCTCCCATAGGCGTTTTACGTTATATTGCCTCCGTTCTAGGGGCGATAATATCCAACCGCTTGAGAATTTCCCAAAACCCAAGATGATCGGAATTTTTCGGAGGTTCTCACATGTTACCAGATTCACTTGGGTAGACACATACACGGGCATTAAATGGGAGGAGCTCTGGGAGCTTTTCGACACAGCGATTACTTCAATGTCGGATCTATCGTTTATGAAACTTACCCGTACTATAGATTTTGATCTCCCAGAAGGGGTAAAAGCGGAAACTAAAGCTCCTCGCAAAAGTCCGGCTAATCTCAGGGAATTTGAGTTATCTTTTTCTGCGACTGTTCGGCGCGATGACGCACCAGCCGTCATCGACGCTTTCTTCAGACGGCTATTCCAATCACTGGGAGAGAACGCTCAGAACCTGATTACTAAAATCTCTGCGGATGTCGTCGCTACGAAGGGCCCCAAAACCAGAGAACCAGATGTTCCGAAGACCTGGAGGCTGAGTAGTCTAGATAAATTCGAATATCGCGGCGGACAGGAGAACTTTCTTCCAACTAGCCTCTTTCCCGTGGATTTTGCGAAAGTCAAGGACGTCCAGATGTTACCGGAGGACTGGAAGAACCTGCTTGATAAGGCAAGTAACTCAGGTTATCCTTCTCGCTCCTCAATTGGATACACGAAATTTAACCCGAAATATACAAAGTACATAGTGGGAAAAAACCCCGCCAGTACCACCCGTATTCGAAAATGCCGAGTCGATCTGCATCCAGTTCAGCGAGCCATATAAGAAAGACTCGGACCAATGGAGCAAGACTTTAAAATACCTCCCTAAGCTCAAGAAATTCACATTCTGGCCATGGGGTTACGCTATTGTTTTCCCAATCGTGCGTAATGAAGACGGGACACCAGGCGTGGGAGAGAGAGTCAGCCAACATTCTTATAACACGGATTCAGATTTAGTTTTAGATCCAGATTCAGATTCAGACTAGGTCGGCTATTAATATAATATTGGTATTAGGCTTTGTCCTAATTCTATTGAAATTGAGACGTTATCGATATTTGACTCTCAGACTACGACGCCAGCATCAAAAAATATTGGAATAAAAATGCCATTATGGCTTTATACTAAAACCATGGTCGTGTTGTAAAGCTCAGTGAATGGCCGGACCTTAACGCAGTGCGGGGTTAATTGTAGCCTCGAATCCTTACACCCATCGAGGATCTACGAACTGCAATACGGCCCCGAACCATCCTATTCGTAGGCGCCACAGGCGTAAGTATATAATATCGATATAGCCAATAACATAGATTTAGATCCTATTCCAATCGCCACCATTAAATGTCTATTCAATCGCTTCCATACGAAATTCTGGTCCAGATATTCGAGAATCCATGCCTTGGCAAAGAAGACTTGATCAGGATTTCAAGGGTCTGCCGGCGCTGGGGGAAAATCGCTGGACCCCGTGCTTTTCAGCAACTGAGCGTCAAATTTAGTGCTAGGCATAATCATTGGAAACGCACCAATCCAAGATTTCTGTCCCATGTCAGAAATCACCAATATGTAAAGTAAGATCCCGGTTAGCTATAAAGCCCTTACTTTAAATCAGGGATATTTAACGATTGGCAATAGGACGCTTACGTTCGATATCCTTACGCTACGAGCGCCGGGCGAATACCTAGAGGTGGCGAAGATCGCTCGCTGTTTTCCAGGTGTCACATCGTGCCAGCTTTACGATAACGGCTCCGACTTAGACTGGGTCCTGTTCTTGCTGCTTCTTGACCTTATTCTCTTTTCAACACCGAACATTACATCCCTTTACATTTATCGCCATATCCCCCTCAACCGCGACCCTCTGGATAGTCCCCCAAAGCTTAAATATCTCCCCAAGCTTCTACAGAACCTCAAGGAGGTTACCGTCTTCCTCGAAACGGATGGCCAATATAATACCTACAGTTCGAGCATCACAAATTTCGTCGCGGAGTTACCAGAGGTATTGGGGGAAGAGTCTGAACAATTGGTCTTTAATATCGGGTTTCGGACCGGGACTGTATACGACGGCCGTAATGCAGGACGGCAGTATGCGATATTGCCACCCATGAGATCTAGCGGGCGGAAGCTTTTAAACCTGTGTCGACTGTCGGTCTATCACCCCTACAACAGTTCCTTTGGGGTAAATTGCACTATAGATGCGGACCTTTCGACCGTCAAGTACCTGACCTTGACCGACAGCATGTGGGTAGACTTTTTTAACCGGGTTTGTTTTACTATACCCAAATCCCCCCCCTATGGTTCAGGGCTTGCATTCAAAATAGATTTTCCCGGCTAACACCATCATCACTTAAATATGCTTATATAGTGTCGATTTGTGAAACGAGGGTCAGACCCGATTCCGATTATATTACCAAATGTGGAGGTGCTTCATTTAAAATGCCGGGACGCATCGTATGATGATAATCTTGATGCTAGCAACTGGCGCTTTGACCTGGCATCTTTGAAGCTTCTCCCAAAACTGCGCTATGTCAGGATGTCATCCGGACGTCTCCATAGGGAGTTCCCAATATCCCACGGTGCAGGCGGTGTATTAGTAGAACCTGGATATAAGATCCAGCATGTACAAGAGTTCTTCGCTGATTACTTCAGATCGCCGCACACACAGGCGAGGGAGAGGGAGAGGGTGCTGGAGTTGGAGTTGGAGAGACGTCGACGATTGCGATTGCAGGCATCTCAGCAGCCGGGATGACATCCAATTGCGTGCAAAATGCTTACACGTGCGGAAAAAGGAGTGAGAATGGGATCCTCATAAAATGTAATTCTCTTACATTGCGGACTAGATGATTGCGAAGAACAGAATATCAAGAATGATCGTTATATGACCAAAAACAAATATTTCCCGTAATAGTACCGGTTAAACAACCAATGAATAATATGCAGGATACACCGCCATAGCGCCGTCAATAATCAAAGAAGACCATTCCAACAAAATCACAAGCAGAAACAATTTTTTCCTTTTTTTTCCCCCCCTTCAACGACGAGGTTTTGTGATCTCTCCCGCACAACCCGCCTCAGTTCTAGCCAATTGGCCAATTACACGGTCATTCGTGGCGAAAAGGCTATGAATGCTCTCTGCCAGTCGTGAATTTCTTCCAGGCATTCCCAAGCCATCCCGAAGAGGCTCGCTGGTCATCGAATTTAGCGGCATGGCTCATGCTATTGGACCGTTGCTTCTGGAGACCTTCGAATGTAGGACCGAAAGACTGCGACCAAAAGAATTGCCATGTTAGAAAACAATTCAATCCGTTACAGAAAGAAGCGAGGGAAATGCGGGGAAATGACAGGGAAGGGACTCGCTTACCGAGCGTCTTGGCTGAGGAGCCGTTGTCTGAGTAGGCTGGATCTTTTTGGAGTCCATGATGGAGTTAATTGGGATCCCGAGAGAAGGATGCACTTTCGGTTCAATTGTGTTGTAGGCGGTGTTGTATTTTTTGGTAGTGGTCTACGATAGGATGATGAGTGAGGAAGGAAAGAATCTAAATACTAAAAATCCGGGGCGACGATGTCTTTTATAGATTAATCCGAGAGGTTCAGATTCACATTCACTCGACTTACGGTACACGGAGAATTCCTGCTTTCGACGGGCTCGATTCGCGAAAAGCAAAGGGCGGGGAAGCTAACATTCAAGCATCGAAAGTCAACTTAACTTTTGGGGAAAGGAAAAGAGGGTGTGCTGCATTCAAACGGTTGTGGAAACGTCATGGTACAAGCTAACAGAGAACTTCACAGCCATCCAATCGAAACTCACATAATCTGTTCCAGTTAGTGAGGGTCTAGTTCTCCGGGTCGGAGACTGGACTGGTTTATTAGAAATCCGGCTTTTTACTAATGGTATACTGACCGAATGGATTATGCAAAGAGAGCCGTGATGTCTCGTGACGGTATTTGGTATTTCGGGCGAGTACCTGTGGGTATCTTCTATAAGTCTTTTTACCCCAGGTCCCATTATAGTTTAGACGTTATTATATTCCCTGCATCAATAGTGCCACCCCCATTGGAAAAGAAGGGAACTGCTGCATGGCCTCGATGCTGGAGCGGGATCATCGGCTATGTTGATACGGAACAAGCATCGAGAGAGCGTGTCACGCCATCTTTACGTCGACAAGTTCGCTATCTTACTAGCATCCATACTCGGAGTTTTCCAGTGTAATCATATATCAGTGACTCAGCGTGCACCTGCAGGATATATAGAACATATGATACGGAACGATAGCTGCAATATTACCGATTATTCTGTACAGACTGAGGTATCACGGTGGTTTCAATTGTGCCAACGTTTCTCGCCCGGATAGCCCAATGCAGCCGCTAAGTTCCTACGGCTGTCTCGCTGTCCCAGAATGCAATTGTCGAGACTCCAGTCCCTTCCGTTGGAAGACCCCAACCTAACCTACCCTACCCAGCTCCTTCCGTGATAACTCGAAACACCACGCGGCTTATGTAATGGCGCGGCAACACACGTTCGCCATGCCCAGTCTCCACATTTAGCCAGCTGCTATTAATGCAATTCGACCACCTATGCTACTTTTCCCGGTCTCGACTTCTTAAGTTCGTCCCTCTTCCTCGCTGTCCTCTTCCTGCCGCTCAGGAACCCGTCTATTCTTCCAATCGCCCACACAATCACCATCTATCATAGTTGATCTATAGAAGACGGTGGCCCTTAATATCTGTTGAACCCACATACGACCGCGCGACCCCCGCCCCCCCCCCTTTCACCATGTTGTCCTTCCACCGCCTCGTCACCTTCTTGATGGTGACGATGGCTTTCAGCCTCGCCCTTGCTGAAGGCCAGAAAGGTCCCAGAATCACCCACAAAGTAATTTTTTTATGCCGCTCCGGTCACAATTGTGCACATGCACGCGTGCATGCATTCAGTATCCAGAAATGCTGACGTAATATCCAGGTCTTCTTTGATATCCAGCATGGCGAAGAAAGTCTCGGCCGAATCGTCATCGGATTGTACGGAAAGACTGTTCCAAAGGTACCTTCAACCACTGTCGGCGGGTAGAATATCTTAAATGAATGTTGACACTGACAATTAATTCTATCAGACCGCTGAAAACTTCTTGTATGCCCGAGTACTCCCAACCCCTCATTCGGAGGTGGAACAATTGTCTCTAATGCACCGAGGAATATAGTGCTCTCGCTACTGGAGAAAAGGGCTTCGGATATGAGGGATCCACCTTCCACCGTGTCATCAAGGACTTCATGATCCAGGGTGGTGACTTCACCAAGGGCGACGGTATGTTTTATTGGAGTCTCCACGGCTGGGACAACACATACTAATATGGTCGTATCAATAGGCACTGGCGGCAAGTCGAGTACGTGTCAAGGGATAAAATAATAATTTCAAGAAGAATGATACTAACCTAGGGACTTGCCAGTCTACGGTGAAAAGTTTCCCGATGAGAACTTCAAGCTGAAGCACACTCGCAAGGGTCTTTTGAGTATGTCAACCCGAGAAAATCGGCCATGAAAGCGATATGTCTAACTGAATCGTACACAGGCATGGCCAACGCCGGACCAGACACCAACGGATCCCAGTTCTTCATCACCACCATTGTTACCAGGTATGCCATTCCTCAGCGCCGTCTTAAACTCCTTACCAAATACAAAAGCTAATCAAATCACTTCTAGCTGGCTCGACGGCCGTCACGTCGTCTTCGGCGAAGTCTTGGAGGGCTATGACATCGTCGACAAGATCCAGAACGTCAAGAAGAACGCCAGCGACAAGCCCCTCCTCCCCGTCAAGATCGCAAAGAGCGGCTCCCTCCCAGTTCCAGAAGAAGGTATCCAAGAAGAAATCAAACCCGATACCCCAGAGGCCGCCGCCGCCGCTCCCGACACCCCCAAGGAGGAGTTGTAAACGCCTTCTGGCTTTTACTACATCCTATCATATGTCCTCCATCTTCCCCCAGCCCTACACCGATCTTCCTGTGCATTTGTATCATCCTTCGCTTCGCAGGAACAACGAGAAAAGAAACCGGCCGATGTGGGATACGGGGAGATGGAGTTATGGTATATAACGTAAAAAGAAGACAAGATTTATGAAACCTTGGGATGGGAACCAACGACCATGTAAACATAGCTGGATTTTCGAAAAGGAAAGAGTCCAAAAAAAAAAAAGACAAAAGTCAATGCTTCTTTTAACGATTATAGACTGTAGCTCCCGTTTCTCGTATCTCCTTTTCCATGCCCGTTTCGTATTTTCCCAGAAGTCTAAAGATACGCTATGTATCTCCGTACCTACTCGTACCCGTAGATTCTTTCACTCCATACACTCCATATCCTTCACCCGTAACTATTGACTTCCTAATAACCAATTTCTGACTCTACAACCCTTCTCAACCAGGCATCGAATCCGGCTCCACATCCAAACCCGGCAGCGGTACAGCTACCCTTGATTCTTCTTCTTCCACTCCAGCCCCACCACCACCTCCTCCCTCTATCCCCACCACCTCTCCTCCATCTCCCTCATCTTCCTCCCCCTCTGCCTCACAGATTCCAGAAATTGACACCTCCTCATCTTCCTCTACCCTAGCCTCCAAACCAGCCTCTGAAACGGACACCGATCAATCCGATGACTTCAAGCACTTCGACGGCAACAGCTGGGCTCCGTACCAGATCCTCCTCGCCGGTATCATCTTTGTCGGTGCCGCCGTTTGGTATATCAAGAAGAGGAGAGCTACCGATAAGGAGGCTCAGCAGAGTTTGATGAAGGACTATTAAAATTTTGAAAATAAAATACGAAAAAAAAAAAAAAAATGGGTTCATCAATGAGGTTTTTCAGGGTTGATATTCAGGTTGGGTTTCAGGGTTTCAGGGTTCCAGCGAGGATTGCAAACGCAGCCGGTATCCGCATCAAAGTCTCGCATCGATATCGCACATTAGCACTTACTATAGCCAGTACTTGTCGACCGTCCGTACCGTTGATTAATGTTTATTCCTATTGCTAGTGCTAGTTGCAATTCCACAAATACTATTCAGGTCCTCAAAAAGATACCGGTTCACATCGATCATTAAAATCGTTGAAAGAAGGATATATTAATTCCTACGAAAAAAAATAATGAGAAGAAGAAACGAGGGACATAGAATACGACGAGACCACAGGATTAAAGCACCAGCAATATCTCTTTTTTTTTTGGAGTATCTAATCGTTCTTGAATTCTCGCTCGCTCTCCTTTCCATCCCTGATCATACTCTCCTTAATGCCATAAGCCAAGGGAGACTTTTACTCAGAAGGCTTCTCCTCAGCCTCACCGGAAGTCGGCTTGACAATCTTGCAAATCAAATCTTGACCATCGACACTGTCGTTGGCCTTGATTTGTAGCTCGGCGATAACACCGGAGTGTGGGGCGGAGATTACCATTTCCTAGAAACCATGTTAGACAGCTGAGACCAGAATATACGAGACTCTTATAAAACTTACCATCTTCATGGCGCTGAGAACGGCAATTGGATCACCTTTCTTCACCTCGGAGCCGTCCTTAACGCGAACCTCGACGACAACACCAGACATTGGAGCGCCGACTTGGCTGCTGTCAGCCTGGTTGGCCTTTAGTCTGCTAGTGTTTTCGACAGCTATCACATCCGTTAGCAATATCACAACCACTCAATCCCAAAGCATCGAATACATACCAGCCTTCTTATCGTCGACAGTCACCTGCCTGACCTCACCGTTCAACTCGAAGAATACCTCCCTCTGTCCAGTTTGCTCGCTCAATGGACCAACCGCCAACAACTTGATGATCAACGTCTTACCCTTCTCGATCTGAACGTGGAATTCCTCGCCAATTTCCGGGGTGGACAAGAAGTACTTGGTTGGGAGGACGCTCAAGTCACCGTACTTGGCAAGGAACTCCTTGTAGTCGAGGAAGACCTTCGGGTACATGACATAGCTGGCTACATCACACTCAGTGACCTGGCCGTATTTCTCGAGGAGTTCCTGTTTGATGCCCGAGAGATCGGTTGGGTGAAGGGAGAGACCTGGGCGTTCGTTGAGGGCTCGTCGGCCACGGAGGGCACGAGTGCGAAGTGGTTCTGGGAAGCCGCCGAATGGTTGTCCCATTAATCCCTCCAAGAAATCAAGGACGGATCCAGGGAAATCGAGGGTCTCAGCACGCTCAACGACGTCCTCTGAAGAAAGCTTGTTGGAAACCATGAATTGGGCGAGATCCCCGACGACCTTGGAGGTAGGTGTGACCTTGACAATATCGCCAAGAAGGTAGTTGGCTTGTGTGTAGGCCTTCTTGGTCTCCTTCCATTGGGCACCAAGACCAAGCTGAGAAGCCTGGAAGATAAGATTGGTGAGCTGGCCTCCAGGGATTTCATGGACGTAGACTTCTGGGTCTGGGCCTGTAAGGCCGGCTTCGAAACACGAGTACATCAATCTCAACTGTGCCCAGTAGCTGTCGATCTCACGGACCAGCTCAATATCCAAACCGGGGTCCATATCAGTACCCTCGAGGGCGGCGAGAACGGCACCAACGCTTGGCTGGGATGTCATACCGGACATGCTGTCAGTAGCGGTATCGACGGCATCTGCACCAGCGGCGGCACAAGCGGCCATGGAAGCAACACCGGTACCAGCAGAGTCATGGGTATGGACGTGGATTGGGAGATCTGGGTATCTCTCGCGGAGAGCTCCAATGAGGATTGTCGCAGCTCTTGGCCTCAAGCAGCCAGCCATGTCCTTGATACCCAAGATATGGGTTCCAAGTTTGACAACCTTGTCAGCCAACTCCAAGTAGTATTCAAGGTTATACTTCTTCTTTGGGTTCAACATGTCACCGCTATAGCAGATAGCGGCCTCGACAACACCACCGGCCTTCTTGACAGCCTTGATACCAACTTCGAGTTGGGCGACGTCGTTGAGAGCGTCGAAGACACGGAAGATATCGACACCGTTCTTTCGGGCTTGGTCGCAGAAATGCTCAATGGCATTGTCTGGCAACGAAGAGTAAGCCACACCGTTAGCTCCTCTGAGCAACATCTGGAAAGGAACGTTGGGAACCAATCTCCTCATCTTCCTCAGTCTGTCCCATGGATCTTCGTACAAGAATCTCATGGCAACATCGAAGGTAGCACCGCCCCAGCACTCAATCGAGTAGGCGTTGCTGTAAGCATAACTGGTCTGCTTGGCGATTTCACAGATATCGATAGTCCTAACTCTGGTAGCAAGTAGAGACTGATGAGCATCACGCCATGTGGTATCCATGATCAAACAACCCTTGTTCGCACGAACAGCCTTTGCAAATGCCTCGGGTCCCTGCTCGAGGAGGATATTTCTCCATCCCTTCTGACAAGGTTGAGTTGTGTCAATGACTTGGCCGTTTCTGTCAGTAAGAACAGGCATGATAATCTGTCCCTTGAACTTGGGTTCTCCGACCTGTCCCTTGATGCTGCTCCCGTTGACGGACAAGTCTCCGAGGTAAGCCAACAACTTCTGGGCACGGTTCTGAGACTTCATGAGAGAGAAGAGCTCTGGGGTATCATCAATGAAAGTTGTCCAGCAGGTTCCGTTGATGAAAACTTCATGGGTAAGAAGCGAGAGCAAGAATGGGATGTTGGTCTTGACGCCACGAATACGGAACTCAACCAAGGCACGGATGACTTTTCGTCGGGCGATTTCGTATGTGGAACCGTGGCAAGTGCACTTGACCAACATAGAATCGTAATGAGGAGTAATGATAGAACCAGCAAATCCATTACCGCCATCGAGACGGACACCGTTGCCACCAGCGGATCGGTAGACTTCAATCTTTCCAGTATCGGGTCTGAAGTTCTCAGATGGGTCTTCGGTTGTGACTCTGCACTGGATAGCAAAACCTCTCGTCGAGATTCTATCTTGAGTGAGGCCGAGCTGAGCCAACGAAGCACCAGCGGCGATCTGGATTTGAGCAGCGACAATGTCAATGCCGGTAATTTCCTCAGTGATTGTGTGTTCGACTTGGATACGGGGGTTGATTTCGATGAAGTAGTGTCGGTTCTGGGCATCGACCAAGAACTCGGCCGTACCGGCGTTTCCTTCAAGAGTGTTAGAATCATGCAGTCAACATCGACAAGTCAGGCTATATTTGGCTTACGGTAATTGACGTGCTTGGCTATCCTGACAGCGTCGTCCAAGATGGCTTGTCTGGCCTCTGGAGGCAAATCCTTGGCAGGAGCAATTTCAACGACCTTCTGATGTCTACGTTGGACGGAGCAGTCACGCTCATATAAGTGGACAACGTTTCCATGGTTATCACCGAGGAGCTGGACTTCAATATGCTTTGGCTTGTCCAAGAATCGCTCGATAAAGACGGTACCGTTTCCGAAGGCAGATTTGGCCCTGCAGAAATCATACTTGTTAGACACTGTTCAAGCAGAGCATATGAATTAATGGAGGGGCTTACTCGCTGACTGCTCTTTCAAAGGCGTCTTCCAAATTGTCACCCTCTCTGACAACACGCATACCTCTACCACCACCACCGAAGGCGGCCTTGATGATGATAGGGTAGCCATACTCCTTGACGAAGTGATCGCAGTCCGAGAATTTCTCGACAGGTCCTGGGGTTCCCGGTACGCAAGGAACTTTGCATTGGAGAGCGATCTTTCTAGCAGAAACCTTGTCACCAAGGGCTTCGATGACTTTGTATGTTGGACCGACAAACTATGCATTGTCAGTGTATACTACAGAAGGATATGCCAGTTCGAGGAGTGGGCGTACGATGATTCCGGCCTCCTCAACCTTCCTGGCAAACTCTGCATTCTCGGACAAGAAACCATAACCGGGGTGGATCATGTTGACATTGTGTTCGAGTGCAATCTTGATGATCTCATCGATAGCGAGGTAGGCTCCGACGGGTGTGTATTGGCCCCGGTGACCGATCATATAGGCCTCATCGGCCTCTGTTGGAGTGGAATCGTCAGCTGCACGTCCTCCTCACAACTATTGATCGTCTAGTCTTGGTAGGCGTACTCTGTCTATGCATGCCCATTCGATCCTCATAACTGTATATGGCGACCGTTTGAAGCGATAATTCGTGAGCCTGGTCGTCAAACCGAGTCAGTATACCCTATACGACCGGAGTTTATTACTCCAGGTTGGCCATACCGTTCTAAAGATCTATCGCATTATAAACGTCAGCCAATTGAGCCCGTGTCTGCAAGGGTATTGGGATCTTGGAATGACATACACGAATCGCTATATTCCCAAGCAAGCACCGAGAAATCACTCAATTAGCCATTCTATAGCTTCCAAACAAGCCAATTGAGATCCGTTCATGTCTCCGAGGATGCTACTTACGAATTTCGCCTCGATTGGCAACTGTTCACGCACGAATGTTAGCAGATGTCACTACCCCGCAACCCCCACCTTCACACGAAAGATATCGGACATACCCATGATTTTCTTCAACTGCATGATAGTGCTATTGCTACGGATACGATGCACACTTCGAGCAGTGCTAGAAGCGCCATCGATCTCCTCGTCGTCGAAGACATTGGCGTACTGTTGGTTCGACATCGTTGCTAATGTTGTTCCCGGTGCTGTCTAGATACGGATGAGGATGTTGCTGCTTGAGGATGGAGGGGTAAAGGTCAAGGAAAGATTGAGAAAAATGAAGAGAGAGAATTCGCCCGGAACACTGCCAGGAAGTTTCCAGAGGACACAGGAGGTAGGTACTATGGCAGAAGAATATATACGGAGGAATGGGACCAGTCAAGAAGCCCGATACTGGCGATGCGGTGGTTCCGTTCGGGCGGAGGGCTCGAGTGGTCGAGACCGGTTGCGTTGGGTCTGCGGTTTGCTGCGGGGCCTTTTTTAGGTTTGTCAGATGCGCTCTATCGGACTTGTCACTGCACCCGCTCGCTACCCCGCTACGAATGCGGACTACGATGTATTCTCGCGACAGAGGTTTACACAACTGCGGTTTTTCAGCAGGGCAGTGAGGATGAGGAGGAGGGATGAGAGACAGAGGGAATGTCAATTGGAACAGACGGGGCGGTCACACTGACTTATATGGCCGTTATCAGAAGAAACTGTTCCCCCGCACTGCCGTCGGTTCACTAGCTCGCACGGAGTCGAAGGTACCTTCGTCGTCGATCGAGCGCTCTGGATCTCCCGTCTGGTACGTAAGCCTCGCCGGTGACTTGGCTATGGTGTTTTATCAATTTCTATTTCTCCAGGCAATCAAGCCTTAGGATTTCCTGTCCTTTGCTGTTCGCGGCAGCTCTAGCCCTGCCCACTTCCTCCTTTTCGCGGTGCGCTCCGCTCGATCTCAACGATGGTGGGGGCGGCTTCGATTGGTTGAAACAGCGAATCGGGGACGAGATGCAGATGCAATGCGGGGGGAGAGATATCACCAGACCATGACCTTCTTTTTACTTAACGGCCTGGATTCTAGACCTCGGACCTCAGCGGATTGCCGATTTATATACCTTCAACTTCGGCTACGAAAAGATATCCCGCAAGGGCTTCTTGCCGTCGGAAACCCGTCGTCTTTCATATGACAACGGGATCCCGATAGCTATCAGAGCAGGCGGGAGAACTTCGACCTTTTTCGTCCCATTGCCGACAAGGCCCTTGGTTCTTTTTTTTTTTTTTTTTTTTTCAATCCCATGCCGCCAGTGACATCAACCTGCTCCTTGACCCCTCCCAACTTCTCATGCATGTATAACATCCCAATTAACCTTAAGTGTGCTCGGCTATTCACGTCCGTCCTCCATTCGGTATTCGGTGCACAATCCTGGCGGGAAAAAAGAGGCCCTGCACGGAATGGATCTTACTCTTATCTATTGTCCCAATCGAAGGAAAAACTCAGATGGATTGCCCGAAAGGTTATCTGTAATCCGATATTCCGAGCAGATGACTGGAGAATGCACGCTTCCCATGGAATTTAAACTCAAACCTAGCCAGATGCATCCCCACGTCCCAACTGTTACGTATCAAAATGCCAAAATCGAGAGCTCTTGGAACCCCTCCAAACCCGGCTCGGGCTATCACACTGCAGGTTAATTTCAAAATTCGGAGGAGCCCATCAGGACCCAGACCACCCTTCGGCATGCTGTCTCGGGCTTGGTCAATGGCTCCGAACGGCTGCCATCCCGCCTTGTTTTTCTGCGTTTCGCGCGCCCTCCTTCGCCGAATCCGGGCCGGACACTTTTGCAACATCAACAACGCAGTTTTTGACCTTCAGATCCTAGCCGTGGAAAACCTTGTGATACCCCATTTGTGACACCATGGCTTCCGTTCTCGGCCATTTTCTGGCCTTAAGACCAGGGGCGTCTCTGACTAGGGCATGAGAACCTCTTTTTTATACACATTCATTCGATGAAGCCCCTGACGCCTGTGTATATGCTGTCCCGGAGCCGCCCCCACGCGTGCAGAACATATAATACTTTGTAAGGAAGGTTTCAAACGATACCGGGGAATATATGAATAGCCAGAAAGAAAGAGTCCACAAGTCCACCGGCACCCATAGCCAACCCTCAGATACAAATCAGTCTCAGAAGATCTCAAAAGCATATTCCAGAACCACAAGACCGTCGTCATGGGAGGAGACAAAGACAGAATTTTTTTTTTACTTTTATACCAATTTTACTGCCTGCATGCACCATTTAAGCACTTAAAAACTGCTGCGCAGCAACCACCCTCCTGAACCTTCTGAAAATACCTACTCTCACTCTTTCAGAGTAACTCAACCACTTCTAGTATCCCCAAAAAGAAGGGATTTAGTAGGAGAGTAGAACTATAGAAGGTTCTAGAAAAAATTAGACCTTCCTAAGGGGGGGGTCCCGCTCCCCGGGTCCTTGGTTTAAGAGGATCCCTCCTTTCAGTCGGGCAATTGGCCGTCTTATCAAAACGATGACACTGTATCGACACGGCGATGACAGTAATTAGTACTAGTAGCGACACTGCATCGACACTGCAGCAATACTGTAACAACAGTACAACGACACTTTCACTATATTTAACACGTTATAAGTTATATAGCAATCACGAATTCTATAAACCAGCCTGCGAACCTAGCCCGTGAACTAGCTATGGATCAAACCTGTGAACGAACAGCTAGTGAACCAAATTTCGATGCGAGTAGCAGTACAGTGCAGTGTCGCTGCAATGCCACTACCCTTTTCCGTACAGGTGGCCATGCAAGCAGGTTATACAAATGGTTTTGAATTTTTTTGAATGGAACCAAAGGGTTTGGGCACTTTGGGCCCCCCATATACATTTTTTTTATTCGAATCTAATGTTTCGCTAAAGAAACCCATTAAACCCATGTTTCTTTACAACTATCACGATCGACAAGAAACTGGCACCGAATACAACCCATAGAATCAGCAAGGCCCGTGGGGCTCCCGACGATACCTCCCCCCTGCAGCCCCATGACCCTACCTCCAGATATTATTATACCTTCAGCGCCTCAGCTCTTAACTAGGTCACTATGATCGCCTCCACGCATATACAAGGTTAACCTTAACCATCACACCGTGCATGCGTCACACAGAAGTGGATCCCAATCGCATTCCAAGCGAATCCAATCCCCTGCCCCATTCCCGCTTCTTATGATCTCACAACTAGGGGGCTATCTCTTTCCAGAATTCCAGCCACAGTGTGAACAACCAGACTCGATTCAGGGTCCGCAGAAAGCAACCGTGCCATATTTCCGCCGCTCCATGGATCCACTACGAAATAACGCTCCCGCAATCACATTTGATTTAAAAATCCCGTGCCTCATAATTAATTGCTTTTCTACTTTGTAAAAAGCTCAATGCCTATGAGCGAAACCTACAGAACTTCGATCCCAGAAACAAGAAAAAGTCGACGAGGTCAACACGAGCCTTATCGGAATCAAGATGTGCTATTTTAGTTTCGGATGGACTTTAGCGGGGAAACAGGGTTCAGGGCTTTACAAAATCCCGGGGAAAGAATCCATTTGTCAATCGTCGGCATATCACCGGCAATAAGCCGCCTTCACGAGAACCCTCGGGTGCGAGAACTACTTCATGAGAGATTTAATAAAAGGTGAATTTGGATCGGAATTTTTAGGAAAACCAGTAGACGTAAGAAGGAATTATCATTTAGTCGCGATTTTTTTTGCCTGCCATAAGAAAATGCAAAGAAAATATAAGAGGAAAGGTGAAGCAGGAAAGAAATTGATGACGAGACTGGAAAGAAGTAAACGAAAAGGAAAGCCTTGAAAAATGCGTTTGAACATGCCAAGCTAAAAAGGCATCAGGGAAAAGGCCCGAAAGAAATGAAAGGTTGTACCGCATTAGACCTTATCAACGACCCCGTTTAAAATCCACGATAGCCAGTTGGCTGGTTCTGAACACCGTTAGGATATGGCGCGGGGGAGGCGCTGCCACTCGGCCCAGCAGTCAACATCAATCGCGTTCCAAGGATAGGAGTATTGTCTTCTGTTTGTTGTTGAGTAACCTCCTTCGCCTTGCGTTCCTCATTGTCCTTTTCCAGCTGAACGATCTTAGCGGTCTGCTGTCGCATATGGGTAATCATAAAAGGCTATCGCCCCAAGTTAGCGGATGCGTTTCTCCATGTTCTCAGGTAGGAAGCTTACCATTGTGTAGTCATTAAGTCCATAACGCCAAGAAATCTCCATTACCATATCGATGGGGATCAAGTCATAACAAGCGTAGAGCATAGCAACATAGCACTCGCGGCTTCCAATGTCAACGAACTACAAAAATATGTTAGTAAGGCGAACCATCTTACAGACGCTCATGAGAAAAGACTTACATATCGCAAGAGCTCCTCGACAACTTCTGCATTTCCGGAAACGGCGGCGGTCTCGATAGCATCCTTGAACAAACGATCCTGCTTGGACAAAGAGATTGACAATTGCCATCTCTTGTGCTTCCTGTAGATTGTGGCGGCGATCTGGCGGAAGAAAACAAGGTCGTGCTTCTCAAGACGCTGGGCAAGTTCAACAGGGTCGTAGTTGTCATAGTTCTCAACAGAATCACGCAAGGTCTTGTAATCCTCTTCTTCAATGAGAAGCTCGTGGATAGCAGCATTAACAACCTTGTTGTTCTGGCCCTGGACGGCAATCAAAAACGGCTTGATCAATGGGATGTTGTCGGACTTCTCGAACATGCGGACAACCCTAGAAACATCGATGCGAGCGGTTAAAGCGGTGAGTAGGTCCGTGAGGAGAGATGGTTGTTCCTGGAGATAGAAGTTGAGCGCCCGGTAGTAGATTTCCAAGTTGGCAACTTTGACAATAACATCTTTGAAGGAATGGTGTTCCCAAGCATCGGAGGCCCTCTCCATCATGGCGAGAGCAGCATTGTCCCACTCGTCGTAGTGGCAGTACAAGAAGACAAGCTCTGGCCAGAGGTGCGCCTGCTCACAAGCACGGATCATCTTTGGAATGTTGATACGTGACCAGAACAACTTAAGGTGCTCCATCACACGCTCCGGATGATACTTGGACAAGGCGATACCCAATTCGGTGAACATTCCCATATGAGCACGCTCGAGGCCGAGACCAGCTTCGAGCAAGCTGATCAATTCGTCGAAGTAGCCATTGTGCTCATACTGGCGGACAAGATCTTGCAACTCTTCGGCATGGACGATGAGATTAAGACCGCAAATCTGGGCAAGACGGAACTCCTTCTTGGACACACATGCTTCGTTGACCTGCTTCCAGACCTTGGTGCTGTTTGCCTTTCTCGCACACTCGACAGCGTTCTGGTACTCCTCAAGATAAACCAAGGTGGTAGCCAGCTTCGCCCAGTTGGAGACGCTCGTGAAGAATATCTTGGCAGCTTGGTGGAGACCCTCTTCATAAGCTTTGTCACCACAGTCCTCGACATCTGCAACGTTGGTCGTCTGGAGGAAGTCTTCAAGATCGGGCAATCTTTCAGTTCGTGCAAAGGACAGGAGCAAGGTGCTATCGATAAGTGGTTCGCGTAATGGTTTTCTGGCCATCTGCAGGAATTTGATGAGTTCATCATTCTTTCCGGCCCTGGTGGCAATCTCAATGACCTCGGCGTAGTTGCTTGGATCATTAGCGCGGATGTACGAGTCGATAGAGTCGGAAATTCTGAGACCATCAAGTTGAGCTTTGGCGAGACGACTCCAAACCTCTGGCAAGTCAACCTTCTCTGCATAAGAGAAGGCGCGGTCGATGCTGACGACGTTTTCGATAAGAACTTCCGAAGCCTTAACGTGGTCGCCGCTCTTCTTGTAAACCTCAAATGCTTCCTCGTATAACCCGTTATCGATACATATCTGAGCGATCTCTGTGCCGTCGTAGTTGGTCAAGCGGCCGATGTAATCAGCAACTCGGGACTTGTCTGCCTTGACAGCGGTGAGAATGAGCAAGTTCTGAAGATTGTTGTTGTCGCTGAAGGGAGAAGGTTCCAGTATAATCTTTTCCAACAGCTCAATAAGCTCAACTGGCAAATCATTCGACAAGAAGGCCTGAACAGCGACAGAGACATCTTCAGGGGACTGAGATTCCGGGACCGCCGTGGCAATAACTTGGTCAATCAAGGATCTTCGGTGGAGGTTGTTGGCACTCAAAACGAAGTTCCAGAGCTCAACATCAGCACGCTTGACGAGGTACCGAGCCTGGGGCTTGAACATGGAGTTCTCGTTGGTGATTTTGATCAGCTCCACATCATTCTGGCCCTTTTGGTAGGCGATGAGGGCTAGAGACGGGTCTCGTTTCTCGCAGTATTTACCGACAACAAGGGAGTCGTATTGGTCATTCTCCTTCAAGAACTTCTCGGGGTTGTTGTTGGAATCGATGTAGATCTTGGCCAAAGCGTTATAGACTGCCGGTTGCTGGTTCCCAGAAGACAAAGTAGACTCGAGGAAAGGAAGCAAAAGCTTGAGGCGATTACGCTTCTCGACCTCGGCGACAAGCTCATCGATCGGGATCGCAGCGCTGTTGACTGACTGAAGAAGGCTCTTGATAATCGACTCCTCGCAGTCAACATCCAACAATCCACCAATGACGGCTGGGGTTCTTGCCGGATTGACTCTCTGGACGTAAACTTCGATCGATTTGAACTGCTGGTTCTGGTAGAGATAGAGAACGAGGTCGTGGATAAAGTTGAATCTGTCGCAGACAATGATCAAAGGCAACATTTCAGGAAGGCGGGACTCCTTCAAGAAATTCTTGACCTTCTCAGGATTATAGGCATTGCTGTCACGGCAGATACGCTCGACCTCTGTGAATTGCCCACACTTGGTTGCTGCCTGGATGTATTTGAAGTGAACCTCGGAATCATTGCTGACGTTGACGATGCTCCCAAGGAAATGGTAGAGACCCTCAAATGTCTTGAACTTCTCAAACAGCTCAATGAGACGCTGAGCCCCAAGCAACTCCGAGTATTTGGTGGCAACGAGAACAGCGACTTGGAGGTTCTGTCGAATGTTGAACCTCAGCATCTCAGTAAGACAGTCGAAAGATTGGTCAACAGAAAGTCGTCCGAAATAACTGACAAGCCATTCCTGGTTAAGTTGATTAGCATTCACTATGACTCGCTTGATCGAACCTATGTCCTCATAGTGCTCCAGAGCTCTTTGTAAAAGGCCAGCGTTCTCGCACAGGGTGGCGATTTTTTGTTTGTCATAGTATGAGAACATCTCGTTACCCAGAATGGCATCGGCGACCTGAGGAGCATTTATTAAGTTGACTTCGAGGAGACGGGTTTGGAGGTGTCCTTGCTCCGCCTTGTTTTCCTTCAATGCATCCAACAAGAAGGCAGTTGCCTGTTGAATCATATTTTGGGAAAGGAAAATGTCGACGACACGCTCAATATCGATTAGCGAACCACCCTCAACGTTAGCAAGTTGAGTTGCGAACTCAGCACCCTTCTCAGGATTAATGCGAACGATGTGAGATAAGAGGCTGGTATAATCCGGTTGGTAGCCAGTATGTTGCGAGTATGGGACGATCTTCTCGAATTGGCCGGTCTCAGCGAGACAAGCAACGACCTTTTGAGGGGCATTCGCTTTCTGATAAATACCGAGGGCCAGGCTGAGATCTTGGGTCTTGACAATATCACCTAGCTCTTCCGAGCACTCGAGTTTATTCTCCTTCAGCCACTTCTCCAGAAGATGCTTACGGTTCTGGGCGAGGACGGGTCGGACCAATTCGAGCGATTCATATTTGTTCAAGCCACCTTTATCAAGCAACATGCCGAAGTATTGGAGGATAACCGATAGTTGACCTTGTGGACTCGGTAAGTTCTTGAAGCGTTCGATAGTTTGCGGTGTTCGTAGGAAACCCCGTGGGGAGTTTGCGGCGACTCTAGCAGCCTCGACGTAGCTTTGAGTCCTCATGAGCTGTTCAAATTGGTCCTGGTACAGGTCGTCGGCACCAGCAAGGCCAGCTCGGGAGGCCAGCTTCATAGCCAGCGCTCCATTCGCAGGGTTCTGTTGGAGATAAGGGATGATGTTGTTCTCGTCGACGCTAACGAGCAAGACCTGACCCTTACGGTTGACACCGAGAATACCGGACGTTTGATCGTGAGGAGAGGTGATGAAAATGGTCTCCGTCGAAATTCTGTTCATAAAGATGCAGGTTCCCGTTTCCAGGTCGTACAGGTGAATGAAGCCGTACTTGGTGATCAAGTAAATGATGCTGAACCTTTCCGAAACCTGCATCGCAACAGGGAAATCATTGGTAGCTTCGGCGGGGAAGTACACATCGACAGCTTTCTTTTGGAACGCCGGGTTTCCGGTTTGATGATCAATTTCGACGACGTGCAACTTCGCGCCAGTAGCGGTCCGGACCGCGAAAGTGAAGAGTTTGGTGTCTGATGTGCCTCCGTCAAGTCTCAGGTTGGCGAATGCAGCCGCATGCCCCTCGATGGCCTGGCTGATGGCCCGTTCCTTGGAATACAGTTGCATGCTGCCGACAACCCGACCCTGTTGCTGCGAAATACCAACTACGACCATCCACTTTTCCTCAGAGTTGACGCGGTAGTTGATAATTTGGCAGTTCTACAAGAGAGAGAGAGACACAGAGTTAGTATCCACACCGCAGAGAAACCTCAAGCTCGCAGGGAGGCGGGTACATACAGCCAAATTGGCGTGCCTGTCAAACATCTTGACTGGAGCGGCCTGAGTCGGGTCCATGACATCCCAGTGGTAAACCGAAGTGTCAGTCACTAGACCTAGACACCTCTCGCTTATCCACTTCCAGAACACAACGTCTTCATGCATAGCATGGGACTTGAGCTTTTCCTTTGCGCCCAAGTTGAAGACCTGCAGGGTTCGTTGTGCCTTGAGGGCGATAATTTCGCGGCTCCAGTGCATAATAGCACTGTCGGCTTTGATGGTCCGTCTTGAGACATTGTTGCCATTGTGGAGATCGATGATCACTAACTGGGCGCCATCGGTCTCGCCCACTTTCTCTCGGACACAGATGTATTTATCGCTTTCTAGGGTCTATAAAGATGACGGTTAGTTATATCAAGTTCTATCCAGCGGTGGGGACGAGGAAGAAACCTACGCATGTATTGAAGCCGATGCTGGCAGACTACATATATGGCGAATGTCAGTAAGTATGGCTCGCGAGAAAGGGTATGGCGACGGCCCAGGTACTGCCTGCGGGTACGTACGTTGATTTCTAAAGCTGTGAGCTACACAAAGCCGGCATTAGCGAATAGTAGATGGATAAGGGAGCTCCACGTCAGCTAACATACCGAAACAAGCTCCTGAAACTGGATGGGAAGAGGTGCCATTGTCGCGGCTGGACGTCTAACGGATGGAGAAAGGAAATCAAGGATGGCAGGAGGTTATTGTGATTGCATAAGAGCGCGACAATGGATGAAGGGTAGGTGGTGGTGCGAGTTAAAGGAAGCGCTAATGTTGCAGGAGGAAAGTTCAAAGTCGACAAGGGGAAGAAGGGTTCGGAGGATGAAGGGGAACAGTTGTCAGCAAATAGATGCCGTATGAAGGATAAGAGTACACGGGAGAGGGGAAGTAGGAGCCCCCGGTGAAGATGAAGATGGCGATGGGCGGTGGTGATGAGATGGTGATTATGGTGAGGAAGCTTAAGGGTGTGTGTGGAGGTTTTCGTGTTTGGGTGAAGTATAGCAGCACCAGTCCAGCAGTAAAGTAGTACGTATTACAACCGCTAATAACGAAGAGCGGTAATTAATTTGGACATAGTCGACGCTGCTGGAACCCACAAGAACTGTTTAATGTCTACGAGGTCTACGGGCACATCTCTAATGAACACGGCGATAGTTACCGTCATCAAGAAGGCTGCGGATGAAGAAGTACAGAATACATCTGGAGAAGTACCGAGCATACTATATGGCTATAGACGAGAAGCTGCCAGAGCTGCCAGTTGTACCTCAACCGACGTCACGCCGTGTTGGCTGGATGTTTGTCCTGTGACAGACAATACGCTGCATCCGTGCTGATACGTTCGCGCGGCTCTTTCTTTGAAGTTATCCACACAGAAGAAAAAAGATAAGAGCAAAAGAAAGCCTCAAAACAAAAAGTTAAAGCAATATCGCTTAGGAATTCAGGGGAATGAGGGAATGCAAGTTTGTATGAGGGAAATATGAAAGTCTCTTGATATTATAATATGCGGAAAACTATGAAATATCAACACCATTCGTTTACGGCCGTGTGTCTTCGTAATTTGAGATCCGGGTACGGAGTATTTGCCCGATGATAAAGTTTTAATTCTAGAATTCCATGGTGTAGACGATACCGAGTTATATATAGAATCAAGCACGTTACGCTGCGTAGGATTACATGGACATCGACGGCTGGCCGGCTGAAGTGTCACAGGACTCGGCGGGCCACCTGCAGTTTTTTGAGGCTGAAGGGGCAAGGTCAACGGCAGAACCGATGTCCACATTTGGTTACGGGCATGCAGGCTGACAAAAACGATTTGAGATTCAGCCATACACCAGAGCCCCGATTGAATGAAAACACACTTGCGACGGTTCATAGAAGAATGAGTTTTTGGGAATGTCAGAACGTAAAAGTGGTATTAGACGAAGGCCATCAGCAATAAAACAACTCTAAGAGGGTCCCAGTATAAACACATTCAAAAGGAAACAACACCCATAAAGACTTGAAAATGAGAAAAGGGAGAAACGAAAGCGGGATGCATTAAAAATTATGACTTAAATACATCGAAAGACGCCATGCAGTAAAGACTTTCTTTGGTATTTTCCCACAACTGAAATTAACAGTATTGAAACTTCGCACGAAGTCGGGAGGAACCGAGAATGCTGGGTATAATGCGTAGATGCGTCGAAAAGAAAAGGGGCGTCAGGTGTTTTTATTTTAACAATGCGAGACGCTTAGAAGGCCTACGGAGTAACAGTTAGATGTAAGATTCACAAGCCGAAGGTTTTGAAGGTTGTCAACTTACAGCAGCGACGACACCGGCAACAGCTAGGGCGAGACTACCCATGCTGACGACGTTGGACCAGGCACCACTGTCACTTTGGGTTGGGGTTGGGAGACCAGTGGTTGTGGAAGTGTTGGTTCCGTTTCTGTATATCAGAGTCAGTCTTCACTATTCCTTCTCTTCATTATCGACAGTCAGATATCACATACGTGGCGGTGTATCCCTCAGCATTAGCACCAACGGCGAGGGCGGCGAGGGCAACGGCAACGAATTTGAACTGCATTTTGATTGATTTGAAGGTTGGTTTGGCTTTAATTAAAGAACCGAAGTGGATTCGATGTATTGAAGCGAAAGACGAAGGTTGGAGGAAGTTGAATTAATGGAATAGTATTGTTAACTTTCGGGAACGAATGTTACGTTTGTGAAGGATGAAGACGAGAATGAAGGAATTAGGGGACCGTCCTCCTTATGTACCAGTCGGCTTGCGATAGTGAGATGGACCTCACACCATAAACAAATTTACAGCCTCCTCAAATTATGCAGGCAATGCCAGGGAGGTTGGGACCTTTCGTAAAATTGGCCTCGCTCCCAGTCACATCTTGGCTGGCTCTTCGATCCCTGCTGCGTCTTCTCCCGTGAAGTGAGAGACCTGAGTGTCACTCATCCATGTTGCTATGGAGCCTTCGTAATTGCTTTTCCGCCGTTTTCTCGCTGGTTCCTCCAAGCATAGCATCGTTCCTTTTTTTTTTCTTGTTATTTTCTTTTGCTTGGAGTGGGTGGTGATGTTTTCTTCTTTTCCTTGATATTCAGATTGCGACTCAAGACCCGGCCATATGTGGGAAAGGAGCCCAGGCACCGTCCGGCGAGCCAATGAACAACCAGGCCATTCAAGCTCTCATCATTGGTTCTTTGGCTCGTCTGTTTGGCGGGCTACAATGCATCTGGCATAGGCCAAAAGACCTGTCCTGTCGGGAACCACAGTGAAAAACCTTTGCCGGTGGTGGTTTTTCTTATCAAGCCGGCCATGGTTCAAGGATATCTTGGGATATCTTGACCCCCAAATCATAACCCGAGTTCAGGAACAAAAGCAAACAGAACGGCGGTCCATTATGCAAGCAAGTTCGAGCTGCAAATCCCTCGACCTCCGCCTTGGCTGGAATCTCCTCACAGAAACCCCTTTAAACCGAAAAAGTGAAGCCAGTGGATATTGGCTAGCTGGTTGGCGACTCCTGTGTCTTCGAATCGGCTCCTCTTTTGCCGTCCGACGGTGTAATGAAAGAGGACTCAGGAGAAGCCCTCATCAATCTCGCGAAACAGACAAGCCCCATTGCGTTGCTGCCAAGACAGGCCAAAAGGGGGCCGTGTGGAAGCTCTCTAGGAATAGAAGCGGCTAGTCTCATCATCCATCTGGAAGCAACAGCCGAACCCGGTCCCAGTCCCGGCATCGAGGCAGAACTCAGGAACAGACAGCGGCGTCGGATGATTTCTCGCCCGTGGGTTCCAGCGCGAGGATGTCTGGCAGGATGGATCACCGTGGTCACCGCCTCAGTCGACACCAACAGTCATCTTCTCGGTCAGACACAACGGACACATAGTGGCCTCCCAAGTACTCACACGCACATATCTGCCTTGACACAGGTCGCCTATGGCGAAGGCTACTAAAATATCTACGCCAACGTCAGGAGCTACTAGCAAAAAATAGTAGCTCAAGCGAGGAATGACCGAGTCTTCGGCCATGCAAGATGTACTCCGGTGGAGTGATCCACACGCCCATACCGCTTTCAAATGACGTGCTGCTAAATGCCACTAGACACGGGTCGCGTTAGAGAAAATACCTGATCATCACAGAAGCCAAGGTCAATCGAGGCCCAGAGGTCCCGCCAGATGGTACATGGGTGCTTGTATTCTGTGGTCTGGTCGCTCTGGAAGGAAAGCCCATACGAAACCATCCACCCAGCAGGTTGCACAACGAAAGCAAAAAAGCGCCATCAACTAAACTTCAATACTCTTTATCAAAAAAAAAATGATAAAAAAAATTTTTGATGCGACTAATTTCTCAGTCAGGAGAGGTAAAGTGCCCGCTCTATCAAATTCCTGTGATTTAAAAAAAAAAAATGGTGTGGCAGTAGCCTGCCAGCAAATCCTGGTTGCGCCAACAGAAAACAATCCGTCAATATCAAAATTCAATATTTGCCATCAAACAAAGCACCAAAACACCCTGCCGTGTTCTAAAAATAACATAACGACATTCTATTCATTGACATTTCAACAGAAAAGGATTTTGATTGACGCTCTTCAAATTTCCATCGGAATAACGACTTCTTAATCCTGAGATGAACAGGAACAAGCTTTTTCCAGATCTTAATTTGCCCTTCATCAAACCTCGTTGGCACTGCATGGGACAGAAATTACAGAAGCCACCCGCTCCCAACAACAGGCAAAGTTATTAAGATTAACGATCCTTTTTTTCCTCGGAAAGGTCTTTGATTAGCCTATAGTTGTCCCCTTACAAACAACGCCGGCATTTGGCACAACCTCTCAAGCGTCCACTGGGGTCCCCTTTCAGAACCCGCGAAGCGACCCGTGTTTCTGCTCTGTCCGGTTCCTACATGAATCTCGATGGCAAACAGGCAAATTTTTCCGAAAAGGAGATCAATTGAAGAAATAAAAGTTTCAAGCTGAGGCGCCGTTTGTACCAAAATTCGATCTTCACGGCTTTAAGGGATCGGTTGTCAACGGATCCGGCGACGTCCGGATTAGAGGGTGAATAGTTGGCAAACTCCTCGGTCCCAGCGTAAAGACTTTTGATGCCGTTGAGATGTGAGAACGATGCCTTAGGACTATGCACCAAAAACCTCCGTTGAGCACACTACATTTTTTGGTTGTCGACGGTCTCGGATCGTGGCATTTACGACGCGAGGAAACAAAAAAAAAAAAAAAAAAGGTTTCCACTTTCAATGTGTGAGGTTAAGAAAAGGCCGCCTACAGCGCTTGCTCGTATCGATAAAAAGGGAAGGCTGAAAAAGACCGGACCCATCCACTGGATTCGTAAGACGGCTGCACGATTGCTGCACAGTTTGTTCATTGATGCATGGCCGACACTTTTAGCTTTCGAACTAATCTGGTGTCGTCTCTCGTCAGCCCAAACCTTGATGCATAACCGTCTCAAAAATATCAGATAGTGCGAGCGAGCACGGAAGTGGGACCTTTGGTGATCCTTGAAGCCTCTGCCTCTTCAAAGCTTTGTAATGCGGGAGGTTGTTCTCGGGATCTCCCAGACGGAATCCTGAAGCGCTTCCTCAGAAGAGCGCATCCTGATGCACTTCAATGGGCAGAAGTCAAGCCCGCTGGACAAAAAAGATCGTACGATCCAACCTTTATTTCTTTGCCAGCCGAATACGATCCATTGTGCCCCACGATATCAGTCAAGACTCGTTTCTCGTGCCTCCTCAGTGCGCATTGTTTCGCGCTTGGAGACAACCGAGAGACTCGAGGCCTCCAGCTACTAGTCTGTTCGCACTCAGATCGTCACAATCATCAAGATCCGGAGCCCAAGTTAGCAATCAACAAGAAATGTTTGCCCGGCCATGCCAACATCATCGACTTGGCCTGAAAACCGTAACCGATACCTTCCCGTAGATTGTTCATGGTATACTGAACCCAGACATTGATGACGACAACGCGGGTAAACTACTCCCATGGGCCCATCCTTTTCATCTGGTGATGCCCTTTTTGAACACGAAAAAGGATTACCATATCCCAAGAACAGAAATTATCCAGACGAGCGCGATTTCTATCGTTAGAAACATGTCACATTATGTCATGCCATTTCAGGTTGATTGCGCGATGGTATATTTGCCCCGAAGAATGACAAGCCGGCCTGTCCTTGTATATAGGATTTAAAAAATTCATGGAGTGCAGACTCGAGAAGCTGGGGTACCATACAGACAAGAGGGAAAAAATGATCTGTCTTTTCAGTCGTCCTTGAGAAACATCGATGCGTTCCGCTCGTTATCGCGATATACATCACTAGCCTATATTCTCCCTCGGCGTTGATAACAGATAAGCCGTGGTGCGGTTGTATGGTTACATGGAGCGGAGAGCTCTCGCGGGGGTGGGTGGAGCCTTTTTTTTGGCCAAACGATCCAATTGCAACCATAGATGCCTGCTCTTGCTCCTGGGCTTCGTTCTCGGGGTCAGTCGTCTATCGACGGTTCCCAGAGAACAAAAAGGCCGACGAATCAACGGCGAGGGAATTATGGGCGTCCTAGGATTCCTTGACTTTCGGGTCGAACGCCCAGATATCGATGGCAAATCTATTTCAGTTTTTTTTCCCAGTAGCTGCAGCTTGCTTGCGTGACCACCGAACTTGCAGCCGGATCTGCGACGGCGCAGAAGGATGCCTGGACCCCCAAAACCCTCGTTGGAATAGGCATTCAAAAACGTGCAGCCTGTTGTGGGACGCCTTTTTTCCCGGGCTGCCCTTTCTGTACAATTTTCGAAAATCGTCATTGTCGATGTTTTCGGCTCATCCGGAGACGTCAAAAGGGTACCATGGGTAAAACTTGGAAACGCTTCGATCAGAAGGTCCTGCCCTCTTTGTAATTTGTAAGTTGGACCTTTGTCGCTTTCGCAATCCGCTAAAACCCCCATCGTGGGGTTTTTTCCTAAACCGACATGGATGCATCGATATCCAACAAACCGCGAGTTTGTTGAAAATAATTCCAAACTGCTTCAGCCCCAGCCAAGGAATTCGCTGAGGCTGTCAGCCCTAGCTTCTTTTCGATTGTCGGGATTCACTCTCCTCGGGTCTTTCCATCGAGCTTTGATTCGCAGGAGAAGAGGATGTTCAGAGGCCCGTGACTCATGGATGACAGTTTACCTTCCGGCGCTTGGGAAGCATTAGTGAGCTCCAGCTATAGCTAACGTCACAAAGAAAGTAGCATAATGTTATTTTTACACAAATTCTTAGAATCCTTCGAATCCGAATATTCTCTCATAGTGTATGACCCACGTGTGCGGAGAAGAAGCTTCAGACCAAAGGTCTTGCCTTCCCAGGATCCATCAGCATTCGCTCTATACTTTACTGCCGATAGAAAGCTGACAGGCCATGGTGGTACCATAGCTGTCAGCTTCCAGTCCCCACCCATAGAATCCGCCGGCAGGTACTATGTGCAAACCCAGGACCCGTCGCACATCAAAAAAAAGAACTTCTTCAGGTTTGGGGCGCACAGGAAAAGAAACATAAGGTCGGGCGTCTGCAGCTTTCCTGTCGACATCGGTGCGAATCGGGGTGTGTACATACCCAAAAAGGTATGCTGTAAGGCCTGTGCGTGCTCGGGGGGTGGATAGCTCCACGGACCATGCATATGCAACTTAAAGCTTACCTGCAGGCTTGCAGGATCTATTCGAGGGAACTGTATCGAGGATGGGGCGTTAGGGTACCGGTAGATGGGAGGTGCCACGTGCTTTGAGCGGAACGGATTTTTGGAGTTTGACGACGTTTCGGAGTTTCATCTTTGGCGAAGGATCGTAATTCTCGATCTAGATTGCCATTCAATTAGTTTCGGAGTTGCCCATCAAGAGGGAAGATACAAGACGGCCGTCTATCCCTCTGAAGAGTGAAGCCACAGTCGACTCCGAAACTAGAATATACCAATATGCTTTGTTTGTGAGAAAATTTACGATTCATGACGATTGGAAACTTAGGAAGCTTTTTTGTCAGCAGCTTGGAGCTCCAATAAGGACTGACAAGCTAGCTTAGGAGCTTCCTGTGCGACCCAGCGAGTAACATAACTTTGCTGACGTATGTACATATGTTTGTGAGCTTATATCCGAGATGCAATCGATACGAGTATACGGACGACAATCCTTCATATTTACAACAGCCAGAGCTCTAGACCCATCGGCAGCCTCGTGCTTCGCCCGGAAGGAGCCAAGTAGTCTTGTGAAGGTATCTCAGTACCCTTCTTCGACCCTCCAGCGATTTTTCCAAGCCTCGGCCAATTGGGTACCTCGCTTCTTTTGCGAGGTACATACATGGGGCTCCGTAGCGCTACCATGCTCACGTACCTTCCCCCCGGGCTACTCCAGCTAGAACCTGGGGGCTGTTTCTCAGAAACCTGAAACCCGGTTGATGTACTGGCGTGGGGATGTCCAGACCTACGCCCTATCAGAAACGGAGCATTTAATGCATGCGCATAGCCGTTCCGGTTCCAGATGATGCTTCCCGGCCGTCGATGTTCCGGCTAGAGACATTGTATAGAAGGTTCCCTATTGCATGATATTTATTTGACCCGTAGGGTAGTATTCGGGTGTATCTCGGTATCGATTAGTTTACACTTTGGAGATTTCAGCCCCACTAGGAACTTTGAAACGTATATATACCTCTCTCCTCCCTAGCTGCCGATGAAAGGGTTGGAATATTAATTTTTCAAAGGATGCAACTTCAGTCCTGATTATTCATCCTCCCAATTGTTTTATAAATCAGATACATGCAGTCCTTCGACAACCGGAAAACTCCAGAACCGACTATCGCACTTGGCTACTCGATCCAATTGATCAACGTTCTACTTGCCGTTCGGGGAAATTATTGTTGGACATCATGGAACAAGTCCTACGGCTGACTTGAATCTTCAAAGCTACCCGTCGGGAGAACCCGAGGTATCGATCGATCGATATCCCTTCCATGATTTCTATAAAACTTAAGCATCCGGGACAAAAATTCACTGTGCAGTCGTCAATTGACATCCGTCGCCGTTCTCGTACGCTCCGAATTCACCACAAGAGACTTATTAAATCCGACTACGTCATAACCCGCTAGCTATAAACTGTCACCTCCTGTTGGTACCATATGTCTTTGTCGTCGATTGCGCCTACAACGTTGCAACCTCGCGATATGCTGGACTCCGAGACATGCAGTCATATATCGATAACACCCCGCGATTCCCACCTCACCTGATTATGGTGTTTTAGATCCGAATTCGAATACTACTCTATTACATGATACGGCATAACAAGTGACTGGTATTTCCACAGAGCCCCACTGCCCTCAGGTACTCCGATCTTCCTGAAGAATATCGATTGATTTCCACGAATCCCGTATTCCGTTACAACGCGTCGGAACGTCCTAGCCTTCGACTTCGCGGGCCACTCTAGCAACATGTGGCACTGATCGATCTATCCTTATTCTCCACTCTCCGACGACATAAACCTAGCCGTTCATACTACCAGCTCAAGAATGTGCAGTAGTAATATAACTCGAAACCGCGTTGCTTTATAAAACGCAACAAATGGGAGTGTGCGCTAAGATGCGGAGGCCGGGGTATAACTATCGTGGCTTCCCATTGCACACCACCCCAAACCCTTTGTGGCTGTCATATGTCACATCGCGATATCCAACGGGAGTATCTAACCGTTCATAATACAAAATCCTTAATTATATCAATATTGCCTCTCGCGGGCACCTTACTACATACTTGCTAGCACGTACGAATAATATAAGACACGATACAATATTCCAGATCACCCAGGGATAAGCGCCCACCGCTGTACGGCCCGCACGCGGACGGAAGTAACGACGACAGGACTCGTGTGCACGTGTGATAGCGGATATATCAGAAAACTCACACCATTAACTACCAGTTCGCATTAGCTAATATCATGAGGCTTGGGACGCTGCTACGACTAATCAGGAAACTTCGAAGTATAGGGTCGTCGATCTGGATGGGATGGAAGTTGTTGCCACCAGGATCACAACAGGATGAAAGTACTACTGCTGTTGGTTCTCTGGTCAATCGGTAGTTTAAATCTAATTTCAAGGTAGATCTCCATGAGGCAAATCAATTGTAATAAAGGTAAATCAATTGTGATATAAGGTGAATCAATTCACATATATATAGGGTAAATCAATTGCAACACTCTATATACATAAATGAGCTTAGCACGATGGCAAGACTGCGGATTCACGAGGCCAGCATGCCCCTCCAGTTTCATGAATGATATCCTAGAATTCCGCCCAGGCTTGAGTTGTATGATACCTCAACATCGCGTGGCTTTTCAAGGAGTCCAAACAATCACGGGCAAAACAAGCCACAACGTTCTCCATCCCGCGCCTAGCATTATAGGTATCCATGTCCGCCCATGTGACACCCTTCTGATTCTCGATTATCTGTGTAAACCTGGCCAGTAAGTCGTTTGCACAATCTTCCAACTCTGTGATCGTGTCATCACCCCAGTTTTGCTCGAAGTCATGCTTTCCGTTGAGGCCTTTGTTAGCCTTCAAGATGTGTTTTGTAAGATTTGCTGGCCCGTATAAAGGACCACGGCCTGAGAAACTTTAAGGTCGTGAACGCGACTGATGTTATTTTCAGTTCACGGACGTTTCCGCTTGGACCATCCCAGCACTTCTTCGTCATCTCGTGATTCACACTCAAATGCTCAAGATTTGGGAAGGCGCATTTTGTAAGCTTTAACCACCAGATCGGAGTGGTTGTACATGAAATGTCGAGAGTATGGACGTTAACCGGAGGGATTAGGAAAAAGGATAGGTCCATAAACGCGTTGTTCAGCTGCAGTGTCTTGAGTCGGTTTAGTTTACTAATAGCCTCCTGGAGACCCATAAGAGATTCTGGATCCTCTACCGCTACCTCGTCGTCGTCTTCATATGGGCCGACCCATAAGGCATCAGATCCAGGATAATATTCCTCCCTAGAAATTTGGAAAGACAGGTGATTTAGGTCTGGAGTGGCAGTTAAGAGTTCGGTCAGGGCGGCTATGCGGCGGGTGGGGTCCGATTTTGCACTGCCGCGGATATCCAGCTCCGTTATATTCCCAAGCTCTAATAAATGAAGGTTCGCAAGGATCCGATCCATAGTGCCTGTGATTGAAAGTGATACTTTGGGGTTGGAGCGAGTATATGTCTTCAGGGCGTCCCAGAAGATTCGACTGGCTCCAAACCCAGCGCCCCCGTCGTTAGGTACTATATGTGGTGGCGTGACCGTTAGCGAAGTTCTTCTTCGACCAATCTGTCATTAGCACTCACCGAAACCGAGTTCGATCTTCTTGGGTGTCAAGTTTCCGGATTCCAACTGTTCAGCCAGAATATTTGCCACGTGAGGGTCGCAAAGCGGATTCAACCGCGCTAGGATGAGGGTTTTGGTAAACCTCAGATCTAAACGACCGGAGTTGTACAATAAAGATAGGAACCCCTTCCCGCTAACTTGTACTGTGGACCATAGCTGCTCGTATGCGATAGGGTAGATGTCCTTGCAAACCAAAAGTAGTTTAACGATGTCACGGCGGTTGAGGTACTCGAAGATGGAAAGGATGAGCTCCGGTGATAAGGCGGTAAGAGGAGAGGGCCCCCGCGGCCCCTGGACGCTACGAGGCGCGAAAAATCTCAACGTTCTCCTTGTAGAGGACATGTTTGCTGATTCGGGTAACATACGAATGCAGAGGATAAATCGGGGGAAGTTAGAGAATATATAGGCAAAAATGAGTATTGGTTCGGTCAGTAACCAGCTGACTTGGTGTGACTCCCAGCTATCCCAGACGCGTCGTTGAACTCCTTTGGTCTACGGAGACTTGTCTCTGTCGTGCAGCATCGTGCGCCGCACGATTTGCCGGGGTAGCCACTAGTAAAACTATCGTTGAGAGAAAACGCTACCGATGGGTAATGACTATAGTACTATCGAGCAGGTGAGCAGTTGTATTCAATTGGCATCGTCACTAACGGTGGTCCCGCCGTAGGCTTGTTTGTCTCGCCGCTGAGGCTCACACATAGGCAAACTATGCGTTGTAATTGTTGTATTTTTGTTACTGATGTTGCACTGTCGACACAGCCTCCGTACCATCGACACTACACCTAGCCATTGCGCTCGCGCGCATCGCATTTATAGAGTAGTGCCAACGCTACTTTAGCGGCTACCCTTGTTACAAAGCCAGCCAGATCTGAGATTTTGATCCAGCGGTATTCAGAAAATATTAATACGGGACCTTGGGGCTAGTGGGATGTAGCATGATCCTGTAAATATAAATACTGAATCTCAAGTTGCTTCGCGGGTTCGATGTCGGAGGTTTCCCACAATATCCAGTAGATATAGTATATACTTACTAAGTATATGTACACAGTAGCAGGGGCCTCGAATGTAACCAGTGAATGTGACCTTATAATATCTTAGTGACAGCTAGCTTTGAAGTTGCTACAGGCTCGGTAGCTTATTGGTCTCGTGCGCAGACCGGGAGCTTTTATATAAAATAGAACGAAAGGTCAAGATAGATTGTATAGGGTAAAATCACAAATTTAGATAATACAATCAATCGACTTCCAGCAACTTAGATACGTAAACGACTGGTTTACAGGACGAGATACGTAAATACTCCGTCAACGGATGTAATTGATCTATTAATTGGGGAGTTTCCACAGGTACATAAATGTCTGTGCCGGCGTCTGTAACAGAGATACTGTGTTACTCTCCAATAGGTTGGCCAGATTAACTCTCCAAATTTGCAACCCTGGCACAGCCGTCAACAGCTTCCAGTTTGGGTATACAGCCGCTTCCTAAACCGGCTTAATCAAGAAGCGTGGAGCTCTGTTAGAGTGTGTATAGTATTGAGAAATTGACTGTGGTATTACATGGATATTGCATTGTCCAACCGAAGCGGATACAAGAATCCGATGTAGTATCGAATTGTAAATGTTGCACCAAATTCGATGCATGGGTGCGGGGAATTGGCATGGCAATCACGATATCAATCCGCATTCCTAATATCATAGGTGCCAATTCTCCAATACGGGTGGTAGTTGCTTTCGGTAGGCTAATATATAAAGACCTGTGGATCTAGAGATCGATATATCGGGATCTGGATAGTGAGTGTATTTAACGTAAGAGCTAGTTGGCGTCGGAGCCTTGCGTGCATCTATGGCTTGTGCATCTACCATCTACCGTAGCTAACGTTAACCTAGACCAATTCAATTGGATTCATAAATCAGACGGATGTTGGTTGTCTCGTAGTTGGGCAGGCGAAAAACATGGTTTACAAATTAGGATCCGTTGGACGGGCAGGCTGACCTGATATCAGGATATGCAGTACAAGGGCGCTCGTCCCTCTCGTGACGATATCCCATCATGTGTCCTCCGTAGAGTCAATAGCGCAGGCGCAGGCCGGCTCCATGCAATCCAAATTGAAAACTGGGAAACCCGGGAATGGGAGAATGCATGGGCATTTGTCGACAGCCATTTAAGCAGCTGCAACAGCTCGCTTAGTGACGGCTGCATAATTCCCGAACCGATCTGGAAACTCGACCCATGTACTAATCCGAATATGTTAATATCGATATTTTACCACTTCCAGAAGTACATGTACCTCGACACTCAGCTCGCCGTCCGCGAGCTCTGGTGTAACCGTGCCGAGACTGGGTGTAACTCTAGACCTTATCTGGGGCTGTATAACCAACACATGGTCGCGGACGAAAATAACGTTACCAGCATGAGTAAATGCAGAGGGACCGGTCAAGTGTGCGCATGTTTCACATAGCTGAAAGGCCGAGGGAACGAAATGTCATGGGTATTAAACGGGCTGATGCCCCATATTGGCTTGGGCTGTAATCATTTTCCTCAAAGGCAACAGGCCTAGGTGTATTCAATTGTAATTGGCACAATCGAGGAATATCGACATAATGGATAGCGCAGCGCCAACCGATCAAACCGCACCCCAACTGCTGAAGCTGAGCGAATTGATTCAAACTGCTGTCGCCGACTATGCGGCGGCCAAAAGCGCGAAAATTGAGAATGGCGAAGGAACGTTACCGTCACGAGCGCTCTATGACGCCCAGAGAACGTTGTCGGCCGCGGCTGGGATGATCACCGAATTAGTCTCCGACCCTAGTGCACGTCTTATGGAAGTGTCTCTGCAGCATTACGAAAGTCGTTCAATGCACATCGCCGCATCTTTACGTATTCCTGATATTCTGGCCGATCACGGAAACGAGGGCTGTGAGATCAAGGTTCTCGCAGCGCGTGTGGGAGTCGAGTCGCGGAAGCTCTGTGCGTACTAATCCATTCGTCTCCTTTGTGAGAATATTGAATTATAAGCCTAATATAATGGCGATTTTAAATACGTATTAATGCATCACTAGCACGGATAATGCGATGTCTTTGCTCCATCCATGTCTTCCGAGAAATTGCCGAGGATGTCTTCGCCAACAACGATATTTCAGCGGCTCTCGTAAAAAACGAACATCTACGGTCCTATATTTTGCTCTGGTAAATATATTACATTCCCAGCCCTGTTCGTGCATGCAATCTAGGCGCATAGAGTTACTAGAAGATTTTGACTTACAAACTGTCGTTGTATACATGTAGTGGCCAATACGGCTATACTGCTTCGGAATACCTGCCCAGAGTTCTCACTCACCCGATTAAAGGCCCATCATATGATGTTGGGATGGCAGCATTCCAGGATGCCGTGGGGACTACAGAAACGGTTTGGAACTGGCTCGAAGAGACACTAACAGTTCGAGATATCCTCGACGGTTGTAACGGCCCCAACGGCGCAAAGAGCGCTTACCCGGGTATTTTTGGGGATGAGCTGAAGCAGTATGCTAAAGAAACAGACGAGGGTCAGGATGATCAGAGACGTGTGCCTAGACCGGAGTATGCCATGTTTGATCACGCCATGGTTGGCGGTGGACGGGTCATGGGGCAGGCACATTTATATGGTAAGTTAGCATATCAAAATGACTGGTGGGGACTGCATTCTAATGTCCATTTATAGACTTCCCGTGGGCTTCTCTTGGAAAGGCTACTGTCGTCGATGTTGGTGGGGGCATGGGTATGTCATTACCCCTTACATCCAACATTTAACTCAATCTCATGAAATAAAACTTAGGCGGACTAAGCCTTGGGCTTTCCCATCTCTACCCGGACTTGAATTTCGTGATTCAGGACAGAATCCAAACAATAAAGAAAGGAGAGACCGAATTATGGCCGCAAGAGAACCCGAGTGCGCTTGAACAAGGGCGGGTCAAATTCGTCGAACACGACTTCTTTCAAGAGAACCCCGTCAAGGGTGCCGAAATCTACTGGTTCAGATATATCTTCCATGACTGGTCCGACGACTATTGTGTTAAGATTTTAAAGGGAATTAAGGCAAGTATGGGTCCTCGAAGTAGGATACTGATATGGTAAGATACATCCCGATAATGTTGAGTGCAAACCTTTCTTAACACAATGAACCACTTGTTATAGCGACCAGGTGATGAACACCACCTACGGTGATCCGCAGTTAACTTCGGCGCCCGCGATATTACCGGCAAATTATGGCTACTTTGCACGCTACTCACATCTCCGCGACTTGAACATGATGGGGTTTATGAACGGGATCGAGCGCAAACCTGCCGAGTTTCGAGACTTGGTCGAGCAGGCTGGATTGCATCTGAATAAATTCTGGGAGACTAGAAGCCAGGTTGGGCTTGTTGAGATAGTCCTACCGGAGTCTGAATTACGTCAAAAGTGACACAGAAGATGGCGAGCTGTGGGCTGACAGGAACATTTTTCGTCGTCGAGTCGATACCGGGCTGTTCACACGGGTTCATGGTGACAGGTTTTGCAGCCGATTTACGAAATAAAGCTCGGCTGACGATTGTGCTCCAATAAGTGATAGCTAATTGACTAATCTACGAACCCAATAAAAGATTGGGCTTGCATATCTCTTGAATGCTATACTTTCGAGATTTCTCCCAAAGTCTTAGCTAAAATGCAACAGTGCAACACATTTTCTCGAAGACATTGGACATTCTCACGTGATCATGATGTGTGGTGTGTTGCTCCTCAAGATATCGGACACGTGCCATTTGACAGCCTCGCTGTAGACATATGACATCTCTCATATGGACTGTGTTCGGGATTTTGCCGCTGAGCTTCGAGTTGGCCCTGATCAAATAAGTCAATAACTCTGTAGCTCGAATATGGTATCTGCACGCGTGTTGAAGCGGACGATTCGGGTTTCTTCAGCGTGGACAGTGCCAGTAGACGGTCTCGGGGGTTAGAGTTCCGTATGCCAGCGCCGATGGACACTTGATATCGTTATCGGGGGTGCCCGCAATCCACTCTCACCGAGATAAGCATCGACGAATGGAAGCCAGCGTTTTGGTCCGCGCACCTGAGTTAGATCGCGTGTTTAGGCGGCTGTGGTTGGCTGGTGACAGTCAGTCGCGTCACAGCTGAGAGGCCATGCCCGAGAGAGGAAAAATAATGGGAGAGAGCTCTAGTTGAGATGAAAAGATCATTCCTGCTAACATACCTTCGACTGATTCTGTTGATTTCACGTTTCTCTGTTACTCGTTCGATACCTCGGGGCAGTCCCGATCATTCATCTCGATAGGCCGTTCGAATTCCTCCGGAAGGGCGTAGATGCCACGCCGCGGCCTCACGTATCGCCGCCACGAAAATGCCGTGCATGCGACCTATCCAGGACAGCATCCAAGCCTCGGGCGATGACATTGAGCGCGAACTCGACCGGCTGTTCGAAGAGCTTCGGCTGATACAGCGGACGGCGGACAGACTCAACACCGAGCTAGCGGGCTCGACGGCACGATGCGGTTGTCTGAATTGTACGGACCGCCGTCGTACTTCATCTTCTACTGCTTCTGCTACATTCGATCACGGCCACGGCCACGGCCAGGATGGTTCGACGTCTTCAACACTGTCGTCTTCCTCATCGTCGTCGTCGGGGACTGGACGACGCCGGAGATTTCCTCTGCTCCGACTTTAATTAAGATTAATTAGCAGACGGCCCTTGCTGAAGGCCTTGCCTCAGATAGCGGAAGAACCCAGGACGCGGGCCAGGCTGGATTTCAACTGTGCCATGTTTGCAACCGTTCCTTCCGTGGAGGGTCGTCCTGGTCGTGTGGATGGGGTGCATGGATTGGATGGGATGGGATGGCTTGCCAGGGGCAGAGGAGGCTGGGACGGCCTGCTACCGCTGTTGCCAGTGCTACTAACACCACAATGCTAATGGCAACTAAGGCTCCAGACAACGACAGGGCAGCCAACTTCCAGGTCGGCTGCTGTGAGGACGGCCTGCGTTGGAGCAACTGGATCAGCTTCCTCGTCTCCGGATCTGTCGCGGTCGACATTCTCGTTCGGGCTAACTCTTGGCTAAGCGACCACCCAAAACCCAATCCAGCTTATCCTTCTCTTCCTCTTCTCTTCTCTTTCCTCCTCTTCCTTTCCTCTCTTCTCTTCTCTTCCTTTCTCTCTCTCCTTCTCATCCATCCATCCATCACACCATCCATCCATACATAAACCTCCTCTATACATTGGCTTGGCCATATCCTCCTCCTCTACCATACCGTCCTCTACCATCGTACATAAGTACACACACATACACCGTTACCTCAGGTGTCCGGTATATAACACCAACCAGACAGAACTAAAGAAACAATATATCATCTACAGATACCTCTCATCACTGTAGTCGCTTCTTACCATTACCAAACAACTTCAAAGAAAGCCTATAAGAAGTACAAAGAAAGACCAAGTTCTAATAAGCATAATTTACCATTTAACAAACAAATAAACCGCAAAAATGGTCCTCTTCTGCAGCGCCCACGCCCAGCTCGACGACTCCTTCGACGAGGACTACGAAGTTGCCAACTATAACCTCGCTCAATCAGCAGAGCTCGAAGCTGCTGCCAGAGTTCATGCCGCCGCTCAACAACCTCATCAGTATGAACAGCAACCTCAGCAACCACAACCTCAACCTCAACAGCAGCAAATGTCAATGCAGATGCAGCAAAACTACCCTCTTCAACCTCAGGCGTACAGCTACAGCTACACTGCTCAAAAACAAATGCTACCTCTAACCAACTCTCATCATAGTTCTTCCGACCCAATGCAAATCGACAACATTGTCTCAGCAAACGGTGGTTTCCCGCCAAGCAACAATCGCAAACTCAAGCGTTCCTGCGAATTCGAATGCGATTCACTGGCAACCGACGCGTCCGGCAGCAAAAGGGTCAAGCAAATCGCGTTCTAATCTTCTTTTAACTGGGAAATCATCAAAAAGGTCTGCGAATACGAAGGTTTTTTTTTTCTCTTTCAATATTTTCCTTACCTCCGGTTGGATATTTTTCCTTTTTTCCTTTGGTACGGGATTGATTTTCTCTAGGTTTGAAACGTTTCTTTCACTCTGGCCTATTTCTTCTTTCTTCCCTTGTAATATTATTTGATACCTTGGAGTTATTGGGAGTCTCCAATTGGTAGAAAGTGGGTCGCCATCAGGCCCGCTGGCGCAAGCACCGTTGACGGTGGATTCACTGCCGAACAAACAGTACGGTATCCGCCGGAGCCTTTTTCCCTTTTCAAATACATCTTGAAGGGCAAAAAGGGACAACGAAACACACATCATGAAAAGTTCTTTCTTTTTTGCTATCTTCCGTCGTTTCTTTCTTATTTCTTTCTTTACAAGTTAATGCGTGGATAAATGCGTGTGGTTTCCTTTGATCAATGCCGTTTTGTCCGCGGTCCGTTCGCTGGTCTGGCGGCTTTTTTGTTTGCGAGGAGACTGCCTGGCCCCCGGTCGAAGCAACCACCCGGCTGGCCACAGTTTCCGAGCAGGATACGATACACACACGCGGTTGCTTTATAAGATCTCTTCTTCACGGATGTACTTAGGGAGTGAGATAAAACGTCTACATATAAAATATAAAATATAAAATATATTACCAGGAATTGTTAATTCGTCGTAACTTGTGATTGAATTTCTGAGAGTTCACTCTGGAATCCGCAAGCAGGAGCGGAGAATGCGATGGGTGGGTTTGGATCCTTTCCGGCAGCAGACCAGTCGATAGATTTTGGGCAGGTCGTCTCGAACTGCCACAGCTATTTCAGGGCGACGGAAGTTAACTTGGCCGGTTGCGAATGTAACATGGATTCCAACGTATACTGTACGTATACGTACTTTGTATACTTGGTCGGTTCCAAATCGAGGCGTCCCGTCTGTACACTAAGTATAAGCGTATACGGGCTCGCTTTGGAGTTTTGAGCAACAGCAGCCTAGATTTATACTCAGCCATTGTAATGTCGTTTGGCAGTGGCGGTAATGTCCGTGTAGACTCGGAGTTTAATATCTTATACGTTATTATCGTTTAATATCGTCGACGGGCATGCCAGGCCTGAACTCGGAGAATATATCAAACAGAAGCAAATCTGAGCCTCGGTATTATATTGTATCGATACGATATACCATATCATATCGTAATCGTATCTATTATATCGTGGCTATGCTCTTCACCCGAGACACGAGACCGATTCAATGCAAAGACGCATTTTGATATAAGGACCGTCGGGAGTGACGTCAGGAGGGGAACCAGTGGCCCATCCGGGTCCGCCGCCGATTCTCCGGTGGGAAAAGACAAGCTGAACTCCCGTACACAAGATCTCAAGATATGATCGAGTGTTTCACGGGGGGTACGTATTGGCACTAGCACCGAGACGTATGCTAGCGGTTCCGTTCGTTTTCGAATTCTGGAAACTCTCAGGGACGGACGAGGTCGAGGACTTGCGTAGCCGTTAGGGCTGTGAAGGAGGCCACATGCAAGGGCCTTTTTTTTCTCCAGACGAGTACAAATGAGGGCTTAGTCTGGCGATGATTACAATTATAGCGCTGTCGTGTGACTGTACCTTGGCCGGCGCTTTGTCAGAGGCAAAAAGTCGAAGCCAAGGTGGACTTGCAGGGCATGCACGCCTTAGTGTCTGTAGTGAAGAGATGATATTAAGATTCGTCTATCTGATCTCGCAGGAGTGACAGCATGATGCGAAACCGGGGCCACGTCGTGAGCAGTTAGACAGGAGGCCCCCATGGCGGTTTGAAGCTTCGGTGACAGGTGAAACGGTGGAGTACCTAGGTTAAAAATACCCACCTGCCGTTCAAATTGGCGGGACCCGTACTTACATATATCCTTTCGTCGAGTATCAATTAATTTATCTGCTGCATCGGCTATTCTTCTTGTCGTCTCGTTCATTTGCATCCGCTGCACTGCTCCTGTCCTGTCCTGTCCTGTCCGGTCTGTCGAGTGGTTTACTGTTTAGCCCCTCTCCGCCTGGGCTCTTCGCTAAAACGTTCCTCCTGCGATATCCCGCCCCATCGAGTCCGACCTTCGACCTTCCCCAACTTTCAGCTCCGACTCCAACCCTCGAACCGTCCGAACTTCACACCTGCCAATGATCACACCCGTCGCCCGCCTCTCTTCGACTTCCACGTAGCCTGGCTGTCCCGGTGCGAGTGCTTCAACCTCTCATCGACCACCATCGCCTTTGATCCGCACCAGCAGCTGCTTTCCAGATTTAAAGCCCTCAAGTATGGGGAATGTTGGAAGCCACCCCGAGGACCCAGCAGCGGTCTTTCTGCGCGACCAGGCGAGATGTAAGCCTCCTCTTCGGCCATCTGTCTTCTCTTCCTCTCCGTCCGCCGGTTTGGACTGTGCACACTGACCATGCATGCCTTGCAGTGACCGTTACATCCCTCGTCGTCACAAATGCGAAGAGGAAGTCCCTCGTCTCCATCGCTCCGAATGCGTTCCCAAGCACCCGAGCTGTCGCCAAAAAGGAAGCCGGAGACGATGCTCTGGTAGAATACGTTCAAGTACGACACTTCTCTCCTTCCATCCCTTCACTCTTCGATCCTCCCTTCCATATATCCCCGATTCTATGTTTCTAACGGAGTCGACCTTTCCAGGACCCATACGTAAACGCCCAAAGTCCCGGGCTCCTCCTCAAACTCACAAACGAAGATGAACTCAACTTCGAGTTCACATTTGTCGCCCGCCAGCGCCGTGACGAAGCTGGTGCTGCCACTGATACCAATATTAGCGGTTTAACGTTCATACTCGCCACCAACCACAAGGAACTCGATGACCTCGTTACACGGGAGTTCCACGCCGACCCTAACCTTCACAAGCATGCCAACGTCGACTTTTTGGGCGACTACTCGACCGGTGGCAGTCCGTCCGTATCCTTCACATGGAACTGGAAATGGAGGCCGCCGAAGGGTGTGGTTGAGAAGTCGTCCGGATATCGGAATACCTGTGCTGTAAGTGGGGATATTCTGAGTGTAACAAAAAATTATGGAGCTTCGACAGCTGACAAAAGGACTGGATGGTTAGTTTGTCGAGTACGACCAGAGAGCTCATAAGCTATCACGGCTCGCCGAGTTCTCGTTTTGGGTTCATAGTACGTCCGTCCATTTCACCTCGGGACCCGACAACCTTTGGTCTAACACAGGAGCCACAGATAAGCAGCAGTCCACACCGTTAGGCCTCGGCCTACTCGATCCCCGCCTTCTAACCCCGAAGCTTCGTGCCACATCCAATATCTCCACCGATTCCAATGCCCTTTCCACCGCTAGCGACCCTTTCCCGGAACCTCTAACACCGGGAGCTGAAACTACGACATTTGATATCGCATCCCCGCCACAACCACCAAAACCCGATACTGCCTGTTATAAAGATGACGATATTCTCGATGATGGTCCGTTGTTCAGGGCCACGATGAAGGAGATGGAATCCCGCACCGCTCTTCTCCGGCAGCGAATGAAGAAAGTCTTGCGACGGGCGGAACAGGCGAAATCGGCACAAGGGCAATGGAATGATGCCCTCAGTTTGTTTGCGGATTCACTCCGCGAAGTCGCTGCCAATAACAACTCTGGGATGAAGCCTGCTCTGGAGGACTACTTTGAGCGCTCAGCTAAGGAAATCCTTCGGTTCGAACGACACAACGAAGCTCACCTCCAGAAATTCATAATCGACCCTATGACCAAACTCTATAGCTACGACATCAAAGCTGCCGAGACCAAAAAGAAGGAGTTCGACGACGAGAGCCGCGAGTTCTACGGATTCGTTAGTCGTTATCTGGGCATGAAGAATGATTCTGTCACACAGAAGAAGAAGACCGAGAGTGATTCGAAGTACGTTGCCAAGAAACGGAACTTCGAGATCAAACGACATGATTATGGCAGTTTCATGCAGGATTTGCACGGTGGCAGGAAGGAACAGGAGATGGTTTCGCACCTTACAAAGTATGCGGAAGCGCAGGCTAAGAGTCTGTTGAGTACTGCGAAGAGAGTGCAGGAGCTGCAGCCGCAGCTTGAGGCGTTGATTGAAGAGGTGAAGAATTCGGAGAAGCAGTTTAAGATTCAGAGGTCCGAACGGGAGGAGAGGAGACGGGCAATTGAAATGGGGGCGGCGGTCTCAGAAGACGCTTCTTCGTCTGATATTAACGGCCAACAGGTCGTTGGTACCAGTGCAATTCCTCCGCCGAGCTTGCCCGTTATCATGACCGATAACGGTAGTCTCGCGGCGAATATGGAGGCTCCTGTAACCGTCAGTGGCACGGGTGCTACCGCGGATGTTGCTACTATCAGAACCGTGTCTAGTCACTCCGGATCTTCTCCCCCGCTAGCGAACGAATCGACAACGACGATAGCAGCGTCGGTTTCGTCCAATTTGGCGCCGGCGGGGATATTGAGTCCGACTGCGACGACGGATTCCGGGAAATTTAAGGGTTTCAGAGATTTGGAAGACAAACCGGTCAACGGCGCCAACGGTTCCGGCGTTGATAGGAGGAAGGAAGGATTGCTATGGGCTCTGAGTCGACCTGGGGGACATCACGATCCTAAGGCTTTGCCCAAGGTCAACTGGCATAAGTATGTAACAATATTTGGGGATTTAGCGGAGTCACGGATGCTAATTGCGGGAACATAGGTACTGGGTTGTCCTTGCCGCTGGCCAGCTGTGCGAGTACTCGAACTGGAAGGAGAAACTGGACCTGCACAACGAGCCGATCAACCTGCGTATGGCGTCTGTACGCGAAGCACGAAACCAAGAGCGACGGTTCTGCTTCGAAGTTATCACGCCGCAGTATAAGCGTGTTTACCAGGGGACCAGTGAGGATGATATGAATAATTGGATCACGGCTATTAACAATGCGGTTAAGGGTATGCTTGAGGGATCGAAGTCTAGGACGGCTTTTGACCCTAGCAAGCTGGTTGATGATCCGATGAAGAAGGATATTTCACAGGTCTTCGGTGGGAAGGCGTCCGGGATGTCTCATCTGGGCAGCGGACAAATCGCTCTACGGGATCCGGGTCACCATCATAATCACCATCACGGCGGTGCCGGGTCGTCGAATTCGATGGCAGGAAATAGTTTGCAACGAAGGATTACGGTTGGGTCGCGGCCTACTTATCCGAGGAGGAGTAGTACGTTCAACGACGATCCCGACAAGCTTTTGCAGATGATTAGGGATGCGGATGTGGAGAATGGGAGATGTGCGGATTGTGGGAGTACGGTTAAGACGGAGTGGGTTTCGATTAATTTTGGGATTGTGCTTTGCATTGGTATGTTTTTACTCCCTACTATTTTTTATAGACTTGGGGTGGCTAACTTTATTACGTGGGGGATAGAATGTTCGGGTATTCACAGATCTCTTGGTACACATATCTCCAAAGTCAGGAGTCTAACGCTGGACGTCAACTCGTTCACGCCCGATCTCACGGAATTGCTGGTTAAGATCGGGAATAAGATTTCGAACTCGATATACGAAGCACGACTTGATCCTAAAGAGAAACTTGGGTCGAATCATCAGGTTACGAGGGAGATGAGGTTGAAGTTTATCAAGGCGAAGTACGAGGAGAGAGCCTTTGTCAGGCCTATCGAGAACGGAAGGACCGCGGACGAGGTTTTGATCGATGCGGTTAAGCAGGGAGATTTGGTGGGCGCGGTTTATGGGGTTGCTGTGAGGGGGGATGTTAACTTTGTGGATGAACGAGGGGTTCATATTGTTTATTGGGCTCTGGCGAGCGGGGACCCTGTTAAGGAGAATGCGGAGGGGAGCGGTACACCGGCTGCTGCGGGTGAACCACCGTTATCACCTGGTAGTAAGGGGAAGGAGGTTAAAGAACCCACGTTTCCTATGGCGGAGTTACTATTACAGAATGGAGGGGCGATTGGGGAGGTTGTTAATGGGAAGAAATTGGTGGTTTCGAGCGCTGCTAAGGGGTATTTATCTTTGAAGTCTGCGAAGGCTGGAGGGTTTGATGGGGTTAGTGGTGGGAGTAATAATAATAATGCTGGAGGGAAAGGTGCGCCGGGGAGCAGTGGCGGTGCTAGTGTCAGTGGTGGTGAAGGCGGGGCTGGTATGGGAGTTAAGAGTATGAGTGTTAGTACTGGTAGCGGGGTTAGGAGCTCGCAGAGCGTGAAGCTGAGTGGATCGCAGAGCGGGGATGAGAGGGGGAAGAAGGAGAAGGAGGAGAAGTTGAGGAAGAGGGTTAGTACGAGTGGGAGGATTGTGAGGTCGCAGATTTTGGATAGTATGCGGTGATTTGAGGGTGCTGTGAGACTACGTTTTGGTGGAGGGGTGATTCTTTGACTTTTTCTTTTGTTTCTCTTTTTCTTTCGATTTTACGTTTGTGATGATGGGTTGGGACTAATGGTAATGATGTTGGGTGTTCTTCCTTTTTTTTTGTTTCTGTCTTTTGAAGGTTGGAGTTACTGTTTTCTTCCCATGGCTGTTTTCCTAATGAGATACTTTAGATGATTTTCCTTTTTGGTATACGTTATGATCGGTGTTTGAATTCTTTTTATTTTATTTTTTATTTTTATTTTTTACATTTTTTCATACTGTAGTCTTTTGATCTCGGGGATGGGTAATTGACGGTTTTATACGATGTCATGTTTTATGTTGCATATCTCCTTTGTGTGAATACCTACGATTGGTACCATGGTGGGCGGTGGCAAGGCTCCTCGATACACGGATGAGGAGAGGATATATATACTTAAGTATTTAAGTAGATAGAATTGAAGCAAGTCTACCAGTTCACATTTTTTAGATTTTAATCTATAAACTTAAATTTTGGTAATATTTGATAACGGGACCTTCTTTACTCGAAGGCCGATAGATTCTTGTTTCTTTCCTCCCTGTCTCGAAGAAGGGGTGGTACATATACAGGATTGTGAATATTGCCTGCTGGTAGATAGATATGGAGTGTGGAAGAGGACAACCGTGACAAAGGAGAGATGGAAAGTACAAAGATGTGATAACGCCTGATATTCGCTGAAATATAATAGAAGGTAAAGCTCCAAAAAACATAAAATAAAGATATTTTGTTCTCCTGGGGATGAAAGATGCTAAAGTGAGATCGGTAAAGATGGGAGGGGAAAAATATGTGAAGGAATGGCTGTGGAAGAGTGTTAGGTCAGATGGGAAGGGATTTTGAAGAACTGGTTGGACTCCGATTTGATGGTGATGTCGAAAATGATGTTAAACCCCCGGTACGCGGATACGGACTTAAGGCACGGTCGAATTTCCTCGCTTTTACGAGATGAAGGTCATGTTTCTGTGACGTTGTTCGTGTTTCTGAAAAAGTGGCGGTTTCATGGCCCTTTTTTTTTCTAGTCCTGTGATTTGTCACAAGCGAGTTGGATGGTTCCCAGTCGTCCGCGCCGCTCAGGTACAGCTTTCCCGCTTTGCACATGCGGAATGAAAAAACTCCTTGTCGTGAATAGCAAAAAATCCTGTTTGCCCTTTTTTGGTGTTCGTGAATGTCGAAAAAATATAATTCAACTTTTTTGTGTTCTGGTGGGTTGGTCGTCATATGCATCGGTGTGTGGATATTCGGTGGATAATGAATGCTATGTCATGAGTCCGGCGAATACCAAACTGACGACTAAAACCAGCAATCCGGTTCTCAGCTTCGGAATATCCTTCTCAGGATTTCGAACCGCGGGACCGATCCTAAAGCTAGGCGCTATTGATGCTGCAAAAAGGGAACAAATATCTCCGTTAGTTCACGCAATTGATTCTGATCGTGTCATCATTTTTTCTTTCTGAGTAACGTTAAGGGATTTATTTTTTTGGGGGGCATACCCTCTCTCCGTTCCACGACGCCTTCTTCGCCTGATACCCGTTTTAACAGCAGAGCGTCCAGATCATGTTCCGCTGATGTCGAAAGACTTATTGTCGAGAAGGCGACGAGGAAGAGGAGGATTATGCTGAAGCGGAAGGGTTGCAGCGGGAGTTGCATTATGTATGATTCCTTTGCTTTGAGAGGGTTGACGGATAGGATCGATGGTGTGGTTTTGATATCCCTAGAACTCCTACTGCTGCTGCTATTGCTACTGCGGGAAGGTGATTGTGATGCTATATTTGAACGGGTGTGCTGGGTGGATGTAACATCGTCTGCAGGGAAGTCCGAGTCGAGTTGTTCGATGAAGATGCTGCGGCGTTTCTTGGGGACTGAGTAGCCCTGCGGGACTGATACGTTCCCAGCAGCGGCTGTGCTCGAGAAGCGGGAGCGGTAGGAGGAGGGTGTGAAAGGTTTCTTTGAGGGGTCCGGTTGGTGGTAGACTTCTTCGTCGCGGATGTGCTGCTGCTGCTGCTGTCTGTTGTTGTTTGTTTGGAAGCCGGTTGCGGTTGCTAATGACGGTGATGATGAAGATGGTGAGGATGATGATTGGAGGGGTGAAGACGGTGGCGGAGAAGGTGACGGCGGGTGTCGAGCGGAGGACGCCATCGGGGAGGAGGAGGCGGGTTATATGGAATGCGGACGGGGAGGGGTTCTGGATCGATCAGAGGTTGAGTTGATCAAGTGGACTCCGTTAGCGCCCTTTTTTGAGAACCCCGGATTTCCAAGGCGGTCAGCTGTGGACAGGAAGGACCCTTTCTCTCTTCCCTTCTCTCTTTCCTTCAGTCTTGGATTCTTAGTTAGAGTATTCCCTGCAGGGAGGCAGTTTCGTCCGAAGAATTCACCCGGCGGTTCAGCAGTCCAGACATGTATGCTGAGGACTGGCTTGAGAACACCCGGTATCGACAAATTACAATGTGACAGTACTAAGTATAAAGGATGATAGTTCAGAACGGCTCTGATATCACTGTGGAGAAGCAGAGGGCTATGTTGACCACCGGCAGAGGCCGGCAATTGCCCGATCGCGTATGGTCGAAGCCCACAGTACTTGTTAATTCGCCTGGCTATCGCGGCTTCTTTTTCCTTTCTTTTTTCCCTCTCACTCTCGTATTCTCTTAGGATCGTGATCTTTGGCATCTACAGGTTCTGCAGGTACAGTAGAGATACCTGTCGGCCCGCTGGTCCCCAAGCCAGCAGACGAGCTGTTACATGCGAGCCCGAGGACCCTGCAATAGACGACCAGGCATTTTCGGCTAGAAAGCCGCATGACTCGATTGCTGTTCAAATAGACCCCGGTCTGGCCAAGTCCAATATCCAACAGCGTAACGCAGAACTACAGCACCAACAGATGAATGAAGTGCATATAAAATAGTATAGAATGCCCCGGCAGACTCAGATCCTCGTCTCCCGGACCCCAAAGCCAGACGTCCCAGCCCACTGGTCCCTCTACATCCCATATGCACAGTCACCCCCAAAGTCAGAGGAAGAGGATAAAGGCACAGGCAAGCTGATCCACGTCGTCGGTTCCCCTCTCCACGGCTACACCCTGGAATTCAAAGCACCCTACACCCCATCCGAAGATTCAATCAAAAGGACTGTGGTGCTGGGGACCGAAGTAGAAGGGTCTGACGATGAACTAGAAAGACTTGCGAGGGAGGTCGAGGCTCCCGGGAAGCTCAAGGGTTGGAATCCACTGGTTCCTCTGAAGGTCGGCGTGAGTGCCTGTTATTTAATTGCCCGTTGTGATCTTCGTGGTAGCTGACAATGGATTCATGGGAACAGGGTAAAAATTGTCAATGGTGGATGAGAGAGTACATCGACTTCCTGGTGGAAAAGGGCATCTTCACCGAGGACGTCTACGCCAGTTTGGCCAGTGTGCCGGAAACCTGGAGCCAGTACCGAGAGGCCGATGGTGGCTCTAGTCTGCCCGACTAGAATCAGTGTCCCCTGTTATTCAATGCATCGAAGAGATCCGAAAAGGTCGTACTGATAGACTCGCATATACCACCTAATACACAAAATCCACCACCTTGCCTCCAGCTCCAACCTGCGCCCCCACAGTGAACTCCGCAAACCTCGCCTTCCTTCTCTCGTCTGCCACCAAAAAGCTACCAGGGTTGACAACGTGGCACCCTTCGTAGGTAACCGTGAACGGCGGCGTTGAAGAATCCGCCAATACCAGATAATTCGGTAAAGGGAACAGCGTCAAGGCATGTGTGTAATCCCATAGCACCGGTCTTATATTGATCGGGTAAGGTGAGAGGTACGATTGATCGAGTACCGTTTTCACCAGCTGGAAAAGAAACCGGGTCAGCTCTGAAACCGTCTAGTTCTTCTTTTCTCTAAAATGGGGTTTACATACCTTCCTCGCCATCTTCACGCTATCCGGCACCCCGTCCTTCGTCGGCGTGGTCTCCTCCTCCTCCTGCTCCGTACTAGGCAGTGGAGTAGCCAGCCGATCCACTTCCATCTCGTGTCCTTCCTCCGCATCCACAGGCTTAAACCTCACCGCATTCCTCACAAACCTCGCCCCCAAATCATCTCTAAACACCACGATTTCCCGAGTAAAGTACCCAACTCTGCACGGGTTACTCCCGAACACTACCCTCCCGCCACCTCCTCCATCTTTCTTATTCGCGGAATTGGCAACCGTGAACACCCTCTTCAGCTTCCCAGAAAACACATCCGGCACGGCCTTCCTCGGCAGCACACCGTTCGCACCTCCCGTAAACGCAGCGCCCCAGGGATCCCCGTCCGACGGCACGATCACAAACGTCGTACTCGTAAGCAGCGTATTAAACGCTCCAACAGTACCCGCGAAAGTATCAAAAGCCTCTTTATACCCCAAACTCCCATTCCCAACCCCAAACCCATCGCTCACAAACCTTCCACACATAACAACAACAGCGGGCACCTCCACCGCCCCCTCCCCGCCCGCCTCACTCTCCCACCTCTCAAAAAGCTTCGTAAGCGCCTCATGAGTCTTCGGTAGATCCAAATGAACCTCACTCAAAACCACCACCCTCCCTTTCCCCTCATTCGCCAATTTCTTCTCCGCGAGCCGTAGCCCCCTTCCACCTCCACCACCAGTCGAGAATTCCAGGGGCATATTAATCCCTAGAAAGTCCATGTGTCCGAACACCTCAGCCGAGGTTTCCCTCCGTTCACTCGGTGGCTGTCCAATCGTGTACGCGGTAAACCGTCCGTCCGCCTCGAAGGTTCCGTCCACCACTACAAAACTACCGGGGCAGAACCATACCCCGTCTTCGGGTATTGGTCTTGCGTGCGTGGTATCAAGTTGTATAGACCCCGTTGGGTCTTCTAGCATTAGTTGTCCTGTGTCTGGGGACGTTGATAGGAGACCGAATATGAAGAATGGCTTCCCGCTCCGGCCGAGGAGGTGGGCTATAGGTGTTATTTTGAAGTATGTCTTCGTGCCTCGGGAGGTCATACTGTTCGAGGGGGCGAAGGTGGGGGGTTGGAAGGATGGGTTACGTAGAAGACGGTGGTGGATGAGATAGTATCTCGTCAAGAATATCTGAGCTTTCGACGTTGCATCTGGTAGTAATGAAGGTTTCTGTGCTCTGGATTTCTTGGAAAGGAAAAGAAAAAGATTAAAATAGTTGGTAGGTAGTTCCTTAGAGTCAAATTATGTCCGGATCCATGGGGTTGAAAAGAGAGAGGAAGAAGAAGAGGAAGACGGTGCTAAGCTGGGCGTTGACGAACCGTTCAAACTGTTTTCTAGAATGGTTGTACTTGTATTTCGGCTGCGAGAAGGCGTCGACTACGTGGATGTAATCCCGCGGGTTGATATCTTCGAAATTCGGGCCGGTTTTCGACGTTATCACCGCCTGCTGTAGCTGTGGTTGTGAAGAAACCTCATCGTTATCGTTCCCACCAGGAAGAGCAGCGTTTATACCCTCCGCCCTGGCGAAATCAAAGCTCTCCCCTCTAGTAAGCAGGCTAGCTTTATTCGCCCCAGGACCCTCGACCTCAAGATCCCTGATCACAGCCTTGAGGGCTTCATTCCCATCCACGAGAATCGCGGCCGCACCCTCGTTTCTTTTCCAAGTTCTAGCCACCTCCTCTAATAGCTTCTCAGCCGACCCGCTGGTCTTCCAATCCGCACCGCATTTTCGCCCGATGAAGCTGCACAGCAACGCCAGCGCTTCAGATTTTAACGTCAGATTGTGTTTTTTGGTAAAGATCCTGAAGGCCAGGGGCCGCAGCGAGGACGGTGGGATGTCTACCGCCAGCACCCTCGGCGGGGCCGCGGGTCGGGTGGGTTGACCGCGTGGAGGGGCCTCCCGGGCTCTGGGAGCCGGGAATTGAGAGGAGTTTAAAGCGTGGAAGGGGTCCGATGATAGATCCACAGCTGAAGACGACGCCGGAGGAGGGGACGGCTGCTTCCGTCTCCAGTTCGCGAAGATGGGGGCGGTTTTCGGAGCTGGTTTCCGGGGTGGTGGGAGAGGGTGGGAGCTGTAGAGGTCTTCTTCCTCTTCGTCCTGCTCTGCTTCTTCTCTTCGGTCATCGTCGTCTATGGTCATGCCGCCGAGGCGTTCGCGGGCCGTAGGGGATGACGGGGGGATAAGCGGGCTCTCCGGCATCTTTCCGGTGTTTCGCGGGATATGTGTCGGACACTGCAATTGATTCGTGAAGTTGAGGTTTTGGAGTCGTTGACGTTGGATTCAGTTCGCGACACCAACAAACGAAGCTTGTCACCGCCAGCATACACATCACGAGACTACGCGCCATAATATATATAATTCACACGGATATTTATCGACTTATAGAAACTCCAGGCGGTTCAAATGCGGTATATTACGACAAGTGCAGTTTCAAGCAAAACTAGATATGCACGCCAGAGCCTAGGCCTTGCGATTGAATCCTAGTCCGCGGTTAGCCTCGAATCCGTCCGCGGTATCACCGCATCGGGTCGCATGGAAATGCCGAAGTTGAGAAGCTGGGGATCGGGGATATGAATATAAAACAAAGGTATGTCGTCGAGATTTTTGATTTTTATCATGAACAGACTCAGTTACTCAAAAGTCGGATATCTTATTCTACGGTATATATATATAAAGATACTTCTACCAGCTTCAATATAAACACATATTCACAGGGGATTAAAAGATGGTCTACAAACCTCCCCGCTCCTGCTGCTACATCTGCCGCAGCCCCGCCAACCTCTTCACTTGCCCTACGTGCCTCGCAATCGAGTACTGCAGCAAAGACCACGAGTCCCAAGACTCGACCCGCCATTCCACAGAATGCAAGAACATAAAAGACGCCCGCGAGTACTTTCAAACCGTCCACAACGAGATCGAAACCCAATTCAACGTATCCGAAGAGGGTTTCCCAGCGCTCTTCGAGGGTTACGATTCCGAATTATGGGCCCAACCCCAATCTCAGGAGTACACCGACGCCTTGGATGGATACAGAGAGGCGCTGTTGGAGGTAGATACCGCGGCAGCGCTGAATCTCGTCTACCAGCATAGTGTTCAAAGGCATTCGATCGCATCTGACCGTAACATGCCTGATGATGTTACGATGGGGTGGGCTCTTCTCGCGGGAAAGGACGAGCTGTGCTATCATCACACCCGAAACTACAAGTGTCTCGATCGTACTGGCGGTGAGCCTGCTCTGAAAGCGAAGGAGGCTCTATTAAACGGCTTCAAAGACCTACCAGATATCCTGGAACAGCTGAGGAAGCCGATAGATACTGAGGAGCGCTTGTCAGTCTCCGCAGGCTTCTCGTGGACCCTCGTCCTCTTCTGGTGGGTGCAGGATCTGAAGAGTCTGGAGAATTTCCAAAGCGTCGAACCTTGGCTCACAACCAAGCTGAACAAAGACGTGGTCTGCATCATCAAGGAATTCATCCCACAGACAGACTTTATCAGCCGCCGGTCCTTTTTGACCGCTAACGATAACACCGAGTTTATCAAAAACCTTGAGGGCCGGATGAAGTACCTCTTCATCAAACCCTACGTATTCGCAGGGTCGGGAGAAAGCGCCTGGGAGAAGCTCCTGAAATCAATCGAGCGCAATGAGGTCGTCGTGCCGCTGGATCCGGAGCTGTATTTTAACCCGGCGGCGTTGAGAACGGAGCTGTTGCTAACCTGGCGCGCGTGGAGGGACACGCCCGGCGCGGCGGACTATGTGAGGAAGATGCTCCCGGTGGCTGAGAAGGTAGTTGCGGATGCGGTGGCATCCCGACAGGAAAATCCGACTTTCAATAACGCCCGGAAGATGAATTTTGACGTCTTCGGTCCCCTCGCCGAGGGGCTGGTGTGAGCTTTGTACCGATGGATTATTACGATTCTTCTGGAGGATATGAAGAAGGAGGAGATGCTACATAAATTCGATGTTTCGAAAACATGCAATTAGAATTATCATGTACAAAGGTTATAGAATTGAAAATCGATCACTCGTAGACCAAATATAGGTGTAACGTAAGGATATAGGCCTTTAAACTCTCTCTAAACTATATCTCCGTCGGGGTATCATGATATAAACCCAATAACCCATGCGCCGTCCCAACCTCGATCGGATACATACCCCCTACCAAGTTCACATTGCCCACACCCCAGATCGAACATCAACAATATATTCAAAACAATATATTCAAAACACAATACCAAAAGTATCCCTCCGACCAGAAAACCAAAAAATGCCTCAATTAGGCTCCAGCGTGCAGACCCATCTGTCACTGTCCGTATTGAACGAACAATTCCACTGCCCGTGTTTCCCAGCAGGAAGCACACGACGACGAGGCGGAGCACCCATGCTATCGCGGCTCGTTGGCAGAGGCGGGGCGGGCGCCTGATCCATTATCTGCCGTTTATAATATCCACCATACTCTACGTTGTGGCTGTCTGTATACCGGTGTGCATATACATCAGCTTTCGAGATTTCCAACCCGATTTATAGCAACCAAGTTAAATAGGAAGAAATAAACTTACACGTCGAACACAAACAAGTACTCGCCGGCGGATCCCTCACACTCGTCACCGTGGGCAAAATAGTAGTCTCGCCAGAAACCCTCGCCACCCTATCAATAAGATCTCTAATCTTCTGTTCCCCACTGGGTACCATCGGATCCACGATCCGCAAATACGTCACGTACTCCCAAAGGAAGATAACCGACGGTATGGAGATGTTATCGAACTCATAGGCTATCTTGGGATTTCTATAATCCCCTCTCACGGCGAAGAACTGTCGACTTCTGAGTGGGATTATGTAGGATTGTAGGATTCGACTGTAGAATTCTTGCCAGTAGGCGGATTCCATGGGTTTTGAGGAGTCGTAGAATAAGGCGACGGTTAGGAGTTTGCCGGTTTTTCTGCCGAAGTCGTAGAGGGATTCGCCCAGGTGGTCGAGATCTTGGATTTCGGAGTTTATGTCGAATTCGGAGCGGCGGGATGGGTGGGCCATTTTTTTTTGGATGTGCGCTTTCAAATTTCGGTTCAGTAGTTATAGCTATATAGTTGGAATGGAGGATATAATTATTAAAAGGTATTCCATCTGACTCGTGCACAAGCTACTTCTTATATAACAATGTCTCTATCATCCCGATCCTCTTGGTATTTCAGCCGCAGAAGCATCCTCGACAAATACAGACTAGAGAATCGCTTCCGCTCGCTTGGCTGCATGGCGAAGGGTTCACGAAATCAAATCTTGGTTCGTCAATCGTGCATCCGGGTCTAACTAGATCTGATCTTTGATACTGTGTGGCTGGAGTTCACTTTTGTGGCAGTGAGCTTTCGGCTTCAAGTGTGGCTTGAAACATCAGAGCTCAGTAACGAACTGATCAAATCGATCGTTTCGTAGATAATAATTTTTTTATGATTTAAGATGTTCTAATAGAATAAATAGCCTCGCCACTAGAATAGGATAAAGATAAATATCTTGCTGATAAAACAGGTATTCCCATAACTAATACAATATAGGTACCACCGAAACTCTCTAATGGAAGCTTTACGAAGTTCACACTCGTCGACGAAATACGTCGGTAATTTGTTTATATATATCCCCAAAATTTAAATCCCATAATCAATCAAAAACTACAAAGAAAAGCCCCCAGCGTCCCCCTCACCAAAACCATCCTCAAAGCATTCACATCAATATCAGCCCCTACCCCAAACCCAATCCTTCTCAAAACACCAACAGCCAGCTTACCATATTTATCAACCAACCCCTCCATGAATCTCGCCTTTATTTTTTATAAAAAATTTTAATATATCATCAGTTTACCCCGTCGATAACTATAAATAGTAGTTGAAAAAGTGGGTTACATATTATGAAATACCTGAAACATCCTTTGCTCCCGATCATGAAAAACAATCCACCGGTCCGCACCGTTTTTATGCTGCTGACCGTACTGAAAAGCGCTATCGACAAGGATACGCCCGTTCCCATCGGCCAGCTGTTGGAGGGTTTCTAAGAAATTGGTTTGAACGAATATGTAACCGTGCCGATTTGCTATAATATAATTCATTCACGATGTTAGTATACAGTATACAGTACATTAAAAGACCCAAAACAACCAAAAATTCCGCTTAAAACATCAAATTTACCTTTAGAAACATTAGAATACGTCCCGAGATAATAATCCCGACTCCGAGATACAAAATTTTGCTTCCAACTAACCCGTAGCTGTTTCCTATCCTTGTTAATATCCACGGTGATAAAGTCTCCGGTCTCGACCTCGGGGCCGGATTTTGGAGGACCTTGTGGATCATGGTCACCGGGGTTTAATTGGGACTCCGGGTCTTGCGGTTCCGGTGGGAGGGTGGGTGGTCCTTGCGGGGTGATGGGGGTGGATGACATTTTGTGGCTTTTGTGTAGGTTGGTATAACTAGTGGGTTTGAAGAGATGAATGGGGGGTTACTAAATGATATAAAGAGATGTATTAACTTGCAACCCTGGGAGTTATGGCTGGTATATATGGAGTAGACCTGGATAGTCTTCTGGAGGACTTTATATAATCTTCATAAACCTGCTGCCTCCTGGGCAAGGGAGCAAAAATAAACTCAACTGCATACACATATACCTGTATATTCCATGCCATACGCATAAAAACACATGTACAATCGCAATCGGCGTTCCACGTCCACGACATTTTCCACAGCATGCAGCCTTGCGCATACAGGAATAAGCTAGTACATATTAATACCCCCGCAGCACTTGGTACTCAGTCTTTAGCTGATATTCCCCGTGTATGGCGTTTTTTTCTCAGCTGATGAGTACCCTCCACTATCTCGATGGGGGCTGGACGTGGCTGATATCATGATGCCATGAGGTTTAGATTCGGGTTCTATTCCGTATACGTACCCAGACTTCCGGGGGGGTGTGCGTTGATGTGTGGTATTCCGTGATAGTCACTTGCGCACTATGGATTATGTACCTATCATGTAGTCTACAAGCTTGCATGAATCGCTGCTGATACAGTTGATTGTTAACCCAGTACTTTTTGCTTTATTCGATTTATTTGTTCCTGTATAACCCGTTTACCGATTAAATCGAAAGCCTTTGTTGTAGCCTTTTGTATGTGGAGAACAACGGCCGTTTCCGGGAATAGTATGTGGTTGCTACGGCGCAGTAACAAGACGTCAACGCGTGCCGGAAAACGCCATGGGCAGGAACCTCCAACCTCATCCCATCCTCATCTTCATTCCATCCAACCTCGCGTCCTCCATCAATCATCATCATCCATCACAAATCCACCAAAGTCCACTCAAACCCCCATCCCTCACAAAACAGCCAACCAATCCACTTTAACCCCCCTCCCATCATCTCCAAGAAGAAAAGTAAAATAAAACAAAAAAAAAAAAAAAAAAGATGTCAACATCAACATCAACCGACCCACCCGCAGCAAACCCTCAAAAGCTAGCCTCAACCTCCGCCGAAGCAGCCAAAGAATACGCCCACAAAAACTACTCCAAAGCCGCCGAACTCTACGCCACAGCCGCCGAACTCCAAGCAACCCTAAACGGCGAAGAAAACCCGCAAAACGCAGACCTCCTCTACCTCTACGGCCGATGTCTCTACCACTGCGGTCTAGAAAAATCAGACGTCCTAGGCACAGGAGTCGGTAGCTCCGAAGCCGCGCGTGAGAAGAAACGCGCTGAGGGCGAAGAACCCGAGGGAACCGGGAAAGGGAAGGGTAAAGCGAAACGAAAACCCGAAGATGAGGAACTAAAGGAAAGCGATAAACTCAAAAAGGGGGGAGTATTCTCCTTCCAAGGGGACGATAATTTCGTCGACGAAGACGAGGATTACGAAGACGTCGATGACGACGAAAACGCCGGTGAAGACGATGACGACGATGATTTCGCTTTAGCCTGGAACATCCTCGACCTCGCACGCGTATTCTTTAACAAACGCCTCGAAGCAGCGACTGAAGACCCCGAGACGTTGAAAAAGGTTAAAGAACGATTGGCGGATGTGTACGATATCCTCGGTGAGGTATCGTTGGAATCCGAGTCGTTTAAACAGGCGTGTGTGGATTTTGAGGAGTCGTTGAAGATTAAACTCGAGCTTTATCCGATGGAGTCTACGTTGGTTACTGAGGCGCATTATAAGCTATCCTTAGCTTTGGATTTGGCGTCGCAGGGTGGTGGGAAGGGGGACGGTGAGGAGGAGATTTCCCCCGAGGAGCAGAAGAAGGGGAAGGAGGAGGCGGTTAAGCATATGAAATCCGCCATCGCGAGTTGTAAGAAACGGGTTGAAGTGGAAGAAACCGCGATAAAGGAGGCGGAAGGCGATAAAGTTGGCGATAAACCGAAGGATGAAGCGGAGAAATCGGTCGAAGAGGGCAAGGATCTCGTCAAGGAACTCGAGATGAAATTGAGGGATCTGATGACACCGCCGCGGCCTAAGCCGGCTAACCTGGGGGATGACCAGCTGGCGGGTATCTTGAGCAGTATCATGTCCGGGAGCTCGGCGGATGCGAAGAAGATGTTTGAAAATATCATCAGCGGGGCGAATGATATTTCCGCATCCGTACGCAAGAAGCCAAAGGCACCGGAGGCGGGTCCTTCGTCTGTGGCTTCAGGCTCGGGAACCTCGAACGGCGCCGGTGCGAAGCGAAAGGCGGAAGACGATACACCCGCTGTTGAGGAGAAACCAACAGTTGCAGCAGCAGCGGCAGCAGCGAGCAATAGTAAGAAACCAAGGGTCACAACTGAGGAAGAAGAGAAGGCGGCCGAGCAGGGAACTCCCATCCCATGAGCGGATAGGTAGACGGGAGAGAGAGAGAGAGATTACGGCAAAAGTTTGACTTTTTGGATTTTATCGTTTCGACTTTCTTTAGTGTTTCTGGTGGGACTTCGCTGGTATAACGGATCAATGGTTGTGGCATACGGTTTTTTCCTTCGATTGTACGATAGATATTTCGCCCGGTACAAAGGCTACGGAACGGGTGTATAATGATATGGATAAGCACGCTCTAACTTAGTTTTAGCTCGATTCAAAAAAGAATAAAAACAGCATTCTTGCAGCAGCTAACCATGGTGTCGAACCCGATAGAGCCCGCTCTATCGGAGTAGGATGTATTATACATTATCATGACCATAACAAAGAGCAGAAGGAAAGAATACCCGTAATAACAATCTCGCATCCCCAATGTAATCCCAGAGGTATCCCACATTCCCGTTGACATCAAAAACTCGCCGGTGCGCCAGGTATCGAGACAAAAAAGAAGGTAATCAATCCAACGATATATCCCCGTGATCCCTTATAAATTCCCATATTCCCATGCCAGATTATACCGTAGTCAAATAAGCAATCTTACTCCGTAGAACATCCCACAGCCATTACCCCCCTAAACATTAGAATCAACCTTCCTCCTCGCCTCCTCGACGGCTCTCCTCCTCTCCCTCCGTCTAAGAACCTTCTCTCTATTCCAACTCCCAGCAAACATCTCCTCCAGCTCCTCCTCATCCGCCAGATCAACGTCCACCTCATCATCATCGCCATCCCCACCACCCAAAGTCTCCCACCCAGGTTCCCACCCCTCCCTCTCACCCTCAACCCTCCTCACCCTCCCATCCTCATCCAACGCATCATCCCCGCTCCCATCCCAATAATTAACCTTCCCAACCCTTCCAGTTTCCAAGATATATTTCCCGATCTTATACCTCTGCCCCCTCTCCTCGGCGTGTATGTACTTCCACCCCAACGTGCTACCGCAGATTTTACAGCTGATGTCGCTGACGGTGTGCGCGCCGGTTTGCAGTGCTCTGCTGGTGGGTTTTCCGTGGATTATGTTCGTGGGGAGTAATGAGGAGACGAGGTACGCGCGGCCGTGACGGCCGGTGAAGCCCTTTGAGATTACGGAGGAGGAGAAGCAGAGGTTTGTGTGGCAGGTTGAGCAGGTTAGGTAGGTTGAGGTTGTTGTTAGGGTTGGGTTGCGGCGGCTAGGTGGGTGGAGGGTGGTGGGGGGTTTTGAGGGCCACAAGGTGAATCTTTTGGGTTTGGAAGGGGGGGTTTGGTGGTGATGATGATGATGGAGGTGGGGGATTGAGGATGTGGATGCGGTGGGTAAAGGTGGGATTGTGAGGTCGTCGGTGCTGCTGCCGCCGTAGCCGGATTCGGTGTCCAGGTAGATTTCGAGGGAGTCGGCGGAGGAGGAGGAGGGTCGTGAGGGGGCGTAGGTGTACGACCGGTCGTTTTCGTCGCTGCTTTCTTCTTCTTCTTCTTCTTCGCCTTCTTCTTCTGTATTATCCCCGTCGTCTCCTACTTCATCGTCATCGGAGACGATACACCCGGAATCATGCGACAATATCCTCGCCTGCCGCGCCGGCGGATCCAACTCATCGTCATCGGAGGAGGAAGATGAAGATGAAGTAATCGATACCGAAGACGATGACGAGGGGATATTCCCAACCGGCCGTTTAAGCACCGTCGACGTCGTCACCGGCTGGGTAACATCTTCAACAGGTCTGTGACGTTTCAAAAGCGAGGATTCCCAGCGTGGGAACGCGGGGAGGAGAAAACGTGGGAAGTTCAGCGTGCTGGTCATTCTTATTTTATAAACTGGGGTTTTCCGTTGGAGTCGAGGGTACACTTTTCCTTTCGGGGTAGCTGGTACGGTGGGATTGGGTTAAGGTCGGTTTAAACCCGGCAGCTTGGGGATGATATTAGGAAGGAAGGTGGAGATGTTATATTCCGTATCGATGTATGCGAATATATGGTAGATGGGTTGAACGATGCGGAGAAGAAACGGTGACGTCGTCCGGGTTTCCTTTAAAGCAGACCGTTCGGGGAGCAGCGGCAGCCGGATGCTCGATTAATCCGGGTTAATATTGACCTGTGATATGTGGAGATATCGTGATGTGATAAGAACCTCAGCTTCACACTCGCCAACAGCCGCAAGGAAGACCCATATACCAAAGAATCAAAAGAGAAAGAAGCCGCTGAAGAAATCTAAAAATCCCAGGAAATCCCCAGACAAATAAATAAATAAAAAACCGATCACACTCACCGGAATCCAAAAGTAAAATAGTAGGCACCGAAGCGGAAGAAGTCACACCTGTATGTTATAAGATACCCAACTATTCCATCCATCCGGGCAGCGGTACATATACTTCCCTCCTCACCACCCCTCCATCGGCAGTAAATTAAATATTATCATACAAGATAAAATAAAGTAACCCCTCACAAAGCTTATCAACAAGCATACATGCCTGTCCATACTATAATCTACCATCCTCGCTTGAATTCAACAAAGCATAACCTACGGAATAATTCCGCCATGTAGACATATCATATACATGACGCAGGGTATATGCGTCTGCCATGTTTCCTCACCGCACAGGCTAATCCGGTTTACCCATCCATCTAATGCATAAGCTACTTAAGTAACTAGCAAAAAAAAGAGGTCATATGCATCAGCGGGGGAATGGAAGCTAGCGAAAAGCAATCCTGGCTGCCACACTTTCTTTTCTTCTTTTCTTTTCCTTTCTTAAGATCTTTGCTTTGCTTAAAAACGGGGTAAGCTAGCTAAGCTAGTTCATGGCGTTATACGTTTGATACAAATGATTCCGGTCCTCCTATCGACTGGTCATTCGGACGGTTACAAACACAAACCTGTGGAGCTCGGGTATAAAAGACAACTTTTGACAACAATCAGATCAAGTACCGGTACCTCGATCTATACCAGTCTATAGAACCCCTCTCAGTGCTTAGATAGGGATATCGATATTGATATAATTTAGATCGTGTATACGGATCGATCTATGCATTTCTATCGTACACTCGAATATAACAACATAAATGCCTTATATCTCATTAAGAAGTCTATAGCCATGACGATGCCAATGATGTTAAAACGACAATAATGCCCAGTATCAGTGGAGCAGACAGGAGCAAAGAAGAATAGTAGTATAATAAAATAGTCGTTCTGTCACCCCTTCGCCAACCCCCTCAGTAGGGAATAAAAGTAAAATATACAGTGATGGAAGAGAAGAGTGTCAATGTGTACCAAAAAAACCAAAGAACCCAATTATTAATTTCGATGAGAGGAAAAGAAAAGAACCCCGTGAATGAACCATGCTAGTACTGGCCAATGCTCCGCTTGCGAGTGAAAGTGATGCTGCTGCTCATCAAGTCAACCGGAATAAAAACTTTCAAGAAAAAAAAACGAATAGAAGCGTTTCGCATGCTCCCGTGAGAACCGTCACCGTGCAATTGCGATCAGACCGTGCAATCGGTGACCAAGGGGAAAAAAAAAAAAAAGAAAGAAAGAAAGAATAAAAAAGAACCCCAACCAATCCCATACGTCAATAGCTCCGGAGGAGAGCGCCATCTCATCATCACCATAGGTCCCTCTCTTATCATACAAGCATCCCCAGAAACGCGCTCTACGCGTCAGCCCACACAGGTCCACCCACACAGGAGCTCCTGCTGCTCCCGACCGTCGAACCGACATCCCAGAAGTGCTTGGAGGAAACCGATCCCTTAGATGCCGCCTTCGGTCCGGACTTCTTAGTCGTCGACTGCGATGCGCAGCTGCTTCCCGATCGGAACCCTCCCATCCCCACCCCGAAAACCGACGTCAGCGACGCAATCGGCGAAATTCTTCTCGCCCTCGTGGTATTATTCACGGTCTGAGCATGCGAAATCAGCGGATGCTGGTGGTGCAAAGGTTGGTTCAGGCTGGCGGAGGAGTACCTAGTGTTGGAGGCAGGTACCGTCCTAGCGGTTGCAGTGGACGAAGCCGAAGGGCGGCGGGCCGTGGTGGGGGCGCCGGGGGACGACTGGGCCGCCGTCGGTGCCGTGGCAAGCTTGGATTTGAGGTAGGAGAAGAGCATGCGTACATTGAGTTCCTTCTCCCAGTACTCCCTGACAATTTCAGCGTCAACGCGGGCCTCGGACGATGCCGAGTGCAGGGAAGAAGACAACGGCCGGTCCTCGATGCCCCAGTTAGCGGCATGGCTGGCGGTGTCATCCTCTCCATCGATCGTCGGACGGAACTGACGGGTCGAAGCCAGGGGGTCGGCCGTCGAGAGAGTCGAGAAGGACGTCGACGACCTGAGAGAAGGGTACAGGGTGTAAAGCGGTGTATCAGGTCTGATACTCCGGGGTTTGGCAGCAGCTGCGCCCGCCGCCGAATCCTGAGCGCTCCCGGTGACGTAAGTCGAGAACGCAGCCTTCGCGACGTCCGGAGTATAATATTGCGCCAGAACGCCCAGCTCGCGGGCCAACCTCTCGAAGAGCCTCTCCTCCCACATGGCGTCCATCCGTTTCAAGCCGGTTCCTTCGGTTGCGGTGGGGGTACTGGCACCCGACACGCTCTCGAGCTCGGCCGGAAGGGCCTCCCCGAAGATGATCTGGAGGACCATGTCGTCCAGCCCCATTATGTCCTGGACCAGTTTCCGCCGGATTCTCTCCCAGAAGGTCTCACCGGACGCGGCATCGTCCGCCAAGGCCCTCTCGTTCGCCTCCTCCAGACCGAGGTCGCTCATGGTCACCATGTCCTCTTCCATTCGTTCGGCTTCGGTCTGCCTAAGACCCAGCCTACCCTTGGTCGCTCGTTCGATTTCGTCCAGCAGGATCCTCGACTGCTCCATCCTCCAGGCCTGTATTCTCGCATTGGTGAACGAGTTCCGCGAGGGCAGCATCGCCGGCTCGGGCTCGTACTTTTCGAGGGAGCCCTGGCCACTCACGGCCGATGGGAAGGTTCCCAGTCCATCGTGTTGCGGCAGCATGACGGGTCCCTGGTGGTAGGGATTCTGAAATCCGTGCAGGTCTATATCCTCGTCATAGTCCTCGTCGTCTTCTTCTTCCTCTTCTTCATCATCCTCCTCATCGTCCACGCCGTCCGCCTGCGACTCTCCCTCCTCTCCTTCTTCCAACTCATCCTCGTCGTAGCTGTCGTACTGTAAGGAGGAGCCTAGGTCACTGATCCGACTAACTCTGCCGGATGTGGGAGTCTTAAGGGTCTGAGCATCGGTGGTCGGGGAAAAGACGACCCATTCTTCGGAGTCGGCGGTGGCAGAGCGGCCGAGGGCGCTGCCGGAGAGGGAGGGTCGGTCCTTGAGGAGTTGTGTTTGGGGGGTTGAGGTCTGCCTGTGTTGGGGGACCCGATAGGCCATTCTGAGAGAGACAAGACGGACAGGACAGACAAGACAGAGATAAGATACTTGGATGGATCGGGACAATGCAGAGTTTGGCCGGTCGGGGTTCGACGGTGTTAGTGTGTCGAAGGAAATGTTTCGCGTCCGGCGCAGGATTGTTTGGGGAGGAAGGTAGATGGGTTACAAGGGGAGAGAAGGGTAGAACGGGGTAAGGTCGGTATGCAGAGTGGAGAAACGGGGGTTCTCGATGCGAGTTCTTATTCAAAGATACTTCTTAACAAGTACCCAACCTAGGTCGAAGAGGGCGGAGATGGAGAGATAGATGGGGATAGATAGATGAATGAGAAGATGGGGAGGAAGGGGTGAGGTCGGATTCGGAGGTTTTGTGCAGTCCAAAGCAACGGGCTGGAACTTGGCGTTGGATGAGGCTGTCAATTCGCAGCTGCTTGCGGGAAGGCTGGTCCGAAAGCGCTGTTTCTTATCCTCCCTCATAAACACCCCAACGGTTGGATCACGAGAGCACCGACTGACGGGGTGGTCAAGCGACGATTCTGATACCTGAAAGACGAAAGAAGAGATTGGGATTGCAACAATATAATCCGTGAAGTCAGCAACTCCGGTGTGTGATGTTGGAGACAGCGAATGCGGGTGTGCTGGTGTCGGTGGCCTGTTAGGGAGATGACATCAACAGATAACTACTACTCTCCTTCTACACTCTCTCCTTCTATTCCTATTCACTCGTTATTGTCGATATACGGTCGGTTACAAGGCGGAGAGCGCCTTCCCAGTCCTGGCCAGACCTTCTCTCTACAGCATATGCTCTGCTCTGATTGCCAGTAAATCTGGGCCGTAGAACGATATCCATGGCGATACCCAGCACAGGTGAGCCGGGTTTGGACTGTCGATGTTGGCTGGCCCCGAGCTCACCTGGTCTCGTAATCGACCGCATGCATGCTAGTCTCGATTATAATTTGGGGGACCGGAGACTGTATTGGATCGCGATAATTAATCGGACACAGCCGGCCAGGGCCTCCCTTACACAATATCTCTATTTACTCCGAACTGAGCCCTTGCTCTTTACCCAGACCATCAAGCGTCCGGAATGTTGACTCCGATTCCTCGTATTCGGATGATACTATAGCTACTCTGTTCTACTTGGTACGGGGTGGTTAGTCTTTGGCAGCATCACATTGCCCGGTCATTGGAATTCGCTCTCCCAACAGTTTTAGATTCCCATCTTCAGTCAAAGAAAGGTCATGTTTGTGCCCGATCATCTGATCTTAAGATCTCGGGAACCTGTGCCGGGAAGCCTTAGCAGCTTAGCGTTCAGAAGGCCCGACCTCGCACTTGGCTCCGGAAGGAGAGATGTCCTATCACAAACGGGAAGGATATCGATAACATCCAACATTCAGAATATCAATCAAGACCTGTTGGATCGATATTCTGAACAGAGGAACTGCTTGCGGCCGTGGAGGGGCTCCAGGTGTGGATCCCACCAGCTGAAGGGTCCGAGGGGTTCTAATGTAATGGGGGGTCACATTTCATGCATCCCACACCGACACCTTCCGTCCCTTCGACATGCAGGATATAACTTATTATAATCTTATCGATCGGATCTCTTTCACATACGATGAGTTCGGTCGAGACCGATACTGATATCATTCAACCATCCACCGATATCCGAACTGGGCCCCACCGACAGGCCCGTCTTAACGTTTTCATTGGCATTTGCCACGCTTCTTGTTATTACCTTCCCGACACTAACCATCGAGATACCGGCCAGTAGGAAAGCAGTCCCTTCGAGATGAGATGGAAACGCCCGATGGATCATCGCATACACTCTGTGTGGACGGATACTGAGAATGTACGAGTATCGAAACATGAGCATCTCGAAGTCTACGAGCTAGTATCAATCTTGATGCATAACTCTCCGCCAAAACCACCGATCGATCTGGGTTTCGGGTCGTTACCGCATAGACAATGCATCCCGCTGACATTAGAGTTACAGTCCTGAGATCATAAATTCTAATTATTCAGCAGCAAACCGTACTAAGATTAGGTCCCCTTGAAAAAAAAACCTTCGTTCAAACTTTGTGTCCGACTCGCACACCCCGTCCTCGTGTATAAAAAAAAAGACTGCGGGTGCGCCTGTCTTGTCGCCTTCTCTTTCGGGCTCTCCTCGCCGCAGGGTCCTTCGGATCGCCTGCTTTATATCTATTATCTGCCCGACTTCCTCAATCGGATCAATCTTCTCTTTCTCCCTCTTCTTCCTTTATATCATCACCATCGGCTTATTTTCTACCTCGATTAACTTTTTGACCCGCAATCGTAATATAATACTTCCACTGACAAATTCCTGCCTTCTAGCCGAACAGCCGGGTACGGTGCCACCGTTATACCATTGCGCCATCCCGGTCAGGTCTCGCATCAGTCCCTCTGTACCCGTCCCTCTGGTTCCATCCGGAATAATTAAATAATCCATCTCTGTCGCCATTGTTCAATATACCCTTTTCGGGTTCGCCAGTGATATAATATTAATATAGTTTGAGAAGGGAAAAAAAAAAAGAAAGGATGTCGACATTCTTCCCATCCCTCCCAACCTTCACCGCAAAACCCCAATCCTGCCTCGTCTCCCCCCCCTCAACCCCACCCCTCGAAACCGGCCTCTCAAACAGCGAATCGATCCTCGACCTAGCAGTCCACGTCCTCGCAACCGAAACGGCCTCCCTCTCCCACCTCACCAGATTCTATACCACAAACCCCTCCGCCCGCACCGCATTCGTCCGCTCCGTCCAATGCATCACCCACTCCCTCTCCCTCAACCACGGCAAAGTGATCTTCAGCGGCATGGGCAAATCCGGTAAAATCGCCCAGAAGACAGTGGCCACGATGAACTCCCTCGGCCTCATGTCCTTCTTCCTCCACCCCACCGAAGCCCTCCACGGGGATATGGGGATAATCCGCCCGCAGGATGTGTTAATCCTCGTCACTTACTCCGGTACCACGATGGAACTGGTGAAGATATTAAACCATATACCTTCCCAAACGGTGGTGATAGCTATGACTGCTCATTCATCGTCGAGTAGTTGTCCGTTAACGGCTGGAAGGGAGAATGCGATATTACTACCCACACCCGTTCATGAGAAGGAAGAAATCACATTCGGTGTTCCCGCGCCGACGACTTCTACGACTGTTACTGTCGCCCTGGGGGACGCATTGGCTTTAGCGGTGGCGGATACGATGCATACGATCGAAGGGAGGAGGACGCAGGATGTTTTTCATTCTTTCCATCCCGGTGGCGCGATCGGTGATAGGAAGAGGAAGTTGGAGGATTGCGCGATTAGGGCTAAGGATGTGCCTGTGATTGAGATGGGGAAAGAATTGAGGGTGGCGGATTGTTTGATGGAGGCGTTTAGGTCGAGGAGTGGGTGGGTTAGGGTTTCGGATGGATCTGTGGTGCCGCCGAGACGGTTGAGGGCGGTGGATGATCCGGATATGACGTTGGAGAGTGCGGGGGTTGTGGTTGGGAGGGGGGAGATGGTGGGGTTTGATGGCGGGGTTAAGGTTGCTGATGTGAGGGGGGTGGTGCGGCCTGGGCAGGTACTGGAGATACGGATGGAGAATGGGGAAGTTGGGTTCGTTGAGAGCGAGGATATTTTATGATATAAGATTTGGAGAACAAACCTTGCAGCGGGATACCCGGCAAAGCTGATGTTTTTCGACACGACGGTGGATAAGTCTTTTGCAAGCGGTTACATGCTGGTTTTCACATTCGGTTTTCTTTTTCTTTGTTCCCTTTTGCATATATAAGGGCGAGCTTTGTACATATACACGGCGCGGTGCCGGCGCATGAGATACCCTTTGGAGCGGCCATTTGGATTACTTTGTTCTCTTTTGCTCAACTAGATTCGATCATAGATCTATCACCATCAGTCATGAATCAACGAACTTGCAGCCGTATCATCAGGATTATCGAACGAGGGCTCAAGCTCCGGGTGCGTCTCGATCGAGAGGCCGGGAGGATCCTGAACCCCCCGGATATGTTGTATCTCCCTCGTCTTCTCCCTTATCCATTCAGCCCTGATATCACCCACATCACACTCCGTATTCCTCAAGAACGCATCCACAAGCCTCTTCTTAGCCTTTTCATCAGCCACGCCCCCTTCTCGATCCTTATCCGTAAATTCATTCGTCCAAAAGTCGCCCAACCTACGAGCTTGCTCGTTCGCTCTCACCCAATCGGCGTTCCGGGCGCCCGCGGACTCGGACCAGTTACCCAACTGCCGTAAGCACCGTTTCGTGAATTCTTCCACATCCCCTCGCCCTTCTTCCCCGTAAGACCGTCCGTCAACTATCGTTGCCATGTAATCATCCTCATTTTCCTTCAATATAGCGGGAATGGCGCACTTGAGCAACCTCTCGACCGTTGCGGCTAAATTCCTCGCCCGGGTTTCAGCGAAGACTAAGCCTCTGTTCTCACCGTTCCTTAGGAACCTATCGTTCAACGTCCGCATGTACATTCTTCCGAATTCATTATAACTTTGGGTGGATGGTAGGGATGAATTCACGTTAACGTTACCCTCGAGGAGCTTTTGTGTGTACTTGCTAGCTAACGCGACGGAGGTATCGTAAGCGTGTTCGGAGAGGTTTATGCGAAGTTTTTCTATTACCCTTGTGGCTTTTTCTTCGGCGATTTTACGGAGGGAGAGCGGGGTTAGTCCTTTATTCGTGGAGATGATGCAGGTTTCTAGGTCTGTTGGGAGGTTGTAACCTGTGCAGTTGAATTCTCTCAAGCCGCGGATGGAGACGGAACCGAGTGAGTAGGCGATTTGGGGACCGATCAGTTCTCTTTGGCCTTTTACGGTGAGGGTTCTAACTGATGGTAACGGATGCCGTGCGAATCCGTGCCAGAAGTCTTGGGTCATGACGCCGTATTTGAGGGTTGTAACTGTCTCCGGCGGGATGGGGAAGAAAGAGAAGCAGAACATGCAAGCTCTCAACCGGAGTTTTTTTAAATACTGCATGTTATCGAATACCCTTTGAAGACCTTTGAGGGCGGCTGTGAGTTCTAATGTCGGTTCTCGTGGTATATACGCATATGTGCTGCCGGGGGATGATGCCCAGGAGAACGAATTGAGGTTGACGAGGATTTCGAGGAGGGTTGTTAGTTCTTTGACGTTGGATTGTACATGTGGGGATTGGTAGAGTTTGTTGCCGTAGCGTGGGTTTTGGAGGGATAGCTCTGTGATGGTGGTTGGGTTGAAGAGGGTTGGGATGGTGGGGATGTCGCTCGCTAGGAGTTTTATGGAGAAGTGTTTTGATGCTGAGGCTCTGGATTCTGCGTATTTTCTTAGGCCGGACATTAGCTGCTTTTGGGGGATTGAGAGTGGTGCTTCGGAGGATCCGCGGCTGTCTGTGGGGTTGGTTGGTTACCTACTTAGTTAGTAGGTATATTCCTTTTGGGTATTTTCAGTCTCGAGGGGTATCTATGCCACGTGCATACGTCAAGAATTTATATATTGTAGATTATAGCGACGACATAACGTACCCATATTAGTTATATTAACCACCACCCTCTTAAGATCCAACACCTCCCCATCAACCAACCCGACCAGCATATTAACAAAATAATGCGCAGAGTCAATAATACTCTTCCGCGGCGCATTCGGCGTAAACGGCGCCACCCACCTGTCATCCCAAGCGAAGATGTGGTATCCCAAGTACAAAGTTCTAGTGTACTTGAACCCCGTCGCATCGATTCCCTTGCTGTGATATAAATCCGCTAGGGCGTTTGTACGGGTTTCCATGGCTTTGGAACGGACGTTGAAGGTTAGGGTTGACCAGAGGGAACGCTGGCAGGGTTGGTGGAGGGATTTGCAGGTTAGGAGGAGGGAGAAGGTGTCGGCGTCGTTGAGGTGGGTGAGGATTAGGGTGAGGATTTCGCGGGGGGTTTGGAGGAGCATTTTTGGTTGTTCTTTTTTGCTTCTTCTTTGTGTATATATATTTGTTAGTTGGGATAGATGCATTGGGTGGATGGAGGTTTCGAGATGGAGGAGATGGCCTCTTTAAATTGAGTCAACCGGTTAAGCCAAGAGTTTTCTCAACACCCTCAGGTTCTTGAGAAATTGCTCCGGTTGGTCACGGAAGGCAGAATTCAGAATCGATGCGTGTAGTATTGTAGATGACTAGGTTTGGATATACGGTCTATAACTTCGTTCATTAATTCTGCGGTAAAAACCATGGGCAAGCCTAGCCGATATGAATATAATCTGACGCCCGGGATTAGATCACTCGTCTTCAAAGGTATTTTATCATCTAACTTTAATTACCAAGTTACCGCGAAGTATTTAAGATCCATACGAAGAAGAGCGTTGTGGTTCGTTGTATTTATTCCGAAACCTGTTCTGGGATATCTATCAGCCTCTGTGGCGCAACGTTGTAACGTGTGTGGCTTGTACGATGGTTACACGAGGTTGAAGATGTGTAAATTCTGCTTTTGGACGGCTGAACGCTGTGTATTTTGCTTAGATGAACTGTGGGTACCTGTGAGCACCTAGGTAGGTAGTTCTATAAATTCTAGATGCTGTTGACTAGAACCTTACTACCTAGCCTCGAATCCCTTATTACCATGGTTTTTGTCAAAAGTTCCTCGTATGCTGTGCGCATTTTTTACTTATGGTCGTTGATGTCTAGGGTTCGACTCGTCCCGTAGCCCGTATTGTCTATTTCGGATTTCAAGGAAGATTCTTAAGTTTGAGGTGGTGTCGTGGACTATACAGCTACTCGTAGATAACACTGGTGACCGAGTGATGGGAGCTTTTGCTTGTGAAGGGAATTAATAGGATTGAATAAGACTAACATTGAAGGCATGTTCCGGAATAAAACCAGAGTTATACACCGCAACCATCGCCAAAGCTATATCATTCCAGAACAAGGACCAAATTGTCACGATCGTGTATTTGACCACACAATAGTCTGGAGTCTCGAGGCCAGCTCATTCGACGTCTTTGCGTTGCACCGGTAAAATACCACGCGAGACACCCCTGCACACATTCTCGTCAATTCACGTCGCACTTGCTCATAACCCTCCAAGCAACCCGTCGACACCACCACCAAAAACTCTCCTCCTCCTTCAACCAGCAAACAAAAACCATGTCAGACCTCCGCAACTGGATCTCCGACAACCTTCTCAAACTCTCCGGCGCCGCAGACTCCACAATCATCGACTTCGTCCTCGCCACCGCTTCATCCTCAAAATCCTCCACCGTCCTCGCGGACAAGTTATCCGACTTTCTCGATGGCGATACATCTTCGACGCGCGCTTTCGCGGAGGAACTGTACCGGCGGACCGGGGGGAGGAGTGGTAGTAGTAGTAGTAATGGTGCTTTAGTACCGAGTAATGGTGGTTCGGCGCCTGTGAAAAGGGTGGAGAAGAAGAAGTATGGGTTTGTGGCGATGGAGGATGAGGATGAGGTTATGAGTATGCCGCCCCCGCCGGCGCCGAGGGAGAAGGGGGATAGGAGTCGGGATAAGGATAGGAAGGAGGGGGATCGTGGTGAGAAAGAAAGCAGGAGGGATAAGGACAGGGAGCGGGAGCGAGATCGCGACAAGGAACGGGGACGGGATAGGGATAAGGACCGAGGCGAGGGTAAGGATACTAGGGATAGGAGGGCGCGAAAATCTCGGCGGAGGGATGAAGATGAGGATGTGTGGGGGGATGTGGAGGTTGATCCCGAGGACTACCCCGAGGAAGAATACGAGATGCCTCCATCGAAACGAGCGCGGATAGCGGACGGCGATGACGACGAGGAACCTGGGATTCAAGAAGAGGAATTGAACGAAGAGGAGAAGGCGGAACTTCAACGGCTCAGGGATCTGGAGGAACGTGACGAGTTCGCGGAACGATTGAAGAAGAAGGATAAGGATAGGACGGATAAACTGGTGGAGGACAGGTCCTCGACGAAGGAAGGCAGGGAAACGGCAGAAAGACGACGCCTAGCGGATAACCCTGCCGCGAGAGAAGCCGCCGTTGGCGACCTTCGATTACGGTCACGACAGAGCTATCTCCAAAAGCGTGAGATCGAGCAAGTCGCCCTCCTCAGGAAACGAGTCGCCGAAGAACAGCAGGAACTCCGCGAAAACCCCGGCCTATCACAACGAGAAAAAGCCGAATTTGAGAAGAACAGGAAGCTTCTGGAGGCTCATGAAGCTCGAGCACGGATAGATGACCACCGCGATGGGTACGCGCTACCAGAGGATTATATAACGGAGAAGGGCAAAATCGACAAGAAGCGGAAGGAGGAGGCCCTTTATAAAAGATACGTGGACCGGGATGAGGTCGGAAATGAACGATTTATCCCCGAACATGAAGAATGGGAGCGGGAACAGACGGCGAAGGCTAAGGCACAGGTCAACCGGAGTGAGCGGGAAGACGACGGCAACTACGAGTATGTCTTTGATGACACTCAAAAGATCAACTTTCTCATGGGGAATACCGACGCTGGCACACCCGCTTCGAAAGAACAGCGGTTTATCGAGGAACAGCTTAAGGCCGCCGAGAAAAAGGCGCTGAGTATGGAAGAGACGAGGAAGTCATTACCAATCTATGCGTACAGGAATGACTTTCTGGCTGCAGTCGAGCAATACCAAGTGCTCATCGTCGTAGGAGAGACGGGTTCTGGAAAGACCACGCAGGTCCCACAGTATCTCCACGAAGCCGGGTATACCAAGAATGGCCAAAAAGTCGGGTGTACCCAACCCCGTCGTGTGGCTGCCATGTCTGTCGCCGCCCGTGTAGCGGATGAAATGGGCGTAAAGGTTGGCAAAGAGGTTGGATACTCAATTCGTTTCGAGGACCAGACAAGCGACAAAACGGTTTTGAAGTATATGACCGATGGCATGTTGCTTCGAGAATTTCTTACGGAGCCCGACTTGGGCGGATATTCAGCCCTTATGATCGATGAAGCCCACGAACGTACTCTCCATACCGATATCCTGTTCGGCCTGGTCAAGGATATCGCGAGATTTCGACCGGAGCTGAAGCTGCTGATTTCCAGCGCTACTATGGACGCGCAAAAGTTTTCTGCATACTTCGATGATGCACCAATCTTCAATATTCCTGGAAGAAGGTACCCCGTCGATATTCATTATACTTCTCAACCGGAAGCCAACTATCTCCACGCAGCGATCACTACAATCTTCCAAATCCATATCTCTGCCCCTAAAGGCGACATCCTCGTCTTCTTAACCGGCCAAGACGAAATCGAAGCCGCTCAACAAAACCTGGAAGAAACCGCCCGGAAATTGGGTAGCAAAATAAAGGAACTGATAGTAGCGCCTATATACGCCAATCTTCCCTCAGAACTTCAATCCAAAATTTTCGAACCAACCCCAGAGAATGCCCGAAAGGTTGTTCTGGCCACCAACATCGCGGAAACATCCATCACGATCGACGGCATCGTCTATGTCATAGACCCGGGTTTCGTCAAAGAAAACGTATATAACCCGAAAAGCGGTATGGAGTCTCTTGTCGTTACACCCTGCTCCCGGGCTTCGGCAAACCAGCGAAGTGGCCGTGCAGGCCGTGTCGGGCCAGGCAAGTGCTTCAGATTGTATACAAAATGGGCGTATTACAACGAACTGGAAGAAAACACTACGCCGGAAATCCAGCGAACCAACCTCAACAGCGTCGTATTGTTACTCAAGAGTTTGGGAATTAACGACCTAATCGGATTTGATTTCCTGGATCCACCACCTGCGGAAACACTCATCCGTGCGCTCGAGCAGTTGTACGCATTGGGCGCCCTTAATGACAAAGGCGAGCTCACGAAAATTGGTCGACAAATGGCCGAGTTCCCCACCGACCCTATGCTCGCCAAAGCTATTCTAGCAGCAGACAAGTACGGATGTGTAGAGGAAGTTCTATCGGTCATCTCCATGCTCGGTGAGGCATCCGCCCTCTTCTACCGTCCAAAGGACAAGAAATTGTACGCGGACCAAGCCAGAAACCGATTCACGAACAAGCAAGGAGGTGATCACTTAACCCTCCTCAACATCTGGAACCAATGGGTAGAAACCGACTTCTCCTACGTCTGGGCCCGCGAGAATTATCTCCAACACCGCTCCCTCACCCGCGCGCGCGATGTTCGAGACCAACTTTCTAGACTGTGCGATCGAGTCGAAGTCACGCTTTCATCGTGCGGAAGCTCAGATATAGTACCCATTCAAAAGGCCATAACCGCCGGGTTTTTCCCCAACGCGTCGCGGTTACAGCGGGGTGGTGATAGTTATCGGACGGTGAAGAACGCGCAGACGGTTTACATCCATCCCAGCTCGACTTTGTTTGAGGTTAATCCGAAGTGGGTGATTTACTACGAATTGGTTTTGACGAGTAAGGAGTTTATGAGGAATGTGGTGCCTTTGCAGCCTGAGTGGTTGGTTGAGGTGAGTTTATGCCGTCTTTGTTCATGGGGTTTTATATTGTGAGGTATGCTAACATGGTTGGATCTAGGTTGCGCCGCATTATCATAAGAAGAAGGATTTGGATACCCTGGGGATTGATAAGAAGATGCCGAAGCAGCAGGCACAGCAGCAGCAGCAGCAGCAACAGCAGAAAGCGTAGTGGTGCGTTCTGTGTAGCTGAATTTCCTGGGAGGGATGTGATTCGGATTAAAATACGGACTGGGAACATATGTGATGCAATGGGGATTGGGTTTATACCAGAAAGGGTCCGTTATCGTCTATTTATTGGGACGTTGGAATCGAACCCATTTTTCTCTGTAATTTTATATATACCTTTTGTACGATATGCTCGGCATAAGAAGATTGGGAAATTCCAAAGGGAGGCACAAGTTAGCCCCATAGCTTGGAGATGGCCGCTTTATTTTATGCAGTTGTAGCGTGTGTAGAAACGTGGTGGTTGATCATGATCCTTCCTCTCTGGTTTTTTGTTCTTCACAAGGCGTCGACATTTAAACATTCAAACCTGCAAAATGTTCAACCACACCTCCTCCAAACCAAAGCTTTAACAACCTCCACAATCATTACTCCAGCCCCACACCTCAGGGGACACACATTCACTCATGAATCCCCAACCACAGCCACAACCTCACTCACAGCCTCATGACAATCGAGGCCGTGGTCGCGGTCGCGGTCGAGGCCCTCGCCGGGGAGGTCCAAGAGGAGGCGGACCCGGAGGACGAGGAGGCAGAGGCGGTGGTCCATCATACCCTCGCCCCGGTCCCTCAGCGTTCGCCGTAACAACAGGATCATCAAACGTCCCCCGCCACTCCGCGATTCAAGCAAATACCCACGTTTCAATAATTCTTAAGGAAGACCAACCGACTGGTCGACAGGTCACGGGGATTGTGGCGGATGTACTGACGAGGGGGGATCATTATCGGGGTGTTAAGGTGCGGTTGAAGGATGGAAGGGTTGGGAGGGTGCAGGGGGTTTTGGGAGGGGTTGGGTCTAGTGGAGGAGGAAGTGGAGGGCACGATGGTGGAAGTCATAGTGCTGGTGGTGGTGGACAGCCGGATGGAACAGCTGTGGAGGGGTCTACACACAGTTTCAATGATACAAACCAAAACCGTGGAGGACACGGATGGAGAGGTTCCTACAGAGGCGGAAGAGGCAGAGGCAGGCCTGGGTTCAGACCATATAGAACATCATCAGCCAGAGGCGAAGACGGAAACGAAAGAACTCAAGCCGCGTACGATTTAACTGCCTTCGTCCGGGATAATCGCAGAAGAGGTGGACGGAATGGATATCAATTCACGGCAAGAAGAGGATTTCAAGATGCTGGCGAAGAGCAGGTTGTCTTCGGGGAGGAAATTCCGCTGTCGCCGTTGGGTTCTGATGAACTGGAGGCTAATGCTCCCAAGGATGATTCCGTTGCTCGATGTCCTGTCTGTGGCGACTTTGAAGGGGATGAGGCGGCGGTGAGGTATCATGTCGAAACTCATTTTTCGTAGCTTCTCATCGACGGGTTTTTGGATTTAGCGGGCGTTTCTTTTTTAAAATACTTTTCACATGATGGCGTCTACGAGGTTTTATGATCTCTTACGGCATAGTTTTGAGAAAGAAGGATGGGATCACGAATATACCATAGGGACGGTATAATACATCTAATCGTCAAAAAAAGAGGTTATTGTCATGTCTTCCGTGAAGAACATAGGGCACGGCCCCCCCTCACCTTGTCCCCGAAAGAGGAGCAAGATAGAAGGGGAGGTAGGAATGGATTGATGATGTGGTATACAAAGGTATGTATAGTAAGGAATAAAAGCGTTCAATGAAAATGCCCATGCACATAAACCGTAAAGAGACACCGGTAGAGTCAGTAAAAGGAAAGAGCTCGAATTAATAGGCCAGAACAAAAGACGTTAAAAGACAAAAAGAAGATGCTATTTAATTCGGAATCTAAGCCTCCGTCTCAAAAGCATCAGGGAAACGTCTAATGTTGTCCTTCAAGCTACCGTGGTTGGTCAAGAACTGAACGTAGGCACCGTCAGTCTTGACCTTACCAGCAGCCCTGGCTTCGGCGTACTCCTCCCTCCTCAAAGGTGTGAAACCCCAGTTCTTGGAGACAATGATCTTCTGTCGGCCGGGGAACTTGTACTGGGATCTTCGGAGAGCCTCGATGGCGGTGGCACGGTGCGAGTCACGGGTGCGGACGGACAAGATGATCTGGCCAATGTTGACACGGGCGACGGTACCGTTGGGCTTGCCCCAGGCACCACGCATGCCGGTTTGCAGTCTATCGGCACCGGCACAGGACAACATCTTGTTGATACGGATGACGTGGAAGGGGTGGCATCGGACACGCATGTGGAAACCTGGTTACCGTTGTTTTAGCACGAATTCAACCGTTAAACATACGAGAGACGTATAGTACATACCGTCCTTTCCGGCGATCTTGACGAGGTACTTGTTGGCGCAAATACGGGCGGCTTCGAGAGCCTCGGAGCTCAACTGTTCGTACTCATTGGAAACCTATGATAACCACTTAGTCCGTCTGTTTTCAAAGCGACAAACCTCCTCCATAAGGGTCTTGTCGGAGAGAGACATACGAGATGGATGCAGAGAGGGAACTCGTCGACACCGGCACGCTTCCTTCCGAGATCGAAGATACGGATCTTAGGATCTGGGACACCACGGTTGAATCGGGACTCTATTCATTCGGACAAAAAGCATATCGTTAGAAACCGTATTCCATCGAGGTTTTCTCCTGTATCGGTCGATCGAGGATGAGTATACGCACTTGGGTATGGCTTGTTCTCTATGAAGCAGCACACAAATGTTAGCAATCCATCCGTCCCATTCACAACCAATAAATCTGTCCAAATCGGAGAATGAACATACTGCAGTAGCGGTAGCAACGAGCTGGACGACGACCCATTTTGACGGATTTGGTGGAGATTCGGTATTACAACGGTGTACTGGGTATAGAAGGTTGATGATGGGGGGGTTGAGGGAGTCCTGGCTGTCGATGAGGTAGCACTTTGAAGAGCCGGTTTGATTGCTAATCAGCTTTTCACACTTTTCCGCAGCGCCGGCCGAACTGGGAAATAAAGTCTTGGCACCACGCAAAAAGAGCAGTCACATTTCAACGCAGGGGAGCCCGCCAATTTATACGTTTTCGATCCCGTCGAATGGCTTGATTACTGGGAATGTTACGCTGCTTAGAAATACACCATAGAAGACGCCGCGGAACTGCCGTCGCAGCGAGGGATTAGGATTCCTTCTACGATGGCAAAAGAGTCATAGCGATCAGACTAGACAGTGGGTTTTCCGATTTGGACCTTCTAAACTCGCCAGAGAGAATGGCAATGGGCACAGGACAAGACAAGACAAGAGAAATATGTACAGAGGTGACCGTGGCCATGACTATATTAATAGCCTAAGTTGAAGGGAAAAAGAGGAAGAAGAAAGGTTACGGGTTTGAGAGCCGGCAAAACGTAACCACCGACAGTCCGATCTATCAAATAGCCTCGCTCCCTTTTTCTTTTCTTCTTGCATATCATAAAATCGTAAATTTTTATATTCATGAATGGTTTAAGAAGAAAGAAAAAGAAATGATAAGGACTATTCGATTATGTTGTCCATTTAAGCGCTGGTCGACAGAATATCGGAGTCACCCTGGTCGAGGATGGCCATGGTGGAGCATCTGAAGAGTTTACCACAGGCAGTTCCAAGTTCAATCTGTTATTTATGAAAAATAAAACCGTTAGCATCCATATGATCCCTCCAAAGCCGATAGAGGCTTCTTCTCAGGGAATACCGTGCTCATTTATCTGATTCCTAATCCAAGCACCACCCAACCAGATACACCGATTGAAATGGGAATGTCTTTGGACATCCGATAATACAGCAGGTATAAACCTAAAGACAAGAATCCAGAGAGGTGTCCTTCAACATACGTTGTTTCCGGAGAAGTGGTGAACATTGGTCTTGGCCAACATGGCGTAGTATTCCAACTCGGACTTGCGAAGAGGAGGAGTGTTTCCGGCGATGAGGACGAGCTTAGCCTTTCCAGATCGGAGGGTCTTGAGGGTCGACTTGTATCCCAAGACGACCTTTCCACTCTTCATAACCAGGGCGAGCCTGGAGTTGATGCTGTTCTCAGCTTTCTTGGACTTCTTGGTAGGGGCTGTAGATGACCATGGCCATGTCAGCGATTGTAGTTTCGAAAGTTTCTGGTATGATTGAACGTACCCATCGCTGCGCTTTTTAAAAGTAAGCACTCCGGTCGGAATTAGAGAGAATATGAGGTTGGGAGGTAGTTGGTGATGAGGTTCGTTGAAGTTGATGAAGGATGTCAAGAAAGCTTTTTGGGAATTTTGAAGGGCCGCCCACCAAAAAAGCTTCCACAGCGACTAAACCCTAACCTTTGGTGCAGAGCCTCTTCGCCGGCAAACAGATGGAGGTTCCGAGGACGGCAACACAACGCCAACACATCGATTCTGGCAAACGCGATATCCTTATATCCGAACGTGATTCGGATATATGAGAGTCACATGATAACTTTCGAGCTCAAAATAGTCCAAAACTCTATGACCTTGGCATGCCAAGACATGCCTTTCTCACCAAAAAAGTGACCAACTTTAACAGCTGATAACTCAACAACCAGAGCCGATAATACGTCTCCGACAACGGGAGGATTTAGTCCTTTATCGCGAGATTCCTGTGAGCTAGTTTTTAAGGCTCTAGCCATTGGTTTGGTGCCACGATGGGAGGTGATTGCTTTGATGATGCTTGAGAATGGTGAAGGTTACCGAGCGGTCAACTGGTGGGTTCTCTGACCAGGTTGCGCTAAGCTAAGCAGCTCAAGCTTGCTGGCAGAATCGGTACCAATTGGTCGGCAACCATATCCACAGATATCAGAGCTATAGCTCCACAATCGATGTAATCCTTGCAGCGTCTAGGGAACACCAGTTTTCGAGTTTTGAACTCAGGGTGCGCATGCATTGCATTGCAACCTTGAGAACTTCGAGAACTCCATATGCCTTATGCAGTCAATTGCAATCGTAATGCAGCAGCCTTGCATTAGCTCCGTTCGACGCGAGGCCAGCCGCACCCTCTCCGTCTCGATGAATTTGGAACTTGAACTTGAGAATGCGAACTCTGACGGCTTGTATCATTTTGAACTTATCCACGGCTCAGAGCGGAAAGACTAGTCAAAATAAAAATTTTTCCTTCAAGTACAATGGAAACAAAACCCAGAAAAGGGGCCTCCATCCCGCCTTCAGATCTCCGCAAACTTGCCAGCATCCCGTCTTCAAGGATACTCCGTCTTTGCTCTCAGGGCCCACAACCTACCCCGCCCCAATATCTGTGCTGGAAGCCTTATTATAATTAGCTTACCTTGTTCAAGGATAAGGCAAACCTTAAGTCCCCCCATTTATTACTTGATCATCCAAGTACAGCTACGCAATCTCACTCGTCGAGCTCTTGCATATCGTGAGCGAACATGTATTCGCAATCCGCATTAACACTACACATGTTACCTCTGAATCCAAGCAAGAGACCAGGTTTTTGCTAGCGCTAGCATCGCTTGACATATGACAGGCCATTGCATGCGCATCTCCCCACGCAGCAGCTTGCATTTGGCATTTGGGCTCCATAATCAAAACCAGTAATACGAACCTGGCCAGCCGCGCGAAATGGTTGGGACGGCGAACGGGCTGGTTTTGATCTGCACCCGTCGTTTTGTCCCGGGTTCTCATTCGATGCACTGTTCGAAGCGTTCCCACAATGCCTGTCTACCGGCTGCAAGTCGCAATACCCGAAACATTTGATTACCGATCTAACCAGTGAAAATGTGATATCTCACTGTCAATGACCTAGTCGTCGGGTAATGCCTTTGCCGCACGCACACACTGCAGAATAACTCGAGACGTACCCTATCTCCACAAAACATGACAGCTGGTATATTTGCCGGAAGACGTCTATAGAACGCAAAAGTTTTTATAGCGGGCAAGCTAGACACTAGCTATTTTGGCGTCCTTCTGATCTGCGGTCTTTCCCGGTAACTTCGTTTTTGTCCTTTTGGATTAACCATTCCCCAGCGGCCACATGTACAATTCGCGCTCGTAAGGTCTCCACTTGGGGTCTAGTGGCCTGACGAGTCTGGCCTAATAGCGCGGTAGCCGGTTTTGATCCATGAAGGGGCGTGAACTTACCCCTCTCTTTGGTCAGCCTAGTGTCCACGTTTCGTCCGAGGTTGTTCCTCTAGCCTTTTCAGACGACCCGGAATCCAAGCAGTTGGGACCGGAACGAAGCCTTTATTAGACAGCCCGATCACCCGTGTTCCATTACTTTGGGATCTGTCAGAATCCAAGCTTTCGGAGTTGTATCATACGCACTGTTAGCCCTCTTTCAGCTACCGTAGATTTGTCACTACGTAGAAATACTTCTCCCCCGGTCTTTTTATTCTTTTGCCCAAAGACATATCGTAGCAAAATGGTGCACACGACTGAAGAGCAACCTGCAGGCCCAGCGCCCAACCTCCGCCCCAGACTATCTGAACTAGCAGCTCAGATCTCTGAAAACGCTAAGCTCGTCGAGGATTACATTGAATCCCAGGGCCTACCGTACCCATCATTCGCAGCGGACGGACCCTTGACATTCCCGCTCCCGCCAGCGACCACACCAGAGCTCGAAAAGCTGCACACCGCGAGGCAAGCAGTCTTAAATGCCTCGAGGTCGATCTACGACCTAACTGCAGGCCCGACAGAGATGATGCAATGGATCGTTTGGGGTGTAAGTTCCTTCCAACTTCCGTTTCGTTTTTGGTTTTCTGCGTTGGGTTTGTCATAGATGTGTATGCTGTACGACACCAACTGCAGCGAACCAAACTGTCGGGATTTCTCCTCAGTTAGGCGGTAAGGCGTTGTCGTTGCTTGGCCTGTATACGAGGTCTTAAGTCAGAGTTACTATTGAATGGACTGCATTGCATTGTTTGAGTGTTTTGGCTGTTTGGGTTGCGAGTAAGGGATCTTTAATTTGATGAATTTCGACATTTCTGTCGAGAATCGATAGAAAGTTCAATGCAGAGTTGCTACTATTGAATTAGCTTCAATGCAATAGCTATAGAAAGGGAACTAACCAGTTTTATGCCGCAGTTCAACGACACTTCAACCCTCCATATCATCTATCACTTCAAAATCGCCCAAGCTGTCCCAGACACGGGTGATATCTCATACGGAGACCTTGGAAAAAAGGTCGGCGTCTCATCTCTCAAACTTCGCCAAATCCTGCGCTACGCAATGACAAACCGTATTTTCTACGAGCCTCGTCAGGGATACGTCGCTCACACCGCTCTATCCAAGACCCTCGTCGATCAAAATTCGCCAATGTGGGCCTGGATCGGGTATAATACCCAGGAACTTTCCAAGTGTGCTTATACGCTCACGCCGTGTATTGAGAAGTACCCACACAGCCAGGATCTTAACGAGACCCCGTGGTCGATGGCTTTTGATGGTGATGCGTTCTTTGATTATATGAATAAGAATCCGGAGAGTGCAAAGCGATTTGGTGTATGCATGTCGTTGTGGAGCTCTGGCGATGGGCTGAGAGTAGCGCCTTTGGTTACCGACTATGATTGGAAGAAGTACCCCGAAGGTGCTACCATTGTCGATGTAAGTTTGTCGATACCCCACTGGTCTTGAGAGTGAGGTACCCCGCGATGCCGTGCGTTTTGGTTGTGTGGGAGTACCCTTCCGGAGACTCTCGTTCGACACCTGTCATGCTGATTGCTCTACTATGTTAAGGTCGGCGGTGCCACTGGCTTCGTTTCCCTCGAGATCGCTCAGGCCCATCCTCACCTTAAATTCATCATTGAGGATATTGCACCCTTATCGCTGGAAGAAGGCAAAAATAAGCTGGCCCAAGATCACCCCGATCTCGTAGACAGGTTCGAGTTCCGTCTTCACGATTTCTTCACCGAGCAGCCGGTAAAACACGCCGATGCATACTTTCTCCGATTCATCCTACACGACTGGCCGGATAAATACGTCCTTCAGATCCTGAGGAACCTCGTCCCGGCTTTGAAGAACGGATCCAAAATCATCGTGAGCGACTTTGTGTTACCACCGGCTAATGTTTTGAGCGCCTGGGAGGAGAGGAGAGCCAGGTATGAAGAAGCTCGAGGAATAGTATTTCAAAGCCTGAATTGTATCGATAGCTAACAACTGAGTTTCTGTTTGATAGGGCATTGGACCTCGTGGTGCTCAAGGCGTACAACACCAATGAGCGCGAGGAAGGTGATTGGAGACGGCTGTTCGCCGAGGCGGATCCAAGGCTTCGGTTTGATAGCATCATGCAGCCAGCTGGCTCGCTGCTGTGGGTCTTGGAGGCGACGTTCGTCGACGAGTAGACCTATAGATGGTATGAGTAAGGGTCTGGTTTACGAGACAATTGACTTGTTTCCTTGCGTCATGTTACCTACTACTTACGTTTTTACTGCCTAACGATTGTATGATTGATTGAATGGAATGAATCAGTATCAGGTCTACAAATATCGACCGTCTTCACAGTGATTCATCAGCAACCAATATTAGGCAATCCGACTGTCATGGCTGTGGGTCTCTGCGTTGCAGTGTTGCAGAGCGGAGTATTCGTGACAAACGCCAACGCACGATGACAAACAGATTCCCGTCCACGTGTGTCCGAATAAGGCAAGTCGAGGCGAGAACGGCAGGAGGAGGCTGATTCCGCGAACGAGGATTGCGAAAACCATGGCCATGGCAAGTTCCTTCCTCGATGGCAATCAAGTTTGTACTCTGTACAGACGATGTATTATGCATAGAGCAGGCTGGCATGCATGCATCTCAGCTGGCCGGTACGGATACGCTACCTGGCATTCCCCACAGTCTGCAATCCGGCAGAGGGTACCGGCAAAGTATCTGCCAATGCAGATGTTAACATATAACAGTCCGTGCTACATGCTACATTCCTGGGGCACAGGAAACGGTTCCCGAGAAATGGGACGCAGGCTTGCTTTCGTCCGACAATTTATTGGGCCGTGGATTGCTTCCTTTCAGACGAAGAAGCAGAAGCCGTGAAGTGTATGTTATGTAACTGGATGTCAAGATGTGACACCCGAAGGGCAGATGTCATCTTGCCCGCACCGGTGACGGAACCATTAGTGATATGAGTCCGTGATATCCATCCGACAGCCGGATGGTTCGAGAAGTGGCAAGAGCCTTCGTTTTTCGCTCCTGCTTGTGGGGGGAAGTGTAGCCCAAAGCAGAGCTCTAGAGCACTAGCGGAGTGGCTGTCACTGGCAGGACCGGGCATGAAACCGTTTTAGCTGAAAATTTTCACGCCAATGGTCAGTACGAAGTATGCAATTTGAGGGAGGACAGACGAAGGGATGCTGGCCATGTGATGCGGGTGACCGATTCTGATTGATCGATTGGAACCGGCCTGCCTTGCTTTTTGGGAGGTTGAAATATTTATTTTGCCCGTTGCCCCCAGCCCGGCTGGCTGACCAAACCAGCATTTAGACTTCCAACCTCAATCCATCGCAACAAACCACCTCATCTCCAACATCACCCTCTCCCAAGGACACCGTTGCCGCTCCATCATCGTCTTCGATCTTCCGTCGTCGTAGTTAAGACATCCGATTCCTCGAATCATTCAAAGGACTTCAGTCACTTCAACCTCAACTTCACCCTTGATCAGCCTGTCGTCGTCTGCCAGTGACACCCTCCCAGTCATCCAAACCAAGAAACCCGATCCCACGAGCACCCCCGACAAGCAGTCAAGCTGGAACGTCATGGCGACCATGTCAAATTTATCTAGTAATACGAGTAGTAATAATCAACATCTCACCCACGACCTTCACTCCGTCGCTGAGGCCAGGAACCCAGTCCTCGCCTCCTGCTTCACCACCGATGTCTCCGCTACGGTTGTTCGCTCGTTCCATTACTCTTCGACCCGGGCGGGCGGGGTAGAGGTAATTCGATCCCCCTCTCAAACTCTTAAACTTTTTTATATATATTCGTAATACTAACATATCGTCCAGTGGTATCCCTGAGGTCCCTAACTCACCTACCACCAATTCCCGGCGGCAGACCTCTCCGAGTCGCCAGGGAAGGTGGGCGGCCCGTACCATTATCGCAGAGTGTGAGAGACTGTGCGATGGTGTCATGCGTCAAGTTTTCTTCGGTTATGGGAGAAAACCTGCGCAGGCATCTACTATGGACGTGTCGTTGAAAAACACTGCAGGAGGGAACGGCAACAGCATCATTCTCAGCGTCGGCAACAATGTCGATGCCTTCCAGAAGCCGCACACTCCCCCGACCACTCCTCCCTCATCTCCTCCCAAGGGTGCGAAAACACCCGTCAGGAGGATGATGAGGCGGTCGTCGGAGTTGCAAACCAGAGTTGCGGCTTACTTGGAGGTATTCGACTACGTCGGTGGGAGTGCATTCCGAGGATTCGTATCCGAAAAAGGTCCCTTGAACAAGCCTGAGAGATCTCTGTTTTTGTTCTTTGACAAAGGTGTTAACGGCACCGAACTCAAGTCCGGACTCGTCGCTTTGATCGATCTCGCAACGGAATGCTTTGATTGTCAGGATCTGGTCATTTGTCTTGATCGGGAAACCGACGGACTTGGTATGTCATCCATCTTACCCAGCATCAAAGGTCGCATCATGCTAACATTTAGAACTAGACTCGCTTGTTCACAACCTCGGATGGGTTGGTCTTGAGCTCGCTACTCTTAAGAACTGGGCTTCCCCGGACCTTCGAGATGAAGTCACCACCAATACTCACAGGCTCGACAAAGAATACTTCACCTCCGACAAATGGTTGTTCCTCGGAATGGAATTGTAAATATTACTCCCCTCAACGAACATAGACACGACGGATGATGCAACTCGACGAAAAAAAAGTTCTGATGACACTTAAAAGCGACAGAAAAGAGGATAGACGGTGGGAGCAACCCAAAAGTCTAATTGTCTATTCTTCCCTCTCTTTTTCTCCACGTCATTCTTTCGCTACATTTTCTTGCGGCTATATCCTGCGTTTCCTTTGTTGCGTGTGTGCGTGCGCCTTATCTTTTACAAACTTTTCCAGCAAAATTCCGGCGGCGGTCTTTTTTTTCGATTGATCCTTTCTTTATTCTGGTTTGGATTGTGCTGTTGCCGGCACCCCCTGCGTCATTGCACTAATGCTCTTTGGCTTTGGTCACCTATGTATAGCAGCTATTTACTTTCGTTAGTCGTTTTATAAGGCTTCTTTTTTAGATTCGAGCCCCTCGCTTTCACTTTCGGTACTTAAATTTTTGTTTGTGGTTGTTTCTTATTCCACGTGATATGCGTATGCACCTGCTTCGTAGTCGACCTTATATGCCCCTCTCTTGCGTACCCACCCCCCTTTAAGCTTCTCTTGGGCTCCCGTGCATGTGCGTGTGCACAGACTTTGGCTGCCGATATACCCCTTTGAAGTGCTTCTCCCCTTTATTGATCCTTATTTTATTTCGTACCACACTCGTTTTACAGTTGCGATTTCCCCCCCTCTTTTCTTCGCCAAACCGTGGTTGATCGTACGATCTTCCTGTTTTTTGAACGGTTGTAAGCTAGGTTGTAGCCGCAGAATATAGTAATATGGCCGCCGAATCTGACCTTCCTCGTGACTAATCTGTATCGATATCGGGATGCGGGTGCAGGTGTGAATGGCCCTTATGACAATTTGCGCCCTCCCTAGAGTCCAGCTCATTTCAACGATTTCGGTTGTATATGCATGTACATCTACGAAAAATATGATACAGTGCGACAAACTCGAAGGTAGATGGCAAATAAGGATAGAATTATAGCAGTGAATATAGATAGATATAGGGTATAGGATATTATGTCATGATGAAAAAGGAGACGATATTAATGGAACTCGTGACAGGATGCTAGGCCTCCGCGGACCAGAATGCATCAAATTAAGCTACACACCATTGAACGCCAAAATCTTCGTATCCCTCTCATCTTTGATATTATGCAAAAGCCCCTTACCCGCCATATTCATGATCTTCTTCTTCATCGCCATGACATCGCTCCTCAGACTTGAATCCTGTCCTAGAAAGTATGCTACCAACCCCGCCACGTGTGGGGCAGCCATGCTAGTACCCTGCAGGACCTTGGTCGAATTCTCGTTTCCAACGAAGGTGCTCAAGATCGATACGCCTGGAGCGTATGTCGTGATACACGGCCCCCAGTTCGAGAACTGAGCTCGGTTATCGTAGATATCCGTCGCACCGACGGTAATAACGGAAGCGAGGTACTCAAAGTCCGAGCCGTTATAAACCTTTCGGCTCAGTAGACCGGGAGAAACCCTACACGCGTCGATATTCTGATTTCCAGCCGCGACGACGGTGTGGATTCCCTCGGCGTTGGCTTTCATGATTGCTCGCTCGAGGATTGGGGAGGTGCTCACTGAGTCTCCGTCTATTTCGTTCTCGGGGACGTCGAGACCGAAGGACATGGATGCTACTGAACCCTTGAAGTTTGGATCATCGCGGGTACGGTTGCGATGGCGTTCGAGCATGAATTCGATCCCTGCTGCGATGTCGGAGGAGAGGCCGCCACCTTTTTTGCCCATGACTTTGATGGCGTGGATTTTGGCCTTCTTTGCGACGCCGAAGGCGCGGGAGCCAGTTGTGCCGGCACAGTGGGTGCTGTGGCGGTGAAATACTTATGTCAGTATATATTAAACAAAGAAAAGGGAGGAAGATCAAAAACTTACCCATGCCCAGCACGATCCATCACTCCCTCCTCAGGATCATTCTTCAACCTCTCCGCCGTAAAAACTCTATCCGCCCTCCCACCAAACGACCGATGATACATATTAATCCCAGTATCAATCACATAAATATCCACCCCCTCACCCGCACTCTCATCGAACGTGTAAGTAAAAATAGGACTATAAGTCCTACTCGCCGGCGCATTAAAATCAATCGGAATAATCTGCTTCTGACTGATCCTCTGCAACCCCCACGGCGCATCACCCTGCGTCTGCAACCTCGTAATCCCCGGCGCCGGAGGCGCAATCGGATCCGTAACCGGGTTTTTGCCCTGGAAATCCGGGCTATCGGCCAATTGTGGCGTATTGGTTGGCAGTGGCGCTTGGACTTTGTAAGTCACGATGGGTTCGATTATCACGCCTGAGCCGGACACCATGCCCCTGAGGACCTCAACGCAGTGTTCGGACATATCAGCGGAAAATCCGTTCATGGTGGCGGAGTACCTGTGGTGTAGATGATCGATGTTGAAGCCGTATGGTTTGAGAGCGTGGAGGACTTTTTCAGTGTCGACGGCTGGTGAGCCATCTTTGGCTCGTGGGAAGCGGAAGAGGTATGGGGTGTACTTTGAACCGTGGCCTTTGGGAAGGTTTGGGTCGGTATAACCTTCGGGTTGGGTAGGATTGGGTCTATGTCCACCGTTGTGGTGTGGTCCGGCAGGTAATGCGGAGACGGCGACGAGGAGGGTGGAAAGGATTGTGAACAACTGCATTTTGAATGTATGGGTATCTTTTGTTTCCAAGTGGTATTAAGAGAAGTGGTATATGGTAATTAATAGTACTATGCAATATGCAAAGCAAAAGGAATCGTTCAAACGAATCGAAGACGCTGCGTATCAATATCTGGTCTCGAAGATATCTGGATCGAATGTAAAACGGCAAAAGTGCGTTGTTTTTGTTGCAGTTTTTGCTACGCCTCAACAGAGCAGAATGAACGACTTTTGTGCAGATAGCTAAGCCCGGTAGCTATGCAAGTTTTTTTAGGGAAAAGGAAGGTAAGTTGGTTATAAAAATCAATTGGGAAATTCAAAAAAGAATAAAAGAGTGTGAGTATCGGTATATAAAAGATATATATCGAAAGGGCCGTCGAAATCAAGTAGACCTGAAGCACTCTTCAAGAAATCACCAAAAGCAGCCGACCCAGCCTCGACGAGAAAAGAATGTGAAATATATATAAGGTGGCCCTGCACCGTCGAACTTTCGAATTAATGATCAAGAACACATAAAATAGTGTATCTAAAGGGAAGGTATTGAAACGAAAAAAAGGGGAAACGAATGTCCGACAAAAAAAAAAAAAAAAGAGCGAGGTCGATGCTGCAGAACCTCCAACCTGTGGAATTCCGCTTAGATACCGGCGAGGCTGTGGTGATAAAGCGGAAAAGAAAGGTACCTGCAGCTGCTCCCCACCGACGGAAGGGGGCATGGGAGTGTTTATAAACCTGCAAGTCTGACATCGCAAGCTACACTAGCAGCTATAAACACAGTCAGCAGAAAAGGGTACCTGATTCCCCTTGCCTAAATTTGCAAAAACCCTCCTGCAATCGAATCCCGTGCTTTAAACCCCCTTCCTCGAAAACCGACTAGCGAATCGCATGTTTCCCGGGGAGAGATGGAGTTCTATCTTGAGATCTCACTACTTTTGTTAAGGGTATAATATGTGGAAATCGGCAGGGTACCTCTCCACAGCGCGCGCCAGGCGTTGTTGGACAAGTACACCGTGCTGAAAGCTGATTCGGTGCGGGGGAAGTTGTGCCTGGACGAATGCGGCCGTGGCGGCAGGGTTATTGCGGTTAGCAAAACAGCATGAACGAGGTTGCGCGGCCAGTCGATAGCAGCATTGCTTGCACTTGTATACTCGATGGAGGCCAAAAAAGACCTGCGACGAGTCAGATTTGATGGGTTTCCCCGAAGTGCCTGCCTAGGAGAAAGAAAAAAGAATTGGGACAGTACTTGAAAAAGAAACCGGACGGGTGAGATCGTACCGTCGATACCACCACACGCATACATGCATACATCATGCATACTAGTGATTAATGATCGATACAGCGGCACGCCGTCTTAGGGGAACCGATAGATAAGTAACTTAAGTATCTATTTCTGAGGCGAACTTACGAACTAACTACCGGTAAGTTCATGAATCCGAAACGTTAGTCGACCGCAACCAGCGACGGACAGCGGGGCATTGAAGCCGGAAGCCAAAGTCGCTACCCGATTGGGAGCCCAGCGACATCGGACGACACGCCCAACGCAAAGGCCCTGTCAATGGTCCCGCCGCCTCGAAAATTAAATCTTAAGCTTAAAAAAGGTTGCTGACCCGGACGCTGCATGGCATTGGCGACAAACCTTCAATTATAACATCCTAAGAGGCATCACCTTAGGCTGCCAGGCTGCCGTGGCCCGAAATCCGCGTCCCTTTTCAGACCCTGAAGACCAGAGAAAAGGCTAAGAAATGCCAAACACCGTTCATCTCCTCGACTACGTCGCCGGCAACGTCCGAAGCCTGGTCAATGCGATCGAGAAGGTCGGATACCAGGTCGTCTGGATTACAGACCCTGCAGACCTTGCAGGCGCCGAGGTAACGTTTCATGATTCTAAATCTGGCACTCACACGTCGCGCCCCTCCTCCTCTACCCCTCGTATATAATATGTATACACCGAACGCTTTAATATTCCTGATTAATACCCTATAAACACTTTCGTGCTATGATAATATCTCATCTAACCTCTCGTTATCTCCGTCGAAAAATACTATAGAGAGTAATCCTCCCCGGAGTCGGCCATTTCGGCCATTGTCTATCCTCGTTATCAAAAGCTTCTTTCACAGAGCCGCTGAAAGCTTATATCGCCTCCGGGAAACCGTTTATGGGCATCTGTGTCGGTCTTCAAGGTCTATTCGCCTCCTCCGAAGAAGACCCAGATGTCCCTGGTCTCGAAGTGATCCCAGGAACTCTTACTCGATTCTCATCTGCGACAAAATCAGTTCCACATATTGGCTGGAATAGCGCTATCACTATCCAAGCGTCTGAAGACTTAAATGGCAAATCACTGTACGGATTGGTACCAGGGAGGAAATACTACTATGTCCATTCATATGCTGTGCCATATGTCCCTGGATTCCTCGAGGCACAGGGTTGGGATGTAGCGACCGCCACATATGGGGAAGAGAGATTTGTCGGGGCTATCGCTAAGGGAAACGTCTTTGCCACGCAGTTTCATCCGGAGAAAAGTGGAGAAGCCGGATTAGCGGTTATCAAAGCGTTCTTGGATGGAAAGAGGCTATCGGATTTACCTCAGGGTATTGAGGCAAAGGAAATGGGCGACGGACTGACAAGGAGAGTGATTGCTTGTTTAGACGTAAGAACAAACGATGATGGGGATCTAGTCGTCACAAAGGGAGACCAGTATGACGTGCGTGAAAAAGGCACAACGAGCTCCGCCGGCGGGCAGGTCAGGAATTTGGGAAAACCCGTGGACCTGGCGAAACGCTACTACGAATCTGGAGCAGACGAAGTTACCTTTTTGAATATAACCTCGTTTAGGAACTGCCCCGTCGCCGATACGCCGATGTTGGACGTATTAAGACTAACATCCGAGGAAGTATTCGTGCCGTTAACGATTGGTGGCGGTATTAGAGACGTGGTTGATACCGATGGCACCATAGTATCAGCCCTAGATGTTGCTACGATGTATTTCAGATCGGGTGCCGATAAAGTCTCGATCGGGAGCGATGCTGTCATCGCAGCAGAGGAATATTTTGCAAACGGCAAACAACTGAGCGGAAAGACGGCTATTGAAACGATTTCAAAGGCGTACGGAAACCAAGCGGTCGTGGTATCGGTCGACCCGAGGAGAATATATGTGGCTTCGCCGCAGGATACGAAACGTCATGCGATAAAAACGGCGTTTCCGGGACCCAATGGGGAGGAGTACTGTTGGTACCAATGCACTATTAAGGGAGGAAGAGAAGGAAGGGATGTTGATGTTCAAGAATTGGTTACCGCCGTTGAAGCTATGGGATGCGGTGAGATTTTGCTAAATTGTATAGACAAGGATGGAACGAATTCTGGCTTCGACTTGGAGTTGGTCCGTGAGGTCAAGAATTCGGTGAAGATCCCGGTTATTGCGTCTAGCGGCGCTGGAAATCCGGGGCACTTCTTGGAGGTGTTTGAGAAAACTACTACAGATGCAGCTTTAGGAGCCGGAATGGTAAGTTCAACAGCTGCCTGTCCTCTATATCACCAGGCCGTTCCAAATATACTGATTGATGCGCAGTTCCATCGAGGAGAGTACACAGTCGCCCAGGTAAAAGACTACCTCGCGGGGGAGGGGCTTATCGTCAGAACTTCAAAATAGATTGCATAGCTTTGGAGAACGGAGTCTAGGTCTATTTATCACAGATTGGACAGTAGAGCAGACAATAAAATATCATATTAATGGATGGACTAAACTCAGTATAAAGCTTGTCTGAGATTATCAACTAAGCGAAGCATACATATGAGGGTACTCACACCCGTCTTATTTCTAGACCGATATGAGGGTATAGAATGGCCTATAGGGGTTTAGGCCCCCATTTTAAGAAAAGTACGGTACCCATTGGCTTACTCTAGCTGAGTTCACTGTGGGACTTGTCCCGCCTGCGACACTCCACCTTGTGACAGTTGTGGCGGTTGACCCTGTATTTCCTGATTTTGTAGAGGCTCTGTCTGCTGGGCCGCCAGTATCTGACTTTGTAGAAGCTCTGCCTGCTGAGCCTCCAGTATCTGGCTTTGTAGAAGCTCTGCCTGTTGGGCCTCCAGCACCTGATTTTGTAGAAGCTCTGACTCTTGGGGCTGCAGTACCTGGCTTTGTAGAAGCTCTGACCGTTGGGGCTGCAGCGCCTGGCTTTGTAGAAGCCGAAAGGCTCGGTTTTGTTGGCCATCGTTAGGATTGTTAGGATTTGTGAACGAGAAATTGGCTGGGTCCTGTGGGTCCTGCATGCTGAGATAAAGGGTATCGCTGTTTTCGTCGTCAGGATCGTCTTCGAGGATACGTAGGGGTTCCTCCTTGCCCATATCTGAAAGGTCGGTGAGGGATCCGGCACCCCCGTTCTCGCCCATGCGGTGCACCGAAGCGTCTGCATCAGCTTGCTGCGAATGATCAAGTTCCTCTTCCAATTCGTCAACACCACCCAATGAAACTACCCGGGGCTCCTCAACAACAGCCGATTGCAGCAGTTCGGACGGTAGAATATTGGACTCCACCACAGTGTCCACAGGCTGCTCTCTGGCGCGCCGCCAACCTGTTTTCAGACGTGGCCGAAACTCTGCGCTGTCCTCGCCCTCGATGAAGAAATCTCCCTGACCGAAACTAATCTGATCCCCAGCGCCGCCTCGGCTGGCAACAGACTGTCGTCTGCCACTTCGACTAAGGGCACCAGACTGTTGCATGCCGCCTTGGCCGAGAACACCGGACTGTTGCATGCCGCCTTGACTTAAGACACCAGACTGTTCGAGTTGAGGATTCGCAAACATTTGAGAATTCGCAAACGGTTGAGATTGAGAGCCTAACCCGCTAATTAGTCCAGCCTGTTCTCATCCTAAGGGTTAGGGGGTATCCAAGACCTACCTGGGAACAAATCGTCATATAAATACCTCCTCTGCCCCGCAAACTTGCCGGGCTTAAGCTTGGTGGCCAATATTTTTTCGAACCGCTGCTGCTCTCGCTCTCGGGCTTCGGCCTCAGTCTCGCTATCTGCTATCTGGCGCATCGCCTTCTGTGCCTGGTTCAGGGCTTCGGCAACGTTGGTGATGTACCCCCGGTCCTGAGGTATTTCGCCAAGGTATGGGGCGGGTCGAGATTCGGGTGGGTTGGTATTAACCACCACGGGTCCCCCGCGGCCTCTGAAAAGGCGTCTGAAGAAACCCGGTTGATCCTGCTCCTGCTGGGTAGTGACTGGCCTTCCTCTCCGGCCGCGGAGGTAATCTTCGACAGCTGGAAGTTCAGCGTAAGTTGAGTATTCTGGCCCCAATAGTCCCCCAACTGCTGAAGAAAGGGCTGTCCTAGCTAGCTTTTTCAGGAATTTGGACTTACCTGATTCCATAGGGGCTCCGCCACCGCCTGCCAAAATCAAAGCTTGTTAGTTTATTATCTTGACGAAATAGCATTTCAAAAGACCGGAAGGTCTAATGTGTCAGAGGAAAGGTGCGTACCTTGATTCCCCGTGTTAGGTCCTAGGCGTCGGCTATCAGCGTCCATTGAAAGCGAAAGACCTAAATCATCTGATGCCCAGAGGTTTGGCTCCCTGTAGTGTGCCATGCCTGCCGCGGATGGTATAAAAGGTTCGGACTCACTTAGCAACTCATCGGGGTCTCCTTGCTGTGTCAGAGTCTCCACAATTCCGTCCGGATCTACAAGCTCCTGTAAAGGCCCCTGTACAGGCTCCTGTAGAGACTGCAGTACAGGTCTCACTTCCACATCCCCCCCTGGCCCCACGCGCCCCGGATCCGGAATGATGGTAGTGAGGCGGGGTCTGGGTTGCGCTCCAGTGTAAAGTGTACTGTCGTAGTTCATGCCGCCTGACATCCTGAGGGGAGGCTGTCTTATGGTCTGTGACCGGGGACGACCAACTAGAAAATCGGGAACGTCTTCTTCTTGTTCTAGAACAAAGGTCTGATCACCCTCACCGAGGTCGATCATCGCCTGGTTGGTATCTTCGGGTTTGATGTTTGGATTCACATCTATCTGAGGGTTGAGGATATTTTCGGGATTAGTATTTACACCGGTGCCTATCTCAGGATTGGTGTTGACTGGGGGATTGGCGTTTATCCCGGTGCCGCCGCTTGGTACGGTGTTAACCGGTACTACGGGATTGGTGTTTATTAATGGGGGGTTCACAACTTGGCCGTTTGCCAAGTTGCCTCCGTAATTTGGGGGTATGTCGAGTTCAGGAGCAATGACGTCCTGCTGGCTAACACCGGCGTTGGATTGCCTAAGGATATTTTGTTGAGCGGCCTCGTCTCTAGCGTTTCCCGGTCCACAAAAAGGCCTGGAAACGAGGTCTGCCATCTTCTTGAAAAACCCTTTCCCCTTCTTATTCTTCGGCTGATCCGAACGTTTTTGTAAGGAGTGGGTTTCTTCCTGTGGCGGCACGGGAGAAGAGTCCGAGGTCTGTTGGCCGAAGCTTGCAACGACGTGTGGGATGGATACATGGGCTTCCGCATCCCGTTTGATCAAGCTGGGAGAATCGTCTGGACAGTCGCCCAATAGTGGGAAGGATAGAGCGCTCCCCGCAAGGTACGCGAGGACCACGCAGGTCGGGAGGAGGTTAACCTCGTACCGCATGACTCTGAAATGACGAAGCCGTTTCAGAAATCTCAAGATATAAAGCAAGACTTGAATTTACCCCTATACCTCGTCGTATACGCTAGGTTGGAGGAGTAGCAGAGAAACTCCAAGGTGGGACGAAACTCAAAACGTGGTAGGCACATGGGATCTCTCGCCATGAGGGTTTATATTCTATTGAGGCCGTTTAGACACAATCATGGGGAAAACGAGGCAGGAAGCGTTGAATATAGAAGAATTGGACGGGAATCGCCTCAAATGTCTTTTCTCTCTCTTCATGACTCCCTTAATCGTCGTTGCCAAAGTTTGTGAGACCGGAGAGCTTCTGGACTAGGGATTCGTGCCATAGCCGTTTAAACTCGTCACTGGCAGCCATGAGGAACCCCTCAGGCATTTCGTAAGTCTCGCCTTCGAGGGCTTTAACCTGGCTATATAAGAGGGATATTTTAGCTCCGGTGCAAAACCCTATTGAGCAAAACGATTGCTACGTACATCGGTGCATTTTCAGGTTCTATTTTGCAGACTTTCCACCCTCTCGAAGAGAATTCGACAGTTAGGGTGATATGCTCCTTGGTTTCGATATAGAGCCGATTCGCGTCGGAGTCGTCAGGTGTGACCCGGTGAAGAAAGGATTCGTATTCTTGACTGAGTTGATTCGTGTCCTCTGCGAACGTAGGGATGGGAGGCGGGGCCACCGCCATCCTTTCTTGATGGGTTCGCGAACCTGTTGGCCGGATACGGTTTGTAATATGGGGAGGTGAGGAATGGAAGCGTGAGGCAGTTCGCGACTGTTGAAGTACCAACACAGAAATTGCAACATCGCCAAGCCGTGAGTCGGTCTACTACGCCAAGGCTGTACCGACTTGCGGTCATAAGTTATATCCTCTCTAGGTCTCTATGGATTTCTACAGACAGAATTTATAATCCCCGTTTTCAAAATGCCTTGATTCCACTTCACGATGATAGAGCGAAGAAACACAAGCTAGTTGCATGCTTAAAAATCATAATCAACGTTGATGACAACCCCTCGTTCTATAACCCTGCGCCCAATGCATACCGAATTTTCTTGCAATTTTTAAAATAAAAGATTATTTCACTCATCATCAGACTCAATAGCTTGCTCCTCAGCCAGGGCCCTAATCAGGTCATAGTATCAGTTATCATGTCCGCGGTAAAATTTTTTTTAAAGGCTGGATAGCTTGCCCCTTCTTCAAGACATCCATCTTCGGTCCAAATGACAGGCGAACGTCTAAGGTATAGATTAGAATACCGTTACTGTCCACAGGGTTATGTTTCATAAACGAAAGCATCACTTACAATGATGGCAAGGGCTGTCGAACAAGTCTCGTCTCATCGCAGGGTTGAGATCGAAGAAGATGCCGGGCACAACAATGACCTTCTCCTTAAGGCAGGCCTGGAAGAAATTCAAGCCGTCGTTGATTTTCTTGGGGAGACATTCGACATCGAGCCAAATATAGAAGGTTGCCTCTGGGACTTTCTGTTCAGGTTATTAGTAGTATTCACGATACTCTGTCGTCACAAGGGTTAGACATACGACGTTCGTAAAACCAATCTCCCTTAATCTCTCGATGACATAGTCTCTCTTCATCTTGAAGTGCGTCTGCAAAGCTTTCATCTCCTCCTTCACTTTCGCAGGCTCAAGCATTGGGACGGCGGCTTCTTGGAATGCAACGTTAGCACCACCGTCGAGGTAGCTACCACACGATCCAATGGCCTTGATGAATTCCTTAGGGCCCACAATCCACGCAACACGTAGACCAGGAAGTCTAAAGCGCTTCGTGAGACCATCTATGATTAGAACGTCATCTTCGTCGACGTCCTCAATATTGTCGGCGGCCGAGATGACGGTTCCGTCACAGTTGGTACTATAATTGTAGCCACCGCTGATGATTTGTCAGTTGGTAAGCGAAAAATGAGGGTGCTCGAGTGAGGCAGTCACATACTAAAACTCGTCCATGATGAGGGTGGCGCGATCTCTACAAATTCCTTGGATCTCTGAGAGATCAGGGTTTTTGACGACACCGCCGGTAGGGTTGCGTGGGTTGGAGGTACTATCGAATAGTGTCAGAGAGTACTCGATACCCGTGGTGATATCTCGGGAGGTATTCATCCTTACATGATGACACTGACGCCTCGGGCAATCTCCTCCGCAATCTTGTCCGGATGGATCTGGTATTCATCCTCCACAGAGAGCGGCGACGGAATAGCGGCGAACTGTGAGTTCCCAGTACTGATTAGTTCATAACTCGGAGTTAATGCGACTCGAAATTACACTCACGTTCTTGAACAGCGAAAGCATCTCGTTGTAGGCAGTGTAGTCCGGAATGAAAAATCCAAGATACGCGTTATTAAGCACGGCGGCAATACGGATTAGACCAGCACGGCCACCCTAGTAGTCATTGTTATTAGGATAGATAGTAGGTAGTATGGTGTTATGTGGGTGGCATACTGGAACAATGGCGACATTTTCCCAGGTATACTGACTGCGACGATGACGTCTATGATGTTCATTGTAGAGCTTCGCAACAGCCTCACGAAGTGGCTTGATGCCAGCAGTGGGCCCTAAAATCACCATCTGATCAGACCACTATCCCAACTGTAATGTGGATCCGAGGCCAGGAAGCTTGTTACATACCGTATTCACGAGCAGTTAAGCTTAGAGGAATTTCGGTTGGTCGAGGAAAGCAGCCCTCGATTTCATCTTCACACTCAGGAGCACCTTGTCCGAACTAGTTCCTTGTTAGCGTACTGGTGGTCCAGAGCCATTGAAGCTAGCGCGGGGAGCTTACGTTCGCCCTACAGCACGAAGCAGCCGGATTTAGCATGTCCAAAATCCAACAATGTTCAGCGTCCGTGTAACCACGTACCACTTATGGGGAGCTTCTAGGTATCCATGCTATGTGTAACCATGCGGTCAGATCGTGGGATTGGATGACGTTGGACGGGAACGGAAGTTACCTCATAGGCTCGTTCGGTACACCAGACGACACCGCTATATCGATCGAGTTCTGGTAAGTCAACTGCTTTCCGTTCTCGAGGGTGGTCAAACATACGTCGAAGCACGAGAAGGATCTAAAGCAACCATGTTAGCAATTGTCCTCCTGAATCAGTGTACGCGCGTATTGGTGGTATGGTTATGCATCCGGTACGTACCTAGTCCTGCATGCGGCTTGTGACCTTCGTGGGCACTGCGAAACTGCTTGTGAGCGGCGGAATTGAGTTCTACAGCTAATCAGCGGCCAAGAAGCATATGTTATCGGGATAGGAGGCAGACGAACCGCTCTCAGAAGGGCCCTTAGCGGTCGAGAGGCGTCTTTCGCGAGGAACACCAGTGCTTCGATTGATGGAAAACTGCACCGACGTCAGCCTTTCGGGTTCTGATAGCAATGGGAGCGACAACTGGATCTGATACCGGCACGGCAAAGCTCACCTTTCTTCCGGAGAATGACATGATTGGTATTGAGGTTTTTTTTTTGTCTTCTTACTATAAGAAAGAAAGTAGGCCAATGTCAATTCTCAACGAACGGAAGAGGTAGCTGCGGATAGGAAGATACGAGAGAGGAGGATAAGACGGCGTATCAGTGAAGATTCGCGAGTCTGGGGAGGCCAAGAATGGAGGGCGGGGGGCCAAGGGAAAGGAGGCCGTTCTCCCCTCTTTATATGTATGGCGGGGGAGCTAGCTAGCTCGAGCAGCAAGAGGCAGATCTGCAGACACTTACTTTGGGATATGCTTTTCCGTTATGTAAGAGAGAGTGAGGGTCGAGCCAGCAGGTAGAATGTACCAAGTACTTACTTGCACTGCTTGGTCTGAGCACACAATGGACGAGAGAGGAAAAGGGAAAGCCGCGAAAGGGAAAAACAAGGAGCTGAGGGAGCTGAAAAGGAGAGCAATGCAATGGGCAGCACCGTATGAGGTCAGGTCAGGTTCAGGTTGCAGTCAGGGCCAGTCGAAAAGCTTAGCTAGCACGGCAGAGCAGGAGGACGGGCGTCGGCACAGCAGGCTCCCAAGGCGACCGAGAGTGGGGTTGGCCTGTCCATCGCCTGCAAGTTACTCCTGCGCGTGGCCCTACGAGATCGGGAAATCCCAGCGGGCAGCCTACGTACGTCGACGGGGACGCTACTTGTATATATTGCTCGAGGGGCCATGCATGTACGTGGTATGTGAGCGAGGAATTGGCAAGCAGGTAGCATCTCGTCCCATGCACGGTTTGTTCGGTGTCTCTTTCTTACTGCGTTCCGGATTGGCTGTCAGCCGTCCAGGTATCGATATATCTCGATCGAGTACTGTCATCACGTAACGATCCCATGGAATTCAATCTCAGCTTCCCAAATCAAGAGTCTGCAACTTTGTACCGGGATGGGAGCTATAATAATCGAGCTACTTACTTAAGTACGTAGTGTGTGTGCTATGTAAGAAGTATGTAGGTCTCAAGTTGTGCGCCAGCCGGGTGCGGCCGACCCACAGGGCAACCATTGAGCACCATCGAACCCCCGCCGGCTCGGGACGGGCTTCTTCGCCCAAGTTTACCATCTTGAACCATCCTGCCATCGGGTCTTGGCTTGAAAAGAAAGGTACACGACGGCCTGCGAGCTTTCATGCGCCGTCGCAAGCAATGCACGGATTGGGCAGGCTGCGCGAGGTGGCTGATGAGGTTCGGTTCTCGACTCTCGCCGTCGACAGTCCTTTGAAGATACAGCGAGCATGCACGATGCAGGAGAATCCATCGATCGAGAGACTCGAAGTCAATATATCCCTCGTCTGTACTTCTGGCAGCCTGCAGAGTCGAACCTAGGCAGGCGTGATGATTCCAGAGATCCAAATTAGCTCGAGCACGCCACGGCCAGGCCACAGTCATGGCTGGTTCATGTGCGTCTGCGTGCTCCAGTCCCACAAGAGCATTCGTCCAAACCCGCCAGTGCCGGGCCTACCGATATCGATATCTGGGCCCCCAGCCAGATCAAATCCCATGTTCTCCATGCACCTGGCTGTTAGATCAAGCTTGTCTGCGGATGACCTGGTTTCGCCATCAAGCCTCGTGAACCGACCCTTCTTGGCGGCCGCCCGGGATATCTTGGCTGCCGTGGGGGGCCGCATTATCGATTCTTAGGAAATCGTCATGCACATTCCCGTTCATAATCTCCGCCATATGTCCAACCACTGGCGATGCCTCGCGGGAACAGAAACATCGTATGCTCCCTCCCTCCTCTTTTCCCGACTTTTATCGATGCTAATATCGCTGTAGAGGCACGGAACCGTCATATTGCCCTCCAGCGGCCAGCGCGTCAGCCGACATGTAACCTTCGCGCGCCCAGGAAGTGTTGACGGCAACGTCGACAGTAGCACAGACTCCCCACAAGATGATGACGACCAGCATCAGGAAGAACAGGACCGTCTTCTTTCCGCCAACGGGGACGCCCACGTCTACGGACGTGCGAACGGACGTGTCAATGGCCACACCAAGACCGCTGCTTGGAGGCGGAGCCTCAAGCTGCCGCCCTTCATACAGACTTTCATCGATACCTGGAGGCTGAGGGACGTGCTGAAATGCGCCTTGGCATATCTCCTCGGGTCCATGGGAACATATATCCCCCTCTTCGCAGCACTGTTTGGCAAGAACGATGGGAAGCACATGGTGGCCACCGTCGCCGTCTACTTCCACCCTGCTCGAACCCGAGGCAGTATGGCAGAGGCGACCATATTTGCTACAATTGCCGTTCTGTACTCCTGCTTGGTCTCAGCCGGAACACTCGGGACTGCAACTTTCTTCGGCCACCTGGGGCTTACCGGGGTCGGTCATGCTTTGATCCTACTGATCTTCTGCGTCGGAGGCCTGGGACTCATCGGGTGGACAAAGTTGAAGATGGCTAGTCCAACTGCCAACGTGTCTTGCAGTCTGGCATCCATCATGATCATCACGACGCTGACCAAAGATAATGCGACGCAAGAGGGGATATTTAGCATGACCAAAATCATGCAAACCATCACAATGGTCGTCTGTGCAATTGTCATCTCGACTACTCTGTCCAATATCATGTGGCCAAGTTTTGCCGTAACAGAGCTGCGAAAATCGATGGTCACCTCTACCCGTGCATTCTCTACCATGTTAGAAGCGATAACGAAGGGATTCATCGATGGATCCGACCAACCCTTGCAGCAGCCATCGTTCAAAAAGGCCTCTGCGGATCATAGAAAGACCTTCACAGACCTTGCTAAGCATTTGTATGAGGCAAAGTTTGAGCATTATATGAAGGGGACTGAAGTTACCTACGGACTCGAGCTTCGCCTTGTCGAATGTCTCCAGGTACGCGTCTTTACTTTTCCATCGATGCATTGTTATCGTAATCTCTCTAATATAATATCTATTATAGAGGCTCGCGCAAGCCCTCGGTGGCCTGCAGAACGCCGCAAAAACCCAGTTCTCGCTTCTCGAACAAAGTGATCAGACGGACCCTTATCTGTCCGATTATCCGGAACTGCAGTCCTCTTTTACGAGTTCGTACCTTCATGATACTCCATCTGAGGAAGTCCCTCGGGAATTCTTTGCCTCCCCCGTGGACATGAGACCGGGTACATCAGGTTCGTCAAGCACAGCAGGTCCTGCGGCTCCTTCAGAGGGAGCCCTTGTGGTTGTTACGGGGCGTACTTTGTTTGACCAGTTTATACACCATCTTGGCCCTTCCATGGTAAGTTAGATTCCCAGTTAGATGCCCTCTTTCCTCATTCTCGGGCACACTAACAATAGTATAGCGCTCTCTAGCCGTTACTCTCAAACTTATGCTTGATGAACTCCCGTTCGGACCAGGTCCAGAGTACGCCGTCAGCGTGAACCCACATTTCCGCGCCAGCCTTCGTGATGCCTTAGATCTGTACACCGAAAAGCGTAAGCTCGCTCTCGACCAACTGTACAACCATCAAGACATCTCGGGTCGCAAGTCCGCCGACTTGGCCGCAGACCAAGAGGAGGTCGCCGCCAGTTGCGGCCACTTCGCATACTCCCTCGAAGACTTTGGCAAAGAGCTCTTCGGTCTCCTCGAGATCCTTGACCTACTCGAGGGTCTCCAGGAAATCCCCCTCCCTCGAACATGGCACTGGCTCAACCCTCTCCGCCACATGTTCCGAAAACCCAACCAAGAAGCCGAAGATGGCGATCGTCGTGTGGACCGCGTCCTCCCCCAGCAGCTCCCAGGCGGCCTCTCCGACGTCAAAGTCCTACAGGAAGAAATCGCCCGCCGTGAGAACAAAACCCACAACGCCCTCGGCTACCGTATCTGGAAAGCCCTCCGCCTATTCCGTCGAGACGATGTCAAATTCGCCTTCAAAGTCGGTGTTGGCGCCGCCCTCTACGCTCTTCCGTCGTACATCCCCTTCACCCGCCCTATATACAGCCACTATAGAGGCGAATGGGGTCTCGTATCCTACATGATCGTGATGTCCATGACTCTAGGCGCTACAAACACATCAGGACTCTACCGTTTCATCGGAACAATAATCGGTGCTTCAGCCGCTGTATTCTCATGGTGGACCTTCCCAGAGCTGCCCGTAATCCTAGCCCTTTACGGCTTCGTCTTATCCTTCCTCTGCTTCATATTAACCCTAAACTACCCCGCCAAAGCCAGTTTCAGCCGTTTCATCCTGTTAACCTACAACCTCACCGCACTGTACGCCTACACGATAAGCATCAAAGATGAAGACGAAGACGACGACGATGAAGGTGGGAACGATCCCATAATCACAGACATCGCCTTACACCGTGTCCTCTCCGTCTTAGCGGGTGTAACATGGGGCCTCATAATCTCTCGTTACGTCTGGCCAATCTCCGCCCGTAGGAAACTCAGAGACGGACTTTCCGTCCTCTGGTTGCGGATGGCATTGATCTGGAAACGTGATCCGTTAAACTACCTCATCGAAACCGCACCGACGGATGTAGCCGCGTACATGAACATCACCGAGGAAATCCACCTTCAACAGGCCTTATTACGTCTACAATCACTACTATCCCAAATCCCCTTCGAATTCCGCCTCAAAGGTCCCTTCCCGATCGAAGACTTTTCGGAAATCCTCACAAACACACAGTCAATGCTAGACGCCTTCCACGGCATGTCAGTCATCATAGCGAAGGAACCTCAGTCCTCAACGCGGGAGATGGAAATCCTGGCGTTCACTAAGAATGAACGGGCGGAACTGTGTTCCAGGATCTTTCAGCTGTTTTACGTGTTGAGCAGTAGTATGAGGAGCGGGTTTCCTTTACCCGAGACTTTGCCGAGTATTGTGAGGAGTAGGGATAGGTTATTGATGAAGATTCATAAGTTTAGAGAGAGGGATAGGGCGGAGGGGAGTTCTGGGACTGGGGAGAGCGAGGAGGATTTTGCTTTGATATATGCTTATGGTGGGTTAACCTCCTTTCATGTTGCTTCCCTTCCTTCCTTTCAATGCAAACCACTAACTCGATCCTTTTTTTTTCTTTCTAGTATTATTGACGGGCAGAATCTCAGAAGGCCTAGAGAAGTGTGCAAGAAGCATCAAGATCCTGCATGGTGTTATTGACGAGGAGATGTTGGAGATTTCATGAAGCCCCTCCCCCCCGTAGGCCCCTCAGGTTTCGGGGACCTTCATACAAACAGGAGGCGGTCAGATTATTACATAGGTACGGTGGAGTTTGGAACTGCACTTGTTTTTAGCATTCCCGTCACTGGCGTTTTCTCTCGCTTCTTATGGTGCTGCATCTGCGTTTAAAAGTGATTCATGAACGGACTCGGACGGTATGGATAACTCGGTCGTTAATATGCGTTTGAAATTGTCTTTTTTCCCTTTCCCCGTTTCTTGTTTGTATAAATTATACATTTTGTTCATGGGCCTGGGGTTATCTTGCTAGAGCTGGTTTATGAGATAAACCCGGGGTTAGAAAATGGAAGACGCAATTTGTATCGGTTCACAATTTAGTAATGAGTCCGGCGCGCACCTATACACACTAGTAAAAAATCAACCGCCTGGGATATATAAGTATATATTAAGACCTTCAGCACGAGCTATCTCATCCTGTCTCGCAAACACAGTGTAGAGGAATTTACTAGCATGAGAGTCCAGGCCATAACGATAACGAAAATGCATTAATTTTGTCTAATAGTACCGGGGCGAAACGAACCATGATCATAATGCTAACATAGCATCTGAATTCAAACGCCCCTTATAACCGAAAAGAACCGCATCCCCAGTAATAACGCCGTCGCAATGCCATAGAACGCAATCAATAATAATAACAAGCAGGCAGAAAAATACGTCCCCGCTGTTTCCAAACCCCCCATTCATCAGGCTTTCCCCTTCGCATCCTTCTTCCTCAACCACCACAGCTTCGTCTCCCTATTCATCTCCGCCAGGTTCTTCAAAGTACTCAAAAAGTAACTTTGCAAATTCTTATGTAAAACGGGGTTGAACGCCTCCATAATCATCCTGGTGGTAACGTGCCCCTTCGCCTGCTGTTCCAAGAACCACTTGCGGATCGTACTCGGAATCTCTATCTTCTTCAGAAGCCGATCAGGGATCGTAGGTACACCTTTACCTTGAACAGTCCTAGCCGAACGACCAGTCCAGATGACTTGTCCCGGGGCGTTGAATCGCTTGATGGTCTCGAAAGAACGCTTCAGTGCCTCCCGTGCAGCGCTGGCGACTCGATTGGCTTCTCGTTCGATAATATCGGAACTCGACTTAGACGTAGTCATGATGGCATCATGCTGGACTATACTATGGACTCCAGCCTTGGCCAATATTGACTCGAGAAGATGGTCATCTTTGTCCGCCTCGTCCAACTTGCGCTTCTTGCTTGGTTCGTCCGTCTCCTCTAACTTGCGCTTCTTGCTTGCTTTGTCCGGACTTGTGGTTGGCCTGTTTTCATCAGCTTTAGAGGGTTCACCAGTCATCGAACCGCTAAGCATGTTGCCAGCACCTCCAACACTATGTCAAGAAGTTAGTACTGCGAAGAGCGGTGCAAGGGAAAACGACTTACAAATTTTCTAGCCTATGAACTCCGGCAATCTTCTGGATCTCCCCTGATTGCTCATCTTCGGATATTTGTTTTGCCGCCATCAAGGTCTTCTCAACTCCCTCAAACAAGCTACCAGTTTCAGTTCCATGCTCCATAGATCCCAGAGTGAACAAATCCTTCATATCATCCAACCTAAAGATGCGTCGTTGTTCAGGGTCTTCCAAGATCTTTTTCGTAAGGAACTGCTTATAAAGCTGTCGCTGGTAAATCTTTTCCTCGATGGTTCCACGGCTGAGGAGTCTGTATATTCGGACTTCCTTCTTTTGCCCGAGCCGCCATGATCGTTCTCTGGCCTGCATGTCATTCGATGGATTCCAGTCCGGGTCGAAGATGATGATCCGAGTTGCGCCAGTCAAGTTCAGACCATATCCACCAACTTTGGTCGTCAACAAGAAAACCTGGAGCGTTGGGTCGTCATTAAATTGGTCGACCATAGCTTGTCTCATCTTGATATCCGTAGTGCCGTCCAGACGCAGGTAGGAATATTTTGACTTCTTCACAAACTTTTCCAAAATATCGAGCATCTGCGTGCCTTGCGAAAAGATAAGACATTTCAGATTGTCTTTTTCCCACGCTTTAAGAAGTCCCTTAACAATTTGCATTTTACCAGACCTGATAGGATTGCCGTAGTCATACTCAGGGTCGACCGACAACTTATCGCGGTTGCAAAGATCGGGGTGGTTGCAAATCTTTCTGAGAACATCGATACCAGCAAGCACATCTCTCTTTCCGGAGAAGATTGCAGAGGCTTCAGGGGAATTGATGTATGTCTCGTAGGCTTCTTTCTGTTGGACGACAAGATTGCAGAATAGAACTTGATCCTGCTTTGGTGGTAGAACTGCGACGTCTGCCTTTAAACGACGGAGAATGTAAGGACTGATCATCTCCCTGAGTACCACGGCACACTTGTATGCGGTATGAATTTGGGCATTATTGGCCCCGGCGTAGCCCCCGAGCTTGATCGGTAAAGCGATATGTTCGTTGAAAACTTGAAACATGCCCAACTTTCCGGGGTAGACGAAATCGAATAGGCTCCAAAGCTCACGAAGGTTGTTCTGGATAGGTGTTCCCGAAAGAATGAGCCGCGTGGGACAACGAAGCTGTTTCGCTGCGATCGTGATTTTGGCATCCGGGTTCCGAATTTTATGACCTTCATCAAGCACGACGCATTCCCAGTCTGTGTCGAGCAGAAGGTTGTGATAAGTACTGAGGCCGGTGTACGTCGAGATAAGGATATGGCCCTTAGCCTTAACCTTGTCAACGATTTTCTTCGCCGCCTTTTGCGCTTTGGAAGGGGCTGTGTCCTCCAGAACCTCTAGTAGGTCCTCTTCATCAGCGATGGTCTCTTCGGCTTTCTTATCCGCGGCGACCGAAAGCATCCCACTGCCGGAGGAGTGTAGAATGGAGACTCGCAGGCATGGCCACCACTTATGAAACTCGTTGCACCATTGCTTCAAGACGGTAGCGGGTGCGACGACAAGAACCGGTTTCGTTAGCAACTTGCTATAATGCAGGCCAGCTATGAATGCGATTGTCTGGATGGTCTTTCCGAGGCCCATCTCGTCTCCGAGGATCCCCCCGGTGTGCTGTTTGGCGTGAAGGTTCCACAGCCAGTTAACAGCTGTCTTCTGGTAGTCGAAGAGCGACTGGCCAATGTCTCCGGGAAGCCTGAAGCCGTCGTCGACGATGTGATCAGGCGCGGATGGGGACGGTTTGAACCACTCTGGGGTTTCCCCCCCGTCCTCCTCTTTGACGACCCTCGCAGCTGCGCGCTGGGCGCACCAAGCCTTGAGGCGTTCCTGGTAGACGTGTTCGTAGCCATCGTCGTACCCCCGGAGGTCCTCTCCGGACTCCTCCCCTTCCTCCTCGCTCTTCTTGGCGCGGGAGCGCAATGCCCGGCCTTTGCCCTTCCTAGGGGCCGGTATAACCTCCTCTTCCTCTTCGTCTTCCTCCTCTGCCTCCTCGCCCTTGTACTCATCCGACTCCTCGACGGAGTCGGAGAGACCGGGCTCGGCATCAGCGGCGGCCTTCCTGGCTGCGCGTCGGGGTCGACGGGCCCTCGTCGGCTCTTCCTCGTAATCGTCCTCAAAGCCCTTGGCCTTCCCGGTGGCCAACCGGGTAACCTTGGGCTCCCCATGGAAGCCTGGGGCCCGTAAGTCCTGAAAGGACAGTTGTGGTTCCTCCACCGTCGCCGCGTCTGCGACCGGAGAGGGAGAGTCACCGCCAGGACCCTCACCGGAAAAGGGATTTAGAATCCCCTTCCGGATGAGGTAGTCCCGACGGGACTCCCCAGCTCTCTGGTCGCGAGAGCTACTGGCCGTGGTGGTGGCTTTGACGGCCCGTTGCTGCAGCCGTCGGTCGATGTCGACAATGTTGGCCTCGTGCAATTCGACCTTTTGCACGAGCTCGTCGAGCTTCTTCCGGTACGTTGCCTTCTTGGGACCGAAGGCAGACTTCACCAGGGCACGAACGGCCCGCATTTCCTCGTCCAGTTTTTTGAGGCTCGTGGCCTCCCTCTGCTTCATCTTCTCGCCCTCCTTCATCTCCTTCTCCAGCATTCCGGCCTCAGCTCTCTCCGCGATCTTCTCCTCGAGGGATTCATGGGTGAAGGCTTGGAGACCAAGCTCTTCTTCGATGTTCAAAGCCTCATCCATGTTAGTGATGGAAGAGGTGTGTAAGCGGTCGTGACGAAAAGATATATCAAGGTGGGACGAGACAAGGTGGGTGGTTGGAGTGATGGGAGATGGGAAGATGGGAAGAAGAAGTTGCAGATGGAAAAAAAAAAAAAAAATTTATAAAAAATTGGAGGTGGACGTGGATGAGGTACAAAACTGGCCGAGACTGACGTAGACGTAGAGACGAGACCAGATGAGTTGACACGGCAAAATACAACACGGCGCGAAGGTCGACGAATGGATATCAAGGGGAAAGGACGACACGGAATAGGCAGGTAACGAGCAGCAGCAGTGGCATTCAGGGAGTGTTATATCTGCGCGATGGAATCTAGGGTTTAAGTCTTGAAACAAGTATATTCAGAATCGTGAGGCTATCAAAGAACAGCTCGAAGGCAAAATACTAAACGTCGACCGGCCTTCGATCTCGAGCACAGTACTGAGGTCTATGGTAAGGAAGATAGAGGTTAACGAGCGACGAGAAGAGAAGAGAAGAGAGGGAAGGGAGAGAATCGAAGGGAGCAAAGTGCAGGCCGAAGAGATCGCGTTCAGGCGCAGAAACGAGGGTTCGAGTCTGACGGGCGCTCACGGGGTTGCGCAGTTCGAAGTCGGTATCCCGACAGATTAGTCATAATTCCCGCCAAGACCTCGGATGTGGCTGCCACTTCCCGGGCGCCCATTCCCGAGCCTGCCGATTCAGTCATACTCCGGGCGGCTCTCCGAAGTGTCATCACCGGACCCACAAATTTACACCCGGGCGGGTCCCCGAGGCCCCGGTGCCCGCCCAAACTGCGCCCGGCCGCGTTCTCTCCCGTGACGACCAAATCCATCAAACGTAAACGGCATCCTCAACCTCAAACCCTCAACCTGGCTCATGATCACAGGAACCAACCCTCCAATCAACCCCGCCGTTCTCCGGATCCTGCTGTTTCCTCGGCCTCTACGTGTCGCTGCCATCGTCGCTCAACTTCCGCCTCTCTGTACCATGACTCTCGCCTTTTCTCGCGCTCCGTAGCCCTCAGCTTCCGTTCGCCAAGTCCTCAAGTGCTTAGTAGCAGTTGCTGCGCTGGTACGTGCATATAATTAGCATTGCATATTGAAACGCCCTCTCCTCTTCCTCTTCTGACCACACCACCACCATCACCAGAACATTACCCCTCAATTATGCCAGCCGCCATGTCGCCGGACTCGCCCATCGACCCTTCCGAATTGGACACCACTTCCAATAAGAAATCCCTTTCCAAATCCCTTCCGAACGGCAATGTAACTTCCTCAACCCCGACCACTGCGACTGGCCCCAGTGGCACGCCTCTGAAGCCCGGTGTAAAGCTTCCCGCCCGTGTCGACGTCGAGAACATTTACATATCTCTTCGAGAATCCCTAGGCGACGACTGGGGGACCTACAGCGATGCTGTACGATCCTTCTTTCGCGGTAAGAAACACTCTCGCCCTTTGCCACCTACTCTATCTTACCAGCCACCTTTTCCCGAAAACCAATTTGACCACCGTGATACTGATACCGCTGTCCTAACCCAGGTCTAACGAACCGTACCGAGCTATCCCGTATCGTCGACCCTCTCCTCCAGAAACCCGAAACCCAGCGTCTGCACAACCAATTCTTCCTCTCTGTCCACGTCAATGCCACCCGTGAACCCCCCGAAGGCGATGTCGCAACATGGGTGTCGCACCAAGGCAAGACCTCGTCGGTCCCCAAAACCACGACCGGGGACGCCTACGAACGACGGCTCAAGAAGGAAATAATGGCTATACCCGCCCGAGATCGACGGCGGATGAAGGAAATACCCGAGGTTCGGCGCCCTAACCCCCCCTTTTTTCATTTATCAAATTTTCAGCCCACCTTTATATCATTTCTCTTCAAAGCCAGGAGATCTCGCCTCGTACAAGCCAATCTCGTCTATGCACCTGCAACTTGCCATCAAACCCCTTCCCGCTAATACAGTTAAACTTTACACCCCCACAAAAAGAGTCCCATGTAGCTAACCCATAACCACCTGCAGGTTCCCGACGACATACCTTCCATGCTAACCCGACACTACACCGCCAAGCAAATCCGTAATTTTGACACCTCCGCACCCCCAGTCTCCGCCGGCCCGAACAAGAACTGGCAAAACGAAGTCTCGAACGCATACCAATCCTCGCTAGCCGTCGAGAGCGGCGAATACATCGACGTCGAAACAATCCAGGCACGGTGCATCCCCATCTGTTACGAAGAAGGGATAAGCAGCGGGGTCTCCGAGGAAACGGCCCGGTTCATCGGCCTCGCCACGGACTTTTTTGTAAAGGACATATTAACAACACTCATCGATAGAGTACGGCTTGACGATAGCAGAAAAGTGATAAAGGAGGATGAGGCGGCGACGAAGAGTAGAGCAAAGACGGTGGAGAAGGTTGGAGGCACAATATCGATGGAACATCTAAAGCTATCAGTGAGCCTTAGTGATAACCTGATACGGCAGATGCCATTGAGCGTTTACTCGATCATGTCGGGTGTCAACCAATACGACAGAGAAGAAGAAGAAGAGGAAAGTACCGACGGGAGGGCAGGGAAGAGGGTTAAGCTGGACAACGGAACTTCAGACCACATGGACGTCGACGGAGGGGTACCTGATACCGCTATTAAGTGGGATAACCCGGCAAGCAAATTCATCATGGAGTGTCTGTCGGGTCACTAACGGTGCTCCTCGAGTCTCGTTCCTAACGGCTGGTTCTTGTCCGCTTCTCTTCTCCCTTCCCTATCCACTTTTCTTCATTGCTTATCGCTAAATTTCCCTTCATCTGCTTTTTCCTTTTCGTCATACCATTCGCAGGGAGTTTAAGGCGTTACCTTCGTTCTCCTTTCTTTTTCCTTGATCGAATGTTTCTTGCAAGTGCTTATGAACCCTTGGGATGGCGAGCATATCTCATTTTGGTTACTTTTTTTTTCTGCTGTCGATACAACTAACTGTCCCTTTAGCGACCACTGGATCTTCTTCTCTTCTGGATCCCCCAATTTTTACAGTTCCCCTTTCAGTTTCCCCTTTTACCAGTTCGTCTGGATGATCTAGTATATTAGATACCACTTGCATTCGATACGATACAATTCGAAAAAAATATAATCAACAATACTCGTCCTACTCGAACGCTACATGTATACACTCCTGGCTTAAGCTTTGATGTATTGGCTTGCGGGATAGCTCCAAGATCTCCGTACAGTGCCAGACAATAGGATATATAGTATATAGAAGCTCTAGAACATTGACACGTTGAGGAAGTTGGCAAAAGAGCAACTTTTGTATTAACCAGATGCTAAACGGCCTTAAGATAGGTAGCTAGGTATATAAAAGATAAGGGACAACCGAAACCAAAAAAGGGAACTCTCAGAGACTACCACTACGATTAACAATACCAATATACAGGCCATATGCGTATAGACCCACATTTCCAAGACCTTCCCATCCGCCGCTAAACACAATTACAAAAATTGTTAAAAGCCTTGGGGGCGACCCAAGTCCACATCACCCCTTCAACTTCTTCCACTTCCCTTTCCCACCTGCCTTCTGCGCAATAACCTTCTTAACCACCGCCTCATCGTACTCAACCTTCCACACGAGCTCGGTCCACTGCCATAGCAGGAACGCCAACCCAACAACCGCACACTACGCGATTAACGGCGGCAAAAAGAATGGATACGAGCCGTTCTTCATTTTGAAGACGCTCAGGAGGAAGCTGAAGAGGACGAGGAGGACGAGGTTCCAGGCCATCACTGCGATTTTTTGTTTGCCTGCGCTTTCCATGCGTGGCATTTTGAGGCAGAGGGCTATGGCGGAGAAGGCTAGGACGGCGTCTGGGTTGTAAGAAAGCAGTAGGGGTTAGTAATATTCTTTTCTTTTGTTCTGGTATGTTTATGAAGTGATATAGAAGGGAGGGAAGGAGAAACATACAAACTACAGCCACAATCTGCGTCTCCAAACCGAATTGATTCGAAAATCCGCTCGCAATATACGACACTCCACCTCCACGCCCCTGAACCACGTACGGAACTTTCCTAATATGGTTGAACATGTGTCCGCTGGTGAACAACAGCACAGCAACTAGTGATACCGCTGCCCACAGGTTCCGGCTGTAGAGAGCCGGGGCGATGTAAGGGTACGCCAGTTTGGACATGGTGGCGGTGCCGACTATTCCGCCGATAAAGGTAAAGAGCTTGATGTAGTTGAAGGGGCGGTGGATTGTTACTGTGTGCTGCTGCTTTGTGGTGGCAGTGATCCAGTTGGCGACGGATTCGGCGGGGGTGTTGGCGCTGGTTATGGGGATCTTTGGTTAGTCGATTGGGATATTTGTGATTGATAAGGGGAGTGTTACCTTGGATTGAAGTCGAATTTGAGAGGGAAGTGCTCGGAGGATGCGCCTGTGGTGGTGGGGGGGAAGAGCATCAGGATGGGAGCGGTGGACATTCCGAGCTACAATTCGTCATCATTGCTACCGTCAGCCATTGTCGACAAACCCACGGGCCAATGGAAAAGAAGGTTCAAGTATAAATTCATACCCGCTGAAAGGTCGCCTTGCCGGCGCTGAAATCTAGAACACCAAAGATCAATCCATCACCCTTGGGATGCTCCTTATGCCAGCTGGCCCCGAGAAGCTCGAACTCCGGTTGGAAGTCGCGGCATAGTACGCAGCCAAATCGAGGGTCTAGCGCCGTGAAGAGGACGATAGAGGTGTAATTTCGGGGAGGAGAGGAAAGATCGTTGAAAAGCTGGTCGTTGAGGAGAACAATGCCCTTGGAGCCCTTGGACGAGCTGGAGAGTTCTGTGAGGGTCTGGTATTTGTGTGGTTTCTGGGCGAGGGAGAGGGTGAGGAGGGAGGCAAAGGCGGTGGTGAGGAGGGGTAGGAGACGCATGGTGACGGATGAAGATGAAGACCAAGTCAATTGGTCTCGTCGATGGCGGTGATGTTGTCGGTGATGTCGTCGTGTCCGGTGTCACTGGCTCTCAGACACGACTACGCAAAGGCAATTGACCGGGGTTGGCTGTGGTGTTTTTGGCGTAGATGCCACACAAGCATCATCTCCGATTGATCAGATTAGATTAGATTAGTCAGCATCTGATCTGACACGGTGGATATGTGTTGGTGTGTTGTGTTGTGCCGGTTGGATTTTTGTTTACGGTCGGCTACTCGATCAGGCAAATTGTCAACAGACGGGACGAGGCCGTCGCCATGCACTCAGGCCATCAATCCCAATCTCCATCCCACTCAATCCCTCCCTCTCAATCATTCGATCTATCCATCATCTCAAGATTCTTCAATCCCATACCGGACTCTCTATCGAACCTATCGACGGCAGCTACGGCCAGCCCTTCCTTTTTACATCCTGAGTCACCACATTTATCATTATCACCACCATCCCGGATTGGTTTGTTTGTTTCGATTCGCAAAGTCGCGATGACAAGCGGTGCAGCCAAGGGCACCAACAAAAGTGCTGCCCAAAACAACAAAAACATCAACAACGCCTCCTCTTCTTCCTCCTCCACAAACACCAGTCCCGAGTTACGCTGCTACCAGTTACAGCAGGTAAATCATCTACTTCCCATCACACTTCCTCCTTCACAATCATCATCATACCACCCTACAATTGTACCTAGTATCTAATACCCGTTCGTGTTCTCTCGCGTTTTTGTTTGTAAACAGGAAGTCTCCTCCCTCAAACTCTCCAACGCCGAACTACAATACACCCTAGCAACCACCAAATCCTTCCTCGTCAGACACAAGGACGAGAACAGAAAGCTCGCCATCGAGCACACCATCCTCGAAGTCGATTTCGACCAGCAGTCGAGACAATTATCGGTCGAAATGGCAAAGGTCGAGGAATCAAAGAAGAGGGAAACTCGGTTGAGGAATAAGGTCACAGAGCTGGAAACTCAGGAGAAGTCCAATGCCTCCAGCGTAACCACTCTGGAAAAACAGCTGAAGGAGAAGGATGCAAAGATTTCCAGCTTGGAAGATAAGCTAGAGGAACTGAAAGCGAAGTTAAACGCTGCTGCAGAGGAAACCAAAGAAGCGAAGGACGAGGCTAAGGGTTTGAAGAAGGACCTTACCTCTGCCCAGAAAGAGGCCACAACGGAAGGAAAGGCCATTGAGGGGCTAAAGGACGAGGTGACCGGCCTACAGCAGAAACTCGAGGAGAGATCTGCTGAGGTCAAGGCCCTCAAGAAAGATCTGACGGCCGCGAAGAAGGAGTCGACATCCGAGTCTAAGGCCGGAGAGTCCTTGAAGAAGGAGCTCCAGTCCTTACAGACAGCTCTCGATGCGAAGGCCTCCGAGGCCGAGGAGTTGAAGACTGAAATAGAGACGGTATCGAAAGAACTGCAGTCCACGAAGTCCCAACTCAACTCGAAAAAGAAGAAGTCAGACGACGAAAGTTCTTCCAAGATCGCAGAGCTCGAGAAGTCTATCAAGGACCTCAAGTCCGAATTGAAAGAAGCAAACAAGAAGAATCAGTCTCTCAACGTATGTTTACCCTCGAACTGGTATAAGCAGATGTTTAAGGACCGTTATCGGCTAACACAGTGTATAGACCGAGCTTGAATCATCCAACAATGATGCCGATGCGATCACCGCTTTAACAAAGGAAAAGCTCGCTCTTTCTCGCCAGCTCACTACACTCCAGGCAGAGAATGACGCGTTCAAGGCTACCACCGAGAACCACCGACAGATTCTCTCTGAAAAGCTGCAACTCGCCCATCAAGTTGAGGAACTGCAGGTTGAACTAGAAAACGAAAAGAAAGCGGCCAAACGCGCCACAAAGTCCAAATCTGATACCGATGACCTCAAGAAGCAGCTCGCGGATCTCAAAGAGCAGCTCAGCAAGCAGACAAAGATTGCAGAGCGAGCAACTAAAGATAGAGAAAAGGACCGCGAAGCATGGGACACACAGAAGGGGGCGCTAGAGAAGAAGCTGGACACCTGGAAGAATAAGGCTAAGGCTAATGCTGCCGCTCCAGCAGCAGCAAAGGGGAAGAAACGAGGAGCAACGACATTTGATGACGATGTCGATTCCCCACCCGTTAAGAAGGCGAAGAAATCCACGGTCGCAAAGTCGACTTTCTCGACGACACCCTTCCTTACAAGGCACATCAGCGCTGCGCCATCGGAGGCAGCCACCCCTTCGAAACCAGAAGTCAACCTAGCCGACGTGACCTTGGACTCACCAGCCCCTGTTCTCCCAGGGCAAGTTACTGAGGTGACAGAAACAGAGGCGGAAACAGAAGTGGAAGCAAGCAGTATCTTGCCGAAACCTGCCGAGCCCATTGATGCCCGAAAACTGATGCCTCCACCTCCAAAGCCCGCCTCAAAACCCGCCAAAGCTAAACCAGGCCCTAAACCCAAGATTTTCCTCTCTACCACAGCCCTAAAGAGCTCCAAACGTGCCTCTTCCATCGCCCCCGAAACCTCCCTCCTTGGTGATGACGAGGTCGAATACCTGCCCGAGGCCGCTAAGAAGGGTAAGAAGGGTAGTGTGAACAAGGAAAATGTAGTCCCTGATACCATTGCCGAAGAGCCTGAAGACAGCTTCGAAGCAAACACTACGACAACCGCATCCACAGTCTCAGTGGCAGCAAAGCCGAAGAAGATGAAGATGAGAAAGCTGATGGGTAACACTCTCGGAAATACACTATTCGATGACGACGGAGAAGACGGCACATTTAATAAGTTCAGAGCTCCAAGCGTTACGGGCTTCAGTAAGGACTTTAGCCCGTTGAAACAGCGAGGAGCAGCGTACGAGGGAATCAAGAACAAACTGGGCTTGAAGAAGAAAAGCCTGTTAGGAATGTGATTTGCACAGTGTTCATCGGGCGCACAGCATTGATTTGGTTCTGTTTCTGTATGATGACCGTTGTAAATATCATGACCTCGTTTTCGATGCGTGGTGTTTGGGTGCTTAGTTCGGCTTGCGGTCTGTGCCTTCTAGTAGCTATTTGCGAGCAGGTTTTTGTTTTTGAGAGCGAAGCATTCTGGTTGTGGCGTTATTGGAGTGACAGTGTGAGATACACTAGGTATTTCTTGAAGCATTAATATCGATAACCATCATCGCGGTTGTTTCTTACATATTACCATTTAAACATTTTTCGCCAGATGAATTAGCCCATAAACGTATATATAAACAGCTAGCATTGGACGTTGATATCAGTCTCGAGCTCGTGTTGATATAAACTCAAATCCGGACTTCAAAACCCAGTCTCGACGCTAGACGTACTAGGACGTGTTCAAAACCCAACAAGTCGAAATTTTCAGAATCTCAACTCAACCTTTGACCACGGAGTGGACTGTTGAAGACATAGATATGGCGATACCACGCAGCTACTTCCGTACCCTGGCAGGATTCGCCCTTGAATTGCCGTTCGCTGCTCGTACTATTCCCCGGCGAAGGGTAGTATTATCAAGTTCATGCATTTTTTACCGGAGGCCTACAGTCCCGACCCATTCTTCGTCATCCACTTCGTCGGGACGTTTCTCGACTACACCGCCGACCGCAAGAGTAAAGAGCGCGTGGGCCAAGCAGCGGGCTCGGGACTTTGCAGCCAGGAAGGCCAAAGTTTTCCAGTATAAGAGTCGGGCGGTGTGGAAATTGCTCGAGGTTGGTATTTTTCTTCGGCGATGCAACGCAGGAGGACGTTGTATTTTTGAGCGGCGTGCGACGAATATAAAGCACGGGTTCTTGGAGATGGCATTCAGATACACCCTTTCTAACGTTTACGCCCGTATTTCACGGATCCCGAAATTTTAGATTGATCAAGCCCATAAGATATTCAGTCCGGGAATGACGGTCGTTGATCTCGTAAGATATTTCTCCATATCCGCCTTAGGATTCCATATCCCCTCAGTATGCGTCTAGCTTGGTCTCACCACTAACCCCCCGACTATTTCCCCAGGGCTTCGCACCAGGCTCTTGGTCCCAAGTAGCAGTTCAACAAACCCGTCCAAACGGACGAGTAATCGGCATCGACCTCCTAGCCGCCCAACCACCCAAAGGGGTCTCATCGATCCAAGGCAATTTCCTAGACCCAGGAATCCAAGCCTCCGTCCGAAGATATCTGTCAGACCCCCACCGCGGTCGTATGAAATTACCCCAAAGCATCTCCGGCTCTTCCGGGACTTCCGAAATCTCGGAATTAGAGCAGTACTTTAGAACTGGCGAAGATAGACCAGAAGAGAACGTTAGGATCGAACCACCGATCTTGCAGTTGGATAATACTACTTCTTCGGGGTATATAGCTCAAGAACGACGGGATAGTTTACACGATGAAGAGGAGGAAGTAAGAGCGCAGGATGTGCCTATACTAAGTAGCGCAGATATAACCCAGGAGGACAGGGAGAAGGATACGGTGGATGTGGTGTTATCAGACATGTGGGAACCCTGGCCCTTGACATCGGGGTTTCATATGAATACCGTAATAACGCCTTGGATTTTTTCGAAAAGGTTGATGAATACTAGCGGTGTGCCGGTTAGGGATCATACGGGGAGTATGGTAGGTTCAATTTCTAAGTATATATTAACTGGGTTTGCGCCGCCGCCGCTAACCACTATTGTTACGCTTGGTGGTAGGAACTGTGTACCGCAGCCTTAAAATTCTGCATCGACGTCCTAAAGACCGGTGGGAGTTTTGTGTGTAAGTTTTACCAGGGTGGCGACGACGCTAAGCTAGAAGCGATGCTCCATAAGGTATTCAAGAAAGTTGTCAGGGTGAAGCCGGAGACCTCGAGGGCAGTGAGTACTCTTCTCTCCCTTCCCCGCCTATTTCTGTTACGTTGGTCTTGTGTGAGCACTTACCTATGGGCCTTTGATATACAGGACTCGAAGGAGTGTTATTTCGTGGCAACTAACAAGAAGCCTGGTGCCAGGAAGCAGATGATCGAAATGTGATATTTCAAGGCACGACGTACCTTTAACATTCGAACATAAAGCTTGCTTGTCTACGCTCTAGTATCCATTATGTCTAGTACGTGTTAAACAATGCATTCATATACGCCCAAATTTCCAGTAACCCTTCCTATACCAATTTGAGCCATTTAACCCCGTCATGATCAATTTGCCCCAGTGAAAGCAGACCACCCCCATTCCGAGATGAGAACAAAAAGAAAGTGTAAAAATACAAGAGAAGAGAGGCATCGAGAGAGGAGCGTAACAATATTACTATAATACTATAAAAGCGGAGACTTCTTGATATCTACCTAAGAATTCACCAGAACCACCCTCCATTATCATCGTCTTTCCGTTTCCGACGCAACTCTAAGAGCGTATCGTTAACGTAGACCCGAAATTAGCCTTCAGTGTTCATTGTAGCCCGAAGGTACCACTATCCAACCACGAAGAGCCCTAAAAGCCGGAAGAGAAGGAACAAAAACTCCCAAAGCCGTAAAATGGTACCATGAGAACTCCCAACAGTGTGATAAAATTACATACCTCTCAAAACCTTGTCCATTCCAAGCAGCTTGAGGTGAATCTCCCCAAGAATTCGCTTCGTCGCACCGTCTGAATGCCCCTTCATTGCATCTTTCACCGCACCATCCAATATATTTTGTAAAGCTCCAGTTTCATCTTTCGCTAGCGCCTCCAGCACATGGTATACAGACATTTTGGCGTACATATCCATATGCTCCCTGGTTGCCTGTGATTCGAGGACTTCACGTACGATCTTCTCTACGTGGTAGGCGTTTATTTCCCCGATCTGTTCGACGATGTCCTCTACTAGATCCTCATCACTGCGTTCGATTTTACTTGTGACACCTGTCATGATTTCGTCGACTGCGGTGCCGACCGCGGTATCAACCACTTGCTGGATGCTTGCTTTATCGGCTTCGTCGAGTTTGACGGTTACTCCGACCTTTGGTTCTTCACCCGGCTCACCCTCGGTGGAGTAGATACAGACTCCGTCTTTGGATTGGGCGGCGGCAGCGGCTTCTTGGTTCTCCAAGATCTTTTGCATCATTTTCTCCATTGATGCGACTCTTGCGGCGACATCCCTGGTCTCGGCGAGTACCTTGTGTTCGAAGTAAAGTTCCATTTCGTTGTAATGCGAATCCAGGCTTTTTTCAATGGAGTCATTAAACTTTTGAAGGTCGAATGTGGGTGGTGGAGGAGGAGGGGTCTGGTTTTCTAGTCGTGAGATACGTTCTTCAGCTTCGTGTAGTTGGTCTGATAGCTTCAGAACGGGAGTTCCTGAGTGAGTTCCGGATGTAGCAGGTGGAGAGTTAGGTCCAGGTGGCGGGTGCAGATGGTAAAAAGATCTTGATTCGTCGGTTTTCTCTTCAGGTTTCTCCCCAGTTTTCTCTTCAGTTTTCTCCTCGGGTTCCTGAGATGTCGATTTGGAGGACGTGGTTCCATTGAGAATGTCCATGAGAGTTATACGTTCTGTAGCTGGTTCGATATTCTCAGTAGGATTTTGATTTTGCTCCGGCGTTATATCTTTAGACACAGTCGCCGACTTCTGTTTTCGCAAGAGTGGCAACATTGCTTCCATTATCGCAGCAGCGGTCATACGGATGTCCTTCTCAGAGGGTATGACAAAGTCCTTTGGGGCTCGTCTAGATGTCGAAGTCGAGTCTTTCGAGGAGGCCTTAGGTTGATCCTCTTTGCCTGAACCCTTTTCATCGGGAGCGGGCTCGCTAGCTATAGTAGCCGAAGCGACAGCATTCGCTTCGTCCTGGATAGCTTGCCAGTGCCGTAATTTCGAAAAATCACGCGCCCTCCCTGCTATCGATCCCTCGACCGTTACGTTAGATGTATCCCCAGCATTCACCTTTTGAAGCGACTCTCTTATCCGCCTGACTTGCCGCTCCAAAGGTTCGAGAGCGGATGATAGCGCATCGCCCTGAAGACGTCCCCCGACCAGTCGCTTCCCAGATTCGATACATTCATCGAGTTTAACCTTGAAGACCTTAACATTCTCAGCGGGTCCCCAAATGGGCTCTTCCGGTACATCCGGCTTCGACCGGAGGGGTGGTGTTTTAGACACCGTGAAGTGAGGTTTTTTCCATTCTCTCTTCTTCTCACTTTCAATTTCCACCTCTTCCGCCGCTGTCTCTGATACGGCGGCACAAGCATCTTCGCCTACATCCTTATTCCGCACCCCACCACTCTCTACCACCTCCTCCAAACCCGCCCGATGTCTCAAAATCTGTCCCAAGATACCTTTCAACTCCTCAACAGAACCAACGCGAAACGTATTCGGAGGCAAAGGAATACCATCCGGATCCTGATCGTGACCCTTCATCTGGGGCGGTAACTCAGGGATACGAAAATAAAGCGAGCTATCGGCGCCATATTCGTATACCCCGCCACGAGAGGCTGATTCGGCGAACGTGGTGTTCCCTTGGACGAGATCGTGGATTAGCCTGCCCACGAAGGGATTTTTGATACTATAGATCAATTCTTTGTAGAGCGGGTTCATCATGTTCATGTCTTGGGGCCCGGGCTGGTCCGGATGGGTCGTGGGATAGGCCCGTAAGACGGTGGTTGAGAAACTGTAGCGCTGGAGGGCCAAAGTCGATCCTATATATCGCCTGCAGTTAGAACTGGAACGTAAAATGGACGAGGAAGACTATTCGGGTTTATATTGAACTTACGATATGGATTGGCGATACGATATAAATGCATTGGCGACCTGTCCGGCCTGGCCAGACGAAGGAGGGATCGTGACGCCATCTTGTGTGGGCTCGATAGATGAACCTCCGAGGGAGCTCTGGCGCAGCCGAGTGTAGTTTTCACACGATGGTTATAAGTGAAACGGTCGTTTTTACATTAAAGTAGCTTTCAAAGCGAACGTTCAGAAAAGCCCGGAGGTTGCGGTGTTCAGGAACACGCGTCGGAGAACCGAAATAGAGGCCGCGAACGTTATTATAACATCGATCGGCTCAGGTCAAATATTAACCAGCTCGTTGTCGAAATGATACACGGATACGGAGCTTCTTCGCCGAACCACGGGTTTCCGCGCGACCGAGATGCTACTACACCTTTTATTTCGTGACGGCTGTGACACTGACCACGCGGGTATGGAATCAGTTGTAGGCGGGGGTAAATACGTACGCTCGCAGTCAATTAACAGCCGTGAGGAACGCGGGGACAACGCAGAACGGCGTTGCATTTTTGCGCTCTCGACAACCCACAGTCTTGTACACAGTCTTGTACACTAGTGGATGCAAAATCGATATCCATAATATATGATATCCATAGAAAGCAGTATCATATCGAAGGGAAAAACGATAGAATAGGAATAACAGTATAATCGTGCGGGGAAATTCAAGCGTACAAAACATGATTCGCACCCTACAGGTATTAAGATACGCCGGCATCGACTCGTTCCATCAAAAGCTTCACACAAGGTTTCCTCGCCCCGATCCTTACGCAGGGACGTACAAATAGGCATTCGCGGGATAAATAAAATCTCAAAAAGAAATCAAGTACCATACATATAGTCAAATAACAAAGTGCAAATACCCATATTCAGCAGCATCCAATCTTATCATTGGCGTCCCATCCAAAAGTCAAGCCCGTTTTATCGTTGTCGGGCCGAAACGTGAGTACCCATCCGCCTCGAGTGTCTTTACTTTCACCCTGGCACGGTCCCTTGGACCCGCCACCATCCCCCACATGCAGGAACTTGTTGGTAGCTGCAAGACAGATGGGAAATATATCATTTTCGCCAGGATGAAACGACTTTTCCTGGAATACCTCCGTGACGATAGTAATGGGTGCGCCGTCTTCAGCCCTGAGTACTGCCCCTGGCCTTGTAGGATCAAGCCCACCTCTCATCCAGATCGCTTGGTATACAAAACCGACGTTGCGGGTGTTATACAGCAATTGACACCACTGAACCTGAGTCTTCCGTAGCTCCGACTTTAGAATCCAGGTACCACTCCCATGGCACCGATCTTCCCTGTCACTAAAGATCCAGCCTGCAGGAAGGTTGAGATCGACTATGACTTCACGCCCGTTCAGAGTATAGCGTAGGAGAGGTCCAGAATCCGGTCCATAGACATAATTTTCCCCTGGGCCGAGTTCAGGAACGGGGATAAATTCATCTGGCTGGTCTGGTGCACGTATTGAATACCCGAAGCCAAACCTAGGCCCATCACTGCCTAGCCTTGGATCTTCATTAAACTTTGTAACCTTAAAGCTCTTTCCACCCCCACCTTTTGGATCAGGTATGGGATCGGCAACGGGCCCAGGCCCAGGCGCGGGCACGGGCACAGGCGCGGGCAGGGGACCTCGTTTTCTCCCAGAACCCTTTCCCCGCCCGCCGCCGCCTCCGCCTCCGCCTTTTGGTAGAGACAGGCGCAGGGGATCTCGTTTGAAATGATAAACGGGCGCCGTATCGTCAAAAGATCGACGAGCAAGCTTGGTAGAAAGGTCCCTGACCGCTTTGTTGTAGTCCTCAACCGACGTCGCGTAGCCACACCCCACCAAGGTTCCGTTGACATAGTGTGGTGTGGCTCCCTGGTTGCATCGAGGCACTATTTCACCATCCCCGCGCTTTTGAAGAGGGACCTTGCCGTAGATATGCTCGATGATATCGCGGGCGCGCAAGCCATAGTGCTGGCGGTCGAGGATTTGCGGAGGCCCAGATGGGGCAAGGGCCGCCCCTAGCACCTGAGAGACCAGGAAGGCGAGGAAAGGCAAGACAAGGCTTCTCATCGTGCCAGTCCTGCCGTGGGATTTTGGATATAACAATAGATATAGATAATAAGTGGGAGTAAGACGAAACTGCGTACGTAAGGAGTGAGGAGGTGCGGTGTTAGATTGGCTGCCTAGAGTTCCCAGCCTTGGATAGACAGGATACAAAAAGCTTGATCTCCAACCTCTGGCTTCGAACACACCTTATATAGACATAAAAGCTCATACATGGAACGAATGAAAGGAGGGCTAGCCCTATCACCGTCGACTAAAAATGGGCATCGGTCCTAACATGAACGCGCGACTGGTCATACAATCCAACATCCACACTACGTTGGGCAGTAGTCTCATGATGGTAGGTGGCAGCTAATGGCGCAGCCAGATATGTAACTCAGTATATCCCAGAAGATATATTGTTTTGGCGTGAAAGGATACCGATCATGAGGCCAGAACGTTGGAATCCTCGGGCTCTGGCTCGCCAGACAATGTTGCAGGAGAAGTGTGTTGTGGTCTAGAAATACAACAGGTCAAGCAACCAACAGCACAACCGCGCATGCTCAGAGCTGCTGAGCTTCCCAACTCACTCCAACTTAGATTCGAGAAGCGCTCTAGTTACCCCTCAAATCCTGCCACCAACGAGACCCTCCAAATTGCATTTCGAACTGAAGCCACCTTGTAAAAACCCAACAGTACCTGGACCTGTGATATGTCGATTCAACGGCGTATGTCAGTCTGAATTGCTACTCCCCTCTTCCCCGCGTTGATCCAGTCTGAAGCTAAGCTTACACCCGCGCCGTCCAACTAGAATCCATATGGGCTTCAAACCCCACCACCACCCGCGGCCAACCCACCCAGCTTAGTTGTAACGCAACTGGTACAAAGATCGCATATGCCGTATGAAGCCTTTGGTTGGGATTGAAAACAGATCTCATTATACCATTTCGAGAGCGCATAGACTAAGTAAATGTCGGGGTCACAATAGGCCAACAAATCCATATTCCTACGCGACATAGACACCCCAGCCAACTCGATCCAATACACAGGCCATACCGCCAACGCTACAGTTGCGAGGTTCGCTCCGTCGGGCTACTATGTCGCATCTGGAGATGCCTCAGGCACTGTGAGAGTATGGGACTGTGTCGGCGAAGACCTGATTACCAAAGGCGAATTCCAAATTATCAGCGGCAGGATCAATGATATTGCGTGGGACAGCGAATCGAAACGTATTATCGCTATTGGAGATGGAAAGGAGAGATATGGCCACTGTATGACATGGGAGTATGTCTTGCCCACGTAACTTTACGACTATCCCTTAGGCGCAGGCGTTGACCATATGAAACAGCACTGGAAATTCAATTGGAGAAATTGCGGGACATTCTAACGTCGTCAATTCTGTCTCCATCAAACCCACCCGCCCATACAGAGCTGCTACTGGTGGGGATGACAACAGCATAGTCTTTTACCACGGCCCTCCGTTCAAATTCAATGGTGTCCATCGAGGCCAACACACCAATTTCGTCCAAGGAGTTGCATTTTCCCCTGATGGAAACCATCTTGTCAGTGTCGGTTCAGACAGGAAGATCTTCCTCTGGGACGGGAAGACAGGCGACCCAGTCTCAGAAATTAAGGATCCGGAAAAGGGACATAACGGCAGTATATTTGGAGTGTCCTGGAACTCTGATTCCAAACGATTCGCTACCGCAAGCGCAGATTTAACGGTCAAGATCTGGGACGTTGAGGCGCAGAAAGCCATCAAGTCCTGGTCCTTTGGTGAAACTGGCTCCGTTCCTGACCAACAAACGGGAGTTGTCTGGCCAAACAGATCGGACGGCCTCCTCATCTCAGCCTCACTGTCTGGTGACCTTAACTACCTCGATGAAAGGTCAGACAACCCCGTGAACATTGTGTCCGGCCATCAGAAGAGTATCACCAGTCTTGGTATTGAGCCAAATGGCAAGACAATCTGGACTGGAAGTTACGAAGGAAGAGTTTGCTCTTGGGATCTTGCGACCGGTACAGCGGAGATTCCAGACAGCCAAACCCATACCAACGAAGTGACCAAATTCGCTGCCAGTGAAGGTAGGATTTATTCCATTGCCAAGGATGATACTCTTCGTACCATCGACACGGGCGTCAAAGCCTTCACGTAAGTTTCATTCTCTTCCTTACGACTATTGCACGGTACGATGCTAAGACCTCCCAGCGGTTCCATCGTTGGCACAGACGGCGAGCCCCGCGGGATCACTTACGCAGCTGACAAGTCCGTCGTCTTCGTCGTAACCCTCGTCGAAATTGGCGTCTTTAAAGACGGCGAAAAGGTCGCATCCACCCCCATCAAGGACTATGTGCCCACAAGCATCTCGTATTCCGCTTCAGCGAATATTATCGCCGTCGGCGCAGAGAATAACAACATATACATCTACCAGCTCTCCAGTTCCGGCGACAGCATCCCAGCATCACCACCTGCCATCCTTAAAAACAGCCGATCGGCCATCTCAGCACTGGCATTTGCTCCGAACTCCACTCTCCTTGCGGCGGGCGACAGCTCTGGTAAGATTGTTCTCTACGATGCTGGTACCGGTGAAGTCAAATCCACCAGGTGGGCGTTCCATACAGGAAGGATTAAGTCCATTGCATGGAACAAAGCTGGAACACATATCGTCAGCGCAAGCTTGGATACGAATGTCATTGTCTATAGTGCGGAGAACTACGCCAAGAATGTGAAGGCTCTTGGTGCGCATAAGGAAGGATCTAATGCTGCAGAGTGGGTAGACGATTCCACAATCATAAGCGCTGGGGCGGACGGTTGTGTAAAACTTTGGACCGTCGTTACCCCATGAGCCGGTCCAGCTACAGGAGTAGATCATGGGAGGTTATGTTGAGATTACGGGGCTAGTTTATGTTGACGAATGCATTCATCGGTGAGCTTCGTGGCCTTTTGGAATTTTACGCTGGCGTAGAGAAAGCAAGGTGTTTTTGTTAAGCAATACAAAGGAATTTGGACCTCATGCATCTTGAGCAACGTAATAGCTCCGCTAAACCGACTTTGAGACCCTTCCTTTTTCGGCTTCGTTGGGACCTATGCTCCCTCAAATTACAATGTTGCTGAACTATGTACCACTTCGCGCGTGTTGGGCGTGGTAATCTTTTGTCGGGCTGGACCATGCATGCAGAACCTCTAACTGGCCAGCCTGTACTCCAAAGGTTGCAGACAATCAATCATGCAAGTTGACGACGACAACTCTAGTTATTGGTAGCGACGTCCTACGTCTTGCGTATACAAATACGAGGTGACATTTATATCATGCATTCCGATTTAATTAAGCCTCTCTTACATAGTACTGACTAATGTCTTACGCCATTGAACTTGAACCAGCAGTCGTTTCTCGGCGGGGCTCCAAGCTCTCGGATTATAGATCGATTCCACCTGTAGCATAGGCATCCGTAGACTCGAACGACGCGCCCGAAGGAATTGCTTCGGCCAAGTCTTGTCAATGCTTAATTTCGATCAACTGAGGCGCTTTACTTGCCAAGGACGAGCTTGAGTTTGAGATTAGCACGAACAGATGTTTTATATATAAACCTATAATTCCACGCTCTGTTAGCCACGTTGGGTATAGAAGGAATTCGAAGTATATCCAACGACGAGAATTCTAGAACTGGTACCGAAACGTTCGAAGCGCAGTTGGACTAGAACACCCTAACCCATCAAGCGCCTGATAACTATAGTCGTATCTCTTCAAGTCTGGATTCCTCATATATTGTCACTAGCTATAGCAATAAATTGCTCTCGGAGCTCCTGCACCGTAAAGATGTCCACATGGAACCGCATCGAAAACTCCGAGATATATGGGATACTCGACAAACTTCAGGCCCAAGTTAAAGAGCTCCAAGCATTGTGCGACAGCCGACCGGCCCTCCATATTTTTCTATACAATTTTAATTCTACTTTTCGTTCGCAGATACCCAAAAGAGCTTTTAATAACATCGCGCTGACCGAATAACCATCTGATGGTCCAACAGTAATGCCCTCCTCCCGACCAAGCTCTACAACAGCCGCTTGGAGCTGCCAACGCAACAGCTCCATTTTCCACCTGTCCCAATTCCTCCAGGTGAACATCAGTATTTACCCAATACGCCGAGGGAATTGAAGAGATTTGATGGTAAGACCTTATTCCCTACCATCCATATGACCATACAGAGTTGCTCCTTGACCTAGCCCCCTTTGTACAAAAATATTTGAAATACTAACTGGATGTCCTGGTGTCTCAATGTTCGTGCACAGCCCATCAATGTGATACTGCGTGCAGGGTTCTAGGACTACCTATCAGAGAAGGAGACAACGAGAAAGAGAAGCGGGAGTACATTGCGGAGCACCTTGGGGTTCCTTCTGGATTCTTGTGATTGAGAGGCCGCGCGGCGCCGGGGTCAATAGGGTTATAACATGAAGGATATTAAAATTTGGGCGTCCAGACTGTGCAGCTGTAGAGCTATATATCACATGCTTAAGATAACTAGTACCTAACTGCGCCTCTTTTGGAACCCATCGCGATATCGAGTACGAGAACTTCCAACTAGGAAATCTATTGTAATTAAGGTATTAGCGTCGATAGTCTTGTGGACATGAGAACCATGCGTGCACCATCTATCATTGATCGTTTACCTATCTACCACGTTCCGTTACTAGTTTAATGTAAGGTACTATGGATGTCATCTGACCCAAAAATCAAACTACTTGTCTCTAGATAGCAGTACAATACATGCATATTCCCACAGTAAATTACATAGACCATAGAGAGTGCCATTGATCATGATAAAAACCTATACCTGCACGCAACCAATCGGCATCTGATACGGAAGGAGATTATAGTAGAATCTGCTAGAAGTGAAAAGATACATCGATATCGTAATAATCATATGATTTCGTCTACCAGTTCCCAATATCACCCTCAAGATAAATTCCGCCCCCAAGCACGCTTGTAATCTGCCCGCTCCCGCCCGCTCTGTACGGCTCCACGGAATACTGCAAAAGATTGATTTCGACCCCGAACAATTCGCAAGCTGTGACTATATAAACCCCCTTTCCCCCCACAATTCCCTCAAGATTTCTTTCCCAGGATTCCTCCTCCGCTTCCTCACCCCAACATTCTATATTCCGCCGGCAAAGAGTTGCAAGATTCACGCCCCTAAATGAATCAGAACGCATAACCAAGCCCCCCAGCTCACAGCCATGGAGATATCTGGATCTACGACTATCGTCGCCATATACTTCACACACATCTATATATATCATACAATACCTATATGCACATAGCAAGATATCACCATTATACTATCGAAGGATATGGAGTTCCGGTCAACTCCTCGGGAACCCGTTTATACATTGTGTCACGAGACACATACACTCCCGAAAGAGGAGAGGACAAGGACAAGGAGCATGTCGACCGGTTAAACCGATATCTATACCATGGCTATGATTTCTCGACAGTCATGATGGTTGATGACGACGACGACTGAACACAAACGAATATATTCAAAACCCATCCCGTCAACAACAATATCAGTTGCATAATCGAAACCGAACGTATGATGACTGGAAGGCTCCTGAAGTATGAAGAACGCTGCAAAGAACCTTAGCGTGTCTCGGATTCTTGTTCACATATATACAAATAGCAATACCAAAAAAAAAACAGGTGCGGCGCCTTCAAGACTATGGGTAATATCCCCACTGTTTCTATCACTGACGCCCTATCAAGTATTCACGAAGAATCGAGCATACTTCTAGCCAGCCCAAATTATTTACCCACTCGAGGGAAGAATCATCGAGTGATAAGTCGCCACCTTTCCCAATGGTTACGGCCTAAAAGGATGTGGGCGACTAGTTACTTGGCTTGACGGCTATGAGAACTATTCTAATAATATGTACAAAACGGTGTACCGCACAGATCAGCACCGTTAATGCATTGTGAGTATTCCGTGACACCTTTTGAGATTTCGTATACTAACATGAATTTTCTTCAGTGCCGTTAATTACCTCTATATATTATAAATGTGCTTGCCTTTTCCAAGTCAAAAGGCACTTTCTCTGGCATAATGCAGCCCTCATGGTTTTACGACTTTCACGCGGAGACCAAAACGCATGAAACCGCCACTATGAGAACAAGTGCGTTACCTATACACATATACCTGCTGTATCAGCATTCTGGGTGCCAGGGGCACTAAGCTGCGAAGTATGGGGTCCCTATCCTCATCCAACGTCCGATGGCAGGTTCTCGTTCTTTCCTATGATACCGTCGTGGGTGTTGGAAAACGAAGCTACTCTCTGGTGAGCAAATTCTATGGCTCGTCGACCTTGCGGTTTAATTATATATAATTAATATTGCCAATTTCAGGTTGGTGAGGTTGCAGGCCATTTTACGAGACTTCGCCGGTGGGACATGTGCTATCTCCTGCCCATGTCGTCAACCCACCCGCAAACAAACCCATCAGGATTCAATATCCCCCCCCCAGCCCTAGATGATTACCACCCATATGGCACCGGCGAAAAGGACTATCCTTACAATTATCTATTCCGAGCAGAAGCTAGAAGGATACTGCCCAGATCCATACGACTGGAACCAGGACTTCATGTTCTTGATGACTTGTTCCGTCTCAACCTTGGATAACTTATATATTATCGACACCACCGGACCGTACTAGAGCGCGGAATACGGAGGCGGAAGACGCAAGGCCTCCTCCCATAACTATTATAATTCGATCTAAGCAGTTTATAATATCCGGAGATTGTAATCCGGATTATCCCGCTTACATGGAAAGCAACGTTCGACGTTTGATGAGGAACCAGATGAAAAACCAGCCATGATGCGCACCAAGAGAGCTAGACCACTAGGGAGTGGGACCTCCCACAGTGGCATAGGCTTATCAAGTTTCCCCCCATTCAGCTTTGGAAGTTTCAGCAGCTAATTTGGTTTTCGGAAACCGGTTGGCCTTATTGGGGCCTACGAGAATTTGGCTCCTGAAAATGATGACCAGCATTTAGATATGGTCCGAAAAAGGTTGAAATTTATCTACGAATTCCTGCCCGGAATGCGTATGGATAGCGACTTAACTAGGCGACCTAAAGACGAATCCAAACCGTTCAGTATAAGAAAGTTGTCCTTTTTGGACTGAGGGGCCATGGCGCCAGCCCAACAGCGCCGCCCTGCAAATTGCGGAGCCATACCATCGCCGCTGGGAGCATGCGGACAGAAACTGCTCTGTCCCCCACCCATGGTGCTTTCTTTCAACGACTTCACATCCTTGAAACATTTAGGGAAGTTACACCACGAGACAAGGATCCAGTCACCATAGACGATCTCCTGGACAATATCGCCGCACCTCTCCCGAACGCAGCCTTTCGAACTTTTACAAAGAGTGGTATATCAGCTGCCGAAAATGTGCAAGCCGTACAGCCTACTCTACGACTTGTCCATGCGTTTCGCGGTTCTCCAACCCCGCCCTTATTTATGATACGGAAATACCGCAAGTGATAAAACAGCTGCCGTATATATACAGCTCAGCCCATGAGTTCTTCTGACAGCACCCGCAAACACAGGGACATGCACAGAATACGGAATATATACATCTCGGCCGCCACCCGGGTGTGAGATCACCCTTCGCAAACCAAGCGTCTAGATCTTTACACAGGACCCCTCACGACTACTTGAATATTTATCAACATAGCAAATCGGCAAAGGTGATCGGCCAAGAGAAAGCACCTAGATATGCACCCTTGTCGGCAATTGAACCATATATATAATATTATAAATCGATACGAATGGGCACAATTTCGTTTCTAGGGTATATCCCGGGTACCCTTGTAACTTTTGTGCCATCGGAGGAAGAGAGTGTGAATACGGTAAGCACCGACGAAGCCCAATCTCCCCGAGAACTTCTTCTAACGGCCTGAACAAGGCGACAAGCGCGAGACCGAGCCAGCTTCCGACACAGAGGTCGCTTTATTCCTGGAAACAGACACTCTCAAGCAAACAATCATCACACCCTACTCAATGATTGAACAGCTCCCAAAGTTCTATCGTGAATCGAAATACATGGCTTGCCAGGCACACAAAGATTTCATGATGTCCTTCGTCCGGATCTATGGAGAATCATATACCAAAGAATTTAATTTACCGCCCCCGCCCACGAATCCTCGGTTATATAATCTGATCAATTTGGATCCACTCAGCCTATAACCCCGAGCAGTCAAACCATTCGTTCTACCACCCCACAAAATTAGAACCACACCCGTCCTCACCACCGACTCCAAATCTCCGGAAACCTCTCCAAACCGTCTGGTGCTTGTTTTCTTCTTCTGTAATCCCAATATCAACCTGTATTTGATGTTGGGTTTAGTACGATCGGAGTCTCCCGGATTATGATAGGACTCGAAACATGAGATGGATACCTCAAATCACCACGGTCTGTTGGGTTTTTTATTTCTTTTCTTCGATGCCACGTGCACACGTATTGCATTAGAAGGCCTTGAGATATCTATCTTCGAGGTGATAAACGGGTTATGTCGTTGGTGGCCTCGGTGACTGGTGACACGCTCGAAGCATGTCATCAACATCTATCCATCTATGATCCGGAAGACAAGTTGCATGCTCCATACTCGGGTGCAGAACTAATCAAGACAGTATACGAAGAGGTGTGTGCTATCTTGTATCTGAGGTTTCTATACTTTTAGCGTTCGCTGACATTTATGTTAGTGCATGTATGACGGACTAGAAGTTCTCTTGGTCTAAAACGAGCACTTGCTTTCGTTCAAATTACTCGGTCTATGGCCAAAAGGGTATATATGGAGTTATATATAACCCCGTTTAGCCGGAGATTATGGAACAAGACCTTATCTTCGCGCGTGACACTTCTCCCGAGCTATGGACGAAGACTCAAATACTTCACGACTTAACCACTTAACAAGAACATCTATAACCCATGTACGAATAAATTCTTTGTATTGACAACCTTCCAGCATTGTAGTCTGAAGGGCCTTAGTACAAGACGATTCCCGCATATGGGCGCTCCTACTGGCGCAACAACCGCTATGTCTGCGAAGACAATTACAGAAATCCGCAAATCTTCAACCTTTTTATATTTCCCCATTCATGCACTTCGCTTTGCCCCGAACATCACACGATCATGAGCCAAGAGGTTCGCTCTCAAGCTGATGATCAAGCGAGTTTTCAAGAACATCGATGATGGGACGAAATAATTTCAGCGAGTTTCGACTTTTTTACTCGTTATATACTTTATATAACCAAGCTCGTAGCCGAGCTCCCAGTATGGGGGTCGAGAAAATAACCCCGCAAACTCATTTTTCAGCCGTGGGTCGTCGGCCGGGGGTACACTGACGGCGGAACATGGTAGCTTCTGCGAGTATATACACTTTTACCCGCTATAATTAATATAGCCAAACCCTTCGCCAGGCTCCCAGTATGACGCCGGGTATCTACCAGCGCTTTGTTAGTGGCTTATTCGGGAACTACTACAAAGTCACCGCTCAAAGCTCCCGATTGCCCTGAAAACGAGAAATTGATATCGCGCAACCACAATCGTGATCGCAATCGTATTTTCGGGTCCGGCCAGGGGTGAGATCCGAAGTAGTACTTTGGGGACACCCACTACTCGAGGGCAAGGTCAACGCTGAAGAGCTAGCTTTGAAAATCCGGGGTCACCTTACTCTAGAGAAGTACGTCGGGTTTACCCAGGACGATGTCGTCCTACTATTTAAACCGGCTATTCAACCGAATAATCGCGGGCGGAAACGTAAAATCGTCGAAGCTGAAGCCAACGTCGACGAATTTGGCGCCAGCTTCCCCCTTAATACTGGGTTGCCGATTACTCAAATATATGAAAGTCCAACACAGATTCCGAGTGGAGATGAAATTCCCAGAAGTCCTGGAAACGACGAGGGAGTTTTAAAACGTCTGGTCAAGAAGCGAACGCTTTTATCATGAGTTCTTCTCTGTTCCTCTCAAAGAATATGGAACGTTTGATGACTCTCGGGATTGATCACCAGGGAAACCCACGTTTTCTGCCTGTACTTCAAAGACCCCACGGAGGAAGCTATCAGTTTCCTTTGATGATGAATGCTACCAAGCTTATCTTGTTAGATTATTTATCGTTGAGTTTTGAGAATCTCGAATAATAAATACGCAGGGTGCGAAGATGGTTTACAGTGCTCGAGTCATGAAGCCGGGTACTTTTACGGGATGGACGGTGTTATCATGATTTAGACGGGGGATCTTTAGCATATATGCGGTTGGTATCATGAATACACCGAACCTTCAGCGGGGGTTAGAAACTATCAAGAAAGAATGCGAAAAAAACGATTGGTCAGTATATCGCATGGATTTCATCTGCTGTTATAATAATCGCTGATATGCGCAACGCTGGGATGGTGGTCACTGCACTGATGCACAATTACTAAGTATGTATAAAATCTTTAATGGTCTTCACCTCGTTACCAGCTTTGTCCAGGAATTCACTCATGTTCCACATCATCAAGTCATTGTTAATATTGTTAGATATATACAATCACGGAGAAACGAATACAGAATTACATATTCGTAGATATCTAGATATGAATTCGCTTTAATCCCTCAAGTTAACTTGGGCCTAATCGAATCAGGGTACTGGTATATACAGTAACGTAGAACGTCGATACATCATCTGTACAGTATATCTACCCAGGTAGTTAGTAAATAAAACGGGATACCCAATCCAAACCCCACAAACGTGCACGCCTCAGATCTCCAAAACTTTGCAGGCCTCTTCGCCATTCGCAAGACTCTTGATGTCCACCGTGCGCCAGCACAAGACAACCGATTGACCTACCCTTGCCTGAATCGGGCGAATTACCCGATTCCGAAATCCAACAACATATCAACACGTTCTCCTTACCAACGAAGGGTGAAGAAAATGGAGCAAATTAGAGAATTACCCGAGTAGCTGACCTTGAAACCATCCGGGTGAACCCCACGTAGTATTACGGTACTACAAGTGGGCGAGTATACCTCTTATACAGAGGGATAATATAGAACCCCTGATATAGAAGCCTAGAATTCCAAGTGGCATCTTTTAACCCACCAAGCACTTAGCCCACCCCTTCAACCTACTTGCCGAAGAAGCTAGCAATCCACCAGCACGCAGTAATTCTATTCATACCCTTGCATGGTGAGGAGCCTATTCCAAATAGAATTTCCTCCTACCATGGGATCTTAAATCGCCCCGAAAGAACCTTTCCTCCCCAAAGTCCTTATCTTAGTTTGACCTCATAGCTTGACGTCATGACTTGTGCATCACATTTTACTTATTCTCAGAGAAACTTTTCATAGTAGTCATAAAAGCATATAACGCCATAGGCATATGCATTATCGATTATGATTCAAAGGCGTGCATAACGAGCGACGAAAGAAGCGAAGAAAGAAAAATAGGAGGGTAATGATACACATAAAAACGAACCCAGAGAGAAAGGATGAAGAGAAGGAACATGAAAAAGAGTAAAAAAAGGGACCGTTATTACGCCATAATTAAATGCAGACTGCAGCTGTCGTTAATCGAAACGAAAAAGGAAAAAAAAGAATATAAAACGTTAGAGCCACGAGGCTTCGAGAAGAAAATTCAGAACGGAATCAGTAGAAGTAGAAGAAAAGCAGAGACTGTGGCGAAAGAAAAAAATATACAAGGCGATTCCGTTCCGCCAGGATTCCTGAGTGTTACAAATATTACAGGCCCAGCTTGGTGTACAAGATCCAAATCCAGAGGGAGAGTCGGTGTTAATATGGACCAGTCGGGCTGGAAAGAAGTGAAGAAAGCACGCCATATAAGAACAAAAGCGGGTATAGCAAAAAGCAAAGAGTTTTTTTCGTGCGGTAAATATATCGTAAGGGCAAGAAAAGGAAGATCATAAGCGGGAAAAAACAAAAAGGCAAAGTCTTAGTTCATCATAGCTTCGTTGCGCAGAAAATACGCTCATTCCATCATGAGCCAGTCGTCGTCCTCCACTTTGTCGACAGATAAGTCTCCAATATCCATATCGTCCGGGATTCCGGACACCGCTTCGGCAGGGCCCCATTCTCCCTCATACACCAAGGCCCCGGATCTCCGGTGCCCCGTAATCCAGCGAACCTCCGAAGAACCAAGAATCTCTTCCGTATTAGGACGGAGAGCTGGATCAGGGGAAATCAGCCAGCTGATCATAAATTTAAGGCTATCTCCCTCGAGGTATTTTGGAGGGTTAATAAGGTCTTCGGTTTCGCGAGCTCTGAAGTTAGGATTGCTCAAGTATTTCGCGAACATTCCATCGTTGGACGAGGGTGCCGCAAAGCTGCTGTCGGGGCCGAATGATGAATCGATGTCGCCAATGGAATCATCATTCATAACAATTGGGAAACCACGATCATCACGGATGCAACTATGCATCAAACTCTCTGGCGTGAGGTCGGGAATTTCGGTTAGGTCGCCGGCACGAAGTCTTTGCCAGGATGGGCCGTTGTCTGGGAGCTGAACATTGGCGGCAATTTCCAAAAGTGTAAGACCAAGAGAGAAAATATCCGCGGGTCGGGCGTATTGATGCTTTTGGAGCACCTCTGGAGCGAGGTATTCCCTGTCTCCTTCCCGTTCAAGGCTACGGCTCGCTGGGTACTTCGTTGCCATCCCAAAGTCTGCAATCTTCAAGGACCCATTGTAGGAAACCAAAATATTGGACGGTTTGATGTCAAGATGCAAAACAGACATTTTATGGATGTGATCCAATCCCTACTCTAGTTAGCTAAATACCTCAGGTTTTAGGATGGCGGATTATTCTTACCTCGGAAACCTCAGCAAATATTTTCCAGATCCTAAAAGGGTCCAGGCGCCCGTGGTTACCATAATCGGAGAGGAAACCGTCAAGAGCACCAAGTTCACAGAATTCGGTTTGGATGTAAACCCTATAGTTGATGGATGTCTCCCAGCTGTTGAGGTACTCAATGACGTTCTTATGTTTGCCGATAGACTTCAGAATCTCGACTTCTTCGATACGGTGATCACGATCCCGTTGCCCGTGGAACTGGACCCGCTTGACTGCGTAGTGGCGGGGCATTACAAGGCTTGGATTTGGTGGTGACCCATTCTCGGAAGAGTTTTCAGGTGTCATTAGTTGAGAAGAAGCTTGAGACGACATCAATGACATGTGCTCCTCAACCTCGAACACGACAGAGAATTCTCCGGCGCCAACTTGCGTAACCTTTGCAAATTTGGCTTCGAGATTGGGGTCCCAGTCCTTGGAGAAAGTTTTGGTAGTGCGATCCATGACAGGCGTCATAGTCTGTTCGAGTCCAACAGTACTAAACAGTTTGTCGGGAGAACTTCCGCTGTGGGAGGGTGTATGGACCAAATTTCCAAACAAGTCTCTAGCAGACCTTGGGGTAGAAGGGTGTGGCGTGCTGAGAAGAAGTGGTTGAGAAGGCTTGCCAGAAATCGAAAGTCGGCTTGCATCTAGATCGATGGTGGTCCCGCTCCCTTGAGGGGTCTGAGGTACTGACTCTTGCGATACTGTATATGCTGTTAGCATTGACTCTTAATTTCTGTGGTCCAGATATATAAACTCACATGGAATATCATTCTTCCACCTCTTGTTTAACCCTCGCAAACTGCTAGCACTGTCCGACGTATGTAGTCGCTTGGTTGGGGTAGCGAGAAATTCTTGCTGGGTGCTCTGTTGGCTGGCATCAGGCGACCCAGTATCCGCGAGACTAGCGAAGCTTTCCGTGCGGTTGAAGTTCAATTTCCCTCTGCCCTTTTGGGTAAAAGGCGTATCAGGTGGAGCATTGTTGACCATGATAGGGTTCCTGGTCATGAACGTCGGTTTTTTGCAGGGTGTTTCCGGGGGTAGAATGCTAGTTCCATTGGCTGGTCGATTCTTCTTGGTGAGAAGGCCGGTTGACATGAAAACAGCGGGTTGTGGTACAGAAAGCTTCGTGATTTGTGGGGTAGCGAAGGTGCTACGTTGCGGCATGGGGGTGAATGCCAACTTCGGAAACGGGGCCGGGAACGGTTTCTTGAAGGGGGTGTCCGAGACCTTGGAAACGAAGGGAGTTGCCGATACATCTTTAGGGGACGGTTCCACCAGGGTAACCTGAGGGAAAATCGGCTCCTTTGGCTTGGGGTCCGGAGAGACGAAGTTGTCGAACGATCCAATGCGCTTGACCTTTCCAGGAGCGAGCGGTGTCGAGACACCGAACACGGGAGGCTTAGTAGGTTGCAGACGAGATCGCGCGATCATCGGCTTCTCGAAATGGTGGGTATTGATGACCTTCTTCAAGCCAGTCGGCTTCCTTGGTGTGTGGGAGATGGGTCTCCCGACGCCCGAGAAGATGGAGCTTCGGCTAGTCTTACTTCTGCCGCTGCCCGACGAATCCGAGGATGAACCAGCTGGAGATGAGGAACGGGATGAGGAGCGACTGATGCCGTCCCGAGAGCGACGCTTTACCCGAGGTGGGGCAATGTCACCAGCTGAGATCTCCCGTCTCTTAAGCGGGCTGCTGACGGCTGGTGTGTTCTCGATGCCCCGACCCCTCAATGGCTTCGCTTTGAACGGCTCCGTCGTCATGATGTTTATCTTCGATTCGGTGTTGTGGAGTGATTGAGATGGAAGGGTACAGTTGAGGTTGTTGGTTGAAGAGACTTCAAGCGCGCCTCTTGTCGCCGGCGAACTTCTAGTCCGAGTTAAGGTTCCCTGTCGCCTCGTTGTGGCACGAGTTTGAGGCAATGGAGAAGGTGAATGACGTGGCACGTCTATCAAGCCGAGACCACTGATGGAACGGGTGAGAGTGAATGGCGGGGTGCTTTCCACAGGAGTTGGGACTCCTTGTCTGTGTGGAGCGTACGAAACGACCATTTTTCGGGAGAAGCCCTCGAATCAATAAGACGAATTCGAGAAGTCAAGGGAAACCCACCCCTCAACCAGAGGAAGTCGAGTTTGTCAGTACAGCTGACTTGAAGGTTTAGTCGAGTGCGGATGACTCCAGTGAGTCACGTCAGCGATTGAAAGCGTGATGCCGAACAGAAACCCCGGGAAGGGCCTAGTCGGAAGGGTGGAAGAAAGACGACAGCTGATATTTGAGGTTTAACTGGGTTTCGACGCCACCGGTCGAAGTTAGAAACGGAGTCCGGTGCTGATTACGGGCTCCCCTCGGTTGAGCTGTGATACGGATGAAGGAGAAAAGAACGCGCAAATGGCTGGCAGGAATGTGTCTATCGAAAGCGAGCTTGCCTGGTAACCGGCCGTTCGTGGATTCCTCCGCTAGTTAGCTCTCACCTCGGGCACAGAATTCTCAAGGCAGATTGCTGTCAAAAATGAAGCTTGGTCCACTGCGAAGACAGACGAAGCCGGGATGAGAGTATTTGATTTAAAGCTGTCGAGTGTTAGACTTGTTGGTAGGTGGCTCAGGAAGGTTTTAATTTTTTCTAGCTGCGGTTGTTGGTGTTTCGAGGCGAGAGAGGCAGCGGCTGTTGAGGGAGTTAGTGAGGTTGTTGATGTTGGAAGAAAGGTTTGGGTTGGAGGAAGGCGCGATGGGATGGGATGTAAGAGGAAGGCACTAGCGGAATCCGGCAAAAATACATAAATAACAATACATAAACGCTTCGACGGGCGCAACGTCGACAGGGCAGATCGGATCAGACAGGGCACCGCGTAGGCGAGACTGGAAAAAAGAGGGAGAGAATGGGGGGAAGGGGGCAGGAGGAGGAAAGGGGGAGGAGGCCAGAGAGAGACGGGTCTAGGACCGAATACGACGGAACGGCGTAGAAAGACAACAGAAAGGTGCAGCCGCTAAGCCATGCCATCACCGGTCAAGGACGAACGAACGAGGAGAAGCAGGTGAGTGCGAGTGTGGAAAGTGGGGACGGCATCTCACAGGTGGGACACATTTGGCTATCTCTCAGGCTAAGGCAGGTGGCGATGCACGCTTGAAGCCGTATTGAATCTTCAGGTCACACACTGATACATTACAGATGCAGGATGTATTGGATGATGCAGAGTTAAGATTGGCATGGACATGAGCATTGATGAGTATGTGTCTGTGTCTGTATGTATGTGCAGACCCTGAATATCAAGGAATCACCGTCGATGCATCTCCTTCGTCACGATGGCGAAAAGGCCCTGGCTAGCCCTTCCAGACGACGACGACGATGACGGATGATAGCCCGAGAGAGAGCACAGTATGATGAAAGAATAAGGCAATCGCCACTCACCTTGGAAAAACTGGGAAGAGGCTCTCGGACAGTGATATAATATAACCGACGGAACGAGAAAGAAGCTGGCAGAGATGCTATGCAAAAGTCCCCTTATGCTACTCTGCTAGCCAGCGTTGGATAGCGGCAGACGGGTATGCAGCTGGATGGTATTTGCTTTTGTGCCCCTGACCGATGGCTGTGGTTTAGTTCGAGTTTTGTTGGCCGGCTTGTTTGTTGACATCCGCCGGACGTTGATGGTGTTGATGTTGATCAATGTTTTGGTTTTCGTCAAAAAAATATCAATAAACAGACTGCCGCTTCCGGCAGCCGCTAGCAACGTCCGTTTCGGAAAAATGCAGGCACCAGCATCCCGCCTGATAGCCAGCCGCCCCACATCCCTCATCCATCCCACTTTCTCTCTCTCGTTTTCTTCCCTATTCAAGGAAAGCCATACGCGTACTCCTTTTCAGGGAAATATTCTCATCGAGGTAAGAATAGTTTGGTGGCATTCGCAGTGACATGTGTTCTGATCAGATCGATCGATCATTTCTCTCCGTTCGCTTCCGCCACCTTGCCTTCAAACGAAATGAGCCTCTGGCCCCGTGAATGCACAGGAAATGAGCAAAACCCAACGGTGGTCTGACGATGCCTTCCGCCAACCAAACGGTAACCCGCTTGCGGGATCGGGAGCCCGTTCACCGGCGCAGAACTCAAGAGCCAGACTGGACCCTTTGACATCCATCCAGTCCTGAGGTCTGGAGCCGGCCGCCAGGCTTTCTTTAGTGCTGTCCCTGAACCGCATCGCTCATCCCCGTTAGCCTCCCCTTCCCTCTTCCCCGAAGACCTCAACCCAGTCCGGTGAAACGCCATGCACCCCTCCATTTTCCATTTTCTCTCGCGAAGGAAAAAAATTTCTTAAAACTTACCAGCATTCTGAAGCGACCGTAACGTTCGTTTGACCGAGGGAATGGAATCCACGATAATTCCAGAAACAGCCGTGTGTGAGGTCCGAGGGGGCGGATAATATCCCGTCATACAGAAACCGTTATCGAGTTGATATTAGACGATGCAGGAGGTGAAAAATGTTGATATCGCGGTCTCGCCAATGCAAACATGGTTATTACCCGAGATTATTCTGGTGAGCTCGGAATAGCGTCGAGGTGGATATCGGCCTTTGAAATAGTATTGAGAAGGATCGGTGAGCTTATGTTCAAGCTTCACGGACGGATGGGTCTAAGAAGTACTATTCTTGCATCGGCTTCAAATTGCAATCCCCCCTCAAACGGTGAGATTAAAAACGTTGGCATCATGGGTCAAATCCAAAAGGCGAGAATCGGAGCTCCAGAAGAAAATCAAAGTTGAGAGGTTTCACTTTTGCAAATTTTCTTTGCATCATCGTCATTTTCGTGCTAGCTTCATGGGTCCTTTCATAAGTCGAATTTCGTGAAAGGATCTTTTGGTATCGACCCCGTGGAGATGCTCCGTCTTGGTGTACAGTAATCCGCAATGGCTCTGAGAAAATGACACTGGTATGAGCTGATATCTCGATGGTGTATATGCAAGTGTGGTACGTCGAACCAAGCTATCGATATATTTCGCCCGCAAAGCTTCGGCAGGCCAGAGCCATTAATGCCTATCAGCTGGACCCGAACGGCGGTTTATATCCAAGAGTTCCATATCTCGAAACCCTCGTCTAACAGAAACGTCACATGACCCCTCTGCCTATAGCAGCATCGTTAAATCTCGGATCGGAAAAAGCTTCAGAGGCGTCTGGCCCCCACTCGGAAGCATCTCCCCTCGCTTCCTGGGTTTCATCCGGCCAGATTATTATGCATACATCTTGTAATGAATCCATGGCCATGACATGATACATCATCTGAGCTCGCTCCTTTCTGTGCTACCTTCTCGAATAACGGCGCCCGGCGTCGCACGAGATCAGGACGCGGACTGTGGAATGTTTCGTTCCAATCTTCGCCCTCGTCCGGCTCTCTCAAACCGGCAAGCCACAGGAAAAACGTGCAATGCAGTATGATATAACCGTAAAGAGGCAGTTAGTCCGGATCCCAGCTCATGCAGCAGCTACCCTTACACTTAGGAGAAATTTCGAAAGGGCCAAAACTCCTTCCTGCAGAGTTTCCTCCCTCTCGGTAAACGGGCAAGCCCCTAGAAAGCCTTCGACCGTTCCAGCGATTCCAGCCCTACCAGCCAATCACAGCTTCCTAAATCCCAAGGTCCGGCCGGACCATCGTTGCAAAACGGCCGTGTGGCGTGCTTCGGAACTCCACTGTGGGGCTTGGTTCCTTTCCCAAAGCATCTGCAACGCAAAACGGTATCAGGTGAGGTGCAGACCACTTCGCAGCTTTAAGTGAGACCACCTGCGATATTTCCAGAGAGCTTCGATATCAGGCGACACCCGGGGAGGGCCGTCCCTAATTAATCCGATGATGAAATTGCTGAAGTTTTGTGAAATTTATTTTCGAAGCACCGAAAGCTGTTAGTCAGCGGTACCGCGGGTTTAAGCTTCATGTGCAAGAGGGGTATAAAGAGTCGGACGGCGGCGCAAGCTGAATCATGGCCACAACGTTTTCTCCACGTGGGATATCACCAGCACTAGCAGTCTCGATTCGAATACGAAGAAACCTCTCTTAAATACTTATCTTAAGTACGGAGTAAGCCCGTATAGCACGGATTCTAGAGATTCTTCTAGAATACTTTTTTCTTATACCCTATTATATCATTCTAAGTTAAGATCTTTGAGATCTCAAACACTCACATCATTCAAAATGAAGATGGCCGATCAAGATACCGAGCACCACCATGTCGAGGCCCCAGCCTCCATGGAGCACGTCGACCGTGCTGAGCTCTATACTTCGCTCCCAGTCAGAATTCAGTTCTTACACTCCTTCCTCGAGTTCGGGCCTGGTAAGTCTTTGCATACTTCGTAGCGAAATATCGAATATAAAATGCAAAAATTCTAATTGCGAATTTCAACAGAGGATGTCCAAGCTCTCATCGGAGGTCAGAAATACGTAAAGGCGCTCATTCCCGCCATCGTCAACATTGTCTACAAGAAACTCCTCAAATACGACATCACAGCTCGTGTTTTCACTACCAGAAATAGCAGGGACGAAGGTCCGGTTACTAGTTGGGCATCTGAGGACAGCGCCCAGATTATGCACAGAAAGATGGTGAGCACTGTGCATTCTCTTGTCCCAAATTGCCCAAAATATACTAACGATAGACCTCTCTCCTGCTCTTAGTTCCTCAGATGGTACCTTACAAAGCTCAACTCCGACTGCACAAGAATGGAATACTGGGAGTACCTCGACAAGGTCGGGTAAGTTAACAAAAAGTTCACAATTACATCTGCTTAAGACTTATATGCTAACATATTATTATCCAGCCTCATGCACGTCGGCAAAGGTCGAAAGAACCCACTCCACGTCGAATACATTTTCCTCGGCGCCTGCCTCGGTTTCATCCAAGACGCCATGTTTGAGGCCATCCTTTCTCACCCACGCCTCGAACTCTACAGAAAAATCGCCCTCATCAAAGCTCTCGGAAAAGTCATCTGGATCCAAAACGACCTGATGGAACGATGGCACAACGCTGACGCCCTCGAGTTCCTCGAGGAGGAACCGATCGATTCGGACGACGCCCTCAAGGAGGGGTACTTGCACGGCAAACAGATGCTCGGAGATGATGATGCCTCAGTACGTAGTAACGGCACAGATGTTAGTAGACGTAGCTCTGAAAGCGGAAAGACTATACTAGGTCGTCCGATCGAAGAGGCCACGCATCTCATGGATGGAATGAACATGGGAAGATGTCCATTCAGTGGGATGGCGAGGCCCGACCCCGCGCATCTTGAGAGGCAGAGGGCGGCGCCCTCTCGACCTCCAGTAGTCGGCACAAATGGGAATGGACTCAGTGAGTACCACATTCCTGGTACACCGAGGCTGAAGCTGGTCAACGGCCGGACGGTATTGAAACAAAATTTAGATCCTAATCCATTTTCGGACGCAGCAGCTAGTGATGAGAAAAAGATATAGATAGGTAGCATTATCTACATAGATACGGGAGTCCATTAAAAGTTAGGTGTATTTTTATTACTTTTCTATTTTTTTGGTTGGTCTTTACGTTTTCCGTCAAAGGGCGTTTTTGGGGATGGTCTTTGCACGAAGCTAGAAGGGAAGATGGAGATTGCATACTGCATTTAATATGGGGGCACACGGGACCGAACGGCTTCAGATATCATTTCCTATCCTTATTTCCTATCCTTACGCTCATATCCTTCCTTTTCCTTACATTATTCTTTTTCCAACGCCTAATACTGCACGTCTCTGCTGTTTTTTCTTACTTTGGTATGTTTTGGATGTTACACTGGGAGATATCTGGGTTCGATGGATCATATTCTTTCATGGTTGACTACCATTCTGTTCTGTACATATATCCTTTCCGCGGCACGGTCTTCGCAGTCTCGAGACCATATTTCCTATATCGCTGCTTTCTCTCAAGTTCTCCACAAATCAATTGCAAATCGGGTGCGCATATTTAACAATTATCCTTCCACTTTCCGGTACCGGCGCTTTCTCAAAAGGTTCGATCCATACATTTTCAATATTATGATATCATACCATTTCAGAAAAAATAAAATAAGGGTTCCAATGTCATTCCATGGCCACAGGACGCCACAGTCCCATTTCGTACCCACCGATCGCACGATCTCTTTGCTGCACGTGGCTCCGTGCGCAACCTCTTGGCTAAATTTCCTCCAAAATAAGCTCCAAGTTCCAGACCCTCATGGATCTCGTGACGGCGGGGCCCGATGCAGGTATTCAATACGGATCCCGACAGCCAGACCACATTGGCGTGACCGCTCACGCTATATCTCAACATCTATCAGTCGATATAGCCTCCACGGGGTCACGAGCTGGGATGCAAGGCTTACCCACGAATATAGTAATAAACCGCAAAACCCACAATTTCCGATCGTGACCGATGGTGCTCGCTTCATGGGAAGCTCTTAGGCGAGCTTGAGGGACGGTCGACTACGCATGGAAACCCCGATTTGAGAAAAACCCTCATAGTTTATTGTATACGCTCACGCATTCCAATCATGTCATAGACTTACGCCCCCTCCATCATCGATGCATCATGTTGGTATGACATGTTAAAGAGAAAAAAAAGGAAGGCTTGAAGGTTGCCTTGTGTTCGATGTTCTCCTTCTGCTACCTTATGTAGGTAGACCTTTTTTCTTGCGTCGTCCGCATCCTGCCGACCCAAAAACGACCATATGCTCTTCCATCCCGCCGGTTGGCTGGCCGTACGCCGTACGCCCTGCAGATGCGGTCATCATCATCTCTTGCATTTTGCAGCCGGCCGCGCGGGGGAAAAAAAAGTTAAAATTTCCAATCGATGGGGCTGTTTATTTGCTGCGATGATGATGGAGGAGTTCCATGTAACAGTGAATGCAAGAGGGGACATTGCATTGGATATGCAGACGGCGGTGGTTCCAGCTCAGCTCTGGAGACGAACATCGCAGATGGGGGGTAATGCATTGCATATAATTGGCTTGCCATCGCTCATTGCATCGCTGGCCTTCAGCGCAAATTCATCATGTAGGCTTTCGTAATTGCTTGAGACTTTAGCCAGATGGGTTTGTGATATTCTGGGCTAGTTGTTGAGAATACTCGTCGATTAGGCTAGTAGTGCCGACGGATGTGGGTTAGTCGGTCCCTTCAGGTGATTAGTATGCGGAATATAGTCTGGAATCATGGTTTTTCTCTTTCACTTGATAGACGGTCACGTTTCCAATATTCTACGGTTCTTGAATTCCAAGGAACGGGATGGTTTTGAGTTGTTCTTCCAACTTTTTGATACATCCGTTATCTACGATGTTGTGAAAAAGGAAAACTGATATTCAGCTGGCCCGGGCTTTTCGGCGGCGGGGTGAATGTTGAATATATCCGCAATCCATGCGTATTGAGACCTGTCGGCTGCTTCCCTTGCTTTCCCTATCACTCTCAAGCAACCTCCACACTTGCCAACTCATCACGGCGTCGAGGATGTCGTTTTTTTTTTTTCTTCTCTTCTCTCAACGGCTTCTTTTCCCTTTCGATGAGTTTCTTCTTTTTCTCAGTCCTTTGCAACCCCACGAAGTGACACGTGTATACGAAAGATGGAGGAGAAAAGAAAGGGAGAAAATTTCTTTCTTTTTTTATTTGTTTACCTATTGAAAATTTTTCTTTCGATCTTATAAATCGGAATACTAAGAGAGTTCAGCCGATATCTGTTTTCGTACACAGTGGTACTTTTCTCATGGAGCGATGAGGTTGGAGTTTGTAGTGGCATGTGTATCCGAGGGTATTGAACCTCAACCGTTTCGACCCGGCTGGCCCTCTTCGTCAGGAATCTTCTCCGGGCGGGAGGAAGGGAAGGAGGACCTTGGGGTTCCCGATCACCCCGTGATGCCCCGAGTAAATGATCTTTAAGTTCACAAACGAAAAAAAAAATTAAGGAAAAAAAAAAAAAAAAAAGCCGCAAGGATTGAGGAAGTCAGGTAGCCGCGATAATATGAGAATCCTGTAACCCGCGAGTAATGGATCGGGACGACTCGTCAGCTTTCCTTTCGTAACCCAGCCACATTTCCGTGCCGCCTTTTTCGGGATCGAGTTCGACAATAATGATGTCGACCGCTCTGCGCTTTAAACCTGTTTTCCCCCTCGTTTCTGAGGCTTTGCGGTACCAGCAACCTGTTCAAACGGTCGTTTTGGCCTTGCCGGGAAAATCTCAGATGGTAGAGCACGAGGGAAGAACTTCAAACCGCTTTTTCCCGCTGCAAGCGGCTTTCTCGAAACAAGCTAGTCGGGGGCCGCCCTTGTCGAAAAAAATCCTACTCCTGCGTCATCGACCACTAAGAAAAAAGGAAATCGAGGTTGAAATGCTGTAGAATGAGGGCGGAAGAAAGGCGAGAAGGCCAGGGGTGCCGCCCAGTGGGACAAGAATTGTCAACGTTGGACAACTCATCGAAGGCCATCTCCACAGACGACCTGCTCCCACACCACCTTTTTGGATGCCGAGAAGGCATCCTGTTGGTGAGGGACGGGCATCGACATGGGCCGTGGAGGTAAGTACCTGTGCGAAATTGTGGGACGAACGGTATGTTGAGGATGTCTTTTTTCGAGGCCTGTTTGCGGGATGTGTGTAGCGCGAAGGCCGTTTAATTTTTTTTAATTTTTTTCTTTTCGAAATTTCTATCACACCCGTCGGGCTTTTGATTGCTTGTCGTAAGAGTGAACAATTTAAATGCAGTTGCGCCTGGCAGGCTGCAGCATTTGCCAGTCGATGCCATCTCCTGCGCAAAAGGGTACCTGTTGGTACCGGAGCCAGGTATTCCCATGCAGCAGGTCAAAGACTCCATTGCCAGCGATCGTGCGTTCATTCCCATGACCGGTGTGTGAATATTCCCATCTCTGGATGGTGATTTTTGGCCGGGCTGGACCAATTACGGCCTGCTGTGGGCCTGCTGTTTTCCGTTCTGGCTTAGAGACCGTTGGACAGCTGTGACCTGAGCCCGCTTCTTATCGCCAATCCGAGAGAGACGGTGGATAGGACACATCGACGGCGTTCCCTCGTGAGGGACTGCTGGCGGCCGTGGTCGTTTCAGTGAGACCAAGACATCGACTATGCTGAACCAGGGACTCAAGCGGCCGCACCGCACCGTGGACGGGTTCTATAGCCTTCATACTCTGTACCGAAGTACCTGCAATATAGATCCGTGAATCAAAGCCGTGGTGTGGTGGTGGTGCAGTTGATATCCAGAGCGGCAACGTTGGTTGTGGTTGTGGTTGTGGTTGGATGCAGCCGTCGTCATTCTTCCTAGACGGGACCCCTGAGACAGACACTTCATCGCTTCTCTTCTCAACCTCCAGATCAAACCCTCCAACGTCAACCTCAACATCATCGTCCCATTCCATTCCACCGCTCCCCCGTCCCACGATCCACTCTCGCCCACGCTTTTGCCGGACGATCCAACCAACTGGCTGCTCTTCCGCTTCTCTGCATCGCCTGTCACCTCCACCGTCAGGTACACCTGTCTCGACCTGCAGATTCATCCCACCCCCCCGTAGATCGCCTGCTTCCATCCAGAGGCTCACAGGGCACGCCAGAGAAGGGTCCCTACTGTCACATTCTACCGCTGCTGCTACGGCTCTTTCGACCGTCTCCCCACGAGTTTCTGCGAATCTTATTCGGAACGGCAAAAGAAAATTCTCTGTCGACTGAGCTCGGCATTTTTGACGCCTGGCAATCGTGCATATACACCAGGTCCCTCCAGCGAAGAAGGCATAGCCTATCTGCATGCACTATAACATCAATCGTCCAATGTGATTCTCTCCGGGTCACTCTTTCTTTCCGGTGAAAACGAATCACATCGCACCACCCGTTTGGGTCTCCAACTGGACCCACCAAAAAGGAAGGAAACGAATCGCAAAAGAGGTCGGATTTTGTTGACGAGGTCGACGTGCTTGCCGCAACCACCACCACCAAGCCTCCCGTGTGCTGTCCGCTTGGCCGCTAAAACGTCTCTCTCTGTTCCTCTCCCGTACCCTTCATTCTCCCGATCTTGGGCGCTCATCTTCGTTCCAGACAATCCCTTTGATGCATCCGGGGACCAGCGTTTTTCTTCTCACATCCAAAGACGATTGTGTCCGGTGTCCCCCGGTGTCCCGCTTGGATCTGTGCAAACCCCCCACAACCTAACGTGGAGGGAACCGCATACTAGTCTTTACTGGGCGCCGCCAACCGGGGCTTCAGTAATACAGTCACAATGTCGAGAAACAATAGTGCCACGAACCTTCGGAAGGAAACATCCACCCCGAATAGCTTAGTGGAGTTTCCTCAACTCGGAGACAAAGGTCCAAATGTGAACCTGACATCTCAAACCTCCACCTCTACTCCCGGTATCCCATCTCGAAACTCATCTCCCGTCGTCCCACCCCCATCGCAGGCGACTCCTCCGAAGCATCGCAGGGTCTCAGCTGCAAGGGAGGCTCGCAGGGAGGCCTCTCCGTCACCGGCTAGGTCCATATCCTCCACATCAATTGCGAGATTAGCGAACTCTGCAGCGTCCCAATCATCTCCTGCAGTTGCGCAAGCACCTACCAGTGGGACGACCACGAATCAGCAACCGGTCATGAACACGGAACCTCCGCAACCCCTCTCTCCTCGCCCACAACGGCCAATTAACACGAATGTACCTCATTGGCCGACTTCCCCACGCTTAAGTCTCTCACGCTCCCCGCCTCCGAACAACCGTTCTTCCTCTCTAACCTCTCCACGGAGATTAACGGATTCGACACTTACGCTTCCACCTCCTTCGATGGCAGTCAGAGGGAGAGAAAGTCCGGGCCGAGGTCCCTCTGGTGACGAGTCACACGAAGGCTCGTCATCGTACTTTCACAGTCATGGACAACGACCACCACGACCTATGGCTAGCCCAGCGTTGTTAGAAACTGTGACGGAAAGCAGCCTACCGAGTACCCCTGCTATCGGTATGGGGGAAAGGAGTATCGATGCTCGTCTTTTAGAGGCGGAACAACGGCGCCAGGAGACTTCTAGCATGAGCACTCGTCCGTCAGATACCAGCATCGCGAGCAGCAGGACAACGACAGCTCACGAATCTGAATCAGATGCAGGCAACCAGAGCGACCGAAAGCCGCTTAGCCGGGCTCAATCCAGGGCAGTTTCCCGACGGCCGACGGTCACAAGCGCTGCGCTGACTCAAGACGTAAGCGGTGGATTAACTCCTGAAATCGAGACTGTGACGTCGATTCCTCAGCAGATGAATCCTCCTGCTACCATCCGACTAGCTAAAAAGACTAGCCAAGAGACGATACGTCCGAAGAAGGAAAAGCGAAAGGTGGCGAAAATGGTAGCTGGAGCTGGAGGCCGTAAGTTTACGAACTCTTCTATAGATACATATCCATATGTGGAGCATTCTAACACCTCTTCGATGCGCAGAGTTCACGAATGCCGACATCTTTCAACGAATGATTGATGATACTTTAGATGACGCCGACTCGTCTGGCAGTGAGGAAACATTCGTCTATGAGTCCAATCCTGCCGAAAAGACAAGGCCGAGGCATTCGCGAACTTCTAGCGTAACTTCGCTTTCAGACCCTCGGAGTCAAGCGCTCAACACACAAGGTAGAACTCGGCGGAAGTTTACGGGACATGCGTATAAGCCCCAACCCCCTGAGGATTATTATACTTCAGACGGTGTAGGCTCGAGCTCCATCCGCGGAGCTGGGGGACAGCCGGGGCTTAGAAGTCACATCGGGCGTGGTTACACTAACCCGAACCTCGATGACCCAAGTGGCCCTCAACTCACAAGATATGCGCAACATAAGAGTTCGCACCAATCTCTCCGGGCTCCTCATCATATCAGTAGTTCCCGAGCCTCTTCCCGACCTGGATCTCCAAGGACTTATGCTAGTAAGCATACCAGTGGAAACGGATCCATGGCACCAAAAGCGCGGAGGGAGGGCAGCCACCTCTCAATGTACGAGGGTGACATTGAAAGCGGTCCAACTGAGCGGACTCCGCTCTGGCCTTTGAATAGGAACGGAGTTACTAAGTCACGCCCAGGTAGCATTAATTCGCGACGCCGCGATCGTGACTATGGTCAACGAAATGGATATACTCGGATCGCCTGCTGCATCTTCGCCATCTTCGCCATGGTTTCACTCGTTGCCTGTTCTCTAGGATTTGTTTTCCTCACCACAAAGCCGCTCCAAGACGTCAAACTTATCAATATCACGGATGTTATTGCGACGAAACAGGAGATGATGTTCAACATGGATATATTTGCGTTGAACCCTAATATCCTGCCGGTGTCCATTGCAACCATGGATGTCAATGTCTTTATTAAAAGCCCCTACGTCAAAGATCCGAAAAAGGACAAACCGGATAAGGGCAAGCCGGATGACGGGGATAACGAAGATGCCTGGTGGAGGAGCGTTCTCCGAGGTAAACTGGCCGCCACAGCTCAGCAGCGACGAAGACGCCGAGGATATCTAGAGAAGCCACAACATAGCCTCGACGATCAAGGTGTACATGCCCTCGATGGCGTGGACGAGGGGACTGATCCTATCACCGATCCCGTTGAAGAGGAGGGAACCATGCTTCTCGGGCGCATCTTCAACTTCGACTCCGCTCTAACTTTCGATGGATCCCCGTTCCGACAAGAACCGACTCACGCCATCGGCGAAGTCCGGCTGTCGAAACCTGGGAACAAGACCGAGGTGGGCGGGAGCGAACGGTGGGAACGCGCTATGGTTCATACATACGACCTTACGATCCGTGGCTTCCTTCGTTATCAGCTTCCATTGAGCGGTCGGGTTAGAACTGCTACCATTCAAGGAACGGTCACAGTGCATCCGAACGACGACTCGTTGGACGGATTCCGAGAACACATCGGTTCCGGCTCGGATTTTCACGATGATCTGAACTAAAGAAGCGACTATCGGTTTCCCATCGGTCCGCGACATCCTTACACGCTCTGAGAGAAACGTCCATTTCGGATATCCTTGTTCTTCGGAATAGGATTCTGCTTGTAATTTGCGACTAACACTCTAGTCACCTTCCCCCTTTCTAGCCAGGCAATCGTTTGGAAAGGCTCGCCCTCTATTCCTTATTCTTTTCGTCCTTATTTCCTCTATTCTTTAGGATAAAACAAGTTGCATCTGTATCATCGCATCGATTACCCCCACCCTCGCATGAGCTTCTACAAAAACGGTGTTATCGGTCTATGGTTTTGTTTTTCTTTCTTCTTTTCTTCTGTATTTGTTTCTGAACTTAAGCTACTCCGGAGTCCATCGGTTCATGTTTGTTGATGATGCTGATTCCCCCCCTTTCGACCACTTAGATATCTTTATTCTCTTATACAATTTGGTTGCAGCGTCGAAACGCACTGGTCGTATGAACAGTTATCCTGTCTGTTTTCTTTCGGATCTTTTACACCCTAGAATAGCGTTGCGACATTCCCCAAATCCTTTACAATTGTTGTTTTACTTGTTCGTTCTTATCGTTTATGATGGCTTGTCGGGTTTCTACGTTTCAGATACACTGTGACCCTAACACTCGTTTTATATTCTCCTTTGTCCCAACTCGCGTTTTTTTCGAAGGTCTTCGGCATAAAAATTGGAAAAAAAAACTAATCATAACCCTCGAAGGAGGACACATCAGCTTACCTACTAAAACTAATTCTCGCACTCCGGGAAGAGGCCCCGTTTGTGAGTGGGCGTTTTGAAAGTGCTCAAGGTATGCACCGGAACCAAAAGCCCGAACACAGACCTCTTGATGTACACATTTGTCCGCCACCAGCCTCATCATCCTCGAGCTGCTGTGGCCAGTCACAAAGAACAAGAAGATAAAATGTTGTATAACCTTTGTACCCCAACCTCCTCCTCCCCGGGTCTTCCCGAGGAAGCTTCTGTTTCACAAAAGTTAAAACAAAAGCTACCCAAAGCTATATCCCTACATGCATGTTTTACCTCTATATATAACATATACCCAGATAACCCTTTCCTGTTTTTGATGCTGAACGCTGCCTGTATGACGATTCACGGTTTTTATAACGACAAAGAAAAGATATTTTACGACTGAATGAGGAGTACCTTGACGAGAATTATGGAGTACCAGTTGCTAACCCCCGCTCTAACGTGCATGCACGGGGTTTTCGGGACTGCTGTGCTTTGGGGTGGCGAGAAAATTGTGGGAGTCCGTTGGAGTATGACAGAAAAAAGTTATTGGATTTGTTCAAGATCTGTACCGATGGTTGGATTTTCTTGCTCGAAAAAATTGGTTTCATGTGTTATTATTATTATTATTTATTTTTTTTGCCTTTGGTGTATATTAATACTGGAATGTAATTGGGAATGTAGATATGCCGTTCTAGCTATACTTCCTGAGTTATAAGATAGCTTGCCGTCGGTGTGAATGGAATGTGTTTCTTGGTGATGCTGTCGGTATCGATGAGACCCTGGAATGCCTTTCAACCTGCGACATCGGATTCGCTTCTTTCCGAAAACCATCGCTTTCTATCGGTCCACGTTTCTCGACTAGTCAACTGCACTCGACGTTTCAGGTTTTTGACGACACCAATCATATATTCGTCGCCATTGGTGTTTGTCAACCGTTTGGGGATCCCGTCCTCGCCTCGAGCTCCTGGGTAGCTAGCTCAAGTAGCTAGCTCAAGCTATCTCGCTGCGGAGCTGTCAATGCCGTGTAGGGTTATTTGGTTGACAGACGATACGATGGATGGCAGCATATCATATCATATCATTGCATCCGCCTGACCTGCACCTGAACCTGGGGTGATGGGGGCAAATGCATCTGCAGGCGCGACATGCATACAATTTCATGCACGATGTGTTGTTTTCGTGGTCATTCGCGAAATTGGGGCCAAGGAAAGTTTCACTCTCATCTCTTTGAATTTTTTGAGAAACTTGATGATGATGCATCCATCACAGAGCTGTGAACGCCAAAAGTGGATCCCCACCACACGAGAGCTGTCAATTTGCAATTTCGGGCTGGAAAGAGTAGTCTGAGGCGAGAATTACGATCATGGAATTGGAGGGGAGGGGAAACTTCCACGGACCCACTCCCTTTTCTTTGGATGTTTAATTTGTTTGCTGTTTTTGGAGGCGAACTCGAAGGGGGATTGTTCCGTCAGGATTCTTGGGGAATTCTGTGGAGCCTTTTTCTTTTGAGGTTTAATATGGATCTCTCGCGAGTTTGGATGTTTTTGCTGGGGATTAATTTGGGAGAAACGGGGGGAAAAGGTTGGATCGAGATCTCGAAGGTCTGAGCTTCGCACGAGTACCTTCTTGAGGGCTCTCTTTAGGGCTCTTTGTGGAATCTGATGGGGAAGAATTGACCGTTCGCCGGAGTTGGACTGATGCGAGGTCTTTTAAACGTTTTAGGGACGGAGATGGCGAAGCCTCGAAGAGGATGCTGATTCCTACCTTCGATTGGGGAATTTGTAAATAAATAACTGGAATCGAATGGGCTTCGTAGTCTACGGAGCTTTAGTAGCTATCGCTGCTGCCTTCGATCTCGATTGCACGAAAAGTCTGCGAGGCTGCAAAGCAAGAGCAAGGGTACATCCTGCACCCGAACCTCCCGGTCCTCTGGTGTTTAATATTAGTGAAACCCAGACTGAGAAATCCCGGTCTTCCTGATGTAAACAAAAAAAAAATATTCTCGGATGCAGAGAAGCACATGGCCGTCTCGTTCAATTCATTCATTCCTTTCCACCCACCTGCCTGGCCTTTGACCTGCCTTGTGCATAGACACTCACTTCTCTTTTTTTTTCTTGCATGGATGTCTCTTTTGTTTCGCGTCGCTCACTGCTGCAACTACTGCTGCCAGGTCTACTAAGAAGTACCTAAGTACCTATCTCTAAGAGAGAGAGGAGTTAGCAGTTGTTAATATTAGTGCTCGACGCACCCTTACCTTCCCTTCCTTCTGTTCCTTCCTTCCTTCTTCTTCACTCTTTAAAAGTTCCTGTCCAGCCTGTTTCTGCTGTGGCTGAAGTCGATTGACATTTTGCTTCTTGACATTTTGCCTTTTCTCTTTCCTGTTCTCTCCCTCTCGCGACACTATTGCGATTTTCCTTTCCTCCCCCTCACTGACACCACTTACTCACTATCATAACGTCCTTTACGTCCCTTTCCAAGCAGCTAACGCAAACGACTTTCTAGACGTCATCCCGTTCTTTTCATAGTTTCTTTTCTGTCGTAACGCAATATAGACCAATTGCACTACTGTCTGTCCCATATTTTTTCCTTTTTAGCGTATCAAGCTACTGCCTGCTTTGATTTGTTCGTTTTCGTCGTCCGACTCACAGACTCCCTCTTCTTTTGGCGGGTGTTTTTTTGGTGGGCGGTTCCTGCGACACTTCCCCGCGAGAAACAGCCTTGAAACACGTCGTTCGACCCACTGGACCGTACGTACGCACGACTGGATATTTTACCCCCCAGTTCGCAAGACGGAACGAGAGAGAAGCGCAGAAATACCAGCTTCAGAAATAAAACGAAACGGCTTACTGGCACACGAAATCTCCAAAACTTTCCCTGGGAAATACACGTCTACACTTTTTCTTAAACATCATTACTCTCTCTATACGCTAGATCAAACGGACCTGGACGTATAATATCATATTTTTTCCGACGAAGAAGGAATCAGAATCTCGCAGGGAACAGCGATTTATCACACCCACCACTCCTCTTGCATATTCATTCTTATCCATTTTTTATCCAAAACACACATATAAACCTCAGAGATGTATCACCAAAATCTGGGCGGGCGCCGTTTCACAAACCTCACATTCGAACTCCTCTATGAAACTCCCCGACAATTCAACACCCCGTTCGGTGCCTCCGCGGGTCTAAGATCCCCCAAAGAATCACGCCCGACATATCTCGGCCGATCAACGAGTCGGGGTAGCAGTCGCAGCAGCAGCAGTGGGTCGAGTATCAATCTGAGACGGAGACATGCGTCGCAAACTCATGCGCCTATGCCGGTGAATGCTACGTCGAAAATCGCGGCCGCGGCGTTCGCTGAGGAGAAGGAGAGGATTGAAAGGGAAGCGAGGGAGGCTAGGGAGGCCGTTGAGAGGGAAGAGGCTGAAAGAGGACGGGGGAGGAGGAAGGAGAGGGTTAGTAATGCTACGACTATTAATGGCGGGGAGGTTGTTCACGAAGTTGGGATGGATGAGTTGAAGAAGGAGATCGGTGGGCCGTTACTGGAGACCGTGGATGTTGACCTTGATGAGGAGGAAGAGGAGGGTGAGCAGGCTGGGAGGGACAGGAAGAGTTCGGCGACTTTAAGTATTGTGCTGAACGAGTTGGAGAAGGAGATGAAGGGGGAGAGGAGTAGTCGGACGCCTGCGCCTGCGGATGTGGTGCATGTGGGGGAGTATACGGAGAATGTTGAGAATAGGATTCCAAACGGTAAGTTTAATGAGGTTCGAGATGAATTGGAAATTTCGGAATTTTCGATACTAATGAGTCGGGAAATTTCTAGTTCCGTATAAATCAGTTACCCACCCGGACGTGGCCCAGGCCAGAACCGACGACCCGATGCCTGCTGGAGCGGACAGGGCGCTGGTGAAGCCGTCGTGGAGAAAACAGCCTCTGGAAAAGATTTCCGAGAAGACGCAGAAGATGAGGCAGAAGATCGATACTCGGACGACCTCGATACGCGAAAAGATACCGTTTTTCAGGAACGGAAGCACGATGGATAGAATCAAGGAGACATTTAAGTTCTCGAGATTCACGAACAGGAATTAAGACCCTTCAGATTTTAGGGTTTGGATATGAACTTATGGACAAAAAGGCGGAAACGATACCGACGGATATAGTAGTCGAGGGACAACAAAGGATATGGCTGGATTCTACCCCCCTTCAACAACATTTGGTTACGCATTTAATCACCTGCTTGCGATTCTCTTTCTCTATTTTTCCCCTCTTCGGATCTTACGATCAGAATCGCTTCGAATGACCCACCAGACTGCTTTTCGAGAAAGCTGCTACGCTACGCTCATTTTACACCATTCGAAGGATACGTTTATTTCATGAGAGCGATTTATACTTTGCATGCTTTTTCTGTATTATCTTCATTAACTTCTAATCGTCCGGGTTCACATTTTTTTATTTCACACAGCCACGGCGTTTTTCTCTTCAGACCTTTCTTCTCGTTTTCTACTGTGTATTCTCTCTATCCGTTTCAGATTTGATATCGCTAGTCTTTTCTGGTTTGTGCTTTAAAGTTAGCTTAGTGTATGCACCCTTCCATAGTATTCTATAATATATACCGTATCAGATATATCCATCTATTCAAGGCGGCCGGGTCAGCCGACGAGCTCGCGAGTTAGAGAGACTGCTCGACAATCAATCCTTTGAAATGTAAACGCAGAGAATGTTAATCCATTTACGTGGTACCAATCATCACATATCGGGTAGATATTCGGATGGAAACGATCACGAATGAAAAAAGTGCTACTCGAAGAGCATTCCATAAGCGGAGGAATGCGAATGGGCCTTTCGTCTAGTCTGATACCGTATCTGTTACATTCTGCGATTTTGGGCCTGGATCGGAGCCTAAGCGTTGGAAGGGGCAAGTAAGATGAGCCCTGTCGTATGTCCGCTTTGGCACAGGTCGGAAATATCATTTGCCGGGTTGTCAGGTCCAGGAACCTCGGGACCTGGTTCTGTGTCCCCTGAGCCGGGTCGAGACTTTGTCATGAAGTCCAATTCGTTCGCCTCGTGATACGTCGCTGTGCGCTGTGCGTTGTGCGTTGCAGGATTCGTCCGGTGAGTCTTTGGCGGGTGTGTTGTGGCTTAGTCATCAGAACCAACGGAAGAGAACGCAGGCCAAATCAGGCTTTTTTCTTCTCTGCTTCTCTCTTCTTCCTCTCAGAAACCATCTCTCCCCTTAACATCAACCTCCACTCCCATCACCAACGGCTCACGCGACCACTGAACACCCCGAACAATCGGTCCATCATCGAATACCAGCACTTACGACAGATTTTCCGAATAGACTCCCTTTCAGCTTCTCTTATCGTCTTTGTTTCTTTAATGACCTGAGCAAACCGGCTGGACCTGTATCTCGCCACCTATTAATAATATCCTTTTTGCCTCCTAATCTTAAAATTCCCGCGTGGAAATAAACTCACTCTAGGACCTCCGAGAAATCCGTTTCAGAAGAACCATCAAAGAAACCACCGACTTTCCCAGACGGCCGACCACGTCGTCTAGAAACGTCCGTTCAATCAATCAATACTTTCTTCGAAAGAATCTTCACCCACCGAATACAACTTTGGTTCCGGGGAAGATTCACGAAGAAAAAGCCTCGCCAAACCCTGAGACCTACCACTGCCCACCGCCGGCAGCAGACGAGGATTCGAATCGGCTGTTCTGATAAACGCGATTTCTCTGCTGCCCTTTTTTGCCTTGAACAAGAACAAAAAAAGGAGAGAAAGAGAAGAACACCAGTGTTTCTAACTGCTACTGCGAAACTCGAGCCTTTTTTTTAAAATCCGGTTCTCTGTATCCTTTGCCTGTGCCGATAACACGTTTCCTGTATCGAAAGCAAAACCTGTAGACGAGACCTGTCATCTCGATAATCTGTATTCTCGCATCAGTGTATCCTTTGTCTTCTTGGTTCCTTCCGGTTGAACAACCTCTTTTTGCTTCCTTGTACGGAGAAGAAGAAGAACAGTGCCAGTCTTCTGCTGTCGAACAATACCCTTTTTTCAATCTAAGAGAGACCATCAAGAACTTGTTATTCCCTAGACGCTCAGCCAACCGCGAAAGTAGTGAAATCACCGATTCACTTTGAACGAGAAACCCGGCCACAAAGAAAAACAAGAACAAGAAGAAAGAATATCACCGGCACGAAAAGAGAGAAGACTACTTCAGACACCCATCGCCGTCCTCTCTTATTATCCTTCAACATCAACATTGCCATTGGAGTCCTTGACATCCCATCGCCCGCCTTTTCACCCGTCGCCCGGCACCTCGAAACGTCGGTGTCCGTCATAAGGGACCGGACTCCACTAGCGCCTCAATCGACTCGACCGAATCCATATTCTGCCAACAAAAACACCTTCCGGTCTGTCGGGGGATCCCCTCCCGTGAAGACGACTGCACGCACGGCAATCAATCAATCGATATATTCCCTCGATTTCCGTGTAGAAAATCTCTTCTTTTTTCCTTCCCTCTTTCTTAACAGGAATCTAAACCTTCACCCCTCCATCTAACCCTTTTAGGAAGCACCTTTCATCCATATAATCAGCAATAATGTCTTCATCCATATTCTTCAAATTCAAGTCCCAGAAGGAGCCTACGAGGCTGCCTTTTGACGGTACGGCTATTTCGGTTTTCGACGCGAAGCGAGATATCATCGCTATTCACAAGCTCGGTGACGGAACCGACTTCGACCTCGCGATTTATAACGAGGAAAACAATGATGGTGAGTTTTGTTTGCCCTACTTCCTACTCGATTCAAACTCACCAGATGGGGAATACGAGAGATACCTATGTCGGGATTTAGTCCTTTTTTTCCTTCCTTTATGTATACTAGAAGAGAAAGAAAAGAAACAATATAGAAACTAACATGTGACCTTCGTTGCAACATAGAATACGTCGATGATACGGTAATGATCCCGCGGGGTACTGCAATTATCGCTCGTAGATTGCCGCCTGCAAAGCCTGGTCGCGGAACCGCACAGAGATATGTCACCGGGAAGATGCCAATGGCGGCACTCAGCGCCGGTCGCGTCGAGAAGAAGGTCCACACCATTCATGCCGGCGGTCCATCGAAACCTGCTGCTGCTGCACCATCGGCGGTCCCGGGACTAGGCGGTGAAGGACAGACAGAGGAGGAACGAATCGCGGCGATGTTCCAAGCATCGAGTGAGCAATGGAATCAGACACAGGAACAGATGGCAAAGTGAGTATTATCCTCCGGTTTGAGTATATTATTGGGTAGATTGCTAACGTGTGTGTGTGATAACAGCGCCCGACCTATCCATGGGCAAGGTGGTTTCAAGAAAAAGAACGTACCTGCACCTAGTCACCCACCGCCGACTGGCTACGTCTGCTATAGGTGCGGAGAAAAGGGTAAGCTCCCATCCGGCCCATTGCATGTCCACACTGTGACACGTTTCACGGCGTGTGTGTGACATGGAACCAATCGAATAGATTCGCTAACATCTGACCAGGTCACTGGATTCAACAATGCCCAACCAACGCGGACCCAACCTTCGACGGCAGACCCAGGGTTAAACGGACCACCGGTATCCCGAAGAGTTTCTTAAAGACGGTTGATAAGCCCGTCATCACAGATGACGATGATGGCAAGCCTGTTTCCGTCATGGTCAACGCTGATGGTGAATACGTCGTAGCGGAGCCAGATCGTGCCTCGTGGGAGCTGTTCCAGCAGAAAACTAAGGCGGCCGGTCTAACCGGCGAAGCCGCTGCCGAAGCAAAGGTACTGGAAGAGAAAGGTCTAGCTTGTCCGATTGACAGCAAACTGTTCAAGGACGCGGTCAAGACACCTTGTTGCAAGAAAACATATTGCGATGATTGTATACAAAACGCTTTGGTAGAGAGTGATCTTGTCTGTCCAAATTGTGATACGAAGGAAGTGCTCTTGGACCGCTTAATTCCAGATACTGAAACAAGAGAGAGAGTGAAGGAATACTTAGTTAGTAAGAGGGCTTCATCGGAGGAGAAGGAAAAGGAAAAGGAGAAATCAAAGTCGCCTACCCCTGCTAAGGCTGTCATTGTAAAGACCGAACCCGGCGTCAAGAAGGAGTCGGGCACTCCAAAACTTGAAGCAGCAAAACCAGTTGACGCCGCCGTCCCCGCAACAGCAACAACAGCATCCAACCCAAAGAAACGCTCCGCCGAAGACGATGGGACGGGCATGAAGAGGTCCATTAGTACTGCCTCCGACGACTCCGGATCCAAACGTCTGAAGCCAAGTCCAACCCAACAGAAGGTCGTTCCAAACACCGGAAACTCTCCCGCCATGAGAAATGTTGGTCTCGCCACCAATACCGCCGCCGCCGCCGCTGGGCAAGCCCAGAATCAGCAACAGCCCATGGGGTTCCCACAGAACGGTTTCATGGGCAATATGGGCGGTGGTGGTTTCGACTTCAGTCAAGGTATGGGCAACTTGGCTAGTAACTCCGCCGCTGGTGGTATGGGGTTCAACAACAACATGAATAACATGGGCAACATGAACAACATGAACAATATGGGCAATATGAATAATATGAACAACATGGGCAATATGGGGAACATGTCGGGCATGAACATGAACAATATGGGCATGAACATGGGCATGGGCATGAACAACGGAATGATGAATAATAATATGGGCGGTGGATATAATAATATGAATATGGGTATGATGGGCAACATGGGGAATGGTATGGGTAACAACATGGGGAGCAATATGGGGAACAACATGGGTATGAATAGCGGAGGATATAACAACATGATGTCCGGATACGGCAACATGAACAACAATAATAGCGGAGGCTACGGCATGAATAACATGATGAACAACGGTTACTACAATAACGCCGGCGGAGGTTATAACAATAACCAACAACAGTTCAGCAACAGCAACGACAACCAGCAATGGGGCATGCAGCAGCAACAGCAGCAGCAGCGAAACATGAATATGTCAATGGGTCAGAACAACATGGGTATGGGCGGCGGTGTCATGGCTCAGCAGAATCAGGGCTGGAACAACAACAGCAACGTCGGTATGGGCAATGCTGGCAATGCTGCCGCCGGCGGATACCAGGCACGGAAAATCTTTAGTGAGCCTTTCCCAACGGACGAGGATAGTCCTTATATGCGGAAGCCGGTCAACCCGTATCGACACATGAGGCCGAAGAGAGCTCGTCCTTCTGACTATACTGCAGTCGGCGGCGGAGTTACGGATTAAGACATCGCCTTTAGTCTTTCAAAAGTCACCGAAGCCAATGGTGATGCGGTATCTCAATCCATGGAGGATTTGTAACATAGTACATATGGGTCTTGGTGTTTTTCTTTCTCTTTTTTTACCCACGATTTTGTGTTTTTCTTGGATGCCTTTCCCTCACGACAGCAAAAAGCGGAGGAGACAATATTTCTATCGCATACAAAGCTTTAAAGACCAGGACCTTCAATGGACATGATGGGAGTTGGTGGCGTTTTCCTTCTTCTTTCTTCTTCCTCTTTCTGCCTCTCCTCTTCTCATTCATTTTGCCCCACTCCGACTCTTTTTGACACTTTTACTTACTTAATCTATTACCTTGGCTTCGGGCTTCCTTCGTTCTTCCGACAAACTCCTTTCTACTACGTCTCTGCAGCGATTTTTGTTCGTTCCCCTTTATGCCCTCTTCTTCTGGTTTCTCGCCATCACTTTCACGACTTTTCGCTTTCCTCTCCTGGAGCTTCTTTTCATTCGGCTGTTGTACTTTTGCCGACTTCTATAGACTTCAAACTACGCTTGTTATGTTAACTTTTTATGTGCCTCGTAAGGCTGATCGAGGGGGGTTTATTGGTACGATAATACTACAAAAATGAGAAATTCGTTAAAAAAACGTCATTGAATTGTTCGTTGCGTCGTCGACCGTCGTCTTGTTATGGAACGCTTCTGTTGTACTCGTTAATGCTTTAGGGAATTAATTGAAAAACTTTCTACTGAACTGAACTGTTCTATCTAAATTTTCGGTGAAGACTTTTTAGACTATTGGTACATCTGAGATATCCCGAGAAACGTCTTTAAACTGGTCTATGGAACCGTAGGGAATTGAGAACCTGTTGTGACGCCCTTACCTTATAAGAAACACTATAGTGGTTGATTCAGGCGCAATCCCATGAACCTTCTTTTTACTTAACGGCATTCAAGGAATTAGTACTCCCGGGGACTACATAGTTAACGGTCTCGAGGCTAGATACCAGTAGTTTCGAGGCTAACCGGCTAGATACTCGTTAGCTCAAAACCTGGTGCTGCGCTTAAATTCACAACAACCGTGTCGTATTTTCGAAGAAGTTGTGTTGTTTTCTTGGTGCGTAGAAGCATTGCCAATGCTTTGAGAATGATACTCGAAAGATTCTGTTTTCAGATTCATTGTATTTTTGATTAGGAATGGTTTTGTTCGCCGTATATATCTGTATAGACAAATACTTGAGCGTCCACACAACTAGGATTCTAAATTTTAGCTTGGAGACTCGTTCTTCATGGGAACTAGGTGGTCTCGAGACCAGGGAGTAAGATAGCCCAGCTTTAAGCCGCTGAGCCTGGACTAAAGCTGAGTATCGATAGAAACCATGGCAGCCGAGAGAAATTCCAGTGTGGTTTGTTTGTATAGTAGCACCTAGGCAACATTCTATAAGGCGTTGTTAGCTGTCAGTCAAGATATCCAGAGCAGCTTCATCAACGTTGCAACCATCTACACCTTCACGTAATCGCCATCCCTCCAGACGTCAGTTACCATCAAACCGTTCTTACGGCCTTGTAAGTATTCATCTATGAGTCTCTCTCCTTCATCTTCGATCCTATTCCGTCCTCCGGATGCTGTTCTCAGTGTCGAGAGCAGGGTTGATACGCCTCCCCGAGGGCCGTTGCTCGAAAACGCCCGCCAGAGAGCAATAATCTTCTTGAAGCTTTTGTTGCTAACAACGTTCATCAATAGTACCTTCGCACAATGGATCCAAAGAATTGGGGCCAGCAGGTTCCACGAGTTGGACACGATATCAAGCGTCGACGTGGATCCGGTAGTGACCTTGCCGATGAACTTCACTATCAAGATGATTAGCAAGGAGCTAACGCAAGGGCACAGACTCTTTACTCATCGATCTGTCTGATGATTCTCCACCAATCCGTCAACCAATCGTCATCCCAGTTGTGCCGGTTCCACCGGTTCCAAAACACCCACCACCCAGTCTCCCCTGGCCAACCCGCCTTACCAAGAAGGATGTCGAATCACTCGAAGATAGAATCCGCTACCTGGACAGTATGATCCAAAATGCCGAACACACCTCTGCAAAAGCTAAAAGAAGGCTCGAAGAGATCCGCGCCGGTGAAAGTTCTTTCCCAAAAGTCCGCATGGGCGGGTACCCTAAAGACAGATACACCCAGACCGAATTTATCAAGGCCCGTGAGGCGGAAGATATCCAAGACGAACGATACCGAGACGAACACAGGAAGATCAAGACTAGAAACTTCACTGACCCAATGAGGCTGTCGACTATTCCGGAATTCGGGACCGAGAAGCAGAGGGGGTCGGGTATGGTAGCCAGTGGTGTTCAAACTGCTTTTGGGGGGCAAAGTGGTGAAGGGCAGCAGGTTGAGACGGGAGAAAGCCCAGGTGAATCCTCTAAGAGAAAGGCGGAGGGAACGCTCGAGGGGAGACCTAAAAAAATGGAGAAGATGACTCTTCAACAGTACCACCTGTGGAGGATGGGAAAGGGACGCAAATCTACCCTTGAGGAAAGGCGCGAGGCGTTGGTTGGGACTGAGAAAGAAGGGACTATCTAAGGGAAATTAGGAGAGAGGGGTAATGGGGAAGGCTTCTGGAGGAGACTTCCGGAGCAGGCTGCAGAGATCTCTTAGGGTCCGTAATATCCTCCCCGTTTTGAACCTTGTACAATAATGGAAGAAGCCCCAACCAGACTACTTAAATACTATAGGACCAGAAAAAAGGCTACGATTCTGGCCTGGCATGTCAAATACACACATACACATAATTGCATAATGATTCAACCCATGTATATCCATGAATCGAAACTGTTCAATCCTTTCAACCTCTCCCGCTTGTTCCCCCCTTCTCCTCGGTTTGCAAACAATCCGCATAACCCTAAGGCACTACGGGGCCACCACGGACCAACGGCACCATCCGTAACTTCGTGGTCTGATCATACCCACCAAATGGCTTCAAACACGACGTGCTCTACACACGCAAACTATTAGTTACTCGGTATACCGGGAGTTGATTACCTTTTCAGAGCGTATTATCCCTCGTTTGTTCTCTGTAATAGGAGAATATACCGGCTGCATCAACATTGATCAGGTCGAAACACAGGCTTGCCCAGGTCCAGGACAAAGCAGTGTATGACAAAATTGAACATGCGGCTCGAGCACCCTAGTAAAACCGATAAGTCTAACCTGCTAAAGCATAGCTGGCTATTTGTTTCCCACGCAGTTTTATTATAAGCATATAACATCCCATGCTATTGAACGACTATCACAAGGGTGCGTTCATCGAATTCTAGAATCACATATGCAGAATGTTTGGATCCTCGATCTGTGGGGTATGGGTATTTGCTTCTATCGGTTGACTAGGTATCGTAGTATTTGTAACAATTTCAACTACTATGCTGAGTTTGTCTGCAGCGCACCTGTGCACACCGCTCTTACGGGCAGTTCGATCCATGACTCTCTTCCGCCACGGTTTAATCAGATTTAAAACTTGGTTAACCTAGTTTGGTTCTTTTCGCGAACCAGAGTGGATCAAAAACAAAAGCGAGCCGCCTGATGAATAATAACTATTATATATGTACATATACATGTACACTTAGGGATCTAGCTTCCAGACCCCGGATATATGTATCCGGATACCTCGCCGAAATATGACTGTATAGATATGCATATTCTGCGGTAGCATTGTCAATTCTAAGACAAAATACTCACCTGGTCTGTATACGTACTGCGGAAACGACATCTGTATTATTACATGTGTATGTAGCGCTACGTAGCTGATATCATATAGAAGCCTGAGGAACCGGGTTCACCAGATAACTTTTCAGGTCCATAACATTGAAAAGGCACAAGCACTAGAGGCCACCGCGCTCCTCTCCGTCCGCCAAAGCTCCCACGTTGACCGACCGAACGACACCATTTGCATTGATTCACATGCGGGCCAACCAGCCCTCCACATTGCAGCTACCACAGGAACATACACATGTTGGGTCGGGTGGGATAGCCCTGCAGCCACTAGCTTGGCGTCAATGCTCCTCGCTACCGTAGGCTCGCTTTGAGGTTTCCTTCGGCCGCTAACAATGCAGCATAGTCGCCTACGGTTGACAGATATCAACGATATCTGCAGATTCGCACTCGGGGCTCGAGGCATGTCTCAAAGACCAGATGGCCAGCGCAGCAATACCTAAAAGGCACTAAATGCCCAATTCCGTGAACCGGTAACCGACCTTGTCGTGCCAAGGTAATCTATATATCTGATAATGAAAAAAGAACACATGAACAACGCATATTTGGGCATATATCTACGCGCCGTGCGCAGCGGCTGCCTCAGGACTAGCGGCGTCCCCAGGTTTTGGGGGGCTAGGGGTTTTTTGAGCATTGCATCGGATCAACGATCATGAATTGGTTTGAATGAGACAAATTAATCCTTTCTGTGTGACCGATTCGTCGAGCCTAGATCAGGAATCACGATATATTAGAGCGTTCAATAGACTTATGCGGTTGAAAACGTGTACGTATAGATAATATTATCAAAATATCCGGTGTCAACTAGCATACGCCTTCGGCTCAACCTGGCCTCGAGAACGGAAGTATTCTGATTCCTGTACGACCGAAACTCAATCTTCGATACGAATCACCAAATCCATACTCTCGATCATGTTAACACCAAAGATATGCTTGATTACATCCCGGAACGACTGCTATTGATACGTATGTGCGTTAATCGTGAACCATCGCGATACGAGTCCTCATATACATACAGGTTCATACCAACGGGACTATATAAACCCTTACTATGTCATTCGGAGTTCTTGCTTCTCTCCTCATCCGCTCTCACCACTCCAGTCGGAACCAATCCAACTTCTGAGCCCCAACGGCATCACAAATAAAAAAGTTTACTTAACTTTTTTATTCACAGTTTTTAAGTTTTTGAGTTGACCCAAGTCTATCCTTTACGATGCTTTTCAAAATCACCCCAGCAGCCGCTTTTGCCATTTTGGCTAGCATCGCCGAACTCCAGTCGGTATCTGCTCACGTTCGTTTCGTCGATGCCTGGGGAAACCATGACCAGACCATCAGAGGTGTCAAACTTGGTCACTGGCAGTCCCTTGCGATACATAACCACGGAGCCCACCAATACCCAGGGCAATTTGATGTCGTTGTCTTTAGCGACCCAGTCATTCCTGCCTGTTGTAAAAGCCCGTTCACCGGAAGGCCACGTCTCTGGTTGGAGCAGGGCTGCGGTGCGAGTCTTCAGACGCTTTCCGATTACTACACTACAACGGGGGAAAGGTCCGGAAATCAAGAATTTACACCTGCCCACCTTACGCATAAGAGTAAGGCCGCGCATCTGTGGAACCACAAGAACGCTCACTTCTTCATGGGACCAATCCCGTCGGGGGCATATGTCCAGACCAAAGCTGAGACGCTCAAGTATGTCAATCAGGGTAAGATATAATACTACTTAAGATTTCTTTGGTTACCCCACATTGGTACTAAGTAGCTCAATAGGGGCGATCGCACAAGCTACTCCGGGCGGATGGCTTGAGATCGAAACATTTCAAGTGAATGCCGATGGAGCAGGGCCATACAGGTACAGGCAACTCCTTTCCAAGTAGCTCTTTAAAGGGTAATTTCTGAGTTTTTTTATCTTCCAAATAACAGATGTCGGATAGACGAAACTGGCACGGGGCAAAACTTCGGCAATTGGTTGTTGATGGATAGGCAGGCAGGCCCAGGATTTGGAAAAGAAGGGTGGAGGTCCGTTTGGGCGCATGGCAACAACAAACGCCATATCATGAGAGTCGTGATTCCCAGAAACGTCAAGTGCAGAGCGCAGTTCGACGATCTGCCGAACGTTTGCATAGTCCGTTGTGAAAACTTCGCAAAGGTAAATTTGCTGCTAAATCGATCTCGCACCGTGCGATGCAACAACTACTAACATATTTACTACTAGAACGGTCCATTCGGAGGCTGTGTGCCAGTCCAGGTCATCTATCCCCAGCCAGAGAAGATTCCTCCACCAGACCCGAAGACGATCACTGTTACCGTCGGCAAGCCCGAGCCCACCCCATCGCACGGAGACTCTGGATACGACGTTAGCGGTGACGCAAAGAACCGTGAAGGTTCGTACTACAAGAAATTCAAGGCTTAAAGGATATGCAAAATCCTCCTTGAATAAACCAGCCATGGGAGCATGGCTGGAGATACTATTAACGGCAGAAGGCTACAGTATGATGGGGTTGAGCAATATTAAGTTGGAATCTAGTAGAGGGATATGGTGCGGATAAGGATAAATGATGCGGCATATATGCACAGGTGTTGGATTTTTTTGCCGTTTCAATCATATCAGTAGACCGGGATCAAGGTGCTATCTCAATACAAAGTTATTGTTCAAATGGGAAATGTATAACATATGTCAAGACATGTATGGTCTCCAAAGCTGTGTCGATGTTGTTATTGAAGACTCGGGTGTACCTACCTGGCTAGTGGCTGTGCAGACTTCTTCATCTCATTCGAATGAGATTTTCGAGTCCATTAGATCTCAATGCTAAGTCGCACTAGCTTCTTTCGATGCTTAAACTCTTACTACAGGCGCTGGCCGTTTCTTTCGATGGTTTCTATATTCTTATGCGAAATAATAAGCATTCTGTTTAATACCTTAATATATTTGGGGCTAGGTGTACCATTCTAGGGGGCCATGACGCATAATAAACTACTAGTAAATAAGTACTTGGTATATGGTACTTCACGTGTATATACAACAAACCCATCAATATTTACTCGGGTAGGCGGGCGGATGGAGTCGAGTGAAGCGAAATTTGTAGTCACCTCTTAATTCATCTCCGTCTTATACCCTAACCCGCATCGAGTATCAGCCGGCCGGGTATGGGACCATAGTTCGAGAGTTTTTTTCGGCGTTGTCCTTGTTGTATCGTGGCCAGGTCGCACAGGAATTCTTCTCGGCAAATCTCAACACTGCGAGAGGTTATAGTTATAATCCTTGGAGCGATATAACCGCTGTAGCTTAGTCAAGGGGGTATACACAGTTACAATTATCGTTAAGTTCGGGAAACATTCCATAGGAATCTATCATGGGTACCCTAACTTGTCCTCAATATCTGCAACAAATCCTGGAAAGGCAATACCAACCCCTCGGATCCACTCACCGAAAACAAGAAAACGGTCCGTCTTAGGATTCCCGCCTTGGTACTACTAGCTTGGAGAAAAGGTTTCTTGGGACACCTTATATGACGTACGGTACCAAAGTTCAATCTAGATCATACCTTACACTTAACGGGCGGTGCACTATCGAAATCCTCTAACGCAGGGGCCGTACCCGTTTCTCGGCGGGTGAATGGTGAAACACGTGACGTTGACGTGCGTTCGACGTCGGCTTTGAGGCTGTACGGACGGCTGTGGCTTGAGAGATTTCTTATTTTTCTTGAAATTTGTTTGAGTTTAGATGATGGAACGAGCGAAAAGTTTTTGTTTTTAATCGAAATGTATTAAGTCTTTTTTGGGTTTTATCTAAAAGAAAAATATATGGGTTTACGATGTACAAATGGAAGGGAAAAAAGGGGATGGGGATGAGGAGGGTGGTACAGGATGAGGCTATGTTTTCTCGTGCATTGGTAAAGGATGACGGGAGAGAGTGAGACTTAGAAATTATGAATTCCAATGATGATGATGATGATGAACGAAGAGAAAAGATAATCAAAACTCCGCTAAAAATGCTAAAGACAAATACAAGAAGAAAAAAGAACTAGTTCCCTCCCTTGTTTCCCCTGATGTATGCAGCTGGGAAATCAAATGCAAACGGTGGATTCTCTGAGGACAGGTTGTAGTAGTAGTGGTATAGGGAAGAGCAAACATGCAAGAACGCCAATGGATATAATGGACTCAATTTGTAATAGCTCTGATTTTCCTTTTTTTATGTTTTGGTTGGTAAGTTGTTACCACTGTTGGTTCCCACGATATTCATCGTAGGATGTCGGTGGGAACCTGTTGTGCATTGGTTGGTGGCTCATTGGCGCCGCGCTGCCTATCAGACTCTGCCTACTATTGTTGACATAGTCCATTTGGCGTTCACCGCTGAATGATCGTTCGTCGCTGAACGATCGCTCATGACCCTCTCTTCCGTATGGATGAGGAACTGGCGAACCGTCGCGATCGTGTGGTGGCGGCATGTATGTGCCGCGTGGTGGCGGGTACATCTCATCTAGATGGAACTCATCACGGGTAGGAGTTGGTTGGTATTTTCCTTTCCCGTCGGCGGTATTGCCAAAAGCGTTGGGGCCCATCATAGAGGCCCTTCGGTCGTGAGGGTTGAATCCGTCCCTGATCTTAGCCTCCTCTGCGAGTTTTTCACGGTCGTGGCGACGCTTGGTGTAGTAGTTGGTCTTGCAGCAGATGATAATGGCGTTGACTGCGATAAGGATTGCAAGGAGACCAGTGAGAAGGGACTGGACGACAATGAGGACAACACCAGTGACAGTGGTAGTGGTCTGAGAGATTCTGAGCTGTTCGGTGAAGATTAAGACGCAAGCGACGGAAATGACACGGACGACGGCGATGAAAATATTGATGACGTTTCCGGACTTGCTGTTGAAAGGGCGACCGATGACGAGGAAGGCGAAGAGGATCAATTCGCAGGCAAGCTGACCGCTAGACTGGACGAGACCGTTTCCGCTGCCAAGGGCAATCACGGCGCCCTTAGCGAAAAGGTAGACGATGAATGGGATGAACATCCACCAGAAGGTTGACTTGTACTGATCGTAGAAGAGACCATACTTGCGAAGGTTGCTTTTATCCTCAAGAAGATTTTCACCCTTGGCTTCGAGCTCCTTGGCCTTGCGAGCGAGTTTGGTGACCCGGAAAACGAAGAAGACCAAGACAGCGGTGAAGACGGCGAGGGTAACACCGGCGAGGATATTAGCAGCCCAAGAGTCACCTCGCTTGAATTGGTATAGACAATAGATAACCCAGATACCGTACATGAGGAGGATCTATGTAAAACACATTAGCAACTCAAATCATTATAGACTGCAGAATGCAACAACTTACGATTCGAACCATAGTTCCCAAAAGGAAAGTCCAGTATCTCTTTCGGAAGCTGGCAAGTGGCTTGTTCAATTTTCCGCAGAGGGCATAGAGTTCCAAAATAAGCTTGAAGAGTAAGATGAGAACGGCGACACCAGCGAGCACGATCAAGAAAATGAGAAGGACGGTCATGAAGGTGTTGGTGTTTGGAATAGACAGAGTCTCAACGTAGGCTTCAATGCCGTGAACCTGCTTCATTATACCGCTCTCTTGCTCGCCGGGATTGACGCTGGATGATCCAAGGGTGGTTCCGTTAATACTGGTTTCCAAATCAAGTGGTGCTCTCTTGAGAAGAGAGCCCCAAAGGTCGACGGCACGTTTCCTCAAGTTCGAGCTCGAAACATCGGATGTATAAACCAAAGTCGTATTCCTCAAGAGGTCAAAGGACGACTTAGTGACATTTCCTCCAGTCTTGGCCCTGAATTGATCGATGCTACGTTGCATATCGTTCCATGGAATCAAACCGGTCGACCAGGCAAAGTTCTTTGTGAAAGCTCTGTAAACCGGAGGGTAGTTGACGCTCAACATGCCGTTGGTGGAGACGAACTGAAACCAGAGGACAACATCGACGATGTTTGGTGAAGGACCACTGGAGCCGCCACCGCTGGCACCAGCTCCGGCAGCAGCCGAACCGATGAGCGAGATAGATCCGATAATGGCTGCGGCTCCTGCGATACCAGCGGTGACCCAAGTGACGGCAGGTTGTTCAGCAGTCTTTCCGTTTCTAACACTAGACTGTAGACAAGCAAGGGATGGGCCATCGTCAGTTCCATTCTTTGTCCTAAGCTCTAGCCTCGCAAGGCCGTCAAGATCCGGAATTGTGAAGGCGATCGCAGGGATCTGACTAGCAAACTCCTGAGGGATGGGAAGTTTGCCGGTAGCAGAGAAGTTTCCAGCGGGTACTATACGACCATGTTAGCAGCCATCTCCAACTGATATTATTGATTCGATCTCGTACTTGGACATAGGAGCCTAATTCCCTTTTCACAGGGATCAAAGGTCTGTCTGTAGACCTCCCTTCCGTAGGCCGTAACTACCAAGTCCGCAATAACCTCTTGCTGCCTTTTCGATTCTCCACCGACGTCGAATTTAACAGTCATGTTCGATCTGTCGTATTCTACCATAAAGTTCCGGACGATAATATCGGAGTCCTGAGAGCTGCATGATGCGAAACCAGTTGTCGAGAGAACATCAGTAGCCTGTACCTGCAGGGCACCGAACAGTGCGAATGCTGAAAACAGCGATAATCTAGATAGTCGTAACATCGTTGTTGATTTTTTGATTTTGCCGTATGAAAGTTGAAAGGAAAGAAGTAGAAAAGGTAAAAGGGAAAGGTGGCAAAGGACTTCTATTCACCAACAAGCTTTGTAATATATGTGATGGTGAAGGGGGATTAGTGCTTAGGGAGCCTTCCACAGGGGAAGGGACTGTTGTAGAGAAACCCAACTATTGTTGTTCGTCAACGTCGAATGTCGCGCGACCCACAAGCAAAGCCCAAGAGATCTAAAAGATCATGGAGAACAATAGGACCCTGGACTAGCAGAAAGATATTTCAGCCTTCTTTAATATGCAAAAGAAGAGCAGACCTGGTCAGGTTCCACCGGGAAAAAGCTAGAGCTGTGCTCAGCCGTAAAGCTTGGCGGGCGATTTTTATAGACGGTCCTCCTAGTGGATGGGCGGTGTGGCCGTGTGCTAAGGGTACGACAGCACCTCTTCGCTCTGCTGTTTTCTTCGCAGGGCCGCCCTATGCAAACTAATGTATCGGGCAGGTGGGCCCTCAGCTACCGGGTCTTTGTGAGGAGGCGGTGACCTGTTTTGATGCGTCGATGGCACGCAACCTGCTGATTGGGATGGATGGACAAGAGGAATTTGAGATAGTAGGTTTCTTCCAACCACCAAGTACAGTTACTTTACTGACGGAGTGAGGGTTAGGAAGCGAGGGGTCCAAGAGAAGTCCAAGCTGTCTCGAGTCCCAAGTTCTATTCTGACAATTGGTTCTGAAGTGTAACTGTCGATGATTCCAACAGTTCAGGAGCCTGCCGTCAGAGGGAAGTCCAGATACAGGCGAACGAATGGAGAAGAAAAAATGGACAGAATTGAAACGCCAATGCAAAGAGACTGGAATAAGGAAATGGACGAACGACTAGGAAATAACGAGAGTGAAAAGGAAAACGAATGTTTCTATACACAGAATGAACAAGAATTGAAAGGAAAGGGTATTTTGGTTGCTTGGGAAGTGGAAAAAATACAAGGGAACGAACGAACGAGAAGGAGGAAATGGTTTCGACCAGAAAAAATGTGAAGCTCCGTACAAAGGGGAGGAAGAAGCAAAGTTCCAAGCAGGGCCATGACCCTGGGCGAGAGTGCCAGTTTAGGGCTGTCTGCTCCTTGATTTAGCGATTTCTCCCTCCCGAGGCACTAATCCAGTGCTCGACAATCCTAGTGAGTTCCATCTGGCGCAATCCAATCATTAGGCGTCTCCGGCTCTCTGACCGGCTGCACGAGGTGCTAGCTTGCTTCGAACTTTGCTTCGAATACGACCTTGTGGGAGTTCGTATGTAGGCGGAATACTCGACCGTTCAAAGCGTCCCTGTGGGCCCTCGTCACGATATCATACCTGCATCATCGACAGGCATGCGTGGCCTCCCCCGATGACATGCGTGTGAACTCATCGACGAGGCATCAGGAAATCCAAACATCCTGCATCCCTACCTCAACCAAAATGTCAAGTCACATCGCCGTCAATTTCTTTTCGCATGTCTGAGGTCACCTCGCTTGGGGCCCTCCATCGTCTCTGGGGACTGGCCCTGGTCACTTTTGATGCAAAAAATAGCTGGACCCCTTGCACAAGACATTCCCCATTCGTCGTCACCCGTTCGGTTTTCTCAGCTTGGGAAGCCCGGCACACCGAACTCATAGCCACCATCCCATGGAGAAGTCTCCGAGCCAAAATGTCCTGGGTTACATTGGCAGTGCAAACAGCCTGGTACCGCAAACTTGTACCTGCAGCCAAAGGAATCTCGTGCTAAGTGGAAAGGTTTAATTTTGGTAACACTTATTAAGGCCGGAATGCACGCGATCTCGCGAACCGAAATATCACAGCAATCTCTATCACCATAAAAAATGACGGCTACGGCCGCATATGATCCGGTCACAAAAAGAATAAAAAATCGGAATCTGCCTGCCTTCGAGCTCATGCCTTTTTTCCTCATCCCCGTTGCGGTTTGTCCCTCATCTCCTGAGCAGAGGAAATCTCGCCTGCTTCTCGGGAAGGGCCAAAGGGGCAGTCGACTAATCAGAGTGAGCGGTTGCTGGTTCTGAAACCCCTTCCTGCCAAAGCTCAAACATCTTAACGTTTCTTATCCTCTCCTGATTCAACGGAACCAGATTCGCACTCAAAGAAAAAAAAAACGTTCGACGTCGGCGGGTATGTACACGTAATCTGTCAAAATATTACCACCCGTTGGCGAAAGCTCCGTCTGCAGGGTGATTCCGCATCGGACGAAAGAAAGTGCTAGTTTCCTGTTGTGCGGTTCGCCATGGGCGTCTGCACCAGCGGCAAGGGCAAAGTTGTGCAGATGGTTTTGAGACTTGGTGGCGTGAGTCAAGCTTTTTCTCGAACAGTTGAACAGATACCAATGAATTCAAACCCGGACGGATATCGACATGTGTAGATTGTTGGTTGGTGTGCGTGCGCATGTATCCGTATCACAGAGTGCCCCGAACCTGCCTCGTTCCGTTCCCGTCGATGCGGCGTCCCTTAAACACAAAGGTGCCAAGGTTTCGGTCCAGAGCTAGGACCTGCGTCGACTCTTGATAGCTATCGCTAGATCTCGTAGTAATCCTACGGCTTTGATACTGAGCCTCGATCCGTCGAGTTTAAATCCGTGATCGATCCATACATCCTAACGTTAGTGGGGATGAGGCTACCAAAGCGCACGCATGCATGAATCTTCGAATCCCAACAAAGAACACTCATACCACAACCGTCAACCGTGAACCTCGCCTCCACACAACGTACGCATATGCACATATTAGGCATTGCGATATTGAATGAAGCGGCTACCATCAAGGCTGCACATCAGGCACAAAGAGGCTTGAAGGCTTGGCTATCGATAGCTCCAGAAATCCCGCCTGCTACAAGGCCCCAACCCAGATCCTTCGATCGCGTATGATTCAATCGACCGGCACTTGAGAAGCTAAAAGTATATGACTGTAAAGCTTTCCGCGTTCTGCCGTTAAGTTTCCTGCGTCAAACCTCGTTTTCCTGTCTTTCTTATACAAGAGGCCACGATAGCAGTTAAGAGGACACCCACCCGCTTCCGGTATATCAGAATCCTAGAAATTTATAAGATTTTGGCCGGTTTCCGCGAGACAAATTTCCAGCCTCATTCCCCAGTTTGTTGGAAAACGTTCGACAACGCAAAACCTTATCTACGAAACGGTTGCACAGAGATCTGGAAGATCGGCCGTGCGTGACTGACGGAACAGCCGTATAAATATTATTACTGCGAGGCCAGACCTTAGTATCGAGTTCGGGATATCGAATAGCAGATACTCCGCTCTACACCTTATCACCGTTTATTTAACGCCGTCAGTATAAAACTATCATGTCAGGCGAAAAAATGGCCCAAGCATCGAGTGCAGCTGCCGCGCCGGCTGGCCTATCTAAGGATGTCTTAGTCGATAAGATCCAAGGAATTGCCATTGGAAATGCGCTGGGTGATACAATTGGGCTCTATACAGGTAGCATCATCTAAAATGTTTCCCGTTTTCAAAGAATATTCAAGACTCTGACAATAGTGTAATAGAATTTATGTCGGGAAACCAGGCGCAGAATTCATACCCAAAGGCCAGTTTTCGCCTCACCGAGCCAACCACTCCTCTATATGTCGATAGACATAGGGCGAGATTCGAAGAAAGGTACAGTTCCAGACATAACTTTCTATCACTCTACCCTTTTCACGAAACGGAGTGTATTAATTAGTCTAAACGAGTAGAGCCTGGACGGACGACACCGACCAAATGCTTCTAATCCTCCTCTCGTACCTTCACAACAATGGCACTCTCACTCAAACAGACTTCGCCTCCCGTCTTCACACCTGGATCGCGATGGGTCTCCGTGCGCTCGATCGTCTGCCACTTGGTATCGGAAACACAGTCGGTATGGTAGTCACGGACAGAAACTTCCTTGTTGACCCCGCAGGTGTCTCGAAGAAGCGATGGGTTGCCACAAATTGCGTCAATGCGGCGAACGGCGCGGTAATGCGTACATCGATTATTGCGCCAATGTTCGTGAATAAGACTCTAGAGGAAACTTATCAAGCCGCCGTTGATATCGCCATTGTCACTCATGCCGATCCAAGGTGTTTGGTTTCTTGTGTGGCTGTGGTTGGTATCCTACGCGCGCTGCTGAAGGGGGAATTGACGGCTGAAGAGCAGATTGATGGGTATCTTGATCATGCTTGGGAGTGGACGAATGCCTACGCTAATGAGCATATCTTAAAGAATGAGGAAGGGGAGAAGATCGAGTACCTGTTCCGCAGGAAGGAGTATGACGACTACTGCAAAGTCAGCCCGAGGAAGATGTATAACGATAAGGACGATGGGATGGTGGTTGACGACAGACGGCTGGGTTATACGTATATCGCCCTGGGTTCGGCTGTGTGGTGTTTGAGAAGGGTTATGTTGGGGAAGGATGATTTTAAGAGCGTGATCACAAAGTTGATTATGATGGGTGGAGATGCCGGTATGTTCTTTCTTCTGCAAGGTACTTATATTACTGTTTTTGCTAACCTGTGGACGTAGACACCAATGGCGCGGTCGCTGGCGCTCTTGTCGGCGGGTACGTTGGCCACAGGGCCATTGCACCGGAATGGCGAGATGGGCTGAGATACAATGACTGGCTATTGCAGAAGGTTGAGGGCCTTTGCATTCTCACCGGGGTTATCACGGACAAGACGTATATCCCGGCCGAGGACTTGGATACTGCCCCGGACGGAAATCGTGGGTTCTTAGATGAGGCACAAGTGCGGGTGCGAGAAAAGGAACTTATGAGGATGATTCTTGAGAAGATGGAAGCCGATCAAAAGTCGAAGAAACCCAAGTTCAAGAACTTGTGGGGGTTGATTGATTAACCATCCTTTCCCCCTTAAGCTACTATATGCTTGGCTGTCTTCCTGGATGTATTATGAGGTTTAGTGTGTCATGTATTGATGGATCGATACGGCGTCCTCTAGCGGAGGCGATAGCGCGGTTTTTAGAGCAAAATGAATCAAGTTCGCTTTTGATATATAGTTGCATATTGTACAGTTCCTGGAACGCCAACGCCCGCTGCCGGCCGTGATAAATAGCGTGATATCGGGGGTAATAACTTATAGCAGATCGAAGTCGTCGACCTTGTCGCGATATTTCATAATGCTGCGCTTGATCTTCGAGGAATCGACCCATGTAACGAAGTCCTCGAGGTTCCTCGTAACCAAGAAAGCCGGGTCAGTTATAACCTCCGGTCCGACCCTGACATGTCCCTGCTCAATAAACTTGACAGCCTAAATCCGTTCATTAGCTATCGACCACTCAGTAAATAGCTCGGCTTTGGAAGGCCACCTACCGCCGGCACGTTCTCCGCCATCCTTAGTCTAGTCATTATAATCGGCAACCTCCTCCTGCAGAAAGCAGCCACGCTGACTTTGTTCTCCACATCGCTCATCTTGCTCTTACTGTTCAGCACTCCCATGACGAACAGCTTCTCTAGTAGCATCTCCTCATGCTTCCTTCTGAACTCGTCTTCGGGTGGGAGCTGTGCTAGCTTATGCGCTAGTTGTCGGATTGAACCGCAGAGCTTGTTGTACTTATGATAGGTCGCCGAATCCTGGATGTGATAGCGACGCATGATATCGTGTTCTCGGTGGTTGGAGTCGGATTTCCATGATAGGAAGTCGACCTTGCGAAGGAGCCTAGATCACCGATTTTAATACATATAGCTTGACTAACGTAAGATATGCGAACGTACTTCTGCTCATGATGCTTGAGTTTCCGGACCATGGTGGGCGGTTGAGGTCCCCGATCGCGTGGGTGAGATGGATTTGGAGATGTGGTTTCTGAAGCTTAAAGAAATTTTGCGACAAGCGATCTTTCTTTGGGCCAGAATTGTCGGCCGAAAAAACGTGGCGGCACAAGCGATCCAACACCAACGCTCGGCATTCCATTCATGGTTTCTCCACGTTTTCCAACTTCACGGGTTTCTTTAAGCGTTAATAGAGGAGTCTGATCGATTGTAGCGTATAGACCGGTTTTTGGACTCGGCAGTTTGCGAAACGATGTTTATTGGATTGTGCGGAAGTAAGTCGATTGCCTCACAAGAATATACAGCGTGTGAGGCATCTTTGGCTAACAACCGGTTCGTTCCAAGCTATCTGCGCTGGCAAGCATACCGTTGCGAAGTTCCTCGTCGAGACGTACGGCTTCCAAATACTGCGGCTGGCAGCTCCTATGGATACAACGATACCAAAGGAGGACGGTAGTTCGGCCTCTGATGCTGTAGTCACTCAATTCCCTGGGAATGGGAACCCGACCTTTTCAACCGTCGACGAACTTCTGGAGTATGTGACGGCTAGGTGGCAGCAGAGATTTGTTACGACGGATGTATGGACCGAAGAGACACTTGAAGCTCTGCTTAAGAGGCCGTTCTTCTTGCTTGTCAGTGTCGATGCACCTGTCGTTGTACGATGGAGGCGTTATATTGAAAAGTATGGTTGTCCGATCCATATCATGCTTTCGATGATTCGTGCTAGTGAAATGCTAACATCTACGAATTTTTTGATATACGATATAGATGCAAAACTTACAACCCCCCTCTTCCTACTCCTACCCTCGAAACCTTCGTCGAAAAAGCCGACAAGCACATGTTCGATCCCAAAACCGGCCTAATCCCACTCTTCGTCCGTGCTACCTTACATCTTCTGAATTCCTCCACCTCCCTTGGTATGTTCTACGAAAACCTCAAATCTATAGATCTGGTCGATGAAACACGGTTACGGCCTACCTGGGATGCGTACTTTATGCAACTGGCGAATTTAGCAGCCCAGAGGAGCAATTGTATGAAGAGGCGGGTTGGATGCGTTTTAGTCAGAGAGAAGAGGGTTATTAGCACTGGATATAACGGGACACCAAGGGGCCTGACGAATTGTAATGACGGGGGATGTATGTTATATCCATCCCACCTCGGCCGTGTGAGAGGCATGTGCGCTAACCGTCGGTGAATTTCTACCCTGATGTAGGCGCAAGGTGCAATATTGCGTCTGCGGGTGGTTCTGGGTTGTCAACATGCCTGTGCCTACATGCTGAAGAAAACGCTTTGTTGGAAGCGGGAAGAGAGAGGATTGGTAAAGGCTCGATATTGTATTGTGATACGTAAGTTCCAAAACCCTTGAAATGATGTTCAACTGAGAAATGCTAATATCGCATTAGCTGCCCGTGTTTGACGTGCAGTGTTAAGATCGCGCAAGTCGGAATATCAGAGGTGGTATATAGCCAAGCGTATAGCATGGACAACAAGGTATATATTACGTTTGCTATGATCAGCTGCCTTATAAGTTTGTCTACTGACCTACGGCTGTAGACGGCCGATGTCTTGTCAGAAGGTGGTGTGAAGCTCAGGCAATTTTCACCGGTAGGTTGAGATATCCTTTAATTAACCGGAAAGAAAATAGTAAAATAACTGATGTCCCGACAGCCTCGTGAAGGTATCGTGCTGCTCGGACAGAACAGTGACGCTGCGATGCGGTTTTATATGCACGCTGATACGACAAGTTTATCCAACTGATCCGATGCCATGTCGCGGGGTCGGTTGTGCAAATAAGATTCGGCGTTCTGCGTCCCCCTTGGGCCTGGATACTTAAATTAAGTTTAGGTTAAGCTATCGATTAAGGTTCCCCAAACATTAACTCGTGGAAAAGAACGTTTGAACGCCACGGATTGCCCAGCGAAGCCATGAAACGTTTAAAACTCGAAGCAGTGGGTCTAATTATTGAGGCTGACGAAGACAACGATGCACCGATGGCCTTTGAAGGGATTCGAAATTGCCCTCGAAATTGCCCGTACATGTAATGTAACCTCGAACGGGATCGCGAGGGGACCCTTTCGAGCTCCCGCTTACACCGGAGATATTGCTTGGCCGGAGGGGCACTCGAACGCTAAATTTTCGTGTGCCTTGGCCGCATCTGTCAGGTTAGGTAACTTAATTTTGGCCTGTCACAGGCCACCTTTTCGAGCTCTGACACGATGTATCAGCGCAGCGGGCATGGAACTACGGCACCACCCATCATCGTTGACCAGCATTTATTGGGGATATGGGTTGAGAAATATGCACGGGAAGGGCACTTACCATACTGCTCGCTCTATAACTTACCCCGTACATAAGCTAGGGGAGGGCGTATACACAGTCAGCGGAGGCTCGTCCACAGCCCCTTTTTTCAACTGCAGGATTGCTTTCGACGGACTGCACTGGCCAGACCGGACATCGAATAGGAACCCTGAGACATGGATGCCTCGACTGGCCATCCGAAGCATTCAAACCTTCCTCTGGTTTTCCGGACCCGGCCTCTGGTGTTCGGTGTAGCCAGGAATAGCGTGGGTTCGCATGGCCGACTGCAGCTTCGGAGTCGAGCGTCTGGGCAGGGGAAACATGGACCCGTACGAGGCTATGACGGCCACGAGCATATGAAGCAAGCAGGAACATGCGGCTGCTGGACTGCTTTGATTGCTTTCTGACCTGCTTAACTGGCTAACATAAGCATCCATCTGTCCTGAGGGCGCGGAGATTTCTTGGACGCTGATTCTTCCATTCTCTTTTAAACCCAGTATTCCCGGTAGACAGGATCCGGAGCTGGCGTATCGACTCCTGACTTCCTTTTCTCGTTCCTGTCTCTCGTTCTCGACCTTTTTCTTGTCGTAACTTAATTAACTAGCTTTTTCAAGTAGCTCCTGGTCTTGTTATAAGTAATACTCCTTGCTCGCCCTACAAGGTCTCCTGTCTACAACATTCAACGTAGCATTGCATTTGTTGTTTAGCTTCTACTTCTCCTTACTACAGCTGGTTTTTAGTCCGGTCGTCTCTTTCCAGTGCCACCGTCTTCAACCTTCAAAATACCATCGGCCTCAATCAATCAATACGGCCTGCAGCTCCCACCGTTCTCGACGTCCAAATAATCCGATGCCGATATCCTGGATCCAATTTACCCACTAGTCCCGCCCGTTAGAAACGAAACAATCAATTTTCACCCTTTTGTTTCCAGAAAGAAAGAAAAGCCAAGCCAAAGTTGCAAGGCCTCATAGCCGACATCTTCCATCATGTTGGCCAGTCCGGCATCGAACTCTCTCCGGCGGTCTCCCTTACTCGTCTGTATCCTGGTCGTGCTGTGCATCCAGACCTACTACCTGTTCAAGTACAACTCGCAGGCGACATCTCGGCACACCAACGATGACTATTCGATTAGATACCCTCCTCCTGGAGCTGGAACGGCGACGGAGACCGTCATTGTCACCAGAACTGCCCTCGTAGGGCCCACTGGCACGGGTGCAGTGCTTCAGCAGCAGACGAACCTCGCCGTCCGAGGTCCTCCGATTCAAGACATAGTCCTCTCGATCAAGACTGGTGCCACGGTTATCCACGCCAGAGTTCCGATCCAACTCTTGAGTTTCGTTCCGAGCTTTCCCAATACGCTCGTGTATTCCGACCTCAAGTCGAAAATTGGTGATTTCAAGGTTGCGGATGCGTTGGCGCGTGTTTCTGCCGATGAAGCTGGGAGCACTCTGAAGTACTGGCGTAAGCTCCAGGACTTGCAGTCGCAAAATGACGGGCTTTCGGACTCAGAAGGCAAGATGGGAGATTTGAAGGAAGGGTGGGCGCTGGATAAGTTCAAAAATGTAAGAATTGACTCCTAGGTGCAGATGTCAAAGCTAGGCCCTCCTGGGTGGCAACGACTGGCTTCCTTTCTCTGATATTGATTATAAGATTAACGTTAACGTGCCAATCGCCGTGTAGGTTCCAATTCTGATCGAAACTTACCAAAAGTTCCCTGGTGCCTCCTACTACCTCTTCATCGATGGCGACACCAGCTTAATCGCCAGCAATTGGTTCCCGTACCTCATGGACCTCTCCCGTAAACACGACCCAGTCCACTCCCCCATCTACTGGGGCTCGATGGCCTTACTGAACAACGTCCCCTTCGGCCACGGTGGATCCGGATACCTCATCAACCAAGCCGCCATGCGTAAGCTCATCCCTCAGGATAAGGTCTACGACGAATCATTCCTCCTCGGCCTCGAACGTAATTACACGAAGCTCGCTTCTTCATCCTGCTGTGGAGACCTTGTCCTCGGCCAGGCTATGACTGACCGTGCTGGTGTGACGGTTAAGCATAAGTGGCCGTGGTATCAGGGAGAAACGTGGTGGTCGATCCCATACCACGAGTCCAACTTCTGCTCGGCAATCGGCACTCTGCACCACGTTTTGCCGGAGGATATGCAGGAGATCTGGGATTTCGAACAGCATATGTTGAAGAAGAGCGGAATGGATAAATGGCGTCCTGAGGGGTGGACTCAGGAGCACGAAGGCGGGTTCAAGGAATGGAAGTTTTCGGATATGCCGAGGGAAGCGTTAACACAGGATTTGAAGCAATATAAAAGAATATTGTTCAGAGATATGTACGATTACTTCATCGCGAAGAAGCTCCCACAAGAGGCGGAAAAGGACTTGAGTGGAAAGATGACGCAATCGGCGAGGAGAGTTGGGTGGGATAACCGGAGCTGGAAGGAGACTGAATGGAATAAAGATAAGGTTAAGAAGGAGGGAACGCTGCAGTGGCAGAAAGACTCCATTCTCAGCGAAGATAACTGTAAGTCCCTGACTTAAATTCTAACCACAGCCCATATGGGATCCAGTACTAACATAATTGCTACTTTAGGCCGAATTGCATGCGAGGTTGAGCAGAAGAATTGCATCCAATGGTACTATCGCGAAGGTATCTGTGGTCTATCCCCAAAACTCAACTACGGCCGCCGTCTACGCAACGACGGAACCTACGAAGAATGGAAGAAACTCGGTGTTAGCGGCTGGGTTCCCGAACGTGTGGCACAGAAGGTCGGAGAGTGGCGCTCAAAATGTCCCGGCACATTCATATAACCCACCCTTTTTTCATCCTACCTTTTACGACAATCATCGATTCGTACCATTAACTGAATGGTGAAAAAAAAAAAACAAATATGGTAGAGCGGTATCTCGTGATTGATAGTGATTTATGAGCGAGCGAGGTACGCAGCAGGCGATCAACAAAAAGCGATTTCTTCAACAGGCATGGTTTAATACCTCCCTTTTTTCCTTCTCTGTTCTATCATTTTTCTCCCCTATCTTTTTGTTTTGAGCGGGTCTTCACTTTGACTTCTCTCAAATTGTGTCCATATGCTTTTTCCTATTGGGTTTGTTTGAGAGGCGTTTTGATACAGAAATTCATAATTGTCGCCTCTTGGTACGAGAAATAAAAATGAGACGGAGGGAGCATTACCATTTTAACATAGACACTTTCTTTCTTTGTTGTTCATAGATCATCGGCCTGCATTGGATATATAATTCGGGGGAATCTACAAAATGAAAGACTGGCTCGTACTTGCTTGGCAGGTGCTTAAGCGCTTGTACATATTAAAACTTACTTTACTTCCCTTTCTTTATTCATTCCGTCTGTGAAGGCAAAGCTTGTCTCATGGAATTCACTCGAACCGTTCTAACCTAAGGCAGGCAACAACTTAAAGTTTCTGCAGCTATAGGAGAGGTAGTGTATAACCTGGATAACTTCGTAAAACCGTTCTGATGGATTTTTGGACTGTAGCAGATTACTATCGTACAACAATATAAAGAAGTATCCGGATAGGAGAACAGAACACACCCTCCCCGTCGTAAACTAATACCGACTGAAAACCCCCCATAGCTGCAGTCTCGTAACCAGCCATATGTCTACCCTTCGGCACGACCACTACTCCAATTTCTCCACTACCATGAATAATATCTCTTCCGGCGTCTTCGCCGCGTTCTGAGGTGCCTTCGCAATTGCCTGCCAAATCTCTCCATGTCTTGGTTCCGTTACCGACAACTTTGATAGTACATCCGCACGTTTTGCCTGTACCCATTGGATCCCGTTAGTAACCTCGCCATTTGCGTCTTTAATTTGTGGGTATGAAGTCAATACCTCTGTTCCTTGTTCAAGTAAATACTTCCAATACCACGCCCAGGTATCTCCCTGATCCGCGTCGGCCACAATAGCCTTCTCGAACCAAGCAGCGGCTTTATCCAGCTTTCTTTCCGCCCAAAAGTTCCGTGCGATGGTGACGATCAGAACCGGATCACTTTCCGCCTTTCTTATCGCTTCCACCATTCTAGACTTCCGCTGCGATCGGCCTTCGAGATGCATGATCAGCTCCGTCCATAGTAACCCAGAGCTAGGACATTGTTGTAGTGCATTGGCCATTAGAGACTTCGCCTGTTGGAGGTTTCCTGCCCTCCGTTCCACGCGGACTGACTCGCACCACAATTGTGGGTTCTTCGGGACAGCCAGTCTCGCCCTGTCGAGTATTGATCTAGCTTTGATGACCACTCCAGCAGCTTCCTCTAGTCTCGAAGCTAGGATCCATAGCGGAACTGAGAGCGGACAAGCCTTGGTCCCACTGGCGTACGCTTCACGGGCCTGCGGCAATCTACTCTCCCCTTGGTATATTTGTCCCTTCATCATCCATAACTTATCCACCTTTGGATATTTACCCAACCCTTCGTTTACAAGCTCCAACGCTGCATCGATATCTCCGAGCTGCCGTTCGTAAGCGACGGATTTTATCCACACCCTTGCAGTACCGGCTTCGTTCCGAGCGGTCTTCAACAGGGATCTTGCTGCATCAAACTGCTTGTTCTCCGCTTCCAGTTTCACAGCTGCCAGCCAAATATCCTCGTTGTTTGGGTTTTGTTTGAAGGCCAACCCAAGGACTCGGCGGGCACCGTCGACGTCTTTCGATTGCCATTTCTCCTTGGCGAGCATCATCCACAGAACCTCGGAAGTTGGACAAGACTCTGTCGCCTTCTCTAGAAGAGCCCACAGTGCTTCTTTCGTGCCGTGGTTCTTTTCAAGGTCTGCAGCCGCTCGCCAGATAGATTTCTTGTTGTAGAAGACTCGCAGTGCGTAGGCATATATTGCTCGGGCGGTTTCGTATCTTCCTCGCCCGATAGAGTTTTGAGCATCTTCCATCCAAGTTTTCTTCCTATCATCGTCTTCATCGAGCTCCCAGCCTAAAGTTTCTCGAATAATAGCCTGGCAAGTCAATATAGCCCCTTCCTCTTCGCATTTCTCCGCCTCCGCAATCCACTCTTCTCGTTTCAACATGGCGGAAACGTCGGAAAGCTGTTTGATTGCACGCTTCATGACCTGGGAAACTATATTGTCACCCTTTCCTTCTTGTTCCTGTAATCTTGCAGCCGCGAGCCAGATTTCGTGGGACGAGGGTACGGCTTTACGAGCTTTGTTTAGGACTGCCTGGGCATTTTGATAGTTTTCCAACCGGGCGAGGGCTAGCCAGAGCTCCACAGACATAGGTATTAGCTCGACTGCGCGTGCTAGCAGGATTTTGGCGTCGTTAGGATCGTCTTCCAGGTTCACGGCTTCCTTCCATAACTGAACGGATTGCGGAATAACGTCAAGACCCTTTCTTATAACCCTCTTTTTGGCGCGAGGGTCCGACTCAAGTCGAGCAGCTTCGATCCATAGTCTTACTGACTTTGGCAGATTCTTGACTGCTGTTGCAGCAATGATTTTGGCGTTCTGGGATTCGTTGAGACGGATTGCTTCCAGCCAGACATCCTCGCTTGTTGGACAATGTTCACAGCCTTTGGCTATTATAGACCTGGCCTGTACGATTCTATTGCCGTACTCCTCCACTCTTGCAGCCGCAATCCAGCCCGGTGCGTGCTTTGGATTGGTCTTGACAACGCTGTCGAGTAGTGATCGTACACGTTTGATGTCGCCGACTTCCTGCTCCGTGATCGATTGGATCACGCTGTTGTTGAGACTTGTAAGGTACCCCTTGGGATCGACGTTCGTGGAGCCCCCTGCTGAGTCGTTACTCGAGGCGGCGACCTGGTCTAGCCTCGATCCGAAGACTTTCTTTTGGGCCGCACCGATGGATGCGAAATTGGTCATCGTTCCGTCCGCGTTATCCTCGCCCTGGACTGTGGTATCCATTGCGCCCTGATCCCGTGCACCAGCCAGTACCGAATCCGGAACGGCATAGAACCGTTTGATCTGATTCTGCTTCGCTCTTCGGTTTCGCCCTGTAAGATCTCCAACCTCGGGAAGAGATGCCCAGTCTTCGTCCGACACCGTTTCCAATCCACGTTTCAGATCTGCGAATTGCTGCTGTATCTTTGGGTTTTTACGTTCGTATTCGTCTCGTTCGGCGGCTTCGCGAGCTTCCCTGTTTGGTAGAAAATCACACGTCGGCAAGGCTGTTTCTTTGAGAGGAAAATTATTTACGGATGAATAACGTTCTTCTAGAAGGGAGCGATGATGATGGTAACAGGGAGGAAGGGAATTGGGATTGGGTAACTGTAGGGAGGAGTATGTAAATGCTCACCTTTGAGTCCTCCGCCGTTTATCCATTTTGGCGTCTACGGAAGCAAATATCCTATCGGCCTCATCGTCATCTTCGTCATATGTGCCACCAGCGAAGAGTCCGACTTCATTCTCAGGATCCTGATATCGTTCAGCATCATCATTGTCGTCGTCTTCCTTTTTGTCCTTCGAGAATGACGATGGAGCATCTTGTCCGAGCGCTTGGGCGCGCTTTGCAAGAACGGCCTTGATGGCTTCTTCGGAGGGACCTTCGCGTGCCGGACCAATGTCGCTGCGAGTGGTGAAGCCGGTAGCGCCACGACCGAGACCTGCGACGTAGTTGGCCGGCGCCTCCATCTGGAGGAACGACTTTTTGTTCATCATGTTGGGTGTGTGGTTGATCGCGGGATGGTGATTGTGGTGAAGTCGTGGAGTTGAGATGGGAAGATTGGTCGCGAATTAGTCTTCCTGAGTCTTTAATCAGCCACACATTGACACCAGCCACAGTTGCGGCGTCACGTGAGGCGCAGCATTCTGGGATTTGAAGATACCACGACTCATTCTCAAGACTAACGGTGCTTTTAGACCATATAGTCTTGAGATCATGATACCGAAACTACTTGCAATCACGTCTTCGTCTCCACTCTGCCACTGAATAAACCTATAAGGTATTCTATATCAGGTCAAAGCAAGGATCCTGCCGACTCGATCGCTTAGCTGCTGCCGCATAAAAAAATATTTCCGACCCGCGCCAGCTCCAAAGTTTTAAAGCTCCCACTCCGCAGAAAAAGCTCTCCCAGCTCCCAGCGCCAATGCATGACATTCGTCTCCACAGCCTCCGCATCGCTGCTACGTACCACGACACAGGATAGAATCTTCACTTCATTCCTCTCCCGCCGGGCAATACCGATCATCATGCCGAAGGACAAGACTAAAAAGCGAGCCTTCAGCGGCTCCGGTGCACCCTCCGGCCGCGGTGGGAAACCGTACTCCGGCACTCCTGCTGCCTCCGCTGCTGCGAAAGTGGCACATAACATCTTCAAGATGAATAAGGATATCGGTCAGCATATTCTTATCAACCCGGGTATTGTGGATAGGATTATAGACAAGGCGGCGTTGAAACAGAGTGATGTATGGATTACTTCCACACCCCTGCACGATTGAATATGAAATGCTCATCTATATATCTACCCAGGTCGTCCTTGAAGTCGGTCCCGGAACCGGTAACCTAACCATGAAAATCCTCGAAAACGCCCGAAAAGTCATTGCCGTCGAAATGGATCCCCGTATGGCCGCAGAACTCACAAAACGAGTGCAAGGCAAACCCGTCGAGCGAAAGCTAGAACTCATGCTCGGCGACGTTATCAAAACCGAACTCCCGTACTTCGACGTCTGCATCAGTAACACACCCTACCAGATCTCCTCGCCGTTGGTGTTTAAGCTGTTAGCGCTTCCCACACCGCCCCGGATGTGCGTTCTCATGTTTCAAAAGGAATTTGCGGATCGATTGACCGCGCAGCCTGGTGATACATTTTACTCAAGGTTGTCGGCGAACGTACAAATGTGGTCGAAAGTCACGCATGTGATGAAGGTTGGAAAGGGAAACTTCAAGCCACCGCCACAGGTTGAATCTGCGGTTGTGAAGATCGAACCTAAATTTCCGAGACCGACGGTGTCGTATGAGGAGTGGGATGGACTGCTGAGGATATTGTTTATCAGGAAGAACAAGACGATTTCGGCAGTATTTGGGTTATCTACTGTGCAGGCTCTTATTGAAAGGAACTACAGAACTTGGTGTGCGCAGAATGATGTCCCCTTGGATACTGAAGAGACGGATGGGGATGTCGAAATGGGTGGAGAGGTTGAGGAAGGTGAGCATAATGATGCTATGGAGGGGCTGGAGGGAGTAGAGGATGATGACTTGCCAAGAGGTTATCATGAGATTATGAATGAAAGCCGAAGCGCGAAGAAGCAAGGGAAGAGGAAGTACAGAGGTAAAGTCGCGGAGTTAGTGAGGTCGAAAGTCAAGAAAGTGCTTGAAGAAACCGACCTCGCGAACCGCAGAGCCGCAAAATGCGACCAGGGAGATTTCCTAAAGTAAGTACTTCCAAATACCACAAAAACAACACCGTTGTCAATAGAGATGCGGATACTAACATGTCTGGAATCTTATAGTTTGCTCTACTCCTTCAATAAAGAAGGTATCCACTTCAATTAAGCCATGTATTGCTAGAGCCTTCTCTATTCTTCCATGTAGCATAGTATCCTACAATATCCAGGCGTTTCCGGTGTTAGGAATAGGTCATCACTGCACGCTCCCAAGCAAGGCTTCCAAAGCTCGTGCTATACTCATGATACTCACCATGACTTGGCAAACCCTTGCCCATGGTATTCCATCATAGCTTCTCCCTGCACGAACCCACTGTAAGGTTCTTTACCTTCCATAGCTCAAACTTTCCCTCACCTTCCAGCAGTAGCCTTTAAATAGCAGCCCTCCCCCCCAGTTCTAAGAAAAAAATCTCTTCCTTTTACATCCTCCTCCCCATTCACCAGCTCATGACTGACCATCATGAACACCACCTAGCTACCATATTAATCTAGGGGTTTTTTATCATATCATCTTACCTACCTATTAAGGTCATCAGAGCCCAATACTATACGGGACATATATATATCTAGGAATATAATAATATACACCTAGCTTCACCCTTCCTCGCTGGGATCACGAAAGCAAGATTCAGCCACCATGACCTCATCAAGCGGTTTTGGGTCGACGACCTTCAGTCAAGAAGTTAGGTCCAGATTCAGTAGATGTCCAATCACTGAAACTAATAAGCGACAAGCTTGCAAGTAGCCTCCGCTTGAGTCTCAGTGCCCACCTATTTAGACGGGAGGTAGACAAGGAGACGTCGCATATATATATAACGGAAGCATAGCTAGCTCCAGAACAAACTTTAAACCTCCCGATATGGTCGGAGGTTCGGAAACATACAATACCTACGCGTTGAGAAAGGGTCATCTAGACCAACCCCCAACAAGAGATCAATATATGTACTACGATACTGTTGATTGTCGAAAACCGATTTGTTAATTCGGATTTCAAAAACCAAACGCAAGGCTCTTATCAAAGACTACATCAAGAGCCCCGATGGGTCAGGACCATGGTACCAAAGCAAACCCATGGTCTAAGCAATATTCGAGAAGCGATTATATATATATGGCCTTGCCTAGAGACAGCACGTCTCTTTCACGCCGCGTCACTAAATACCGTGGTATCTGGGACCACTATTATCACCTTTGGCAAGATCGAAGTGATCACCCCACGGCCCAAAATGAAGGGCTTAAGGAGGGGTGGGTGGGTGTGCCCCAGCGTCCGGACCCGACCAACGCAACCACTGCGTCGAAGGGTGCCTAGACCCCTGTGACAGTGCTCTGCTTTGGAGCTTTATCCAATACTCCCTAAAGGAGGGGTAGGTGGGTGGCAGTCAATGCATAAATATATTATATATGTTGTTGTTATTCGCGTGTACGCGGTGAGTTAGTTGTTCTGGAGATCGATGGCTTCATGAAACGGAGCTGCTGGGCTATCTATCTATCTACGCGCTGTCTCTCTACAGCGCGCCTACATAGGCATTGGATTTGTAACCTGTCTATGAAGCTTGCCCTGCTCCGTCTACTGTTCACTCCACAATAATATACTTATTATTTTACGAAAGCCTCTCCAGAAGCCTTTGATTACAAGGCTTAATCTCAATCGGCAAGCTCCATATATACTTTACTTTATATACCGGTACCACAGAGGTCAACGACACCGCCGCGTCATGCATCCGATTAACTTTGGGAGATTGCGAGCTTATACTAGCCTCACACCCAAGGGACAGGATATCGGTCGTCAATGCCTGTGCAAAGACACGTATATGGATTTTCTGTGAGTGTGCTAGATTACGGTTCTATTCGTAGCCTAGCACAGCCAGTCAATGTAACGCATCTCCTCAGTACCTTGAGCGGATCTAGGGGCAATACACGTACGCACCAACCGCAATAGTCCAATGCAACCCTCATACTTATATATACTCCATATCTTTCAGTGTGGGTTCCAGTTACCCCGGGACAGGAATAATAAGAGGGTCAAATTCCAGTGCCATGAAGGCCACTATTATCGGCTAAAATGGTTCGTCAAGGGAAAGTATAAGCCCGGAACGTGGGATCGATGTGTAGCGTTTTGCCCACACTTGGTCGGGATTTCAAGACAGTGTTCTGAGAATTCTAGAAGGGAAGGGTCTTTCCAGAACGGACTTCTTGATGTGGCACCAGTTATTCATCTGGCATGTAGGGTGGCCCGGAATAGTGACATATGTTGGAGATTCCAGAACACCTGCAACATATTCCGGATCATATTGATTCACACGGCTTCACCGCTCTGCATCTCCACGGAGAAAGCCACATCTATACGACGGTATATATCGGAAACCCGGTACTGATATCGAAACAAAAAATATATATACTTGATATATCGGGCAAAACGAAAGCTTGGAGAGCCCTAGCCCCCCAAACTATGTGCTGTGGGAGAAGAGGCCCAGAGGCCCGGTTCTATAGATCTACTCGGAATCACATGCATATGAAGATAATTTAAAACAAAAGTTCGGAATGAGCAAGTATATACGCATCGATCTTCCACCTACACAAACCTCGTCAACTATCTAGCTGCACAACTGGGGACCTGAAGCGTATCTGACTCCTATTACAGCATGGATTTGAGTTGTCAGAGGTAGACATTCAGCTTCTGAACAAAGCCCATCGAGTCAGGGACGCTTTGGCCAAATTGGAATACCCTTGTGCCAAACAACAAGTTCCGACGCCGGCGAGATGGAGGTATCTCTCTAGTTTGTGCGGCTTGAATAGCGAATTTCCATCCGCCGAGACTAGAACACCACGCCTCAATCTCTCCACCTATATAATTAGACGAACCCAACTCCAGTGACAGTGAAGAACTATCAGAGTATAAACATGCCTGTCGGTCGTCGCAAACCTATCAAACATCAGTCACCACCACTATCATGGTCGCCACAAAAGCGCTAGAGGCGTATGATATGCCGTCCCATTAGAGACTACGACAAAAACTTCGGAAGGCATAGACGCGATTGGACAAGGGAAGGGCACTCCATGCATGCATTCCCATTTAACAAACGAACCACGATTTGCCTGCAGGGCTGTGGCTTATATACTATATATAACCTGAAGCGCGGGTACACGAAGAACGTAGTACGTTTCCCGACATATCAACGACAGGTAGTGCACCTGTGATTTCAGTCAGACAGGTTGCGCGGATCCTTTTAGTTCATGAACGAACGGAGACCTGCGACTCTCCCGATTTTGAAGAGTATCCGGAATTGAAGGTTTCCACGTTCGCGCCCTACGGTCCGTGGGCCGGTTCAGAGCTGAGAAAGCGAATGGAATCAGGAAGGCGACGATGCAGAACAAGAATACGACCGCCGACATCTGGTCTACTTTAGAGGCACACTACAACAATACCGACAAGGTACACATTAGTGTTGTCCAGAGTGTGCAAGAGGAAAGAAGAGTCTAGAGATCAAGACCAAACTGGGATCCAAAGATGTTCCTGGCAAAAATCAAGTGGATCCCATCGAAGCACGTGCACCCGGGTACCCAACTGACCTTATACGCCAAAATCTGCCCCCAAACACTACATGTTGCCGTCCGAGGTCTACAACCGTGAATCCACACGATCTTGAATGTCCCTGGTTTGTGGAATTACCACCTGGCTGCGACAAGGTATGGCCTATGGCTACAGGTACGAGGTTCGCTGGGTGGGACATCTTCCACATCCAAACAATGTGCATGTGTGGATCACCGAAAAATCGATCTACCCATACTATAAAGTCAGCCCTAAAACTCCCCCCGAGATCGCAGACCGATTCTACTTTATAGATACCGAAATCGAAACTCCAACGCTATATATACTTATAAATCCCACCTATATGTTCTTATATCACAAATCGATATGGCACATACAAAGAGGGATCAAAGATACCCAACAAAGTACATATCGATATCCCTAGGCCCTGAGAGCTGCCGCAGGGACTGGCAAGCTTCGAGAAGTGGAGCCGAGAAAAGGATGACCGATAAGAATAATATAAAACACATCCATTATATCGGGTCGGAATTGCCCCGGCCGTTAGGATTCGGCGAGCTCAGGTCCTTTACCATGGACATCGAGCACCTCGCCTCGGGAGGTCCCAACGTTTGGTACATGCGTACATCGCCATGCCCCAAGATAACAAGTCCGTCAAGGATTTTACCCGTGGTGAAGCATTTTGGCTACCGGGCCGTCGAAGGTGGCAAGCTCAAAACTTTCTGGTAACGACACTGCAGAATTGTGGGATTCTTTGCATGAGGATCAGATAGATACATTTACATAAAATACCCGGAATGCAACAATTTATGGCCGCTCTGGTAACGTTGGCCAAAGTGGCAAATATATCACCAAATCCCAATCGCGTCAAGCACAATCTTTTCCCTCGGTTCCTTCGAAACCCAGCAGCGTCCAGGCCTGCAGGCCATGATGAACTGGCGAATAGTTGTCTTAGGTATCCGAAGTCTACAATATACAACTATATGGTTGTATAGCACCGTACTCTCAGATATCAAGACGAATTTATTGCGTCCCTCTCTCCATGAATCTCATGCATGTAGACTCGAGGAAGATATTACCATGCTGAGGTCCAAACAAGCAGCACCAATGCGACACTTGTGAGGGATTGCCATACGAAACAACCTGCTCGCCAATTTTCAATTTCGAACCTACATGCAACATACCACGGCTTTTATCCAAAGAATCGTTATTGCATATCATGCTGAAACCACAGTCCGAAATATGGAGAAGGAAAAAAAAAAATCGAAGAAACGCCGGGAATCATTCCGAATTCCAGCAAGGGAAACAAAACGTGGCCGCCCCTGAAATGTCCGTAACTCGAAACAAAACCCGCGACCCCCGCGATGAGCGAAGAGACATCAAAATATTATATACTCGAACAGCTGACTTGTGGTTCGGTAATATAATTCTCAAGTGGCGGCAGTGGATCGGTGCTGAGACTGCGTTAGCCACAACAACGAAAGTGGTCTTCAAATTCCAACACCTACGCCACGGATCCGCAGACTATACGCGGATATATCGATATACGGTCCACGAGAAGCCTTGTGGAAAGGCCCACACGATGCTCCCACCAGTAGTTCCAGTTACGACAGTCTATATCGATCTTGTTATGCCTTCCAGCCTCCACTGGGGAAGTCGAACAACCCATACAATTTCGGGTACAAGAACATTTTATCTCCACCCCCTATGACGGCATCTAAACCGAATACCTGGAATGTCTGCGATAGCCACTGTCATGGTGTTTACACTCCTTTTTTGGATGCATCCACTGCGCGATTCGATCGAAACATCTGCACCTTGAGCTGCAACATCTGCACGACAGCAATCATGCACCGCGCCTCCGAGATATCAAAGGGTTGGTTTCATGGAGTGATTCCAAGTCCTCCCGATTCCAATGAGAATATCTTGAGCCGTGATGCAAGTGCAGGGGATTGAGATAGCAGAATTCTAGAAGTGCTCGACTTCTAGGGGAGCGACAGTTCCTACTTTTGTTTCACCCGCGGAATCACTCCAATAGATATCAGAGAAAAACAACAAGTTTAAGGAATGAGTAAGCTTCATACCTGCAACTCTAATATCGAAATTACAACCTGCCCGGCCGATATATATAAACATGATTGAAGATATACCCCTCGAGGAGGTTCCACTGATGTCAAGCTTGGCCAATAATGTTGGGTTGGAGACCACACCGAAACCTCTCGCTGGAAAATCCACGGCGTCATCCCTCATGGGAGCTTTACATCCTTCGCAGACGTCCTTGATGAGAATCGGCAAGAACGATATACCGGCATATATATAGATACATCATCATATCCAAGAAATGATAACTCCCGAGGAAAACTGGACGCAAGCAAATGGTTATAACCACCTTACCCAAGCCGTCATAGGTGATTCCTACAAACACTTCATGACGTGCAACCTGGGCTGATTCAATATGCATGTTGAATCGCCAAAGAATTTCACGGATTACAATGTACCTATATACGTATCTACGTATCATCAGACGGCGTTAGGAATTTGAAAAGCAAGGGCCGGGATAGACTGGCTTTCCGGGAGATGGTCGGCACTTTGTGGATGGTTTATATATCTTTATTTTCCTTCGAAGTCGGTTTATTTTGATATAAGCGATCATCAGGGAACTCGAAATCCTAGGGGTTGGCCTTGAAGTTCGAAGTTATCACCCCCCGACCAGTCTTGTTTTGTACTTTTTTTACAGTACCACATGACGAGGCTTTGGAACTCGACCTAGCTCTGGTTGAGCCTTAGGAGACCCAGAGACGCGGCAGACTAGCACTCAAGACCAACATTCGTCATCATATATGAGATTTCAGAGGGCCCGGTGAAATGATATATTCGAGGGTCAACCTAGCTATGGGAAGGCTATTGGGAATCACAACGACGGACAGAATCCTTGGTCCCAACCCTCAACATAGCACAAAAAAAATTGATGCAATACCAGGAGAACAGTTGGAGCTGGATCCATGGAAATCGATGGTGCAGATGATCGATTCGCAACCACGGACCATGTTATTTGGATCGGCATCTAGGGGTATATCAAGTCTACTTAGACGAATGGTACCGTGGTTAGGTTGAAATTGCTTCGACATGATAGCGAAGATTTTCGACATCGAAAAAATGCACTATATGCGAGAAACGGTTCGAAGCCATGCACAACCCGACCACAGACAGCGTCATCAAATCGACACGGCCAACTTTATCATATGCAACTTGAACTGCCGTTTGAGAGCTAAAGCCCAAACTATATGGAACAAGACGGATCAATGGATGGCCCTCTTGTGATTGTGATTGTCTGTTTTCCTCGGGTATGAGACGGTCTTGAAGACGCGCGACGGGTATTATCAGTATGACTTATCCCGCGATCACGCTCCAAGGAATTAGAGAATCATGAGACTACGGCACGGCGTTGAGTGTATACACCCACAGGCCCAGACAACTTAGGTCCTATATATGGGCCTATCCAATGGATCAGTCCGGTACCTTTCTCTATATAACAACCTCAAAACGGCGTTTTTGAAATTGTGTCACTTGCTCCTACCAACAGACGTCAGGAACGGAACAAGTGAATGATACCAGCGTATCTTCATCCCAGACAAGACGACATTAGGCTGTTAGCCTCAATAACTAAGGATATCGGTGGGTAAACCGCCCCACGTACATGTTACCGCAAAGATATTTGCGGGACGTCATGGGAGTTCTCTCTAGGGAACATACCATCTTAGCCAATATCTCATATTATATATAAACGTTTACCCTGTCCTCGAAATGATCTTTGGGGGGCTTGTGTATCGACATGGACATGGCACGCTTCAAATCAGAAACGCCGCAACATGGCGCATAATGTGCTACATACCCACGGATTAAACACGAGACGGAGCGCTCATAATCCGCGGGGGTACTATAACATCGATCATGGAAAAAAATATATTTATGCTCTCGCCGGCAAATATTTATATATATCGTCGACCAGACCACCGAAAAATATTTATGCTCTTGCCGTCAATTAATTACCTATATATATTAACACCAGCTCTTCTGCTAAAGATGAGTTTAGAGCTTGGACCATACCAAGATTCTCCACACTCTTTGTCATGGTTGGAGTGGCTCGATCAGCTCAGACATCATTCGGATTAAAGTCTGGTCTCGTCGCCGTTTTTATTTTATGCCTGTGGGCCATCACGGCCTTCATCGCTTTAAGTTTGATGATTTGGTTTCGAATACTATACTTTATATATATCGATACCTACGCAGTGAGCTGGGTTCATACGATGCCGATGTATGCTTCAGTGCGGGTATAAACCATACGAAAGGATACACGTTATGCCTTCACCCAGCAGTTCCGTTTTCGACTATCTGCATAGCTGGACATGATCACAGACCTTGAAACAATAATCCCAGATGACTTCCCGCGAACGGATAAGGAAGCCGTTCAATAATTTGGGTATGGACGCTGTTATGGTAGCAGTATGCAAAATGTCGAAGGCTGTTAAGTTGCAATTAACCCCGGGAAACAAATTAAGGATTGGGGCGTGAAGCAATGAGCGCAAGTTTACTAAACTATGGACTGAGGAGAAGAATATATTCGAATACGGTAGCAGGAAAGGATATATACAAAGGACGGATCGGTAGTCGACATGCGACCATTGAATGTCCTGGTGACTGCTAATCTTTCCAACTTCCCAGCAAAGCCGAATTGCAAATGAGAAATTTCGAAACATGAGGCTTCTGTTACAAAAAACTACCCCATGGGACCCCGTCTGCTCCTCGGGTTTTGCATTGATATATTTTGATGTATCTTCGCGATCCGACGAAGGAATGTCCGATGATGGAACTTTCAAGAAATGCTACATTGGATCTATATCGACAATAAGGCGGCCCTCAAGTGGCTTACACGCGAACAAGACCTTCTCAATGTCCGAGGGCAGCGGTGGTGAGGAAGATCCATTGCCATAGAGGCATTTCACTGCCGTAGAGGGGTTTCATGCGAAATTACGAACTGGGGAAGTTAGGAGGATATTTCGAACAGGGGCAGCGCTGGGTCCACGGAGTCATCATTATCGCATCAGAATTCAAATGCAAAAAATGACCGCCAGTCTAGATATATATATGACTACATCAATCTCGACACAAAGCCATGACGCCACAGAACACCCAGAGACTATTCCTCTGCCATGGAAACGGTGATATGGCAATGTTCAACGAGCCTCTCTCAAAGACTCGCAATAGCCGGCTGGCCATGTCCCGTGCCAAACGACAATTCAACCACAGAATGACCGCCGTATTTGGTGGTTATACGATTTGACAGGTTATATATTTCGCGGAGCGAGATGTCGTTGGCATCCCAGGTTCGATGAGGAGGTGGGAGATACCCTACGAGAGCCGGAGTCATCAGTCCATATGGTGGCTCCGTTGTCCAGTTCAGAGCCCAAAGCGACCTGGCCGCCATGGCGCCAGATCCCCTTTATAACGGCAAGATGTCGCCAGAAGATGTGCCGTTTTGCCTACGATTACCAAACAGTTATGGTTAGCCGCGCCAATGAAGCCCAATATATAATAACTCTCTGTTGGTACACAGAAGATGGATAGGCCACCGGCGGAATTGGAACTGGCCATGCGGGCTACATGAAATCGATGTTGAGATGATGGGCTCGCTAGATATAGATACGCTAAAGTCAGTATGAGTGGTACCATTGCCATTGCCATGACCTGTCGAGACTGCAGTTTTAATCACCTCGATTTCGCCTACGACCAGTTAGGGACGCTGCGCAGGCCTAAGTTTTGGGTCCCGATGTCGTCGGTGCAGCTGGATGAAACGTATTTTAACTGTCATGTTTCGGCGCCGACCTGCCAAAAGTAATCGTAGTGGGCAACGACGAATCACTGCGAAGGAGCATCGAGTCCACGGATGACGATGTCGATAAAAGCGGACAATATATTACCGAGGGTGTACCGTACCGCTGGTATTTATATAATTATACGAGATGAAAGGGAAAAATGGTTTTTAGAGCAGTATGCCATTCTAAATTCATCAGAGGCCTTCATTTCAACTATCGACTCAGTGAGGAGGTGTCGACTCAGCGATGCATTCGTCCATAAACTGGAAAGTGCAGTTTCGAACGTTTCTACGAGCAGATCTGTTTTGACAAAAAAAATAAAAAACACCATCTTCTAAGACGAAGTCCCTATGATCTAGATCTAATGCGACTATATATCTGGAGCAAAATTCGGGCCGCTTTGGAGGATCCCACTTGGAAATAATGTTGTCATCATCACAGACCGGTCAGTGCAAAATGAGCATGCCATCAGAACAGGCAGGCCGGGCATAATGCACGACCTAGCTTCAATATGTATTCGATGTTACATATAATAATTTCAAATGGAATCGGGAAAGCGTCGCGGGGCAACTCTGCCTTGGCCGTCAACGACAGGACCGATCAAAGAACTCAAAGACCGAATACCAATGTTAAAGTGCCAACATGAGCTCTATCTCGGAAGCCTGTGGATATCTGGATACCAAGACTCCAACACCAGCTACACTCTCTACAGATGCCCAAAGCCAAGAACGTGCTTCTGCTGCAGAGGTGGCTAAGGATACTTGCTTGCTCGATCCGTTTCCCACAAAAAAAGCTTGAACACTGCACAAGATTACATCTTCGAACCTAATGGAGACTGTCTGGTTTTGGGGTTGTCAACATTTCTAGATGGGTCCATGGATCCATGGAACATTAACGCGAACGTCATGGGATACAAGATATGTATCCAGTGAAAGTAATATTATAAGACGACGATGGGGGGCTAGTTGTACTAGTTAAAGAGCCAAAATTTCACGCTTGGATATATATATATATATATATATATACATCAAAGCCTAGGTCCAGGACTTTCGGGGCAAGTCCGATACAATCAATGCATCCGGGTGCAACATTTAAACATCGGGCTAATCAGTTGTAATCGACTATAGAGATGTGTCGCGGAAACGTAAAAAATATTAAAGAAAGAAAGTATTTTGACATGCGTCACATAGAACCGATAATTCTATGCGAGTATGTTTTATGAATCTAGATATCAAGCAATATTGTTATCGTTCTTGTACCTCGATTAATCGATTTGAGCGTTTTGTCTCCGCGAGACTGTATGCTTGTCTAACTTTCCATGGGAATCGTACGACGATGAGCTGTATATCATGTTGTGTATGTGTTAGAGGTTACAGGTTGGAATATAAATAGTGGCATATAAGTATTAGACGAAACGTGGAGCGGTTGGAGTTCCCCCAATTTAATCGCTTGTTTGCTGTCCCGTCAATTAGATCTGAGTCGATGTACTGGAAGTGTGAATTGAAATGTACTCAGATATGCACCGAGTATTCATACAATTGGTAGGAATGTTCTAGGCTGTGGTTACCGTGCAGTTGGGCAGGGCCCGCCGAACCGCGGAAATGGGACCGAATTAGAGTGAATCAGACGCACGTCGAAAAAAGTCTGCAGGTGCGACAGGTGTTTCGACTGGTCGGACAGGAACGGACAGATAGATCTGGAGGAGCAGCCAAGGCGGTTGGAACAGAGCAGAACGTTCTATTTTTGTTCTGTACGTCATCACCGGCGGGCTAATCGATAGTCAGGCTGCTAAGCTGGGGCTGATGCGTTGGACGTGACGTTGGGTGTGGCTGTAGACAGAGGTGGCAACATTAGCAGGCGATCAGGTACAGATAATAACATCGACTAGTAGCAGGCGATCAGGTACAGATAATAACATCGACTAGTCGACGGGTACACGACATAGCATTGCCGCTGATGGAATGGAAGTCCTGTTGTTTCTGTTCAGGGGCTGTTACTGTCAGGTTGTGTTCAACATGCAACAGGTGTTCGGCATTGTTGACAACGGGTGCCTGGCATGAAGCTAAATTAAATAAAATAGACTGAAAAAAATAAAATAAAATAGCAGAAACCGAGTCCGTCGTTCGACCTGCCGGTTTCTGCCTTCTCCTGAAATTTCTGGGAGGCAGGAATTCGACGTCGAATGGGTGCGTTTCGGTTAGGCGGTGACATGATGGAAGGTGCCCCGGCGGGCTGCAACTGCCCCATTTTGCCGACCCTGCACGCCTGCTAGCCTGTCCCGAATAAACACCTCTGGTAGAATACCCAAAATGAAGCTGGCCGGGTCAGCTGCAGAGCTTCACGATTGCTGTCTCCTTTTTTAAATTAATTTTGCCAGTCGAGGCGCTCGTGTTCAGGAATCTTGCATTCGTCGGCATCGACATCACTCTCGATCTCTGTGACCTGTCCTGAGCTGTGCTATAATTGACACCTCCAACTGAGATAACCGCCTCGATCACAACAGCCATTGCATCCATCCATCGCAACTGCCCAAGCACCTCCAACCTCAGTCGTTTCAGTCAAAGTGACGAGATCGGAGCCGGGATGCTGCTGGTCTGCTTCTTCCCTCCTGCATAGCAACGAACCCGGTTCAGTCCCGATTCTGCCTCTCTCCTTCCCTTCCCTTTCCCTTTCTTTTCCCTATCCCTTCTTTCCAATTAATTGCCATCCTAACTACTCTCTCTCCCTTCCGAATACTATTGATCAGGAAGTATACACTCGGAGTCCGTTGATTGCCTCTGTCGGCTGGTTGGTTGCCACTACATTACATTACATTGCCCTGCAGCACAGCACAGCACAGCACAGCACAGCACCGCACCCGGCAATAACCAGCACCGCAGTAGTTACATCTCTTCACCCGAACTACTACTCCCACCACCCTGACCATACCATCCATACCATCCATCCCATCCCATCCTTTCCTTCGTTCATCCCCTTCTTTTCCTCCCCGTCGACCTTGCCTACCACACCCTTTCCCTTAACCGCTAATTTTTCTTATTCCGTTCGACCCTTTCCCTGTGTTCCTCTCCCAGGCTTGTACCCCCTTTATATGAGCTAGACCCTCCTGCACGATAGCCTCCATCTCAGCTCTTGCTTCTTCCAAACATGGCTACCGCGAACGTCAAGAAACAGCCACACCCCCCCACAACCTCTAGCCCTGCCCGATCTTATAAACCTCCGGGTGCCGCCCGTTCCTCCACTCCTTCCGCCAGATCAAGCACCCCTTCCAAAGAACGAGATACCCACCATCCTACCGATAAGAAACCAGGAACCCCGACAACCTCCTCGTCCGCCAGCAAGTCTGGTAGCCCCTTCAGCGCCAAAGCCGTCGCCCGACGATCAACCATCATCACCTCTCCGACATCCGACCTCACCGAATCGCAGCTGGAGAGCGCTGCAGAGATGGAGGAGCTCAAGAAGAAGGTCGTTGAGGCCGAAGCGAAGAGTGTCGCCTTGGAGGAAGACTTTGCGAAACAGATCAAGGCTTTGCAGGCAAGGATTGATGAAGCTTCAACCGAGCAGAGCAAACTCGAGGAGCAGCTCGCCGGTAAGACCGATGCCGCCGAAACCCTCGAAAACGACCTCAAGGAGTTGCAACGTGCGAAGAGAGATCAAGAGAAACTCTTCGAAGCTGAGGTATGCTCAATAACCCTTTAGTTTTATAATTTAATTTTCTATGTTTTTCTTCGGGTTATTCCTCTTCCTATTGGCGCTTCGTTGTTCTAACGGAAGCTCCTACCCTAGCGAACCGCCTTCATGACGGAGAAGGACGAAATGACGGAGAAAGAAGAAGCGCAGACTCAAATTATTCAGCGACTCAAGCAAGCATTGAACTCGAGGGACAAACCATCCTCCGATGTTCCCGATACCACTGAAGGTGAGTCCTTTTTTCAATCACGCAAAATTATTTTCTCTTCCTCTTTTTCGTCTCGTTTTCGCTGCTCGCCGAAATCCCGAAAGCTGGTAGATCACGTGCCTAATTCGAACCCCTTAGCTAAAGAAGAAGATGTTCCCATCGTTTCTCCACGATCCACAGGACAAAAAGAAAAGATCATTGAATCTCTACGGACCGAGCTCGCCGAAGCCCAGACCCGATTCTCGGAAGCTCTGAAACTCGAGGAGCGCAAATTTCAGGATGCCACCGACCAGCTCGCCGAGTTGCGTAAGTCCAACGCGAAGCTGCAGGACGAGAACGAGAGCTTCCAGCTTTTGCTTGGCCAGGCGACGATGAACGGAGACATTAGGAATGGATTCCTCGGACAGTACACCGAGGATTCTGATTCGTCGTCCCAGACAAAGCAAGAGAGCCTCGGATCCACTCTGGCCGAGGAAATCGAGTCTGCGAGCCAGAAGGAGGAACAAGACGATTACAAGAAGCTCGAGAATGAGAACAAGTCGTTGAAAGATCAGAACAAGGCGATGACATTATATATTAATACTATGATTGAACGCCTGCTGAACTCCAACCAAGAGAACATTCTCGACCGAACCCCGGCTGCCGAAAAGGCGCTCCCACCGGTCCCACAGGAGAGCCCACCACCAGTGCTCCCACAACGATCCAAGTCGATATTCGTCAAGCGCCCACCAATCAGGGCTAGCATGCCGCCACCACCTCGAACCTCCGGAGTTGAGGAGGATGACGCGATTAGCCCAATCACCAGAAGGCAGACGATGCACATCACCAGCGCTACTTTCTCGCCTGGCCATAGGAGGTCACAGTCCGATACTAAGAGCCCGACATCGCCGCCTGCCAACTACAGCCTGGTTAACCCCATGTACCGCATGGACGCTGAAGGTGACAGCCCACCAACCAAGCAGACCACTTTCTTCACCGGTCCAAGATTCGGAAATGGCCCATTGTCGCCTGGCGCTAGGGGACCAGCGTCTTCATCGAATTCCTCGGAGAATGGAGAAGCCACTCCCAGGGATTCCATGGACCCTAACCACCACACTCTGAGCGGGCAGATGACCGGTAAGACCCTGAGGCCCCTGAGACTGTTGGAGAATCCGGCACCAAAATCCACTCCAAGGAAAGTATCGGAGAACCGTACAAGCTGGTAAGTTCCTCAAATCTTCAATCGCGACTTCTCGGATAGCTGCTGATTTAGATACCTATAGGATGGGTGGTTGGTTCAGCAAGACTCCAGTGACTGGAGAGAACCCAGCGAAGCCATTGACTCCAGCTGCATCGACCAGCAGTGTCGAATAAACGCTTTTCCGCAGGTCGCTATGTCTGGACTCGAAGTCTAAACTAGATTACATATTAACGAAGATCACGACCGGAGAACGATATTGTGAATCAAGCAACCTCAATGCTTACCGACTTTATTTTGCGCCAGAGAAGCGAAGCACCCTACATGCTTTTTTTTTTACGATAGAATATCTGTTTCGTTTTTGCCGCCTTTTTTGTTATAACATACCTTCATATGCTTCTTCTACGACTTAATGGGATATCGTCGGTGGAAGGCTAACCCTGTTCTTTGTACATAAGAGGGGTTTCCGGCGTCTACCAATTTACTTTTATTTCGGATTACCCTTGTTCTACAATTTCCATTTGGTTACCACATTTTCGCACTTTATACTTGTTTTTCTTCTTTCCCGTTCTCATTCACATGTCAGGACTGCTGTTTCGATTCTTGCCGCTCCCTCGCTGTAGAGCTCCCTTCGCTCGCCTTAAGCTTTATGGAACCCGGTGCCTCATGTACGATATATTAGTGATAAAGATTACTACATTTAAATCTCCATTTCATTCAGAATTCTTGTTTCCTTTTTTCCAGCCATTGCATTCCTTGCTTGTCACCAGTTCTTCATTCGATAGCTGTAGATCATGTAAATTTCTGCGTATGTACATTTAATCGAAGAGTCAAATCAGGATCGAAAGTTTCACAACATGATCGAAGAGATTTCACCGTCGAATCAGAGGAGAGGTCCATGAGATTCCATAGTATGCATGTTTCATAAAGAACATTTTCGAGATGCATGGACGCCCGGTTATCGATATCTTCCATGTTCCTCTTAGAGCTGGCGAGCTGGACCCGATGATATGGAGCCTTGGGCAGCCGAAGAATGTCTCTCGGTTTTTTTCTGGCTTGTGATACAGAGGAGGAGAAGCTAATCGATGCGGACCGAACTGTGCATTAGCTTTAACGCATGACAAGTCATTTACTCCTCTTTTCCTTTGATTTTGAGACGGGGATTTCTTAAGTTTGTGATACAAGGAGGTGGTCGATTGAAGAGTATGGGGAAGCTGGAGCTTCCAGAGGAAGGATGATTGAGCTAGAAGTTGGGGAGCTTAGGATGGTGAACTGGCTAGCTCCGATGTATCCCAGCTTTGGTTCCTTTCTAAAATTTTCACAACTGTTGCATTTTACGAATATGCAGGAGGTGGATGACCAAGAATTCCTTTACTCAACTGCGGGGTTACTGGGGGTTAGTTGGCTATGGTCATCGGGTCTTGACGAGAGCGTCAATGTCGAACCGATGGGGTGTATTCGAGTCGAACTTCTTGAAGGGAGCAGTGGTTTTGAAGCAGCTAAAGGAGATGAGATGGAATGATACCTTTGTACGAGAGCAGTTTAAGGTCATCGCGCGGCGCAATTAGTGGAGAAGAGAGACTTCACCTGTCGATGGAATGTCATGGCATTATCTGGTCGTCGTCAACCCGCGCAAACGAAAGAACGAGCTAGGATCTAGGATGCATGCCCAAGCTTTTTTTTCTTTCTCCTTTTTTTGTATGCAGCAGGTGACCACACCAATGAGCTTCGATGGTTGGACATGTGGGACCCGGATCACGTTTTTCAATTCTTGCTTCCCTTGCGAAACGAATTTTTTGGCCGGGTCTGGTGATTGGTGCCTTTTATGCAAGGCGACTGCGGAGCCATCATGCGGCGCGAGAGGGAAATATCGGGTGGATGGGATGGGAGCGAATTGGAAAAAACTTGAATCTTGCATGATAGATTAACCTACAGCATGTATGCGTCTACAAGACCTCGTAACCGTGAATTATCTTTCTGGGCCTTCCTGATCGGATCTTTGGCTTTGGAATGGGGTTCTTGGGGATGAGGTTTTTAGGACTCGGGACCGGGGAGGGTGGAGAGCTGTCAGCCGTTTCGCGAGATGAATTTGAAGGGATATCCCGAGTAAAGGGGTTTGAGCGATATTAAAATATCGAAATCCTCCGTATTCTAGAAGCAGGAAGTAATACAGTCCGAAGAATTAAACTAGTCTCGACGTCGTGTGCCTGTTTTGATACAATATCTGGAGGTCTATAGCGACTTAAAATCAGGGCCGTCGGTGTGCCAAATATAGCGAGCGGGTGGTTCCAGGCCTGAGCATGACGACAACCGCCCGTTCGCAGTCGACCTGACCAGATTGTTTCCGTCGCCACAGATATTCCGGCCTCTCCTCGTCATTCTTCTTTATACTCACTTCTATACGAGATCAATATCGACGTCGACGCATCGAGCGGTGACATTTGCTCCTGCTCCATCGCGCGCAAAGCCCGAACGTACCTGCTCACCCCTGAACATTACATATTCCGATGCTGCCGGGCTTGTCTTAAGCCTGCGGTTTCGTACCACGATAGAAGCAGCGCCGGGTGCATCTGATCAAGACTAACGCCGTTCGAGCCAGCCTGCAGGAGGAGTCGGCCAACTGGCAGTCGAGCCAGTCCTCCACCAGGTGCCGCAGCCTTGCCTGCATCTCCGCTTCACTTCACATCCACCACAGTTTATAGTAACAGAGACTATCCTCTTCGGGTGAACCCTGACTACATCGTGCGCTGGCACCTCCACGTCAGGCTACCTACCTATTGGGCCCTTTGCCTCCTTCCTTTCTTTTGATTTCTTTGTATTCTCCTCACCTCTCGTTTTTTTTGCACCGAATCTCCATTCCCTCGCGGATCCAGCCCGCTGCAAGTACGGAGAAACTGGTAGCTGGGCGCCCGAACTGGAGTTATCCGTTAGTGGACTATTCCTGCTATGCTGTTGGTTGCTGTTGGGTGTTAACCTGATATAACGATTAGCATAAACCTCATACATACTACCTAACAGTATTTCCCTCCGCCCCAGCTGCAGCTTGATATCCGTTTCAAAACCATGCGGCAGTGAAAAATACCGAAGCACGAGACAGCGAATTGGACGCCCTGGTCTATCTTTAAGCCTGTCTCCGACCTAAACCTACTTTCTTCTCCTCCTCCTGCACAGTTATAGCTGCAGCATTCCATCAGCCATTCTTGTCCATCCCGGCTCGTCTATTCATTTACCCTGCTGCGGTTGTGCTTCTTCCTTCTCCTCACCTCTCTAATACTCATAATTGCCTTGCTTCTCCTCTTTAACTCTTCCCGCCCCCTCCGTCCTCTTTCATACCCTCAAACCCCTCGTGGTCATCAATCTTGGATACCTTCGGAATTTTCCTTTTCTATTTTTTCCGTTCAAAAAGAGGGGTAGTTTAAACGTCAATTAGCTTTCCGTTTTCTCTGTCCAATTTACGACTGTGCACACTTCAGCTCCTCCTCTCGGACAGCAAAACCAACGACACCACCAGCCACTGCACGGACACACTTTCACAACTTGATTTCACTTCCGTTTTCAGACTGGGATCCGACAAGAGTTTTCTGCGTCGCTGGTTATATAGAAATTTATACCGTCCGACTCTGGTAGCTAAATAGTAGCTATCCTTATTTTTGGTATTGGGAGCCGTATAAAGCTCATTCGCCGACAAAATGGAGATGATGGAGCATATGCATATCGACTGGGAAACACCACGGGACGAGTTGCTGGACCAGCTCTCCAACCTTCTCACCGAGCTTCAGAATCACGAAGAGGGGTTACTAGGGACATTTGATTTGTTGGATAATCTTGATGGGTACGTTTTGTTATCGTTCCCTATCAAAAAATTCAGGCATTCCGTGCATTTTTCTTGACTAACACGATATAACCGTTGGGGGATTCCAGAACACGCCGGGCCATCGACCGCCTCTCAGCTGTCATAACAGATAAATTTACAAATCCCTCGTCAATAGAATACTTCTCACCAGCAGTAACACGGCCCCTTTCGACATCAACGGACGCCTCCAACTCCTCGTCTGAGCAGTCGTATGAATCCCACGAATCTCAGCTAACACAGCTCTCCTCACCCACAACACTCATCTCCGACTACGACGATGATATCAACCATCGTCGGCGGCTTCTTGACGAAGATGAGGAACTGCTGCTCGCTAGAGCCGGTTTGGCTGGTTTATCAGAAGAGGAGGATGAGGACGACCAAGATCAGGACGAACGTCTCGAACGTCTCTCCTTCCTTCTCACCAGCGTTTTGAAAGAAGCAAACGATGCGATAAAGGATTACGAAACCATCCGTGAGGAATCAGAAGAGGAGGGAGGCGAGGTATCTATAGCCGAAATCGGAGAAACCAGCGAATTACGCTCCGAACGCGGAGAAGTCCCCACGCGTTGTTCGTCCAGATTATCGACTTCGGGGTCTACGCTCCTCGTAGAGGAACACATGCCCGGTTTGAGGTCCGCGGCGCCGAGTAGGAAGGTGTCGATGTATGAGATGCCCAGCTTAGTCAGCCAGGAGACTATTAGACCCATGGTACAAGATCCACCCACTGCGCCGCCTACACCCCCGCCGGTGGAGGAGGAGGGATACAGAGGGGAGCTTTTGCCGTCGCCGGATCAGCTTTCTGTGTCTTCCCTTACATCTTCAGCGGAGACGATTATTCCGATTTGCCACACTCCCAGACCTGAGTTGATCATCACAACGGAATTCGGAACTGAGGAGCCAGTCGACGGGGAGGTCAAGAGAGATATTGTGGCCGAAATATTCGGAGATTCGGATGGTCCACAGGAGCTCAGCCTTGACTACCTTCTGGGAGATTACCTCAACGAAGTTATCATGGACGTCAGGAGGAACGAGTTCGTCGGTGCGAGGTTCTGGATCTTCCTGATTGCTGTGATGGGGATGTGGACGTGGATGTTCGTCACGGATATGGTGAACAACTTTATTGGGAATTTGGCTTGTGCCTGTCGCGCGGGTTGAGGGATCTAGCTATGAAAAATGCTATCCCTTTTGCCGGCCGTGATATGGCGGATCAATTCCGATATTCGGGTTAATCGTGTTTTATGCGATTACCTGGGGTTCTCCACTTTCTACTCGTACATTATTCCGCATCGGTACTTTCATTTGTTTTATTTTGTCCTACTCCTCTGAAATAACAAAACTTCTGGCGTTGGAAGGGAAAGCGGGGTTATGATATCTTTTTATCGTTTTTGTTTGCTGTTTTTTTACCAGTCAGTTTTGTTCCATTTGTCTTTCTTCTGATCTCTTCTCATCCTTTTGTTTCCTTTCTTTCACATATCGATACCACCGGAACCGCTCACAAGAAAGCTACAATCTACCCGGTTTCTCTTCGGCAAATTTCCATTTTTATTTCATTTCATCCGCCTCTGGCGAATATCTACAGACTGGACGGAAACACTCATATTTTTGTTTTCTATAGGGGAGGCATACTAGTACTGCGTTTCGTGGTTACCACAGGTTTCATACCATCTGTTCATCTTTCATTATCATCTCTATTCTTCCTCGTTTTCCTTTCTACGATATCATGATATCCTCGAGGTGCATTTGATGAGACATCAAACATTTGCATAGCATATCTCACTCAGCCATTTTTTTTGTCTTCCTTTGTGGACTCTTTTACTTTGTTTGTTTTTTTTATCTTATTTATATTCTTGTATCTATAGACCGATCGAAACTGACCGACAGGGCTAAAGTGTAGTATCTATAGACGGCTTTTTTAGGGTTACCTGTTGATTGGCTATTTTTTGGAGGGACCAAGCCTTTTTGGTGGAGCTCGAGAGATAAAAAATCATATATTATTATATCACCAAATGAAAAAAATACAAATTTAAAGTTTTGACGTTCTGTTGAGAAGGACGTTGGTACTCCTGCAACGTCAGATTGTTGAGTGAATGTGAGGGAAGTAAGGTCGTATACGTATCTTATCTTGTCTAGCTAGGACTGGTACTTTTGACGTATGCAAGTTATATCAGACTACCCTGTGTGCCAATGTACGTGCTGCGCATGCATGCTGCAGCGTTGGTGGACACTATTCGGGCTTTGATTTGGTGGGTTTTTGGTTTGAGTTTTTCGGTATCGGTGTATATGGGTATCTTCGTGGTCGATTGACATGTGTACATACTTATGTATGTATGTACGTCGGTACGGTATATGGATGGCTATTGGTTTTGATGCTTTGATTGCATGGGTATATTGATTCTGTGGGTGGGTTTGAGAGGGAAGGTGTATCCGCTTGAAGGGGACGATATCGGGGAAGATTGGGTATTTTTCTCAGATCCTTCGAGTGAGTCCTATCACGTTATGGGAGAAGGTTTATGAAAGAAGATATTCTTATCCCGGGCCTAACGTACTGGTTACGAAACTGAGGATGAGCTAGCTACCAGGAACAGGGAGGTTAGAGAAGAAGCTTTGCGTTGACGTTGGATTTTGTGGCTTCGGTTTGCGTTGAATGGGATTAAGAGGGTGAAATTCACCCGTGTTAAATCCAAGTTTTGTGAAACCCAGGCAAATCCTCGAGTTTGATAGCGTGTTAGATGCTTGTATTTCTGTGTTACGGTCTGAAGGACGACCTGCTAAAGTCTATCGGATACCAACTTCTCAGGCTTAGCACTGGGGAATGTTAGCCAACTCAGTTTCAGCGAGCCGAATCGCTGCTGGTTGGAATGCGATACGGGTTGGGATCTGAATCTAAGCTCAAGATCTGAGATCCCAATGCTTCTTAGGTAAGCCTATATGGACGGTATCTTGGGGCTATATTTGATCTATCGATCGTAAGTCTTCAAGGGCATATGGTACTTGACAGTTCGACATGTCAGAACGCACGGCAAATATGGTGCGATAGATGCATGTGCATGCGACGGTTTGACCAACTTCTTGCAAATGTTACTGGCTGCAAGGAACAGCCGCCGGTGGACCAACGCCGCAGAGAGTTCCTCGATCGAAGGGTCCTCTTTCTCGGAATATTTGCCCTTGCTCAGATATGCATCTTACGGCAATAATAGACAGGTGGTTTAAGATTGAATTCTTGGCGATTTGACTTTTTTTCACAGAAACGTTATTACCACGAAAAGTTTTTCCTCCTCGTGGTAGATTTCTTTTGAGAACGAATGATTGGAGGATATTAAGGGGGTATCGTGCGCTGCTCCCCTGAACCCTTTGTGGAAGAGCGTTCTGGCCAATGAGGGTTTGGCCCAGGGCATGCGACACCTTCGGGCTTGACGAGTGAGTTCGCGATTTTGGTCCTCGCTCTCGTCAGCGTCATACCCTGACTAGGTTCCTGATAATATATTGTTTTGTGGCACAGGGAGCGATAATAATGTTATCGCGAAACAGTAATCCTGATGTCGGGTATGGCGTCGCTCGCGTGCGCTGGATCGATCTCGAAGGACATGATACATATACTGGAGTGCCTCTGCACGTTCCGATCCTCCCTCCCCGCCCAGACGATTCTGTCCTGTATGCCGTTCCCTGATGGATATTGATATTGAAGTGGTGAAAAACTGGGACAGATTGGTGAAATGCAGGTCCGTTCTGCATACCTTGGGACCCATGCCGTAGATCTAATTTATTCCCAGCTCCCCTATTCCGTCTCTGGTAGACCGTGGTTTCGACTTCTGCGCCTGCTCGATTGATATGTTATAGTATAGCACCTTATCGTATCGTCTTATTGCTCCCCTATTCCACCGGTTCGTTATATCCGCGGGTCTTTAAACTTTTGTCCTCCCGTCAGAACTCCTTCCCACTTGCTTTCCTCGTCCATCTGCCAGGTACCTTCCCGCCGACAGTGGTTCTTTCCTCGTGCGCCAGGCTGCAGGAGACAAGACCTTGCCCGCCAGTCACTCATTCGACATTTCATTCTTGGGTAACATTTTCCTTTCCAGCTTCACCGGGTCGCTCTCTGACAGCACTTCGCGTTCCCAAGACTAAGCAGCCACCAGCCCGGCGGATATTCCCTTCTTTCTTCTTCGTGTGCGCTGCACTAGCGGATTAGCTTCGGGGCAAACGAACCAGTGCAGCTGGGTCTTCCGTCGACGCCTTGCTTGATGTGCGGACCATACTTCTATTCTTATAGTTTTCCTCCCCACCCCCTTTTATAGACCTCGCACAGGTTCCTGAGGACCGCGGCTGCCGTCTGATCCGCCCGTCGTCTCCTTTTATATCCTCCATCCAGTTGAAGCATCTCGTTTGCGTCAAGCTTCGGATTATTCCACGCCTTGCTGTCCAGATCTCTTCCAGTCGCTCATTCCCCACGACTTTGATACACGTAATTTAGCTTTTCGGGGGCGTTCTTTAGCACCGCACTCTTCCTATCTCATACATACCTTCAGCCACTGCTCAGGGCTTTTCGGGGAAGTCTCCTGAACGACCAACGGGCCCGGATACCTCCTTTCTCGTGATATTCTCCATCTTCTTCGTATCCTTCACCTTCGATTCTGCTTCCTGTTGTTGTGTGTTTGTTCGTTAAACCTCAGCCGAACTCGCCGACGCCTTTCCTCCTTCCCTTTGCTCTGATCAACCGACCTCGCCGAACCCACGCGAACAAGCTTGCCACGTCGACTTCAATCGCACAAACCTCGACGTTGCCTTCGAAAGCCGTTCATTTCACTGGCCAATTGAGCTGTTAAGAATCTCTTCGTGAGATTTCTCCCTCTCCTTCACCATGGCTCGTCGCGTCAGTATCCTCCTCGTCTTCGCTGTCGCATCCCTTTTCCTGGCCGGTACCTTCATCTACCAGGCCCCCAGCAGGCCCACCACATTCGGCACCGACACAAACGTCCAATCCGCGACAGGGGAGCGAATACTAGCTGAGAAGCGTCCTCTGAGAATAGCTGTCGTCGAAACCGGCGGCTCGCACGATGAAGTCCTCGCCGCCCTTGTCAACTCCTGGGGCAAACTGCCCGGTGCCGAACTCACCTTCTTCCAACGCCTGTCCCGTTACGGATCACACGATATCATGAGGACCTTTGATCTTTCGAATCCAATTCCTAACCCTCGCGGTATGGATGACTTCAGACGGGGTGATGAGAATCAACCTGTTCCGGATATTGTCATTGCTACGACCTGCGAGTTTGATATGAGGAAGTATACGGATAATATGACGGTTCTGCTTGAGAATGAGAAGACCTATCTCTTCTGCGTTATCCACCACGCTGATCGATGGGGTTATGAGAAGCATCATTTGGAGGAGGCTCTTACTCCGTGGGTCAGGGCTAACCGAGCTGAGTTTTTGGCTTTGAGCCCCCATACCGCTGAATTCTTGCTCGAGCAGAGCTTGAAGAAGTGGAAGGTTGTCAAGGAGGAAGGTCACCAACCCCTTGTCAGGCATTTCGTCCCAGTCTTCCCCGTCCAGCTGCCACCTATCCCTGCCGATGATAATAATCTCAGCTTCGGCTTGCAAGGAGATTTTGGACAGGAGCGACGAGACTACAAGATGGTATTCCGAAGACTTGGAGAGTTCTTGAAGCCACCTTCCGCCCCTAAGCCAGTTGAGGCAGCACAACCAGCTGTCGCTAAACGTGACGACTCCGAGGATGAGGAAGCTCAGACCAAGGTTGAAACGCAGCCCAGGAATATCACCCTCCACCTCGTCGGCCACGGGAGGCATCCACCGGTCCCCCAGGAGGTCGTTAACAACGTCGTCTTCGATGAAGGACTCAACTATATCGACTTCTACACCATCTTGTCACGATGCTTCGCTCTATTGCCGGCTTTCGCTACCCCTGAGTACCTCGACCGAAAGGCCTCGTCGACCGTCCCCGCCAGCTTGATCGCCGGTACCCCATTGGTTGCCACCAAGGCTATTATCAACGCTTACGCCTATCTCACCGAAGAAGCCGTCTGGCTGCAGGATGAGTCTGAAACCGATTTCGATGTCATCGGCAGAGTTCTCAGGATGAGCAACGAGGACAGGAAGGCCAAGTCCGCAAAGGTCAGGGAGCTTCGACAACAGATCATCGACGAGAACATCAACCTGGCCCGAAAATGGACCTTGGAGGCGTTCAAGAAGGTCGGTGTTCGAACGTACTCGTGAGGTGGGTATGCAATTGAGGATCCTCATTTGTTACCACCGACATCTCTTATCCTTATCTTTTCCATACATGCTATTCGAACTTTTTACACTTCCGACTTACGATGCCTTTCTAAAAACACAAAATGTTTAACGGGCTACTAGAAGAACGAAAGCGATCAAAATATTTGCGAGTTTCTATTTTTTTTCCCCACGCTTTCTACTAACCTTTCTTTTTTGTCTCCCCCCCTCCTATTTCCTGCTTACTCTGGATTTCTATTGTGCGATTAATTATTACTTATAGATGTGTGGTAGTGCTATTGACAAGAAGATAGCACTCCAAAAAAGTGAAATGTCATTTCAAGGCTGGCGAGCTTTATCAAGGAGAAAGTGGTTGGTTTTTTAACTTTTTTTTTAGTATCTTCTTTCGTTCTTGAGCTGGGATCCTTTCACTTAAAGACAAGGTCTCCACGGACCAGTCTCTTTTAACGTCCTTCTTTTATTTTCCTTCTTCGATTCCCTGCTCTTTTACCGACAATCGTAGCATGAGATTGATAATGTCTATGACACCCGAGACTAACCCTTCCGCTTTCCTTCCTGTACTTACAACTTTCGAGTGTATATAATTGTTTCCTAGCTTTTATCCTCTTCCTCTTTTTTCCACTACAAGTACATCATAAATACTTCCTCTAAGCTTGAACGGACCTATCATGGTCAGAGCACCAGCCTCTGGGGGTATAGTATCCAAGTCTATTATATTAAGTACTCTAAGTATGTATCGCTACCATACACCGTAAACCCCGCATATCCCGTCTACCGTCTACCGTCTACCATGACGTCGTGTGAAGCTCTATCGTCTATGTCTTACAATTTAACTACCTCCGAACTTTCTCCCCGACAATCTCCAAGTCAATACCATCTTTATCGCCCTTAACTGCCAATACGGCGCTCAGATCCTTTACAATCCAATCGGCACCGGCCTCCACGGCTTCCTCGTAGCTATGCGTCGTCAGCAGCGCGATCACGGTACACCCGGCCGCCTTTCCAGCCCTGATACCCGCAGGAGCGTCCTCGAGCACCACCACTTTCTTCTTGTCAATCTTTTCAAATTCTTCAGATCCAACGGGTACACCGAAAACCTTTGATAATCCGAGATTATAACACTCCGGATCCGGTTTCCCGTTTTTCACATTATCAGCCGTGACCGAGCTTTCCGGTAACGGTAATCCCATAACCTTCATCCAGCTTCCCACGAGGACGTTCGTTCCGCTGGTGACGATGGCCCAGGGGGTTCCGTATTCCGTGAGTTTTGCTATTAAAGCTTCTGATCCTGGGAGGATTTTTGCGTCTGAGGCGTAGAGTTTTGGGATTAGACCTTCAACGTGGCGGACGTATTCTTCTGTTGCTAGGTGTGGGGCGTGGTGTTTTAGGATGTCGATTGAGCGGCGGCCGTGGGAGGTTGAGAGGATTGAAGATGGGGGGATGCCGAGTTCGTTGGCTATGCGGGTCCAGTGGAGGACTACGGCGGCGGTGGAGTCGAAGATTGTGCTGGGTCTCCTGTTAGTATGGTGGTTTGAGGGTAGAAATAATAGGGGGTAGGGGGGATGTACGTACCCGTCCATGTCGGAGAGGATGGCGGTGAAGTGTTCGGTGGCGGTTGTTTCGATGAAGGAGCCCATTGTTGCTGTCTTGACGATGCTCTATCTATCTATCAAGTATTCTATGTCTAAGATCCGTGGTATCGTGAAGTCTAAGTGAAAAGTCGAGAGGTGGTTGGAAGTAACAAAGTTGGAGGTCGAAGGGGGTTAGGCGGTGTTTATGATATACCTGCAGGGCACAACTTTAACGTTTTGCAGCAGGCAAATCACATCCCTCGAACCTCGAACGCCCTCCAGTGGGTCCCGCCTCCATCAATCACATCCAATCGCAACTGGAGCTCCCCCAACTTTTGCGCTCGATTCGGTCGTCGTCCGCCTCATCGGAGCTACTCTCGGAGAACGGAGAAACTTCGCTTCGTTGCCCACCAAGCTTTGAGCTTAGCTGCCCTGGAGCTCAAGTTCGCCAACCACGATCCACGAACATGGGTGTAAGCCACCCACCTACACCCAACATTCTTCAAAAAACGTCTGCCTACGCTCTCCCGTCGACGCACTAGGTAGGCGCGTAGAATTGCGATGGATTCGACCGGATCCACGTCGTCGTCGTCGTCCACCGGTAAAGGCCCACCGGGGCCACCGTCGACAACTACTCCAATGACGCCGCCTCGAAAGTCCCTCCTCAATGCCTCTGCGGCAGGCGCTGCGTTCTTGGTTCTGGTGCAGGTGCTCTCGCGTCTGCTCACGTTCGTTATGAACCAGCTGCTTATCCGGTACCTTTCGCCGGCGATACTCGGAGAAGCAGCGCAGCTGGAGCTGTACATGATGACTATTCTGTTCTTCTCACGGGAGAGCTTGCGAATGGCATTGCAGCGGCAGGCGGAAGCTAATAGTGAGGAGAATGAGGGGACACCGGGTAAAGTGCAGAGTAGTAATAATAACACTAGTAATAACACCGATAATGCTACCGATGATAGAATAATCGAAGGAACGACCCGTGGACAAGCACAGACCGTGGTTAACTCGAGCTACCTCGCCGTCCCCATCGGTCTTGCCGTCGTCGCTGCTTTGTATCTCCTACAAATTGGGTACTCTTACCTATGGCCGTCGGAATCTGCGCAGACCACTACTACGGGGTACTTCCGTCTTTCGATGGGGATCTATGCCGTCGCTTCGCTGCTCGAGTTACTATCCGAACCTGGGTTTGCGGTTGCACAGCAGAGGTTGCTGTATAGCCTTCGCGCAGGATGTGAGTCCATGGCGGTTATTTCGAATTGTGCGGTTACGCTGGCAGTTACGGTTTTGGCGTCGAAGTATATTAAATCTACTGGTTTTCACGAGAAGGGCATCGACGTAGGAGGTGGAGGGGGGCTTGAGACTCTACCATTTGCGATCGGACAGGTGGTGTTTGCGTTATGTCTGGTGTTTGGGTATCCGCTACGACTGTGGAGGATCGCGAAGCAGGATGGGTGGAGCTTGTTACCGAGGAAGATATATTCTAGGTATAACAGACTAAAGAATCTTCAAATTTGTTTGCTGAAGGAATGTGGATTCTAATCGAGACATTTTTGGGAATAGAGCAGGACACGGTTATTACCTACACCCGCCGACCATCTCCGTCGCTCGAACGATGTGGTTGCAATCCGTTGTGAAGCATTTGTTAACTCAGGGGGATTCGATACTCGTTACCAGACTTGCTACGACGTATGAGCAGGGGATATATGCATTGGCCGCGAACTATGGGTCGCTGATTGCTCGGCTGCTGTTCAGGCCGATTGAGGAGACTAGTCGGAATTTGCTGTCGAAGCTATTGAGTACCGATGGCGCCGAGGACAGCAAATCTAAGGAAAACGAGGAGAGTAAGGGAGAGAAGGAGGGTGGCAAGGTCAAAACTCATACGCCGGAGAATATCGACGAAGCACTCACGATCCTTCATCTCATCCTCCGATTCTACACTATTCTTTCGACATTGATCGCTACGTTAGGACCCACACTGGCTCCTCTAGCGCTCCGTAAAGTAGCCGGCGCACGCTGGGCTGACTCTCCGGCAGCGGTTACGTTATCGAATTACTGTTATTACATCCCCCTCCTCGCCATCAACGGGATCACTGAGGCGTTCGTACAAAGCGTAGCTACAACTCAAGATCTGAGAAGGCAGAGCATGTGGATGTTATGGTTCTCCGGCGTCTTTGGGGCTGCGAGTTGGGGGTTTGTGAAGTATCTTAGTCTAGGTGCTGATGGGTTGGTGTGGGCGAATTGTGTGAATATGGGGATGAGGATTTTGTGGAGTGCGAGTTTTATAAGAGGGTATTTTGGGAAGGTTGCGGGTGGGAGGAGGGGGGTTGAGGTTGGGAGGATTGTACCGGGGAGGTTGTTGGTCGCTGTCGCTGTCGGGGTTGGAGCGGTGGCTAGGAGGGTGGTTAGTGAGAAGGGGGGTTTGGGGGACTATGTGAAGGGGGCGGGGTTGGCAGGGGTGGTTGGGGTTGTTTGGTGAGTTTACTTTTATTTCTGCTTCCCTGGTAGACTTGAGAGCAGTCTCGTAACACTTGAGAGACTGAAGTGGATGCTAACTTTTCATGGTTATGTTGTAGTTTATATTCTGAAAGACACTTCTTTATGGAGTGCTTTAGATTATTCAAGCGTGCGAGAAGACGTTGATATGCAACCTTATAGCTTAATCGATGTCACGGCATAATTGTATAGACACGTCTTCGAATCATGGCATAACCTTGCCACAGCACTTCGCTAATTAGAGATATGTTTTTCACGCTTATATAGAAACATAGATGGTTTTATTTAATTTGAAATGTAGCATATATTTCCTCTGCAATCTGGATATCTTTGGTACTAGTTACATGATTGCATAAAAGCAGAAACTCCGGCGCAATGTCCTCGAAAGGAATGAATGAATATATGTAAAAACTTAGATCACAAAACAATCGAAAGGAGAGACGAGGTGATCAACTTTCTTAATCAATTTGAAGTTCAGATTAAAGGAAAGAAATCGTCTGCAAGTCTTTTCTTCGTCCGCCACCATTTCTTTGTATCCGAGTAAGTTGTGTGTTTACTCGATATTGATCTTCCTGAACCCTTCTGACTTGGCCCTCTTGGGGACTACAATGCTCAGGATTCCGTCTTTGAGGGAGGCCTTGACCGCCTCGTGATCGACCGACTGTGGGAAACTGAACGCCCGTTGGAATTCCCCAACGTATCGTTCGCGAACCCAGTATTTGTCACCGGTCTCCTGTTTCTTCTCCACTTCGGAAGATGTCTGGGCTGTCTTCGTCACAGCCGAGGATTCACCTTCTTCCTCAACGGATGGAGCGTGGTACTTCGTCGCCGCTTCTTTATTTTCAGCGGCTGCTGCTGATTCCTCAGTAGCAGCGGCGGAAGGCTTTCCGGTCTCGGTGTTCCGTTCGATCCTTCCCTTTACGACGAGAGTATTCTCATCAACAAAGGTGAGATCTAAAGCGGATTTGTCGGTTACACCGGGGAGTTCACCGTCCAAAACATATGAGTCCTTTGTTTCTTTGATGTCGAAGGATGGGGTGAAGGAGGAGAGTTGGGAGCGGAACGCGTTGTGGTGATGAGGGGTTGAGGATTCGAGTTCCTCGAAGAGGCGGAGCCATGGGCGCATTTCGCGGGAGACGAAGCGTGGGAAAGAGAGCATTTTGGATGTTTAGTAAAAAAATAAAGTTTGTTTTTGAGAAGTCTTAATTTGAGTAAGGCTTGAGGTTTTTGTTAGAGCTTTTAAAGTGTTTTTTGGAGGTTTTGGTGGTGATTGATCGATTGATCTGGAGAATGAAGATGGGGGGATGAGGGGATGAGATGGGTGTTTATATAGACTCGGGCTCCTAAGTTAAAGTTAAAGTTCAAGTTCAAGTTCATGAAGTTCTGAATATGTCAGAATCGCACCGACAAGATACATCGCGATAGTCCCAGAACGGTGAGGTGATTTCTAGATGCTACTCTGCGTTGCCGGAGCATGCCGGAACGTTCGATCGGGTTCCACAGAAGTTATTACCGGTTTTGGGTGAGTTTTGCAGGCTTGGCGGAACGGATTAGGGAATTTTGGCCACAAAACAGGAATTGGGGGGTGAAACAGGTGTTGGGAGGGGGCAACGCGGTACAAAATGACACAAATTGGCAGTCTCGACGCTAGACTAGGACATGTGTTGCCGAGTTAAAACTTGCAACTGTGTTTCTATTGGCACGGATGTTGGAAGGTTCGAGAGTGTTGGGGATGGATCCATGGAGATGGGTTTGTGAGTTCGTGAGATTTAGGGCTTTGAAGTTGATGGTGAGGTTTTTTTTCTTTCGACTGTGGGGTGAATAGTTGCTCCGGGTGGTATGGTGTCTACGGGGCAAAGATTTATCCGATATCGATATCAGGAAGTTGGAAGTAGGCTCTGTGTAGTCATACCGATGTTTGTATCGGCGACATTGGGAGTTCTACGGATGATGTAACTATAAGTTCCGTTTTACCAGACTAAATTACAAAGTTCCATCGGTGAGATTACTCTGATATCGGGCAAGGTGGAAGCCTTGGACGGGTTGAAATTATCATACTACTAGCTATCTCGGTGCTAGAACATTTACTATCACACCGGCCGGACCATAGCTTATGGTCCCAGATGGCACTGCCCACGGATTGCTAGTCAACGGTCTAGGGATCTTTCTATAGGTCGACTGATGACTTGGTCTTAGGTTCGGGGCACGACTGAGCCCAAGTTGTCGGTATACTTAGCTATCAGATGGCTAAGGCCTGCATTTTTCAAGACTATCACGTGCAGCGGATTTCGTACTGAATTCTTCGAGTCGTCACGGTGTGGGGTCTGCCCAAATGGGATGCCGGCGCGTCCCATTGAGCGGGATGGAGAGTTATGTATGCAGGGTTTGGCCGTGAGCCTCAGGCCGAGAACCGAAATTCGGAACCAAGATATTCCCCGATACCGTAGAATTTTTATGAGGATACAGCACCGAATCAAGAGGATGTCGAAGGTATCATTTGCTTAGCAGTCGGTGCTGTCTGCCATCTGACGTTGAGGTTTGTTTTGATTTTTCTTGTTTTGAACGGTGTATTTTTTCTGGTTTCGGCAACACCCCCAAAAAATCCCCCCATTTCGATGAGTTCATTGGCCTGACACCATCGAATCCATCCACCCCAAACTGCTATTCTGTCATTGCTCCATCTGCTTGCCACCATCGCCGTTAGGAGTTATCCTTCTCGATCCGTCTGCAAAGGACTGCGTCTTTCTGCCTCATCGAGAAACACCGTCTCCACATTCACCACCACCGAGCTTGTACGCGACCTAGGACCCGGTCTTTTGTTTACCTCGACTCCACTTACCAGGTCTGTCGATACTTCAAAACAAACCGTTGTCACGGCCGCAGATTTCTGTCGCGCGATCTCTCCAAATACACCATCTCCTACAGACCACCTTTACCTCATTTCCATCTTGCCTCATCGCATTCTATAATCTCTCATTTTTCACGACTTCTCTACATTTATCTTCGACCTACTCAGACACCATGGAGGAAGATGAACACTACTACCTACAGCCGGGTTTCGACCCTAACTCGTTGACCATGCCACTAATCCGTGGGCTCCTTCACAAACACGAGATCGATTATCCTAGCGGCGTGAAGAAAGCAAAGCTAGTTGAGATATTCGAGACCGAGCTTGCACCCCAGGGACCTAAGATTCTGGCTCAGGCTGGCAGAGTCAAGGCGTCGGCGCGGGGTATCGTTAACGCGGAGGACTACGGTACCATTGGCGAGCCAGCAGTTGCCCCTACACCCAAGAAGAGGGCACCACGCCGAAAAGCTAGCTCCGTCGCCACAACGGAATACGACGAAACTACCGGAGATGAAGATATTCTCGCTTCCGTGAAGACGGCGACCCGAAGAGCCGCTACTCCAAGAAAGAGAACCGCGTCGCCGGTGAAGCGGGGCAGGAGGACATCGGTAAAACCACCAGAGACCACTGATGATGATGAAGAAGAAGAGCGCACCATAGTAGTGGAAGCGACCCCGAAACCGAGAAGAGGGAGAAGGAGCTTGGCTCCTAAAACGCCGGAACCAGTCAAGGAACGTTCGCCATCATTGGAACCCGTTGAACTCGTTAATGACGAGCCTGTTTTCTCAAATGATAACCCGTTCCAAATGGGCTCCTCTCCCCGATATCAGCCTCCAGTTGACACAAACAGACGACGAACGATGTTGGACATGGCAACTCCACGACAGGGCGATGTTTCTCGCCGAAGGACAGAAGGGGTCCCGTCTGTTCGCCGATCACCACCACAGTCTCCTGAACTTGACAGGAACTCTCCCATACCAAATCTATCAACTACACCGACTAAAATGATCCCAGTGTCGAGATTTAAGTCACTCACACCGGATCGTAAGATCGCCAACCTGCAAGCCGAACTCGAACAAAATAATCAGGAGATCGAGAGGAAGATATTTGGCGGCAATGACGTTTATATCAAGGAAGAAGACCAAAGCCACGATATGATCGACCCCGGTGAAGAGTTCACCCCAGAGGAGCAGCTGGAGGTCGACCTTGAAGATGAAAACGCAAACGCGGTCACCAAGCTAGCTAGGCGAAGGGGTGAATCCGAGCTCAGCACAACTCTATTGAGCATTCTCTATACCCTCTTCGGCATCGCCATTGTTGCATACGCAGCCTGGTGGAGAGAGGAGAAAGTCAAAGTTGGGTACTGTGGAGTTGGAAAGCCTTCCATTCAGAACACAGGATACTTGGAATGGGTCGATAACCTTGTACCCCAATGCGAGACTTGTCCGTCTCATGCGATCTGTCGCGAACGATTGAACACCGACTGCTACACCGATTACGTCCTGGTTCCACATCCTTTCTCCCTCGGTGGTCTGATTCCCCTCGCCCCCACCTGCCAGCCTGATTCCGAGAAAATACGACGGGTTTCGGTCCTCTCAGACGCCGTCATCACCAAACTTAGAGATCGGGCCGCTGCCATTGAGTGCGGGTACATCAAGGCTACTTCAGAGGAAGACGAGGGTATCTCTGAGAAAGAAATCAGAGACGCTCTCTACGAAATGAAATCACCAACTCTCTCCGAATATCAGTTCAGCGAACTCTGGAATAACGCGGTTCAAGATCTAGAAAACAAGGACGAAGTTGTCACTACTATTTCTAGGTTCGTACCACTTCTCCCTCTTGAACCTACTTGGTGTCAATCATGCTAACTTGTATCTAGTGGCGGCGATCGATATTTCAAATCTACCGATCTCTCTAACGTAAATTGGACCTGCGCCGTTAGAAAGAATTTGTTTGCTCTCATCCTCCGGTGGAAACTCGAAATTTTTGGCGTCATTACCATCATTCTGGCCAGCTTGAAGATAAGATCTTCGATGATCCGAAGACGGGTATATGCTCGCCAGGTTCAACGCCTCGTCGGTATCGCTCTCAAACGTCTTGCTCAGCAACAACGCGCATACTATAACGACAAAACGGCGGATATAGCATATCTCCCAGTTAACCAACTCCGAGACCAAATCTTGTCAAGGGAGTTTGACCCTGAGAAGAGACAGACTCTCTGGGCTGGTGTCGCTAAGGTTGTGGAGTTGAACAGCAACGTCAGGACCACGAGCATCGAGCATATGGGAGAAATTATGAGATGTTGGACCTGGATCGGAAGCTCCGCTCTGTTGGATATTGATGCAGAGGATGAAGAGGAGAGCCAGAAGGATGAGGCTGAGTTGAGAGCCATCATGGGAGGCGAGGATGACAAGAGGGAGTTGGTTAGACCCCGAGAGGAGTTGACACCAAGAATTCTCTATTAGTTTGGACGTTTTTGCCAAAAAAGACTTTTTTCGTCTGTAATCACGTAGGTACTTTTCTGCTTCCTGTTCCTTTCTTTATATCCTTAACATATGTTCCTGCCTTTTCTTGTTTTTACTTGAATCCACATGTATGTCTGTGAAGTCGAGTCGAGTCGGCTTCTCCCGTTCGGTGTTTAGGAGGTATCATTTCTTCAATTCAACTAGCTTATAGAAATCTCTTTGTGATTGATGGTAAATTGTTTGTACTTGCAAGCTTCATAGCTGAAGCGTGTAGGTTTAGTTACAGCGGATCCGGTTTCTCGTAGGGTAGTCATAACACCCTATTAACTCACTAAGGCCTTCCTGACATCGGGCTTCGAACTAAGGTTAATTAAGTGACTGAAGTATGAAGTATGTTGTCCAACGGAAACGTCGATGTCATATAGTACAGGATGTCTTCCGGTGATAAAATAGAATCCCAGCATGGGCTCTAGCATGACGCACAACTCTTCAAACTCTTATAAATCCTTAATATTACTCTGCGCCCACAAATCCGCGACTTGTTGGTCTCTCGATAACTTCAACGTCTCCTCGCTTCTCAAAGGATGACTCTCATGGCTCATCAAAGTCCTGAACGACGCTCTCTGTCCCTTACGCACCAAAGTCTCCAGCTGTTCTCCTTCCAAATAAGCCCACGGCGAGGCGACGATATTCGCTGGTCGATTATCATCCTTATGCAGAATACCATGTAAAAAGGCGCCGAGGAAAGTATCACCAGCGCCATTAGGACTCACAACGTCTTTCGGATCCAGCGTCCGCGGCACGGGCGCCCACAGGACGTGGATACCGATGACTTGGTCTTCTGGATTGTATTTCTGCACGGGTAGGAAGAATTCTACGGATGTGGCAGCGTTTTTATCCTCAGTTTTGATATGGGCTTGGAACCTTCTTTCGTCGCGGATGGATTGGTTGGCGGAGTAGGTGGATTTGGTGGAATCTTTGACGGGATGTTTTACGAGTCTTACGACTACCACGCCTTTGGCGCCGAGTTTGGTTATTATCGTTGGGATGAAAGGGAGGAGGTTGATGGATTTGTCGCAGCAGGTTTTGATTGTGCCTGCGTCTGGAATCCGGACTGGCGTTTGCTCGAGATTCTCGCTGAGGGTTTTGATTTGGGAGATGAAACGGTCGATTGCTTGTGGGTAAAATTAGTGGATATGGCTCCTTCGAGCTAAGGGGGACTAAATAAATCCAAACCGTCTGTTGAGTCGGCGGGTGTGGGGTGGAGCATACCACTGTCATAGCTTTTCTTCATAGCGGCGTAATGCCTCGATTTGGTTGTGATTTTTTCCAACGTTTCCTTTACATGGCCGCGGTCTCCTAGCTTGGAGTATGTCCCTTTGTGCTTGATAGAATCCGAGATCGCTTTGAGTTCGTCAAAGTTCGGGGATATAATATCTATGGAACGGCCCGAGTCTATTCCAAGAGTTGCAAACATAAATGTGATCTTCTGGGTCTTTGGACCTGATGTCGGCTCGCAGACAACTTTTAAGAAGAAGAGGAAATAGTTAGATCATTCTGGCTCTTGAAGTATATCGATTTTTTGAAAATGGGATGGGACTCATACCTAACGCTCCATGTTTCTTTGCAGCTTTGCACAAATCCTTCATTGCAGATGTATCTAGGTTGCCATCGAAGCAAACAATCTTAGGTTTATATTTTTCAATGGCTGTTGCGATATCTTTCCCCTCGATTGCCGTTATAATACCCATATCAGCCACGGCAAACGAAAGACCATCTTGGACAGAAACGGAGTTGAGAGCCGCATAGCACGCAGTTCTAGCTTCCTTCAGTACCGCAATATCCTCAATATCTATATCTAACCGTTTGAGTTCTTGGAGAACGGCTAGACCGTTCATGTCTTTGCCAACGGCAGAAAGGAATTTGACGGGCCCGGGGGGATTGAGTTGACGGATTGTGGCTGCAACGTTCTTTGCTACGCCGCCGACGGAGGATGTGATTGTCCCTGGGTTTGAGGTGCGACCTTTGGGTGTCTTTGCTCCGACGGTACCGACTACGTCGATACCTACACCCCCGACGACGAGGATGGTTCCGGGGGGTTCCTTCCTCTCGACGGGTAGGGTGCTGTCATCATCGGGGTTTGGTTTCACGGGCACGTCCTCGCCTGGTTTTTGTCGACTGGCTGTGGAGAGGCTTCTTCGGCCTGTTGGGAGATCCAGCGAAGCCCCGCGGGGTAAGGTCGTAGTTCTTAGGATCCCATTCGTTCCCTTCGCAGAGCTGCAGAATTGATAAAACACTTAGAACACGTTCACTTCATCACATATTTGATCTCTAAGGACACCAAAATGAGTGTGTGGGGGACTATTTGATTTTATCTTGGATGTACATGTGAGTGTTTTTTTTACAAATACCTGATGGGGAGGGTGACGAGGCAATAAGCGCATACCTACTTCTGCTCGGTAGATGTCGGTTCGGCCACAGGACTGGATTCGGCCGGGGTTTCAGTGCCCTGGGGCTCTTCAGTGGTAGGTTTTTTAGTAGTCTTCTTCCACCCAGTCTTCTTTCCGTCCTTATTTCCAGGTTTTTGGTTATAATCCTGCTTCTGCTTCTGCTTAGGATTTTTCTTGGGAGGGGGATCCGGTCGAAGTTCTCTTAGAATTCTGTCCATATGGACAGCAATTTGGGCGCCAATTCTGGCGTTATTCAATACCAATCTATAGAGAAACACTAAATCAGTGACCCGGAAACGTGGTTATATTCCGCATAGTAAAACCGGAGACTTACTGTCGGTTAGCTTCTATAGAACGACCCTCGGTCTGCCTAACGATGTCGTTGAGAACGGCGGGTGTGTTATCCTTGCCGGTTATTGAGCTTGAATTCTCGACTATATGAATGTGGAGTTAGGTTAGCAGAGTAGATATGACGACTTTGAAATGAAAAATCGTATTTTTCCGATTACTTGCCTGCGGAGTCGATAATCGGGTCCATCTCACTCTTCGGGATTTCATATTCCTCCGGAATTGGGTTAAAGAAAAGACTCGCCGACCTCATGAGCAGCATGCTGCTTGTAGCTAATTTAGATATGTCAGCCACACAGGAATACTCTAAAAAAAAGATGTGATTGCGCATACCCGTTATACGTGCGGCCTCCTCCGGGGTTTCAACGATATACGGGGATGGGTACCCAGACTCGCGACTGAAGAAGCCAGGAAGATCTACCTTCTCGCCCTTTTTGCCGAATGTTGAGACGAACACGCCTTCAGTTTCCAGGAATTCCATTGTCCGCGGCGTATCGAGGAAACTCTTCATTCCGGAGGTTACCACCGCAACGTTATTCCTAGCTAGTTCTGTGAGATCGGTGGAGATATCCATGCTGCTTTCACCCCCCCTATGGACTCCCCCGAGCCCACCGGTAGCGACTACCTTGATATCCGCGATTCTTGCGAGGAGTATGGTTCCTGCTATGGTGGTGCCGCCGTTGGATGTCCCCCCAATATGATATGCAATATCCCTCCTAGAGATTTTGTGCGTTTTCTCGGATCCCGCCGACTCCGTAAGCTCCTTTAATTCTTCCTGGCTCATCCCAACCAATATTTTCCCGTTTAATATCCCGATCGTTGCCGGTACGGCTCCGTTTTCCCTGACCGCCGCTTCCATTTCTAGGGCGAGTTCATAGTTGTTCGGTTTTGGAAACCCGTGCGTGTAGATGGCGGTCTCTAACGCAACGAGTGGCTTCTTCTGTTTCATGGCAGTTATAACTTCTTCGGATAGTTTCACCAGCCACGGTCTCGTCGTGAGGTAGGTGAACCGGCTCGGGTGTACGCCCAGGTTGAATTTCGGTTTGGCCTGATACCTCTTCGGCCCATCTGGGGTGAGGTTTTCAGGCCCTCCATTGTCGCTATAATGCCTTGCCAATGGCACAGACCTGACCCCTTGAGATAGGAAGGACGCCCTTGGTAGACTGATACGGCCTCGAAGACCGGATACCCGAAGAAGGGACATTTTCACAAAGCTAGGAGTGATATGAATTCGGGACCTGTGAAGCTTGTCAGCTTGCGGTTCCTGATATGGCTCTTTGGGTCGGTGGACTACCTCTGAACAACCCTCACTTCGGTCTCCCCGACCAAGTTTCAATGGCTAACCGTCGTACGTCCTCACAATTGAAGTGACAGATTCGATTCCTCCGGGCCGCGATAATATAAAGTTGAAGCGTCTCGCTAAGTAAAATTCACAGCTGCCGGGTTCAGACTGCAACAAGGCCGTGAGTTGTGGGCGCCGCGTGTTGCGCGGTCGTCATCAGAAGCAAAGCCATTCCGTGTCCTTTTGGCTGGTGCTATCTGTCTGTTCGAAACCTTGAACGACATCACCAATCTCGATCCATCAATCGATCAATCCGTAGCCCTAACCGCCCACTTCAGGTCTAGACGATGAGGCATTGAGCCCCATCCTGGTATCTAGATTCCTTTTCACCAGCCATTCGAATCCCCCCGTTCCCGTTCATCGGATCTCCGACAATGCGGTCGTCGAACTCTCGCGTGTCCCTCCTCGCGACATTGCTGCTAGCGGCATCCCACCTTGGCTCCTCGCTGACCATACCCCAGGTCTACAAGAATACCAACTTGCTACGGACGATTGATGCGTCCAAGGCGTACATAAAGGAGACAATTGCAGTAATTATCGAGAATACGTCCGACGAACCACAGACGGAGTACTATCTGCCGTTTTCGTTGCCTGGGTCTGCCGCCGTCAGCTATGTTGAGTGCAAGGATAAGAAAGAGAGTACGCCGTGCACGGCCGAAGCTGTAGATGATACTACGGATTAGTACGATATTGTCCAACTGGCCTTTGTGCTATACAGTTTGTTTGTTCTGACCAATTGATATATTTAGTCCTCTACGGTACTACAAGATAACATTACCTACAACCCTGCAACCGAAAGCACAAATCACAATATCTGTCACGGCGGGTATCACCGGCGCCCTTGCACCTGTTCCCGCTGTCATCGGTCAGGCCGACAAGCAGTTCCTCGCATACACCGGTGCCAGATACGTCCCCACCCCTTACTTCACCGAGAAGCAGAAGACGAAGTTCCGAGCCGCCAACGGTGAGATCCCGGATTACACCGTCTTTGAGCAGACCGAGAAGAGCGGGTATATCGTCACCTACGGACCTTACGACAATGTTGAACCCTGGAAGACCGATGCGCAGATTGACGAGTTCACCGTTCGATTCGAGTTTACGAACCCGATTATATTCATGGATAGGTTGGAACGGGATATTGAGGTTTCGCACTGGGGTAACAACTTGGCTATCGAGGAGAGATACTGGATGACCAATAACGGTGCCAAGTTGAAGGATCAATTCTCCCGTTTGTCCTGGGCTACGACTTCGTATTATAACCCCCCAACCGCGGCTATCAAAACGCTTCTCTTCCCCCTTCGCGTCGGTAGCAAGGACGCTTATTACACCGATGAGGTCGGGAACGTTTCTACTTCCAAGTTCAGGAGCGATTCCCGGGAGGCCATTCTTGATATCAAACCGCGATTCCCGGTCTTTGGTGGATGGAACTACAGCTTCGTTGTCGGATGGAATAACGATCTTCCGGCCTACCTCAGACACGGAAAGGGAGATGAGTACATTTTGAAGGTGCCGTTGTTGCAGGGCCCGTCCCAGAGCACTTCGTATGGAAAGGTCGAAGTCAGGATCATCCTGCCAGAGGGTGCTACGTAAGATATAATTCCTGAACTTCCCGGCCACCTGAGTACGTGAGCTAATTCGCGTATATAGTAATGTCAAATACGATAGCCCAATTGCTATCCACAAGGAAGAGCGATTCTTGCATAAGACGTTCATGGATACGCTTGGCAGAACATCGATCAAGCTCACGATCGATAACGTGGTTGATGAGTTAAAGAATAGGGATATAATTGTACGTATCACCCGTTATTGACGCTTTAGCTGCTTTGTTCCACATTGACTAATCTGATATTCTGCAGGTTACTTATAACTACAGCACAGTAGCGGCGCTACGAAAACCATTGGTCGTTTTGGCGTCAGTTTTCTCGGTGTATATCGTAACAGCGATCTTGGGACGGATAGACTTGTCGATTGGGAAGTAAGGAGACGAGGCCGTAATTACCGGTTACGATCTGTAGGAGATGTGGAGGCATAGTATAATCGTAGTGTTTAAGCATATACCGTGTATGAAAAGTTCTTAGCTAGCAGTTGTAATCTTTTTGGTCTTGAAAGCCCGTGTATTGTCTCGTATACCAGCTGCGTAGTTGGTCCAATTTCCCCGTATACATCCGCTTTCCAAGTAGAAGCTCCGGGACCGTGTCCTCGAGGGCCTCCGGGAGCAGTTGACGTGCCTCGTGGGGCCACCGGGATGGCCATATCGGGGTTCGGGGAGCAAATCTAGGCCGAGCTCAAACTGGAAATTCATAAGCGACGCCCCGAACATCGCGTCTTCCCATCTCATAAACCTTCCACCGGCGACAGCTTTCAACGTCCAACCCACCATCCCATCGCCGACGAGTCGCGCAGGTCAGCAAGATGAACAGATCACAGAATAAACTCGCGCCGGAAGTAAATAGGATTCTATTCGTAAAGAACCTGAGGTTCGTCGCAAACCCATCTGGCCCTTCGCATTTCGGACACATGACTAACATTTCATCACGCAAAAACGTGTAGCTACCAGGTCTCGTCGGAAGAACTGTTCGACTTATTTGGAAAATTCGGACCGATACGGTATATACATCTCCTTCATTACATCTATTCGTCCCGGGAATACTGTCCCTCATGAAATACCTGAACGGCGACTAACGGTGTTCGGCCGCGATACAGGCAAATTCGTCAAGGCATAGCGAATAACACCAAAGGCACCGCGTTCGTCGTGTACGAGGAGGTCGGCGATGCAAAAACCGCGTGTGATAAGTTGAACGGTTTCAACTTCCAGAATAGATACTTAGTCGGTACGTTTTCCTCGATACCAGGGTGGGGGCTGTTCGAATGAATGGAAGGTGTCCGTCATTTACGTTCGGGAAGAATTTTTTTTTGGGCTGACTTGTCGCGATGCATGTGATTGATAGTGCTATACCACCAGCCCGAGAAGATGGCAAGATCGGAAAAGGACCTAGCGCAGCGACAGGAAGAGCTCGAGAAGCTGAAGAAGCAGCATGGGATCGAATAGGCTCCCGAAGCCCCCCTGGCCGCGATTCCATAAGGCCTAACCGTCCCGACTTCTGAATCAACTTTTTGTCACGATATATTTTTTCTTCATCCCTCGGTACGGAATTTTTACGAACAATAAAACTCCGAAAATCGGACACCAACGTCATTTTTATCGATATAGACCTATGTTCCTTGCAGATTCTAAATGTTTCCTTTTTTGAGGGAGAGAGGGAAAGAGCATTTGGGCTTCGGACAAAAGCGCCATGGAGTTTGCTTTTTATGATTTTCTATTACCATGTTTCTTCCTGCGCAGGGCTTCATTTCACGTGGTTATCATGATCCTAGTTTTTTTTTTTTTCATATTGTCTTTCTTTGATTCAAAAAAGAATGCTTCCTGATACCCGAAGTTCTCGGTTGAAGGGAGAAGGCCGCGGAAATATTTGGGATGGGAAAATCCGGGACGGGAATCTGATGCACAACCAGAATCAGAATCATGGGAAGCTATATCAGGAATCTTGTACGATAATACACGATGGAGGGTAGGGAAGACGTTGTATATTGTAGAAATACTAGAACCAATCAATCGCAGCCAGCTAGCAGCCTTACTTTTGCGGTGGGAAATCCTGATCTGGCCTGGCCTGACTTCTGCTTACCCTGCACGTCGACACAAGAAGTGGACCAGGATGCCATAGTATTGCTATAGTTCGAATTCTTCCGCTAGTTCGTGATAATAATATCGGAAAACACCCGATGTTGGAGTGAGCCTTGGGAAGGTTTGGGACATACATGGCATGAGGTGCCACGACATGCTGGGGGCACTGATACCACGGACAGTCAGGGAACCCGGATCCTGTTACAGCCGTAGTGGATTTTTGTCTCATAAGATGTATCGGTGTGAAGAATCAGTAAGCACCTGGGCGACTACCTATCAGGTACTTCCCTTTTTTTTTTTTTGTCTTTTTCTATCTTTATTTGATTCGTTCCGCCTCGTAAATGTCAAATGGATCCTTGATCCGAGCCAAAGAGAGGACTCAGAAAGGTTGGGGAAATTTCGAAAGTGAAGAAAGGAAAGAATAGGAAAAGCTGGAATATGCCGTGAAGCTCTGTTTGGGGTATAGTATAGGGAGCAAAAGAGGAGAAAAAGAGGCATTGCATTCGTTCATCCATCTTACTCGGAATTAATTAAATCAGACGTTAACGACCAGAGGTCTGCATGCGTACGCATTGCATATCAAAGAATTGGGTTCTGGTAGATGTAATTCGATAGCCCAGAAAGGGAGGGTTTCGCCAGGGCCAGGTTTGTTCCTTCGTGCTTTAGAGCTCGAGCTCGCGCGCTCCATGACCATGACTTATTCTGGTGGGAATTTTTGAGGTTTATGCGCCCATTAGAGTGTAGACACATATGCAGATATCACAGTCGCATCTCGAATCCAATCATATATTCACCATCTTGAGAGGGTTGCCTCTTTGCAGGTTTTTTTTATATTTTTTATTTTTCTTTGTTTCCGTGATAGGGTCCTTTAATCACAAATCAGAATGTTATTTATCATCGATTGAATCATATTTCTTTCGATTGGGGACCAAGATCGATCGAGCAAACCTCAGGCTCGCTTGAAGTTGACGGGCAAGTTAACTATTAATACGCCTTATGCATATGGAGCCCTTAATATCAAATTGCTAAAGAGGTTTGTAAGAGCCGCCGCGCCCACGGCCGGGTGCAAACTGTGGGGAAAGCTTGATCTGAAATATTATGATATGATATCAGCAAGGGGGTTCCGTTATTCGTTTTTCTCTTCACTTCCTTGCTGAGCCACACATATCGTGCGTGCATTGAATTCGATGCACGATGCACATGCGAGTTCCGCTTGCAAACTGCTCGAGACCAGACACCATGCCGAATTTTTTTTGTGGAGAAAACCTTCAAAACGTCAAAGCTCGAAAGGCAAAAGAGGAAAAAGAACCTACTAAGGCTTTCTGGTCCGAAGGGGTCTTGCCTTGTCTTGCCTTGCTTGCTAAGGTACTCCGTACTTAGCTTCCGGTAGGCAACTACCGACGGTAACCCCGCGCAAAACGGCAAGCTAGGAAATAGGCGGAGTGATCCGGGTCACATAACGGACGGGCCTTGTTAATGTCAAATATTGCTGCAAGCCACTACCACATCGGTGCATCGTGGGTTCTCGATGCCTGTTTAAATTCGAGATGAAGGGTGATAAGAGGAAAAAAATTTGATATCATATTTTGAGGTTCTTCGACGATATCCTTAATTCTTGCATTCCCTTTTTTTTTTTACCATTTGAAAAATTTTTTTTCCCTTGCGTCTTCCCATATCATATTTATCGAAATCTGGGCAAACCGAGATGCGACATCCCAAGCAAACAGTAACCAGGTTTGTGGTTTCATGCGGTCTAGATCTGTGGAATGCGGGCACACAGTTGCGGTTAAGCAACAAGCAGGAAACAAAAAAAAAAAAAGAAAGAAAGAGTGATAGAGAGGAGCACAAGAGTCAACGGGTGGTCGTGTGCCTGTGAATGGGGTTTGAGAAGTCTACTTGGAGGGCCTAGATTTCTGAACCCCCAATGGCAACGGCAACGGCGAGATGAGGGGATGGCATGAGATCCCGAGAAGCTTGAGATTCAATGGACCAAGGGTCGTTTTGGTGCCTTAGGCGCTTAAGCGGTTGCACGGGCTCCTAGGCGACTGTCACAGGGTCGGGTGTATTCATGGCTCAAGATTGAAGGTTCGGGATTTCTGTTCGGTAAGTATGAGGGTTTTTTTCTCTTTCTTATGAGTAATATTGTCTAAAAGTTGGGGATGCAATTCGACCGAATTCATGAATAGACAAAGAATATATCTTTAGATTAAAATATCTCATGGTAGGTTTTGGTCAAAGGTAAAGAGCTGAGAAAGTGTAAAAAGGATAAAGCTGCTTGCATAAAGGATTCCGTATAACCAATGACAAAGGCCTCCAGCCCATGCACCCGTCCCAATGGTCCAAGGTATCGAGATGAAGTACCAGAATAAAGCCTCGAAACGATCATTAAGTAAAGCAAGGCAATCCAGTCGTCCCACTGCATTGCAAACCTACTCCGAAGGTCCCAAGAAAGCCCGAAGAGAAAATAAGGAAAGGGGAGTAACTCTGTTCGCTAAGAAAGATTTCAATTCAGAAGGGAAAAAAAGCACAACGTATCCGATGAGAAGAAATGATAAATGTGAACCACCCCGCTTGCTTTCGCCAGAAATCGCAATATAGTAAAAATCGCAGAAAACCCACGGAGCAGTAAAACAAGAAAAACAGCCCAGGCAATTGCGAATACGATATCCCCCAAGTCTATATATATGCTTTTAAAGGAAATAAAGGACAAAATAGCCAACGCTTGCAAAGGAAAAATGAAAACAATATATCGTTAAAGAGACAGACGTATTAAAGCCGGATCCAGCGGGTCGTTTTAGGAGAGTTGATCCGTGACGGGAAAAAAAAAAAAAAAAAAAACAGCGGGGGGTATATCGAAGGCAGCCGTGAAAAAGTAAGGAACGCATGAGGGATATCAGATTGCTGGCAGTGGAAGCCGTAAGGAAATCGTGGGTGGACGATTGTACTAGCTATTCGGAACTGCATCGTTAGCTCCATGTTCTCAGCTTTTCACATGTTAGGTGGTAAGGGAACGTATGCACATACTCGAAAAATTGATAATCGGGTGAAATTTTAGTTGGAGCCGCGTGGCTTGCGATCCGGCTGAAATGGAGAGGAAGCTCGAGATTCAGCGGGAGACGGTGGAGGAGCCTTCGGGATGGCATTTCGTGGTTTGGTAAGGCGGTATTCCGAGTCCTTGACGACGAGGTCGGACGGGATGAGGAAGTTGGTCTGGACCTGAGGCATTGTGTGGGATCTTGTGCGTTGTCGCGGACGGACGAACTTTTGATTAAGTGAACGGTGTAATTAATTCTATGGATGGATGTCTATAATTCTTCGCAAACAGGAATTGCCTGGAAGAGATCCGAGGTAGACAGAGTAAGGATTCAAAAGTAGAAAGCCGGCTATAGGATTGATATAGAGAGAGGTGCTTTTATGCGGTTTTCTGGCGCAGCCAATTCAGAGGGGACCAAGAGGTCAAGTTATAGATATGGATATGCTTTGTTTGTTCGGATAGAAAAGGCTACGGACGTCTGTATATGGCGATGCAGTACGTATATGCGGCTGGGATGCAGGTCTGAGTCAACGAGCGACTGCTGAAAAGAAGAAACCGAAGTTCGAAGTCTGTTGGTGATGATGGAGAGAGGAAAGAAGGAAGGAGGGAAGAGTGTGAAGTGAAACTGCCGCGAGAGCAGCCACCGGGTTCTTTATATATCTACCAAGTCCTCAAGGCGAGTTACCCCAGGAATAAGGAAGTAAAGTATACTTCTTTCTTAAGTAACGGCATGTGGGGGAGGATCGAAGAGAGTCTCGAGTGAGAGGTGTCGCAAAAGCAAGTGCAGCAATGGCATCAAGAACACCCGGCCGGAGACATGAATTGACTGAAGATGCACAACCACCACCTCCTTTGTTCAGAGTCCAACGATACCCGGCGAATTTGAAGCTGGAGCTTTTCTTCTTCTCCTTCTTCCTTTTTTTTCTTTTGTTTTTCCCAGCAGTAAACTTGCTGAGATTCTGCCCTTTTTTTTCTTTTTCGCCCTTCGTAAAAGAAGAATTGATTCCAATCTGGACTTGATTGAGCAAGAAAGCCCGACCTCCCTGTGCCTGCCCTTGCATCGCAGACTCTCTTGGGCAGCGTCCGAATGGAGCAACTTGAGAAGGAAACGGAGTTGGAAGCAACCGGGGCTCCGTTAGCCAACCGTCCGTGCTAGGAAAACCGTGGCTGCCGTTAGCCCCATGGCTATGACTTCTGGCCCACCAGGCTACGGATCCGGAGCCAGCGGTGGACCAGAGCAGAATATTCTTAGCACAATAGTGCCGGACGTATAGGTCGTAGACTGTCTTTTGTATCCACCGGAGGTACGAGGTACTTGTACAAGTACCTGCCTGTCCTTAACCGCGACGCTGTGGATTCTCAGCAGCATGCGAAGGCCCATCGTTGGAAAAAAGTAAAACGGGCTGCAGCTTTCCAACATTTGCATGCTCGCGATTCAAAAGGCCTTGCAATGGTGATTGATGGTTGATAACTGCAATCCATTATTAATATTTGAGAGGCCTAGCATTCAAAGCGGCGTCTCGGCCGGCAATCTACTGACCTGGAGCACCTCATACGGGAATTCCATTGCATTTGTTTCTCACGGAATCCAGGCGTCCTTCCGTGGGGCGGTTAACTGTTTGAAGATGAGTCGACTGCCATGGGCATATCGCTGGAGGAAAAGGCGAATGGGACAACTGAAGTGGAAACGAGCATGGGGGTCACCGTACACGGTACAGCACCGTACGCGTTAGTTGGCAAGTCGCCATCGAGTAAGAGGAAGCTGGAGAAAAGCAACATCCTGTTTTCCCTCCGTCGACCGATGCTGCCTTGATAAAGGATGAACCTTGCAGGCCACATACGCTGTCTCTCCGCGTTCACGTCTACGTCGGTTTAGCACTTAAATATTACGTTTCAGGTCCTGATATTGCTTGCTTCCTTTCGAAGCTGATCTATCGAAGAGAGAGCTTATGCACCGGATACCAATCCGTAACTACGAACTCGTCTCGATATCTTTTCCGGCTTCTAGTTCCTCCCCACAATCTCAGGTCCACAGAACCTTACAAGGAGCAAGGACCAACCACACCGTCCTAACCTCTCATATCATCCTGGACCGAAAAGACGTCTCTGACCTCTTACCCCCAAGTTTATTAGTCTGTGCATCTTAGTGCCCAAGAACTGTACTCACATTGATAACCTTTCTCCCCTGTCATTGGTGAACATCTCAAAAAGCCTCTTTCGTCGGCTTGCATTCCCCGGTCCCAGATTGTCGATTTCTCTGTGCCCGAAACTTGCACCACGATTTAGGCTGGGAGGTTTCGATGTCAGCCATCGACACCCATAGCTTTCGCTCTTTCTTTCTTTCTCTTTCATTTCTTTTTCTCGAAGGAGGCCGGGAACCCCCATATTTTGCTTCCATACATACACACATTTCAAACCCACTGCACTGCCAGATTGATTAACATGCGAGATGCCTCCCGTTCCAGATTAAGCACCAGGCGACACAGATGTGATACGAGGTCTGGCGTACCATCTTCACCATATGGTATGATCCCCTTCGGTTTATCCGCCATCGGCGGGCGGAAACGTTCGGTTCGTCCTCATCCTCTGAACAGAAATCGGATGATCGAATCGATGCTCCAGCGCACCGTCGCGCGTGCCCGTCTGCGCCCGGCAGCCAGCAGCTCTGCGACCCCTTCCCGCTAGCTGTTCCTAGCCGTGGAGTACGATGTGGCCATCCAACCCCCAGGTCGCTCCTGGATTTTCGCAAACGGTTCCCTAATTCACTCAGGAACAGCCGGACGGACGAATGCGAAGTGGAAGGCTTTCTGAAACACCAGCGATCGTGGGATGGCTGGGAAGGGAAGTCTTCTGGAAATGTTCCATCCCATCTTTTCTCTCATCTTCCCGAGCATGGGTGAGCTTGCATGCCCTTGCCTGAATAACGTACAATGACCTCCACTCTCCACACTTCTTTCCCTTGTGGTCTGACCTTCTACATACCAGCATTCCAGCCACTGCGTCCCTGCTAACCTTGTCTATTTTAAATCATCATCAGACAGAAAATTTTTTCAAGATGAAGCAGATGTTGGTGAGCGCTTTGAGCGCTAGAGTGGGGAAACCCCAGGTATTCCTGTGCGCCTTTCCAACTTCCTTTTCATGCGGAAATTCGTGTCCCAGGCCCCGCTTTTCCCTCGCTGCAACCGTGCTCTATATTGTCCCTAAGTTACACATCCAACGTCGCATTTCCTGAAGGGACGAGGACCGAGGGTTGAAACCTTCTGTCCATGCTTCCAGAAAACCTCGCCTATGCAAGAGTGGTTTTTTTTCCTCTGACCGTTCCTTCCAATTTCCGAATGCTGCAGGGTTGACGTTGCTGCCCGACATCTCGGATCTAAGCTCAACTGTCACGGCTTGAACATGAGCGAGCGAGGGGGAGAAAGAGAAAAAAATAAAAAACCTTGTGGTCTTGAACCTGTGGGTTTCCATAAGAGACGGCGGCTAATTATCACTCCGGATGGCAGTCCGGGTACCTTTCGTAACCTCGGTTTTTAACTGGCGAAACCGTCTGCATGAAATACATACATCGCTTGAACCTGTGGTTCGACAAACCACTGGATTAGTAACAAAGGCAAAGCAAGGGCCCTGTTCTGCTTCCATCGAAATGTCGACATGCCGACATCTGAAGGCAAGATGAATTGTACAATGTTGCACATCCAATTCGTCCCATGTTCCGTCAACCCTACAGGCAAAAGCGCAGAAAACGGAAATATGTGGTTTATAGTAAAAGAAATATAAAAATAAACCACCCTTCTCTTGACCGACTTATCTTCCTTACCGTCTGGATATCGAGTTAGCAAATCGAAACCCGCACACCCGCACAGTGGCCGTCCGCCTTTATCGACCTTTCGTGTACACCCCACCTTTATGCAGCGGATCGTCTGTGAAATATTCCGATTATAGAAATGGCTTTCTGCAGAGGAAAGATTTCGATAGAAGCAAAAAAATGAGAAAGTGTTTAAAAAAGAACTAAGGATTACGAAAAGAAAGCTTCCACGGCTTCGGATTGCCAAATTTAGCGATAGGTATGGTGGAACAGCAGGTTAGACTGAATTACTGTAAGGCCGATTCTGTGTGACTATGAACGGTAGGGTAGTTTTTCGAATATTGAACCAGGGTGCGAAAAGCACCGACTAGGGCGCCGCCAGCAGAGAACTTTCCACAGTTATTCCAGAGGCATTCTAGCGATGTCGTTATAGGTTCGACACGTGTCAGGTCCTACCGGAAGGCAAATGCGGATATCAGGAAGACGGTTGATGGTTCCTGCCGATGAGAGGTGAAAGCGTCATTTAATTTTTTCTTGTCGCTGGGAAGTTCAAACGGTGGCTTTCGGAACCAAGGGAAGGATGGGGGCGATCCCCCTGGGAGGAGGGGGCTAAACGGCAAGCTTGCGCAATTGTTTACCAGCTTGCGTACGGAAAGAAATATTTCGCCCAGGCACCTTTTTTTTTAAGCTGATGGAAGAACTTGCCGACGGCGATGGGATCTCGGAATTTTTCCTACTTGTTTCACGGGCGCGGGCAATCAACTTGTAACAAGTGTTCAGATCGATTCAGAGTTCATCCGGAGCTCTTAACTCGATTCGTGGTGTTTTGTTTTTTGTTTCGAGGGAAGCTTGCTAGGGGCGGATTTTTGATATCGCGAATATTTTTTTATACATCCTATTTACCATATCTACTGTCGAGATCGGTCTCCTGTTGGTGGCTCGGGGTAAATGCATCCACTCTGCAGCCCTGCGAGTCGAGTCACATAGCTGTATCCACCACCGCTGATTAATTAATTGCGCCAGGTTGTGCTACGGTTCTGATACCTTTTAGTGGAGTTTGTTTTGAGGAGGGTTTTTAATATAAATTAATCACGCAAAAACAGCCGGATTACATTAAATCTTACTATGGAGGCGGAGAGATACGAGGTGGGTTTCTTGCTGCTGTATAACAGTCCTTCTTCGCCTCGCTTCGAGACTCGACGGCGTTATCGAAATTAATTTATAAAGGGACGCTTGATGATTAAACTTCCTGTCCTGCGAAGCAAGCTGTCGTGGCGTACCTGCAGTGGCGGAAGAATTCCTAAACGGGACGGCCATATGGAGGCCTGGATGAGTTTTGAGCCCATCGTGAGGACCCAAGATATATCAATCAATTGCAATCGATGACCACATAAGATCTAATATGAGGCGGGTAGCGAGAGTCCAAGCCGGTGTGCCGGTTGCTGTGTTGTTCGTGCAGTTGAGGCTGATGCAATGCAAGTATCGTTCTCAATTACTCACTCTCACTCGCAGTAAGCGCTTTTGTATGCTGGTACCGGTACTTCGACGATAAAGAAGCAACAAAGGTCTTCGTTCTGGGCCTTGAGATCTTCGGGCTTTTCTCCCCTGTTACCCCAGGATTTCAAGCTTATTGTCCGGAGGCACTCGGAGCCATAAATTGGGTTTCTCTTGCGGATTCGTTTCGGATGCGAGAGCTAGGTCTGTGTGTATGCAGAGGATGAATGCGCCTCATGGTACGGAACATCCCAAGCGATGCACGCTAGGAGGGAGCCCGGGAGTTCCTGATATGAGCGGGGGATTTTGGGGAATTCTTCAGATATTTCGCATAGAGGATTATGGTTCGAGCTGCTGTGGAAGTGGCTGCTGTTCAACCGTTGAGGATCTGGTCATCTAGCTCAACGGTTTGTGGAGAACAGAGCTCCGATTCCCTTCGCCTTCTTTGTAGAACCCGGTAGCCGGTAGCTTAGCTGCTCATTCGGCCTCGCGAGAACCTTAGATTGTTTGTGCCCTTGTATTGTACCGGACGCGTATACGGTACCTTCGAGAGTCCTGCAGATTTGATGACCTTTTTTCGCTTCGAATATACCCTCTTTGTTAATTGTTTCGCCAGTTTGTTTGCCGCTATCTCAGGTTACACGACATGATGTATCTGGGCGGGGGATTCGACCTGTCAGACGGTAGGGATGAGAAATATGTACAGATGCGCATGTACAGATGTGTTTGCGAGCATGCAGATATCAGGCGAGGCTACGCGTCGAATACCTTGCGTGGTCGCTGTGCCTCGGTACCTATAAGAATTGAGATGAGCAGGTTGCGAAAAAGTATATTCATCTCCACTTCGGACTCGGTACTTGGATGTCTTTTTTTTCTTCTCTTTCCTCTTCGTTAACATGCATCGTAGTGCGCAAGGCGAAGTCTGGGTACGAGAGAATAATGTTATCATGCTCTCACTCGCAAATTTTCAGGCATCAGTCGCACTGCAGCTTATGTTTGCTCTTCTATACCCGTTGGGGGGGTGAGGATTCCATCTCTTTCCACTCAGTTCTCTGATATTATGGATGGTATACTATTATGGTCGCGTAACTGAATTTTCAAATCCTCTCATGCTCTTATGACGCGCACACGGCGGCTGGGAGGCTTATGAATTCTTATGTTATACTGCGTGGGGGGGAAGGATGATGTTGTGGAGGCTGCAGGTTCGGCTGCGGCTTACGGGTACGGGTGCGGGAGGGGCCGTAGGCGTCTGTGCTTAGGCAGGTGATTTTTCAGTGTGATATGAGATGAGTCGCGTGAGTCAGCATTGTATAACTTGTGCTTCGGTGTTTGTGATCCTGTCGGGTTCGGATCTTGGTGAGTAGTTGGGGTATATATAGAGTTTATATACGACCGGCTACAGCCGGAGAATTTGCGGTTGGTGGCCTAAGGGCGTCGTGAGAGTTGCCCCGAGTGCCATATGCCGGTATATTAATGGTCCCATTTAAAGATTGTTAGTTGGTGCTTTGGTTATACTTTGGATGCTTTCCTATTGCATGTATAGCTCCCAACAGAAGTGCAGGCTCATGTATGTTCTTCTTTGGGTGCTTGACCGTCCGAAGGCCTCTAATGTTGCTTCATCCCATATATATGAGTATACATCCGGCTTTTCGATATCGGTTGGCCTTGACGTCGTGGATAGCACGGTTGCAAAGTGGGTCTGATAGAATTTAATCCGAGAACTCCACCCTCCCGATAGTTTTTCCGGAACCGCGTTGTCGGTGTGGTATATTCGAATTCAGAAACCGTCGAGAAGAAGAGCTCAGATCTCCGAATCGGGCTATCAGACGCCGTTCAACCGCGACAAGATCATGTCATGTTCGAACCGTGGCTTTGTGTATATTGGTTTATCTGAGAAGTTTTTTTTTTTTCTCTTTCTTTCTTAATACTTCTTATTATCAACGGAGCCTATCCCGGAGTTTTCTAAAAATGAGAATGAGAAAAGGCGAAAGAGAAAAAGGTTTAGCTTCGCATCTGAGTCGCGGATCTTTGCTCGGGAGGTCTTAGGCGTCAGTTCTAGACCCGGCGTCCGTACATGGATAAAAGCTCCCGAAGTCCAAACGCACAGTTCGGATGTCCGACCCCGGCCGATTCGGCGTCGTAGCCTTTCTCGAGTCCATTATCGATAAGGACCAGCCGGGTGCAGAGCCAATTGAAGCTGCTGGCCATGGGCGAGAGCTGCTTCCTAGCTAGTGTGATTGCATGGGTGGTCATGCAGGTGCCCCTCATCTAGACCGGACGTCATGGTCCAGTGTTCCAATGTTCCCCGAGACTGGCTCCGAACGCGAACTCCGAGATTTTCTCTCAATTGATCGAGTGAGCTCGAGATGGACAGGAAACATATTCGAAAGTAGAAAAGTCAATATTAAAAAAAAATGAAGGCGCTGTCAGATAAAAGGCGGATGTCTGCCGTGAATTCCATAGCCAATCGAGCACAAAAGTCTAGATGTCCTCCGTGCTACGCCGAACCACACGATTACCCGTTTCTACGTAATCCCGACCTCACAGACCTCAAAAGACCTGCAAGCCAACTACCGTCCAAGCTTTAAGCTACTTCGTACTGCTATCCTCCACCACCACCATCGACGTACCCCTCCATCATCATCCCAGCAAGTCCAACTTGACATCATACCACAATCAGCATATCCGGCTAGCCCAGCTATAGGCTCTCGTTCGCCTATCTGCCCATCCTTCCCGTCGCACGGGAACCGCAAACGTTATCGCGACGAAAGCTGCATCATTGCATTGCCGGTCCTGGCTGACCCGAGTGGCCAATCTTCGATCGCTTCTGCTCACCGTCCGTTGCATTATCTCACATAACGGTTTGTTACCCACCGTTGTCGCTATTACCCCCGCAGTCTCGTCACCAGCTACCGCCTAAATACCCCGGATTTCTTGACCCCGACTCCCACGTTGTTATCTATAAATCCCCCTGGGTGAGTGGTTAAAAGGTGTGGGATTCCCTCTTCTATGGGCAGATCTCGTATCTTATCGCTTCCCACGTTTTTATTTTCCTCGTGTCCACGAATTTTGGAATGGAACTTCGGTTTCTCCCCGGATATTGCTATTTTTATATCTGAGAAGGAATAATCAGCGATTGGCGACGAGCGAACCGCGAAGATGCTGTCTCTCAAGTTATTTTCAGAGGATAAGGTGGATAAGGTGCTAACTCCGAGTATCGTGTTTGATAAGATTTGCACAATGGTCGGATTAGGGCCGAAAGATCCCCCAAGTAGGAAGGGTATGTTACCATAAATTCCACGCTGTTCACTTTTTTCCTTCTATTCCTCATCTACTTCGACAATCGACGTCACTTCCAGCGATCGTTTCGGTTGAAGAGAAGGGAATAACAACGCTCGTTAAATGGGAAAGGATATGGTTGATATTGACGGGGCGAACGGTGGCGGCGTAGGTTCTATGCACGATGTTCCGAAGGATTTGATGGACCAGATTAAGATCCTGGAGGACCTTTTTTCTGTTGATACGCAGAAACTCAAGTTTATCACTGAGAGGTTCACGCAGGAATTGGCAAAGGGTGAGTGGTTTCTCCAAGCTCTGAGGTATTGGGTGTAGATTTGCTGACTTATTGTATCCAGGTCTATCGAAAGAAGGAGGAAGCATTGTAAGCTTTTTCGAATTCAATATTTAGAATCGGCAATGTTTACTCACTGCATTGTTCTATACCAGCCTATGAACCCAACATGGGTCCTCAGCAACCCCACTGGCCATGAAACAGGTACTTACCTTGCCCTCGATATGGGTGGTACCAACCTTCGAGTCTGCGAAATCGAGCTTCCGGAAGAACCTGGCAAGTTCGATATCATGCAGAGCAAATATCGCATGCCCACCGCTATCAAAACCGGTAACGGTGAAGATCTCTTCGACTACGTTGCCGACTGTCTCAAGCAATTCTTGATTTCGAACCATGAGGATCAAAATATGAAGGAGATGAGCCTTGGGTTTACGTTCTCTTACCCTTGTACTCAGGAGTACATCGACCACGGTGTTCTGCAGAGGTGGACAAAGGGGTTTGATGTCCAGGGTGTCGAAGGAAAGGATGTTGTTCCGTTGTTTGAAGCTGCATTGGTGAAGAAGGTAAGAGGAATCCAATGGAGGATTGTGGGTGTGGATTGGAGCTGACAGGAGGTTTTATAGGGTGTCCCCATCAAAGTTACCGCTCTGATAAACGATACGACTGGAACGCTTATTGCTAGCAACTACACCGACCAAACCACCAAGATTGGCTGTATCTTCGGTACAGGCTGCAATGGTAAGCCTTCAAATTATTACATGAAGTGAATACGTTGGTAACATGATTTGATAATAGCCGCCTACTTTGAACTCGCCGGCGACATTCCAAAACTCGAGCATATGAACCTCCCGCCTGACATGCCAATCGCCATTAACTGCGAATGGGGTGCTTTCGATAACGAACATTATGTTCTCCCGCGTACCGTCTATGACGCCCAGATCGATGAGCAGTCTCCACGACCTGGACAACAGGCTTTTGAAAAGATGATTGCTGGATATTACCTCGGAGAGATTCTACGACTTACCTTGCTCGACCTCGCTCACAAACGTGATGTTGAGATCTTTGCGAAACAGGATTTGGCGGCGCTGAAGAAACCTTATAGTTTCGATGCCTCGTTTTTGGCAGAGATTGAATCGTAAGCTCTTCCGTAGTCTATTTCATATAGCGCATAGACTAATGAACGATATCACAGTGATCCATGGGAGAATCTGAGTGAGACAGAAATCCTTTTCGAAAAACGCCTGGGCATCGAAACTACCGAGCAAGAGCGAAAACTCATCCGCCGACTGGCCGAATTAATCGGAACCCGTGCGGCCCGTCTCTCTGCCTGTGGTATCGCGGCCATCGTTCGAAAGCGAGATCTATCCCCCTGCAGTGTCGGTGCTGATGGTAGTGTCTTCAACAAATACCCACACTTTAAGGAGAGGAATGCCGCTGCGTTGAAAGAGATCTTGGGACACGACGATGTGATTGTTAAACCGGCTGAGGATGGGAGTGGCGTTGGGGCGGCTTTGATCGCTGCTTTGACGAATAAGAGGGTTAAGGATGGGATTTTGGCGGGGATTAGTAAAGTCGAGTGATTTGCTTTAACCTTTATCTTATCTTACGATTTGAATCGCCATAAGGGGATTGATAACTGGAAATCCTTGTTTATGGGGATAGAACGTTGGAGATATACTAACCTTTTTCCGATTGCTGAATGTACGCATTGCACGAGGAGTTTCTTCCCATTTCTCCGTTTTATGTTGTCAGGTTCCTGTCCTTTGTTACTTGTTCTTTTTGTTCATATTATTTCGATAGAAAGGGGACGTATAATGATAATTCCTCCTTCGAATATTGTTCAAATGGGATAAAGGCTCTCATGGGAGTCGTGACTGGAATTCGTGTCGTATGAAGTACATGTATTATTAGTATGGGGGTATTGGTTGCTCTCTTCGAACGATAAGTCAAAAAAAGATAAGAAATACAAGGTCTGAAGCAAAGAATATGGATCCGGGGACGAGAATTAGAGAAAAGAATCACAAGACTATGTTTCGTGGCTGATAAGCCAGTCGAGCATCTGTGCATTCGCCTCCTTCTGCGCCTGCTGGATCCTATCATCGTCGTAGCTACCCATGACGGCAAAGCCTATTATAAAGAGTTAATATGGTTCCCTCAGAATCATGTCCGATATAAAACTCACCATGAGGAACGCCACCGTAAACCTTCATCTCATGCTCCAAATTATGGTCTTGAAGATACTTCCTCCCATCCTCTCTAACATCGTCAGGAAACAACCCATCATCCTCCACACACACAAAGCTCACAGGCTTCACAACAGCCTTAATATCCTCCAACGTAACCGCGGTACCATGGGCAACGGCACCGGCAGTAATCTCAGCTGTACTAGCAAGTTTTAATACGTACTTCCCTCCGAAGCAGTAACCGACACAGAAGACCTGGCTGGCTGCGTCGGCGAATTCTTCTTTGGCTGATTCGAGGACGGAGAGGATTATTGGATATGTTTTCTCGGGGGTGTGACGGGCGAGCCAGAGGTCTATCATGAGGAGTTTGATGCCCTCGGCGGCTTTGGTTTTTACTTGTTCGATTACGGATTCGTGGCCGGTTATTTCGTCGGTTTTTGTGGCGCCGGCGGTTGGGGCGGGGTCGCCGTTGAAGCTGTAAATATATTGTTAATGATTGCTACTGGTAGATATGGTACAGATGGTGAACGTACAGGTCCGGCATGACGACCAGGAAGCCGCCTTCCTTTGAGTAGTAGTCTGCCTGGAGCTGGTTGTTTTTGGAGTGGATTCCGACGCCATTGGTGAGGAATAGCAGGAGTTTGGAGTTGACGTGCGGGTAGTCGGCGGGTTTGGTAACGTAGCACTGTGGTTTTGTTAGAATGATGGTCGTTATGTAGATGGTGTGGTATTTGGGGACATTACGTCGACGCTTCCTAGCTTGATGATTTCCTGTGGAGGTTGTTAGTGTATTGATAACGGAGTATAGTCTTCGTCCCAGTCTCCACTGCAGTTTTTATGATAATTCAAAGGAAAGGCTTTGAAGTTGATGGTGTAGGATACAGGGGATACGTACTCCGTACGGTGTGCCGGCGTCTGGGGGTAACGGGGCATCGGTCGTGCAGTGCTCGCCCATGGTGTGTCCCTGGTCAACAGGGCCGCCTTCCGACAACGGTGCGTTCTCCTCGGATGCCATCGTGAAGCCGTAGATTTGTTTGGTTCAGTGGATAGAATAATGATTACGGCCGATGGTTGTGTCTATTGTAATGTATTATCGATGGATGCTGTTGGTGTTGGACAACGTCATCGGACAGAGCTCGGCCAAGCTCCCCTGCCCGTTTGCTAAGCTGCCCCGCGGCCGCCCCGCCAAACGAATGAATCCTTTCCTCGAAGCTTCGCGTCGTCCCATTCCTACTTTCTCCCTCCCATCCACATCTTATTACCACGCGTTTACCACCACTTGACGATACCCTTTACTTACTCTTGGAAATAACTACTACTCCTGCTCTTACCAACAAAATGACCGTCTGTCCTCATATCTCTGAGCTGTGTATGTCTTCTACCTCTCTAGCTCCCGTACCGATGATTTGGTGACTAATGAGGAGACGCTGCTTATATATAGCCTTGCGGCCGCCAACCGCCACCCAGCCGGTTTATCGAGAGGACTGTACCATCTGCTTCGATTCTATCGTACGTTAACCTTTGTAATTCGAAGTTTTAAAAGCATTCTAATGGAATCGATAAATACACCAGGACGACGAACAAGGTCTCGATGTCTGCCTCAGCTGCTTCAACGGCGGCTGTGCCGGTGACCGTACCCACGGCCGTCTCCACTACGTACATCGGGGTCATCCGCTAGCTCTTAACATCCGAAGGACGAAGAAGCCGAAGGTCGAGGTATAAATATTTAAATCCCCTTCCATTTTTTTGTAAGGTTGTGTATTAACGACGGGAGTAGAGAGACGAGCCTCCAGCGAAGCTTACCAAGCTAGCCATTGCAGCTGAAACCGAAGCCGATATCTACGATACTAAAACTTTTGTCAGGTGTTTTACCTGCGAGGCGGATGATGTGGAGCAGAGTGGGAATGTGAGATAAAAAGCTGTGCATGAGTTTGGGATTATTTTTTGGAGACTGATATTGGGTGGGATAATATAGCTGCCACAAGTCGTCGAGGGCGTTCTTAGCGCTATGACGGCTGCTCGGGCTGATGAAGTTCATGCCTGGAATCTGGAGCTTGAGCATTGCGAGCATGTTTCCTTCTTGGTCCAGGATAGCAAGGAGGGGAAGAACATCGGTACTCTCTTCTTGTATCTTTGTCATTATCGTCGAGGTCATCTAATGTGGCTCTACAGATCTCACCAAATGCGCCGACTGCGACCTTAAAGAGAACCTCTGGATGTGCCTCCAATGCGGAAACCTCGGCTGCGGTCGTGCTCAGTTCGGTGGAGTCGGTGGAAACTCTCACGGTGTCGCCCATTTCCACGCTACCAACCACCCGGCCTCCGTCAAACTCGGTAGTATATCCCCCGAAGGCACGGCCGATATCTACTGCTACGTCTGCAACGATGAACGTCTTGACCCGCACCTTACCGAGCATCTTCACCACTGGGGTGTTGCCATCGCCGAACGCCAGAAGACTGAGAAGTCAGTTACCGAGATGAACATTGAGCAGAATCTTCGGTGGGAGTTCAGGATGACGGGTGATGATGGGAAGGAGCTTGACCCTTTGTTCGGACCTGGGTTGACCGGGTTGAAGAACCTTGGGAATTCGTGTTATTTGGCGTCGATTCTGCAGTGTCTCTTCTCCATGGAAGGGTTTCAGAAGAGATACGGTCAGATTGACGATGTCCCAACCTCTGATCGGCCTGCGGAGGACCTGGAGACTCAGTTGAAGAAAGTCGGTGATGGATTATTGTCTGGACGTTACTCGAAGCCCGACGAGCCCCGGCCGACGAGCACGGAGCATACGTATGTGCAGTATCAAAAGGGCATTGCGCCCGCGATGCTAAAAACTCTAGTTGGCAAGGGCCATGAAGAGTTCTCGACTATGCGACAGCAGGACGCTTTCGAACTACTTCTTCACCTGTTCAAACTTATCACACGATCTTCGCATCAGGGGCCGCAGAAGGATCCGGTCTCGGACTTTAAATTTGCGGTTGAGCAAAGGCTTCAGTGTTTGGGGTGTAAGAAGGTTAGATATAGAACTGATGAGCAAGATAATATTACGGTTCCTGTCCCCGCTCGGCGACTTAAGGATGTTGTTATGGGAGAGGATGGGAAGAAGGTGGAGGAGTTTGAAGCGGTGACGTTGAAGGAATGTTTGGATATCTTTACGGCTGAGGAGGCGATCGAGTACACTTGCAAGGGGTGTGGAAGTAAGGAAGGTGCAGTGAAGTATGTGCTGTTGGAGGGAAATAATGCGTATAGCTTGGGTTGCTAACTTGTGGGATAGGAAAATCGGGTTCAAGACTTTCCCGAAGGTCCTGGCGGTCAATGCGAGGAGGTTTGCACTGATCAATTGGGTTCCTACAAAGTTGGGTATGTGCTCCATAAGTATCGGGGTTCATGGGGTTATGTACTAATTTTTGGGGGGTTTTAGATATCCCGGTTGTCGTCGACACCGCTCCTTTCCCATTGGATCCGTACCTGTCTCCAGGTTTACAAGGTTCCGAGGAACTTCTTCCAGAGGATGCAGCTGAAGGATCCAAACCATCATTCGAACCAAATGCAGACGCCATGCAACAGCTCCAAGGGATGGGGTTCCCTGAAGCTCGTTGCCAGAAGGCGCTTTATAACACAGGAAACGCCGATGCTGAAGCTGCGATGGAATGGCTCTTCCAGCATATGGACGATGCAGATATCGATGCACCTCTGGTGCTTCCCGAGAGCTCTGGTAGCGGAAGCGGTGGTGCAACAACTTCATCCGCTGACCCTGAGAAGGTTGTGATGTTGACATCGATGGGATTCACGGATGCACAGGCGAAGAAAGCGTTGAGGGAGACAGGTGGAGATTTGGAGAGGGCTGTAGAATGGGTGTTCAGTCATCCTGATGATATGGGGGATGATGATACCGCTGCTGCTCCGGCTGCTGAGGAAGCTAAGGAGAAGACTATCCCAGGAAGCGCAGAGACTCCAGCGAACTTTCAGCTGCATAGCATTGTTTGTCATAAGGGGTCAAGTATTCACTCCGGGTAAGCTTGCACATTCCCTTGTAACAGATCTACGGAGTCGGCTTTTTGGGCGAGATAACTGACGATAGACAATTTTTGATAGACACTATGTGGCATTTATTAGGAAGTTGGTGGAGCAGGGAGATGCGGGGCCGAAGGAGGCCTGGGTTCTGTTCAATGATGAGAAGGTTGTGGAGGGGGCGGATGTAGAGGAGATGAAGAAGTTTGCGTATGTGTACTTCTTTGAGAGGGTTTGAGAGGCAGAAGCGGTAACGTATATCTATTGCATGGACTGAATGGTATGGACTAGCATTGGGGGGTGTGAGGGTGAACTTTTTTTGATAGAGGGTGGGGGTACTGGGGAGCTGCATGTTGCATACTCTGTAATTACCAGCGGTGTATTGAAATGGCGAATAACGCGAAATCACTCCGGTGCATTGACTTGATATTACGGTGCTTGAAATGATATCTGAAGTCGGACCGATCGGATTATCTTATCGTGGTAGCTTCCTCCGGCTCGGTCTTGGAGGGTTTAATGTTCCCGTCCCAGGTACACCAATTGAAGGTTACTTAAGTACTTTAGCACCCCTGTCGGATCCGGCAAGTCTCCGTCACTAGCAATGATTAGCGAAAAGTCGCAACTGACAGCGGGAGAACCCATGTCAGAGATCGATCACAATGATCTCAGCGAGGAAAATGCCTCGATGACTGGTTTTACCTTTTGGTGGCCAAACCGGCTTGAGTAGCCAGTTTTAGCTTGTGAGGCCGAGACACGCCCCCCATTCTTCAGGTTTTTGCTTCGATTCGATTTGATTCTTGATGCCCAGGATTGGTATGCAGGGCGCTGGTTTTTTTCTTTCTTTCTTTTCACCGCTGAGCCCTGCAGATGCCTAGAATTTTCTTTGGTCGGATTGGGGTATATAATAGGCTGGACCGTGGCCGTTTCGCAATCGGGGTGGACTGGACCGTCGGTGGAATTTGATCGTGTGACCTGTTGAATTGAAGAATTTATATACGATTGCTTCTGTTGAATTAATTCTATTACCTCCCCTCGATAACTCTTCATCACCGTTGATTGAACCTTATCATCTCACAAAGTAACAAGATAAATGGCGGCCCCGCTGCTCTCGTCCCCGGCATACGCTTCCGAGTGCACTTCACCCAAGCACCTCCACGCCATCGTCGACATTGGCAGGTAAATTATAATATAACCCCTCTCCAAACAACTCTCAATAATTCCATAAAACTAATCAGAAAGTTTTACAGCAACGGCGTCCGCTTCTCCATCACAACCCTGCACCCTCTCACCGCCCGAATCCTCCCCACCCTCTTCACCGACCGCGCCGCGATCTCCCTCTACGACGCTCAATTCCAATACTCCACGCTCTCCTCCTCGCACGTGAAATCTCCCATTCCGGAGTCAACCATAACAGCCATAACCACCACGCTACTTCGCTTCCGTGGTATATGTTCAGCATATAACGTTCCAGAATCACAGATAAAACTCATAGCAACAGAAGCTACCCGTACAGCTCCAAATAGTCTTGAATTCCGGCAGGCGATACAAGATGCTGTTGGGTGGAAGGTTGAGATGCTTCCTAAGTCCGAGGAAGGGAGGATAGGTGGACTTGGGATTGCTAGTAGTTTTTCTACCGTTGAGGGACTGGTGATGGATCTTGGTGGGGGGAGTACGCAGTTATCGTGGATGGTGTCGAAGCAAGGGGAATTGGAGTGTGCGAAGGAAGCTGTTTCGTTACCGTTCGGTGCCGCGGCGTTGACGAAGAAGTTGCAGACGGCTATTAATCCCGCTGCGGTGGAGGGTACCGCGGCTAATATCCGTGAGGAGTTGGTGAAGGCTGTGGAGGGGTTGGAGGTTCATCCTGAGCTTGTGGAGAAGGCCGGGAGGGAAGGCGGGTATACTTTGTACCTTTCCGGTGGGGGGTTTAGGGGGTTTGGGTATTTGTTATTGGCGGAGCACGAGGTGCAGCCGTATCCTATCCCCATCATCAACGGGTTTTCGGCGAAAAAGGAGCACTTTGTGAAGTTGGCTGAGAGGATCGGAACCGAGCTTTCTACCGGACAGCAGGTTGAGTTGGCGGGGAAGTTTAGGATTTCTGAAAGGAGGGCGTTACAAGTCCCCGCCGTTGCGTTCTTGATACGGAATCTACTCAAGTGTTTACCGCAGATTAAGGATGTGGTGTTTTGTCAGGGTGGGGTGAGGGAAGGGTATCTGTACGATACCCTAGGGAAGGAGGTGAGGAGGTGTAATCCTCTGGTTGTCAGTACGGAGGTATATAGGAGCCCCGGAGCCGGGAAATTAGCCAGGGTTATCAACGATGCTCTGCCGAAGAGTACGCCTGATGTGCTGTGGATGGAGATCGTGCCTGCTCTGGCCAATCTGTTGTATTTCCACCAGGGGGTGCCGAAGGAAGGACGTGCGGCTGCAGGGTTGCATTTTACTACCACGGGGTTATTGGGCGGTGTTCACGGGTTGGCGCATAAGGAGAGGGCGTTATTGGGACTGGTGTTATGCGCCAGATGGGGTGGGGAGGTTGCGGAGGGTGGGTTTAGGGAGAGACTTGAACGGGTGGTGGGGGAGGAGATGGCTTGGTGGGCTAGGTATGTCGGTGCTGTGGCGATGGCTGTTGGGACTGTATTCCCGGTTGGGGTGAAGGATGAGGGGAAGACTGGGGGTGAGGAAGGGGGGATCGGTGAGTTGCAGAGGAGGGATAGCAGTGGGAGTGATCAGAGCGGGAGGAGGAGACGGGCGAGCCTTGTGGATGAGAAGATTAGTTTCTTTGCGAGGGATACGGCTAGAAAGGGGCATTTGGATATCGTGCTGAAGGTTAGAGCTGCTAAGGGGGATCCGGATACGGAGGCGATGATGGTTAGGAAGGCGGTTGAGGATGTTGAGAAGGTTGGGAAGAAGAAGAATTGTAAGGGGTTTAGGAGGAAGGTTTCTGTTATTTGGGAGGCTGCGGAGTAGGTATAGGATTTCTTTTTTTTTATATTGGTGATAGGGGGTATGGTATTGGGGGATTAGGGAGCCTTGGGATGTTTTCTTACCGTGGGCGTTTAGCGTTATGATTAGTTCTAGGGATAGCATCAATCAATATCATGATCTATGCGTATACGTACGTAGTATAATAGTGGTATCATATCGTCATCTCCATTCAATTATCTCTATCTCTATCAATCGAATCGCCCCGAAGCTAGCTGCATGCTGCCCAAATATCTCCACGAAAACAGAAACCGACTAAAAAAGACAACTGCCCCGGGCCAGACTTTAAATAAAAATACACCGTTCCGGCTCATGATCAATCCGGTTTTCCATATTTTCTGTAAGTATAGAAAATCGTCAAAGATTCTTGATGAAAAAAAAAAAGGCCGTCTCAATATACCACACCCCGGGCTTGCCCTGGCTGTAGGAGTGCGAGGGTGGTTTTGGTTTAGTATATACCGAACGAGAAAAGGGAATATAACCCGGAAGGAACAAAGGAATAAAGGAGGAAACCCAAATATCTAAAGTGATAGTAAAAGAGGAAGAGAAGAAGTAGAAGAAGAATTTCGAAGCAAAGATTCCCCCGTTTTAACATTTCGTACAAGTTAAAAAAGGACATCCAGCTAGCTGAGTATAACAGGCTATCTGGAAGGAAAAAGAAAGTATCGAAGACGGCAATTTTTTTGAGGGAAAAGGGAATATAAATATGTGAAAAGGGAAGGAAAGCAATGTACAGACCTGAACGAGAACGAGAAAAAACAGAACACCCCGAAATGATATGATTACAGTATGCGACAGAACAAATTCCCGATAATAAACGTAAGCAATTGCAAGATGGCCGTTTCCTGGGTCTTATAAACCTGCAATGCTGGTTGCAACCTCAGGAAGGTGGTAGGTAGTGCGAGGAAACGAAAAAAAGGAGGCGACAAGAAAGGTGTCAACCGTAACCGGGCCCTTCGTGCACCTTGAAGCTGCTGTGGCTGATCACTTTCTTTGGCCAATGAGTCGCCTCTGCAGGGCTTATATTGGCTCGTTATCCGGATCGAACGTGACGAGGAGGTCTTTGACAAGCTCGTAACTGAACCATGAGCTGGCCATCGACGGTGCGACCTTGAGGAGGTTTGGAACGATGCCCTTGTACATGCCTCTCAGGCCCTCTTGTCTGATGATGGAGCTGATCGCGTGGAAGATGGAGTTGTACTGGAATCCGAGGCCGGACATGGTGTTCACTTGGAATCGGCGGCGGAGAAGGTCTTCGATATTCCTGTCAGTAAAAAGAACCGAGACCGAGGAGGGAGGGGACTACATACCGAAAGGATAGGTGAAGGTCTGGGCAATTGCTCCGCTGAGAGCACCGCTGGCCAGCTTTCCAAACGGACCGGGGCCCTTCTCTCCTTCGGGTGTCATCCACTCTCTGATCTGCTCGTAGCATGCGAAGTTGAGACCGACGTACGGCGCCACACCGGCCAATGTGGGTATCAGCCCGCGGTACAGCGCCAGAACGCCGCCTTCGTTCTTGTACATGTGGACCATCGTCTCCCACATCCCGGGGATCTTGATATGCTGGCCGGTTTTGCCAAGAGCTTCCAGCGAGGCCGTGTGTATCGATAAGCGGGTTCGACAGATATCGAGGGGGTACGTCGCGACTGTCGGAATAGCCTCTGCATTAGCTTTTTTTCTCCTATTTTTTTTCTAAAAGAAATAATATATTGAGAAAGACGATGCGATGACATACCGACCGATGTGATACCAGCCATACCACCAGATACCAATCGTCTCGGCGTGTCGAGCTCTGTTTTTCCAACCTCCATAAACATCTAATAGCGAGCTTCCGTTAGACCGAACCCCCGCGAAATCAAACCACCAAAAGAAAAATGAAAAAAATGAAAAAAATGAAAAATTCTCGAAAGGGGTCGTACTCTCTTGTAAACGGTATATGATGAAAATTGAACCGCCGAATATGGAACTATTCGAACGCAATTGGTCCCGTTCCCACTGTCAAACACCGAATAGATTTCGCAATTAGCATTTCCATTTTCCTTTCGATATCTCGTCTCCCCACAAAAGCTCCCCGCCCTCATCTCTCTCCCGCATCAATCATCACGCGGGGTAAAAAAACAAAAAAATCAAGGGGAAACAGTGATAATCTAGGGGGAAGAACGGATAAAATCATACCGTAGGAAGCCTCTCCAACCTTCCTCCCGCCACATCTTTGACAGAGAAGCTCCAATGCCGGTGTACGAAGCTCCCCCTGTTCCCTGAACTTGGTACAGGATTTTTAACCGCTCCAACGGGGAGACGACGGTTCTGGAGACGGCACCGGCGACACCACCGGCAATGAACGCGGCGACGGTCTGGCTGGCGACATATTTGCGAGCTCGAAGGACGAACGTCGGGTCTGCGGTGGCGCTCGTCGTCATTGAAGAGGTGAGGTTGGCCGAAGCCGAGATGGGGGTTTGGAGAGCGGTCTGTGAGATTTTTAGGGGAATAGTTTGACGGAGGTTAGCGATTTTATTGTCTTCTTAGAATTTGATAAAGAAAAAAAAAAAAAAAAAAAGTTTCTAAATTTTGCTCGCTCGCTGGGGAACATCCCGAACAAGAAAATTTTCGGGATCCGTGAGAGACAAAAGGGACCGGGTAGCTTGCGAGCCAGAGCTTTGTCCGGGACGGCAGAGCTGAGGAAAGGTGGGTGGGAAGTGTGCAAGGGTGGTCTGCCTTGTTTGCTTCGGGACGGCCATAATTTGTTTCGGTCGGGGAGGAATTTAAAGATGCGGCTTGAAACTTACGGGTTTGTCGTCTTTCGCCATCAGAACCGGTTCCTGTTCTTTGGATATTGCCATTATGCGGCTGGGATGCGATGGGGGTGGAGGAGGGCGAGAGGCGACCAGACCGCGCTAGATGCCCTCAGTCGTTCCAGAATGACACGATCTCGATAGGTTTTGCGGGGACGATGGGGAGAACGGGAGGAATTCGAAGTTGATAGGTCGGAGGGGACCGCGAATTTAATCCAGATCGAAGTTCGAATAAATGTTCTCGGAGCTCTTCGCTCGGTTCTGTGAGTTTTTTTGATTTTTCTCGGAAAGATACCTGTCGGGGGTATCTTTGTCAGGAAAACCCCCAAAGTTTTGCGTGCAGGGCCGCTGTCACTGCAGGTCGGGACCGTATAACAGCTGCGACTTGGCCGGGTCTTCGTTCCTCCGCCCGTATGTTGTATTCGAGGTGAGCGGGTGAGCGATTTCGAGGAGTGGTCGGGCAGGGGTGGTGATTAGATAGAGAATCACAGGCGCGATTACGCTGTCTACGTCGACGATTGCGGTGGTTGAGTCTGAGTCTGAATGAGGGACCGGCAGCGATGGTTGTGAATTCGAATACGAAAGAGAGAAGGACGTTTCTTTAAAAAGGAACAGGGCAGAGGATTTCAGGGTCCGGACGAGATGGGAGTTTTTAATATAATCTCAACTTCAGGAACAGGTGCATGATTGGTCTGAGCTTTTGCTTTTTGTCGCAGTCTCATACTCTGCTATTACTATTGGCACTGCTTTCGGGGGGTTAACGATGCTATCAGCTAGGCCGGCCTGTGGTAAGGGGAGTGTGACCCTTTTCCTCCCGCTGCTTTCCTTTGCTGCATGGAAAAAGGGTACCTGAGCGGTGGCCCATCTGACCTGCTGCCAGGAGTGCCGCCGGAGCATCGATGCGACAGCGGGCTTGTTTGGATGGAAAGTGCTCAGGTGGATGGGTTCAAGGAGACTGGCCGAACCTCGCATTCGGGGTTCTCTTCCGTGCCTGTTCGAGGGCGCTAACTACTACATTACTAGCCATTTCACCAGAATCTGGGGAGGAAAAGTGGCATTCGGATGCGAGATGCAGAACTCAATATTATACCAAATACTATCAAACGATTTGGTAATTAAGTCTATACAGTCCTTCGTGGGGGCTGACATTGAAACCAGCTGATGTGATGGCGAATGGCGCATCTGGGAGCTAAATCAGGAACGGAACACAGCCAAGGGCCAGGAGTCGGTCCATGATGTCAGCCTGCTTCCACCCCCTTTTCGGCTCTAATATATTAACATACTACCATCGAGGCACCGCTGTGTGTATAATATTAGCAGAGGGAACAAGAATAAGCGTATGCACGACACAGCTTGCGCCCAAATTACGGCCAGCGAAGACGCACGGAACAAATGGATTCAAACAGGGCTCGGGAAGATCCATGCCATGCACATCCCATCTCTCGGATCGCGCCGAGTGTCTCCGTCTCCATCTCCATCTCCATCTCCATCTCTATCTCAGATCGGATCTCGGATTGTGTCCCAAAAGTATGGCTTCGGGCCGGTCTGGGCCATCCGGGGATTTTACTTTATCTATTCTCATTAGGATGTCCGAGTGAGGAGAACAGAACGAATGGCCTGACTGGAAAGGAGTCGACGGCTGTGACGTCACACGGCCGGGCTCTCGTGTGGTATTCTGCTGGGCCAACGCATTATTCGGTCCCATATTAACGTAGTAACTGAGTCGTGACACGGCCTGTATAAACACCGCACGCAGCTTCCCGTTCCTTCCTTCCTTCTCCTCCGTTATTAATCCCCACCTTCTCCAATCCCCTGCACGCGTTTTACCTATCAACATCTCTACCAACGTGCCGTCCGATCATCAACGTGCCTTATCTACCCGGGCACTTACGATGCCACGGGTCAATAGTCCACCCGTGCCCGTTGCACGGGTGCCCCCTCATAAATTATTGATACGAGGTATGTTCCGTTGACTTTTAGATGGATATCCAAGTTACGAGGCCGGGTTTAACATTCTACCCTACCAGGCTGGTTACGTACGGGAACACCTAGCCGCCATTTGCCATCTCCTACGCGGAGCGTATCCAGGCGCCCTACCTACGGGCCAGGTTTCTCAACCTAGGCCGAGCAGAACTAAGCAGCCCGGAAATATGTTGAAGGACATATACATATCAACCTATGTATACGTTTAGGTGGTATCTACACATACCACTGTCACATCATGGCCAGTTCAGGCCTGCGGGATAGACGAAGAGGCACCGAAATAGAACCACTTTTCATGGTTCTATTCACTCGATGCCCGATCTGCGACCGAATTTATCACCCGGTCTCTGATGGGGTTGGATCCAATATCTTTGTCTCTGATGAGAGGTGTATTACCCATACATACGACTGTTTAGTCTATACAAGACGAAAACGGAGATGATCCGACTCGTCAGTCGAGGGGCCCCTGATGCAGCCATTCGCCATCTCAATTTTATGCTTGCCAACTACATATACACACTTTCAGTGGGGGCGAACCCAACTCTCTCAAATGCAGCTGCTTCTGGTTAAGTAACAGCCAGACGAAGCGGGATTCGAAGGCAAAAATAACAGAGAGGAGCTAGAACGGCCGAAGATGCGGTTCCTCCTGCTCCAGGTGCCGGTGGCTCCCTTCCGGGACCAAGATGGGTTTTTTTCCACGACGCGTCGGGACTCGATCGGTCTCTAAGAGACGAATTCCCAATATTCACTCAGGAGTTGGTGTCCGGATAATCACCAGGGCATGGGATAGTACAGTCGGACTATCAAGCCACCGAACACATTACCGGCTGGCAAATTACCACACTGGAGGTAGATGGTTCCGCCTGGCGCCTCCTACTCAAATGAACTATTTACTGGATCTAAATGGCTGTTATATATAAAAGTCTTCTGGCAAAAAGGTGCTTGATTGAGATGCTCCAAGCACTTGCGAGATATTCCGACCCTGGGAACGAGACTAATTCCGACCTAGCTGGAGGGTGCGGCCCACCCGAACGACATCTATATAATCGGATCATTAAAGATAAACGCCGAGAAACTGCATTGTTTCTTCGCAGGTATGTATACTTTTGAAAAGCAGGGCCCGAGACCGAACTTATGCGGGCCTACCCGTGGACAAGCTCAAAAAATACATGCCAAACGAACCAGGGTAGACCTAGAGCCAGGGGAGAATATTTAACGACCAACCCGGAGTTGTCAGAGAACCTGAGAGTGATTGGATGACTATACCGGTCACCAAAAATGAAACCACCCTCAAATCTAGACCCCCGTACCGACTTTCATCCGCCTGGAAGGACCTGCGAGACGCATTGCCTGCCGCTATCGGACACTACCAAAAGGGTCAACTGCTTTACGTGTACGTCGATAGCTCCAAAGCGTGGGGCACCGGTGTGACCGTATATCAACGGAAGAAGGGCCAACCTAAAGGCAATTCTAATACGAATCATCAGTGTCAACGAGACAAATGCGGCCCTTGTCGACAGGTGGTTGAAGCGGATGATAGGGCCTCGCTACGAACATACCATAAGGCTTGGTTTAGCGTTCGAATTCACGGTTGGAACAATGCAGTACTTTATTATACGGTTTGAGGACCCGGCCGGGGGCTAGGAATCACCGCCTGGATCCGGTAGTACTACTCGGAATCGCATATCTTTGCGTTGAACGACGTACACACCTATGTACCCGTCCCAACCCGTGCTCGGAAATATATACAAACACAGAGGAGCTCAAGGCTTAAGGCTTGAAACTCACAATGGGGTACGCATATTCGATAGCGAGGTATTCAAGGCTAGGATCTAGCTATCGAACCACCGCAGAATCCAACACGGTTTCTGCGTTGCATGCTGAGGCCCTTATATATTTACGAAGAGAGCTTTGGATGTAATTCCAAAGCTCTTCCCACAAGATGCGGATGAGTCGTGGGAGGGCTAGATTGGAACAAATTCGTCCTAGGCATGGGGTACCTGTGATTTAAAGCAACGGTTGTACTATATTAGTTACTTCTTGAGTACAGTCTTGGGTATTGTTCTAGAGCAGAGCGGATATCTCATGAACTGCGATCAGCCGAATTCCTCATACACATAGATTTCGAAACCATGGCCACTCCGCTCTATAACCGTTCCTTTAGATACGTTTCTAGGTCAGCTGATACCTTTCAGCTTCAAAACGAAGGGGGATGAAGCTCAGCTGCGGAGTATTATCAACTCGGGAGGGTCTATGGAGTCCGTGCATGGTTGAATATCCAGTCTTGTCACCAGACTTGGCGAATATCTAGTTTTAAGCAAGACTGCTGGCGTATGATGTGTCTTCTAAGAGCCTTCCGGCCTAGTCTCGAGACCAGACGGTGTGTTCTTCCGGCCCATACCTAAGCTGACACCTTATTTCTAGACTAAGCCGACATATACTTTGTTATCTACTTTCCAACTTATTTGCCTCTTTTTGTCTGCTGTCCGTGACTTGCTCTGGGGGTGGTAGTGAAGTAGGAAATGGTTTTTGGGTGAAGTGTTTATATTTACGAAGGGTGGGATAGCAGGATGGGCTATCTAGGTAAATACCTAGGAATTTAAATGTGTACACCATTGATCATTACTTATATTTACCCAGACGATACGTTCGATCTATACCAATATCTACCTGGCCTAGGCACACTAATCGTCGGCTCCTATACTGCTCACTTCCTGCAGTGCGTGTCATGCGCGTTAGTGTTAAAGGGCTAATTTGCAATCTCCCGCTATTACGATGCCCCAGTAAGCTGCCAGGTTGCTGAGTGGATTTCCGATAAAAGGGTTAGGTCTGCATCAAAGTAAGTAGTAGAAGGTCGGGCTGTTCAGAGTCGGAGAAGGTCGAGGTTAGCAGGACAGTCGGCTGCAACCGGCGTTAACGACATGTGTTGCGCATGTGTTGCGACAATCGCCGACCTCGGCAGCAAACTGCGATCGCCTCCGTCTTTGTGTCTGTCCGGACCTCAGAATTTTGTTCGGCATTGACGTACCTCACAGCAAGTTTATTAAGCAACCCCCAACTTTACCCCGAAATTCCGAAGGCAAAAATCAACCATCGTCACCGACCATCGACATCAAACCGCCGAAGTGTTCAAAAAACCTCGCTGTTTCCTCCGTCGATACTCCGCGAACCTATCTTCCGTCTGTATATCCAATATGCTCGCCAGAACGCTCCAGAGAACAACAAGGGTCCTCTCGCGAGGCGCCCTCCGACCGAACCTCATCGTTGCTGCCCCTCGTCTGAACATCACCCCTCTACCGGTCGTCAGCGTCGTCTCGAAGAGAGGGTACCATGAAAAAGATATGTCCTCCGGCCCCCCTCTTTCGTTTCCCCCAATGCCGTCGCCGCTCGGATATGGATACCTGAGCAGCGACAAAGAAAATTCTGAAAAAATATAGCCCCGACGTAAAGCTAACAGCGATATCCACTGCTAGATCACTACTCCCGTCCGCGAAATGTCGGCTCGATGAACAAAGCCGACCACGATGTTGGTACCGGCCTCGTCGGTGCTCCAGCTTGTACGTCATCAACCGATACCCCCATCCACACCCCTCCATTGACCCTTCCCTCCGGCTAACCCCCCTCCCACCAGGCGGCGACGTAATGAAGCTCCAAATCCGCGTCGACGAAGTCACCGGCAAGATCAGCGACGTCAAGTTCAAGACCTTTGGCTGCGGTTCCGCCATCGCGTCCTCCTCCTATCTCACCGAACTCGTCCGCGGCATGTCGCTCGAAGATGCAGGCAGGATCAAGAACACCGAGATCGCGAAGGAACTGTGCCTGCCGCCCGTCAAATTGCACTGCAGCATGCTCGCCGAGGACGCGATCAAGTCCGCGATTAAGGATTATAAGTCGAAGCGAGTCGGACAGCCGACATTGGGTGTGGTGGCGTAGAGTGACGTAGTATCGCTGGTGGGAGAAAAGCATTGTCAGGTACACACACACATAAATTGAGATGCAGAGGGGCACACACCTGAGTATGTCAAAAGATTGGACGGGTAAAAAGAAAACTCGACGGGGTCTGCCTAGCTCATATCCCTTTTTTCATTGTCTTATCTGATTGATTGATTGATTGCCTTCGCCATGGCGTATAATTCCGGCCAGGGGGTTTTTTAAGGAACAAAAAGAGGAGAGAAAAGGTTGGATCAGGAAGTCCTTCTTTTTTTGTACATCTTTTTTTTCTTTTTGTTTTCTTCTTCTGTGTATACGACGACTGTTATTATTCCGCTACGGTCGTTTTTATTCATTCTTCCCTTTCTCTTGTAGTTTAAAAGATCCTTTTAGTTAGCGTGTTTAGTGATCAATCGCTTCTTATGAATTTTCTGTGTGGTGAGAAGAGTGCTTGTAGACGTGATAGTGGCCTGATACCTAACCCACACCTTCAGGAACCGATGCAAGATCCAACACCAACCTCGATTAGCGACTGAATATTCGGATATTGCTTATCGGTGTTATAGCGTCGGTTCTATTTCTTGGTATTTGGTTGATAAGATAGATCTGATAATCATGGTCCGGTCTAGTGGTATTTTGGTTCTCGGTGGCCAAAGTGCAGTAAAACGCTGCTGCTTTAGGTGTTTGTATTAAAGGATATAAACTAGTCTGGTGTTGCATTGGGATATAAACGAATCGATATTATATTGGCTCGTAGGCCGAAATATATCCTGTTGCTTGCGATTGGGCGACTTTTGGCATCGCGTCGAAGGATCGATTCAATGTTCATGCCAGCGTAAATTGTATAGCTCTCGATCCTGTCTATTTGTTTTATTGCAGACATGTGCACGTTTGCATACTGCGCAAGTAGAATGATGTTTCATATATAAACCTCAAGGTGAAAGAGTAGTATTTCCAACAGGTTCTCTCAGTTAATTGGGGTTTGGGGTAACCGGGTGGAGGGTATACGGTAGCAACGTAGTGGTACCATGGTTCGATGATGGAGCTGAATTGTATAGATATTACCAAAGGAACCGTCTTCCACTCATCGGTTTATTCTACATAGATGTGACCGATGTAACTGCGTCTGCACATCACAGCTTTCATGTAATCAGTTCCATCGTGCACGCTTCAGCCTGGCTAGTATAGAAGTCAGTCAAGGCCCTCCCTCGGTTGAGACGATTATATTCGATGGTGGACTGGATATATATGGAACCAGAGAAGGACGCGTGTCAGGTATAAAGGTATAGCATATACAAAGCTATATACTCGTAGGTTGGTAGGGGAGTCCCCTAGCTACGAGATGATGTCGTGTGGGCGTGGTCGAGGACGTACTACTAGTAATTGTTGTCGAGAGACCTTTATATAGTATCTTGTATTCCGTCTAGGTATTCAAAAACAAGGTCAGTTAGCTTAATTGGTAAAGCAATCTCTCCCTTGGGGTCCCGGGTGGGGCTCGGTCCTGCGCTCACCATCTTCTGCCGTATCGTAGTTCTCTAGTGGGGTAGGGCCGAGTCCTTCTCAAGGGTGAGATAGGATATCTGTTCGAACCGGATCCTGGCCATTCTTTTTTTTTTTTTTCGATTTCCAATCTTTTTTATTTCGCTCAGCCTTTTTTTTGTATTTCTTTTTTGTCGCTGGTGTAGTGTGCGTGCTTGGTCAAGGTGCGGTTCGCTGAGTAGAGTCGACCTTAAAAACTTCCTTCCTATACATTCTGTCCTGGTGGTCTAGTGCTGAGACTAGTCTTGCTACTGAGAGACTGGAGAATATTCAACGATGCAGGTATAAATATGGTTTACGTCTGATAGACTGGTATAAATTACTATGGCCTGGTAGCTTAATTGGTAAAGCGTGCGGGCTATTGAGGGGGGCATGTAGGTTGTTGTTGAAAAACACCAATCTCGTCCACCAGAGAGACCCCCGTGAAGATGTCTGTTCGAATCAGAGACTGGCCAGCTCTTTTTTTTTTTATATATATATTATTATATATATTTCGCTCAGCCTTTTTTCGGTATTTCTTTTTGTCGATGGTGTAGTGTGCGTGCGTGCTTGGTCAAGGTGTGGTTCGCCGAGTAGATCTTGAAGACTCCCTATATACCTATTCTGTCATGGTGGCCTAGTACTGGGACTGGAGATATTTGATGATGCAGGTATAAATATGGTTTACGTCTGCTAGACCAATATAAATAACTACGGCCTGGTAGCTTAATTGGTAAAGCATACACGCTCTTGAGGAAGACTCCGGCTGGAGGGTGAATGCCGGTCGGAGTCTTCCTCAAGAGCCTGTAGAGATGTCTGTTCGAATCAGAGACTGGCCAGCTCTTTTTTTATCATTATTATATTTCGCTCGGCCTTTTTTTTTGGATCTCCTTGGTCGCTGGTGTAGCGGGCCTGTGTGTCTGGTCAAGGTGCAGTCTCTGCTGTGTAGACCCCAAAGATGCTCTATATACACTGTCCTGGTCTAGTACCGAGGATGGAAATATTCAAGGGTGCAGAGAGGGATAAATCAAGAATAGAGATAAATACAGTGTACATCAGCGGGACGAATATAAGTAACCAACCGAGGCCTGGTAGCTTAATTGGTAAAGCGAACACGCTCTTGAGGAAGGGAGACACAATAGTTCAAGAATGAATACCAATCAAATCTTCCTCAAGAGCTTGTGGAGATGTCTGTTCGAATCAGAGCCTGGCCAGTTCTTCCTCCTTTTTTTTTTGGTCTATTGTTTTGGTTGCCCTTTGATTCTTTGTTAGCTTTTGTCTCGTTTCCATTTCTTTGTTTGCCTTCGGGGACCTGCATAGACGGATTGCAATCTTCTTTATGTACATATGTCAGAAGAGACCAAGGACGTTTGGGGACCAGAGCACCTGGTATAGTAGTCTGGGAGACTCTTGGCCTGCAGCTTCGCTGGTATAGATTATTCTGGGTGGTATAGGTTAGTGTAAGCTCTGAGCGACCCCCATACTCCAAGGCGTAGGTGAGCGACCCCCAGACTACCCCATACTATGTAAGCTCTCGTCCGATACAAGGCTAGTACATCCGGCTCGGTGGTTGGAAAAGAAACAGTCCGTTCTTGTGAGTTGTACAGCTGGCTGGGTCTACGGCCGGCCGTCTCAGCTCTCAGCTATATACTAGGGCTAAGAATCTTGAGCGGCTGCTTACCTGCATATGGGAAAGGAGGGCCAAGAGTCTCCCAGACTAAAAGGGGGGGTAATATTGGACAGTATTCACGCCGTGTGTTGAGGCCGGGTTGGCCAGACTAGTATTCACGGCTGGATGGACTAGCTTGGGAAGCGTAAGCTGGGAAATATACTCTATCGTTGTGTGTATACCCAAGGGGCTGACTTTGGCAAGAATCTAGTTTGTAATTCCTCACAACGGAAAGTTCAATAATAGTATTTTTTGTGTTTTTAATAAACTTATAATTATATATTGGCACCTGATCTGATATATAGGTATACGAAATACGGAATAGGCTATATGTGGCGGGATGCAACGTTGGCATTTCAAATCCATTATTGTATCGAGGCAATGCAGGGTCGGAGGACTGTCGTGTTGTTGTGTCATTTTGGTTTTGGGAAAACGAGGATGGAAGATGCCGAAACACAGGAAAACAGGAAACAGGGGAAAGGTTACATAGATGCCACAATTGTACAATCGAAGGGATTCTGGGTATATCCATTCCGCAAGTCCAATTTACGCACCGGCAGAATGGCCTCGGACTTCATGGGATCCAGGACTTCTCGAAATAAGGTTCTACAAGAACAAGTTTTTCTGTTAGTGGTTGGTGTTACATCCGCGCTTGATGTGGAAAAATTAAGAGGGCCCTGTCACGAGAGAGTTCCGCTGTCAAGAATCGAATCCCTTGCACAACTGGCAGGAGGACCAACAATCAATGCGCATGAAGAAAGGAATTTCACAGGTTTGAACGAAAAAGTCAGGTCTACGCTGGCAGCGAATCGATCTTTGACGAGCGTTCACGCTCCTTACTTTGGCTTCAAAGCAGAGAGGGCTGTGTCGCACTCGCCGGCTGTGAAAGCTATTGTTATCCACCCGGCCGGCGTCCCGGTAGGGCTAGACCTGCGTTAAGCTTTTTACGAGTGCATATGCGGGGCCGCCTTGTGCTTGAACCCGCAGGCTTTCTGGTCGGGTCGTCCATTATTAACCGCCTAGCTATGCTTCATGCACCGGACTGGTGATGTCCGTGAATCGAACCAATCTTCTTAAGATCTTGCTAGCTCATGACCATAGGGCTGATTGTAACCTGATGGTGACGGGCTGAAAGCCACTTAATCTTATATGCAGTTCTATTTGGAAGAAGCCAGTCACGCTAATAAAGAGTGAGAAACTGTTGAGAAGTGCGTTCGTCTAGTAGGTTTGAAGTCTGCATCTAAAGGGGATCGATTTACAAGACTTCGTCCCGAGCTTCTGAACTTGTTTGAATTTGCCTGATCCTCTCGGGCCGAAGATGCTCGATGTTCTAACTTAAGAAACTTCGTGGTCATATGCCATGACATAGACATATAACGTCATTACGTAACCACCCAAGATATTTCCCCCGGGCCCAAGAAACTATGATGCATAGTGAACTCGATGATCCCCAAGAGAATCTCGAAATGGCACAGTGTGATCCATCTCTGGCCCCACGCCCAATCAGTAGTTGGAATGAACGAATCCGTTTCCGCCCAGATGTTGCATTCAGCCGCTCTCAACGCTAGAACAGCTGGCAAGAAAGGCTGAGCCCTTCGCTCCTTCTGGTGTTTTTACGGAAGTTCCGTACTTTTTCACCAGATTCGTTCTGGTCTCCGGGTTGGCTTTGTGCCTGGGATCACACTAAACCTTAACGTTACCCATGGGTGCAGCCAGGCGTCTATTATTAGCGGGCGATGTGAAGAATCCGCCCATTCCAAACCAGAAGAGCGTAAACATCCTGATCACCGTGGCGCGCTCGGGGTTTCTTTTTTAATTTTTGCCTGGGGAGGGATTTTAGTATAAGTTGAAGCCGTATCCTGTCCCGAGGGTGGATCTTATTCCTTCTATCACTATCAACGATCATTACAATATCGATACACTAGAAAGGCATTCGTTAATTCCAACTGCTTTCCATCGTTCTGGACTATCGTTCCCCTTAAGCTTCACCAACGATACATATTTTTAATTATTAGAACTCTTTTAATATAAATCGAATCATCATGCGTTCCTCGCTCTTCTTCCTCGCTGCAACTTTCGCTTGCGTTTCTGCACAGGCTCCGACAGTCACGGCTGCTCCTGGTTCTCTCCCACTCGGTGCCGCTTGTTCAGCTAAAGAACAGTGTGCGAATGGTGCCGACTGCTATGCTACCAATTCCATGCTCATCCCAGCCTGCGGTAACTTCCAGGCATCATGTACTTCCGACGACCAGTGTGCCTTTAACACTTGCAATGAGGGTTTCTGTAATGGACCACTCCCATCCAGCACCGCGGTCGAAGGCCCAAGTGGTGCACCTATCCCAACCGTCACCGCCGCACCTGGAAGTCTACCACTAGGTGCGGAGTGTGCTGATCACGCCCAGTGCGCAAATGGGGCCGAATGTTGGGCCAGTAATTTCATGCTCATCCGACGATGCGGTAACTTCAACGCCGGGTGCACTTCTGATTCCCAGTGCGCCTTCAACTCCTGTAATGGAGGTCTTTGCAATGGATTCCTCTCGTCGTCTACCATTACTGCTGCCCCTACCGACGGTCCTGGCCCAAGCGGTGCTCCGGAACCAACTGTTACCGCCGCGCCTGGAACCCTCGAACTCGGTGCTGAATGTGCTACAACGGAACAATGTGCTGGAGGTGCTCAGTGCTGGGCTAGCAATGCCATGTTGATCCGACGATGCGGCAACTTCAACGCTGAATGTACCTCTGACGCCCAGTGTGCCTTCAATACCTGCAACAACGGTCTTTGCAATGGTCTGAAGCCTTCCGAAACTGAAACTGGTACTCCAACTTCCACTGAGGGACCCAACTTCACCCCACCAATCCCAACCGTCACTGCCGCTCCTGGATCCCTCCCTCTCGGTGCCACTTGCTCTTCCAGCGAACAGTGCGCCGGCGGTGCTCAATGCTATGCCACCAACTCCATGCTCATTCCATCTTGCGGTAACTTCCAGGCCGCCTGCACCTCTGACGCTCAGTGCGCTTTCAACACTTGCAACCAAGGTTTCTGCAATGGTCTTAAGCCATCTACTTCCTTGATCACCACCACTGCTTCTCCAACTTATGGTGGCGGAAACGGAACCAGCACTTCCACCGGTCTCCCCCCACCCACCCAAACCGGTGCCGCCAACAAGAAGACCGTCGGTGTCGCTGGATTGATTGGTGCCGTTGTTATTGCTCTCGCTTTGTAAGGGGATGATGGGAGTAAAAAGTGTTTTCTTGTTCTTGAGCGATTGGTATATTAAGTGGATAATGTATTAATGACTTCTCTCGACGTCCTTTCCCTTCATTCCCTCCTTCCTCTGCATTTTGGTGGTACACATGCATATATAGCGCTAGCAGGTAATCGTTTAGTTTAAATAACCTTAACAATAATGAAATCGTCCTTAATGTTTATCTATATCTTCCCAGTAGAGATCGTTAGCATTTTCAAAGTTTATAAATGCTTGAATTGATGAGTGATCAGGTTGTTTGTTCTTGGTATGGTTGCAATATAATCCATTGCTGGAGAGTACCGGAGACGCCATGCTATGAACACTGGAAATGCAAACATCGTAACTGGTGTATTCGCTCTTATGAAGCCTCCGTGAATAAACTGCTGCCGGCGGGTGGCGCATCATCCTCATACACCTTCTTCGCTTCTTCAAGGGCCTGAACGGCGGCCTTCTTCTCGTCCGTGTCCTCCTCGACGACTTCCTGGGGGGTAGTTAGTTACCATATCCCGAAGATTAATGCACTACAACGGAAGTCTTTGGCATTAGGCTTACCAGTTGCAGTTCCAACTTATCAATCGCATTTTGCAACTTCTCCCGTACGGCGGGAATCATCGCCTTTGTCTCTTCGACAACCTTTCCCTGGAAAAACGCGAATTTTGATTAGAATTAATCGTTGTAACCGTAAAATATACCATGGATCGTCTAACGTACTTGTTGCTTTATTTCGTACTCATCCTCGTTGTTATCCTCCATCCTCTTGAGCCTGTCCTTCTGTGACGCGAGTTCCTTGTGGTAACTCTGCTCTTCCTTGATCAAGCGGATGACGCTTGAGGTGCTAATCTTGAGCTTGGACGGCGGTGGCATTCTGGCGGGGTTTCTTGGGTGGGATAGTATTTGAAGCCTTTCGTATTCGAATATTCACGGGTAATGGTATGAGTATGCTACTAGAAAGGAATCTCCTTTTCGTGTCTGTTATGGAGGACGGAGGGGTTTTATCGCGAAGTGGGGTGGTTTACGTTTGGGTTTCTGGTGTTTCTTCGCTTTGGTTGAAGTTTTGCAGGTTTGGCTCGCTTCGACTTGCTTTTGTGCAAGGATCCGGATTGGCTTTTGTGTGAATGAGCCTCGGGCGCCGCTTGCCAGCAGCTTCGACGACATTTGGTATCATACAGTTTACCACTGGTCGGACTACATCCATTCCCTGGAGTTCTCAAGACTATCGTCTGTCAACACAATATTAGTTGTATTATCAGTGTGGCATTTTGGACGCCGTATCTTTGGGAATTACTACCCCTGGAACGGCCCAAAACCTATGTTCTTGAGCTTGATCAAGGGCCGGGTCGCCATAGTTCGGTTTGGCACGGCTACGGCCCAGAACTCAACTTCATGCCAGTTCGAAACTGGGAATCCATCGCGGCCTTTCTCATGCACGCAATTGATCTTTCGGGAGCCGAATATGCATATACGCACTCTATCCAGCGGAAACGTGCGTTGATTCGAAGAAATCAAGGTCCAGGCTTCGGAGCTGTGATATAATATTCCGCCCCGCAGCGACCTCCTGCAGATGATGCGGTATTTTGTCGTCTCGAAGACCAGTACTGGCTGACTTTCCGGACTAGCTTTGCGGTTTTCAAGCAGCAATCTTTATCGGGGAATGTGGAAATTAATACCCTTGACTGGATACACAAACCCTATTGTAGAAGGCTGGGCATAACATCGAGCTCAGGCGTGGAATATTCGGCGAGGAACTGGGGAAGCAGCGGTATAGGTCCTTGCGTCCCCGCGTCTTTTTTTTCTTCTTTAAGCTTTAAAGGTCCATAGAGAAACTCAAATACTACGAGGGATTGTCTGGTCGAAATACACAAGGGATATATTACAATGCTAAAAATTGACGACTGAAAAGTAATATCTGCTTATAGAGTAGCATTGTCGCTCCACACTCGTCGCACTCGATTGATTAGCGAATACTAATACCCAGCCTTCCCGTAGATCTGTAGGTGCATAAAATCCAGTCAAGATCAAGAAGCATGCATGCGGGATTATGTAAGTACTTAAGTAGCCAACGAACCCTCTCTAAACCAACTAATTGGCCATGCAGTGAAAAATTCTCCCCGCAGATAGATCGATTCGGTATGCCGGCATTAGCGTGTGAACCAGGAACCTGCATACGCGGTACTCGAATCGCCAGCCGTGTTCCGAAGTTATACCAATATTACTGGCCAAAGTATCAATATCTGCCTGATGCACCGGAATGTTTTGGACCCGCAGTCGACCGAATCGGTCTATTGATTTGCTAGCTTCAAACCTGAATCGCAGTCGGAGCTTTAGTACTGTGGGGAATTGAGCTTGAGGTGTCTATACTTTCCTGAAAAAGGCCTGCAAGGTGGTCTCATTCTTTCCCCTCATGCTCGCGAGACTGGATAACAATGGCTCCGTTAATTTTGCTGGATGGAAATAAGAACCGATGCATATGAGGTTCAATTGGGCCAGAGGCATGATGTCCTACCGGCGCAATTGTGTATAAAAAGGGCACGTCGTCCCTTTAGCAATGAGGCATCAGGGTGCTTATCTCACAGATTGCATATTGAATATAAAAGGTCACTCTTGCGGCGCTCTATTCGCTGGGTAACTTTATATATCTATCATCCATCCCGAATTCGGCCTCTTTTTATACAACCAAACTCTTAGCTAATTAGTCGCCTCCAAGATGAGAATCTGCGTATTCCAATCGGCCTTGAAACAATCCAGTCCAATCGAAGAGCACAGCCATACCCAAGATCCAGGAAATTTTACAGACCAGCACACATTCGACCATGTCTGGATTCGCAAAAACACAGCCAAGGAGCAGATAGATGAGACGGTTGCCAAGGGCTACGACTTCTACTTCAATTTCATGTGGGGCCAGCACGAAGATGATATCGCGGGTATCGAAGCTTGCAAGTACTTTGAGAGCCTCGATCTCCCGTCCATTGGCCAGAGAAGCGCGGTTCTTGAACGCTCCAAAAACGACTTCTACGATGATGCTCGTCGGTTAGGGTATCCTCGGGTCCCTGGTTCCGGTCTCAATGGTGGATCTTTGACGTATCCACTTTTTGTCAAGCCTGCCAGTAGTTGTGGCAGTCAATTCATTTCTCCAAAATCCTTGTGCCGCAACCGCGAAGAGCTGGTCGAGTGTCTTGCCAATCTTGAGAAAGAATTGGCTCCTGGACGGGCGGTGGCGGCGGCCCGTTCGAAGGATGAATCAACCTCCACTTCGTCAGTCACTGTTACAGTTGATGAGATTGATATCCCTTCAGATGTTGTCGTGCAGGAATACATCTCCGGGTGGGATCACTCCGTCGTCGTCATCGAGGTGGGCGACTGTCCTGTACCGTTGACACCGGAAAGATATCGCTACCCGCCAGGATTCACTCCGTACGAAGACTTTCTCACCTTCGAGACCAAATTCAACGACAAAACGGGCGTGGAACTGCTCAAATACGAGGACGATCCGGTGCTGTTCAAAAAGCTTCAAGAGGTTGCAGTTCAAGCGTGGAATGCGAACAGGATGACGGGGCAGAGCTGGGCAAATGTGGATATCCGTGTTCCAAAATCCGGGGAACCTACCGTCCTCGAAGTCAACCCGATGCCAGCCGTCTTCCTCCCTCCACCACAAGACTGGGAAGACCTTGCCATCCGTCGTAGCTTCCCCGGAGGACACCCTGCCTTGATAAACACGCTGATTGCTAGCTATATGTTACATCGACGGGCGCGGGAATCGATTTCGAAGATTGTAAGCGGGGTCTACGACAACATCAGCCACAAATACGACGGATACATTGAAACCGTATCGCAAATGGGCAGCATCTACGGCAAGGCCATGTCTCGCTTGGATTACACCCAAGGCACGATCCTCGATCTAGGGTCTGGAACTGGCATGTTTGGTCGGTCATTGGTGCAGAAAATGCAACAGATAACACCCCCAGAGTCGGAATCTGATTCTGGCGGCTCTGACAGCGAAACACCGTTGTCGTCAAACCCGAAGCCGAAACCGTCTTCCAGCATTAATATCACTGGGATCGAGCTTTCCAATGGGATGGCTGAGATCTGCCGGCAGAAAGGTGCTTATAAGAACGTGCATGTTGGCCCTGTGCAGTCCGTTATCCCGAAAATGGAGCCGTTCGACCATATCGTCAGCTTTTCAATGCTGTATTTCCTTAAACCGGAAGATTTCACCATGGTAATGGTCAGAGCATTCCAGCTCGCGCGTAAATCCTTAGTTATTTCGTTGGACGAAATCCCAGAGGCCTACACTAATAGGCTCATTGAGATGGGCCCGCCGCATTGCAATATGCTGGGGAACAATCATCTGCCACTTATGGACAAGCTGTTCTGTGATAAACCACCTGCCGGGTGGAAACTGGCCGATAAGTACCGGCAATGGGGTTGGAAATCGCCAGTGGCAGATACTGAGGTTTACGTAACTGTTTACTCTTTTGACCGTGTGGTTTGAAGCGGGATTTTTTTTGTACTGCATTATCTTTCCTGCATATTCAGGTATTTTTGTAGATCCAATTCGGGGTTTAATCATATCCCCTGCGTATCGATATGTGTTTGTGCAAGCTCGTGCATGCATGGCCAAGCCCTCAAGACCAATTAAATTAGTTTCGGGATCAATTGATCTCGATCCGGATCATAGATCTACTAGACCAAGAATACTTAAGTACATCTAGATCCAATATATCTGCATGTGCATGCGCCGCTTTCCCCGATTCACGTAATAGGCGAGCGATCCCGAAACCTTCCCAGCCGTGCCGAAGCAACATATTCTAAGCTTATTGGATACTAGAGTAATGATTATGTTCAGTGAATGGAATCACATACCACGCGCTTTGCATCGGAGCACTCGTGAAACCGGTTTGTCCTATGATATGTATAACCTCGGTCGTTTTATAAACTGGCCACTGTACTGGTTTCGCAAGGGAATCGATCTACACTATAAACCTCGATAGAACCAAACGGAGGGTTTCTACACTTTGAGAGCGTAGCAGCGGAATTTGGTGTTTTTATAGGCTCTTCCAAGTCGGGAAATGCAACAAGTTCAACGCCTCGCAAGCCCTTAAGCTTGAATTTGTCGAGTTCTCCACGTCTTCTTTCAGCTTCTACGACGCCCATTGCTTTCGGATCAAACTCTCACGCCATCAATTAAGTCAAATCTGCCGCCATATATATATACACCATGTCGGGATCGCGAAAGCCAATATATGTTCTATGCCACCCCCGCGTGTGCTCCAATCTGTTCATGAAAATGATATCTCAGCACCCGCAACTGGAATGCACGACCTATACGTTCGATGAACCTTACGGCTGGGGCCCGGACAGATTGCAGCAACGCGTGGTACCACAGGAGTGGGTCGACGCATTCAAGGCCGACCGAGTGGGGTGTGGGCCCGTGATGTCTTACCAGATGGCATTCGACGAGCTTAACGAGTTTATAGTTAATACCCGTGCAAAGGTGAACAAGGCCATCGTATATTACGTGGGAACCAAAAAAGCTTCCGACTAACGGGTAGAAATATGTCGTATGTCCAGGGCAAAATTCCGTTGATGAAGGAGCACATTTACTTCATGTTAGACCCCACTGTAACGGGCTCGGAATTCCAGTTCCAAGTTCCAAGAAAAACAGTTCCGACTCCCGAGGTTAAGAAGCGCTGGAATCATGCTGCATTAGCACCCAGCCCAAATGGAAGTCTCCAAGGTACATGCCCTGTAGTACTACCACCGGACTTCATGCTGGGCATGCACCCGGTAATGCTTATCCGGAATCCAATCCGCTTTGTTCCTTCTTTCTACAAGGCTGGCAAATCCGACGGCATCGAGATAGATGATGAAGATTGGCCGATAGTCGCGTGTTTAAAGGCAACGAGACTGTTGTACGACTGGTACTTGAAGAACGGAATCACTCCCATGATCATTGACGCGCGAGAGCTAGCTCACGATACTGAGAATGTTATGCGGACGTTCTGTGAGAGTTATGATATTGATTACGAAGGGGTAGTTCTGAAATGGGAGGACCGTTCGAGGCAGCTTGAGGGTAGCGACTACATGCCGTGGCACGGTACATTATGGACATCGACTGGCGTCGACCCTTCATTGGTACGTACTCCTTAGTTACTTAATTACTTAAGTATTTAGGCGAAGCAATTCATTTGAAGACTGCCAAACCAGGAGATGCTAATTATTCAACCAGGAGCCGAAGAATGCGAGTCTAGAGAAGGAATTCTCGAAATGGAAGGACACATGGGGCGAAGATATAGCACGAGCCCTAAAGCGGGATGTAGAGTCTGCGCGAGAGGACTACGAGTATCTCCGGGGCCGTGCTATTCTCGTCAGCAGCACCACGAACGAGGGTCCTTGGGAGAGCTAAGGGCAACTACTAGGAACCTGATAGGGTACCAGGGAGCCGCCTCTTGTTAGAGTCGATATCCGAATAGGGTTGCGAATCCATGGTAGTCAAAATCGAAATAATGAATATGGTAATATATAGTATGACGTCTTCGACTATGTCTCGTCCGCTACAATACATGTACACACCCGCCCGAAACACGTGTATAAGTATACCCATATACATGTTCTATCTCCGTGAGAAGCGCCAAGGTAAATGGGAAAATCCAGTTTGTGACGGTGGACAACATTACCTGGTACAAGCTAGTGACACCTCCCAGCTTTGAGTTCCAATCAATTCCAGCAACCTATTGCAATTGATATCGCGAGATAGTAGTGATGTGTTGAGGTGTCGCAAACACCTTCCCAACCTCGATGGCTCCACAGTAGACGAACAATGCAATATCGATGTAGCTAAATTATCGGCCCCGCTCTATTACATGCATTAGCGTGTCGTTTGGATCCTCGACCTAGCCAGCCTTGAATCCGACCCAGCCATAAAACGGTATCGACATTTGTTCGGAATTCGATACATACTATCTTCACCCGCAGTTGTTGACTAAGCTGACATTTCTTCGCCGTCTACACATCTTCGCCGTTGAGCTTCTTCACGCCCGGCAAGGGTTGGCATGCATGGATCCTGGCCCTGTCAACCAATGTGGACCCACCGTAACCCTACCAATACGCCAATCCAGCTTGCCACGGCTCAAATATGTAATGTAGGCTGAGAACGTTCCCAAAAGCTTGTGACAGCATTTTTATATAATTTCGCGGAACGGGTATCCGCTAGGCTTGCTGACCTCATACTTTCGAAGGAAATGGAATATATTGCATTCCCAAGCTAGCAGTGCGGGGTTCCCCAGCCGGGCGCTTTTGGACACTCCCAGCCAAAAAGAGCTACAAAAGCTGACTGTTTCCTCCAGGTCACCGTTTCTGGCGTGCATAATCGTCGAATGACTGTGCGACACCTAACCCGTCTTTCGTCCTTCCCGGTAGTTTCTGTGCATTTGGACTGTTGGGTATTTAAATACCCTTGAAGAGACCCTCCGAATCCTTGATTCGATTCTCTTTAAATCGCATCTGGATTCAGTCGAATACCGATTAGAATTAACACCATGGCGGATGAATACGGCTTCGAACACGTCCCGGGACCATGGGAATGCACAGGCGAATCCTGGTGGTTCACTTGTTACCCCATGGGGGGTAACAAGAACAATGTCGCGGGAGCTTCTCATCCGCTAGATTTTCACCCAGGCACGAACGATGACTTTGATGGCGGGATGGTAAGTGTTGATAATCCTGATTCAGGATGGAGTATGATTTTAACCAGCCGTTCGAGGCACGTTTAGGGCATGATAATGGTGGTTCGGTACACCTCTACCCCTGTAGGGCCGTACGACGAACTTCTCTACATTCCGGGGTATTACAAGACACCCCATGCTTCCGGTTCTCGCTATCGGATCACCAATATATATGTTTCTTCCAAGGAAACAACTTACAACGGCCGTCGCAATTGGAATATCCCGAAGCACCTCGCCGTCTTCAACTTTGACAAGTCAGAGATCACGGGCCAGACGACGATTAAAGTTGCTCATCTAGAGACACCGGATAACCCATTCTTTGTGGCCGTGGTTAAGGATATCCCTATCGTCAGCAGTATCGGACTGCCTTTGAGCACCAGTATTTTCCCTCTGAACTTGGAGTTCCACCAGCCTAATATCAAGGCAATTGATACGCCGGAGGGGAAAGCTAATGGAGAAACGGGAACGGAAAAATGGCAAAGCCTTCATCCGTGGATGGGTGGGAAGGCGAGGTTTGTGAAGTGTGTGGATATCAAGAATGGCAATGGGGATGGGACATGGCCAGATAAGGTGGATGGGGTTTGGGGAGCGGTCCTGAGGTGGGATCCAGGGATGAAGTTGAAGTTTCCAGCTGGGATAGAGCTCCCGAAATCTAATTTGTAATCAGTTATATTTGTAATCAGTTATGGGAGCCAAGGCATATGGTAGTTATCATCACTCGCTCAATTGCTTCTGGGCATCACTAGTTAGTAATACGCAGCCCTATCCTTCAGATGAAGATTGATTCTTGGCATCTCCTCTTCTTCTTGCCGCAAATCTCTTCCATTGTTCTCTATGGGAGGTCATTAATTACTGCTTTTCTTTTCGTGAACAGAGTGGGATGTTCCTAGACAACATGGGCTCATACGAAGGAATACGGCAAGTTGTTCGTTCGTTCAGAGAATAAAGTAAAAATCCCGATAATAAAACACCTTGCGTGAACAGGACCCAAAAAAAGGGAATATATGCAGCTCGCGAATAATAGTAAAGGAAGTAGTATATAGGGTGAGTGTAGAGTCTGGTGGAATACACAGAGGAGGTTGGTGAGAGTAGTGGTATTGAAAGGTGTTTTCGTGGTAAGGAAGTCAATGGAAGATTGTATGGTTCGGAGAAAAAGAAGAAAATGGATTGTATTAATGTATTTAGACCTAAATTGACAATCAGCGCCACAGTTCAACAGAACCCTACTCTTGAAGCTATTCTATCATACCTTGAAACCCTTCGACCTTCTGCGACCACGGGCACGCTCGAATTTCCTGCCCTTCGACTGAACATATGGCTTCTTGTGCTTGTGTGGACCGAAGCCGAAGTGCTTGACGGCCTCTCGGGAGTTCTTTGGTCCCCTGAGGAGGAGGGTGTTGGCACCAGTTGGGGCTCTCAGGGCGAGCTGGTCGAGGGTGAGGGCCTCACCGCCGGCAGCAACGATACGGGCACGGGCAGTGGCGGTGAATCGGAGAGCGGCGACGGTGATCTTGGGGGCTTGCAACAGACGATTGTCATCGGTGACGGTGCCAACAACAACAATGGTCTTTCCCTCGGTCTTGGATTGTTCGTGTCCAACGAGTCTGTTGATGCGGGAGAGGGAGACTGGTGGGCGGTTGATCTTGGACATGAAGAGACGTCGGAGGACGACCTTGTTGAAGTTGGAGTCGGTTCGGCCTGAAGATTGTCGCAAGTACCCCATCAGCATACTATTCCCTCTTTATGTTGTATATCCACCGTTCCAAATTCCACATCGTAGCCTCCCACATCTTCGAATCTCGCCTCTAATTCGTTCACACGCCATCCTTTCCATATCGTATCCCAAGAACCGGTGGTATCCAATCCCAAATGTCGAATGGTGCAACTTACGAGCCAAGAATCTGTAGAGCTTGACCAAGAGGGCAAGGTACGGGTTGTCGCTCTTGGGTGCCTTTCGGTGGCTAGCCCGTTGGTGGTGTGTCTTCAAATCTACAGAATCGTCGTCTTAGTCCCAGCTTATCCATCGAGATGTGTCGTCTGACGGTGTTCGCGATAAGTAACATACCGATACTATCAGAGGGAGGGAGTCAGCATCATCAGTTTGAAAATTACATCAGCTATCAATTGCAAGTGGTATAACATACCCCATTGTGAAGGATTATGGATGGTGTCGTGTCGGTGGTCGGGGTGTCGAAGTTCGTTGATGTCGAAATGTCGCTGCTAGAGATCTTTCTTTGGTAACGAAATTTCGGTGTATGAAAATTGAATCGCTTGTTCGACGCTGACCATTCCCTTTTCGGATAGCTTGAGGGCTTCAACCCCAACTTTAACCTTAGCGCAACACATTGTCAAACACACAACACAACACTTCACGATGCTCGCCTTCCCTTGTCTGGGCACATCCTGAAGTCGAGTCATGCAGCCTCCGACCATACAAGCCCGTTTGCATGTAAATATCCTAATCTCGTCGATGGCCCACTTCTTCTCTATTTCAGAACCTGTACACTTCTGCCACCGCTAATTAAGAATGGAAAACGTTACAGACAAGCCCTCTCTGGAGTATCCAGCTCTTTATATTATAGAGCCTTCTGAGAATCATACGCACACCGTGATATTCCTCCATGGCCGCGGAAGTAGCGGCCTGGAACTAGCGAACGAACTTGGCAGCTCAGCGGTCTCGGGGCCGCCTGACGCTAATATCTTTTCGCGACTACCACATACCAAATGGGTATTTCCTTCCGCCAAACCTAGGTTTTCAACTGTATTTCAAGAAGAAATGACAGAATGGTTTGATGTTTATTCTCTGAGCGACCCTTCAGAAAGAGAGGAGATACAGATTGAGGGGCTAAGAGAGGCCATCGTTTACCTTGGGAGTCTACTGGATCAGGAGATTGGTGATCTAAAAGATTCACGACGTGTGATTCTAGCTGGGATAAGCCAGGGCGAGGCAACGGCTTTGATGCTCCTTTTAACGGGAGGATATAGACTTGGTGGCTTCATAGGGTTTAGTGGGTGGATACCCTTCGCTGGCCGTATTCGAAATCACCATCCCGGGCACTCTTGTCGGATTGATGTTTCCAAAGTTTTAAACGATCTGTTATGCACCAGTCGCAAGGTTGATTCCCACGCTAATGACAGCCCGGTTCCTACTGATGATACCACCCCGATACTCCTGGGCCATGGCAGAGATGATGCATATGTCGATATCAAGCTTGGGTCCCAAGCGCGCGATATCTTAGCGGACCTGGGATATAAGATAGTCTGGCGTGAATATGAAGGTGCTGAACAAGAGGAGCATTGGTTCAAGGAGCCCGAGGGATTAGATGACATTGTGGAATTTTTCAGAGAGATATCTCACACCGGTGGTGGATTAGAGAATTGATGGAATAATCAATTAACTTACTACGGACTACTGATGCGCATTGATGAGGGAGGATCAATCTGAAGCGTCGAGGGAGCTTCGTTCTAAGTAAATCCAGTGTGTTGCTACAGCGAAAAATAACACATGATGTCTGTGTTGATAACTCTAGCCAATGATTGCGATTCGCTATGATACCTTCCATGTGCGTGAGTACCCCCACAGCACAGGCTGGCGGCACGGGCTTTGGTGGCAGCATGTTTCGTCAGCCAGCACTGTCCAGGTCCAGGGCCGATATCAGCTGGATCCTCCTGTCAAGGTATTTGTCTAAAATCTGTTTGTGGAGTGCCAGCGCTTAGGCTTTCGATTCAGCCCGCCACTACGAAGGTTGAGCGCCATATTTGTTCATGTCTCCCTAACCTTGGGCTCCAGAAAATCTTGAACCTCAATTAATCGAATTAAGTCCCCACGACCTGATTTGTGAACGGTTGAAAAATCCAGTCAGCAGTGGAGGCGCCGAGGCCTTATCTTTGCAACCCGTGCGGATCGATCTATCGACAATTTCCCAGTCTTTCAATCTATCTTCTTTAATGAGCTTTTTATAGTTGGGCCCCGCAGCAGTACTAAACTACTGCCTCCCAGAGATATGGAAAATATTCTCGGATCGGTATTAAAATATGGGTCAATATCTGCAGCGGCACTCGTGGGCGTCTACGCCTGCTTCCTCGGTCTCATCGCAAATAATTACTTCCAGGCACACGCTGTCTATCTCCATGCATTTCAGATGACATGGTTCAAAGATTTAGATGTTCCTGAGGTATTCGGTTTTCTTCACAATCAAGTCACACCATTCTCTATCAAATCCTCGGACGGCGAATCTCTCTATGCATGGCATATCTTACCCCCCGAATTATACCGCGAGCATGAAGAGGATTTGTTGGCGGAACCGGCTGGATTCGTTAAAGATGTCACATCCAGGCTCGCATTCAAACTTTTACGAGAGGACCCGGATGCCATCTTGATTCTACACATGCACGGCGCAGGGGGGACAGTAGGGTCCGGATATAGGGTACCGAATTATCGCGCTTTGTCGGCTGGTAGACCCAACAAGATCCATGTTTTGACATTTGACTACCGTGGATTCGGACGCAGTACGGGCTCACCATCCGAAAGGGGCATGCTTCTTGACGGTCTTGCGGTCGTTGACTGGGCTACACGAGTTGCTGGCATTCCTCCGGAACGAATCGTCATATTCTCTCAATCTATGGGTACGGCTGTAACTTCCGCTATTATAAACCATTTCGCCCTCGAGTCGCCGCCCACCATTTTCGCGGGGACGGTTTTTGTAGCATCTTTTGTCGACGTTCCGACGTTGGTGGCTACCTACAAGATTGCCGGTACCGTTCCTATCTTAGGACCTCTTGCAAGATTTCCAACGGTGTTCCGATATCTCGGGACGTTTATTCGGGATAAATGGTTGACGGGCGACCGGCTGGCGGAGTATGTGCGAGTTAACGAGGCAGCGGGGCGAAAATATCGGCTCACTTTCATCCATGCTCAGGATGATTATGATATTCCTTGGACACACACACCAACTGTATTCCACCGAGCGGTGAATGCTACGATTCCTGGAGGCATTACTTTTGAGAATCTTGAGGTTGAGAAGAACAATATTAAGAGAGACCTAGGAGAGGCGGGGACTGTTGTGGAGTGGAAAACGGAGAATGGGGTGCTTCGGGAGGAAATATTGAAGTATGGACTTCATGATGTTATTATGGGAAATCCTATTGTAACACTTGCAGTTATGCGTATCTTGGGCTCGAAATAATTAGAACTAGAGCTGGAGTATACTAGTACGGTGTCAAGGTTCTGTTTCTAATTCTCATCATTTCAAATTTCCTCTATAATTTTATTGACCGTTTATCCGGTGAATACTGAATGTTAACGAGCTCGAGCATGCAGCTGGATTCGATGCTGGGCTCAGGCTGGCTCTGATTGAAGTTCGGGATCGAGTAGTAGGCACGAAAACTGCTTAGATATGCATACCGACTCGCATCGATATTCATCTGTACATGGAATTGCTCTCTGATCAGCTGAAGGAAAAACACCATGATATTCCGCTTGAGCTATCTTCTATTCTATATCTGGTGATACGCTGCAGTCTAGCCGATCAATCCGTTCTCTTGGAACCAGATGCGGGCACTAGTTGGCGCCCGCGACCTTGGCGTGCGGGCACTAATGGAACGTCCCGTGTTAGATGACCCGTCTATTCTCTGGGTAAAGGGCAAACAATGTTCAAAAAAGTGATATGCCATATAATTGGCTATCCAGCAAACACACTGAATGTTGTGCCGTCCGGGCACATATATCGTGTATGAAGGCTGCTTCCTGCGAGATTGCAAAAGTGATAAATCGATGAAATATACCTAAATACTTAATTCAAACGGCGAAGTGGATGAGTTCAATTGGAGGGTCAGATGAGGCTCAAGCATTTATCCAGTGTGTGAGGCATGCACAAGCTGCCAGTATTACTCATGCATGAATAGTATAGGCACCAAACACTACCCCCACAGGAACCAATAACCTCACTTGAACGATCTTTTGACCAACCGTTGTTCTATCAATAGATCCCAGAGCAAATTGTACGGGAACCCAAACGGGGTCAGGCATCGGCTACTGCTTCATGAGGGGCTGCCACCCAGAAGCCGGGTTCTTGGAAACTGAAGGATTTATTTTCATGCTATTCTATATCTGCTCTTGATCCCGTTAGCTTCAATCATGATAGCCTTTGAGTCTAACTACGATCTAGCCGCCTACATGGTATTATTACTAGGTAGTTTAGTTGCTGCTAGTATACTATAGTATCCCATTTTTCGTCTTTCGAGAACCATGGCCACTGCTAGTGCTGCTGGCTCCGCCTCCGCAACTTCTCTCAACTCCGCGACATTTACAAGCTCCGCGAACTCTTCAGAATCTCTCGCCCAAAATGCGACGATGGTGGGTTGGATGCGTGAATCGGGGGGGCGAGGAACGCTGACGCTGGTTACTACCTGTCTTCTTACGATGTTTATCTGCACCTGGGTCGTCATCCACCGTCGAGTATATAGCTCAGACTCCATGGGCCAGTGGCATAAGGCCGCAATATTCCTAAAAGCAATCGCCGCACCGGAATTCATCGCCGTCGAGGGCCTACAAGAATGGAGCCAAGTCAGGAAGATGGTTGCGGAGTGCGCAGAGTACAAAGACGAAGAAGGAAAAAGCATGGAGCTTATTCATGCGTTTTACATCAGCATGCTCGCGTTACGATATCGAGTCGGGAAAGAATGGGTTTATCGACTGGAAAGATCATGCAAAGTGGGGGTTGTCAAAACGGGATATCGAGGATAAAAGTAATACCGACGGTTTCGCGAAGGCTACAGCGCTGGTTCAAGTGTTTTGGTTCGTGGCGCAGTGTATCATGAGAGCTACACATGACCTTCCACTTGCACCCTTAGAATCAATGACGATCAGCTACATCCCGTTATTCGCCGTAACATACTTCTTCTGGTGGTTCAAGCCGAAAGATATCATGTCGCCGACAGTAGTCGATCTGCCACCTATGACCAGCGAACAACGAGAAGAATTCGAAGATCTCTCGATAAGCTCCGACTTCGATGATGAGGGCCTGGAAAAACAGAACTCGTGGGGTAATATATGGGCCTTAACACCAAGGGTATTCGAGAAGGAGTACGAGGTTGCTAGGAAGGCGGAAAGGCTGGAAGCCCAAACACGGCTTGTGTACTCCGGGCCCACCGGCAAGGGAGGTCAAGGCACTGAGGTCACCGTAGTCCCTGTCATTGCAGAATACAAAGAAGAGAGGGTGGTAGCTCATTGGGATCCCGACCTGTATGGATCTTGGCTGTGGCCGTTCATATGCCTCTTCGGAGCATCCTTTGGCGCGCTTCATTTGATATCGTGGGACACACATTTCCCTACATTCGCAGAGCTATGGCTATGGAGAGCGGCAGCTATTGCCTCCATCGTTTCTTTGCTGGTTTTTATGCATTACCCGAGAGTCGTCCTGAGATGGGGTGGTCCGCTGACGATGCTGAGTATCATATCGCCGGCGGTATACCTTCTGAGTCGCGTAGTGATGATTGCTGGAGCGATCGCGGCGTTCAGGCTGGCTGACCCCGCTCTTTACGAGACCTATGTCGTTTCTGATTACTGGATCCATATTCTTTAAGGGCTCCAAGCTGGTCTTGCAATGTCGGCCTGCCGTTTTCGAATTTCTGGAGTTATAACGGTGTTCTTTGCTGATTGCATATACCCTATCCTTCCGAGCGACCTGTTTTCGTTTCAACAATAACCCACCTTATGACACCATAATATAGTCTATAATGCCTTCCGCCACCAGATGGATATATCTTTTGACTGGAATCCAGACGCATAGGCGAATTGTCCTTCGATGTTGTATTTTGTGCGTTGCGCCATAGATGCACGGCAGCCAGCCGGACAGCTGCTACCGGTTAGCGGGGCAGGTGATCATTGGAGGATGACAAGGCTGGGCGAGTGACCGAATGGCACCTTGAAAATAAATCCTGTGAACACCGTCTTGGTTGAATAAGCTGTACCTTCCATTCTTCCTTCATTATCATCTCAGGACAAAAGAGTTTCAAACCTCATCAATTTTCAGACCTGGCATCTCCGAAACGTGCGCGTTTGGTTCCTTGCATTATCGAGACCGCCCTGATAACCTTTCGCTTAACCCCGCCATCCACCCACCTAGCTCTTGCTACCTGACGACAAAACACACTCCGAACTTCGAAACTTGAAACCCGAGAGCTGCTAGAACCCACCTCGAAGCAGCGCCTCTAGATCTACCGAGCTTCACAGCTCCGAACCGCCGCGATGCAGTTCGCTCCTTTCGCCTCCGATATAGACTACGCCTTCTTCTCGTCGCTAGCGTACCACAAGATCAACCATGATAAGCTAGACTCGTCCGCTCGCCGGGTTCTAGGCATCTATGAAATTCAGCCGAACGACCCCCCCGGAAACTCGTGTCGCATGCAAATCGGAGGAACTGCTTTAACCGCAGATGAGTACGTCCAGCTTTGAGTTAGGCATGGTGGTAGGAATGAAACTCATCAGAGCCTTTTGTTTAGACCGGCTGTTGGACAATTTCGGGGAGAAGGCATCATCCGCAACGTGAACACCATCGAAGAGTTCAAGAAGACGAATTACACCGAAATCATCCAAAAATCGGGTCGAACGGTAGATATCCTACACTCCTGTTAGTATTTGGGTCAAAGCTAATTCTGGAACAGATCTGGGAAGCGATCCACGATGGGTCCATATACTCGATTCCCTCCCTTCTCTCCTCTTTCACCATAATATCCTTCGCCAACCTCAAAAAATACCATTTCCATTATTGGTGCGGCTTTCCGGCTCTTCATTCAAACCCACCGTGGTCCACTGTCGGCGAGCGGAGGCAGTTTAGTGTTGAGGAAACCTCTTCATTGTGCGACGCCGTCTCCACGTGGCGATACAGCGTTGATAGCAGGCAGCGTGGGTTTTTCCTCATCAAAAGGATAAAATCTATGTTCGACGACAATGAGATGGTTTGGAAGATTGCTCCACTAGGAGAGTATGAACGAGGATTTTTCAACGATGTTGTGGACAAGAAGAAGGACTCTTTTGTTGCGTTCGCAGACCCAAGCAACTTCGATGAGCACCCCGGATGGCCTTTGAGGAACCTCCTCTACCTGATTAGGAAGAGGTGGAAGTTGCAGGAACTGAACATTGTTGGCTATCGGGATATACACGCGATGAGGCACCAGCCGAGAAGCGTCATTTGGACCTTGAAGGACGACAGCCCTCCAGACATTTCGGACTTGTCCCTAAAGGACGCTCCTCTACCAAAGATAACTGGATGGGAGAGGAACAGAGATAAGAAGCTGCAGCCTAAATTTGCCGACCTGTCGCAGATTATGGACCCAACCCGACTGGCAGACTCAGCAGTTGACCTTAACAATCGACTCATGAAGTGGAGGATTGCCCCGAATTTGGATCTTGAGAAGATCAAAGAAACCAAATGTCTCTTACTAGGATCCGGAACACTCGGGGCATATGTTTCTCGTATCTTGCTTGGGTGGGGAGTTCACAAGATCACACTAGTTGACAATGCTACCGTTTCATACTCGAATCCAGTTCGACAACCGCTGTTCACCTTCCAGGACTGCTTGAATGGTGGGCAACCTAAGGCGATTCGGGCTGCTGAGGCTCTCAAGGAAATCTATCCGAATGTCGATGCGCAAGGTTTCAGGATGGTGGTCCCTATGGCAGGTCATCCCATCCGTGATGAAGCCCATGGTGAACAGATGAAGGCGGATTACGAGAAGCTTGTTTCCCTGGTTCAAGAACACGACGCAATCTTCTTGCTCATGGACACGAGAGAGAGTAGATGGCTACCAACCCTGCTGGGAAAATTCTACGGCAAGATCGTCCTCAATGCTGCTCTCGGGTTCGATACGTTTGTTGTTATGAGACATGGCGTTCGCCCAGAGTTAGAGACCGAAGACGAAGGTGAAGGAACAGAAGATAAGAAACCTCAGGTCCCGGAGCCAACATCTGAACTTGGATGCTACTTTTGCAATGATGTCGTCGCACCGGCCGACGTAAGTGCCCTCTACTTTGAGCTTAATACTAAGAAATGCTAATCCATCGGTTTTAATAGTCTATCAAGGATCAGACGCTCGACCAGATGTGCACGGTCACAAGACCGGGGGTCGCTGCTATTGCGTCAGCTTTGCTCGTTGAGCTATTCGTATCAATTTTACAACATTCACAAGGGTATGGTTTCCTCTACTAACTTACCAAGATTGCGCGTACAACTAATATGACACAATAGAGCTTCTGCTCCGGCACCAAGCAGTGTCGACGAAGACCGGGGGTCCCATCCCCTGGGGACCGTCCCACATCAAATCCGTGGATTTCTGTTCAACTTCCAGAACAAGCTTATCCATGCACCAGGGTATATACATTGCAGCGCTTGCTCGAACAAGATGCTCAGTGCATTTGATGATGGGGGCTGGGAGTTCGTCAAGAGGGCTATGAACGAGCCAGGATTTATTGAGGAGGTCAGTGGGCTGGCGGAAGTGCAGCGAGCTGCTGCTGCAGTGGAGGATGAATTGGAGTGGAGTGAGGAGGATGACGGAGATGGGGAGGGTGAGATGATCTAAAGGCGACTGGGAGCCTCCACCAATTATCTTCCACCAGTGTAATTTCGTAATTAGATATGTACTTTACGGACTGCCTCCGGAGTGGCGAGCATACTACTATCCTTCCTCGACTCAACGGCCTCCTACAGAGGATATGCGAGGTGTGCACTTTGAGGGCCCATGTATTACCCAGAACAGAATAAAAATTATTCGATGCAAGGCACCCCATGCATTTGAGGCAATTCATGATCATACATCACTGCATTGCATTGCATTAATTCTGCATGACGAAACCGAAGTGTAAAATATGTCTGGTGTTGTGTTGCAGATGTTAGCGATTTTGATGTCGCACAGAAAGTCTCGGCATCCAGGCCGACCTAAACCAACTTTCTTCGTCCTGACTTTCCTCCTTCCCTTCATCACCTGTACATCAACCTCATCTCTCCTCGACAAGCTCAATTGTGATCTCCCCAAGCTCCCACCTCTGCCAGACCATCTAAGCTCGTATCGAAACCCCTCAACCATGCCCGACGAGAAGGTCCCGTCCCGAATCGCCTTCATTGGCAACATTCCGTATGGTGGGTGGTTATCTGTAGAACCCTAGTCGCGAAGCCGTTGCAGCCAGCTAACCACTTTTACGCGCCTCTGTCGCGTGATCGTACTATTCCTCCAGGCCTCAGCGAAGAACAGATCGTTGATATCTTTTCCAAAGTCGGACAGGTCCTCTCCTTCCGACTCGTCTACGATCGTGATACTGGCAAACCGAAAGGGTTTGGATTCGCCGAGTACGCCGATGCCGAAATTGCCGCCTCCGCGGTTCGTAATCTCGATAATTTCGAGATCATGGGCCGGAAATTGCGTGTAGACTTTTCGCACGAAGGAGACAAAGATGCCCAAGACGGCTACGAACCTCCTGCTGCCGGAACTTCTCGCGGCAACGCCTCCGGCGGACCCGCCAATGCTGGATCCTCTTCTGGAGCCTCCCTCCTCCCACAGCTACCGCCTGGCATAGAAGTTCCGCCCAACCTCGAGGCTCCCGATATGATCTCCAAGACCCTCGAAACACTCCCTCCCGCCCAGTTACTGGATGTCATCTCCCAGATGAAGCAACTCGCGCTCTCTGACCCCGCAAAGTGTATGGAACTTCTACGAAAGGCTCCACAGCTCTGTTACGCCATCTTTCAGGCGTTGCTGTTGATGAACTTAGTGGACCCGTCCATCCTTAGCCAGGTCATAGAGAGCTCCGGTGCTACAAATCCAGCTCCGCCCCAGCAGCAGCAATCACAGCAACAGCAGTATCAACCACCCCCACCACCCCCACCCCCACCACAGCCAGCTCAACCGGCGATTGATCCTGGTAAAGCGGCGCTTGTTCAGCAAGTCATGTCTCTGACTCCAGAACAAATCGCTTCTCTTCCACCAGACCACCAAGCCGCTATCATCCAACTGCGACAACAGATTATGGCAGGAAGCATTTAGGAAAAAAATCCTGCTCAAATCGAACACATCCTTTCGACTTACGCTCGGCGAGCCCCAGGAACCCCACCACGTGCTCCGCAACATATCTCCGCCGCCTCTATGGCCCCGCCATCACTTCCAGCCCCATCACTTCCGCCGCGCCCCACCTTCCTTCCGAAAGCTGGGCCACATAGCGATACCCTTCATAGACCGACGATAGAACCAATCCGTCTACCAGGATTGCTCATGAATACCAAGTCTTCTTCCACAACGACATTTTATAAAGGCACGAAGGTCCTTAGGCCTGCCAGACGTTTCCCCGCCCCTCTATACGCCCCATATCACTCCCGACCAGCCATGTCGCGTCCGTATTCTGGGAGTCTCCCTACTCAGCGTCCCTAAACATATCTTGATTTCCTCCTTTCCCCAGCGGCAGCATTGCATCTCGTTTTGATGATACCTCGTTTCCTTGTCTATGTTTCTTCTTCCGATACAGGCATTGCACATGACGGCGTTCTGCGGCGTTCCCTATCATCCCCGCGAGATCTTCTTGCTCTGTTTCAATATCGCGCTTCTCGTCTTTAGACATGTGGTTTCATACCCTGTTTCCTTTTCCTCTTTCCTCTTTCTTCTTTCTTTTTTACTTTTTTTTTCTTTCTTAACCCGACGGTTCCTTTTCTCGTGTGCGTCTACGAATAGCCCCGTTCTGAGTCATCAACTATCTCGTCCAGATTCGATCGATTCTTGATGGCTTGGGCAGGGTTCATTGGAAGTGCAAGCTGAAGGAGTACGATTATTATGACCTGTAACATTAGAAAAGTTTTGGATAGGCTGGAATGGCAACGATGCACGAATGGAATAGTTTACTAGACTGTGGATTATGACTTGACACCGGACTGGCTTCACAGTTTGTGATTAGATCAAAGTATTGAAACTATCAGGTATCTAGAGATCGCGGGCCAACGTTGTGAGAGAGCTCCACGTGCTTCTGCAGGTCGACACGCTGCCACTATGCGGGCGTGGTTATAATTCAACATCCAACGAAGTCACAACGAGGCAAGTTACCATCATACTGCTAGGACCGTTTCTTCTCACAGTCCTTCGACAGCTCCCATCTAGAAGCTGCGGCCGTGTAAGATCTCTTAGCTTTGTCGTGGACACTGTTGATACAGCCTTGTTTGGTTGGCGGGCTTTCTGCATGCCAAGACCTTTTTTTTTTTTTTTTTTTTGCTCTGTCGCAAAACGCTTCTCGTCCATACCAAAAAAAATCTTCCCTCCACGCTTGACGATACCTTCACTATCAAGCACCACCACCCTTACCAATCGCGCATAACCCCACATATCGAACCCACCTTCATTCACTACCGTCACAATGGGTAAAAAGAGAAAGGCTTCCGAAGCCGAAACGGAAGAATACCCAACCTTCATCTCCCAAGCCAACGCTCCCAAAGAGGACGAGCGCAAGCAGCTCAAGGACAAGAAGAAAAAGAACAAGAAGAAGCGCGATACTAAGAAATCCGAAAAGCCATGGGTTCCTACCAATTACGATCCGGAAACGAACACTCACACCGAGGCTCCCCGCGTGAAACTTGATTACGCGAGTATGAATATTCATGAGCTTAAGAGACGACCGGATAATGAGAAGAAAGGGGATAAGTTTGCTAGGCAGGCTGAGTTGAGGAAACGGAAGAAGGAGGAGAAGGAGAAGTTTGAGAAGTATAAGGCTGAAGTTGAGGGGAGGGAGTACGTTCCCGTTGTGACTAAGAAGGACAAGAAGAAGGCTGCGAAGCTTGCGAAGAGACTGGCGAAAAAGGGACAGCCGGGCTTGAGCCAGGAGGAGAAGAGGAAGCTTGGAGAAGAGAGGAGGGAGAAGAAGAAGCAGGCTAGAAAGGAAGCTAAGAGGGCAGAGAAGGCTAAGGCCAAGGCAGAGGCCGCTGCCGCCGCCAACGGTGAGGGGACAACCACTAAGGTTACCATTACCAAAGTGGAGGAGGTAAAGGAAGTCACAATGGAGGATGTGGTGGAGAGGACTGAGACCGTTAAGGAGGTTGTCACAGCGGAGCCAGCAGTCGAAGATAAGATGGATGTGGACTCAGACGATTCGGACTCGTCGAGCGATAGCAGCGACAGCGAAAGTGACGAGGAGGCGGAAGCTAAACCCGCTCCCAAGCCAGTGAAGAGCAACGGAGCCTCCAATGGGACCAAAGCAAAGGCACAGATTCAGGATTCGGACAGCGATTCCAGCGATTCCAGCGATAGCAGTGACTCGGAAAGTGAAGAGGGAGCGACTGAGACCGAGGCACCCAAATCAAACGGGAGCACGGCGCCGACAACCGCCAATGGTACTGAGTCCCCCGTTCCAGCTCCAGTTAATAGTACAACTATTAGCTCCTATATGACGACCCATTCGATTAAGATCACAGACCCATCGAAGGCCGACGGCCTGTCTTGCGATTTGATACTTAACTTCTCCGATCTACCTGCCGCCGATAAATCCCACCTTGCTCCTTTCTCAGCCTATAAGTCGCCAACACCTATCCAGGCCGCCTCATGGAGCTATCTACTCGCCGGAAAGGATCTTATCGGTGTCGCAGAAACCGGGTCCGGGAAGACGATGGCTTTCGCCTATCCAGCAGTGCAGTACCTTTCCAAACTTCCAAAGTCCGACAGGAATCCCAAGAAGTCTGGAGCTAGAGTCGTCATTGTGTCGCCAACAAGAGAACTGGCCATGCAAATTTTCGAGCAGGTCGAGAAGCTGACTACCGCCGCCGGACTGAAGGATGCCGCTACATGCATCTACGGTGGTGTGCCCAAAGATCCTCAGCGAGAGACATTGAAGAAAGCCCTTGTCATCGTCGCGACTCCCGGCCGTCTCAACGATTTCCTGGAAGAGGGAGCTGCCAACATTTCCCAGGCAGGATATGTCGTGCTTGATGAGGCCGATAGAATGCTGGACAAGGGTTTTGAGGATGCCATTAAAACGATATTGGGTGCTACCCCAGCTACCCCAAAACGTCAGACTCTCATGTTCACCGCTACTTGGCCACAAAGCGTCAGGCAATTGGCATCTACATTCATGACCAAGCCTGTCAGAATCGGGATCAACAGCCCCGATGATGGCGATCTACGTGCAAATACCAGGATCACACAGACTGTGGAAGTTCTAGCAGATGGAAGAATCAAAGAACCTCGACTCTTGAACATCATCAACGCCCACCAACGCTCGTCGCCGGGTGCCAAGAACGACAGGATCCTCGTTTTCGCATTGTACAAGAAGGAAGCCGCAAGACTCGAGAACTTCCTCCGAGCAAAGGGCGTTAAGGTCGGCGGTATCCACGGCGACTTGAATCAAACCGTTAGAACGAATACTTTGGCAGAGTTCAAAGCTGGCAGAACACCCGTTCTCGTTGCTACCGATGTCGCAGCCCGAGGATTGGATATCCCGAATGTGAAATTGGTGATCAATGTAACTTTCCCATTAACCATCGAGGACTACGTGCACCGGATTGGTAGAACAGGAAGAGCTGGGGAGTTGGGCAAGGCGGTGACATTCTTCACTGAGCACGATAAAGCGCACAGTGGGAGGTGAGTTTCACATTCTCGATATTCAATGACGTGGAGTTTCCAAGTGCTAAAATATTATATTTTCATATAGCTTAATAAATGTCCTAAAGGCTGCGAACCAAGCTGTTCCTGAAGATCTAATGAAGTTCGGAACAACCGTCAAGAAGAAGGAACACGCTAGCTACGGTGCCTTCTACAGGGACACCAGCGATGCCAAGGCCGCTACCAAGATCAAGTTCGACGATTAGCGACCATTGCAGCGTGATTCAGTAGGGAACCTATGGGCACTCGAGAATATCGATAAACTACTTCTTGTCCTTGACAACGGAACTGAGGTAGATATGGGAGGGTATATTGCGTAGTTGGCGATTTTTAAGTTTGTAAGATAGGGAAAGGGAAAAGCTAGCGCCCGTCATAGATTTTACTATAGACACAACTAGATAAAAGTTTATAGCATATTTTTAATGGAATCTACAAGCTTTTGAGTGTCGTTTTCACTTCTACGTAGCCGCCCCTAGTTAGAGGTTATATCGGCCTACGCCTTAACCCGTCATTGATTGACGGTCAAGGGAAGTTCGTACGAATTGCATCATCGGCCACTTGGGCACAAAGTTAATCTCGAGATATAGGTGCCATGCATATTTTACAATGACTCGACAAGGGCGGGGCAATAAGCTCCAAGCAGAGAAAAAAAAAGGCAATCTTCAGATCTTGTAGATCGGCCACATTGATGCCAAAAGAGCTAAAAATTAGAGTAGATGTTCTCCATATAAAATAATTAGAAGTTTATAATTTATTCTAGAATTCCGAGTTTGGGATATCTTCCGTTCGGTAGCCCGTTTGGAAAATACCACAGCTTTGAGATTCAAGACCGGGGGAATTAGGGCTTCTCGGAACAGCGGAGAGTCAAATGATGGTGCCGAGGGTATGGAGCCCGGTATCCGGGTTCTTTTTAGTGTGGGCTGAGGCTGTTATAGAGTTGCAATTGATAATTCGTCCCTGAATTGGGCTGCGCACTTTTTAGGCTCCCATTGGCGGCGCCACTGAATCCACAGAGCCTCGAGCTCGGGCTGTATTGGGTGAGTGGAAGTTCGCGCCCTCGAGACTTCGGATGGATAATATACGCTCGGTGTTCTTTTTTTTAAAACTACGAACCCAGACTCAACTATATATATGCAATCCTCGATATATTGATGCCCAGTGCGAGAACGGCAGGCAATTGCCTATTCTGAACATGTAAATGTGTTTGGGTAGTTCGGCCCTATTCTAGAATTATCTCATAAACCAGCTGCCGATTCAGCGTTATACCGAATTTTCACAGACTCGATGATTATTTTTCCGTGAAGGAATCCTGGGTATATGTATGGTGGCTTTGTGGCGCCAGCGTCAATCATCCGTATCGGAGATATCATTGAGGGATATCACCTCGAGATCTCACATATTGCCGCCTTAGACATCAGCCTCGGGAAGAAAAGGGCTCTTATCCATTGGAATTTACCAAATAGAGTACGAGTAGTAGCACTTTGAAATCGCACCATGGTATATATCAGAGGCCCGGTTCGATGACTTTCATATTTCAACTTCATCAATTCCTTCAAAAGCATGCATCTCTCATTAATTTGCTAGACTTTTTTTTTTAATAGGAAACCACTTGATGCGAACGACGGGCGCAGGCGCAATGTGTAATTGCAACCTCAGAGGCGTGATATATAAAGATACCATAGCTTGGCTGTAACACGACCCTCGCAGTCTCTCAGGCAAATCCGATAAACATTCAAAGACTACATTGAGGAATATACGTGACCCAGAAGCCATTGAATCCTAATCTCGACAACCTAAGAGTCAGCTCATAGCGAAGTGCTCGAGATTAAGGGCTTCCGCTCGCCACGATATGCACGGCCATCTGGGTTTCGATCTCGAAAACATTGACGGTGACCCCACTTCGACTTGCGATATTAATTGGTTGCAGGCGCTATATTTGGACTCGAACAAGGAATCTACTATGAGAACAATATCTGTCCCGCTCCAATGGCCAGACTCTAAATTTTTTTTGGGGGGCTTGAGATCACGCATGATTCCAAAAGTTCTCCGGGTTTCAGCGAGGACGGGATAGCTCCGACCCACAGCGACCCAGTACCAGATCGGTAGGTGCATGTTCCAATTGATTGCTCTGTCCTATGGTACACAGAAGTAACCGAAGGGAGCGCACCGATGGAGAAACGGGTTGATAGCTAGGGTTTAAGATTGCGGAAACGGCTCCCCGGTGGTACCTGCGCAGGGCGATGTCATTGCCTGACGGAAACGGACAATATCGCAGTGGACACTCAAATGGTGGGGCTCAATTGAGCTCAAAAACGCCTTTCTCGTTAACCCGACCCCGTTTTACGTGATTATAGCACCACAGACCACTGTGAAAAATTCGATCTAGCAAATCTGCAGTACCTGCATCTCCACCGAAACAAGACATTCGCTAGAATTTCCTGCTTTCACCATCGAACCAAGCTTCTTAGCCGGGGGGTAACGATAATTTTTCGAAGTGTATTCTCTTCACACGGTCAATTTTGATATCGCGGGATCCCGGGAAGGTTAACAAACCCCGGTCTCGTTGTACCCTGCTTTTAATTCCTACACCTCACCAAACAACCCAAATCTAGGTTTTGGCCGACAAGCTTTGCCGTCCATTGGCCATGAGGCTTCCACGAGTGTGATGGAACCTTGTAAACTGTGGAGCAAGATCTTCAGCCAGGGAAGCAATCGGTTCCTGCAGGGAGAACACGAGAAACGTTCGAAACTTTATCGACGCTAAGGTTTTTGGACGTTTTCGATAAACTTCCAGCATTTTAGCAACGTCGCCCCGGATTGCGGTTAAGGTTTCAAGTATGGAAGTGCCTGATTGCCCGCCAATATTCATGTATTGGGTAAAGTGCTCCGGGTATAGAAGATGGGGGAGATAGTTAAATACTCCGTCTTCGCCAGGCCCAGAAACACGTTAACACCCAAACATCGTCTTTTCCCTTCAAGAAGTTGGAGGTTGTTCGATTTTGTTAAGATCAGCTTGCATTGGTTCTGTGTTCTGGCAAAGATCACCTTTCGACGTCTACTTTGGGCACCGATACTTTGCAACAACGCACTATTTCCAACAAGGCTAATTATCTACGAAACTGTACAGAAGTTGGGATTCTCTTGCAACATCTGACGGAAATGGATCTCCTCAGGCGTATTTCGGGTTCGTCCACAAGCTCTGCGGATGATAATCCATTTAGACGGGGTCTGTCTCTCAGTCCGCTCCGACGAAAATCGTCCAAGGACAGCAGCAAAGCGATAAAGATTAAAAGGGCCTTAAAAGACCAGATCAAAGAATATAATTCCAACCAGCAACAAGCATACACATCCGCTCCTCAGAGTCCACTTATCAAATCTAGAGCGGGGAGTTTCCCAGAACATATAGAGTTAGAGGAGGATATCTCATCCGCACCTCGGCCAATTCGACCCTCGAACGAGCGGATATATTCGCATGCGAATGATTCAACATCGAATCATTCTGACGAAAACGATCTACCATTGGGAGTTGTATTCGCGGGATTAAGTCCCAGAAGAGAGTCCACGCTTTCGATTCCATTCACCCTACCAAGGTTGATAAAGAACAGGCGGATATCAGAGCATATCGACCCAATGCAGACCGGTGTTGGGTCGGTTAATACAATCAGCTCGACGAGCTCGATGAGTTTAACGAGTAACGGCTCTGTCCCGAGATCTATGACGAGATCCCGACGCAAGTCAGAGGCTGTAAGCTACTTTGATGACTCTCTGGAAGAAGAGGACGAGGAGGAAGAAAACGAACACGTCGTCCAAAAAGAAGAACAGATCAAGCGGGACCAGAGATTCGACAAAATCGTCCCTCACGTTTCGGTGCTACCGGACGTCCCCGAAATTGAATCTGCAAACAGTTCCTATAGTGCCCGGAATTTCGACGCCCGTGGCTCCATAGTTTCGTTTGTCACGACCAATTCCTCTGCACCCTCTCCAACAAACAATTCCGTACCAAGTTCATCGAAGAGAAAGATTCTTCCTTACATCCCCGACGACGAGTCATATTCTTACGATCTTCTGCCACCCGCAAATGCCACGCCCACGAAGCAAGGGAAGGTAGATGCAGAGCATATAGAGGAACTGGCGCACAAACTTTACTCCAAGGAGCATCTCAGAACCATCACATCCGATCCAGTGCTTCTCCATAGCTTCTCGCGATTCTTGGCTGCCTACAGGCCATCGGCATCGACGGATTTGTTGAAATACTATCTCGACGCAACAAAAGCTATCAAAGCCATCACCTACGCAAATGCCCTGGCTGAATCCTTAGGCCCGAGCCCGGCCCCAGACAGGTCATGGATACATATGGAAAACGAGGGTGTCACCCCGGTCAACAAGGTCCTGGAACGAAAAGCCGCCGACGCATTCAAAATCCTAACAGAGCAGGAGCTCCCACGCTACGTTTCTTGGGTGTATACCGAGATTGTGACCTACAATATCCAGAAAAAGATCACGGGAAGTGAGATTCGGTACCTAGAAGAAAGCGCAAACGAGCTGGGCGAAGTCTTTTGCCTAACAGATCCACAGCAATATGACAACCCGTGAGTTAACAATGTCTTTCTCCCCGCCAAGGAACACACATACTCATGCTCTATGATTTAGAATCGTTTTTGCAAGTGAGGAGTTTCATCGAACGTAAGTTAATGCGGCTTACCCCATGACTCGCACAATCCACCAGTCTCTGACAATTCATGTAACAGAACCCAATACCCAATCTCTTATGTCTCCGGCCGTAATTGCCGTTTCCTACAGGGTCCCAAAACAGAACGTCATGTCACGGCCCGCCTCCGTGAAGCAATTCGTCAGGGTCACGAAATTACGGAGTGCATCTTGAACTATAAACGTGACGGAACTCCGTTTTTGAACCTTGTTATGGTTGCGCCCCTTCTCGACTCCAAAGGCCAAGTTCGCTATTTCATTGGCGCTCAGATCGATGTTACAACCCTTGCGAAGAACCACATTGGTCTGGAAGGCTTCGGACGGCTGATGACGAATCAGCGGAGACAGAGCGAGGTTTTAGACACAGATTTAGATCTGGACCTCGTCAGACCGAAAAATGAAGAGTTTAAACAACTCGCCGAGCTGTTCAGTGCCGAAGAGATGGACAAAGTGAAAGAATCTGGCGGTCAATTGCACAAGGACCATAAGATCCGAGATCCCTTAGAGGAGCTTTTCGCGGAGACCGATAGCGCAGGAGAAGACTCGACTATTGAGCCTTTGTTCCCTCCCGGTTCGTTTGATGGGGGGTCAGAACAAGAAGAGGTGCCAAAGAAGCAGCCAAAGGTCACCAAAACAGTCAACTTCTGGAGCAGTTCTTTGAAGGGTGTTTATAGAAACGTAGGCAACATCGCCTCCTGCTCGGTCCGGCGTTGCAAGGCTAATCAATATTAATAGTACATTCTTGTTCGACCGTACCCGTCTCTCCGAATTCTCTTCGCATCTCCTTCGATGCGTACGCCGGGCATTCTCCAATCCCCGCTCATGTCAAAAATCGGTGGCCCTGATCATGTTCGCGAAGAGCTTGAGAGTGCGCTTTCCAAATCTCGGGGCATCACAATCAAGGTCCGGTGGCTAAGTAAACTTGAGGAACAAAGCCCAAATGTAAGCTCTCATCCCTAAGAACCCCTCTCTTTAGGCACAGGCTTACAATTTTTTCTTTAGAAGAGCGAGCTCCTCGGTCGTGAGAGATGGCTTCACTGCACACCTCTCTTCGACGCTAATGGTGCTGTCGGCGTCTGGATGATCGTTGTCGTCGACGACGACTCCAATCCGGAGACCCTTTCACACCACGAATACGACATCTCGGATCTCCCGGGTCTCGACCTTGGGCTCGAAAGACGTCCGATACCCAGCTCCACTGATTCTTATATGCTATCCACCACTATCGACATCAGTCAACTGATTCGGAATGGACAAGCTTGCGGGTTTATCCGAAAGCCTCGAGACGCACCGGTCATTCAAAATCCTAAGGAATGGAGAGACCAAAACGGGAATTGTGATTTTTTATTCGACGATCCGCCTGAGGATAGGGATAGCGAGATTTGAGGGGTTTCATATTAAAAGTTTTATTTGCTCTTCGTACATATCATTGATTTCGTCTCATGTTTGAATGTTTACAGAGGGGGTTCTCGAAGGCGTTAAGGAGAAATGTTTTGGGAGTTTCGGGGATGGCGGTATGCTTCTTTTTTTTTTCATTTCCTTATTATTTTACTTGTTGCTTTTCATTCGTTACATCATTCGCATCATGATCTACTCTCTGTTCAAGATTTCATTTCTAAGGTGGCTTTATTGATAATAATGGCGTAACGATAATCATTGGCATTCTATTACTTTATATGATCACATACATAATAAAAACTTTATGGATTTGCAAGCGTGTTAAAGCACCTTCCGGCATTATATTTGACCGGTAAAGCATACTCGAACTCCAAGTAGAAATATTTCGGGCATTACATGCCACCCTATATTTATATTCGTCTTGACCGCGCAGTGGATGTGCTGATTCGAATATTTCAGGATATATACAGGTCTGGAATTGAATGCTGCGTAGTCCCGGTTCCTATTAATATCATCAGTTGATCAGCCAATCCTCTCATTAGGTCGCGTGGTATTGTTGGAACAGCTTTTTTATGGGAAACGTGCTCAGGTTTTCTGTGAGTCGATCGTAAAAAAAAAATATTTTTCATCGAACCTCATGCTTTAAATTCAACCGTTGATTCATTGCAATTGCCGAACATATTACTCGTACCTACTCCAACAGCTTCTCATACGACGTTACATCACTATTATATGTATTACACTATATCAAGCAATATATTGTGATCATCAAATCCGTATTATTGTATAACTCATAGACAATTCTACATACCCGCCAACTACGTATACCTAACTAGGTACGTTTCATATTTCACGACTCTCGGCTGACTTTTTTTTCATACGCTCAAAGCTATTTAGTCTAAATTTTGGTATCGACAAATCCTTTTGGTGACCAAACCAAAGTCCAGTTATCATATGATCATGGAACAGCCTCGATCACTAGCGACTCTCCCCACGGAGATCCTCGACCTCATATTTGATTCTGCGGTGCTCGAGTGGAGCGAAAAACCGCGATTGATAGATTCGAAAAGAGTTCAAGCTCCCCTAACGAGGAACGAGCTAAAGCAGGCGGCTCAGTTAGGCCTTGTCTGTCGCCGGTTCTATCGTCTCATCGCTCACCGGCTCTACTCATCCTGTGTTCTTCACTACTGGAGGACAGAGGCCGGGAAAGGCTGTGTCGATGTGTCCAATAACAGGCATCTTCCGCTGGGAGAAATCCACGCTCGCGGCGAAAATATCCGTGACGAGACCAAGCGAAGGGGACAGGAGTGCTATCGGTATGGGGAATACGTCAGGTAGGAGGCCTTGCTTTTCAGCCCCCCGGTGGCAAAAGATTTATGGGATCTCTTAGCATATCCTCAACCTCCTATCCGTTTAACCGGTTTTGATGGATACAACTTAAGTTTCATGGTCATGACTGAAGGGCATTGAATATATAGAATTCTATCTTTCCTGGACATGGTACCTTACCCTCCGCCTGAAATTATGATTGATCCCGACTACCGAAAAGATGGAATTTTGGGAAGAGACCTCAGCAGACTGGTCTCCCAGTTTACCAATCTGCACTATTTCTGCTTCGTACGCTTCCATGATCTTCACATCAACGATTACTTATCGTGCATCAGTTTAGTCCTGACGCAGTGCCTAACCTTGCGGAGGCTACATTTGCTCCTTGAATACACGGAAAGAGACGTCTCTAAGGATATTGATAGGGAGATTATGAACTATGATGTACTGCCGCACGCTCCAATCGAAGAGTTGGCGGTAGTCATCGTGGGCCGACTCGGTGCCTATTGCAGCGGCGGCCGCAGCGTAACTCTCTGGCCTATGAGTTTACTTGGGAGGGTCCTCAGGATACCCTCCCAGACGGTTCGTAACTTCACTTTTAGTTTTGATTTCCGTCCCAAACGGGTAGCTGGTCAGGTACCGCAACCCTGGTGGTGTTTCCGGCGCGAACCCGGTGACTGGCTTCATACCCACAAACTAAGATTGGAGCGTCATATTCATGACTATTGGGAGCTTCCGCAAGTGCAAAAATTAGGTATTTGCATACGTTACCCGATCTATTACGGCCTCGATTTCGGGGGTCCTGAACCAAGAACACCATGGCAATATCTATACGTCAATCCGATCGGGGTTGAGTCATTGAGCTTTTGGGGCGTACGTTATCCAATATCGACGTGGCCACGAGGCCAAACGGAAGAGGTAAGTGAAGCATATATGGATATAGGTACCCACATCATTCTTCGAACCTATAATCTCTCGAAATCGTGTATTGGCTAACGTCCGTGTGGTATATAAGGATTTCTTCAGCGTGCTTTCTCAAAAGCTTTCGAACGTAAAGCGGATACGGCTTTGGGATTTGGGTGACACGGTATGGCTTGACGCCCTATTCAGATGTATCGACCGTGGGGGGTTCAAAGGCTTGGAAAGTGTCAGGGTTGAGATCCGCCCCTCGGAAACGAAAATGTTTACCGATGTACAGGAGATTTATCGGTTGAGGTATAAGTCGATACAGAGGTCAACGGGTACAATACCTCGACATGACGGCCAGGTGTACGATTCTTTGACTTTGGAGCTCCGCCGCTAGATGTGTCGACGTGTCTGTAGAGTGGGGCAGATCTCGCCACGAGGAGTAGAGTTTAACGGCCACGACAATTATGCTTCGTGAATACTAAATGCAAGTTATTATGGGCTCAAAGGAGGAACTCACACATGTATGTACGTATATGCAGGTCAAGTATCTCCCACGGTATACTCAATGCGATTTCCGCATGCGAATTTTGCCCATTCAGACTTCTCGAGGTCCAGTATATCCCCAATTAATATAATGCAGTTAACCAAAATATTCCGAACACGTTATACCAGATCTCGTGAGCAATATATTAATATATTGATTGCAATACTCACCTATGAAACCAGAACACATACATGACAGAACTGCCAGCGTTGAGAGTTCGCGACCACAGACTACCAGCGTTGACCCTGTTGGATATCGTCGATGCCCGAACAGGGTTTAGTGCAGCGAGCATATGACATAATGGCACCGCATGCACAGTGTACTGGCAAAGCGCCTCACTGTGCATCCTCATCTATCCCACAGCCCCACCAACAAGCTAAGTATTTTAGCTAAGAGAAAGAAAAAAAAGCTTGGACTCGAAAAATGCCTCTTATTCTGAATGATCACGAGTCCGAAAAACGAAAACAGCTGGAGAGAAAATTTTCATAAGCTTGGTTTTCTGTGCTGGAACAGAGGAATAACATGATATGATATCTGCCAGCGTCGCCGGAAGAGACTTGATAACCCATTCTTTTGGTGTAGGGTCCTCGATGCTTGCATGTACCCAGCTGTAGCCATCGCATTGCATTAGCCTGTGAGAGCTGGACGAGTGGGGCCGGTCGTCAGCATCCGGCACCCTCTGCAGCTGGCTGTGAGCAAATCCTTCGTCATCGGGTGGTTTAAGGATACATGCATGTACATGAATCCGTAGAAGCCAGCTTAGTATCTCGCAAAAGTGAGTCTTGAAAATAGAAACGGGTTCCCTGAATCTTATTTTCTCGAACCTTCAACTGTATTCCATCCCCTCAAGATATAAACTTCCCACTTGGACGGCTAGCGACTTCAGGAGGCGACGTCGACCCGATCCCCTTGTCCTCCCCTGCTTCCATTCTCAGCCCGTTCACGTTTCATATTTCTTCATTCGCCATAGGAGGAAAAGGCTAAAGCCCTCTTCTTTTTTTCTACCATCGATAAGACTGGGATCCCGCAAGCGTATGATACACTCTTTTTCCTTCTAGGGTTTAATATCTCGCTCCGGAGGACGTCCCCTCTTCTTTCCTTCCCACTCCTCCATATATATACGGTGGTCTGAGACGTTCGTATTATATCGTCCGATACAGTCTCATACCCCGCCTCTGTTTCTGGTCTTCCTAGATCCCCAGGTTAATTATAACCGTCTGACCGCCCCGTTCTAATTGAGAATAAAGACTTCCTAGATCCCCTCTATTCTCCCAACATCGTCATCGGGGTGTCACAGCGTCTTCCTCCCCAGCAAGGAAAAAAACCCGCAAAACCTCATCCCCCAGTAAGCGGGGAAAACACATACACAAAAATCATGTCCGGCCACCCCCCACACAGCTACTACGGTTCGGAATACCGTTCTCAACGGCCTCCAGCTTCTCGAAATCCGTACCGCGCATCGACCGGTCACATTCCCCCAGGATATGGCGGCGGCGGCGGTGCGGGGGGCGGTGTCCCTCCCGGCCCGGCTCATCACCGTGATAGCTCTGATGACTGGTCGTCAACCTACTACGGCGACGACTCTTTCACCGACGACAGCGTCTCCGAGGACTTCCAGCGCATATCTCTCGCTGACCCCCGGCGCCATCATGGCCCTCCACAGCGTGCCGGTGGCGGCCCACCACCTCAACATCCTCAACATCCGCAACAACACCCGCAAGCACGGTATAACTCCTACGCCGCAAACGTAGCAGCGGGGAGAAATGCGGGCGGCGGCGGGGCACCACCACAGTCCCATCGCGGGCACGCACACAGCCAGCGGGCACCGTCTCCAACCGACAGTTCGTACTCCCAAACCACCACTTCTGCATCCACCTACGCCGCCCACCGCCAACACGTTCAAAGCGCCGCCGCTTTCCATGCCCACCAACGCACACCGTCAAAGTCCTTGGACCGGCTGTCGCATTATCTCCCCCGTGGGTACAGACTCGCCCCACCTTATGGGAACGGAGGCGGTGATGAGGAAAACGTGGACCCAAGGTTTCCAGAAGATGACCGTTCCCATGGTATCATGGTCCCGGCTCGCTCCGTGCCACGGACAAAGTCTCTTCGCCGTCCATCGTCTCCAGAGGCTGACGAAAGGGGCCGGGATCCGCGGGAGGAGTATTTGGGGATGCTTGATCGCCAGCGTCGAGGACCGCAGTACTATTCCCAGTCCGAGAAGACCGAGGCCTACAAGCGTTCCATGTCGCAGGATCGTACGGCGCAAGAACGTATTGAGCATGAGCGTATGGCGCGAGAACGTCTGGAGCGGGAACGTATGGAGAGAGAACATCGAGAGCGGGAGCATAGAGAGCGGGAACTTCTAGAACGGGAGCGTCTTGCGCAAGACCAGGGCCGTATGACACGAGAGATAATAGCGCAGGACCGGAGAGAGCGGGAACATCTGGAGCGGGAGCGTCTTGCGCAAGACCAGGACCGTATGACGCGGGAGATAATAGCGCAGGACCGGATGGCGCAAAAAAGAATGGCGCAAGAACGCATGATGCAAGAAAGGATGGCGCAGGAACGACAGGGACGTCGCGAATCTAGAGCTCCGGCTCCGGGTGGGCTAGTTCGACGATCGTCATCAATCGGCCGGTTTGAGTCGTTGAGTCAAGCGGATAAAACAGATACTCCGACACCACCCATCGGTGCTTTGGTCCGGCGTTCGAAGTCTGTGGGACCCCGTGAGGCGTACAGGCGCCGAAGATCTATTGGCCCGGTTAGCACTCGGATTGAACATAACTTTGACGATTCCCCTGGCACGGCTTTAAGGCTGGATCTTGGTGGTCAGGACGTGGATATCTCGGTTAATAACAGAGATAGACGACGAGGAGGACCAACCATTGGATCTATTACTATCAATCAGCGTAGTCGGTCTCACAAGAGCCGGGACAGGGAAAGGGATAGAGAGAGGGGCAGGGACCGCGATGGAGACAGTGGAGAGCGGTTGCTGGGGGCACCTTCTGAGAGCGCACGGACGAGAACCACCGCAGCGATGACGGACAGAGAAAGGGAGTTCGAGGAGAAGATGAGGCGATTCCAGGCCGATATGTCTTCCTCCCCTCCAACCTCGCCGGAGTTGGATATGGAAGAGTTCCCGAGGATAGACCGGAAATTCAGCATGGGCCAGCAGCGACCCCGGAGCGCGAGTGTCGGAACCGCGCTCCCCAGGTCACGGGCGAAGATTCCCTTGCAAATCGCAGCACCTCCTCCAGCTGGCGGTGCGCTTGCGGGACCGGTGCCACAAACCCCTGGAGGTAGCGAGCCGCGGCACACCAGGATTTCGAGGAAGATTGTGACGAGGCAGGCGCTCGAGGAGCTCGGGTATCGCTACGAGGATACCGGAGACACATTTACCGTGTTCGAAATCCTGCAACCGCCTCAGATTGACGATTTAATGGATATGACGGCGAGAATTCGAGGTAAACATCCATACCTATATTCTGTATATGATGGTGATGTCAATGCTAACGCTGACGCTGAAATGATAGCCGCAAGACACGATCGTCGCCGTGCCCGCTCACGTGGTGAGCGCCAGTCGTTCGCCGAGTACGGACTTGATGAATACGGTTCCAGACTGAAAGGCCCACAGAAGCCCTTGAGGCCGGTGATTACCCAGGAGGAGAAACCGTTCCCGTATCGGGAGGCACCACCTGCCGGACCGCCGATGCCAGGTGCTTGGCCACAGGTGCCACCAGAGAGGAGAGCTAACGTCCCTATGCCGGACCATACGAGGTTCCAACGACCTGGCGCGGGCAACCTTGGTGGACCACCTCCGACACAGCAGCCGGCTGGATCCAGGTTTGGAAGAAGGGAAGGAGCTGCATATTATAGGTGATGAGACTGATGCTTGATGAGGTTATGCGAGTGATGGTGGCTTGGATGTGATGCTAAGCCGCATACCTATCGTTAGTTTCTTTGACTTTTCGATGAGTATTTTGTTGTGAATGTTGAGGTTGAATGTTGTTGAATGTACGCCTGAGCTGTTTTACTTTGTTGTTGTTATTGTTGCATTTTTAACGAATTTCCTTTTCCGGATGTCACACAGAATCACTTTTTGACAGCACTTTCAACGACCTCTTATGACCGAAAAGATATATTTTTTGATTCTTCTAATTGAATTGAGCGTCTCGCTATATCAAAGTTATGATAAGATGACTTCTTGGCTATTCCTGTCATCTCTGTTTTGCGGCGTACAATGATTCCAGCCGCACGGGTGTATGCGATATCATGCAACAGCCGCAAAAAGAACCAGAAAGATTTGAAATCGTATTATTGCTACTATATTATGCTCCCGCTGTATACATCTACATACATGCCCCTTCGCATAGGGCTGAACGAGGTATACCCGAGAGAAATTGTGGGCGGGCGCGCGGATAAGAAAATAGTATCAGTCATGCATGTAGTCGTGGCGATGTGTGGGCTGAAGTATGTAAGAGTTATGGCTGAGACTCTGTGAACTGGCAGGATATTTCAATTCGTTCGCTCGGTTCCTTCCTTGAGCCCAAAGTTATATAAAGTATATGATGCGATAGTTTTCAAAACGTTAAACGCCGAATGGTGGGATATCTTGCGGATCAACACGTTACATAACGTATGGTACGTATTGTACCGAGATGCATAACTGGACGAAGTGTCCAATTGATAGCGTGGTGTACCTGGGAGTACCGAGAAGCAAGTCTTGTTGCATGGGTCGCCGGCCGGAAAACTTCCCTTCCTGTCTTACCGAGAAGGTGGATCACAAGTTTGGCGGAACATCGACGGAGTTCTGCACACCCATCGTGAAAAATATAATTTATCGGTAGAGCAATGAGAATGGAAGAGACCGGGAAGAGGAAGTATGGGTCAGACGAGAGGGAAAGGGTTCCCCTCCTTCGCCCGAGCTGACCGATTGTATTCACGTAGATTATTAATAATCCTGATACCAGCGGTTTTCTCAATCGACCTTCAAACATCGCGGGCTAAATACTGGAAAGACAAAAGAAAAAAAAAGCGAACAGACTCGAAGGTCTGAGATTTCCAGCCATCTGTGATCTCTTGTGATCTCAGGAAAAAGAATAATCTCCGACTTGGCTTGGTCACTAGAGATCCGATTATTGGTCTGCGGGTGTAGGAGGGGGCTAGACTGTTTGCGTCATAGAGCCCACGCTTGCGACAGCCCGGTTTGGAAAGACACGAAAGGCGAAGGGTCGAAGGGCCCAGATGATGGCACGCCCGTTCCGTTGATACACGAAAGTTATCGGTCAGATTATTTTTTTTTATCTGTTCGATATTGGCGCCGGAATATGTCGACGAGGTTTGCAATTTGAGGAGTTAGAGTTGGCGATAATTCGATGTCAGTGATAGTCAATTGGCATGTCTAAATTTGAATGAGAATTTCCATCTTGGGACTCGAGATATTTCGGCACCTGCAGGTAATAACAAGGTACCCTGCGAGAACTTTGTTTATCAGGTTTTGGCGTATTGAGGGGGCATAGAATCGCTAAGGTTTCAAGGGAGATTTTGTATTTCCCAAGCCTCATCCAATGCTGCCACTTCATTGAACAGGCTCGAATGAAAGGCATGCGGCGGACAGAACGGACGATTGAAACGTAACGAGATGGATTCGTATGCGATTCCGAAGGGCTGTCCGAGTCGAATCGTATCATATCGCCAGAGGATAAAAGGAACAAGACGATATCGTTCATGTAGAAGGGTGGGTCGACCGGGGCTGTTCGGCTGGGTTTCCTGTTATTATCCCAGCGTGCAGAGCAGTGCTCGGGTCTCGTTCCTGGATATCTTCTTCCTCTGAATCCTCTTTTAACTCTTCTCTTCTTCCTTTCCTTTGCCGTCTTTCGTATCGTCTGCATTGCTTTTATATCCGTCCCTCTCGTTCCTAGTTATACTTGTAATCCCCTTCCGCGCAGCCCAGCACTAATACTCCCCCCCTCCTCTCCGTTAGACGTTTTTGTTATTCCAGAGTCACGCCAGAGTATACGTACCGTATAAGATACCGGAGTACTTACCGGGTAGAGTAAGTATATCAGAGTACTCTCCTCTTAGCTCGCCTCCTTCGAGAATAACAGGTTTGTTCCCTTCTTCCATCGTCCAGCCATGGCGTCCCGAGCCATCCAAAGTTGACATGTTTCGTTCGTCATCCCTCGCAGCAGGTCCTTCACTCCAATTTCCGCCGTATCCTGCATACATTATACATTCCTCGATCCCATTTTGCGAGTAGTCTCCCTTTACGTCACGGCGAGTTTCGAATTCGGATTAGTGAGGGCTTGCATGGTTGCCGATACTTCACCGTCCTGCGTTCTAATCGGACGAGCGTGAGAGAGTGCTGAAGGGGGAGCGCCGGGGCGTTTTTCGTCCTGAGATAAGAGGGCGCCACGATGTTCGGCCATAAGAAGTCCAGAAGGCACCAGGTACGCCGTCTCTTTCGTTAATTTGCTTCGGCTTCCTTTCTCTCCCTTTCATCCTGCAAACGAACTTGAATTCCTGTAAATGAGTTTCTGTAAAATGAGTTTGTGCCTTCGACGCCCTGACTCGAGTTTTGTGGATTTGACTTTCGCCCGGCGTTAAACTTCCCATCCGTCCCGAAATCCACCTCACCGTCATTCTCATATCACATCATCGCCTCAGCACATCTCCCACGTTCACGCACGTTCACACACGTTTACCACTCGAAACCTCCCACATGCCATGCCATATCCCCTCGAAGATTGAATCTTCAATAATAGTAAACTAACCATGCACTACACTCTCTATCAGCAACCTCCCTCCCAACCGACAAACCAATTCGCTCTCGCCGCCGCCCGCGCAATCGTTCCTCCTCGAACTCAGACCCCCACATTATCAGCCGCCGCCGCTGCAGCTGCCCTCCATGCCTCGCCGAAACAAGTCACATCCCCTGGATCCCTCGTCACCCGTCGGATGGAGCGACGAGGGAGCATCAGCAGTATAACAAGCGCCCCTCCGGGCTTCGCTTCACCGATAAGCGGTCCTGGAAGGAGAGGGAGTGATGCCAGCATGACCGAGAGGATAGGGTGGTTACGGGGCACCGATGAACATGGAACCAGCAGCAGTAGTCGGCCTGGAAGCAGGCAGAGGCCCATCAGCAGGGAGGTGGTGGCGTCACCGACGAAGACAGTAGGCAAACGGGTATCAATTGAGGATCATAGTATACCGGCGACAACGGTGAAGACGTTAGGACATCTGGAATCGAAGCATACGCCGAAAACCGGGAAGCCTGCACCGAAGTCTGCGATCAAGGGTACAGCTAAGCCTAAAGCGCCCAGAGAACCGGTGGAAGATGAACCGGTGAGAGAAGTCAAGAAGGGTAAGTAGAGAGTTCATGGGAAACCTCTTGATAGTGCGAGTGTTCTGACAAATCCTAGCCCCGAAAGCCCGTAAAGCGGCCGCAAAACCCAAACCATCGCCTGAACCGACACGCGTAGCCCCTGCCGTTGTCGCTGCCGCCGTTATCGCCTCAACTGGATCCAAGAAACCGCAACCCAAGGCAACAAAGCCGAAGCCGAAGCCGAAGCCCGTCGAACCGGTATACTCGAGCGAATCCGACGAAGAAGATGAAGAACCCGTCCATACGTACTCGGGTTCGGAATCCGACGACGAAGAGGAGGATTATATTGAGAAACCGCTACCCCGACCACGGTCGACTTCCAACCTCCAGAAGTCACTCCGAAGCAAGCCAGTTCAGCCAATTGACGACGGCACAGTGCACCTCAAAAAGTCCTTACGAAGTAACCATGTCGAATCCGCCGCTAGGGCACCGGTCAAGAAAAAGAACATTCACGCTCAGACACACTCCGATACACAGGGCGGGATGCTCTCAAGAGGCACAATGAGAACTACGGTCCGAGAAGATATGGAGCCAATTATCGATGAGGCGAAGGAAAGACGGCGACTAGCTGCAAATGCCGCGAAGGCGTCCGCGCTACAGGAGTCTGTCCATGCGCCTAAACGACAGGACCCACCGCGCGCCGCAACGGGGCCTTCAGATGCGGTGAAGGCATTGGCATTACAGATTATGCGAGAACAGCAAGCTAAAGCCGCTGGGAAGCCGGTGTTACTCGAGAGCTCCAGGGCAAAGAAGCGGGCTGCAGCCGCTGCGCAGGACTCAGATTCAGACTCGGACTTCGAACCAGAGCCGGAGCAAGAACCTGACACTCACATCGATGAAGATGGAGCGTTTGCCGCAGAACAGCAGGCAGAGGAACCCCCACAAGATGAAGAGGACAAGCAGATCTACACGCGGCACCAGTATAACGGTTCGGTGAGCTCAGTTATTAGTTTTACGAGTGACCTGGAAAGTATACCTGAAGAAGCTGGAGATCAAGGCTCGAGGGCCGACGGCAAGAAGAAAAAGAAGAAGAGGCCCGCGCCAGAGAGCGTAATTATTCCTGGCAGGGATGGAGTCCCGGCATTGCCCAGTAGCCCGATATTGGAAAAGGAACGGATGCGAATAGCACAAGTTGCCTCGCCGGAGCCACCCAAAAGCAATTCGCTTGAAAGAAAGCGCACGCTTGAAAAGCTTACAGGTTCACCGGCAGCGCAGGCGAAACAGGAGACGGCTGAAGCGATCACGGCGAACGGTGTTGCCGCAGAATATTCGAAGGGATCGCCTCCATCCTCCGCGACGTTAACTGAAGATGTTACGCAAGCAGTTGTGATACACACGATTCCGCCAACCCCTCCATATACCGTTGATAAACTACACCCTCCACCCCGCCTTTTCGATGCCGACACTAGTGAAGAAGATACCAAGCCGGCGGCAAGGACTAACGGAACAGCGTTGAAGCCAAAGGCGAAGACCTCTCCTCCCCCAAGAGATACCCATTCTCCTCGACCAATGAAACGGCATTCCCCGCCGCCGCGAAGTGTTAGTCCCGCCAAGTCGGCCATGAAGCATACGCAACATCACGAGGGTAGCGACCGATCGTCAATCTTGTCTGCCGAAGATGGTTCTATTGGGGGACATGGGAAACGGAAGGCCGCCAGAGTCAGCTTTTCGGAAGACCCAAGTGTTGTGGAGATGGATGATGATTCTTATCATTACAAGCCTATTCACAGTGCATTGGATAAAGTCACGGAGAAGAAGGGCGCAACGAAGTCTGTCGGAGCGGTATCATTCAGCAGCGTGAGCCGGATGAGAGTGGAGAGAACACCTTCACCGGAACCAACTTCTGTCGCCGCCGCCCCAGCCGCAGTGTCAATGGAACACTCTTCAGATCACAGGCTGGGAGGAATAATCGGGGCTGGCCTGCTTGGGAAATTTGCCAAAGGGAAGGGGAAGAAGGAAGCTGGGAGGCATTCGCCCGTGCCCAAGAAGAAGGGAAGCCACGACCCGCTGGCTCCAGAGGTCATCAGCATGAGCCCTGCACCCTCAATTAGTGACGACGATGATCTAGACAGCGAAGGCGAGGCGCCAGCAGTCGTTGAGGTTGCAAAGGTGGTGCCGATTGTCGCTTCTGTTGCTACTCCTCCCCTAGCCACGTCCACACCCCCTCCCACCACAGTTTCGCCCGTCCCTGTCGTAGCGAAAGCACCTACGCCTGAAGTGCCCACCCCGGAAGGACCTAGGGAAGCACAAATTGCCGCTGGCCATACGCCACCCGTTGTTGACGTTAAGCCAATATTCCCGCCACCAACATCAGCTCCCTCAACTACTCTGTCTGATAACATCGCGCATGGTCGCCCGATCGGGGTCTTTAAGGAAGATTCTGGAGAGGATGAAGACCACTTCTCAGACGCGTATGAGGATCTGGATCATGTTGTGCTTTCGGCAACCGGCTCCGGAGCTGTCATCGGAGTTACCACAGCTCATGTTAACAGCAATCAGGGCGTCGCTATAACAACAGAGGGCCAGACCGCGGTTGTCGATAACATAGTGCTACCTAGCATCTCTGAAATTGCGGACCAACCAGCGGCAGTTACTACACCCCCCAGGAGTTTGCCACCGCAAGTTGTAGGGGGGTTGCTACCAGAGGAAGTCATCACAGACGAGCCAGAGCGAACTCACACTATCCTGTCGCCGAAGCCAATTAAACCAGTGTCGCCAAAGATCATTAGTGCTGGTCTCACATCGTCACCATCTCCTCCAATTGTACAAGCGCCGCCTCCGCCAGCCGCAACTAAGACTACGAACGGTGTTTCGAAGCCCGCTGGTCCCAAGGCCACCACCAAAGCCACAACGAATGCCGCAAAGTCTGCCAAACCAAAGAGTGACCTTTCCGAATCTAAACATGCGCCGAAGCCAAAGAAGGCGAAGGCAGCTGCGGCGCCGGTGCCAGCGCCGGTGCCGGTCCCAGTACCTGCCCCAGTCCCTACTACCGGCAGAAGACTTTCGAAGTCAAAGCCTACCCCCGTCCCTGCTCCAGCACCTGCTCCTCAAAGAAGACTCTCAGTTTCATCCGATGACTCTGAATCTTCGTTCCAGCGTGAGAACCCCCACCGTCGGGCAGCCCGCCGTTCGCAAGGATTTTCCATGCGCACGTCGATGCGTGATTCTACTGGGCGTGTACCACCGTCCTCCGCTACTTCCCCACAGGAATCCGGCCTAGCAGCTAGCAGACGTGTCGACAGCAACCCTACCTCGCGATTCGAAAGCGGCTTCCGGACCGGAAGGACGATTGGGACCGGTGGCCCACGAAGACGGGAGTACTCGCCAGATAGCTCTGACGACGACCGAGGCAAGTCTCTTAGGGGCCCACCGAAGGTTGAGAAGAAGAGCAAATTCCTCGGCAAGTCGACTTTGCGAAGCGGAAGTAGCTCTGGACCTCCTGCTGGAAGACCACATTCAAGCTTAGGATTTACGCCAAAGGGAACCGCGAACACCGGACGAAGCGGACTCGGAGGCTTCAGAAGTCGATTCGAAGATTCTTCAGATGAAGAGGACGTACAACTCCCGGTTGCCCCCTCAACACGACCCGCTAACACATACCGACCTCTGACACCGGATTCTTCGGACGAAGAGCTACCAGTTGCGCAGACGAACGGGGGCAAGGTTCAGCAACAAAGCGGGTTGGGAGCCTCAGCATGGGCCCCTGCGACTGCAAATGGCGAAAACTACGCCTTCGCTACCGAGATCTCCGCAGATATCCCACCGAAGAAGAAGTGGTGGAGCTTTGGGTCGAGGCGGAAGTCGGGGAGCGGCTCGAGACCAGTTAGTAGGGCTAATTCGATGATGGCTGCAGCCCCCCCTCCGCTCGTTACCAACCTTCCACCCTCACTCGACAGACGTATCTCCGATCCCGACCACTTCTCGTCACCAATGAGCACCTCTGCCGCGCAGCAGAGAAACCAGCAAATCAAGAAGTTTAGAAGACTTAGCGGCGGAAGTGTCAATAGTGTTGGCAGCGCGAGAACGTGGACGCCGAGTTTGGGAACTTCGACCTTGGTTGGTAGTCCCAGCGGGGTTAGCAGTGGGAACAGGAACTTGACACACGGACGTTTAGCAGAGCTACAAGAGGAGGACGAGGAGGAACACGTCCTGAACAGTGATCCTATTGATCATGACGCCACCAATGGCAATGGAAAGGCGCAAGTTGTCGAGCCTAACGGCGGGGTTTACGGAGCCCCCAAAGCGGCTAAGAAGAAGAAGTTTAGAGGTTTGAGGAAGATGTTTGGGATTGACGATTGAGGTCCCATAAACCTTCGTTTCTTTTGTGTCGTTTCCTTATTTGATACGTTTCTTTTAATCCCTCTCTTTTGTTCTTGTTTTATCTCCCTGGGTCGTTTCTCTTTGCATATGGAAAAGCATTGTATACGTCAAAAACAATTGTTGCTTTGCTTTAATTTGCTTTTCTGCTTTATATTTTTCTATCTCTCCTTTCTTCCGTTTGTGTGAATACTTTATTACCTCGTCTTTTAGCCTTTCCCTTTTTTATCTTTCTCTGCTTCTCAATTACAAGTCTACGCTCCTCCAGCTACTCTGGTTGATATGAATCTTCGTTTTATTGGTTCTAAATATTTACTCCTCTTTGCTTCGACGCATACGCACATGGATATCCCCCTCTCATTCTTAAATTTTTTTCGTTATCGAATCCTTTTTTTGTTTCCCCTCCTACAATTTGCGTATACGACTAAGATGTCACCCTCTCGGAATTTCTTCACGCTTCTATCCTTCTCCCTTCGTCTTCATTCTTTTATATCCGAAATTCCAGAGCGAATTTTATTCCTATAGCCACTGTTCCTTTTTTTACACCTGGGTAGTTATATTACGATACGACAGTGGTTTTAACTAATACACTTGGCTTCTCGAGGAAGTGGAGAGCTGCTCATTTATTTCTGGAGAATTAAGAACTCGGGAACTTAAGATTGCTCCTTATTCCGAATAAATGAATCACTAAAGCTATAGGAATACTGGGCTCGAGGGCTTCTATCTACGTCCCTCTGCCTTTACCTGTTATGGCGTTCCATTCCTGCAGTGGGATATACCCTTATATCCTCACCATTGTGAACAATAAGGGCCGTCTCACTTGCCATCATCCCCACGACCTTGCCTTGGTCCCACCTCACAGGGACCCAATTTAGAACCATGTCCTTCGTAGCCTTGCAATTGCCCGTTAAAGCAGCTGCATGTTCTACAACATCTCGCCCATAGTTATATACAAAAATTATTCCGTCGGGTGAAATACAGAATGAGGATACTTTTTCATCGTAGATCGCGGGTGCCTCGTTCCATTGATGTAGGGATTTGGCAACAAGCTGGTGTTTTCTGATCCAATACGCTGTGTTGTTAAAGAAGACGTAGGGAAGCTCGACGTCCTGGCTCTCTTGCCCTAAGAGGATACCGCACAGGGATTCCCCCTTCCCAGGGGCCTGTACGGGTTTCCCGCCCTCATAGGTGGTCTGGGTGGTTATATACGCAATATCAACTTTGGGTAGGATCCTGTAGAGACGGTCGCAGTTCGTGCTTGACACCCAGTAGCACAACGGTTCATTGGCACCCGAACGAAAATGGCCCGATTGGTCTGTAAACGTGTGCCAGTCGGATTCGCGTGGCCACGGCATGAGTCCTATCTGGGACTTGAGTATCCACTTAATCTCGTGGGTTTTTTTGTGAATTTTTGTCCAGGTGTCGCCGAGCGGGACGATGGTCCAGTCCCCGGTCACAGTTCTGTCCGGTTCACCGACGTCGAGGTTGATAATCTTTGTATTAGGCCCGTTCATGCTCACCCCGTAGACTTTTTTTCTGTCTGGATCCGCGAAGAGACTTTCTATGCGGACACGGCCGTTCGTGAAATAGGGAGTCCAGTTGGTGCCTTCGTTCATGATGTTGAGAGTCTGGCCGTAGGCGTTTCTATACTCCTTCGTCGCCTCCTCAGCGTAAGAGTACTCTGGATGCTCTTTAAGATACCTATCAGCCAGCTGCTTGCGATGAGAGGCAATCTCATACGCATTGATGCAGTACCATGGAAGTTTTTGTTGATTGGCCCATCTTTCGGCAGCCTGTTTAGCTTCCCTTTCGATATTGTCGACAAAGAGTTCCTTTCCCCGCAGTATATCCTCAAAAACCTGTAGCTTTTTTCTAAACCGGTTTATCTCTCGAGTTTCCTGCGGGCTACACTTACTGAGCGACGCTTGGGCCTCGCTCTTGAGCCGATCGACTACAGCCCTCTTCACGGCTTCCCCATCCTTTCCTTTCAAGCTTGCAGCTAGCTTGGCGTAGTCGGGTTCCAAAAGTTTTCGGATATCTTTATCGTACACGTTGCCATTAATGTCCAGCTTCCAAACCCTATAGCCGGAGACAAGCATTTGTTTCACTTGTTTAACTTTAGGTGGAGAGTTCGCAGCAGTTGGATAGGACATCATGGGGTTTCCCGTCGAAGGGTCACGGAAACGATTCCACCCGCCGCCGAACATATTTTAGGATTCGTAGAGGTTCCAAGTTCAGTTTGAAGAAAAATATTGGGGACTGTTGAAGGTATGATCAAAATCAAAACACGAAGGCGTAGCCAAAGGAAATATGGATATATCGTGTGTGAGATTTGATCAGGATATAGCAAAGTAGTTGTAGCGAGTAGTGTAGAGGATCAGGTTTGGCAGCCGCCTATGTAACTTCGCACCAGGAGCATTTCTACTCAACTGATCTTATTTTGTAAGGACGAAAGAGAAATTTAAGTGGTTGGGACGGACTTGCTAGTCTCTGTATATTGCAATAAGTATACGTGACGAAGCGGAACTTTGTGGTGAATTTGAGGCTAACTTTGTGGGTCTGTACAGCTGTAATGTAGCGATGTAGCTAGCAATACAAACTTAAGTACAGAGTATCTCTGGCAAAATATCGGACCAACATAGCATATGCCTTAAGATGCAAACCTGGCAAAGTTTATTTTGGCGGACTTTGGCCTGGCTTTGGCCCTCCAGGAACGGAGCTCTATTCCTGAAGAGGTGCACGAGGGCCCACAATATGTTGCAGGCGATATCGTGACATATTGAGATACCGAAGTTGAGACCCATTCGGGCGAAGCCCCGTTCTCAGACGGAGTATAAATTTATACCAGTGTCTAGTATTGGCGTATCATATGCGCATATATGGTCAAGGATCTTCATTACCTGTATAATATTTCGACAGCAATTGGATACTACTTTTGGCCGTGAGAGGCGAGCTTGATAATCGACCTACGAAAAATAAACACTAACAGCACTACCCAAGCAGCTAAGCCTCATCAAAAGTAAAGCGCCAAGGAGGATCGGTTCTACAGTCGTTCGAGGTGCAAGCGGTTTCATACGAATCCTTTGTTGCTTGGTAGAAGTCGACACGGTCACCCTCCTGCACTCTCGATCGAACCACAACGTCGGCACGCTCGAGTTCCTTGCAGGCCTTTAAATTTGTGTTTCCGTCCACGGTGTGGAGGAATAAGCCTGTTTCAAGTGCGCCTACCCAGGTATCCACTTGTACCCATTGCAGGTTTGGGAATATTGCGAGGTTTATCTCCTTGATGCTCTATATACAGATTAATCCTTTTGTTAGCATTTTCGTGATATCGAATGCTGGGTTCCATATAGCAGAAGAGTCAGGAGGGGTTCATGCCGAAGACAAGGAACTTACGCTATGACAATTCCTACCTGGTCTGACATTGAACACAATTTTGGCCACCCCGCTTATATACTGAGATATATACGTCTTAAACGCCCTCACAGTATCCGAATTCGCCTCCAAGGTCAGCTGCGAAACATTCCGCATGCTCCAACGGTTTCGCATGCCCCAACAGTTCCTCCGCTGCAACCTTTCCGCGCCATAATCAGCGTTATCCAGGTATAAAGCTTGGGATCTCAAATAATGAACGGGCACAATGTCATCCGGTGTCGACCAAACGGTGAAATACGTTCCCGCGGTACAGGAAAATTTGAATTCTTGCACGGTCGTGGAAGATAGGTTTAATACGGCCCCGAGCAATTCCATTGGCCATAGCCAGACTGTTTTGCTCTCGAGGGTAAAGTGGGATTTGTGTTCGATTTTGAGCTCTAGTTCTTTCAGTTTTGGGGAATCAAGACACGGGTTTTGACCGCAGAGGAGGGTACTTGTGAACAGTTCTGCGCATTGGGGCCTACTTATTTCTGCTCCAACGTAGGAGAAAATGATTGTGAGACTTTCGAGAGTGCGACATTTCATTAGGATTAATTCCAATGAGCGGAAGAAGTGGACGGGTGGGAGGACGTAGTCGAAGGACGAGCGTTCGAATGTGAGAGATGTTAGGGATGTGAATTTTGGGAGGAAGATGCGGAGTACTTCGGGGAGGGGGCCAAAGGGATGGCGTGTTCGGTATTCTCCTGACGGGATGTCGAACCCTGTCTCTGCGGATCTGATATGCAACGTCCTAGATTTAGAGGATAATTAATTTGGATTCGTTTAAATATTTTATGCATCCTCAGTATCACTTATATGGTGGGGAAGACCTACGTAACCAAATTCCAACGTCCTTCGAACATGTGCATATAATCAGTATGTCGAATCCCGTGGTTCAAGCTCCGCGGAGAGAAAAAGACCGAGTATCCGCCTCTGGGACTCCATGGATCAGTGAAAACTTCAATCTCTTCCTTTCTGAGATAGTGTATGACGCAGAGTTGATAAAGCTGGTTGACAGCTATATGATAGAATCGCCGGCAGGTCATACAAATATTCCAGACTTGCGAGGCAGTACTGGGACGGCGTGGCTCCCAATGGTATGAGAATGTTGGAGGGTCGGGTGCCGCGTCGAGGACCATCTTGAGGATTTCTGTCGGGAAGTCGAGTATATTCACCATCGTGAATATCCTTTGATGCTATGCATGGTAAAGAGACAGATATACCGGTGTCGAGGGGTTAGAAAAACCCGAACGACCTTGAAATCCCGGTGGGTGCAGTTAGAAGAGTGAAATTCTAGAAATAGCACCGGCGACAGGATGAATAATGAATTTTATATTGGACCATGTTGCATTTTGCAGACAGCGTAAATGTGAGCTGATCATTTCTGAGCGTCGATGTCCAAATTGACAGGACAGAAAGGTCTATTAATATGCTAGCTGACACTGGTTTTGTAGGGTTGACAATTGGTCGTGGAATCAACTTCCGTCGACACGCGACATCAAGGCCGATTAGCTCGTGGAATATAAAAACAAAGACGGTCATGGCCGCCCCAATAGAACCCATCCCCCTCGGATGACTCCGTGCATAGTTTGTACTTCTCTCCGTAGGTATTCATGACTCCCTTAATTTCATCACCCGTTTTACGGAACGACCAATATATAACCAATTTCTCCAGATCTGGAAAAGAATTCTGTAGCGCAAGCACCTCCGCGAGCCATTCCAACACCCGGTTGTTATATGAAGGGGGAAAGGTGAGATAGATGCTTGAAACGGCTGTGAACCTCTGGAGAAAAGATAGATCCTGTAAGTTAAGGTCGAATGATACGGGTTAGCTATAATACCAATATTCATAGGTAGGGAATTTCAAAAGGTCATTCGTGTTATCGGCCTTACCCCCCGCAAATGGTCCCGTATAGCTTCTTCACTCTCCCAATAATTACCGTCAAGTTCCGTCAACACCATTGACCTAATGTTCCCATAGTCGAAGTCGACAAATTGTTCAAACATTAACCTACTCCCAGCGCGCATGGAAAGTCTGAGCCTGTTCAGCTTTGGGAGCTTCAGTCGTCTAAAAGCCCTTCCTTCATCGCTTAAATGTTTTCTTAAGGAGTCCTCGCCGGAACCGCAATCATAACAAAAATACAAAGTCTCCAGGTTCTGACAGGAACCCTCGAGCAAACCCATAAACGTCTCCATGAACCACGGGAATGATGTTTTAAATTCAGAAGACTCCCAGTAGGTACCAGAGCTTTCCTCCATGAAACCGAGTTGTAAAGTCTCCAGATTCTGTAGAATGTTATCGCCATCGGCCTCCCTCTCCCCAACTTCCCATCTTTGGATCGCCTTACTAGCAGTGTGGAACTTATAGAATACTTCCAGACTTCTCACGGTCCTACATGATAGAATCATGCGAGTAGTATCATAGAGATCTCTGAAAGTAACTCTAGAGGATTGGCATACTAATTCGACCTTATCTAGATTCTCAAAGTGAGGCAGCAGCCGTCCCAGGACAGAGGGTACGGACCTCATCAGTTCAAAATGCTGGCCTTCGTCTCTCACCGGACCTTCTATGACATATGCATATCCAGTATCAAACGAAATTTTGAGATGCCTGATAAAATACGTTTGTGTGAGATTCGTTCCACTCGCTCCGATGGACCCATAGGATATGTCAGGCTTACCCGACTTTACCTCCAAGACCGGGAAAGCTCCGCAGTAGATACCAGATACCCCGAGCTGAATAGTCAGCTAAAATATGTTGCTGCTCCTTTCCCAGTCCAAAATGGAGGCCACATTCCCAATAAAAGAACGGAAGAATGAATTCGCGGAAACGACGACAAGTCGACCTCAATATGTCAAATGTATCGTCAAGTGAAACTTCTACGAGCTCATTTAAGATGAGATCTATGATCTCATTTGGGAGCTCGAGAAGTTGAGGCATCGTGTCTGGGGTACGAAGCCACACACAGTTGGCTTTGATAGCAGGTGTGTTAGCCTCATTGCAATCAGTGATGTCGATCGATATCGCGATCGTGAGCGCGAACCCAACCGAATGTGCACGTATACTCACCACAACCTAGATCAGCTGAGACGACAATATAAAATAGACCGAATCGTAGATTTGGCCTCGTATTTTGGTTTACTAATGAGTGGTATCGACTAAGTATCGGCCCTCAGGTTGGTGCGATATGCAACGGTTATTTATATGTATGCTTGTGGAGGCGGCAATCAATTGTATCCGGCGGTGTCCAATTTTGGCGTGTCGTCCCATTCGGTTAGACGTATATATCGCCGGTACCAGTTCGAGAACCTCGAAGCGAGCGAAACCCCGAAGGCACAACAAACACACTGAAACGTTATCTATAGTACACGAATACTATATAAATTAATGTTCTTCCTCAAAATTTACAAGTGTAGCTGGACCGTTATAAAAGAGGTACCGTTGTTGACTTGCTTGATTCGAATCCCAGGCTCTTTCTCAAATTTATTGATCATAGTCGTAATTAGGGAAGCAGAAGTAAAAACGCGGACCGTGAGTAATACGTAATCTCAGACGAGTAAATTCTGAATGTGAGACAACTACTTTCTCAACCAAGCCAACATCATGCGGATGATGGAGCCTGAGAGTTGTTATGTTAAGAAAGTTTTTCACGAAGTGAATACCCTAAAGTTAGGAGTCTAAGGGTTAGCTGAAGAGTAAATTATTGATATTCTCGACCCGGGGTCGATAAAGAAAACCTTAGTACCAGTGCGACCTACCTTTTCCCAGTTGCCCTTTAGAATGGAAACCAATTGCAGAGTTAAATCTTTGACCTTTTCATGAGGAAGACTGATGTATTGCCCGTAAGCAAATTGACCCCCCCCTCTCCAAAACTGACGAAGAATCCCTCAACAAGGGGAAACTCTAGTCGTTTCTGAGTATAGTTTATCACCACCCCACCTTCGTTTCTATATCAGAGACCGAGCTGGGTCTCCTCAAACTCGTCGAAGAAGAATCCAAATGTCAAAGCCTTTCCGGTTTGAGAAGCCTTATGAAGTATATCGATAAGAATACGCATCAGCCACATGCACTCCCAGACTTCCGCCTCAGTTGCAATCGGGTCGTCATTCCACCCGTAATCCGGCAACTTCGGGTCAACCGAGATATGCAGTCCGTTCAGCCGTGAAACGGAATTGGAATGACCGATCTCAACTCCTTCCTGTGACCAACCGCCCCTGTCATCGGACCTACAGAAGATAGATACGTCTAGTACCTTCAAGGATGCGGCTTGAGACAAGACTAAATTGAGTCCCCGTAAAAAGTCTCCAAGCGACCCTCGAAAGTTGAACCACCGTTGAAAGTTAGCCCTTGTGAGATTGTCGAACACCGGCACTAGCCTTCCGAGGACAACAGGAATTGGCTGTGACACCTCTTCGAGTTCAGCCCGTTTCTCAAATACCCGTCCTTGGGTCGGATCGGTCCAATAATCGTGTATATAAAACCCGATTGTGAGGTTCCCAAGATTTATTCAGATCAGAGGGTCTATACGTCATGAGTTCAGCCGCATGATATCAAATATGGTGAGGCTTACTTTACTAGAGCCCCATTTTTGAGTAAGTTATTATATCTTTCGACGCAGACAAATCGTAGAAGCGATATCGTGAGTCATTTGAGCCAGGGAATTTGCGGAATTCAAGGGAGCAATCGGAGTAGATACGTGGTAAAAGTAATTGGTAGAATAAACGACAGGTTAGCCCGAGAGGAAGTACTCTTTCTACGAGACGATAGTACGCGGATGATCCAGATTGATAAGTAGGGTCGGGATCGTGAATAAGTTCGTCTATATATGATTAGGCTCAGAATCTCATGGGACAGTCAAGGAGCTTGGGCATTGTGATCGAAAATTCGGCGCTCCGTCCGGGAGTTCTACGATCGACTTCAATCAGAAGGCTTCTGTGCAGTTAGCGTTATTGACTTGCGTTGGGGATCTGGAGAATACTCAAGGAAGTAAGTAAGTACTTACTTAAGAACGGCATTTCGGGTGGCTGAACAGATCGTTGCTTCTACTCCGCTTACGATCGTAGCGGGGCTAACCTGAGCGTTATATTCCAACCTATGCCATGGCCTGTACTCAACGTTATTATTCACTTTGTCTCCAGCTGAATTTCACCGTCCGGACCTTTACAAGATAATCCCGAGCTGCACCGATATATCCCTACCCGTAATATTAATATTCTAGGTCTTTACTTAAAGTAGGTACACATGTACTACGCTTGAATCATGATATCAATTGCAAAGGCCCAAGCTGAACAACACGGGTCCCCATATATAAAAAAATCGCGCCCGCAGGGATCTATGGTAAACGTTGCAATTAGAATTGCCAGTTTAACACGAAGTTGGCACAAACTCAAATATTTGGAGACTTACTTAAAAATACGAAACGGAGCATTTTCCTATATAGTCAGTACTCAAGCGCTTACTTAGCTATCTCCAGTACAAAAACGAACAGACTTTATCTGAACCAATCATCTATGAAACGGTAGTTCGACGTATATAGAGTGTGCGTTCTTTGGCACTCGCCAGTTATTATACCCTAGGTAGCGGATTATAGAGCTCCCTAATATCCATACATCAAAGCTTAGAAGCTAAACCTCGCCATCCACCGGGTAGACAGATTGTCCGGTGATTCGTCAGAGCATTTCACAACATTAGAGGCCTTGCACCTAGGACCGTAGATTTTGACGATTTCAGTAAGCTCTGTATCGATAAGGAGTTCAGGATCCGTCGTAAGCTGAATTTTCTTCAGCGCTTTGAGACCTCCTCCTCCTTTTGCCACGAAAACCATGTCAAGCCATTTCATCTCCTCCACGTTCAGTTGGTGGATGGTTCCCACGTTTGGAAACGTTGAAATAAAGTGTATTCCCTACGAATGATACCGGGTTAGTCCTCGAAGCTTTAGACTGGGGAAAGTATCGATCATAGTGCTTAACTACATGATCTAAGAACCTGGACATTTCTAAGGCTTTCGAGACCTTATTTTTGGCAACCGCGAGCGGAGTGTTTGTGCTTACCTCTTCCACCGTATACGGTTCACTTGCACGCATGTTGCACAACTTCAACTCATTTACCCCCTCCCTATTCACACTGAAGTATTCCGAAAACATATGTTGGGTCAGTGTAGCTTCACGAAGATTTAGATAGACTGTTTTCACTTCCGGGAAAAACAAAACTGGTCGAAATTGTTGCTGTGTAGCCTCTCTTAGAGGCCATCGGCCTTCTCTGTAAAAAACCCTGTCAAAATGTTGGTGAACACTGTAGATCTTGACGCTGAAAATGAGATTTTGGACAGACTGGGAAGACCTCCCAAGCAACCTGCTAATAATGCTGAGCATGTGGTATGTTTGATCGAGATTATGGTTGTAGCCCTCTTGCCCAAGCATTATTCGAAGTTTCGACAAAAGAGGACGGGGATTTTGTGTGTACAGTGCTAGTTCATGATCGAGTCTCGATATCTCGCCCATATCTTCATCACCGTAGCGGAGTTCGATCAGAAGATCCCTTAGTGACTCACACGTTGTCATAACCTGTTGGAGCGTCTTCAGGTATAGCACGGCCCCTGCACCATCGGTATTCGTTCGACGCAAGGAAACAGTTTTGAGGTTCGTAAATCGTGGTAGTAGCAGCTCGAGATGATCAGGCATTCCAAAGAGATCCATACTTTGACGCACTGTCCGAAACCTAGGTTTACTAGTAACTATGACGCTTCTGTTGCCCATTATTAGTGGGATGGCCCGAGCTATGGTTAAACTCGTGCGAAATAGTCGTTATGCCAGGGTGTTTTAACCTACCTCACCGCTCTCGCGTATTTAACATACGCCTGTCGATCTGTCACACCACGCCCACGGGGGATTTTTCGAGCACGCCACATATTACTATGGTGGCTTCTCACAAAGGTGAGCTCACACTCATTATACAGTGAGGGTATAGTCAGCACGCTGAAGTGTTTGCATGTTCGACCGACTTGATACTTTCCGGGATAATCCAGGTGCTCGAATATCATATAGAGTACTTCTGTTGGGAGGCCGCAGAGAAAGGTTTTCTGTCCGGGCTTCCATATGCTCGCTGGGTGGTCAACCGAAAAGAAGGGTAGAAACCTCTTGATAATGAGTGTTACCGTCATATCGAGGTACGTTAACCCGAGAATATGGGCTTGTACGTTATCTATTAAAGGAGGCTATGAGATGTCAAAACCAGGGCATTTTCTCAAGTATTATTTAGGTCCTTTAAGCTTTCTCAATGACCTGGACAGCAAAGGGAACCAATTGCAACGCAAGAATACACTGGCGAGGCAAATATCGAATCCCGAGACTCAATAATAATCTGTGTTGTGAACCAAAATACCACATGTCACATCGTGTAGCTGGATACAAGACCGCACTGTGTAACCTCGATATTGCTAGCGCTATAGCACTAGGCTTGTGTCTTGTGCGCATGTACATGATCTCGACATGATTGTAGATTATATTATTTGGACAGGTTTAATTTAATTATTGGACTAGATTATGCCTGAGTGGTAGACCCCCTGTCGCAGATATCGATGCCCGTACGCTAAGCTTGAACCACCACAGCTTAAGCACACTGCATTCGATTCTCCATAGTCTTTAATTATAATTTTTGGGAGGGTGTTCGATTCATATATACTTTATATCATGATCGATCCTGTTGCAAGTTGCTATAATTTTTTATTGTTACTAGTGATACCTTCCAAGAAACTCTCAGTTCTCAATGCGGCTATAGCCTTTGGGATATCCACAGTCTCCAGAACCGAAGGGTCTTCTCGAAACCTCTGACCCTGTACTACATTCTTCACCACATGTAGAAGATTACGCTCCGCAATAACTGCGCCATCTAGACCCTCATCCAACAGCATCACGCGTGCCAAATAGACTAACGCGGAGCGTAGAGACCGCTCTTTAGCGTCCTTACTCCTCGACTGATCGGTATTATCGATTGCCTGTGATAGGAGGGCGGGCATATAAGTAGGCTGCACAGCTGGCTGTTGGACATTCCCATCGATGTTAAGCGCCTTAATAAGGTTGCCACGGACTGGTTCATCAAGAGACTGCCAGGCAGTCCAGAAAATATCCGCCAGAGCCAAATCAACGACATTCCCCATGCACAGTAGCCGGAGTAGAGCCCGGTCATTGTCCTTCTTGTTATCTAAGTGTCGAAATCCCTTGCCTGAGAGCAAATTGCCGCGGCCGATAAGAACTTTGTCGTAACTTTCGCGCAAGCTATGCTGAGTATCAATTGTATCTAGGACAATGCTGTGAGAGATGATATAGGCCTGCATTATAGGCTCTACTAGCCTCCTAGCGCACGTCCAATCCATGTGCCCAGCGGCACCAGATATATCGAGTATCTGCTCGATGAAATGTAGCTCAACTGCCTGTTTATAATCGCAGAACCGCCAGAGACCCGCTAAACAAGCTGGGGGGCTTTCCGCTTGTGCTAATTGGCCGTAATTGAGTTGGGCACCGAGCTCTAGGCCGCGTAACAAATCGGCCTGTTGTTGTGCAGTGAGCCGGCTTACCGCGTGCACCATACCCTCTTCTTGTATAGCTCTATACAAGATGACATCATGGTTTTGGTCCGAGATATCCAGGCCAGTAAGCTCGCGGTAATCGAGGGCCAGGTTAGGGTCCTTTCCAAGATCGTTGATTACAACCGAGGTGATGAGGGTGACGAAGTCAGACCAGTCCGCAAAGGCCGCAGAAGCTCGGGAACTGATCCAGTCGAAAGAATCACGGGATAATCGGATAGACTCAGGCTGCGTGGTGACAAAGGTATCATATTCTCCTCTTAAGATCCACCGCAATGATAACAAACCGACGAGGGTACGGTTGACCTCATCGTATTCCTCTCCATAAAGAAATTTGGATGGGGACTGCGTCGAAGGTTCTATGCTGGATGAATCGCGGATCGAATAGGCACGCTTAAGTCGCTCTAACTCTGGAGCGAAAGCATTGCCGACAGAGAGAAGGATTTCATCACGGGTGGTGTTGGCGCCGAGGAAGAAATCGCGGCTACACAGCTTCTCCATGATGCGCTATAAAGATGCTGTGGCCTGTGTTTCGTCGGTTCGCGATACTCCGGCCCCCTACGGCTTATGAAGGCGGTCGCCGCAGCCTTGTGTGTTATTTTGTGAGGAGAATTAAGTCACCTTCAATCAGATCTGCAAGGTATACCTACACTGCACGTGACACAGTATTGTCTGCATGGCAATACATTCTACTTAGTACCAGGTATCTCTGAGCTCCGAACTGCCATTATAATTACTCGACGAGCCAACCAGCGCAATTAATGACACAACCAGGGATTTCAATAGCAGGGCTAAACCCTCGTCACTATCAGCACCTCCGATCATCTTTCAGCTGATCAGTAGAGGAGTTTGCTAATAAGTTTAGTCTATGTTCTTTCTTTTACCGAACCGCAATTGAAATTTAGTGCAAATGAATTTAGTTACATGACATGGATTCGAGGCTACATTTCCCTTGGTTCCGGAATATATATCAGTTTACATGTACCTTTTAGATCTCCGTGCAGAAATTTTCCCTCCTATATAGCTACCACTCATATTTGTGTCTTTAGATGTCCCTGTGGGTGTCCTCTTACTCTGGACCCCCAACCAGCTACTGGATTCCTTTACTTAGGTTATCTTCACTCGCGATCTGAGCTTGCCCATTCATCGGATCAACTCGAACAGGGCCAGGGTTCCAAAGCTTTCTTTTCCTTGAATAGTTATGCGTCGCTCTCCCTGCAACAGCCGAAGTTTATAGTCGGATCCATATCCCTTCATCATTGCCTCTAGCAAATCCATTTTCGCAGGATCGATTATCTCTAACCCAACCTCCTTCAAAGCTTGGAGCTTCTTCACAGTCGCGCAGACTTTATCCCCCCAGCAAACGCAGACATTCCGCAGCTGAGAGATACGGAGAACTTCGAGGTTTTTGAATCGTAAGAGGAACTGGGCCGTCTATACGATATCGCAAATAAAAATCAGTATAAGGTTATCTTCAATTTGGGTGGTTGTGTGTAGCCGAATACTCACCCTCTTGCCACAGTGCTTAGGAAATCCCAACCCAGATAGTTTCACTTCCTTAACCTTCGAGGATTCGACATGGAGAAACTTCGAGAACAGCATGCTCGATAGAGTTGCCTGGAACGAGGACAGTTGTAGCTTTTCCACGTTTTGCAAAGTCAACACCGGTGTACCGTTCTTCTTTATGATATCCTGAAGGATATTTTCCTCATCTTTGGATGACAGCCTGCAGCCAAAGTCGTTCGTCACGAATGACAGACCAAAGCTTGTGACCGTCTTAGCGGGGAGGCGTAAAAGTTTCCACAGCAGCCCCAACATATGGTAAGTCGGATTTAGACTTTTAGTGTAAGTCAAATCCACGAGTTCAATTTGCAGCGTATCAAGTCGAGGATACTCGCGAACGCCAAGGTCCTCTAGGCTGTATCTACTCTTCATATTCGTAATCGAAGGCAAATCCGCCGCTCCTTTGTAGTACAACGAGAGACAGAACTTCTTTACTGACGGGCAGGAGGCGAGAATGGCCTGAATTAGATCGATTCGCAGTGAGAGCGGAGGATGGCTCATGAAGCCAAGATTTGGCGTCCCCAGCTCAACGGTATGCAGGGCGGTGAACATTGGGAGCATATACTGGACAGTGCTGAATCTTAAAGTTCGTGAGTCGTCCCCGTAAATCGGCTTCTTGGTGAAATGAGGCTCTGTGAACTTCGGATTATCCAGGTGTTCATAGTCAATGTTAAGGCACCTAGGTTGTCACTTAGAGCTTAGGACACTTAGTATAGCAATGATGATATGTGTTAGCTTACCTCACGGCCCTCTCGTGTTTGATGACAACCAAGGCATCTGGCGACACATCCTCGTGTGGTCCGCGCAGAAAGTACATTGGTGGAGACAGACAGAACTCGAAATAGCAGGTCGAGTAAAGAGTAGGCGACGCCAACTCGTTGAGCAATCGACAACTTAACGCAACTTGATACCGATCCGTAAAGGATAGCCCGTCGATAATAGAATACAGTAGCTCATTGGGGAGGTCTATGAGCCGAGCCATGCTGTGATACTAAGCTTGGGCCTATACCCAGCGTGGTGGACGAAGCAATTTTCTGACTGTTGATTGATCCTGGGGTCTCGAGGGCGTAGGATCTTATGATATACGTTATAATATACCTAGGTACTACACCCTCCAGTGCCGTTCACCTCGTGTTTCACAACTGCCACCAAATAATATTCAAAGCCTGGAAGTTGCAACGTTGGCAGCAGGCGGCTGGCGCAGCCTCTTTTGCATTGGTGAAAGCACACTCCTGAGCCGCGAGAGTTATAGCCTACATATATGTTGGGTTGTGAAAGAAAATACTTGTCTGGAGGTCGCTCTCCTACGCCTTGGAGAAAATACCACACGCGTGCACACCACGAAGAGTGTGTACTAGCGTGGCCGGCGCGTGTGCGTCTGAATTAACTAGATCTACCAAAGGTCCATTCTTGCAGGTGTATCTCAGGAGATGTATAGATTCTAATATTCTCTTTGTAGAGCCTGTGCAATCAATAGCAGTGTTGGCCGCCTCGTACAATTCACCTTTTAGTTCTTCAGCAGCTAGCTTTTAACTGGCGCTGTACTCTAAATTTAGTTGGCAGTTGATCGAAAATACGCATACATTGACTCAATACCAAATAAAATCCACAATTCCACTTTGCATACATATGAATCCACATACTGTCCAGACATTACTACCAGCCGCTGGCAACCCTAGCATACATGTATACACTCTAGCCCCATAGGTATACTAAGATCCCATACACCTTAAGCTTTTGGAGCAAGCGCGACATGTGCACGTCTATCAAATCCCTTGGTTTTTGGCTATCTTTTCTAGTACCGCGGCCGGGGGTAAAACAATAGGCATGATGTTTGGCCCATACCCACTGGCTGCCATCGCAATTCTCATCCTTTCAAGCTCGAATGCCAACGGCGTGGGGTTCCTCTTTAGAAGCTGGATTTTGCACTGGGATCCATACCTGTCCTTCACACCTGCCACAAATTTGTCAGATGGGTAAACACATCCCAACTGTAGTTGGATTTCCCTGAGGTGGATCAGCCTTGATCCCTTGAGAATGCCCCTTACTATCCCCTCTACCCACTCCATTGTTTCCGGGAAGTGCAATTGGATTATTTCAATCTCTGGGAAGCTTAAGATGAAGTCGACAGCTTGTGAAATCTATATTTAGTCGTTAAACCGTTAGATAACCCTGTCAAGTGCTAGTGCATAGCCTGCAATCGGGTGGGGGAAACGTACAGCTTCAAGCTGCTCCTCGTAGGATTGAGTTAATAACAATCCACCCATCTCAATTATTCGAGTCCGCTGCCTATCTAGGCGAAAGTAGTCCGAAATTATCTTCTTGCCCACGCGGATATCACCAGTCAACAGACGTCCAGAAGCGCGAGGGTTACTTTTATATGTTTTCAACTCTAGCTTGGCTACCTCAACCCTGGGGAGGGCCAACACGAGCCCACCAGGGTTCCTTGAAGTCTGCAATAGCACGTCGGTCGATTCTACGACGTGGGGCCAGTGATGTAGGTTAAAGTTGAATTGAAACTCAAAGTCTCGAACGGTTTTGATAGGCCCATAGAGTGCTCTGCACAAGAGGTCCAGCAGGTAGTAGGTCGGTTCAAGGAGTTTGCTCAACCCTTCTTCCGATAGCTTGAGGCTTAGTTTCGTTAATTGAGCACAGTCCTCAAAATCGATTGTTTTGTATTTGTTCAGCTGTACGAGTGCTTTCAGTGTCTCTAGTTCTTTGGTGCCATTGTAAAAAAGGTCGATGGAAACGTTCATCAGAGTGCGACAGTTCCTCAGAACGGTGTAGACCGCTTGGATTTGTAGGGTGAGTGATGGTTCGCCACGGCTCCCTAAATTGAACGTTCGAAGGGTTGTAAAGGACGGCGCAAGAAGTCCGAGTCGACTACGGAACAAAAGTTTCGATATCCGGGTAGAACCATTCTTCGTGAGACCGAGCACCGCGACAAGATCCAAGGTCTCTTCTGTCGAGGCTTTACTGGACCGGTGTCGGGGCTCCCTCACGATTTGGAAACCTCTTACAATTTCCGGCGAGAAAACTTCAAGAAGGAGTTTTACGACTGAACCCACTGGGAGGGGATTTTGGAGGTATTCATCGAATACACTTAGGACCTTGGAGTCGTAGTGTCCAACCTCGAGGGTTCTAATTTGCGGAAGATATTAGTTAATGCGGCGGTCTACTTAAATTCATACAAGCTAGCTCCTAGAGTGTATTTACTTACTTCACAGCCCTCCCATACTTCTTGACCGTGCAGTAGTCTGGCTCCCTCTCCGCTTTGTATGGATAGAGAGGGAACGTACCCGCGTACTCGCAGAACTTCATGTGGCATATATCGTATAGCTCCGGTATTGCAAGCTCGTTCAGGGCTTTGCAAACCCGTCCGATCTGACATCTATCGTGTAGTGGTAGCTCATCGATGATTAGTTTCACCACGTCTGGTGGAAGATCTAGAAGGAGGGTCATTTTTTAGAAGATGATAGCCTCAGTTTCGAACGATGGTGATTGCGTTCGATCGAATGTGCAGATGATAAGCTTGAGGGAGCCCAGCTGGATATTGGGCATTTCGAGCCAGATATATTCCTCAGAAACCTTGGTCTGGATTGCCCACAGTCCTTTTTGGTGAAAGCACGCCGCCCTGAGGCCAGATTGCAGGCAACTGAAAGGTATTATCTTACGTGTACAAGAAACCCGTTGTAACGCCGCATTATTCAGCAGTTAGGTTGGACCGGTTGGTGCTGAAGTTGGGATTGTGAAAGAAATTATCACAACTTCAGCGTCAAAAGACCACAACATTACTCATACCGTCCCACACGCGCCGCCTCAAATCATACAATATGCAATACCACCTGTATCTCCGGCATAACTTTAGCTTCGCGAAGGAATATCAATACTCTAGAAGTTGGATGTCATAACCATCCCAACCCCTTATGCGTCTGGACGTCTATGATTAACATGTGTAAGTAGCTCCTAAGGCATCATTTACGAAGTCATCGAACAGATCTAGACCCATCCAGATGCCGATAGCCAACATGTATCTCAATACCATGGCCAATGATTACTCTGTAACTGGTTAAAGATCGAAACGTTAGCAGCACGAGCACCAACCAACTAGGAACTAGCTGCGCAACGAGACCTTACATCAATATATTTCCGCATCTTTCCCGCCCGCGATAGAGTCGCCAGGTCAAACTGCGGGGACGATAGATGGGCATAGAGCTTCTTATGAAAGTATGGGTCACCATAGAACACCCGCTTAGCAAATTATCGGGATGTCATGACACATGACCTAGTCCAAGAGACTCGAGGGCCGAAGGTACTTCACGTATCTCCCGTACTTAATGAACCCCGAATACCCCGGATTTAAGACGGGTCCGTTCCGGCCCCGTAGAAATAACATATTTTTCACATAATGACCAAACACAACCCAACAGTTTTCGTACGTGTCAGGGTGAAGAAGGTTGTAGAGACGCCGACACGAAAGTGCAAGTCGATACTTCTCCCGAAGGGGGAGTGCCTCGTGATTAATAGCAGTATCTCCGTCGGGAGAGCAAGCATTAGACATTGAGCCTCTTCATCCATGACAACCGGGGTTAAGGATTCCATCTCTTGAAGAGGATGCCTTTGTCTTAGAGAATCTTAGTGTTCCATGTGGCCATCCGATGCACATGCGGCGTGTAGATGATAGTGTTGGTTGGGTTGTGACGAGAGAAAATACCACAACGGCTTGTGTCGCCAACAGGGGCCCTTGTCCCGCAGCCCGGACGTATGCACCTATAACGCCTCAAAAACGTCTAGAACGCACCCTCACGGACAATTTACCAATTTAGCACAACGTATGGTACATACATTATTCAAAAAACGCCATTGATTCGATTCGATTTATTATCTCTACCTACATGATTGTTCCTCTCGCATATCCTCATCGTCTTTCATCGAGACGGATAGAAAAGTCCCTCTTTTTTTTTCTCATTTTTCCACGCAAAGTCAAAGCACATCACAGTCTGAACATACCCGAAGTGAGTAAGTAGTAAGAAGCAGAAAACACGTTAGAACGAAAAGGAGTATCGAAAGGAAACAGTAAGAAAAAAAGGAAAAGGAAAAATTGAGAATAAGTATCTCCCTCTTGTTAGACCGTGATGGATCCCGGGAGTAGTAGTCGGAGGAGTAATAGGAGTCAGAGGTTAAAAGAACTTTTTCCACCAGAAAAATACAAAGAAATTGTATAATTAATTTTTACACGAAAGTAAATGAGGCGCGGAAGGTTAACAAGAGGGGTGTGGAAGAGAGCGACACGGTGACGCGCTCCTCCACTAGAGTACAGATTTCCACCGCATAAGCAAGAAAAAGAAAAAGAGGAAATGCGGAAAGAGTAGAAAAGTCTATCAGTACCCTCCGTATAGAATTACACCTCATAACAAAGAGTTGTCTCGAATGAAAAACCAGCTTTGATCCGAGCCGTCGAAGACCACAGGAATGCTTTTTTCGCTGCTACTGTTGCGTGCTAAACCGTTGGGGGACGCTGTGAGAAATACGGTAGCGTTTGTGAAGTGGGCGGGTGAGGGTGGATTAGATAGAAACAGGCAGTGAGGGTGTAGAAGGAGAGAGAAAAGGTGGAAGGATATGTACCATAGTGAACACCCAGATAGGATAGATACCCGTAAAAAAAGGAAACAGTGGAAAGGATATTGGAAAGCAGAGAGTCAAGGAAAAAAAGTAGTAGTCGTCCTCTGGTCATGAAAAGAAAACGACTTTGATGATACAAAAAGAGAAGTTCACCCTGCTCGTCGGATGCAAGAATGAATATGCAAGGGGGAAATCAGATACAGATGCGTTAATGCAGAGCAACAAATGCCACGAGGACGTAATGCTTCAGGATAGGTATAGGAAAACGTGCACGTCTCGGGCCATAACAGAGAGCATTCTAAACAAAGCCAATTTTATCCGCCACAGGGATACCCAGTTTTTGAGAATCAAGGAAATACCGACCATATGAAATTGAGAAGCAAAAGTCAGGAAATTAGTCCGTCTATAGATAGAGACTGGAGCCAACAATCGAGACTGGAAAGACGTTGCGGATAGAACGAAAAGGCGGTCACGCGAGATTTAGTCTCGATCAGATCCAGCCTTCGATCGTCGGTACCTCTCCATCCACTTTCTCTTGCCTACGCGAGTTTCCAGGTGTGGAGCAACAGCTGTCGCATCCTGGCCATTGGCGAGCAATGCACAGCGCATCTTGTTGCGGTAAGCGTCGACTGTGTATCAAATTGAGTCAGCCTGCGGTTCTAAAAATACTGTTTCAGGTAGATTGCAATGCTTACGAGCTCTCTGCAAAAACATGGTGCGGCCGGCGAAGACACGGCTTTGGCTCCAGCTCATGCGGTAACCGAGGTCATTCAAGGCGGTTTCCTTATCCTTGCGCAGCTTTGTTGGTGGTGGGGTTGAGACATCAAGGTTGCTACCATCCATCATCTGGATTTGGATAGAATCGCCAACAATGGTACCGGAACTCTCTTCAGGTGATGGCATCTGGCGAGCGTAGTAGCTCCTTGGATAGACGCTGTTGCTCTTTCTGTACGAATCCGGGATTTCATCCATGTCGACGTTGTCCAACATGACACGGACTCGGACTCGCGAACCTCTGTGTGGGTCGTCGACGAGGATGAACTTGCGTCTCTTGTGCTCGGGGATATCAGCAAAGAGAGCTTGCTCAGATGATTTAGGGGCGGAGAGAGAGGCAGCAGGAGCTGCGGTTGAGACGGTGGTGGATTGAGTTGTGGCGGTAGGCCCCATTTGTGGGTTCCCAAGGCTACCATCCATCACATCGTGCAAGGAAGGGGGCATGGATGCACCGTTTGTGGGCTCGCTTGGATAAGCAGGGGGGTATGGTTGGTAAACATGTCGAGCGTGCATGTTGTCGGTGGGGGTCTGTGCTGTTTGGTGGGGGTGATGATGCCCATTTGTATATTCATTGGCCGGAGAAATATGCCCGGTAGGGGTTCTGGAATTTGGTCCGGCTGCAGCACCCATGTGGGCATGAGGATGGACTCCAACGTAAGGAGAGTTAGCTTGATAATGTTGGGGGCGGAGCATGCCATTCATATCACCGTTACCGGCAACTGAATTGCCATCGTGCATACCTTGTCCTGGTTGTCCCATACCACCTGGTGTCTTGACACCGAGTGGCATTTGACCCGCGTGAACTGGAGATCCAGCAGTCAGCTGCTGAGAGGCAGCGTGAACCGCCTTTCGATTGTTAAGCTTAGCCATCCTACGAACTCTTCGGCTTCGCAGCCTGGGATCTTGGTTTGAGTTTCGCCAGCTATCGACGGCTCGCTGAATCAAACCACGCTTTCCACGGAGTGGAGGATTGAGCTCAGCCAAAGCCCATCCGACAGTGTTGCATTCAGTTTCATAGACCAGGCGGTTTCCTCTGTACTGGTCCTTTGGACAACATGCCCTCGGATAGACGCAGTTTTCCTGCTTGAACTCCGGGGTAAGGTTGTCTACGTTGACGGACTCGACGTCACATCGGATGGTGTATTCCATCTTGATGCGATCTCGAGAATATTCGAAAGCGATCCACTGAACGCCATTGTTATCCTGTCTGACGACCAGAGGGGTCGTGGCAGGAATCGGCCCTGGAGCAGCGCTGGGATTGACGCTGTTAGCGCCCGGCCCAGCATGGTTATTGTTGATCGGGTTCGAGTGGTTTGCAGGCGGCTGGGTCAAGCCAGCGCTGTGAGGAGGCTGTTGAGGAGGTTGCTGGGGCCTGTGAACCGGGGCTTGGGAGAATTTTGTGGTTGGCGACTGATGCTGGGGAATCCCGGCGTGGTGGGTCATGGCGGTGGCTCCTGGTTGCGACATCAGAAGCGGTTGGCTGGTCATATGCTGACCAGAGGGGTATGGGCTCTGTTGCGAGGGAGGAAGCGAGTATTGCTGTGGGTATCCATAGAGATTCTGTGGGATGTGCTGAGTCGAGTAAACAGACCGGTGATCAGCGCCCCCCGGGGAGGCAACCGACGTCGGTGAGTTGCTCTGCGGTGTGTGATACATTGGAGGGTAGGTTTGGTGAGGTCGGTTCATGTGAGTTGCCATAAGCTCTGAAGCCTCGGGGTCTAGACAGTAACTCAACAACAGCTGTTAGCAGGGCATTTCTTTCTCCGCTGTTCCTTCTTGCTTTGCTTTCGCTGGGCTGGTTTGGCTGTTTGCTTTCTTAGGAAAAAAAAAAAAAAAATTGGATGGGAAGAGATAGAACGGATATAATGAATAACAGGGAATCTTGCGAGATACGAGCTGACTCGACTCCTGGATTCTGCTCGATTCTGTCCTGTCCCGTCCTGCTCGAAATAAACCAGTTCGACAGGATCTGAGAATCTGGGGAACATTGGATTTTCTCGTGGCACGCACAGTCCACCCCCTTTCCAGATCGACAGGGCCTCCTAAGTGGACTAAAAGACGGAAAAGGGAAAAAAGGGAGCGGGATTTCCCACCTTGGTTGATGTAAGGGCTTTCTGGGACGCTCGTGACGCTGATTGGAGATGGGTGATTGTAGTAGTTCAGAGATTCCTGCTGCTGTCTCTGGTAGAGCTGTTGAGAAAGGTTGATGGCGCTGGGTTGGTATCGTCCCTGGTTTAGGGATTGCACGTGAAGGCTTGAAGTATCTCCCACACCTGCGGATCCGGTGCGACCACCACTTTGATCTTGAGTTCGCTCCACGTTGTTTGAAGATTACGGAATAAAATATTAGATTGGTTAGAGAGTGACGATATGGATGGTCATGTCTGTGTTAGGTCTGTCAGCGTCAGGTTCTCTAGCCCTCGATTTTTTTGGTTTCGAGTTCTTTCCACCAACTTACATCTGTCTTGAAAGTTAGGTCGGAAGGGTATCCAATTGTTTGAGAAGGAAAAATTTTTTTACAAAGGATTCCCAAAAAAAAAAGTTGATGTATCGTGCCGGGTCGAGTAGGTTCGTGATCTCGAATTGTATATCTCCAGAAATCTTTTTGACGAGCGATAGTAAGATTAAAGTAAAAGAAATATTCAGTAGGTCGAAGAATAAGCCAGCCGGATCCCTTCTAAACAATTCTTCTTCAAATCCCAAACTTTTTCTTAGCAAAGAAAAATTCTGTTCTTTGCGATCACGATGTCGTTCGCGTCCGTGACGGGGAATTTTGCAATGTGGAGCGGGCAAAAGTTGTTGGTGTTTGCGAAAAATAAAAAATAAAAAGCCAACCGCTGCTTGATGATGCCGGTGGAAGGATTGGCCCCTGTTTTATGACAAGCTCTTCAGCCACAGTTAAACGTTAGAAGAGAAAGGTCTCCAAGGTCTGTATATAATCTTGAACCAGAAAAAACAACAGCGTTATCGAGCAAAGTCGAGTCGGAACAGTAGCAGCGGCAGACAGGACGGTGCAGGACGGTGTTGGATGGTTTATATCGTCGAGGGATATATTATTCAAAGACTGATTGATGATGATGATGGATAACGAACGAAACCAGAAGATGCGACAGGGCAGAGGGAGAAATACAAGATAGAGATGGTCGCTTGAAATAATATTGAACGGTAGCCTCCACTTTTAGACCTGGTCAGTCTCTTGTCTGTTTATTTGTGTTCCTTCCTTACTTTCGTGCTAAAAGCCCCTTCACCTTGACAGATGTAGAGCGGGAGTGTCGACAGGTACGAGGGCCAGGTTATGTATGGGGGTGTGGGAGGGCTAAAATATAAAAAAATAATTCCAGAAGAAAGTGAAGCAGGGTGTCAACAGGTGGGCATGCTCTTAGTCTCCCGCTAGGTAGGAAAAAGAAAGGAAGCACATACAACAGCCTATTCCCACCGAAAGGAAAAAAGAAAAGCAAAAGGGACTAGGAAGAAATGGCAGACGGCCGTTCCAATAAGAGCGATCAAGGTGGTGTGAGTAAGATTAAGGGCAAAGAGGACTCTGAGCGTGAGTCTACGATGCTACGGGGCAGTGGGTGGGGCCCGACAGGGAAGGTGCGTGACATTTCCCGGGATGCCAAGCTGGCTGGCGCGGGCAGGTCTTCCCGGGGAGGCCTCCAAGCACGCCAAAATACACCCGAAGGAAAAGAAAAGTCTGGGAAGCTCAGAAGGTTCTTGGTGGGAGAACACCGACTGTGGGCAAAAGAATGCAAGACAGGTCAAGACAAAATTACCTCGTCGTTAAACGTCAAAAAGAATCGAGAAGGTGGTAACGAAAAACAAAAATAAAATGGGACTGGACGAACCCGAAAGCTTCCTAGTTCTTAGATTTGAAATGGTCGTTTTGGAGTCCGAAAAAAGGGACCGGCGCGGGAGGAAAGAATGGTCTGAGATGATGTCTTCTTCTTCTTTTTCTTCCTTTTTTTTGCTCTTTACCAGAAGGAAAACTTGGGGAATCTCCAGATTCGAAAATGTCGGCGCGGCTTCTTTTCAGGATAATACGGAGTACAATACGTTTGTCTGCGGTCGAGATAAGACAACTTGCCCACCACGAAAGAGAGTTTTTTCTGAAGAGACAGGAGAAAGGAGAAAGAAAGAAAGCAAGAGAGAGAGAAAGGCTCAACAGCTCGGGCTCAGGAACCTCTACAAGAACGCAAAGTAAATATAAATATCAACCATTGATTGATTGATTGATTTCGAAGTTTAGGCCAATAGCGTGTTGGTAGGTGTATAACAGCAGGCTGTTATAGCACAAATTAGACGTTCGATCTCAGAAAATGGTGCCTCTCCAAATGTGTTGCTCGTCGCGAGCAGGGAAAAACGCCTGCTGCCGCCACGGATCTAGCAGTCGGTACATGATATGATCTCCTAAGATCTAGTCTAAAAGTGCTCGTTTCGTATGTACCGGTACTCGGGCTCATTCTCAGGCAGGTTCGTGTTTCTCCGATGATTGTCTACGAGCGAATATTCCGGGCACGCCTATGCTTTCCATATTTTCCCAAACTCCAAGCGACTAGATAATAACGTGCAATCGCGAGTTAAGTTCTCAAACACCCCGAATGTCCGATTCGATTACCGTCGATGTCGATATGCTGATTTACAGGCAATTATGTCGCTTTGCCATACTGGACCTTGAGCCTGTTCTTGCTAGCCGTTGTTTGCTTTTCCCGTTCGGAAATGTGGAAGGGGGAGGGAAATTGACGGAGGACCCATCCCCTGCCTGGACTTTGTGAGAAAAGAAAAAAAGGCAGTGGCTTCTGATCAAGCCGGCTTAACAGATAGAGCTTTTTTGCTTGCAGCAACGAGACAGGCTTGTGAGCGGACACGGGATGCCTCTTCCCGTGCGCCAGAGTCAGTCCTTCGAGTCTCCGGGCGAGGAAAGTAGGGGGTATCCTCGTCTGCCAGTTGGATGAAACTCGAATGCCTTCAGAAAGAGCCTTTTGCTATCAGCGACTTTTTCCTCGGGTCTTTTCTGACTTTTACCCCAATTTACAATTTCCAGTAGGGATTTTTCCTTCCAACACCGTTGCGGGCTTTTTCGGCCCCATTCGGTCTTCCGTTGATAATTATATTTTTTGATTGTAACGGGTTGAGTGATTGCATAAGCTGGAACAGGTCAACTTGTTATCTTGGTTAAAAAGGGGATGCAGCGAGAACTACGTACATACATGACCTCGAAGCTGTCTCTGAGAGCAATAATGAACGCACCAATGGAAGCCCCCATCGGGAAAACTCGAGTAATGCATGCCAACCTCAGCAAGTCATGATCACCCAAGACAGATGATGGATGGGGATCGACTGCTGGCATGCCATCTGCACGACGGTAAACCTCTTCGGGGTTTGCGGTAAGATGAACCAGCATCCGAAGGCGCCTTCAGGAAAAGGCAAGAGATGTTCTGCATGTTCCGTGTCTGAAACGTACTCGAGCGGTTGACTTTGCTACTCGAGAAAGAAAAAGGAACCTCCCGATCCTTCCTCAACAGAAAGCCGGCTATCGGCCATCCTGTCGCCCATTGCGATTTCAGAACCGTGTGGGCTGGCCGACCAATAGCATCGGCAGCTAAAGATAACCAAGGTGTCCGAGTGGTAGAATCAAATAGACGAGCAGGCAGGGTGGATGATCCAGATCTTTTTCATGATGGCATAAACTCTTAAACGCGTGATTCCCTTGTCGTTTCCCTGTCTCTTCACGAGAGCTTAACCCCCCATCGTAAAGGGTCTCGCGCTTAGGCCAGACGTGGACGGGTTGAGCAACTGGAGATATCAGGGAAAAAATGCACTCGATTCTATTCTTAGAAGTGACCGAGCGCCTCATTTTTTTCTTGCAATGACCGAGCTTGTTCCGCCTAGCTTTGCTGTCTATGTGGAACCTAAATGCCTCTATTTGAAATAATTAGCGGGCTAGCTCAAGACGGCGAGGAAAGCCCTTTCGCAGAATGAGGAATGCTCTGGGAGAGAAGCATCGGTGATATCGAGATATCGAAATATCCCACGCGCAGAGGAGTGAAATCAAGCTTCGCAGTTTATACGGAATCTCCTCCGACGCGAGGAACAAGCTCAACGCTCTCCTAGTCAAAGCGACCACAAAAAAGTTGACAGCTGCAGCCCCTAGTCCGCTATCCAAGGGTATTTTGCTGAAGGTGGTGACAGGGCCCACACTTCCTGGTCCTTGTATTCCCGTGTGTGGAGACCTTCCTGCAGGCAAAATGGAGGGTGAGGCAACGGTGGTGGCTGGTTTGCAAACTGTGGATATGGACGATGAGGTACAGGTACCCGGCCATCAAAATCAGGAAAAACTCACCTCGAACGCATAGAAGCATCCCGTCTGAGAAAAGACGAAGTTTCGCTCGCATACGCGCAATACTGTTGAGAGTCGGCTTTGTACATGTTGGCATTCGTCCAAGGAGCAGAAACGGTGTAACCGGGAAAACTCCGGGGCTGCCATCCGGCGGCTTCCCGGAAGCCATGCATTTCCGCGTCCCGGCCTGAGATAGCCGTGACCGTCTTCCGAACGGATATTGCGTCTGGCATCGGTATCATGAAGCTGTCGCGAATAGAAACTTCGCAGCACTCGACAATTTCCAAATCCCATCAGGCTTCCCCCACAGAAAGGCAGCAGCGAGAGCCCCTCCGTGAGCCCGAAGACCAAGGTGGAGGACAGATACACTTCCATAACAATGGTGATACTGCAACACGTGCAGGGCACTGAAACCGAGCTAAATCCCACCGTGCTGAGGCCGGTCACTCGCTCGCAAGAACCTCAAACGCGAGCTGGTTCCCCATCCTCGCATCGAATTGCCCTGGTCAATGAAGGCCGTACGACGCGACACAGCGGTCGCATGGTCCATCAGAATGTTGCGATGGATGGATGGACCAGAGCATGGAACGTCTGAGCGACTTTGGAAGCTTTGTGCCAGGCAGTGGAACCACACGGCAGTGACGCCCACGGCGGTGGTTTCCCCAATCCGCCTCCGCCAGAACCGTTGCTTCCTGTTTACCATGTCCATGCTGTCCTGTAGCCGTGGATGCACCGTCGACCCAGCTCGACCTCTGGCAATCACCCGTTCCAGAGCGTGACGCGAAATTATTTTCCGTAGCTCGTCACTCCGGTGGGGATCTAACAGGCAGAACCTCAGGGCGGGTACGATTGCATAATAGGGAGACTTGTGCTCCATATATTTGTATCATCCAGCCTATTAATTTTCCGTTTTAACGGAGAGGGTCCGTTCGCAAACCATCAACCCAGAACCCTTAGCCTATACTCGATCCCAAATATCAAATATCGTAGCAATCTATCGCACAATGCCTCGGTTGTCCTTGCGCTACCAAGATCGAGTCGAGCCCTGGGAAGGGTATATGCCCGTACGCGGAGGCAGACGACGTGCTTGTTCTGAAACGTAAGGAGTTTTCCGTAAACTCGATTTGAAATTGTCAGTACCAAGCCGATATACGTATGTATACTTGCTACGTAACTTAGCATCGTGACAAGATATCCCGTTTTCGACGACCGACCTCGCTAAGAATTTTACCAAATGGTATCAAATCATAGCCCAGGCGGACTAAAATCTTATGCTCCAGCGAATATTGCATCCAAGTTCGAATATCTTGATGCTCAAAGCCGAATCCATCGACCGTATCTTTTGTGTGAGGTTGATTCGAATCGATTCGACTTCTCGCCAGGGTCTATCCCTACACGACGCCCATAGCTCGCATAGTACAGCTCATCAAGCCCCATCGCCCAGCGCTCCGAAGGCGAATCATGTTTCCGGCATCGTCCTGCGCCCGTTCGAGATGAGGCGGCCTGAACCACGCCATTTCTTCCTCTCCAAGCAGTTCACCAGGATCTGGAACCGTGCAAGGATGGGAGAAATCAACTGCATCCAACACCTCCTCGAGTCGCTGCACGCACTTCCAGTCCAGCATATCGCAGGTAACAGTACATCTGTTGGAAGCCGCTCTTGGGTTTCTATTTAGAGCTTCTCGTCAACGGGCTGGAGCCTACGAGCCGTTTCGAAATCCAACCACTGCCTCAGACGACGCCTGCCTTGCTAGCTCTTCCGTCCGCAGGATTCGATGGCACGGAGACGGGTAGACGCTAGCCGCTCGGGAGCCCAAAATATCCATAGTACATACCAAGTAGGAAGTATGTACGCCAGCTGAGGTTGGAGGTCGGCCGGCGGCTTGATTGGAAATCGAAATCGATGTCTATCTGGCCACGATCAAAACCAACTAGCCTATAGAACCCTCGGCCAGTCCAGGCTGGGTTTCATGACCCCCCTAGCATCCGATAGGCCCAAGACGGGGAACAGAGCGAGCAGGGCATAAGCCGACACTAGTCCCGTATACTCATGCTTTCACCCGGATATTCAGAAGGAAGTATTCTGTGCAAGGTAACGTTACAACGAACACATGTTCATGTTCGCATCCCCAGAGGATTTTTTCTGGTCGTCCCCGCGTGATCCTTGATTCTGACAAGGTTGTACTTGTACGAGGGAAGGTGCATCTAGGTAAAGGATCCCTACTCGTTGGAGAGCACAGGTCGCAGTTTATTTTACTCTTTCATGGTGCCTGCTATGCTAGCACTGCCATGTCGAACCATGCCAGAGGACCGAGGAACTGGATAATGCAATTTGCGCAATTTTGCAATCATTCATTGAAGTTTAAGCTTCGACATCCTCGAGGCTGATTCCTCCCTGTGGCCTCTACCGCATCTATCAGCAATCACCCCTCATCCCGATAGGGACCCGCTTGTGAGATGCGGCCAATATCATGAACTTTCTTTTCCAGCTCGCAACTCATAACTCTCCGAAAGAGCCAACGGGCACAAAAATTTGCAACACCAAGTTTCCAGATCGGGAAGCTCTGGCATGGCTCGAGCTCCTCTGAAAACCCAGCAAACTGGCGCAGTGCATTTCGTTTCGGTATCTGGCTGGTCCTCTGTGGGCGTCTTGAACTGTGGTTTATTCTGCACATCGCAAACGAACCGATTGTAGATGCCTGTGATGCTGATATCAAAAGATGCTCTGGTGGGTTCGGCTTTAAATTTCTGACCGCAGCCTGTATTCTGAATGACGGACCTACTGGGGACGTCCTTGCCATCGAGGCCTTGGACCTCTGGGAACTGCCCCTTCGTGTCTAGCACTGCCGGGGCCCCAGGATGACACAGACCCGAGCTGTCTATCCGGGTCTGATCATAAACCAGCATCAAGCCAAGTATCGCGAACAAGGTCATCTGCAACAGGGTCAGAAGAAAATCCTCCGAGTGGCAGGATCTTGCTTTCGCTTCACTCTTCCCTTACCCGAAAGATATCAGGATGTCAATTAGATCTTCTCGAAATCGAGATGGTTTCGAGAACCAAGCTAAGGCGATTATCCATGCCGGAGCATCTGGTTTTCAGGAACATCTATGAGGGAGTCCGCGAAACACCCTTCACCCTCCTCTCCACCACCGCCCTTCTCTCCACCACCGCCAATTGCAAGCCACAATTAATCAACGTTAACGACCATCCTCAAGCATCCGGATGAGAACCGAAGGGAAAGCCACATCGCCACCAAGCTTCGTTTTAGTTTGTTTCGTGCTCTCGTTTTACCTCCTACGGAAAATTGGCGCAAGGGTGAAGTCCTTTCGAGTCAGCATTAGCATGAACAATTATTGACGGGCCGGATTTTCCGATCTGATAAGGCTGGGGACTGCATTGAGACCTCTTATCGGTCTATCGTCCATCCGTCAAGGGTATTCTCCAACACGAAGTTGAGAATCTTCGTCATACCTGTCTGTACCCAGATATTCCGGCTCATTGCTCCACCTTGACACGAATGAACCCGACAATGAGATGACCTCGATGGGTATTCTGCATGCTTTGGGTACACATGTAGGAACCACCCACGAGTTTCCATCCTGCTCTGGCACGTGCTCATGTAAGGACGGGCGGTCCAACTTGCAGATTTCCCATGCTCGTAATTTTTTCTTGTGGGGGTTTTTGCTTTTGGCCTGGAATAGAAGGGAAAGTGGACTAGGCAGCCACTTTTTTCTTCTCTTGAGATTTTGACAGTCTGAGGTGAGTGCTTTTCCGTGAAAGCTAACCTAACCATCAGACTTTCCTTCGTTGCGAAAAGTCCAAGCCCCACGGAACCTCGGGTACTGCTTCATCAACCGCTCGCCGATGGGGGATGACGATATAAACGTTTGACCCGTTCCCCAAGTCCTCTCGAACAGGACAACTTGTAAACCCGGGTTAAACACTGATAGTCACAGGTATTTCCTACTTTCTCAACAATACGTCGCTTCGATGGTTCTAACGGAGGCTTACGTTGAAGAGTTACCCCCTAACAATTTTAAAGCCACAATAAGCGAGGTCTTCGATCGGGCCTCGGGGATTCCCATCACCGGGGGAAGATTCTCCCGGGGCATGCATCTTTTTGCGATGAGTGTTCAGACATTTTATGGCTTGATCCAACCCTAGTCACGGGAAGCCGTTGAACGGTCCAAGGCATGGTTCAAGGGATCCCCTTGTCATAAAGACGCAAGCCAGAAAGCATCTTTCCTCCTCGATGGTGTGTAAAATGCAAAAAGCGACGCAGCAAGCACACATCCTGAAATTTAACCATTCTGGCGCACTTTGAACATAGGTCCCCACAAGGACCGATGGTTGGCCTATTGTCTTCCCTTCGACACGGACGAATGGTGCCAAGCGCTGTTTTATTTTCTCTCTTTTGGGTCGCGATTGCGCAACCACAGCTAAGCAGCAGAAGTGGTAGCGGCCCTCGGAGAGGATGAGAGGGGGGGAAAGTGAACCGATTGCCCTATTCCTTCCGCCGAGTCGGCCTTGTCCACTGATTTCCTCAAGAAATGCACTCGAGAAAAGAGATTGCGAGTTGCGATTCGTCGAGGACGCCAGAGCATCCTGCAGTCGGTGGAGAACCACGTCGGTTTCCTTTCCCTTTCACCTTTAAACGTCGTGCATGGCATGCTGCATAACAGAGGAAGGACCCATTTCTCGGACCTATTCGATGATGTAGATGTACTGCCCCGTAGATGTTGGACAGCTTCCCTTCGGACCCACTTTCTGCTTCTCCCTCCTTGATATTCTTTTGCCACATCTTCTTCAACTTCCAAGAAGTGGCTCACGAAACACCCAATCGACCATGCATGTACGACGGACCCAGAGAACCCACATTACATCTCGAATCGAAATCCAATCGTTCTCTGTAAAAATCCGAAAGCGAAAAAGTAAAATGGTGGCTAGTACATACTACACATCCAAGCTAAATTAGCACGATGATGGAAGGCTTACGTCGAACCCGTCTTCCTTTAAACATCAACTAGCAAAGAAGGCGCCGGACGTAGCATATTTTAGCAAAATTACTCCTAATTAACTTTTCCTGATACCTAATCTTTTTCGTTCGTGCCGCCGCTTTCTATCATTAGTATTTTCCACCATTCACATGAAGGACACGCGCAAATCAACGAGCACGCTCTTTCACATTCCTTACCGTTTGAACCTGCCAGGTGGGCCAACTTCCTCCCCGACGCACCGATCGCCCCGGCCGAACATTCCTACTCGAGCAAGAAGCAGGACGAATCCCGCTCCCCGAGACGAATAGCCAAAAAAGAAATATCAAACAGAAAAAATAAAAAAAAATCCGTGCGAGAGAAGAAATCAGAGGGAAGAAAAAGCCTCACCCGATGTCATATGAAAGGATGTTATGAGTTTAGACTCCTTGCTTAGCGTAGGGATTCGTTAGTTCGGCATTAGTGTGACGCGGGCGAGGATGTGGGTGTGGGCAACCACCTGTTTACTTGCAGTGCAGCAAGGCAAGGTAGGGCCAAAGGTCTACGCGCCTTCTATTGGTTCCTTTTTCCTCAAACTGTGCTTCAAAGAAGAACGGTGTTAGTCGAATCGAATAGCTTACTGGAAACTCCGTTAGCTGTTAGACGTTAGTATGCGGAGCAATAAAAAAAATGTACAGTGCAGTGTATGTAATGTGCGTATGTACGGAATACATCCGCCGTAGTAAAGGATGACATATCTGGTACACTCGCATATGCAGCGAACTAAACAGAACTATCGCCGCTTTTTCTACACACTAGCCCAACCTAAACCCCGCTCCAACCCACCGATATCAAAAAAGATACTCCGGAAACTCTGATCTCATTGAGACCCAACACCAACAAACTGATAACCTGCAAGCCCCCATGTCTTCACAACCTGTCAAAATCGTCTCGTCCCAATAATTCACAATCTACTATAGGGATCACCTAAAGGTCCTGTTGTGGATATTTTCTAATGTAGCCGGGGATGGGGCTAAATTGGAAGAATTCGCCGCCGTGTCCGTATAAACTATTTAAAAAAACACACACACACAAGCAAAAAACGCCCAACCTATTTCAAGAAAAGAACCGGACAAGCTGCGCACGAGCCAAGTTTTGAATAAATTGCCAAAAAAGAAGGATATGCATGGTAGATTGGTTATGTGATAGTAATAATAGAGCAGTTTTGCTGCGCTCCCTTCTTGCTTCTCGCACCTGTGTGTGTTTTATCCCATCGTCTCGCCTCCAGTTCTCGATACGTCGTTCCTTTCGAACGAGAATGATATGATTTGTCCTTATGATCACTTGAATATAGATCTGAACAGGACCTTTCCGAAAGAAAGAAAATATAGAGCAAAAGAAGAAAAGAAGTCTATCGAAAGACCAGAAAGATGGGTGTACCCCCAAAAAAACTTCTCCGATATCCTGCATAAATCATACATATCATACATAGCACAGCACCAACGTAGATTTTGCCAAATTCTCAAAACTAGCTCTCGATACGAAAAGATGCACACAATTCCCTTAGTCTTGGAAAAGCGCAATCTATCAGGTATCTATCAGTTTTTCTTTCTTTCTTTCTTTCTTTCTTTCTTTCTTTCTTTCTTTCACATTCATGCATGAAATTTACGCAAGCCGTTGAACGTGAACTTGAGGTATCCGCCTCTGAGGCAGACCGGCCGGCCGCCCTACATATCACAACTTTGATCACACACGCATTTTAGCGGTGACGGATAGGATGTCAAATTTCTTGCAGCCTAGAGCCTCCTCTTTCTCCTCTTCATTACTCCGCTCGTTTTATTGACTCCACACATACGCCCTCGCTCGGCCTTTCGGTATTAATTGCTTACTGGGGACCTGCCTCCGGGGTAAAGGGGTGGGTATACGGGAGCTGTTGTTATGTGTGGAGTTTCGTTAGAAGTTGTAAGAGAACCGTAAACATTATGTGTGCCATTTTATTGAACGTTACTATATTGCTTATTTGCTAAGGGCACTCGTTATTAAACTGTTGAGCGAGTTTTTTTCGTACGGATGTATGTAATATAATATTGCTTTTAATCTATTTTAGCTAATTAATACTTGGTCCATTATGCCGTTTTGATAACCCTATTGTCTTCGTTCGGGTTCGCGTTTGGGCTGATTAGGGATGAATGGAGGGATGGCTGAAGGATAAGGATGGGACGGTGTGGGTTCCTGTCGATATCCGATGTTGGTCAGGTGTTATACGGGAGGAACAGTTTTGTCCGATTTGTTTGCTTGAGGAAGGGGTGGAGGAGGAGGGGTGGAAGGGTCCCCTACAGCAGTGAGGATGTTATGTCCATTGGAAGGAAAGGGGGGCCTTGCCAATAGGGAGTTTTAGGTTATGGGATAGCTTATTGGAACTACTTAGTGATACATTAGTGATTGTTAGCCAACGTTGGAAGTTTGGACGAGGAAGGGTTTACGCGGGATCTAAGCGTCGGTATCGACGGGGTTTCGAGTACTCGAGTTTGGAGACCAGAGTTACTAAGTATCGAAGCCATGACTTGAGCTCTGGGTCTAGCCTGACCTTCCAGACCAACCCCGTAGCCTTGGGATAGATGCGCTAATGGAATGCTAACATCCACTGATTCTTGCTCCAACTTCTGGCGACCCGTCCCTACGATAAGATACGTATATGATATCCGAAACGATATGACCTTCTTACTTTTATTTCGCTAATTACATGAAATATCTTCCCTCGGCTATGTGAGCTCTCAGCAAATCTTAAACGGAAGAAAAAAAAATATACACGAAAAGGAATTCTTGGTGGAAAAGGCTGGGCGCAAGACAAATGCGAAATCCAATGCAAGAAAAAGCGGTAAGAACAAGCCGGTTCGTGGTAGGTGACAGACAATGCCCCATGCTACTCTTCCCATTAGCACGGCATAGTAGTATGGGGATGTGACACCAGAACCAGGCCAAAGAAGAAATCGTTACATCCAACAGCTCAAGTTGAACAGTAGTCGTAACATTAGGGGAAAAGAAGAAAACTGCGAATAGGAAAAAAAAGAAACGGGAAAGGAAATGCCAAATGGTAATTTTCGGTACACTGCTCTGCCATGCATATGAGATGAGATTATGAAAAATGCTCAAGTTTTTCCTGTGATATGCTCCGACTATGACGATGAATGCAAACATAGGAGAGGGGATGATGCTCTGGTAGAGTTACGCCAAAAGGAAAAAAAAGCAATAGGATTAACAATAAAAGGGAAAAAAGCAGCAGTATCCCTACCCGTAGACGCCGTTAAATTGTTTGAAGATGCAGTTTGATAAGAGGAAAAGATAGTAGATGTTCTCTTCGCTCTCCCAAGATGATTCGGATACCCCGTCTTGACGAGTATGGGACCCCCGAAAAGAAGGGGTAAGGTTGTTCCCCAGCTTGTTTCCGAGTTCCGTCAAAAGGACAGAACTCTGGTGCCTAGAATCAAAATTGATGCGCGTATGATGCAGCTTCTTGTTGTTTATTGTACGAAAAAATCAAAAGAGGAATTTATGCCTATTGGATGTGTCAGTCCGAGGACGTTCTCGTTTGGATTTATTGAGCTTGTGCTTCGTATTAACGGAAGAAAACCGGCAAAGGGATTAGCTCTTACCTCATGACCAAAGCGCTTTGACAACAGCTGCGCTTGGATCTGGGTGCGAAAATACACCTCACCTCGACGGGCAATCAGGAATTTTAACGCCCGGCTTGAGGTTTCGGTCGACGTCCATGAGACCCCAACGAGTTTCCCACTCCTGCAATTACGATGTAAGTTAGCTGGGCCAACGAGACGAATATTTTCATAGGAGATAACAGGATTTGCTAACCTTTCCAGGTTCGTTGAACTTCTCCTTCCACGGCTCATCGAACGGCACAAACCTAGGTACATTCACGTCAGTAACGTCATACACCGCAACTATAGGGTACGGTTCGTTCAGCGAGGCGGATCTTACCAGTAGTATTCCGTTCCGTTCGCATTCGCGGCGCAGACGTATTCCTCGACGAATTGGTTGAGTTCATCAATGCCAGCGACACTTCCCAGCAGCGTTCCTCCTGCGGACGGCCACCCAACTTCAGAAACGATTACATTGGGGTTGTTAATAGTTTGCCGTGCAATCGCCACGTCGTTATTCTCCGTAAACAGCCAAGTCCAACCAGGCGCATCGTCGACGGTAACACCGGCAAAGAATCTATGACAACGGGTTAATGGCACGATAGGTCAATAGAGGGCATTACCGGACGGATTATATACGTACGGGTGGACGTTAGCCATGAGGGTGTCAACTGCCGCCGCAAGGTTATATGTCCAAGCTGATCCGAGATCCGACGTAGTTACGTTGAGATTGTTGTACCCAAGAGTCGTAAAGTTCTGCTTGACTTGCCCCAACATCTGAACGAGGCCGCTTTCCGTAATCTCCTTCCTGAACAACGCTTCGTTTCCGATAACGACGCCCAAGAAGGGATCCTGCCCATATTGTTCCAGGATGGTATACATCTGATGCAGCTGTCTGTCGTTTGTAGTAGCGTTATTGTCGATATAAACACCGAGCCAGACTTTGAGGTCGACGTTCAACAGCTTGATTGCCTCCAAAACCATCTCAGTTTGGTTGCAGTCGTTACCATACATACGTAGCCTTGTCGTAAGCTGGCTGATGACCGCGATATCCTTCGTGATATTGTTCTGAGTCGCTGGCCACTTCAGACATTCTGGGTAGATGCCGTTCAAAGGAGTGTAGTCCTGTATCGACGATCAGTGAGATTCCAAGTAGTGGAATGTGCCGGTGAAGCCTCTAGATATCTTACCATTCCGTAAAACGACTTATGCAGGTTGGGATTGTTCAAGAGCGCTCTGACGGAGTCGGTGCCACTGTTCACTAGAGGAGCGTCTGGCCGGTCCTCTTCTGGGTTCACGGACGAGGTCGCTGAACCTCCTCCACCTCCTCCCCCACCGCTATTATTCCGCCTCGACAAGATGACTCCTGCAGCGGTGCCTCCGGCAGCGAGGATCACAATTATAAGGATCACGATACCAACAATCCATTTTGTTTTCTTGGACTGCTTCTTCTGATCTTGCAACCAGTCCGAATCCCCAGTGGGTGCATTAGCACCCTGTAAACCCGCAGCTAATAGTCCACTATTCGCTCCTACACCGCTGGCCGTTGAACTAGTTTCCACCTTCTTCCCGAAGACCCCACCAATCCCGCCTGCTAAAGGACCCGAGCGTTTCCCCCTATTTAGTTCTTCATCGTCAGAATCCTGACTACTTCTTCGCATATCCTGCAAAGATAGGTCCCCGCTCGACAATCCGGATGTTTCCGGGTTCCAATGAGTACTGTACCTCTGATATGGACTATCCGAGTAAAAACCTAAGTTTACTGACGACGCCCGATTGCTACCGCTCGAATGAATACCCTGCTGCCGATCCCCTCCTGTCGATGGGGGTGCGCTTGGAGCTCTTTCGCCACCGTATGCGGCCGGCGGTAGTCGATTAGGTTGTAAGGTATCCTGGCTCGAGTAGTTGTGGTGTATCTGTCTCATCTGAACCGGATGGTCTTGATACGGCGCACCATGGGCCTGATGTTGTCCGGGCCCGTAATTCGGGTGACCAGCCGCAGCCTCCCCCATCCCTCTACTCCTCGAAGGCGACATTTCGTTTCTAGGCGGAGGCGTATATTCCGGATCCCAGTTCTCTTGTATCACAGGCGGTCCAGGCAATGCTCTGCTCTGCGGCTGTGATTCGAAACCAGATGCCGGTCCATAGCTTTGTTGATGTCGGAGCGGTGTCCGGCCGTACGTCGATGACTCCGGTCCAGGCTGATATGGTGTATCATATTGCATCCCTTGGCTCTGAGGGTGATTGTAGTCCATGCCCTGCTGCTCCTGCGGCGGCCCGAACGCAGGATTGGTATATGGATCTCCTCCATGATGATGCGGTGGCGGTGGCGGATATCCAGACATTGTTGTGAAGTAGCGATTGTGTAACGAGCCTTACAGCTCCTTTTCGATGGTCCAAACGAGTGCGTGTGATGAATCTACAAGCGAGCGTACTGAAGGGATAAAGGATTAAAGATGGTAGGTATATTAACGTGCGGTTCAAGCGGCACGAGGAATGCGAGTTTCCTAATTAATTCTTCGGAAAGAGTAGTTAGCATTCGCATTCGCCAGTGGCCCGTTCACCAAGAAACTAACTAACAAACGCAGTGGCATTTCCTTGTGTGACGAGATGCCGGGAACGAACATATGGGGACCAACCTGTCAAGATATTTCTTGCCCAGAAATCTGGAATTCCAGGAGAGGCTGGGGGGGAAATGTTGAAATATAATTTGTGAACGGTGTATTCGAATCTGGAGACTCCAAGCCCGTCGTCGTCCTTCTGTGACGCCCTTTTCTCTGCGGCGCCCTCCGTGAGATCTCCTGAATTTCTTTCTCTGGCCAAGTTGCCCCTTGCGCGGATTACTCTTGTTCACCGGTGGACCCTTCTTTTCCGTCAGAGAAAACGACCCGAAACCAACATTCAACCTAGGCGCCCGTTCGGGTCCGGTGTACGAATATATACTCCGTAAAATGCAAAGATCGGGTTAAAGAATGTCGAGAACGAAAGGACTCAAACGTTTAAACGTGAAAGTGCGAATGCAATAGCGGCGAGGTTGGTTATATTAGCAGGAGAGGGATGGTAATCGTTTCTGAGAGCAAATCGAAAGCTCCTCTCTTCGCCCAAAAGCGTACCTGCAGGCAGGGCCAGTTTCAGCCGTTCAATATAAATTGCAGCCAGGAATAATGAAAAGTGACATTCGCTTTTGGTGCGAAATTGCGGAGAGAGTTGAATTGAACGAGTGTGGTGACAGTGCAGCCCTATTCCTGTCCGGGTCTCGTGGTGGATACACTCAGCCTCCACGAATACCAAGCTTCAAGCGACACGATGGCGCACTGTCCTCGCCTTTTCTTCTTCTGTCCCTTTTGAGAGAAGGTGATCGCAGAGCCTCGGGAGGGCTTCGAAGGCTTGGATTTGAAGGTCTTGGAAGTTGGAAGTTGGAGAACCCGCAGACGTTTCGGCGGATGTTTTGGGATGTATGAATGAGAAGGTCGAAATGCATCACATCCTCGACGCCAACGGTTAGCAAGTAAGTACGACACCGTAAGTCTCTCACCACAGAACCCCCTTGCTTGTTTATCGACTGATGCCCTCGATTGATTACTAGTGCAAGAGCAGAGCAAAGTGGTAATTACCTGCCCGAATACTACGTCGCAATGCAATGAACTGGCCGGCTGCTGCTATTCTTAGGGCCAAGAGCGAAACAAACGGACCAGCCTCGTTACCACGGAAATGCCGTTTTGCCGCTTCAGGAAACATTTCCCAATTGCCTCCTCGTCGACGCTGCCATTGGCTGGTCCGGGGGCATGGTTCTGGAGAAAGCTTGTATCGATGCGATGACTTCACTGCCGTGCGCGGTCACCGGCTTCGGTGTGTCGGTGCATTACATATCATGCATTGTTGACATCTCCCACATCGCGGTTCCGTTGATATTAACTCTCCGTCAGGGTACGAAAGTGCGGCACGGATCCCCCAGCGCAGTGCTTACTTCTCATTAACTGACGACGCTAGTCAGAATGGATTCGAGATGAACCGACCCACACATCCGTCCTGCGGAATTGCATCTGCATCTCGAACTGACGGGGTCCGGCTAACTCCTCTTGTCATACATGCCAGCTGCGTCGTCCCACTGAGCCAAGATGGTCTTATCGATTAGCCCGGCCGGCCGTCGAGAAGGAAAAAAAAGTCTTTCGATGCATCAATGGCGTCTTGGTCAAGAACGACTAATCCCGGCCGTGACAGGCCAAAGAGGGCCTCCGAAACCTGAGGCAGTGTCCAATTCAACCGTCGGGCCGAATGGGATATCATACATGAGACCACATATGTTGGAACCCCAATGTGGCAGCCCGTAGCTTCGATGCTCGCAAACACGACTTCGAAAGTCTATCGTCTAACCCCTTCTTAAAGACATCCGAAGCCTCGCGCGCAGGCCAAGGCAAGGTCTTTCGAAACGACAAAGTGGCCGGTGAGGCCTGAAATACTCCCGGTTTTGGAAATATAATTGTGCCTTTAAGTCGGCTTTTGATTTGTTTCTAAAGCCAGAGACGGCGGTATATCGACCTTCGACATCGAGGCGACTCTGATATACAAAGGACCTCCTGCGGTCCATACACCATAACATACCCCATTGAGGTATCGGTATCCCGCCTGGGGATCCCAACTTCCCCGCCATGTCGAGCTCCAGCACCGCCTCTCCAACATCGAAGGACTTGCGCGCCGCCGCAAAGAAGGCACAGACAAACAGATCGCCGGTTTCACCGCTTGAGCTCCTCCCCTCCAGATCCGACGCCTACACGGCTCTGGCTACAATCGTAATCTGCGGTTTCGCTTCATGGGCTTCCCAACTTTCGCTGTCTCCCGTCTTTGGTGAAATACCTTCCGGTCTAAACCATGAGCAAACAAAAAATACCGCATTCGCGGCGGCAGCTACAATTGCTCTTGCATTGAAATATACTTTCCCCAGGTCACGTATCCTCCTTCGACTGAGTCGCTTTCTGATCCCATTGGTCGCTATCAACATCCCCATCATCCAAGGAGCTATCTGGCAGCACGCCAAAGACCTCGGTGCCACCAACGGCCCAATCGTAACAGAAGCTGCAACAATCGGCCTGCTCATAACCTTCACCGTCTTCAGTCTCGCAGGTGTGGTCAGACCCATTGGCGTCCCTGTCGCAACTGTCGCAGTTGCAGATGTTACACTGCTAGCTCTATCATGGGTTCTCTTCAACTTCACCGAAAGGTCCGCGATCAATTATCTAGGACCCTACGTAGGCAAAGGATGGCCAATGACAAGATGCGGAATGGAAGCTACGGTCGCAGTATTCTCAGCTTCATTGCACAGATCGATATTCCTCATCGCCGCGCTCCCGTCGTTCTTCCCGGTGTTCTACCTCGACCCTCGCTGCGTGATGGGTGACAAGGGCGTGCAGAAACTCAGAGAGCACCTTGCGCCGTTGAACCACACCGTCGTCGCAAGAATGGAGTCGAATACAGGATATCTCTCCGTTCTTGAGAACACCGAAGGGCATTACAGGTTCCTCAGGTGCGATCACAGCATTCTGGGCGGAACCTGGCTCACATCTCACCCAAACCTTCAAAGATACGCCAGTAATCCGGAGCACCTACGAGAACCGATCTATGCCGTCTTCGTCATGCTCGAGGCCGTCCGTCTCATCGACCCCCCAGCTAGGGAAAGAACTGACCCCAACGCCTTGGTAATCGGTCTCGGAATCGGAACATCGGCGGCAGGACTAATCCAACATGGTGTGAAAACCCATATTGTTGAAATCGATCCCGGTGTCTACAAGTTCGCAAAGGAGCATTTTGGATTGCCACCAAATCACACGGCTCACATTGGTGATGCGGTCAGATATATCAGCGACGAGTATCTTAAGGCCACCCTCAAGGGCGAGGAAGTCGAGAAATATGATTACATCCTCCACGACGTCTTTACTGGCGGCGCCGTGCCAGCGGATCTATTCACCTGGGAGTTCCTGGAAGGTCTAAAATCATTCCTCAAGCCTAACGGAGTCATTGCTATTGTAAGTTTCCATGAAACCTCAGGTTCTTTCCCAACCAATCTAACAAAAGAAAAAACTAGAACTACGCCGGCGACCTCAAACTCAAATCCGCCCAATCCGTAATCCTCACCATCCTTCAAGTTTTCGGCACTTGCCGGGCCTTCCGCGAATTCGAACCACCAAAGAAAGAGGAAACCGATAAGGGTGATTTCACAAACATGGTGATCTACTGCACACCTTTCCACAAACCCCGTCGAGATCCAAATAATCCAGGTCACGGCGAAGGTATGGACGTCAGCCAAATCGTAGCCCCGTACTTTAACTTGCCTGTTGAATGGGACTTCCTGGGAACCTGGGTTAGAGAGCAGAGGATGATGCCGCAGTATGAGGTTAATCTCCAGGACATCCAGAAGATGGGGAAGAAGGGAGAGTTGGAAGTCGTGTCGACGGGGACGGTGGAGAAGTTGAGGGAGTGGCAGAGGCAGAGCGCGGTGTTACACTGGGAGATCATGAATACGGTGGTACCGCTGGAGGTTTGGACCTTGTACTGATTGATTGAAAAAAAGCATATAGTATATAGCTGGTATATAGTGTTTCTGATTACCGTCCCAAATTTACATGTTGACATGTCTTCACTGGTTATATATAATGTGTTTTTCAAAAGCGAGGCCATGGTTTATAGGAATGCAATACTGATTTCCACATCCATCTATGATAAAGTTCAATAATGAAACAGCTAGCGGGAAATGAATAGAACCATGAACGCCCGCTCCACCCAATGCGAATATGCACAGGATATCAAACTGCTAAAATGCTAAAATACCGACGCCGGCCATGAACACCGCCCTAAAAACCCTCGATCTAAATTCAAGACTCCAACTCCCACTCATCCCTCCCCGTTAACACCCTCGCAATCTTCCTCGACATCGCCGGCCCTAAAGCCCTTCCATTTCCAGTCCTCGCAATCCTGATATCCTTTAGCACGTCCTCACCCTCGTTCACAAAAGCTCTGAAGAGCTTCTGGATACTGGGGTACTCGCTCTGGATCGCCGTCGCCACACCAGCCGTGCTCATATGCACAGTCTGTAACATCTTATTGTACGTATCTTCCACCGTCTTCCCAGACGGAACTTGTCCGATATCCATACAAAAGTTTGCAGAGTTGTTTAGCACGGATTTTGCATGCCTGTGTCAAGCTTGTTAGCACCCGCTCTTGATATAGTTTGGAGAAATGGAGAGGGGCGTACTTATAAGGAATCTGCGAAATATGTTGCGTATAATAGCCAATCGCCTCAGCTGTATATGTCCCATCCTGCGTGTGGAATAATAAACACCCATGCACAACCTGCAGTTTCAACAGCGCGTCCTCCACGTTATCTTCATCAACCGCCTGCGCTGCTTTATCTAGTCTCACAGTTTCCTTCCCACCATCTTCTCGCATGCGATTCCTCACCTGCGCAGCATAAGCTCGAGATTGGTTACTTTTGCTCTTGTTGATAAGCTTCGTGAGCCCTTCGATAAGGATGATGGGCTTGCAGGTTGGATACGCGGTTTTGATTTTGGCAACAAATATATCCAGTTCATCCGGCGCATTCGTGAGGTCAACGAATTCCTTGGCTTGGATTACTGTTAAGACGTGGTTTTCGTCCCGGATCTTTCGCGGGACGGGGATGAAGATGTCCCTCTCCGAGTTCCATTCTGCGGTTACCACTCTTCTCCATTTGATGGTGTTCGGAATGGGTGAATCAAATGATGCATGAGATTCGACCTTTATCTCTGTTAGAAGAGAGCGCAGTTGAACTCCTGTGGTCGAATTATAGAAATCGGATGATATATCCACGATCATCTCGCCTGTAGTCTGGACATGCGAGCCCTTGAGCTTGTTTGCCGACGATAACGCTTGACTTTCGGTCCGCTGTAGGACCTTTGCCTCTCGTTCAGCTTTCTTCTGCTCCTTTTGCGCCTCCTTTTCAGCGGCTTTGGCGGCACGGATAGCATCTCTTTCAGCTGCTCGCGCTGCCTTCTCGGCCTCCGTGAGTTTTGATTTTCTGCCGGGTGCCGTGGACGTGGGCGCAGGTTCAGGCGATGGAGAGGAAGATATTTGGAGATCCACTCGGTCAACCTTCCGCCTTTTCGTCACCGGTTCATTTTCAGCGCGCATCTTCCGAAGCCGCTCCTGGGTCTCTTTGCTAAGAATAGGACTAGTAGCCCGACCCTTTCCCTTCCCCTTCCCATTAAAATCCACCTCACAAGGCCTCTTGGGCGGCGCTCGACCACCATCACTGGTACCATCTTCGCTACTACTGCCGAGTAGATCCTCGAAGAGGGTCTTCTTTTTAGTAGCTTGTTCGGGAGGGGCAACTATCAATTGGTTCGGACGTGAGACCGGCGAGGACTGTGATAGTATAGGATCGGAGGATAAGGCACCAAAGATCTTGGGATATGATTTGGTGGTGTATGTGGTAGGCATGGCTTGCTTTTGTAGTTGCGGTGAAGCTGGAGGCGAGGAACTGATAGTAAACAGGTCCACAGCTTTCTTCGCTGGTTTCGGGACGGTAGAAGAAGAAGACCTCGAACTTCCCGACGGCTTCGGCTTCTCAACAGTGGTCCTTTGTTTCGAGGACGCAGCGGTGGACGTCGTCGACGGTTGGGGTTTCCCATTGACTGGATCTTTCGAAGCACTCCTGCTTCGTTTGACATCTTCCTTCAACGTCGAACTGGACTTTCGTTTTCGAGGAGCTATCGACACCGGGTTAGACGGTTCTACGATACTACATCGGCGAGAGTATAAGTACCTGGAAGTTCTACTTCGTCTTCGGAAGAAGAGAGCAGGCTTATGACCGGAGCCCGTGCTTTGGCCGTTGCCATCATGTTGACGTTCCCGACCGGGTGATGTATCAACCAATAGTGATATCCCGAATCTTCGCAGCGCAAGCAGAAACCGATATGTCTCTTGCTATTGAATCCGATACCGTTACTGCAAATTAAGAATTAATTCAAGTACGCAGCTGGTTTACGAGATAAGATACCGTCGATATCCTCATAATGCGATAAAACTGGCGGTTCTCGTGCTTGTCGTAGTCGCGGTTGGAGAAGTCGCAGAAAGCAGTTGGAAGACGCGACGAAACGGCCCAAACAACACGACGGCGAGGCTCAACACATGACAGCGTTGCAGACGGCTTTTGACTCCAACTCTATTTCCCAAACCAAATCCTTCCTTCCTTCGGTCTTCATTCTTTCTGTCAGAAACTTCACCTATTCTTCAACAGACATCACCGGCTTCAATTTTATATCCGAACTAGTCAGTCGCCATCAGCACCGATATGCACAGCTTCCGGGTCGCAGCTGATTTTTACTGTTCTTCCATATCGATAGTCGACCTCTCCGTCATCAAGTAATCCTATCTACCAGCTATATATCCACCCGAGCCACATTCCAAACATTTGAAGAAATACACTTCGTTATATAGTCGTATAAAATATAAATCTTCGATATGGAAGGCGAAAGTGCGACCGGACCAGCCAAGGCTGTCGATGCCGTCCTCGTGCAATCGGCCCCGATGCCAGAAGGCTCCGTCCAAGTCAAGGGCATCGACTTCAACGACTTCGCCGGCCGTCCGATCACTGTCGACGATATAGTCCGGAACATGAGCAACATGGGCTTCCAGGCCAGCAGCTTGGGAAAGGCCATCGAAGTAGTGGATAAAATGGTAAAATGATATACCATTGTCTCCAATCATTACTCCAAGACTGATAGGATCCGTGTTTACGCAGAGATCATGGAAAGACCCCACCGACCCCTCCAAACGCCCCACCATTTTCCTCGGCTACACCTCTAACCTCATCTCCTCCGGTCTTCGTGAAACAATCCGCTACTTAGTCCAGCACCGTCACATCTCCGCTATCGTTACCACGGCCGGTGGTGTCGAAGAGGACTTCATAAAATGCTTAGCACCGACGTACATGGGCGCTTTCCACCTCGACGGCGCCACACTCCGTAAATCCGGCATGAACCGAATCGGAAACCTCGTAGTCCCGAACGATAACTACTGTAAATTCGAGGATTGGGTTGTTCCAATCCTAGACAAGATGCTCGAAGAACAAGAGGCCTCGAAGTCCTTACCGGAGGACGAGAGAATACACTGGACACCATCGAAGGTGATCCACAGACTAGGAAAAGAAATAAATCACGAAGACAGCGTATACTACTGGGCGTACAAGAACGACATTCCGGTTTTCTGTCCGGCGCTGACTGACGGTTCACTCGGCGACATGCTCTTCTTCCATACTTTCAAAGCCTCGCCGCAGATGCTGCGGATAGATATAGTCGAAGACATCAGGAGGATAAATACTCTGGCAATGAACGCAGCTTGCACGGGTATAATAGTGCTAGGAGGAGGTGTGGTCAAGCATCATATCGCCAATGCGAACTTGATGAGGAACGGGGCCGACTATGCGGTTTTTGTGAACACGGCGAATGAGTTCGACGGGAGTGATGCGGGGGCTAGGCCGGATGAGGCGGTCAGTTGGGGGAAGATTAAGATTGGAGGGGAGGCGGTGAAGGTGTACGCTGAGGCTACGATAGTGTTTCCGCTAATCGTGGCGGCGACTTTCGCGAAGGGGAAGATCGAGTAGTGCATTTACATGATACTGCGAATGTCTCCTGGTAGATTTGATATCTCGCGAGTCTAGACCATGCATAGAATACACTTGTGGCCGACTGGGAACGGGACGACGTAGAAATTAAATCACAGATCTCTGCTGGAGAACCCTTTCAAGAATGGATCATAATGACTAGGCTGATTTTCAGCCTTTCGAACCGTCCTGTGACTCAAAGCCAAAGCCTGTAAAGTTGAAGGTGCTCGATCGTCCAGCGCGACAACGTCCGTTTCCCGCACATATATTGGCGGGTCCCGCATGCTCTCATCGATAGCAGTGATATCCCCACGCATTGAACTACAGACCGTACGCCGAATTACCGTCGCCAGCAGGCATTCATTCAGAGCACTCGAACTCCAGCGCCGAAGCTCAACACTGAATTCCAGAGCGTGCAAAATGCCACAAACCACAACAAATTTTGCGGCATCGAGAGACGCCGTCAGTCTTGACGGGAGAACACTCGAGGTATTCAATCACAATCAATTAAGGCCGTAAAATCAGCTCATGGGATATGTAACTAACTTGAGTCCGCTACAGGGGTATATATGATTCGATTCTATACTCACACGTCACAATATATTGATATCTTAATAAACTATCACAGTGGCGGCCAACTTCTCCGCACAGCAGCAGGCCTCGCCTCCCTCCTCGAGCAGCCCGTATACATCCACGATGTCCGCGGAAACCGCGAAGGCAAGAAGGGCCAGAAAGGCGGCCTACGGGCGCAGCATATCGCTTGCATATCCACCTTGTAAGCCTAAGCAAGGAATTAATAGAAAGAAAATCTTGAAACTCTCGCCACTAACTACATATTCAAACGCATCCAGAGCGCAATGGTCCTCCTCCAACACCGGCCACCTAAGAAACGAATCCAAAGAGGTCTCCTTCCTCCCACGTAAACGCAAGGCCTCCCAAGCCTCCTACAGATACTGGACCGACCGTCCCATCCCAGGAAACGTATCCCCCAAACGCACCGCAGCAATCGAAATCGGCGGCGTGGGGAGCATAATGCTCCTCCTCCAAGCCGTACTCCCGTACATCCTCTACAATGGTCCCAAACAAGGCGAAGACCCAACACCCCTCCACCTAACCGTACTGGGCGGAACACACGTCTCCAAGGCACCAACATTGGATTACTTCACCCAAGTCTTCCTACCCACCTTGAAGAACCTGGGTTACCCCGAAATCACAGTCGCAGAGAAGAAAAGAGGGTGGTCCACAGGTCCCACTATACCCGGAGAAATCGAGGTATCGATCCCATCGATCCCGGCAGGAACCACGATCCCGGGATTCACGATGCAGGAACCCGGAGAAATCGTCGGGTACGATGTAACATTCATAGTACCCGAAGACGCAAGGCGGAGTTTTCGAGAAACTCTAAATATCTGGTTCGCAGATCGAGCTCCAGGGGTGGATATGAATATTATCAAAGATGAGGATTCGGGACATAACACACGGTTTTATCTGTTAATCGTGGCAAAGACGAGGAAGGGGTATAAGATCGCGAGAGATTGGATTTACGATCGGAAGAAAGGGGATGTGCATAAAGTTGCCAGTGACATGGCGAGGAAAGTTTGGGGATGGGTTCAGGAGGAGATAGAGAACGGTGGCTGCGTGGATCATTATCTACAGGACCAGTTGGTGATTTACCAGGTTCTTGCCGAAGGAGAGAGCCTAGTCGACGGTGGGGCTTTAGGGGAAGGGAGCCTGCATACGCAGACGGTAAGGTGGGTAGGAAGTGAGGTTGCGGACGTGAGGTGGGAAACGGTTATCGAGGGAGGCGAAGAGGAGAATGAGGAGATTAAAGCGAAGTATCGATGTAAGGGTGTGGGATTGGTGAGCTCTACTGGTGAGGGATGGGAATAGGTTTCATTGTAAGGTAGCTAGTAGAGGGAACCCCAAGCCCTGTAATTAAAAACGAGATATTTGACCAGACAGGATGCGTATCACAACGGTGAGATTGAATTTCATTCACACTAGTCTACCAACGCTTGCACACCTATAACCAGTCCTGTGCCGGAAAGAAGCGTTGGTTGCCCTAGAGTACAAAAAGGTAAGGCAGATCTTCCGTAACATACAGCAAAATCTGCCGCAACATTGCGCCGATCACGAACACCACCACCACTGTTCACATGCTGTCTGCCATCACCACTCTGTCTGCCTGTCTGCCTGTCTACGGCTGTTTATCTACAGGTGAAATCACCCAAATCGACGAAATCTGATAGTCTTGAAGCTGTAGGACGGTTGAATAGTTATACAGTTTTGTCATTAAATTTGATATACATAAGACATCGATCAACCGATTTACATTAATATTCGTTCAGATATATATATATAAGTATCTGAAATTAAAGCAGATCTGCAGCCATAACATCTGTTTTAATGTTCCCCATGCAAATTTGTACTCTAGGGCCAAGTGGGATCGAAGATAGTTCCTTTAGGATCGGGGTTGGAGAATTATATATTCGAAAGCATACTCCCTATGGCACACTGCTACGGCCTAACGATAAGATCGTATGGATTCAGGATCGTATTAGTTCATCAGTTTCGACACGGGTACAAAGAAAACCAAATGCTCGTATCGACACACATGCCCGCAAAATAGTTAAATTAATATATGGCTATGCGAGGAACTCAACATGGTGGTGTCTCGAGATCTCGATTTCAATGAGCGCTTGACTTGAGTATATTGTGGTACAGACCATGATCGAACAGATCGGTAGGACCGAAATCATATCATCCATCACGTAGGGCTGAAGTGGCCAGGCTAGTCCATCACCAAGAGACAATTAATCCGATCAGGTGCTATGCTTCCAACGTGGGAAGGCATTTCCCAAGTTGGGTGTCGACATGTCTCAAACCGTCAACGATCGCCTACAATCTTGTGCAACCTTAACGTCAGTCCAACACATCCCAACGTCAGACATAAAGCTTCAAGATGAACACTAGGCCTAAAGACGTTGACGTTGAATAGTCACGAACATCTACGAAAAGTTATGTTTACGGGAGAGAAGAGATTCACACAAGCATTCAAGTTTGATTCCTGACTACGTACATGAAAAAGAGGCATTAAGTATTACACCATAATTGAAACAAGAGTGCACAAGTTAAAAGTTTTTTCGAACAAAAAACCAAAGAACAGCCAGCCTAAATGCGAACTACATTTAAAGCTTAAGACCATCGTGGGCTCTCTTGAAGTCAACGACGAGCTCGTTGCCAGTACCATCGTTGATGACGAGGACACGGACGGCACCAGGAGATTCACCGAAGGCATCGTTGATCTTCTTGGTAAGACCGCCTTGGGCGACGATCTTGATTCCGCTCTTGACCTCACCACTGTCGGTGACAGTGACGAAGGTGTTGCCCTCACCGGCACCGATGACCCTGTATTGCTTGAAGGATGGGGTGACCATGCTGTGGAGAACGACAGATGGGGATGGGTGGGTGACAACGCAAGACTCCTCAATCAAGGCATGAGTGAAGAGGTCAACACCGAGGTATCGGTGCTGGCCAGTCTGGGCAGAGGTGGTGATGCGAATGATCTGGGTTGGACGCTTCTGGAGGATGACCAAGTCACCAACACGGATGTGGTGGCATGGGATGGTGAAGTCGGTGCCGGTGGCGACAGCTGGAGGAGCTGGCTTTGGCTTGGGGGCAACGACCTTCTTCTTGACGGTGATGTCAACGTCCGGGAGGGAGTAGGCCTTCTTGGACTTCGCGTAGTAGGACTTCGCGATGTTGGCCTTGGCGGTCTCAACTGGGTGGAAGAACTCATCGACCTTGCGGCCGAAGTACTCAGCGTGGTGGTGGTGGCGGGTGGAGTGTTCAGACATCTTGGCGGATTTGGTGGTCTTCTTGCACTTCTTCTTTTCCTTGGGCTCTTTCTTTTCCTTCTTCTCGATGACGACGACTTCTGGTGGGCAGTCGCAGTCTTCTGGGGCTTTACCGGACTTGCAAGGAGCCTTGGCGGTAATGACCTGTTGCTTTGGCTGAGGGAGAGAAACGTTAACGTCTACCTGCTCAACGTAAGTTGGGTTGGAGACGTAGACGCGTGGGGCGACTGGTGGGCAGTGAGAGAAGTCCTCCGAGGTAGCGGTGGACTTGGTGTCGTAAGAAGATTCGGTGTCGACTGAGGTCTCGGTCTCGGTCTCAGGGACGTTGATGTGGACGTTCTTCACGTGGAATTGGTCCGAGTGGTGGTTGACGGTGTGGAATCTCTTCTCACTTGGGTGAGCACGGATTGGCAGAGAACCAGCGGTGGATTGAGCGGTGGTGTGGGTAGACTGAGCGGCAGCTACGTGAGCGGACTCGGTCTGTTGGTGGTGGTGGGAAGAGTGGGCGTGACCAGCGGCTAGACCAGCGGCAGCACCAGCGGCGAAAGCACGTTTACCGTGACGGGAAGAGCGGGCGTAAGTGTTTTCGGAGGTAACTTCCGAGGCAGTTTCTTCACCAGTGGCAGAAGAAGCTTCGTCCGTGCAGGAAGAGGAAGATCCGGACTTGGAAGAGTCTGTGCAGGATGATGAGGAAGAAGAGGATGAGGAAGAGCTAGAGGAGCTAGAGGAGGAGTCTGATCCTTTTCCGAGGGCAGCAACAGTAGCAACACCGGCAAAGAACTTGTCTCGCTTCCTGATCTTGATGTCCTTGTCGTCTACCTTTTTGTCGTCCTTGTCTTTCGCGTCCTTCGTCTTATAAGCCGAAGGAAAGAGACTGGGGGGGATGGGTACTCTCGCGTCAAAGTCCAGATTGACTGATTTCCAGGGCGGGCCCTTGCGGATTTTAGACTCGAAGTCCTGGTATTTCTAAATCTTTCAAAGAGTACACGTGTTTAACCGTGTACTAGTCGAAAGAAGTAGAAAGGTGAGGAATTCGAAGACTGAAACCCCGTATGAAGGATCCTTCGTGACGGAAAGATCGTTACAAAGAGGAGTCGTGAAGAAAAGAAGCGACTTCTGAGCGTCTGCTTCTCCTGTTCAGTCTTGAAAAGGTCGTAAAGTGGATGGGTCAATTGAGTTCGTGATGGTTGTGGGATGAAAAGGAGAAGAGGAAGAAAGAGAGGTTCACGGCGGGCGGACTGGGTTTAAATGCTGAAATGCAGGAGGCTGGTCTTCGTCCTTCTCGACAACATCAACGACGACACACGCTAACAAACCACAGCAAAGACTGGTTAAAAGATGGCTGGTACCGCTGCAACCAGCTACTTCACGACGCCCACACACCTCCCAGCCTTGCAATTGCCTTGCACTGGCCCTGCTGGTGCTGCAAAAAATGCTGCTCGTGTCCACGGCGCTTTTGGCTGGTGGTTGGCCCGGAACCAGGCAAAGGCATGGTCTCTGGCCTCGTCGAAAGGTCGACTTCCGCCAGCTGGGGCCTGCTGGTTGTCACGGTGAATAACTCCTTCTGGCAGGGACTTTCGATTGGGGGGTCCACTAGCTCGCATTTGCTCCACTCAGAGAGGGCCCTTTGCTTCTTCCTCGACCGGGTTCTTGAGTGGTGGTTTCTCGAGGCGAGAGACTTGGGCGATTGGCCCAGCCGAGTGCCATATCGGACCTCCTACTGCGACAGCTTACATGCTCCTGCTGCCCGGCCTCATCAAACTGAGCGTTTTCTATCCGCCAGAGTACACGCAGTTTGCCTACGGTTTACACACAGCAGTTGCACCGCAATATGCGTGCGTGCGTGCACTCTGTGACAACTGTTTCCTCGAATAACGGCTGCAGTACGAGACCGGACAGTGCTATCTTTCCGGCCAGATGTAAACAAACAACCGCACTTGATACCATTCCCAAGTACCCTATCAGGTTTTGTCTCGCATGCAACTGCAACGGCTGGGGTTGCAGCAGTCGACCCTCCACGGAGCAAACGCATGCATCGGTGGATCCTTAGCACAGAATGCCCGACATAAGTCTCGCAATCCTGTCAGTGCGAAACACGTAGGCGACGCGCGTGGGCTAGTTTGCCCGGAGATATTCGATCAGGAATGCGGTTCACGATCGTGATCACAAAGTTCTGGCCAATGTTCAGACCGTCCAAGGGAAGCTCGCCGGGGCCGGCCTCCCTCGCCTCGTCTTCAAAACACCTGAAGCTATGATGCAATATCACACAAAAAAAGCTGTCAATGTTTACATCTGCCCGTCAAAACAAATGGCTTCTTTGGAAGCACTGGAATCTGATTTCTTCCATGCCCACTGGACATTTGTATCACATTATCGCCGTCAGAAATCGGTCGATATCAGCCCATCCGGCCAACCCCATTGGTTGCCAAAGCTCAGTCCATCCGTCTATTTTCGTCGAGGCCTTTCCATACTGCCGGTTCCTCAGGTGGGAAATTGGGCTTCAGGGGCTTTGCTCTCGATCTCTGGCCTTCCTCAGCTGAGAGATCCCTGCCGATTTCCTGCTCGCTATCTCCACCTAGCGATTGAGGAAATTAAACCTCGCCCATCAAGGGTGTTGGTGTGCTCAGCAAGGCCCTCCAGGGAACGTCACCGAGAGGAACTGAAGAGAAAAGTTTTCTCTTGATCCGAGGTCTCGGAGAGCGCGAAGGCGGAGAGGCCACATTTTTCGATGGCTGCGAAGAAGAAACATAACAAGAAGGTGCTTACGAAGTCCCGGAATCTCATACGCATTCATTCATTCATTCGATTCAGCCGGGCTGGGATGATGAAATGCGATGGTTGGATCGGGAGATGTGGGTGCAGCGCGGAGAAGCATTTCCCGTCGCGCTTACTGGTATCGTGAACTTTGCAGACGGACCAAACTCCAAGCCGTTGATATAAAGCTCCATCCGGCCACAGTCGAGCGAGCTATTCCCATGGCATTGGGAGCTATAGCAGCTAACTTTGGCCACCCTGCCAGCTGTCCACCCGGACTCGTTCTACATAAATAAGCAAAGGGCATTTTTCTGAAGCACGGAATCTTGGATAGCATCGATCAACCCTGAATCCCACGCAGAGGATCTCTCGTACTGATCTTGAAATCTTGGAAACAGTCTAGGTCCGCCTCGATTTCCAACATCAACTGCTGGAGACTTGACCCGCTGCGGACGATTGATTGTCTCAAGTTCTGATAGCGTATCGGTATCGACAGTGCATGTGGAAGTACCGGTACAAGGACGCCAGGCTTGGGGGAACGACGAATCATCAATCCGAAACCCAACAGCTGATAAGATCCGCTCCTGTCGTCTCCCTTAATATCTGGTTATCGATACGACAATGATGCTTTCGAGCTCGACTGGACTGGGCTCGTCGAGATCCATTAATCTCCCCAGACGCTGAGAGGTTAAAAATAGCACCTGATATTATCGCTCCACCGGCTGCGGATATGATATTAACCAGCGATATGCGAGCGCAGAAGCCGTCGAAGAGATCCCGAACTTCCCAGCTCCCGCTCCTCGTTCCTGCCTTTTCTCTCCACAAGCTCGGTCAATTAATCTTAAAAACTGCCATTCCTCGCAGACGAGGAGCGGCTTTACCCCGGAAAATGCGCACAGCATCCCCGTCCTCCTTGCCTCTGTGCATGGCCAAAGCCACCATGGCCGTGCTATTAACCAGAATGGAAAACCTCTCCTGTCTTCAGCGCCGAATCCAGATAGCACGGCGGGTTTTTACTTAGTTTTTGCCTGTGAGAATTAAGCAGCGCAGTGTACTTGTTAACTACTCCTGACATGGCCAGAAATCACATACTGCTTTATCTGCCCAGCCTCTCTCCTGACTAGCTTCTGACTCGTCGTCTCCCGTAAAACACTCCGTTCTCACATACCTTCCGTTGAACTCGGATTACATCATACCGTCTACTCCACTGCAGGCCAATTGCTTGACTCCATCGAAGCTCTTGAGAAAGATACACAACACATCGCTAGCCGCTGTTCCCTTGCTTCCCGCATTCTGATATATCGATCGCTGCAAACTACGTACCGTCTTCCAATCCAATCCACTCTCTCGCTCCCCCCGCAGCATCCTCCGGAATCTGGCGTGTGCTTTTCCTTCTCGGAAGCTCTGCTCCAGATGAGGTTCTCCTAGCGTCATTGTACAAATACCTGCATGCCACGAAACGATGGTGATCCCGTCCCATCGGCTGCTACCGGAATGATCAATCTCTTAGGGTACCTGGGGTCAAGAAGGGTACGGCGACTGCTCTTGTAAGCCCTGCCCCGAACAATCCACCTGCAGACATATATACTTTACGCGCGCTATCGTGCTCCACATATTTGAATCCGGTGCCATGTCTAAGAGTAGTTCCGAGCTGACGCGTATCCTCTGTTGGACGATTGTCTCTTCCGTCGACCGTATAGCTTCATCGCCGCATCCGTGACCCTCTTCTACCTTATGACCGTGCTGTTCCCCGAGCATCGGAAGTACGAAATATCCCCGCTGATATTCTCCGGGCGACCACCGACGAGATTCGTAGCTCCCGGCCGGCGCAGAAACCTACGGCTGGACCATGTGAAGGGATTCTTTTTGCAAGATTTGGCAGAGACGAAAGAGGACAATTTCAACGTCGTCGGTAGTGACCTTCCGTTTGGGCGATTTTACTTTTCCTCTTCTCGGGAAAGATTTGCTATGGCGCCGACTTTGGGAGCTAACTTGCGGGGCTTCTGTCGCTGTTAGTTCCATACCAACGATTTCGGACTGATACCGCAGGACTACTCCATCGATATTACAAATAAACTACCACCGAATGCGACGCAATGGGACCATTTCCAAGCCGAAATCATACGGTTAAACCGAGAAAAGTTGACGACGAGGCTGGGAATACTGGGATATAAAGTCCTATATCTTTTTCGGCCATCCGAGAGTTGGCATCATCTGGGAGGTTGGTGTCCGGATCAGTACAAGAAAGGCTCATAGCTGTGATGGACCAACAAAAAAAAAGTTAACAAAGCTCGATAGAGTCGTTTTATGGCAAGGAATCGTGGGATTGTCTATGGACGCGGCAGGATGGCAACGGGACGGCCCAATGGGTAAGTCTACGGCTCTGAGCGGCTGAGTTTTACTTGCGTATTCGAGCTCAGCCTGTTGATACCATTGTCTCTTAGATCGATGCGGAATTAACCCCAACCGGTATCGAGGGAGCCAAGTACCTACACAAAGCATGGAATAAACATCTCGGCGACACAGGGTTGGCGACGCCGGAGCTGTTTCTCTCTTCCCCGCTCAGGTATGTCCTAATCCGTCGCCCTCTGTGGCTTCTTAAGAGTACGGCAAGGCTAACAAACAAGTGCGCCTGTAGCCGTGCCGCAGATACCCTTATCCATTCCTTCAACCTCACATTTCGTAACCCAAGACCGCCATCCCCAATCTTCGTCGAATACCTCCGCGAATCCTTCGGTGTCGACACCCACAACAGTCGGCGTTCCTATACCACACTGAAAAAGAAGTACCCTCTCTTCGAGTTCGAGGAGGAGTTCAGCGAATTTGATCCTTTATGGACGAGCTACCGAGACGAAACGGACGAGAGCGTCCTGCATCGTGCCAAGATATTCCTCGAGAACGTGTTTCTCCGCAGAGATGAAATGTTCATCGCCATTGCGACGCATGAGAGCGTTATCAAAGCCATATTGGAGGGTGCGTACCTTAAGTATCCTTTACTTTTGAACAGCCGTGTCTTCCTCGTATCGAACGGCATAAGCTGACGAGTTTTTTGCACTTTTGGCATCAAAACAGCTATCGGTCATCGTCCTTTTCCCATCCCGATTGGACGTGAGTTCCCCACTCGTATACCCTTGTCCATATCTCTTCGGATAGTCCCGTAATAACCTTTTCGCTATAGATATGATCCCCGTCGTAATCAAGGGACATTGGTATCAGTACAGTCCCTGGGCCCCGCGCACCGAAACCGAGAAATACAAAATGTTTTACAAAAGGGACCGAAACTGTACCGCACTGGATCCTGTGACGGATCCTGACGCTGAGCCGGAGATTGATATGGAAGAATTTGATTGATACACAAAAACAGCATTTAGCGTTAAAAACTGACCGGCATATTCTTTGGGTTTTAAAGGTTGTGAGCTCTTTTTTCTCTCCCTCTTTAATGGAATAATATAGTGGTTGGTATTAATACCCTTCATTGGTCTTTAACGCCTCTTTGTATATTTCTCCGTTCCCTAAATCCCCTCGTCTCTTCATGCCGCCTCTTTAAAAGACTCAGACTTACGAGCGTATTCTTGTACTTGCTTTTTCCGTTGAAGGTTCTTTTTCTTTTCTGTATTATAATAGTCTCCCGTCTTCTTAATAGCTTTGTCTCTGTTTCTTAACGGGCGTTCTGGGCATGCATATGCGTTCTGCATTGAGGATAAATAACCTCTCTTATTTCAGTTCTAATTACAAGATCTTGAGATTGATATGATATCAAATTCGATTTGTGGAAATACACGTTGAGGTTTTGTACTCGATTCCTATGCCTCGTAAACCAGACAGCTGCAGCCTCACCGATTGCAAATATGAAGAAGGCCTTACTTAAGATCGATTTCGTATCCTATTGGAAAATGTTGTATTTTACCCCACAAACCCGCGTTGCCCAACCTCCGAATCCCAATTACGTAGCTCCCAAAGAACCCCCCCAAAATTATAACCCACCGCGCAAAAGGGCAAATGCAAAGAACAGCAGCATCAAGACTATCCAGCATTCTAAACACCATTTCCAAGCGACCTTTGGGCGTAGTATTCCAAACCCCGGCGGTTATCTCGAATAGATCGTTCGTACCATCATCAGGCAATTATAACAACAGGATGTCTTCGTCTTCGACAGCTTTTGGTCTTAAAACTTTGGGTGCTCAGGATGCGATTGAGCTTGATAAGGAGCTTATGAGTGATGCCGGGGGGTATTCGTTGGATCAATTGATGGAGTTGGCGGGGTATGTGTAGTTTCTTAATCTTAGTATGTATTCGTATTCTAGGATTTTGGCTGATAGTTATGATGGGATGTAATAGGCTTGCGGCTGCTCATGCAAGTATGAATATATGACTCTCTGTGCAATATGTGGACTCGAACCTTCCTTGCTCCAAGGATTGTATTATCATAAGGAACAAATTAATGTGTATCTACAAGATGCTAATCGTCTTGGTATCTGGAACGAACAGTTTACAAAGTACATCCTCCTGAGAATGGGGAGCGTATATTGATACTCTGTGGGCCGTAAGTAGGACTACATTTATCCTAGATTGATTAGAACTGATAACTAATGGAACGGAACGGTATATAGAGGGAACAATGGTACGATTTCTATTTGACATTAATCAAGATATCGTATTCAAGGGTACTCATATTCGTTATAACGATAGGAGGAGACGGTCTAGTCGCCGCCCGTCACCGTAAGTTACTCTAACATACAACGTGATCCATGATACTGCAATACTCAAAGACCCATCTTGAACTAGTATGGTACTACGGCTACAAACCCACGATATACATCCCAAAGAAAGGCAAAAACGAGATATTCGAAGTATCCCCCCAACCGTCCCATTTACAAAAAATTACACCAAAGAACACCACTAACCCATCCACCATACCAGCGTCTCTCAACCCAACTAAAAAATCTCGGCGTCCCCTTCACAGAAGACTACGAAACAGCATTAACCCAAACAGACCACGTAGTCGACGCAATCTTTGGTACCTTACCCCCCCTCCCACCCCAACACCCCTCTAACACCCCCTTCCCAGGCTTCTCCTTCACCGGCACCACAATCCGCCCCCCCTTCGACGCCGTAATCTCCGCCCTAAAATCCTCCCAAATCCCCACAACATCCATCGACGTCCCCTCCTCCTGGGACATAGAACACGGCCCACCACCCTCCGGTCCAGGACAGGACTTCCACCCGGAGAATCTAGTCTCCCTCATGGCCCCAAAGCACCTGGTAAAGCATTTCAAGGGTAGACATTTCCTAGGTGGTAGGTTTTGTCCCCCGTATTTGGAAGAGAAGTATGGTTTGGATTTGAAGGGGTTGTATAAGGGTACCGATCAGATCGTGGAGTTGCCGAGGGTTGAGTAGGTAGTATTTGGAAAAGTGGGAACTGTACAATTGTACTACTATTGTATCTACATCGTGGGTGGGGGTTACAACGTTAGTCGTTTACCATAGCGGTAGAAGGTTATCAAACACCTGGTCGTTAAGATTGCCGCATTTATATCGATGTGGATATACCACCGTTCACGATCAGTCTCTCTAGCTTACTACGCTGCGCGTGTGCCTATATTCCGTGACCCGGTCAGGGAACTGCGAGTCTAGCTGTAGTTATAGCCGCAGGGCGTAATACGAGACTTGGGTGTTATTCGTGTCCGTGAACTGAATTCGAAATCCCGGTATTAAATTATCCACCTCAACTAAAATGATATCGCAGGCTTGTTGCATCCAAAAAAATACAATTCCATTAAAATCCACTGTCCAATGCAATTTAGATGTCGCCGTTACGGTGAAAAGTGCCAGGTGAAAGTATGAAAAGATTAGAAATGAAAAGATGAAGCGAAACCACCAAAAAGAGAATATCCCAGCAAGGGAGGAACAGAAGAGAGAAAAGAAGAAAGTAAGAAATAAATAAATCCGTAAATCATATCCATACCACTGTATCGCCTGCAAGTAGAAAGAAAAGGGCAAAAGTTCATGAGAAATAATAGGTCATGAAAATGTGGTCGAAGAAAGCCGGCACGGAAATATACAGCAAACAGCCGATGAAAGGACATCGATCAATGTAGAAAAAAAAAAAAAAACACCCCAATTAACCCCGTTACTTTTAATCTTTCTGCCCCTCATTGAGTTGCAACTCTACAACGACTTGCCGGGTATCGATGTCAGGATGAACCATGGCCAATTTGATTGTACGTTGACCAGCGCTTCCACCGCCTTGACCGTCGTCTAAGCATCTTGCGTCACGTCCTGCGATGACCTGACGTAGTCGGCCATTATCTGCGTTCCTGATTTCAACAAAGTCCTGGTCGAAAAGTAGGACGTAGGGTGGGTAGTGTGCGCTGGCTTTGGCCTTTCCAACGAATTCCATGATAACACTACGGGAGACATCGCCGTGCTTGTTGACATAGACACCGCATTCTACACGAAAACCGTTAGCTATAATTGCTAAAAGAGGAGTAGGTATAGGATATTTACCTTCGTAGCAGAGCAAGAACTCAATATCAGATAATCTGAACATGCCAAGGGGCTTTTGGCCACCGACTCTCAAGGCGATAGCTTGCACGTGGGGTGCCTTAAGCTCTGGGATAGACCACGGCTGCTTCTTGTCGAGTGTCATAACCTCAAAGCCTGCCCAAAAAGTTAGCGTGCTTCACGGAAAGTACTGCAGGAGTTGGATTGTACCTTTGGAAGAGTGAATCGAGAGTGAAGAGTGGAACAAGCTGATTCCGTAACACTCGGTCGGAATATAAAACTCGTCAAATTCACGGAAAAACTCCGTAGTTCCGCTTCTCGAGAACCTGCTCTTGCGCTCCGTAGCCTTATGGAATACAGGCTCCAGAACTTTGAATCTTGACTGCAACGCATCCTTTCGCTTGTAGAAAACGAGCATCCTGTCCTTCATCCGACTTGTGGCGAAGAAACCGACCTCTTTGCCTCCAGAGAGTTTCTGTGGCGGTCGTTTCGCAGCATCACTAACGGGTACACCTCCAGTCGGAGGGACAACCACATCCAAGTGATATGCAATGAGCGTCCTATCAGCGAGGACGAGGAAGAGACTGAAGTCCTCAAGCACCGCAATCTGGGTAACACGAGCGATAGAATTGATAGCCTAGTGATTGTTTTTAAGTTAGCAGGGTGATAGGTAATATTCTTTCTGGCCTGCGTACCTTCGTCCACCCACGCGGGTTTTCGTAGTCGGAAATGAAAACTCCAGCATCTGTTCCAATAGCCACCATCTGCTTTCCATACCCCATTCCAGTTCGGAATGTGGTTGCACAATTAACCTGAGCCTTAGTAAGAACAGCAGGTTTTGGACCAGGATAAAGTGACTCGGCCTCCTTGATCGCTCGATCCAACGGTGTACCGCGGATGTTGACGTCTTTAGGACTGGTAGCGCTTGAGATTCCCTCATAGCCGAAGGCTGAATCCGAAATGATTCTGATTCTGAACGGTTCAGCGTTTTGTCGGAACAAAGATGCGGCGTGACGCTCCTTAGCCAAAATGATCTTCTCCACCCAGTCTGCCCGGGCTGCCGCCGACGGGGCATACAAGGTGTATGTGTTGTCCTCTCCCTTGTATGCCTTTCCAAGATGTCTGATTCGGAAAGGATACATTACATTGTCCTTGTCCTTGGAATCCCAGGCGGGCGAATTCACAGAGCCAAGCGACGAGGAGGTTTGCGTGTGGACGAGATTATTGGGCCCTGGGGTTGCACTGTTCGGTATGCTGGGACGTTGACCAGGTCCGGCTTGAACTTGTTTGGTGGCGGGACCGATAATTTTCACGCTGCTCTTGACGACTGGCGCGTCGTTGATGGAGTCTTCGATGACGAGAAGGTCCATAGGTATTGGCTAGAATAGGTTTTTTTGATGTTAGAGATTGAGCAAACCGTTGTGGCATATTCGTAGGCTTACCATTCGGGAAACATCATATTTCTCGTACTTGTTTTTGCCGGGGCCTGCGGCCACATCTTTCCTCGCTACAGTTTTCGCTAGGACGAGGTAGTGATCGAAGAGAATGGCGTGGGTCTCGAGCCATGTAAACCGATTTCCGGTTCTCTGCAGGTCGCCCTGGTAGACAACCTCTCTGCCCTTTTCTTCGAGACGAAGATCGACCACCATTCCAGGTCTCATCACGAGTTTCCTTCCCAGGTCCGAAAGTGTCACTCTCTTCGTCATCTCGTCGACCCGGGCGTCGCACTCAAGTGTAACGGCCTTGATCTCATCTATCGCGGCTTGGAGACCAATCTTCTCATCACCTTCCTTGAGGGAGTGTTTTAGAACCGTCTGCAGCAGCAAGCCGTATCTTTGCAATCTCGTAATGGGGTTCTTCAAGAAATGCTGCCATTCGAGACGGCTGGCTCGCGGGTCTTGTCGGCAGTGTTCAAGGAATTGTCGGAACAAGATATTCTTCTCTGACTCATGACGAACGACAGCGTCTGCCCATGGGAAAGCGGCAGCATATTCGATATACGCTGGTTTGGCCCTTCGAATCCACTCTCGGAAGATATCGCTGAAGCCGACAATCCAAGGTCCTTGCTCTCGCTGACGGAACGTAAGTTGTGGGAGGAGATGATCCTCGTTGGCTTTACGGACGGCCTCAGCCTTGCCGAAAACGTCCTTGACAAACTGATCGAAGTTCTTCGGTTTGATGATATGGCTTTGCTTCTGCACAGCTTGAAGTTGATCGTGGTAGACAACCCGTAAAACTCGCATATGGTCGAGATACTCTTGCTCCGTTTGGACAACTTCGTGAAGGTTGTTTTGTCTTTCGATTTCCTTCTTGTTATGACCCTCGACGTCCGCAGCCTTGAGTTGCCAGAAGGTAGCCCAATCCTCCTTTTTCTTTTGCTTATCCTCGGGATGGGCCGATAAAGAAATCTTCTTGAGGGTACGGGCGCATAAGTGCGAGTAACACCTCCTGGGCATCTCCTGGAGTTCGTCGCTGTCCCCAGAATGGAGTCTCGATGAGTAACATCCGCGGCCTGAAACCTGGAAGATGACACCGGAAACCTCCGCTTCGGCGTTCCACTTGACCCATTCCTCGTCCCTCACCAAGCAATCGTTGTCCCAGAGGGTTTTGAGCACACGAGCGGCCAACGTCTCTGCATCTGCAACGTTCATCGTGGGGACCTTGTGTGTGAACAATGCAACAATAGCCTCCGCGATCCCCTTCTCCTTCAGGAACTCCTCGCCCTCGGTTGTGGTCTGAAGCCAAGCGAAAATCTGACTGATAGCCCATGGTTCATCACACTTCTTGAAATCCTTGCTTGACAACTTCTCGGGGTCGAATTTGCGGGTCTTGATGGAGGGGAGATCGATTGCGCCGAGGGCGTTTTCGTCGAAGATCTGGGATTGTGCAACTGAGGCACGGTTAGCTGCAGGTCTCGAAACCGGAGGCCGTGCCCCAGCAGGTTTCAGAGGGGCAGAAGCATCTGTCTTTGATCTGGCAGGACCAAAAGCACTCGTGCTTGTATGTGGATAGTTGAGACTCAAACTACTTTTTAGGCGGGCGTCTGGGTTGACTGGGAGATAACTCTCTCCAGTAGCATTGCTATCAGACTTGGTTCGGTTCAATTCGTAGCCTACGTTGCAAAGTTGTTAATTCACCAGTCTCTTCATACACATATATTGTTCAAGAAGCATGGGTAAAAACTCACTCGGCGTTGGGTAGAAGGATGGTTCCATGAAACCGGCATACATCTCGTCATCGTCATCGCTCTCGTCTGCGGTGATAACTGTCTTGACAGGCCCTGTGGCGAAGCCCTCATACTCATCACCTTCTTGGTAGCTATTTCGTCTCTCCGGGTTCGCCAGCCCTCCGGTGCCAAAGGTGTCAACCCTCGCAGCGGCAGACGAAAATGGAGCGAACGGATGAAGACCATCATCGTACTCGGGGTTCGGGTAAACATAGTCACCGTAAAGAGTTGAGGTACCGGTGGCTGTAGTGCTCGTTGTGTCCCTCCTGTGCAAGTCAACGCTGGTGGTCACTGTATTCAGGGTCGTCATCGTGTTCATCGTATTCACGGTATCACTTCTACCGAGGTCGGCGGACCCTTTATGAGTGGGGAGCACAGGTGCGACGTTGTCTTGACCGGCCGGCTTGAAACTTGGGAACGAAGGTTCATCATCGTAACGGTCATAAAATCCCATGCCAGAGAAACCACTAAGATCCATGGGCATGTCGAGGACCTCGGAGAGTGGCTCTTGGTCGTCATCCGGGGGCAAGGTTGCGACATGGCCGTTGGTCAGCTTTTCCCGATCTTCGTCCGCGCGCATTGCTGCCCAGGCGGCTGCTGCCTCGTCGCTACTATTACCGCCGGTTGGATAATTAGGGTAAGGTAGGGACCCATTTCCATCATTGGCACCCTGTTGGGTGCTGTCTCCTCTCTGGAAGAGGAGGTCCACGTCAGGCGAGAATTGCGAAGCTGAAGGGGGAGCCTGGGTACGTCCGGACGACGAACCGTTGCCCGAAACGAGATTCTCTATATCGGCGTACAAGGCTTCTCTGGCATCCTCCTCTAACCTCTGGCGATCCGCTGGGTCCGATGGCCCGTGAGGGGGAAGACTCGGCGGTGAGTCGTTGCTACCGGTGGTAAACTGAGGCCCGTTCGGACGCCGCCCATTGCTAGACCCCCCGTAGGATTGTAGTGGGTCGACCTGAGGGGAGTGTGATTTTGGAGGTGGCGGTGGAGTTGGGAGCGGATTACTGTAGTCTCCTTCATTATGGTAGCTTTGGTAATGGTGTGAAGGCGGTGTACTTTGGTCGTCATAGTAGTTTCCTGGGGGTTGCGCATTTTGGGATGAGGTCGATCCGTAGCGCTGCCCGGAGCCGCCTCTGTATTCTCCCTGGTCGTTGTCTTCATAGTCCCACTGTCCTTGCTCTCCATTGGAATACGGGTCAGCGGCTTGCTGTTGCTGTTGCTGTTGGGTGGAAAGAGCTTGGTGGTAATGAAGTTGCTGGTAAGCCGGAGCTCCTGTTGAGCTAGAGTATGTCTATAGTTTGAAGATCTTCAGTAAAAAGCACGTGGGGAGCACATGGAGCTGCACCCCAAAAACGTGGTAAAGGAATATAAACCTACCGAATACGTCTGCTGGTGTTGCAAAGGTGGAGGTGGCGGTGGAGGTTGGGGTAATTGATGCTGAGGCTGGTAGTAACCACCCGATACCGTACCGTGGCGCTGCGGGGGAGGTGGCGGTGGTGGAGGGACGTTCGAGCCATATACCGCGGGATTGTAGGTCCGGTTTTGTCCAGAAGCACCATACTGAGGATTGGCTGAGGGGAATCACAAGTCAGCGAGATTACATTCAGCACACGATGGAAAAAAAAGGGTGGTTAATACCAAATGCCGATGCATACGACGGAGCGTTCACAGTGGGTGATTGTGGGAGATATTGCTGATAAGTCGTCGGCGACGTCGTGGTCACGACGGACATGGTCCGGCCCAAGTGGTTATTCGGATTGTATCCGACCTTTGGATGGGACGGCAATCCGGCAGGGAGGCCGGGTAATGGTCTCGAGCCCCCCGGCTGGAGAGCACCTGGGGCACCGGAGCTGCCATAGGGCTGACGGGGAGGAGGAGGTGGGATATTCGGCTGGGTGGGAAGGGTGGTCGAGTTCTGAGAGTAGTACATCGGCTGGTAACCAGTCGAGTGCGCGGGAGGAGCGGGAACGTATTGAGACTGCTGCGAAAGAGCCATGTTGGACGGCGGGGCGCCATAGGCCGAGGCAGCCGGGGGTGAAGCGGCGCCCTCGTTCCTGCGATCGTAGAAATTGGGATTGTAGAAATCCTCGCCATTCCGCTGCTGGAGGCCCCCCGAACTGTCGAAATATCTATCATCTCCACTGCCAAAGCTGGGTGACCGTGCACGAAATCTCGGGTCAGCACCTCCGCCCTGAGGGGCACCGTGAGGTTGAAGGTTTGCCATCTGGGCTGGATGGTCGAGAGAGTCGCCCAGCGAGAAGGCTTCGAAGGTGTGAGACGATATAAGAGGTTCTCCGCTGGTGATTTCAGGCTCCGAGATGACCGAACGGGTTTAGTCGAAATCCTCCGAGAACAGAAATACTGCAAATGGATCTGGAAAAGAAAAAAAAAGAACGAACGGGGCGACAGAAGGTCGAAGGGAGGTGGAGGGATGGTGATGATGATGGAGAGGAGAGGACCTCAGAGGATGAGGTTTGAGGAGTCGATGATTAGGCGGGACACAAAAACCGATGGCACGTTTTGTGGATGGGCGGATGAGCTGTCTGCCAGGCTGCGGAGAACTGGCAGCGGCACTAGTTAGCACTCCGCCGACTGTCCACGACTTAGGTAAGCACAGCTGGACTGTCTCTGGCCGATTGACCAAATGCTTCTTACTTGGTAGCTAAGTATCGACAGGATCCGTGAAATGGGAGATTGGGAGCGAGTGTTCTACGGCGGCAGGGTGCTTGCACGGACGGGCCAACCACGGCAGCCGGCAGCAGGTGAATCTGGTCGTCTATGTACGGCAGCCGAGATGTTTACTTCTTTGCTTCAGCAGGAAGTAATAGATGTACTCAATTAAGAAGTAAGGAAGTGGCAGTCGGTGATGAGAGCTGAGGCGTATCAGGTTTAATCTGGATGAGACCGGTCCTCCTGCCTATAATTTACCGCATGATTCGACGCTAGCTCGACATCTCCTTTACACTAACACTCAAGGGCTTTACAGATGCAGCTGTGTCGGTGTATTTGAGTATCAGGCCGTGTACAAGTAAGAAGTATACTGGTCGTCCTTATCGATGCATGGGATATCTGGAATGGGATACAAGCACATGTGCTGCACCCTGCATTCGGATGCATATATTCGGGCCGGGGCGTCTACCACGGCAGTACTCTAGCTATCATCCCTTGAGATAGGTACGATATCCACATATCAAGATCGAATCTGTCAAAGTGATCAGGCTCGCCGTATAATCGCTTCGATGCTACCCCGTGGAAGGACCCTGGTGATGCACCGAGTCCCGATAACCCCCCGTCCAGGGTCACCCCAAGCCTTAGCCTTCTGGGCGTCCCGCTGCCCCCCATGATTGGTTCCCACTTCCGGCTAGGAGGCCGTCGAGTCTACGTACGGATTCTGGCGCAGCAGCACTGCTTCCTCAGCTAATATCATAAGCTTGCTTGTAAGCCTGTTCCTTAAACGGCCGTATTCCTTCGGGTATCTGACACCCGTGCCTCAGGCCTGCGCGTTTGGAATATAGTCGAGGAAGCCTTAGGATAAGAGCCACCGGTCCGCCACCAAAGCACCTTCGCAGCCTTGACCGTGACGACCCCAAGTGCCGATGCTGGCTGTGAATATGAATCTGGATCTGGACGGATAGCACGTGGGAAGTTGTGGATGTGTTGAAATGTGGAGGGTGCGTGGACCAGCCAACACGCCAACACGGCCCGCATCGGTAACGGGACTGCGATGTCGGTAGCTCAGCTAAGCTATGGCATTCTCTCAGCCAGATCTCTCACCATTACACCGTCCTGAATACTTACTTACTTAAGTAAGTATATAACAGCATTGTTGAGCCCACAGCAATTGTGTCTGGGTATGAACCTCAAAGTAAACAGATGTACTGACCAATTGATATAAATGGCCTGCTCGGCCCGAGCTGTGCACGAGTCAGTCTCAAGTTATATTTAAAGCGACTAAACCGTGTCGACGGCATAAAGTGGATCTCCCATTGCTTCTTTGCCTCGGTCAGAGTGCCCAATTAGAGGTATCCCCAAGTACTCGCTCTCAATTGTAATCAGCCATGTCAAAAAAGGGTCTGGGCCAAGCTTAATAATGTAATGACGATAGAGCTGCCCCGCATTATACTACACTACCCAAGGAAAGGGAAAAAAAAGGTTGTTTGTGCGAGGGGAGGGGCAATATTTATACCATGTCGTCACTTCCGCCCGGTCCACGCCTTCCCCTCCACCACACTACTTCCCACCGTTAATTGCCATCTGAACCTGCAGAAACTCTCTCATCAGTCCACCTTCCCGTCGATATACCAAACTTGAATTGTCAGTAAAAAACCCCCTCACTTGCATGAAACCGTCCTTCCCGGGACTAGCACCGTACTCTGCTATCGCTGTAGATTCAAACGCACGCGGCTAACCAAATCAACCCCGGATCCCATCCAGGAACATTCCCAATCACACCTTTAAGCAAGTCAAAATGGTCAAAGCAGGTACGAGAACACCATAGCAACTACTTACTTAATTATCCGGCTGCAATTGCACGGAACTAACCCCCCAACTCAGTCGCCGTCGTCCGTGGAGACTCCACCGTCAAGGGAATCGTTACCTTCGAACAGGAAACCGAGGATGGCCCCACCACCATCACCTACACAATAGAGGGTAACGATGCCAACGCCGCGCGTGGTTTCCACATCCACACCTTCGGTGACAATACCAACGGCTGTACCTCCGCCGGTCCTCACTGTGAGCCACACCTTCAACCCCCCCGCTGGGGATAGGACACACACGGCTAACCCAAAGTAACCAGTCAACCCCTTCGGAAAGACCCACGGTGCCCCATCTGACGAGGCCCGCCACGTCGGTGACCTCGGAAACATCCAAACCGACGCTAGCGGTACCGCCCATGGTACCATCACCGACAGCCTGGTCAAATTGATCGGACCCAACAGCGTCCTCGGGGTGAGTACTAACCTTCGTATCCGACCAAAAAGGCCGAGCTAGCTAACCAGACCTCACACAGCGAACCGTCGTTGTCCACTCCGGCACCGACGATCTCGGAAAGGGTGGTCACGCGGATTCCTTGACGACCGGAAACGCTGGTCTTCGTCCGGCTTGCGGTGTCATTGGTATCGCCCAGTAGATTTGACAGACGGCTAGTCTTTCAACATACTACTGAGTTTGTTAAGGCAGCGGCTCAGCAAGAATAAAAGAAATGACATATTCGGGGTGGAAACTTGGAGAGGCTTACGAGATTATTGTCGTATAATCTGTCTCCACGCTGGCGGAAGGGATTTCTATGCCAATACCAAAATGAAATCAGAATCCAAAATATTCCAGGACGCTTAAATTCCAAGCTAGAATTATAGAAGAAGAAGAAGTACTTAAGCACTTAAGTAGTTATGTGATTCTTCTAAACACTCAAGTGATAATAGACTGCGTAGTGGTAATTCCACGGCCAAGTCATGCGCACTCTTACAGGACGGTACCGTGTGCTTCATGGACCTTCATGATCACCCGGATCCCACCAGCACGGCAGGCGATCAATCTGTCTATCAATCGTGATTTTGGAAAAAGGATTTCACAATTCAAAATCCCGAAAATTTGGGCCAAAATCCCGGAAATCTGTGCTAATTTCAAATCTCTGCTTTGAAGGGGGTATTCAAACTTCTCCCCTCATTTTATCATCCAATTTCATCACATGACCGGATTTCGGATGTTCCTAACATACTATACTCTTCTGGCATGTCAACGGGGTCTGTAGCCTACGTTTCCTATCCGGGTCCTTTCTAGACTACGTGAGACCCAGAATCTACGATTCATGATATTATCTAAAATTAATTCTTTTTCTATTACTTTACAAAGAACCCATGATACGTATTATAATTACACAGCATGTCATAACCCAGCCACACGAAACCAAAATCATTCCATTTCATACCACCAGTACGAAATTCAAACCGGCGGCCCATAAGTCATCCTCAACTTAACCTCCCTACACCCCGCCCTACTCGACCCCTTATGAATCGTCCACCCCTGCCCCTTAACATTCGGACAAGCCTGCCAGAACCAATCCGCCTCAGCAGTCAAATAAAAAGTCCCCCTAATATCACAACTAGTAGAAAAAACATCCGTCTGAACAGTTCCCGAACTCGGCAGATCTTTGCTAAACTTCAATTGCTTCCCACAGGAAGGACTACCGGTAGAGTGCAGATACCCCGGGATAAGATATTTATAACCCGGACCGGGCATGAACACCTTTTGACCTGAAGTGTGCGGCCAGATCACGGAATCCGGGTTGAGAAGGTCGACGCCGACGGTGTCGCCGGAGATGGAGACGATTTTGTCGTTTAAGTCGTCTGTGGAGTTTATGCGGACGGTGAAGCCTGTGTTATCTTGTGGGGTGCAGAGGGCGCGGGGGGAGAGGTCTTGGGCCGTTGGGAGGGCGGAGGCCGCACCTGCGAGGAGGGTGGTGAGGAGGAAGGATTTGAGATGCATTTTTGGAGTGCTTCTTTGATAAAGTAAGATATTTGGTATCGCTATAGGCTATGCAGGTTTTGCAATGCAGCTGTGGGTAATGATAGATAAAACTTCTAGAATCCACGATCCTCAAAGGCGCATTCCCGCACTATATATACAGCTCCAAAGGCGGCATTATCAGGCAATCTACCCTTGAGCCGCAGAAAAAAAATCTCCCAAACCATCCATAGCCTCACTCATAAACATTTCAACCATCGTTATAGATGCAACATCGCTGTGCTCCCTTCCCCAGGAAGAAACTTTCCAAGGGTCTTAAACAAGGGTCTCGTAGACCCCAAAAAGCTTAACGGGCAAAAAAATTACCACCACGCATAGAATCTCAGGCGGTACGCCTATTCGGTTACAGCCGCTGCTTCCTGTGTGGATATCTTGCATGGATGGGGTTGCAATCGGTGTTCCCTTACAGTATATGGAATGCTCACATGGCGTGGGCGAGCGTCATGGAGTTGATCTTGTACCCTGAACGGGTTTCGATAACGTTAGACATTTCGGTACGTTCTTGAGCAGGATTTTTTTGGGGGGGGATGTACAAGGTTGACGGAGAAAAAGATATAAATAGCATCTCAAGATCAGTTGAGAAGATTAAGATCGTGTAGCCCAATCGTTGATTGTTTTGCGCAATCCGGTTTCAGAAGCCGACGTACGACGTATCGTTAGAATGATTCGTGTGACTTCCCAGTCTCGCAACCAGACTGTGACTTCCGGACCCTCTCATCGAAATATTGGTCAACACAGTAGTGTGTTGGATATTCTTCCAAAGCAAAAGCTGCTGTTTACGGACCTATATACCTCGATTCTCAGACCTCTCTTTTTGGTGGCACTCACTCTCGCTCATGCTCAATTGATCAAAACCACATATCGCCAACCTAAAAGACCACTGCTCCGAGCCCTACCGAAGCACACCAACCATCCATAAACATGTGATAATAAGACAAACTTTTTGTTTCGCTTATTAGTGGGAGCTAATGACCCATGGCCATCATTCACTACCCAAAACTCACCGATTTATTCGGACTGGGAGTTTATAAAATCCACCATTTCTGAAAGACTCCTCTCTTCCAGCCCCTCAATTAACATTAGAGCCCTCCCATCTTGTAAAACTATTCTTCCATTTTTCACTCCAGTCAACAAAGCTTCTTTCTGATGGAAGAAACCTATCAACTCCTCTCGAATTGATAAATTCCTCGCAAGAAGAAAATCGATATCCCTAAGGTCTGTTTTTTGTTTCGTTATGTCCCGCCGATTGGGCAATGCGTTCAGCTTTTGTATTAACTGAACATCATCGCAAACAACGTTGTATCCTCCACACTTTGTCGAAAAGGGTTCAATGTTGACACCGGCGCCTTGAAATGTTCTCATTCGAACGTTGATTTTTATGCCAGTTGCTTTATTGAATCCGGTTTCAATCTCTCTACTAATGTTGAAACCAGAACTTTCGACTTTCGCTCTCAATATACTGAGAGTTACGTCCCCAAGACCCGAGAATTCCAAATCAACATCCTGTACACTCCCGCATTATATTAAATTGCGAACTTGGTGACGGCACATTTAACAAGACGGGTCCGCTGGATACTAACCGTAGTGACCCTAGAGCTCCCCTTAGCGCGCATAGCAAAGCCTCCGACGAAGTAAAGATTTCCTTCCTCGAACAATGCCTTCATTCTATAATGAAGTGCCATCGCAACTTGATTTACCGCCTTCAAAGGTTATCAGCCCCGAAGTCCTTGGTCTGCAGCGATAATCTCGAGTTCCAGAGATACAGTCTGGGATCGTTATTAGTCGTATGACTTTGAAAGGCTGGGTTTCGTGTATATGCTATCGAATGCTGGAACGCTTTCTAACGATAAACAGTTCCGTATCTCTTTAAGAGTGGCCGGAAACTCCTCCGGACTATTGTAATACTCTTCCCACGGTTCCCTTCGCCTCCAAGCTATAAGCATCACTACCTGACTGAGGATTCTATTCTTCAGGTCCGTCATTCGCCATCGACCTTTTTGGAAGCCTGGGAAATCTTGAGATTTGGGTTCGCCCAAGCACAACAGAAGTGCGCTTATGAGACTAGAAAATGAGGGCACGCCAACTTTGTCGAATTCGGAGGGTAGTTCAAAGTAGCTTGGAAGCGTCCCGACTGACATTGAATTCGTAACGTCAAATCGAAACAGGGTATCCGGGATCAAGATTATATTGTTAGCTGTTGTACGAAGCGTTTTAGTCGAGGCTAGCAAAATGCAATCGTCCGAATAACAAGGGAGGAGCTGGTCTTCGTTGGGTGGAAGGACGTCTCGTGTAAATGGTAAATATTCCGTCAGGTGTTTGGCTGCTGTTTCTAAATATGCTTTTGGAACCAGAATTTCCATCGACTGCCAAATAAGTGCCGGTACTTCGTGACAAATTGACGCATCGTCGCCCCAGATAACATGGGGTATCTTGTATGATCCGAGGACCAGAGGAGGAATGAAACGGAGTCTGGCGGCATCTGGCCGCAAGGGCGGCGTTCGGTCGTTGTAATCCCAAATCATAATTCCTGATAATTAGTAAAAGTCTTCCCGAGGAACTTGACCTTGATCCCGTCAAAGATGTTTATACACTTAGGTAAGTACCTAAGCTAGGTAAGTAGGTACTAGGTAGTACTTACTGTGCCAGAAAAAGGGTGCTTATTGATACGGTATCAATACGATATTAGGCTGTAATATGATATCATAGCGGTATTGGGCGCAAAATTGCCATACAATTTGGATTAGAACGGTATTCAAAAACACCCCGTTTCTAGCACAGTAGTTGCGTAGAATTCTGGTAAATTTAAACCCTGATTTAACTCGGGTGATCCCTTCGTGTGACTTATTCGGGATCTGCGGCCTGGAACAAAGCCTTCTCTTGGGGCGACTTTGTGGTATTTTTGTGTGGATAAAATTTACCACATCAACGCAAAATCCTGAATAGGAAGCTCTCGTCGACCGTCTACGGAACGGGATATTAACATGAGAGACTTTGACGAAGAAGTCTACAGGTTCGAAAGCTTTTACGCTTCGATTGCAAACTTTCTAGAAAACTGTGAAGACGGGTGTTACTAAAAATATGCCATGCGGAAACTTTCGAACTCGATCGAATCAGAGCCCTTTAGAATTTCCTTAGATGAGACGTTGACACAATTGCAACCCCGACCTTAACAGGTAGCATCGATTGTGTCATGAATGTGTAGGGTTTCACGGGATAAAATCGAAGCTTCTATGCACGTATCAGTTTGAGATTTTATGTACAAGGACATCGTCGAGAGAGAGGAGATTTTAGACTCGGAACTAAACTATGATATCGTAAAAAATACTGTTAAGGAAAAAGCCAAACGGCGACTTTCAAAACCTTCGAACAATAATATAATACCATTAACCGTCGAGCTCTGACTTTTTAGCCGGGAGCCGCTCACGCAATAAACCATATCTGACTATGATAGACTATACCCGTATTGGAGCTCTCATTCGGCTTCTTACCCTCCGCGATCTCGAATCCCGCATTGGTATACTCCTCAACCTCCGCGTTACCCGCGGTCCTGAGAAACACCGTGCAAAGAGCCTTCGCATAGATCGCCATAGAATCCGCCGAGCTTTTGAACGCATCCTTCCACCCAGAGCGTTTATAGATCGATACCAGCAGCGCAGGACTACCCGACCCTGGCCCGTTCCTCGCCACCTCCTGCTCGGGAACGATGATGCCATAGCTCATATTTTCTTCATCGTGCCCAGCCCTTGCTATCTTTTCTGCAATATCAACCGGATCTGTAGCGTCGTAAGTAACTTTGACGAACGCCTTGAGGTTCTTCGCTCTCATCATGAAAAACTCCTCTGACAATTTGATCGGCTTGACAACGTAGCCCTGAGACTCAAACCTCAACCCTTTGTTCGTCATCTCCGCTAGCTCCATACCATCCGACCAGAAAGAGGTAAAAATCTTTGACTTCCAGAATGTCTCACAAGCCCACCCATAACCAGGAATATCCACCTTTGGACCGGGCGAGAAAATGATACTCTTGGGGTACTGACTTATCATTGTCAGGATTTTCTCCGTCCTCTTGTCCTCCTGCGTCTTGATAATCTCCATAACATCCAGATTTATCATCCCACCCAAGCACAGATAAACATCTCCGGGCTTCGTAGTATTCCTCCCCGCAAACCCCGATAACGCCAACCCGACGGAGCTGGCCATCGATTGCCCCCTATCCTTTGTATAAGCCCCATACAACGCGGCGAACTCATGATTATGGGTCCCGGCGTCAATATCAATGGACTCGTATGCCACCTTCCGTCTCTCCCATGAACGTGAAACAGTCACGGCCTCATCGTGATACTTCAAAACGCCGTCAGCGAATTGAATGTACAAATTCTCGATGTTTAGCGCCGCTTCCTGTAACGTCCACATCCTCCTCATCCAATTCGACCCGGCGATGCGGATCAACAACTCCCGCTTCGGAATCTCCTCCATGGACATCTGCGTCAGCTCCAAATCGATCATGAGCACCCTCTCGCATTGTCCGTAAGTATCCACCATCCTTTTAATCGCGAGCTTTCGGTACGTCGGCTCCAAGGGAATACACAAAGTATCCAACCACAACCCAACTTCCTTACTCTTCTTCTTCTTAAAGAATTTCGAAACCGAGCTCTTCTGGGGTACATACTCGTATAACCCGTCAATCAACCCCTTAAGCCGCCGCACTTGACACTGCGGTATCGAATTCGTCCTCGGATTGCCCAGTCCATCAGACCAAACATGCGATAACGCAACGGTCCTACAATCCTCAAACGAAGCGGCTTCCAACCACCCTTCCTCCCCACCCTCCGCAATATCCCCCTTAACAACCGTAGCCGGAATCCCCCCAGCATCCAAAATTCCCTTAACATCCTCCACCGCCGACTCCATATGATCGCACTCGCACTCCTCATCCACATGCTTCGTCACATAGGTCGCATCATCAACTTGCGAAGCCGAGCAAGCGAACAAATTACAATACTCATGAAAATCCTCCGCTGGAATATCCCTCTCAAACGTCGACGCGAAGTACAAAGTCGTAATACTATACGTCCTCGATAACCTCGCGACGTCACTGATACACCACCCAGCCTCAAGAAACCGTTGAAAAATCAACGCAGGTATCCCAAAGGAATCCGCCGCAGGCTTGCTGAATCGCACATAAGGCGACGGTTCATGCTGCTGCCGGTAAGCAGTGTGTACCGACGCCACAAGCAGGGCGATAGAACAAGCGATAGGAGGCGGAATAATGCTAATCTCAGCATTAACAACCTCACTCGCAAGCTCTGAGTACGCGCCGTACTCCGTTTGCCAGGTAGTCAACAGCGGTGAAAAGTACTCGACGACAATCGTTGCTTCCGCGACAAGTGCGTCGTACCTATCCGAGTGATAGGCGGAGCTGGATCGTGCCCATTGTTTCAGGATCTCCGTGATCTTTTCGGAGTCAATGATTAATTCACCGTCTGAATTGGCCGTGGTGAGATCGCCTATGCCATAGTTTTGCTTTGTGACCGCGGAGAGGAAGCCGAAGCAGAGCCAGCTCTGGATGAAGGCGATAGTCTCATCTTCGGGGTGCTCCGTGAAATCCCCTACATGGAGAAGTTCCTTGTCGAATCCCATACGCTCTGGGTAACTATAGAAGTCACCTCCATCGTAGTCATAGTCACAAACACAAGGAACGTCTGTATTGTGAAGATATGGTTTGAAGACGGCGGGTGGAATATGAACCATTTCGATAGTAAGGGTAGTAAATATGTAACGATAACAACGCAATTGAGGCTTGATCGATTGAGAGACGTACAGCTAGACAGACACAGATCTCAAACCACTCAGGGCGAAAAGACAATCCAATGCATCTAAATTTATATACGGGGGTGTAGACAATCTGCTTTGTTTGGATGGATCCTGCTGTACAAATGCCGCTGCGGGGTAGTAAGCCGCGCATGGATCCATGGGTGTATCCTTTACCTTTGAACAACCCATCCCGATGCTCGCTTTTCTGATAAAGGAACTTAACTGTTATACGCCATTGGGGAGAAGACTGTAACCCTAATAGGGGAATACGCAAAAACAAGCAAAACGCCATACAAAATTGACAGAGCCTCAATGTAGGCAAAAAGCAAATGCTTAACGATTTGCATGTATTACCCTATGAGGATCACTGGTCACTTTCCCCTATACATGCTGTACAGCTGTACGGAACTCTTTCTATATGGCCGGAATTGATATGCTCTACCTCACCTTAGCCCCTCTACACTAAGACACCCCGCCCCCACCTTACCCATGAAATCCTAGATTGGAATATCTATACGAAACCCGCCCCGTTTCGAGTGTACCAACCACAGGATTAAATTTCAGGAAGGTGGTCTCGGCCGAGATATAGGCCTTGGCCCAAGATGCTTGGTATGGGGACACAATCAGGCATCGATGAGGCGGCTGGATAAATTTGAACCCCTATGAAGATTTCGAGCTCTGTAACGGGGAACATTGGAGGACACATCTGGAAATTCGAGCTATGGTAGGAGTTATATCGGTATTCATGTGTGGTTATATGACTAGCTGGGAGACGGTTTTTCGTTCTTCGACGGTATGGGAAAGTGTTAGAAAGTGTTATTTGCTCTACTGGCCCAACGTAGCCAACTAGGCTAGAAAAGCGGGATTGATCCTCACCGAGGTTAATACTCTAAGCAGGCCTTCCCGCTTACGAGATGCGCCAGGCTATGCAGTGCGCTCTTAGCTCCTTTTCATCAACACATTTTGTCTTCAGACAAGGCTTTATCTTGGTGTCGAGATTTTGTGTTGACAATGTTGGATTTTGGTTAGGCCTGAAGGTCAAGACCGTTGAAGACAAATGGAGTTTTTATTAATAGCCAGGTGCAAGTTGGTCCTCAATTGCAAGATATCGATGTTGGCGCATGCAATTCATTAGTGCAGATCTAGTTTTCTATTAATGCAAGGGAAACAGTAATTTCCGCCTCTCACCATTAACATTGGCGTTTGTTCTGGCCGTTTGCCGAAGCTTTTGAATTAACGGAGACTTGATCTTTCTTGGACACCGCACAGTTTACATAGTATATACATTATGATTCATATCCTTGGCATGGGAGGTTTCTTGTTATGGAATAGGCCTGGGCAGAAACACACGGCAGGGGTTTCGAAGCCTCTGCCCAATCTTCAGTTTTATATAAACATTTTATCATGAACAATTCTTCGTTTTCTCGGATTAATTATCTTCCTCGACCTCTCAATGATTTTGAAATTTACTCCTTCACATACCATTTTTTCCCCTTTATAATCAACTAGCCATTTTATGGCAGCGACAAGATGACCAATTCTCCCAAACAGAATCCAGCATTGGAGCCGACCCTCGACGAAAAAGATGCTAAAACGGACAAACTTGCAACTGATAATAACGAATTTGATGATGGTAGTCAAAGTCAAAAGCAGGAGGCACTGTCAATTGAAAGCGGTGATGAGTACCCTCAAGGAATGAAGCGATTCGTTATAGTGTTGGCTCTCATCCTCGCAATCTTCCTGGCTTCCTTGGATATGGTACTTCAAGAATCAATTATTCTTAGGCCCTAGGACGCAGTAATTGCTGACTTGAATCTTCTCTCTAGACAATTGTCGCCACCGCTATCCCTAAAATCACCGACGAATTCCGCGGCCTCGACAAAGTATCCTGGTACGGATCCGCCTTCTTCATGACAAACGGAGGATTTCAATCATCATGGGGTAAAGCGTACAAGTACTTCTCACTCAAAAAGGTCTTCCTCGCTTGTATCGTCGTCTTCGAGATAGGAAGTCTCGTCTGTGCCGTTGCGCAAAACTCGACGACACTCATTGTCGGCCGCGCAATCACCGGGCTTGGTGCTGCAGGTATCGGGACCGGAGCATACACTATTATCGCCTTTATCGCCGAACCTGCAAAGCGAGCCATGTACACAGGCTTTGTAGGCATGTCTTTCGGTTTTGCTTCGGTTATCGGTCCTCTCCTTGGTGGTGCCTTCACCGATCACGTATCCTGGCGTTGGTGTTTCTATATCAACCTCCCTATCGGCGGAATTTCGGCTCTGATCGTTTTCTTTCTCTTCCATACACCGAGTGGTGCGAAACCGGTCGCAGCCACCTTAAAGGAGAAGATCCTGCAAATGGACTTCGTTGGGGCTATCATGATCATGGGTGCCATTACTGCCTACATGCTGGCCCTGCAATACGGAGGGCAAACCAAACCTTGGAACAGCGGCGTCGTCGTCGGGCTACTCGTGGGATTTGTTTTGATATTCATCGCTTTCGGCGTTTGGGAGTTTTACCAAGGCGAACGGGCCATGGTTGTACCCCGTTTGATCAAGCAGCGTGCAGTTTTAGTTAGCTGCCTTTTCACATTCTTCTTCGTCGGCTCCTACTATCTGGTCATCTACTACCTACCGATATATTTCCAGAGCGTCCACAATGCGAGTCCGACGATGTCTGGCGTACGGAATCTGCCATTAATTATCGCGGTCACAATATCCATGATCTTATCCGGAATCTTCGTGAGTAAGACTGGGATAACGAATCCCGTCAAGGTAGCCGGCGCTGTAATTGCGATAATCGCATCTGGACTACTATACACCATGGATATCGATACTTCGGCTGGAAAATGGATTGGGTACCAGATACTCGGTGGGGTCGGCTGGGGTATCGCTTTCCAACTCCCTATCATCGTTGGGCAGGCGTACTCTGATCCTACGGATGTATCGTCGGTCACCGCTATGGTGCTACGTAAGTTCGAAAATCCTTCAGTTACACATTGTCCACAAGCTAAAACATGGGTCACTAGTGTTCCAATGCGTGGGTGGTAGTTTCTTCGTCGCCGCTGGTCAGGCCGCTTTCGTCAATAGGCTCCTCGTAAATCTCCCCGATACTCCGGACATTGGTCCTATGGTTGTTGTCGCTACAGGTGCTACAGAGATCCGAAATGCGTTCCCTGCAGAGTATGTTCCTGATATCGTAGCGGCGTATATGTCTGGGATTAAAGTATCACTAGCGATTCCAATCGGGGCCGCCGGTGTAGGACTGATTGTATCCTTGTTCGGAAAATGGAATCGGATCCATAAGAGTGCTTCAGTTGCCGCCGCCGCATGATAGATTTCTTTTTTTCTCCTTTAGGTTGATTCCTTTTGTTCTTCAGTGTATAGAATATATTTGTGGTATCTATATCTTTGTAATTTTTCTTCCATACTATAGCCCACTTCATTCTAGGTAGAGTTTCTCGTTCTATGGAACGTAACGGGTACTATACTCGCAGCGCTATGACAAGTTTCCAGGGCCCTAGGTGAACCAAGACTATTTCAATATAATAAAGTAACCGAGAGCAGCCGCATCGAGTCTATTCTAGAGCATTCCGTGGATACAAAGTGTATTTCTGATTGTTGTATTCTTAAACCTGGTGATATAAGCGTGACGGATACGCACTATCTTGTATCTTTATACTATCGCTAGGAAGCTACTTGGTCTCTCATCCGACACACCACTGTTGATCTTTCGGCCTGAAGTCGTTAGTCACCACAGTCGAGTGACTCGCCTTCAAGAGCGGCTCATACTCAGGCCCAGGCGGCTCGCTCAACCAAATATAGCTTTCATACCGAACATAAATAGTTCCACCCTTCTCCTGCGTGATCGATACCAAAATAGCCCTCCACTGCTTGCAAGGAACCCTGCCACCATCTTTCAAGTCCATCGAGTGCGTAAAATTCGGGGCGTCAGATCGTATGATAGCGAGGTTATTAGAATTCCTCCCTACGATCTCATTCCAACTTTCAGGCTCAACGGGATCGCCAGATTGCGGGACGGTACAGTTTGCCAAGTAAAACTCCTGCCCATTCTCCGTGTTCACCATCAACGGAAACGAAGGCCCGCTGGGTTTTTCCAGTATTATGAAGCCGACGAATTGGACCATCAATCCTTGAGGCGTGACTTTCCCCGGGTATTCGAAATCAAACCGTCCCCAAGCTCCGGTATTGAAACTGTGGCATGCCCAGCGGAATCCATCGACGGGAACTCTCTCAACGGTTCTGAATATAGTATTCGGAGGCACTTCCTCCAATTGCTGGAGTAAACCTATCATGCGTCCCGTATGCCCATCCCCCTTCAATACCATCCCCACATCCTTCCCCATGATATTACAGGCCACCAAAACTCGATCCTCCTCTTTCGTTGTGGCTCGACGACTCACCAAGCCCCACAAGTTGTCCATAAATATCGCGAACATGTCCCGTCGGAGTTTTTTATCCAAGTAAAGAGGATCCGAATCCGGGATCCTAAGCTTGTTATTATACTCCAGCGTTGAAATGGCACCGTTCAATCCCGCGAAGCCGTCGTCTCCGAGAATTGCCACGCCTGTAAGAGCACCGCTTACGAGCGACCTGCTCCCTTCGTTAACCACCAGGCGAAGTCGTTCGACTGCATCCGTGTGATCTATGACTAGCTCTCGAGTGCAAATCGTGAGCTTCTCCATTCCAAGGACAGCTTCCTGTAATGTCCACACACGGCGCATCCAGGTCGCCAGAACTAGTCGTCCCATAAGCTCTTCATCCGTCGTAAAGCTACGACTGGCTATAGAAGCATCGAGGATCATGACAAATCGGGCTGTCGGAGAAAAATATCAGTATTGTCCACCTAGAGATCTGGAATATAATAAAGAGTATTATACCCTGCCGATAAACCTGATTCATAGTCTTGATAGCCAACTTCCTGTACTCCTTTTCCAACGGCACACACATCGTATCCACCCAAATCGCACACTCAAAATCCCCATCTTGATCCCAAACTCCCCCAGTCCTGTTCGAAAAAACATATTTCCCATTGAACACCTTATCCAAATTTCCTTTAATACCCCTAGGTCTCCCATCCTTCATCGAATAGTTCGCATAATAAGCCAACCGCCTCAATTGACATCGAGGCAAAGTATTCGCGAACGGATTCCCAAGCCCATCAGACCAAACATGCGATAAAGCGACATAATCCAGCGACTTCGCAATCCCATGTTTCGTCTGATAGAACCGCCAAATACTAACCTTCTCCACCTTCTGCGGCTTAACCTTCATACCCTTATACTCCCCGTTCACGATCGAAATCGATAAAGAAGGAATATTCCCGTCCCTCAAACACTTCTTAACATCCTCCACATTAGGACCGTCGTGCTCACACGTACAACCCTCGTCAACATGCTTCGTAACATACGTCTTATCATCAATATTGTTCCCCACGCAGCTAGTCCTGGTGCATTTGCTATGCTGCCCAGGATACCGATTCGTCCCGGGAATAGACAAAAGGTAGCAAAGAAACGCAGGCGACCCATGCACCAACTGCGCCTTTTCCACAGGGCAAAGTAGCGCTCGATCCATAGCCTCATCAAGTACCGTGCCAAATCTCCACCGGAAATGTGGGTAAATGGGGTATGGGAGCTCTTCCTCCCGACCCCATTTCGCATTGTATTTATCGATAGGGGGATCCAGATCCGGTCCGCACATAGCAGCGATAGAGTACCCCAAAGCATCGTTCAGAAGCGCGATCGCAAACCTGACCGTCTCGCCCAGCGGTGTGATATTATCCCCCCATATCAAATCCGATCCATTAGGTACCTTAATCTCCTCAAGTTGATTATGTACCTTTCGAATCGACTCGATAGCGTTCATAAGCGTCCACACCTTGTCGGGCAGATCCATGGAATTAACATGCGCCATCCAACGATCAATGATCTCCTGGAGCCTTGCCGTCGAAAGCACCAAACCCCCAACATCTTCGTCATGTCGGAGTAACATCCCATTTGGGTCTTCGCAAAGGAACGTTTCGGTAACGATCCCGAGGTACAGCCATGTTTGATAAAATGCGTACGATGCGTCGGGGCTATTTTCTACGCCTTCGGCGTAAAACTTTTGAGTGGTGACATCGTACTGACGGCGCTTAGGGTAATCGTCAAAGGATCCGCCATCCCATTTTTCTCCAATGAAAGGGAAGGTAAATCGAGGGAAAATTGTTTCGTCAATTATGATAAGGTGATCCATGTTGGAAGTATATGTGTTCGAGATGGGTATGAGTTGCCAGGCCCCACCTAGGTGGTTGGTCAAAATGTGAATATTTATAATTTATATTCAACCCAGCCATTTCTTATGACGGGGAGAGGAGGCTCTTTATATACGGCCGAGCCGCATATATCCAAGGCGGGGAGGGCGGTAGGACCACATCGGACCCCTCATCCACACATACCCCTGCCATGAGAGCCCCGCATGGTAAGACGGCATTGGGATGAGTGTGGATCCTGCCGGCCGCTCCAATAGGTACCGGGAGCCAAAATAAGCAGATACTTGACGCCAGGAACCAAGGTTCAGGTGGCACAGATTCATGCATTAGCCTATGAACTCGCAATCACGATCAAGCTTTAACCACCAGATCCAATGATATAATTAGCACGACGTACTATTTCTGCACAGGCCAGCAGAAAGGCAGATACTCAGGAAGATGAAAGGACCAAAGCACCCGCTAATCGATCTGAATCCACCATCTCAACCAAAAAAAATTAAAAAAATGAATGAAACAGAGGAAAATAGAGGAAAACAAAACAAAAAAAGAGATCTCAACCTGCGTTAGACGCGATTCGCATATGGTCACCCACTATACTACTGAGCGCCCGCTTAGAGGCTTAAGTAAGGCAGAGCGGACGGGATACCCTGTTTGACCGCTAGCTATGAACGCAGATATCATATCCATTCAAAAAAGTCTGGATAAATGAGAATTTTTTTCACTTGGGGAAGGTGAAAATTCGGTTGCGGGGATTTGGTCGCTAACAGATTCGAATTGGTGTTGCAAACTGTTGTAATTTGAGGAAACAACACATTTTTACAGTAACGTCGAGCTGACAGCACCTGTCTGATTGGCGCCGGTCGAAGCAAGGGGATAGGGCATGATACATGATGCATCATGCACGAAGTTATGCATTGCGCGACGGTCTCCTGCGAAATCGTACAAGTTTCTATACTAGTAAACCGGCGCTAACTAAAACTCGAGGCTGAGAGCCGCTGACGAAATACAAAGTCCTGAACGAAAACGACGCGGCTGACGCTAAACGGCGAGCTTTAAGACGTGGGCTTGAAGTAAATGACCATATGCGCATATGCATAGTGCACTGTAGGCCTCATTTTCGCCGCCTGGTGCGCCTGAGCTTCGAAGTACTAGGGAGTTAGGGAACACCATGAAAGAAACAATCTTCAAAAGACATAGAAATCGGCCATAACAAACCATCCAGGTGGTATAGTGATCACACTCCAAATCCAAAGCGAAGCCATTCGTATAAAAAAGGATGAAGAGGGGCCCCGGAGCATGAGAGAAAAACGAAGCGTCAAATAAAAACTGGCTCCATTCCCTCCTCCTTCAACTTCTCCTCCTCACCAGCCTCACTCTTCTCCCCGTCCTTCAACTTATTCTCCTGCAACCTCCCACTAGCACTACGACACTTCGTCTGCCCCGCCGCATCTTCTCTATCCTTCCCAACATTCGAAATACTCAACTGCCTCAACGCCGCCACAGCCACAGCATCATCATCATGACTCTCACCAACAGTCTCCTCCTGCCAAACCTCATGCTGCTGAGCAATCTGACTAAAAAGCACATCATCAGATCTAATCCTCTTAACTCCAACATTGATAACCGGCGTGGGCGGCAACACAGCTTCCTCTAGATCTTCTTCCTCCTCTTCAACAATGAGGATAGTATTATTCATATGCATACGAGGCGGAATTTCAGAAAGCGGTATGCGATTCTCCGGACTCTTCTCCATCGAAACCCTAGTGCTCGAAGGCCTAGCGTTTTCATTCGAAACTCGATTCGGTCGAGGTTCTTCCTCCTGAGATTCGTTTTCTTCCGGTATAGTTTCGTTCGGAGCACGTCCATTAGTAAATCGTTGCGTAAGGCTCTTCATAAGAGCACTGTAGACTCGTCGAGAATCAACACCGTTGAGGTCCGTAGGGTGCGTGAACGGCGTAAATCCTCTTTGCCCGGCCTCGCGGGTTGGTTCCGGTTCCTCGGCCTCAGGGATCGGCTCCACAACGGTCATGCGAACAGGCATGCCAGGAGCAACTCCATCAACTTCCGATGGCGGAGCACGGGTAAAATAGTCTTCTTGGTTGTCGATGCTGGTAGTATAGCTCTGATTCTCCCAAATCCGATTGTGGATAACAGTATCCGCGTACTGAGAGCCCTCTGTGTCATAGTATCCAGAAGAGACCCGATACGGCGTCAACCCGTAATGTTTAGTATCAGAGTGAAACTGTTGAGCCGGAACATTCTGATATGATGACTTAGACCAGCGAAAAGACTGGGAAACTCGCCGTCCCAGCCAACGAGCCTTCTCAAAGATATTGATCCTCAAAGACACAGGAAATCTTCTTCCGCGACCGGGACCCCTTTTAGCTCCCAATGGATCTGAATCGCGCAAGGTGCGAGGCATGGGCATAGGAGGTACTCGCCCATTCCGAGAACTAGCCGGGAGGAAAGCCGGTTTTACTTCCATCCGGAACGGTTGCTCGCTGTACATATGATCTCCCCGTGAGTACAAGGACTTTGTTCGTCGTAGGTAACTCTGTGAGCCTCGTCGTTTTAGATTGACAGATGCAGACCTGGCAACGCCAAAGGTGGGTCTTCGAGGTGTGACCGTGGAAGCACATGACTGACTCCTATATACCCCGGGACGTGAACCGCGGTTTGAAATAGAATCATCTTGGTGGATAGACTGAAGCTCCGAAGCTCGAGTAGGAACTCCGAATCGAACACTAGATGCTCGGCTGCTACTTCGGCTACCGCCCCTTAGTTACATCATATAAACTTATGAACGTGTAGAGGAAGATCGTACCTGGGGGTCGCAGGAAACAATGACAATCTACGAGATTCCATTGGCCCAAAGCTGGAATTGTAATTCTGTCCTCGGAGAGCTGCCGCTGCCGCCGCGGTGCTCCCCTTAGCCTCGGGGCTGGTCATAACAGACATATGACGCTGAGGATGCAATCTGACAATAATGTACTTTTGACAATCGGGGGGGTTTGTTAGTGGTAGTGAAGATGTTTCGTTGAGGGGAAGAAGAGATATCGGGGCTTCCCTGGATGCTTTACATGGGATTTACAGACGCCGATGTTATGATAAATATGCACGAATTATATATCGGAATAGTTTCACCTGGTTGCTCAATTGAAGATCTGTCTCTGATCATGATCACAGGAGTATACATTTCAATACAATCCAAACCTTTCATCGCATGGGCACGATTGTACAAGAGATACCTCACTTGCGCAATTATGCACCAGCGTGGGCATCGAGGAATATATAGTATCTTTCACACGCAAAAGGCCAGACTCCGTCTCCGTAACGCCTTCTCAACGTCTTCTGCATCAGATACAAATAGACCAACAAACTCGTACATATGTATGAGTAAAGGCCAAATCAACGAAGAATAAGTGTCGCTTTTCTATTCACACTACAAAGAGAAAAGGGAAGAAACAATGTTTACACCGCAAAAAAGCGAAGAAAACAACAAAGGCACACCTGGAAAGCCACCAAAGTGAGGAAACACGTGTATATCACAAGTCTACTCCTCGAATATACATAACCGGCATTCAAATGGCCATATGGAAGGACCCTCAAGACGACTTCGACACGCAGTCCCATTGGTACTAATTATTTCCGGTATAAGGTTAGCATCGATGCATCCCGACCAAATGTCGTTCTTATAGAGGTAAAAACTTACGACTCTACCCCACTCGTCACCGGTGAAGACGTTCCGAGGCATCGGGAGAATAGCTGTGATCGATGCAGAAACTGTAGCCTGGGATTGATAGGGATTGATATGCTGCAAGGACTTGACCAGTGTCAAATCGAATTTCCCATTCACAATTTGCTTGCTCCAGACCTAAAACCTCATATTAGCATACCCCACCAATCCTTGACACGGGCTATTGCTATTATAACATACGTTCACAATCCCACGACGATGTCCAGTAAAGATTAACTCTCGCTCCAGCCATTCGTTGCTGACCCCTTCATAAAATGCTGTGGACATGATAATCTGGTCCGGAACAGCCTCCTCAATAGATTTGTGAAGAACCAATTCCCCGTTGAGCGTATACAACGTCATGTCAGTCGGCCCGCTGACGAGAATATCACCCGTCACATCGTTCAAAGTTATGCAGTGGATCGAAGAATGTTCGCCTAGCTTCCGTATGTATGTTTTCCGGCTGAGGTCCCAAACGAGTATTACCCCGGATGCGTCGCCCGTAACGAGGAGGCCAAACGAACGGGAGACAGCCAGGTGAGTTATAGCGGCACAGTGACCTTGCAGGCATGCAGTCGGATGGATATCAAACGCTTTGGTGTGCTCCATCTTCCAGATTGTAACCGTACAGTCGCAACCGCCTGTGACAAAAACTTGCTCGTCAACAACCAAGACAGCGGATATCTGATCCTGGTGAAGATGCTCGAACATAGCTATCATCCTTCGGTTCTCGGCGTCGTAGAATCGAACGCCGCCGTCGGTGTAGCCCCATTCAAGGTACTTGTCGAAAGCTGGACTGATATAAATCCTAAATTCAGATGAAGGAACCACCTTTGTGGTACGGTGAGACCAATCGAGTTGCCGGACCTTTTCTCGGGTATCAAGCAATGGAAAGGGTAATCGTATCAAACTTTCCACGCTGCCGTCCAACCGACTCGTATTCCTGACCGAATTCTCCCTCTGAGGGTGCGGGCGTGTAAATATCTGATGAGGCGTCTGACCAAAGTTGTGAATGATCCCAATAGCAGCCGTCCTCTCAACAGGATCAATGATACTACCGAGGTCAATAGCCCCAGAGTATGACAAATGGTGGAACACATTCGTAGCTTCAACTGCTGCATCGCCTTTCTGCTTAAATCCGAAAACAAGATCGATCCAGTCATGTAAGTGCTCACTGACATAGGGACTCTCAAGAGCCTCGCGGTGCTTGGCGATAAAGATCTTTGGATCACCCTTAGCCCAGGGAGGTAGAATGACATCATTAACTGGTTCCCCAGTCGCCTGCCTGTTACCAAAGTTGAAGGAGTTGCTGTTTATCAAAAGCTCGGGCAAGAAGAAGAATTCCGGGATCAGTTCTCTAACATCCGTCGTTGTATCCCGAGAAGCAGACAACCATGCCTTCTCCATAGAATAAAACAGCCGATCGGCGTGGTCGAAATTTCCGCCTTGGAGTAGGAGGTACGAGTCCACGAAGGGATGCATCCGGATTAGATACGAGCAAACGATCATAGCAGATGAGTAATGCGTCCCATAGTGGAATGGGGGCGCCTTGCTATCACCCAAATCTTGGAAGGCACGGTATCTCTCTTGGAATTCGCGTGCGCGTTCAGGAGTTTGAGCACCCATAGGCTTCGAAAAGTCGCGGAAAGTCTTGGGGTTGGTGAGATCAAGTTCCTCGCTGGTATAGTCAGCCAATACCCATGGGAAGACGGGATACTGCGTAAGGTCGTTGAAAGTCCTTCCGGCCATGGCATTCACGAGGATCAAATAATGGAAATTCGAAATCTCATGTTTCAGCCACCGTTTTGTTGCCGGATTCGCAGAGGCCGCCAGGAAGACATTCGCAAGCTTTCCACCAAATGATATCGGACTTAGCCCAGTACCAGGCTGCCCCATAGTTTCAACCAACCAAGCTTCTTCGTTGTGTCGGCCACCGATCTGCGGTTGCTGATTTGCCGGTATACGGGCGGCCAACTTCGAATGGAGAATATCTCGGTCCTTCTGTGTCATAGTGGTCAATAAGTAGTTCCTCCCATCCGAAAAGAACAACTCCAAGGCCACATCTCTGAACAAAAACTTCCTCTTAGAAACCGAAAGCAACTCCTTCCAACCCCACTGCCTTGTATCATGCTCTGCGCTAGTAGACCTAGATTTCTCAGCATCAAGTCCCGCAATAGTCTGCAGATACTGATCGCGCTCTGAAGGGGGTGCCTGCCAGACATTAATAATCTCCCCATCGGACTTTTGGAAAAAATTATCAATCATATACAAATTCTCCCGTCCGAGGATAAGCAACCCTTCGCAGATACTGAGACCGAGTACACGGGACACGTTGCTGACAAACTGAACAACCTCTCCGTGCTGAAGACTGCGTAGGACTTTCCGGTTCTTATCTTCATATTCCTCGTCGTCGTTCTTGGGGTCATCCACCAACTCAAAGTCATCCTCCATGTTATCGCCCCCATTGATCATGCTTCCGTTGTCTCTGGCATCGGATGTAGCAGGTCGGAGGGATAGGCGGTCATCGTCGATTAGAGGTGGCGGGGGGGTATTTGAGACGGGGGCGGTGTTCGAAGAAGGCGTTCCGATGTTCAACTCGGTTCCCCTTTGCTTCGGCCCATACTCTCGTTCCTGCGTTCGGAGATCCGGGAGCAGTCGCTTACGCATACGATTTCGTCCCTCGGAGATATCCAATTGCCACTTCTGGGGTTCTCCAGTATCGAGCAATCCACAAGGTCTTGTCAACTCCCTGTTGAGTTTAGTGTGCACTTGGATCATAAACGCAACGTTGTCTTGATGATCTTGGTATGCTCGTTGGTACTTCAAGTGTTCACCGGCGTATATGTTAGATGTCCATACCGAGGACGAGTTCCTATGTTTGTTGTACGAATCCTCGTTGTTGATGTTTTCGAGAGCCCAGCCCTTCAGTTTATCTTTACGTTGGGAGATTCTGGCGCGAGCGGCTTCCTTAACACGCTTATTCTCCTCGAGAACGTATGAGTCCCATGTTTGAGCTAGACCTCCAAAGAAAAATGTGTCGAGCTCATTCTGATGTTTCTCGATCCATTCCAGGGATTGGACATCATCCTAGAATACTGTCAGCTCGGTAGATTATTAGAAACGAAATTAGTCTTTGGTTACTCACGAGATCAGAAATCTTTAGCATATCGTTCAGTGTCGGCTTGAGCTCTGGAGGTGTTTTCGGTCCAATCAATATCTGAGCGATCTCCAATGACTTCCTCGTAAGGACGAGCCTTAGCAACTGCAAACTAATAGTCCGAATGCTATTCTTCTCGTCCGTGAGGAAAACGTAGAGGAAATAAGAGAATATGCGAATGGTGTCCAAATCTTGAAGGTCGTTGGTCAAGATGATTTGGTTCCAGATGAGAAGTTGCTGTAAGAAGTCAACGGTAGCTGCTTCTCCATCATCGATATTCATTATGGCTGAAAATTGACGCCACAGTAGCTTAATAAAAGTCGTTCGAAGACTTAAGATCGTCTGGTTGCACAACCGTACACTCTTAATACTTGAGACATCTGGCCTCTCAATATACTCTAAAACGAGGCCGATGAACTCCAGAAGCTGTGGGGCTCCAGTCGCGAACCATCCTACACAATTTATTAGCCGTGACCTAGAATACATACTACCGTATGATAACATACCCTCAAATATCGATTGGGACAGGTGGTAGGCCAGCCGTCCCAGATTTGTCAGGATACGTGGTTCGGTCAATAGCTTCAAGTCAAGCGAGATGTCGTTCCTCATCAACGAAAGAGTGTTCCGGACAATGTACGACTCGAAATAGATACGTTGATCTAGTGTTCCTGGAGGTATCTACTCAAAAGATTAGAGCCGCTAGGAAAATGGGGAGGTACCACAATGCCATACCTTAGTAGCCAATCCGAACCCAGCAAACTCTCGTCTCTCAAGAAGCATTGTCTTAAACACAGCCACTACGATGTCGACCAGGCTCGAAACTAAATGATTACTTGCCACACCACTTTTAACCTTCGCGATTTCGATAGATGTCGCATTCACAGCAGGTACAAGGCGAGAGCCGGACGGAGTTGTCGCTGAAGCGCCATCAGAATCAACGATGATGAACGAGGACCCTCTCCTGAATGGGATCGCTCGGGCTGCACTGTTATCCGTAACCGTCGACCAAACAGCAGAGCCAGTAGCTTGCAGTATGTTCGTTTGGCTAACAGAATGTCCGTGGCGAAGCTTATCCTCCGCATCATCGGCAAGAGTGAGGTCGAGTTCTGTTTCTGCACTGAGCTGGTCCGTGTCGCAAATGATAGGGAACAGAATATCAAGGACCTCCTTCAAGAATACGGTCCCGGAGCAGAATTCCTTGAATGGCACACAATTTTGCTGCAAATCCGCTAAGAAGTGAACGATCTCATTGACCATCTTTTCCACATCAGCGGGCGGCCGGTCGACGGGTTCACGAACTTAATCCCAAATTAGTCAAAATACCACACACAGCTTTAAACCCCAGGGTACGTACCTTCACTAAGATTCATTAAGGTCAGTTGCGTATCTAAGGACAACGACCTCCTACGGTTGTGCTTCTTTTCCGCATCCTCTGGGTTAAGCAGCCTATTCTTCGGAGCTTGAATACGTGCTGCTTCCTGCTGGCTCCTCGAGATATCGTTCACCGCAGTCTTCAACATTGTCGCAATAACTGCCCACATGTCCGAGCAGATAAACCTCCCATCCTTATCATCGAACTTGAAGGTGTTTATCAGATGGTAAAGAACAAGCGGTTGGCTAAGATCCACCTTCGCAATATCGACGCCCAGGAAGATGGAGAAAGTCGACATCCAGATTTCCGGTACCCGCCACCACTTCCGAAGACGCCGTCGCAGAACTAGGAACCCGGACGTCTTCCCAGCGAACTTCGAGATATAGCTCTGCCCATGAACGACGAGGATACGAGCAAGAATCTTCATAGCACAAGCGATGACGTTCGAATTACCGTCGTCCAAGAGATACAATAGCCACTACTCCGCATTAGAAATTATCCAGATAGAGGTTGAAAGCTTAGAACTTACTCTGTTCGTAACAGTCCGAGCAAACTTCATAATATTAGTAGTACTCGAAGATTCGCAGAGCAATTCCGAATACATTTCCAGCATCATCAACCCAACCTGCCGCTTCAGCCCAAAGTCACTGATCCGCCTTGCCGACGATATTGGCGAGTATGCGTCAGAGTCCGTCTTCTTCATCACAAAAGTGCTCTTCTTATGGCGCAGGCTCTTAATCTGATTGCCGGAGTAGAGCGAGTATGTTATGAACAATGACAGCGACCGCAAAGTCTCAGCCGAGAAGTTAGCACTGATCAGAGACTTGAAGGCTGCCAGGAAGTCGGGGATGACCTCCATAGAGAATGCATCGCTTTTCAACGCGTGTATCAACTTCTTGACAATTCTCATCCGAACGAGGCGCTTTGCATTGAAACGATGGTGAACACTACCCGACCCAAAGACGATGAACTGGGCGAAGTAGGCCTTTTGCGTCGGGATATCGGCTTTCCTCCAAAGCTCAAAATCAACCAAAAGCACACGGTAAGCCAATGGGTTTATCAGGATCGATTCCTCCGGGCGTTCACCATTGTAACCCACGAAGTTGAGGATGAGGTCCAAAAGCCTTCGGCAGACGACTCCATCGATGTCCTTCGTACGAAGCAAGTACGCCAGGATCCCGAACCCGTTCTCCTTCTCCATGGCTTCCGAGTTTCGCCAGTTATTCTTGATGGTTTCGAAGAGGATCTCCACCGCTTTGCAAACTTCTTCAGGGGTATTCGCAGCTTCAACGAGCCTCAAAGTCACAGCCGCAGCCCCGCCAATCTTCCAGGCAGCGTTATCAAGACTTCCTGGGTAGAGAATAACAGGATCACCGGTCATTACAGCCGTGCCTTGGGGCAAAGTGAGGGCATCACTAATGAATGGTACGGCGCCGTTCAAAGCAATCGGGCCCTTGCGCACAAAGGTTTGTAGGTTTTTCGCTGCCTGACGACTAATTTTCTCTGATAGAATCTTGGTGTCATTCGGAATGTCATGAGTGTCGTCAAGCACTGCGGTCGCAGAAATATTCAGCAGGACTTTATTCTCCCCCATAACAGTTGAAGCCTTTTGGCGGATGGCGGATATGATGTCTGACTTCTCTTCTTTCCCCGGATGCATAACTTCGTTTCGCATGTTGAGAGAAGCGCTAGCTTCGTATGTCTGGAAGCTACCCAGACAGTCCTGGAAATTCCCATAGTAGCGAGGTCCAAGATTGTAATGAACCGCGATCAAGTCGTCGGACATAATCTCCTCAAACAGAAAAGCATTCGCAACGCTCCATTTCGATGACAAGACCCCGTGACCCGGCCTGGGGGATAAATCCGCAGGTGTCCCCAAGAACGCTTGAATCGGAACGTTATTCGTCGGAGGACTCGAGGGATACGAACACTTAGTTTGTTCGATGAATTCTCCATTGACGTAGAGTAGCGCTTTGGCCGCACTCGTGGCTTTACCCCGTCTGTGGGCAACTGCGATATGATACCACGTCTTTTCCTCAAACACAAAGGTTCTAAATCTAATCGACGCTTTCGACGAGGAGACTGAGGTTTGAAGAATCAACCTATGGTGCCCCTGCTCTAGGTACGCCAGCACGAAACACTTTTGCGAACCGTCAAATACGCCGAAGAGAGTCGTGTGAACAGAGTCATCGAATTTATCGATGTACACCCATAGTGCGAAAGTGTAGCCACCACTAGAAGGTGGGAAGGAACGGCCGAGAGTCGCAATTTCGACTGAGGCGTAACCGTGGAGCGATAGGTCGAATTGAATTAGTGGAGGGGTACGAGAATGTTTCAATCCATAGAGTAGAAAGTCTGCAGCACTAGGAGTATCGATTGCTTGCCCGAATATAAGTTTCGCATCGTCGGATTTGTTGACACCGAGCACTATCAACGAGTAGGCGATTTCGGAGTATATTGGCTGAAGTTCGTCCTCAGGGTTGACCGGCCAGAGCTTCGGTAGGATGAACGTGGACAATATTTCACTCCTGTGGACCTCATTCAGATTGTAGTGGTTGGACTGTGATAACGACAATATCGCCTGCAAGGTAGCGATGGAAGTAACCCTATCAATCTCCAGTATATTGAAAAAGTTGATGATGACCGGTAAAATGGAAGCATGGCGTAACAGTTCTCCTCCACTGAAAGCGGACCGAGTCTTCTCACGGACGTGGTCGGCGACTTCGGTCTCAGCTTCCGGCAAGTCTCGGCGTGCTCTTATGATGAAAGTCGAAAAAGTCTCGTCATTCATCCCAAAGGCAAATAACAGACCGAAGAGAAGATCCGGAGCAATCACCGGTATCCCAGTAGCTGCCAGCCCACTCTGCAACGCCTCGAATCCAATCTTCTTCCCGAAGAACCTCTTGTTCCCGACATGATCCACCATGCTCTCCGACAGTAAGTTGAAAACACATTTCAGATAGTCGAAAAGGCACAATCTAACGTCTTCCGTATCTTCCAGACTATAGAAGCCGGCGACGTTCGTCAGCGCCTGCATAAGAGTATCGAATCCACCCAGGACCCGAAAAACTTCCTGCCACGATCCATCAGGCACCTGCTTCAGACTACTTCGGAGCTGGAGAAGCTGTGGGAGTTTATCGGGAACGGCGGCGACGGATGGTAAGGGTTCGGAGATCTGCTGGAGAAACGGGTCGATTTCGGCAGCCAGACGCTGCTGCTCCGGCGCGAAGGAGGTGGACACGCCACGGGATCGGTGTGGAGGTCCATTGGCAGGCAACATGGGAGATAGCCGGCGGAACCCGTCTGCGGACCGATTGCTGTGGTGCTGGTGGTCGTTTACACCTAACTAAGGATTGCTGGACGAGTTGCTCGTGCCGAAGCTCATGGAGACCTAACCAACGAGGAGGAAACTGGGGGTGGCCTGGGCGACTTCGATGTTGGTTCAGGGGATTATCCGGAAGGGGAGCGTGGTGGTTTCTCGAGAGGAGTGGTATGTATTGGGGTTTTTCGGTTTCGTCACTATCACCACATGATGGTTCACGATAAGTGGTCGTGAGATCAAGGGCAGCGTTCGCGGACGGAAGCCCCACCGGTCCGCTTATGATTCCGAGCAAGAGGGCACTACAAAGCCGGTCAGAACCAGGACGATTAGAGCTAAAGCAGAGGCCAGACCGGACCGGCATGAAACTCACCGACAGATAAGGATAACAGGCGCTAGGATGGAGGTTTTGGCTATACGGCCAGGGAAATAATTTATGGAAGATGAGGTCGTCGAATGCAATGGGTTTCTTGTGAAGATGTGGTCTTGGTGGTGTTCCTTTTGGCATTCTTGAGCTCAAATGCAAACCAGACCAACCACGGACGAGACCCACGCGGGCTGGCTGCACCAAAATAAGCTATCCTGGCACGCAGGCCAGGCTGAAGCGGTCGACCGGTCGACGACACAGCCTCAGCTCCGCAGCGATGCCAAAATGGAAGCCAAGCATGCCTTTGGAGACCTCCAACGTTACTCCGGCTTCCTCGCTTGGGAACTGCTGTGGAAGGTGCCAAGGCTGGGGTTTCCAACAGGGCTGGCCTGGCCATTGCGTTGGATATCAGACTTTATATTATATCACCGATGAGATATATCGATATTATCAACATCCAAAGAGGGTGAGTGTTATAAGCTTATCTGGACCGAATTCTTATTGTTGCTTCGGCAGGCCGTTGACTGGGCCCAGCGGCTCTTACATAGTAGTTTGCCTTATATTACGCCATATGCTGTCATGGTTCTCGGATATCTCACTGCCGCTAACCTTTCTAGATCTTGGACAGTGTAATTCCAGAAATTAAACGCCTGATATTCTAGAATCTGGAGAAAGGAAAAGGGCCATATTATCTCAGACCGGATTAACGTATTCTCGCGGGGCTTGTTACTGAGAGTGTCTTGCCTTATATTACATCAGACAAAAACTTGTGGCCGACTGGCGGGTCCGGCAAGAGACTAATCAGACAATAGGAACCCTAAGGACTAAGTGAGAGCTGATGCCCTCCATAGGTCTATATTGGCGAGCTTCGGGCAGCCTTGTACATAGCAAACGTTTCTATATTTCTGATCTGGGTATACTAGATTATTCGATATTCTACTAGGTATTTTGTATTCTATCAAAGAATACATGGCAACCACAGAAGAGTCCACCACCACTTCGATATATCGGTATATAATTTATTTATTTACTTTTACCTAATTTATTTTGTTTTTATTTTTTTCCCTCTTACAACAAGTCCCTCATAAAACTTAGAGTGGTCTAGTCTATGAGGCCGTTCTGTAGAGAGCGGAATACCAGCTCAAAATGCGTCGAATCATCCAGCCATATGGCATACACGAGCTGGCAGCGTGAAGACCCAAAGGAATATACAACTTCAGCTTCAATTCATTGTATTCCCATTTGGTCAATATATATACAGTCCAAGAACCAACTTCAGGCCAATTGCAAACGTATCTAAAAATGTATACCAAAACCCCCTTCAATTTTCTATCCCTCGCCCTCCTCATCCTCTGGCTCACCGCCCCGGTCATCTGCAAGAGACAATCCACGAAAGTAATGATAGATACCATCAGAGGCCGACCAACCCGCGAAAGACCCGAACCCGAAGACCGTGCCTCTGGACAACGATCGCCCGAAGAGGAGAGAGACGATTGGATAGACCACAGAATTATCGCCGTGCTAGACAGCCCCAAGTTGTTTAATCGAGAATTTATGATACCATTCGGTATTGATGGTGAGAAAAAGGGACTGCTTGGTAAGATACCGCCCTTATAGATAAACTACTAGCATCGTGCGAATTCGAAATCCAATCTATGTTCCCCGTGGACACATTAACTAAACCCGTATAACCCTCTAAAATTACACAGTCGTCTGGAACCTCGAACCCTCCAAAAACGTAAACGACGAACCCGTCGAAGGCATCCACGCCCTCCCACTTTCCGACGAAGGGGTAGATAACTACATCGACTTCTGGGGGATCCGTAACAAAGGGGCCGGTCCCAAGGATTTCATGGATTGGCGTTTCGTCCCAATCACGGATCTACACCAGAACACCCCGGAAACCGTTATACAAACGGACTTCCCGCGTGAACTGCAGTACTTCGTTGTGAATGACTATGCTAGGGCTATGTCGGAGGGGGACTCATGGAATTCGGATGTGGAGACGACCAAATACGGAATGGGGACGAGTCGGTGGGGTGGTGGGGAGATTAGCATGCTGAATATGAAGAATAGTGTGAATCTGAGATATCTACGGTTGGTGGTGATATATCCCCACATATTTTTGGTGCAGTGCTAAAGATAATATAATGCTAACATTCCATAATATAGTCGCGTGGTGGTGACTGCATCAGACGAAATGGCGAGGTGGGGTGAGATAATCTTCGTCCCAGACTCATCGCCAGACTTGGGCGTGGACAACGTAGACTGGATGCTCAACATCAGCGATGATAATGAGCCCGGTGGCGGTGGGATTAATCCGGAGGCGGTCCAATATTTCAATCTATTCCGGGGGCTCACTTACGATGACATGACGGCCTACGAATATCAAGAGACCTTCTTTGAAGACCAAGTAATCGTTAATGATGTGTTAATCCTGCGAGGTTAAATTAGCACCTCTCGATGGATTTTGTCGCTGATATACACAAAGTCTGTGCTTCATTAGGGTATACCGGGGATCCAAACGATATCGATTTCACAACATGGAATATAGGGATGTATAAAGTCATCTTATCAAAGGGAAAACCGCTTCCTGAAAAGGTCATCCTGAAGGCGGCGCCAGACGATACGGAGCTCACTGTCAGAGCATGCTCGACTGCGAAGTTAATGACGAAGATTTGGCCCTTCTTCGACGACGACGACTAAGCAGCATCGACGCCTCGTGGCAGCCGTGGTGGGTCTGCCTTTGTATATTGAGAGGAGAAGAGAGGCAAAGCTAGCCACGGATAAGAGATGGTGATACACTCGCCGCCGTATATACGGTCCTGTGGGTCATTATCTTAGCTTTGCGTTACTATATCCTCACCTTTCAATGCAATGGCATACCATCTCCTAGTCTCGTTCCCAGACGCCAGGCCATCTCCCATATATGCATCGAAAACGGATATATAGTCGCATACAAGGGATGCAGCGCAAAATTGAAGGCCCAACTTCAAAACGAGATACAGGCCCGAAAAAGTTAGTTGTGCCAAAGCCAACGGCACCACGATACACGCCCAGCCTCTATCTACATTTGAGGTCCAAAAAAATGCAAAAAAGAATGCGGTTTAGGTGGATTGAACACCTGACCTTTCGATCTCAAGATTGAAGATTTCAAATTTTTGAAGTTTTTGAAATTATCTCCAATTTTGTGAATGAAGTTTGCCTTCAGTCGAATGCTCTCCCTATTGGTAGAAAGTTAATCAAGGGTCCTTAGTTGATTTGCATTCCGTGGAATTCGGCTTACCAACTGAGCTAAACCCGCGTGTGATGCAAACATGAGGTTTGTAACATCTTTTAAAGGTCCCAGACGCCAATTAAACATCTGTCAAGACAAACATCGGAAAACCCCTCAAACCCCTCAACACAATGCATGGTTGTTTCCGCCATACCTCTACGAAGTAAATCCAGACTGGAGACGTAGTAAGTCCGGACCGGTGATAAGACCGTCGACTGCCTACCTACCTGTTTCCTCAAGACCGGGCCGCCTACGAGAATGGATTGTTTTTTCCGTTTTTCTTGACCACAGAGAATTACTTCAACCCTGCCAACACCAGACAAAGCATATATGCATAATACAACAAGGCCCACGTGATTACTAGTTAGATGGTATATGTACCTGGCCGGCGCTGAAGCCACCACAACATGTTCCAGGTGTGACTGCAAACTCGACCCGTCGTCCAACAGACAGATTATCGTTATAATACAAGATGGTCTGTACGGCGTCTCTGTCCATGTCCGATGCTACTGCCGCTACTCCTGAAGCATAGTAGAAATCTGGCTAGCCGGCCGCTGCAGCGCTGGTTGCGGGCTCAAAGAATGTGCCAACCTAGCAAGAACCCGCTTTTGGGGGGGCAACGTGAAAAATAATTCTACTCGGAAGAAACAGACACTGAAGGATTCAACCCAGAAATAGGCGGTGTGGACCTTGCAGCTTGCAGAATGCTGGCGTCGGCCTCATAATACTCCTACGTATACGAAAGCTTCGAAGCCTCGAAGCTCAAGGTTGGATCACGACAGAAACAGTAGGATCATAATAGCCAATAATCAATCCGTTGGTTGAAAGGTTTGCAATTGATTGTGCACTTCATCAGTGGAATAACAGTTAACAGCGTGCCCGGTTAAGCCTGTATTTTCAAGGCCTCGAGGCCTCGTAATTAAGAGATCAACGGACATTCGATTCAAACCACTCTTTCAAGGGTTGCAGAAGCTAAGCCGACTTCCTCGACCAAAGATCAGGGGGATTGTCACCAAAGAATTCTTCTACAGGGAAACCAGCAGCTGTCCAACCCTGTGGAACCGGTCGAATCTCCCTGAAATCGGGTCGACGGTTACAATACCTTATCGGAATCGTAGATGCCGCGGGGGAGCCATCGGCCGACAAGGGAGGTCCGAACTTTCGTGTCGCCACGGGAAGAAGAGGCCGCACAGCCTGTAGAGGTGGGCCTTTCTAGGCATCGAATGGACATGGACATTACTATATACTATGAGATCAACAAAGTAATCGGCCACTCTTCCATCCCAAGATAATTTGTGAGTTTGCTATGAAAGTCATATGCCGGATTTGGCCGAGCAAGCTTCTTACGTAGCAGAGAGGCTATGGGATCCATACTATATATTGTACTAGCTTAGCTGAAGCTCCGGATTCGATCACTAGCGCTAGCTAGCTACTATATACCCCACTCTAGGCTAGCATAGAGAGCATCATATCGCAGAGGGGTTCTTACATATGTCAATCCTGACATGCAAATTTAAACCTACAGATCCAACTTCGTCCGCTTGAATCGATCCTGCCTGGGGTCTCTGAGCAATTGCAACTCGAATTTGGTTACACGTTGCACGATCGACGGTTCGAAACTGCCTGGGTAATTTCGGGACGTCTGTATACATGTATATGGCATTTGATATGCGCCGGGCGGCGTGGTTGTGCCGTCGATGCACGTATTCGTGGGTACTCCTTTGTTTCAAGCGGCTTTACACAGGACTATTCGTCTACTTTTATAATTTTAAAGGATAGCTTAGAAGAATCTAGGTAACATCCGGATTAACCGATTAGAATTAATATCACATTGATATCGATATCGTTTTACGCCGTCCGAAAGATGTGAAGAAGTACCAGTACCGCATTTGATTCCGGCATAATCGTGGTTGTCGTCAATCGTCAGCCCGACCCCTGGCCAAATAGCGGCGGGCATTAGCCCCTTAAGCCCGGCACGTTTGAGGTTTATTGTCTCATCGCAGGCGACAGGCCGATGATTGGCGTTAGCACGGAAATTCTGAAACGGCTCTGCCAGGCGCTAAGACTGTCAGAAGGTTCCTGTAACGGAGCATTCTCGTGGTATTGAGGTATTCAGCATCATCTCCTTCCCATTGTATGCGGTGACAGGGCCAGATCTGTGGGAAGCAATTGAAGATCTCGGGATAGCTGACATCATAGGTCACGTCCGATCTTCGAGGAACGGAAAGGGACTGTCCTTGAGAAAAGGGGGATTCCCGTTCTTTCATCTGATTGAGACTACTTTTCCTTTCTTGGGGTTGAAGCTGTTCTCGGTGAGTTTTGTTGAGGCGTCGACGGTACTTTGGTCATGTATAAAGCCACGGAGCGGAAGACGGTTGGCCAGCCCCTTAGAACTAGATCTGCCTGCAGTTATACGCTCAAAGTACCTGTACAAGTCCCAACGAAGCTATTCCCATTCATTCGAATCCATTCCCGCCGGACCAGATTGCTTGGATTCCAATATACTCCTGGCAGGGCTCAATTGAACCTTAAGCGTTTGCGTCGTCCACGTAAATTAAACGTCAAACGTGGTGTCAATGAAACACCACTCCTCGAAGACTCCAACCACGACCTCAACCGCGACAATTGGCCTTCCGAGGACCTCGATGCCCTTCTTATAAAGTACACGACTGCTAAAGATTCGGCCGTCGACGGATTGGGCCTCGGAAAACGGCGATTTTGCAGTGCGTCCGACCGGTTCTGGACAGACCAAGCGGCACCCTGGAAAAGGAGACCGGCCGGCCTTGAGCTGCCGACAGTACACCTCGCCTGCATCTGCATCGAATCTCCATCCTACCATCGTCTTCTTCGTCTTCTTCTCTGTACATACACTTGCGCGTCTCTCGCTCTCCCTCGTTCCCTTGTATATTGTATACTGCACTTCTGGTAAGTTTGGACTCGTATAATTAGCATCCAGCCTCTCCCTCAGGCTCCTGAAAATGTTCCGTGGTCCCTGGCTGCATTTGCATCTGCATCTGCATTTTATTGCTGCTTCAGAATTCTGACCTGCATCGCTTCTCCCAGCAGAATACTCTACTCTTTCTTACTCTCCTTCTCTCTCTCCTAATTCCCGTGGCCCGACCGATCCCAGCGATTATTACGCCCAGACGACCCTTCCATTCTAAACCGTCCTTTCGAGACTCCTTCATGCCGCTGCGGTAGCACATCTCTCAGGTCTTGGATAGCAGGCTATCCCGCTCCGTACGAGGACACATACGTCTCCCACTTGTGCTCCCTCGACCTACATAAAGTATCACGACGAGAACTGCGCTCCCGACACTCAGCCACCTTTTCTTCTTCCTCCGTCACGCCAGCCTCGATCCTCTAATCCGGCCTTCTCTCACTTATCTCTTTTTTCTTTCTTTTTTTTCCCTACTACACCAAACTGGATTTCTCCACAAAGTCCGTCGGCTCTCCGGGGGCGACAGCAGCGGCCGGACGATCGAAAATGCTGAGCGTGAAACGGGCGATAATATTATCAGCCATTGTGCTGGTAATCTTCTTCTTCACATCCAGTCAGCGGTCGGAGAACCTGAAATCGCATATAAGAGGCGGGCCGAGGCCGAAGGTTGACGAGGATGCTCTGGCAACTAGTAAACGACCACATCACACACACGAATCAGAAACGGAACATCCCGCACTGACATTGATATCTGCAGGTCCATCGAAATCCGACGACCAATCGGACAAGCTGGTCACCCAGGTCACCGCTCCCCACCTCGGCAAACCCAAACCCCGTCCGTCGAATATCAAAGGCCAACCTCTTCGCGACCAGCTCGCCTACCAGTTCCCGTATGACGTCTCGAACAAGTTCCCGGCCTTCATCTGGCAGACTTGGAAGTATACCGTCGCCAACCCACGCTTCAGCGATACGTACCGCCCTCTGGAGGCCAGCTGGACACATCACCACCCCGAATTTATCCACGAGGTCATAACCGACCAGGTTGCCCTACACCTAATCAAGCACCTCTACGGATCCGTACCACAGGTTCTGGAGGCTTTTACGTCGTTGCCGTCACCGATCCTTAAGGCCGATTTCTTTCGGTATCTGATTCTGTTGGCGAGAGGAGGCATTTACAGCGACATCGATACAGCAGCGTTGAAGCCTGCGACAAAATGGATCCCGCCAAACTTCAGAATGGCATCGATCGGATTGGTCATCGGGATCGAAGCCGACCCTACCGACAAGGAGTGGAAGAAGTGGTACTCGCGAAGGCTACAGTTTTGCCAATGGACCATCCAATCGAAACCGGGCCATCCGGTTCTACGCGAAGTTGTGGCTCGTATAACGGAGAAGACATTGGATATGAAGAGGCAAGGGAAGTTAAGGAAGGATCAGGACGGCGTTATAGAATTCACAGGACCGGCGGCGTGGACGGATACGGTGTTTGCGTACCTCAACGATGAGAACTATTTCCAAGTTGAGAGGGACAATCCGGTCGACTACAGGAACTTTACGGGGATGAAGAACCCGAGGAAGATCGGAGACGTGGTTGTGCTGCCGGTGACAAGCTTTAGTCCCGGTGTGGGGAATTTCGGAGCCGGCGAGGATGATGATCCGCAGGCTTTCGTGAAGCACATGTTTGAAGGTATGACATAGCGATCTTTATATTGCCCTGAGTGTGTTTGGAGATGCTAATATGTATTTGCGATAGGTACCTGGAAGCCGGAAAAGGACCGACATGTCGGAGAGACGGATCAATTGAGGGTCTATCGAGAAACCCAAGAGAATCAGCAGAGGCAGAGACTGAAGAAGCTGGGGATTTACGATGCGTAATCGATTTCCTTTTCTTCTTCACTCTTCTTATATTTACGAACATATCATACGAATTTTCTTTACCCACCCACCTACACAAAAGCACACACGGGCGCGGAATATCATTTTTACCTTGGTCGCACACTGCATCTTGGGCTTGTATTGGAAGGAAGCTCAAAAGCCTTAAGAAGATGGGAGAGGAGAGCGTGCTCTGCTTTGGGATTGTTTGTGACTTTGTCTACATAGAGAAAAAAGCTACAGCCCCGGATATCAACATCCGGGCAATGGGAATTGTCTTGTTCTATATCCTTTGTTTTCTTTCGTTCCTTCTCTCCGCCACCCTTTCTATCTTTCGACTTTGGATCCCTTTTCTTTCGTTTCCTTTGGTTACCTGTGCTTTTCCTTGTGTCTGCTTAGGCATCTTACGGCGTTTGAGATGGCTGGATATCCTTAACACGGTTGCTTACATCAAAATAAATTACCTTCAAAACCGTTCAAATTCCCAACCTCTCTATGAGTCCAGAAGTATTCGATCCGGTGATATCATGATATTTAGTAATATGCACCAACGCCCCCATGCGAGTTTTCTTACCCCAGGCCTGCAGAATCACTACTTGACAGGCACGGACCAATGACAACCCTCGGCTGGAGCTTTAAGCTATCACGCCATCGCCCGGCGTGCATACAAAGATCCGTGGCATCGATGTCGCCCCCCGCTAACGCCAGATTGGGAAATCTTTGAGGGTTTTCGCCGGTGCCGCTGGTCGGCGCTCTCAGCTCAGCTCGGACTAATATCATGGATTTGTAAGGATTGATATCCTGGGGATATCTTCTATCATTTTGTAAGTTACCTATATACGCCTGCGCCTGCTTTCCATTCATTCATACCTCGATCGTATCATTGCGATTCTGTTATACGACGGGTAGATTCAAGACCCAGCCGCCGCAATGAAGCGCATCCTCACCGCTCCTGCCCTCCGCTCGATCCCACGACGCCGAATACTACAATACCGTCATACACACGATACCATAACCCACCTCCGGCCCCTCACAAACCACACCAGAAACCTCACCACCACCGCTCCAAGACCTCAAGATGGCGCCACAGCTACAAACACCCAGATGTCATTCCCCTGCCTCGACGCGCTCGAAACCCGCACATCGAATCTACTCAACAACCACACGCCCCTCAAGAAATTCAGCAGCGGGAGTGGTCCCGAACCCAGGTACACCCCTATATACATCCCTCCTGTATATGGTATATATCCACCCACTAACCATTCCAAAAAAAATTCACACAGCTACACCACCGGCCCGCACCAATCCTTCACCTCCCACACACCCCTCCATCTAGACTGGGGCGGCACCCTACAATCCTACACAATAGCCTACGAAACATGGGGCCACCTAAACAGCGACGGTTCAAACGCCATCCTCCTCCACACGGGTCTCTCAGCGTCCTCTCACGCGCATTCAACACCTACAAACCCTTCACCGGGATGGTGGGAGAAATTCATAGGCGATGGGAAGGCATTGGATACCACCAAGTACTTTGTAATCTGCACCAACGTCATCGGTGGGTGCTATGGTAGCACTGGACCTAGTTCTATTGATCCATCTACTACTCCCTGCTCCTCATCCACTGGTACAAATGGACAGGAAGGTATAAAAGGACAACCGTATGCGACGAAATTCCCTATCGTGACGTTGGAGGATATGGTTCGTGCGCAGTTCACCCTGCTGGAGCACCTGGGTATTCAAAAACTCTTCGCAAGCGTAGGTAGTAGCATGGGTGGAATGCAAAGTCTTGCCGCGGGAATACTATTCCCCGACAGAGTCGGAAGAATCGTTTCGATCAGTGGGTGCGCAAGAAGTCATCCTTACAGTATCGCCATGAGATTCGTACAGCGTCAAGGTATACCATATTAACCCCCCTCCACCCCTGTCCTATCCAACGCTAACCTTCTTTTTTTCAAAAAAAGTCCTAATGTCCGACCCAAACTGGTCCCGCGGCCACTACTACTCCTCAATCCCCCCACACATAGGAATGAAACTCGCCAGAGAAATAGCTACGGTAACCTACCGCAGCGGTCCAGAATGGGAACAACGCTTCGGCCGCCGTCGAGCAGATCCCTCGCAACCGCCCGCCCTATGCCCCGATTTTTTGATAGAAACATATCTGGACCATGCGGGCGAGAAGTGGTGTTTGGAATACGATGCTAACAGTTTACTATACATCTCCAAGGCGATGGATTTGTTTGATCTGGGCGCTGGGGTGCAGAGGGAGAAGAGGGTTAGGAGGGAGAAGTATGAGAGGAGGAGGAGTGGTGGTGCTGGTGCTGTGGAGGGGGTTGAGGAGGGGAGGTGCACGCTTACTTTACCTGATGAAGTTTATCAGGAACAAGAAGTTGAAGAAGAAGATCAGGATGCAGAGAAGTCTACCGCCACTAGCAATACCACAAACCACCGCCGTCCACCGCAAGATCTAATCGAAGGCCTCAAAGACCTACAAAACCACAAAGTCCTGGTCATAGGCGTCGCATCCGACATACTCTTCCCGGCCTGGCAGCAGAAGGAGATTGTAGAAGCGCTCAGAGGAGGCGGGAATCAGACCGTTAAACACGTGGAGTTGGGAGAAGACGTTAGTTTGTTCGGACATGATACGTTTTTGTTGGATACCGTGAACGTTGGGGGTGTGGTTGGGGAGTTTTTGAGGGAGTGAACGGTAGCTAGCGGTACTAGTTCCCTTTTTTTTTCCTTCCAAGGTTTTGGGTCTTTTAATTTTTACTCTTTGGGGTCCGAGCATATATGCATTTGATCATTTGGGTGCTACGGTGCTTACTTGCTTGGAGGCCGTCGATGCGACGGAAGATGACAAGATTGTGGTGTATATTAATAACTCCGTGACAAAGAACGTCAACCTCAAGCAGAGCACGTTTCATCCCGAATTCCAATGCGCACGTTTTCGACACATGCGGTGAATTCCTCAGTGACCACATCATCTAACATTCCTGTCCATATGCGTACTCGGCGAACATTGGTCTAGAAACAAGACGGGTGCTGAGCCACCAAGGCGAACATATAAAAATCGAAAACATCAATATGCAATAACCTTTCTTCTATTTCCATTCTGAAAAAGATAAGTAGTAAGTATAGCCTCCGCAGGTATCTCATATAAATAATATCAAACACCCAAAAGTCCCCAATGTAGTAGTAGTAGTAGTAGTAGTCAGAGTAGTAAAGTGAGTAGTAGTAGTAAAGTAATAATTCAGCAGTATCAATAATACATTATCAAGAAGAGCAAAAAGTCTGAGCCAATTTGAGCGTTAAAAGGATACCGAGACGATGCATTAAAAAGGACGTGAAAAGAATAATGATGATGATTGACACACTCCCCTCCCGTTTAGAGATTCCCGTTTCCACCGATTATTTACCTTTGCAAAAGCACCAAAAACGAGAAGAACCCGGGTAGAACACCGATAAAACCGAAAAAGAGAAAAATAAGCAAAGGACCCATCCTATTCAAACAACCGGGTTGACAGTAAACAGCGTGTCGATGCCAAGTGACGGAAGAACATCTGCCTCCCGTGTCTATACTAATTCCTTTATGAAACCTTTAAGTGAAAGAAAAGGAAAAAGCGTGAGATGGGCGCTTAAGCCTGGAGCTTGCGGGCCTTGTCGAAGATGGCCTTGACCTCCTCCTCGACGAACTCCTCGATGCGGTCGAGGAGGTCAACCTTGGAGGCTGGCTCGTCATTCGAGTACTTGCCACCGTGCTTGTTCTTGTCACCGAAGATGTCGGTGAGATTGGAAGAACCACCACCGTTGAAGGCGAGGAGCTGGAACAGAGGATGTTAGCAACGTTCACACTGATTTTTGGCTAAGGGGGTTGCCATAAACTTACGTTGACGGTATTCGGTGGGAGCTCGCCGAGCTTGCCAGCGGAAGCGATGGAGACCATGCTCTTCTTGAGGCCGGCTGGGGTGAGCTCGCCGACAGCGAACTCAGAGTCCTTGGCGGGTTGAAGGGAGACAAAGTAGGCCAGGAGACCGGCAATGTGTGGGGAGGCCATGGATGTACCGGAGATGGTGTTGACGGCATACTTGGAGCCGATCCAGGTGGACTGGATGTTCAAACCTGGGGCGAAGATGTCGACGCACTTGCCGTGGTTGGAGAAGTATGCACGTCCGTCAGCGAGGGTGGAGGCGCCGACGGTGACGGCGTTCCGGGCAGCAGCTGGGGAGTAGTTGCAGGCGTCGGCGTTATCGTTACCGGCAGCGACAGCGAAGTGGATACCGTTGTCAACGGCGGCGTTAACAGCCAAATCCAAGGTGGTGGACTTGCCACCGCCGAGGGACATGTTGGCGACGGAGCCCTTGAAGCCCTTCTGGGTCTTGGACCTCTTGAGATGGTCGGTGACGGCCCATTCGACGCCCTTGACGACGTCAGACATGGTACCGGAACCGTTAGACTTCAGCACCTTGACGGCGTAGACGCTGGCCTTCTTGGCAACACCGTACTTCTTTCCGGCGATAGTACCGGAGCAGTGGGTGCCGTGACCATTGCCGTCGAGATCCTCGTCATTAGCGGGGATTGTCTTGCCCCAGTTGGCACGGCCCTCGAAGTCGACGTGCTCGATGTTGGTACCGGTGTCGATGACGTAGACGTTGACACCCTCACCACCCTCGTTGGAGTAGAGGTACTTGTTAAAGTTACCGAAGTTGAGGGATTCACGGTGGGAGATACGGGCGAGACCCCATGGGGAGCCCTTCTCTACGGCGGGATCGTCGTTGGTCCAGACCTTGGAATCCTTCTCAACATACTCGACCTATTTTGCAAAGACGCGTTAGTGAGTGCGAAAACGGGACTCGGAGCTGTGGCTTGGGTGATGTGGGTCTCGGTGTGGCGAACTGACGAATAGTGCTCACGAGACCACCCCTGAGCCAGAAAAGCGGCTAATCTCGGGAGAAACTAGCGGTTTTCGGGGGATGTCGCCGCGACACTGCGCTGGAGCGAGACAGGAGCGAAAGAGGCGAGATAGAGGATATCACATGCTGATCAAAAGAGTACAAAACTTACATCTGGGTGCGATCGGATGAGATCGAGGGTGCTCTCATCGAAAGAGCCGGAGTAACCCTTGAAGGCACCGGCGATGTCGAAGGTGTGCTTGAAGCCGGTGATGGCCTCGACCTCGTCGACAACGGTGTTCAGGAAGGAGCCAGATGGTTTCCCGCCCAGCGGGATCTGGCTTCTCTTCTTGAGGGAGGAGGCATGGGTCTCCTGGATCCAGGTGTGATGGGCATCGACGGTCTTCTCGTCGACTCCCTTCTTGAAGACAACGATGTAGGAATCAGGGATCTCGTGGTCGGAGGCAGAGAGAGTGCTGAGGAGAGGAGCCCGGTCGACGACGGTGGAGCCGACAGGCGAGGCGATGACGAGGACAGGACCGGTGGTCACGGCCAGGACGGCCATCAAGGACTGTGTCAACTTCATGATGGTCTGTCTTTGTTCTCTTTACTTTTACTACTTTCTCTGACTGCGAGAGGTGTGAAGGTGTGAGTGGGAGTGTCTTTTGTTGGGAAGGGAGTCTTGATGGGAGGAAGGAGAGGAGAGAGAGTGAAGCTGGGGGAGGATGGGGGTATTTAAGTGAAGTGGCTGGATGGCCTGGCGGATGACGAATAGCTTTTGAAGCGAGAATGCCTGCGGACAAACAGCGAGGATCAACCGATCAAACCCACTCTCTTGGTATCGCTGGCGATGGAAGCAGGAGAGGGAGAAGAAGGCAGGAGAGAAGGAAGGGGTCTGGTTATTTCTATTCCTGACTGAGGATTCTTCGGGATGGTAAGTAACTTGCTATCCTTGATGTCAGCGTGACCAGTCGGTGGATGGATGGGAGGATGGAATTACGTGCATCGGGCGCCCGATTGTGTGGCCTGCTTAGCGTGCCTTGCTGCAGCGGTAACGTTGGCACAGCACTTTATCTGCCTCCAATAGAAGATGACTCCCAACGCTCGCCTTGCATGCCCGTCCTATCTTGTGTCCGCCCGTATCTGCCTGGTCCGGGCATACTATACCAACAGTCGAAGTACCTAATGGAATTAGAGGTGATGATAGAGGATGATGGAGTAACAGTAGATAGGGATGCTGAGGGTTCTGGTATACCTACTAAGTATGTAGGTATCTATCTGGAGTCGCACCGCATCTCTGCGTCTCCCAGGCTCTGCATCTCATCCTGCACCGCGTCCTCATGTGGCCGCGGCATCCACCGAGATACCCCGATGTCCTTCGTTTCCATAGTATCCCACCGGCGCAGCTTGTATTAAGCTTATTTGGGCCCGGTGTGGTCGGACACAGATTCACATGCTGCCGCCATCTGATGCCCCCACTGCCCGTTTCGTTTCCACTGCAAGTCCTCACAAGACCTCCCTGCCGCTAGCTCACTTTTACAATCATTTACCATATTATCATCACCAAAGTGCTCTGTTAAGGTAGCATCGACCTGGCCAGTCTTGTACGAAGCTGAGGTGAGGCTGACCATCCCAACACATTTCACCCGGACAAACACGGACAAACAGCATCATCCCGGTGTGCGAGGAATCGATTCCTAACAACGTTACAGCTGCAGCTACCAACATAACATGACAACAGCCTTGGACGAAAAGTTGTAATTAAGGACTCAAAGCAAATGATCTGGCAAGTTCAGTTTCACATGAAGTAATGGGAACACTCCCCGGATAAACCTGCTTTTTTCAGAGAAAGTTGGTCAGTAAGGATTGCCACCGGCGTATCGGGTTAATGGCGAGGCGAGGCGAAAGACTCTCTCCTAATGTGATCACGTGGCGTCGCTTTATGTTATAGCCTCCTCGAGGATCAGGGGGTTGGACGGGAACGGCCTAGTTGTTTCCATGACGCTGGTTTAGTGAAAGGGGTAGCTACTCTTGGCTGTTGAGCTACTCGCTCTGCCGCTGGCCAGCTGTCCTTGACCGGTTCCGATGGGCTTGAGCTTGAGCTTGCATGCATGAGCTGGAGCTGGAGCTGGAGCTTTGGGCCGGGAACCGGAGCTTATATCCAGGGCAGAACCAATACATAATATACTTATGCAATATCATGTCATGTTTAGTCCTCGGCATCAGTCCTCCGAACCGTCTGGCCTGACAGACAAGTTATGGTATGGTATAGTACGGCTAGAATACATATTAGGTATGATACACACGGACTACATCCTGAACACCCCGAACCGCGTCTTGCTCTCGTCGACCCTCCCTCCAAGCGCCGCCTGCAGTCCCATCGCCAGCGTTCTCCTCGTGTCCTCCGGTCGGATAACCCCATCATCCCATATTCTCGCCGATGCAAACTTCGCGTCCGACTCCGCTTCAATCCTATCCCTAAGCTCCGGATCTTCTTTTCCAACCATCCTCATCACGCTGCTAAGCTGCTCTGCTCCCATAACTGCTATCTTGGCGTTGGGCCACATCCATAGGAACTAATGTATCCACAGTTAGCTTCGGAAACTTATAGTAGAAAAGATAGAAGGAAGACTCACCCTAGCCCCATAAGCCCGTCCATTCATCCCGTAATTCCCAGCCCCATAACTAGCCCCAATCACCACCGTAAACTTCGGCACCTCAGCACAGCTAACCGCTGTCACCAACTTCGCTCCGTTCTTCGCAATTCCACCCGCCTCAGCATCCCTCCCAACCATAAACCCCGTCACATTCTGCAAGAAAACCAACGGAATACCCCTCTGCGCGCACAATTCTATAAAATGCGCCCCCTTCAACGCCGCCTCGGAGAATATTATCCCATTGTTGGCCACGATTCCCACCCGGTACCCGTGGATGTGCGCGAACCCCGTTACCATGGTCGTTCCGTACCCTGCTTTGAATTCTGCGAATTCACTGCCGTCGACTACTCGTGCTATCACCTCTCGAACGTCGACTCGTACGCGTAGATTCGTTCCCATGATACCCCCCAATTCCGCGGGATCGTAAATGGGTTCCTTGACCTCCCTAACTTTCTTTTCCTGTATCGGCCAGTTGAGGTTGGAAATACTTCTTCTAGCGAGTACCAATGCGTGTGCGTCGTCCACGGCTAGGTAGTCCGTTACACCGCTGACGGTGGAGTGTAAAACACCTCCACCCAAGTCTTCATGACTGACTTCCTCCCCTGTCGCGGCTTTAACGAGCGGTGGGCCTGCAAGGAAGATGTGGCCTTGCTTGTCGACTATGATGGATTCGTCGGACATGGCGGGGACGTAGGCGCCACCGGCTGTGCAGGGGCCCATTACTACTGCGAGCTGGGGGATTCCCTCGGACGACACTGGGAAGTAATTTAGCATAATAAGGTAAAGGGTAGGTTTTTAGAGAGACTTACTTCTGGCTTGGTTGTAGAAGATACGGCCGAAGTGGTCCTTATCTGGGAATACGTCCTTCTGGTGGGGAAGGTTTGCGCCACCGGAGTCGACGAGGTAGATGCATGGTAGTTCTGATAGTGGTTAGCTTTATAGATTTCGATATGGAGATTTGGTGCAAAGGTTGAACATACTGTTTTCTTGAGCGATAGCCTGCGCTCTCAGGTGCTTTTTCACGGTGATTGGGTAGTATGTACCACCTTTCACTCTGTTAAACTCGCCGTTAGTCACTTTGTCCGTCAGCAGATAGTTATACAAGTGGTGCCTCTTACGTAGCATCATTGGCGACAATCATGCACTCAACTCCAGATACCCGTCCAATACCCGTGACGATACCCCCAGCCGGTACCTCATCTTTACCGTAGAGGTTATACCCAGCCAACTGCGATAACTCCAGAAACGACGACCCGGGATCTAATAACGCCGATATTCGACTGTACTAATATAAATCTTCCAATTAACATAACCTGCACTCCTTCACACCGATAATACCACAAAAAGGCTAAGTGAACGGGGCTAACATACTCCCTAACCAACATCTTCCCCCTCTCAACATGTTTCTTCCGATGCCTCTCCTCGCCGCCAACCGAGATCTTTGAGGTTAGCAGATCCAGCTCGGAAACGAGCTTCGCCATGTCCGCGGCATTGGATTTGAAGGATTGGGAGGTGGTGTCTATTGTGGAGTTTATGGTCGATACGGCGGTTTCGAAGTGGCTGAAGGAGTGGGTTGCTATGCTACGCTTTAGGAGGTTATGAGGGATGGTGTTTGGACGAGTTAACCGCGGGAGGCGGGAGAGGGTGTGGAATGTGGTTCGGAGGGACATTTTGGCTTGTTACTGTGTAAGTGTGTATTCTACATAAGTATGGTTGAGTTCATGAGGTTCGAGGACTTACGATGTATGCGATGGGTTTCAATGGGGGAGAAGGAGGAAAAGGAAGAGAAGGAGACGATGGCGACCTGCAGAGGCGGGTTGGATGAGAAGCGGGAATCGTGGGTATGCAGCCCCCTGGGAGGCGCTCTCGGTCACTGACGAAGTTCCAATGGAACGAATGCAGACGATGTGGAGTGTGCCGAGTGTAGCCGCATCTGGCAGGGTTACCCCACAGACAAATCCCGTAGCTCCATCGGATCTTTGATTGTTGAGATCGAGATGTCGGTCGGGTTGTTCCCGGTATGGACGGGCGCTTGCTTCGTATACTGAGGTCTGGCTATGTAACTTCAGCTCTGTAATGTCGTGTTTAGGCCGGTCTATTTGAGGTTGAATCGCGACTAGATATTCGATAATTAATGTCCTGCATGGTAATTGTCCCTGCGTGACTTAGATACCAACGATATGGACATCTGCGCCGGGAAGGGAAGCTCATTGACACGGCGGTATAGAATACGTTTATACAGGAAGTATTTGGCCAGAACATTGCGCGCGGTGAAGGAGGCACCGCACATCACTGCACTGCGAGGTATCGGTCTCGGGGTACCTACTAATTGTCTGCGTTACACACGATTTGTTGCATTTTAGCTTCTCAACGCATCTTCGCATCGAATCGTTCGCAGCACAAGTTCCCCTGCCATTTGTTCAATCCATTCTTCCTCTGATCCTCCTATGTATTGGCTGGTGGTGCGGCTGGCTCTTTTATCGGGCGATATATCATGGTCATTAGCCTCCTTTTAAAATTTTATCTCTAAGTTATATATGCGTTAATCATCTACGGACAGGAATATACTAATACAATTTAATATACTACAGGTTATATCTAGCTAGTATACATTCGTTTCGCGAATTCGCTCCCAACTCTATAAGTTCAGTATCTCGCAAGCTAAATTCTATATGCTCCGTCCATTCCTAATAAACAACGTCTACACTCCGGCTCTCCGTTGCCCCGACACACAACATTAACATTTCATTACCTACTGAGGAACCTTAGCAGCGAGTAATTTCCAAATTTCGCATCGCAAACCACGTCCTCCCTCCCAGGTGTAAGCGTTCACCGCGGAAAAGTCGTTTTGCAAACCAGGTTGCACGAGAGCGGGATAAGGTGCTCCGACCGGTGGGATGGGTGACGTTCCCGGGACACCTCCAGTCTGGTTGAGGTTGATCATGTATGAACTCCCCGGCAGGTAGAATTTCTGCGAGGAAGGCAGACCGGGGATGGAGGATGAAGAGGAAGTGATGAAGTTACCCCATACCCCTGAGAGTTTTGGGAGAAGTGTTAGTTGGTAGCTGGAACTCCTGTAACCTTGAAATGATGATCATAAAGGGGGGACGTACTCATATAAGCCCTCTGGAACTCTGGGGAGAGATTTGGCACGGCACCAATTGGTCCGAAATAGGCGGCCAAATCGGTTGTATGCATAGCCGGCAGAACAGAGTATTGATACTTATACCCGCCATCTTTTTTCCGGGAGAAACTGTCAGCGAGCCAGTAGGATGGACAGATGAAGGTCGCTTCGGCATAAAGGTTGTTAGCGGCTTGCTGGTAACCGACTGCGAAGGCGCTCTGGTTCAGTGCTGTAGGCCCCGTGTTACCAAGAGTTGGGAAGAGTGGGCCAGCGTTGGAGGAGGGAGGGGAGAAAAGAGACAAGACGGTGGCGACATGGACTGGCGAGAAGGCTGGGAAGAGAAGTTTGACATAGGCTTCGAAGGAGGCGGCATCAGTGATTCCGGGTTGGACGAAGAGCGCTCCTTCTTCGGCCGTGTGCTATTGGTGCGATTTTTTTTATCAGCGTTATCTCAATTGATAGGATATACGAGGTGGGTTATCGATGTATAGTGTCTGTATTATGATATGCGTGTATACGTAAGTTAGGTAAAACAAAAAGAAATATACGTACGCTAGTGAGGTGTTTCTTCCCATTCAGCTTCCCAGCCGCTAATTGCTGCGAGGGGAGCTGCTGGACGTATGTGCCATCGGTCACAGGAACGAAGGCCCATGTTCCAATAACACCAGAAGCTGATACCACGGAATTAGCTTGCTGCAGTGTGATAGTGTCCTTGTTCCTGAGGCAGGTGATTATGGAACCAGGGGCTCCAGCGCTCCCGCTATAACACCCTGCCAGTCGAGCGAACTCTAAATAATCGTTCGTCGGCTTCGATGCATCGAAATTGTGCTGTGGCGGCGAATACGGGCTGGTCGAAATTGACTAAGCCTCGGAGTTAGCCAGATTAAAAAGACCTGCCGCTAAGCGAGGAATTTCCAAAGTATGGATTTTAAAAATTATCCAATGGGAGACCTACGTTCTGGAAAAGACTCGTCCCCAGTGTGCCGCCATATGCCAAGTTATGCAACATCACGGACCCCCCCCCTGCAGAGTTGCCAGAAATTGTGACCTTGTTCGGGTCACCGCCAAACAATCTGCATACGGATGAAACATTTAGAATGCGCTCAATGCGGGTATGGAAGTTTTAAGAATCATGTGAAAAACATACTTGATATACTTCTGGACCCATTGCAAGGCCAAGTTCTGGTCAAGGATTCCAGCGTTCGGTGCACCGTATGTTTTCACATCTTGGGATGACAAGAAGCCAAATGCTCCGAGCTTGCAATTATTAGTTGAATTTCCAGGGTATATTCTAGCCTGGAATTTATCTTACCCGGTATTGTATCGAAACACCGACGAATGCATTGCCATTTTCTTTTATAATCGTGGTGAGGTCTTGCGACCCATCACCAAATCCGTACCCACCACCATGGATCCAAACCAACACTGGTAACTTGCGTCCATAAGTTGCGTAGGGGGCATAGACGTTCAAAAACAGACAGTCTTCGTTCCCACCGATAAGAAATTGAAAATACGGGTCAGCGACTACCGCGGTTGTATTGACTGGGGCGCTGGTGAAACCGGGGCCAGATGTTCCTTGGTAAGGAGCGGGATAAGCCTGCGGGCAGCGAGGAGGCAATGTGGTTGCTTGAACGGTGGGTCTGGGGTAAACCGCAGCTGGGGATTGCGGTGCTCTGAACCTGTTGGAGCCCGTCGGTGGAGCAGCATAGCGGATTCTATAAAGGTTCGTGCGCAATGGTCACATCATTAATGCATTAGGCTGAAATCCAAACAGACGGGATAATTGGTTTTAAAACGTTTTTGATGGAGGTGATTGGCAACTTTTGATCCGCTGCTGGGAGCTCTCGGGTCAAATCGGTTTAAACAGTACCTGAAGGGTGGATAGGATGAAGCTTGGCTTGGATCCATGGAAGGGGGGTTTTATAAAAAATAATTGCACTCCTGGTGTGTGCATGCGCATATGCACGTGAATTGAATTTTTTTTTTACTTACCCAAGATAGGTATCTATGCCGTTCACAGCATTCCGGCTCCCTTGGTAGATGGCGTGGCCCAGATCAACCTGAGGAAGAGAAGCGGTCGACGACGACGGTTCGATTTCGGCGAGTTCTTCAGAGGTCTGTGCGGACACAAGGAGAGCGAATATGAGAATTGTGGGTCGCATGTGACGTGACTTGACGAGACAGCTCGTACTTCAGCTTCTTGGGAATCTGCAACAAAAAGGAAACGGTTTCCCGCTTTGATCTAACGTTACGATTTATTCGGGTCGGAAAAACTGTTCTTGGTGTTCTATCACACATTCTACGATTGCGAGACTTGCGAGGACCTTTATATACAATTACCGTCATTTTGAGCAAACATCTCGAGTCGTTGGCGCATCTAGCTAAGAAATTAATAAGACATTAGTTATGCGCCACGGTGATTGCAGGTTCGCCCTTGCTTACTGAAGAGGACGTGTTTCTCAGTATATGGCCTGTCAATCGCGACATCTCGATGTCGAAAGCAAGGATTCCACGTTATATAAATTTATATTAAAAGCAAGGCGCTTGGTCGGCAAAATTGTCCTAAATACATGGATGATGGTGGTTTCTCGGTGCATGGTGGGGCGAAGTCTAAGCTAACGACCATCAGTGGGCCTTTCCATGTGGGTGGTGTCACTGGTACGCCGTCGATACGGTTGTGTGGAGCTAGTTCGTGTAAATATGTGAGTTTCATTTTCAGCCGTCGAAGTATACTCAAGTACTGATACATCGAGGTCAATGTATAGGCAAAAACTATCAACCATGCTTCGCCAGTCCAGAAGGCTTCAAAGGAAAATTAATCCGATCGAGCCACAGCACCTTATCCAAATTGAAATCCTGCTCTGCTCGGGCCGCCATGATTATTTATCAGATGGATCAATGGAATCGACGCTTCGGTTGTTTTAAACTGCAGGCCGCGTTTTAATTTACCGTTTAGCCTATATGCAGCCCAACATCACACACATTTACAATGCCAAAGCTCTCGTGGATGAAGTCTGTTTTTACGATACACGGAGTATAACGACTCCTCGCCTTTTTTTGCAAGTCTGGAGGTCCGGGAACGCCTAGAGTTCCCCTCTTCTCCGCTCCTCTTCGTATTATGTAAAGCGACAAAATTGGTATCAGCTACGAATCAGAAACCTGGTCTAGAATGAAGCACGGACAACTCTGTGCACCAGCACTTTTCTTCCGGGCCTAATTGCGAAAGGCGGGCCGGCTATCATACCGCTGAGGCTAGGGCCCCATATGGGTCCATGACAGCTGATATCGAGTATTTTCATGTCCATGGTAACTCAAGAGTACCAGAGTATGTTTTGCAACATTATTCCAGCGGGAGTGTACCCATCCATCGTGTGAGAGGAAATTTCCCATGGAATCTCAGGAAAGCGGGCCGTGCATCGATGCATCCTCGGCTCCCATCATTTTTAAAATTTTTAAAACTATGTGTCTGGGGAGGAGCCTAGGAGCGGATTGGAGTAGTATAATAAAGGCTTCCCGGACTCTAACTCTAAATTTGTAATCCGATTGAAATTCACATTCATCCAACCGTTATTCCTCTACTTCTGTAGGAATAGTGGCCTTCTGTGTCAGATAGCGAATTTCTTGAACCCAGTTCCTAGTCGCATCTAACCTAAGGTTACTATATCCACTACCTTTTACTATATACTATTGTGTCTACTGGTCACATATCCGTGGGTCTCTGAGCGATTTATACAACAGCAGGCACAATGGAATCGCGTTCAGGTCAAACCGAGTCCATAGTGATTGCGTTCACAGTCCTGTCTTCCTTCGTAGTAGGTCTAAGAATCGTAAGCAGATTCATGTTGTTAAAAATACGTGGGATTGAGGATTATTTAATCACTTTTGCGTCGGTGAGTTACCTAGCTTTTCTTTAATTGTATGTTGCTATAAGTGTATTGCGATTTTCATGCATTTATACGAGTTTTATATGCGGACTGGTGCCAAATACTGCAAATGGGTGACTGACATGAAGCCTGATCCTAGTTATTCTCGATCGCAACCGGGATTCTACAAGTAAATCGTAAGTTATCATTAAATAAAACATGCTGCAAATATTACAGAATGGGATATGACTGACATGTGCACCTTGTATTGCAGAAATCCACTGGGGCGTCGGTAGACATTTCATGGTCGACGTAACGCTGGAGGAGTTTATGGTTTCTATGAAGGTATTGATCACAGCCACATATATATCCGCATGAACATATACATGCATCTTTCACGATATCTAATATTTCCTCGTTATGAACCGTTTAGTTTCTTTATGCCAGCATCCAAACCTACAACATCGGCCTGACATTGACTAAAGTGTCGATATTATTCCAATATCTCCGCATATTTCCCGTTAGCTATGTGCCTACGGCTTGCAAGATTTGCATGGTGGTTGTGATATGCTATGGTATCGAGTGCTTCTTCACGGGGATCTTTACTTGCGTTCCTATCGAAGCGTTTTGGAACGTTATGATTGTGGGCGCAAAGTGTCTACCCAAGCAACCGTTAGTATAAATTTGAAAATTCCTGTTTACCGTCTTCGTACTAACCGAGGATTCCTGCGCTATAGGTTGTGGTATTCTAATGCCGCCATCAACATCACGACGGACTTTGTCCTCGCGCTCTTACCGATCCCGGTACTGAACACCCTCAAAGTTGCGCGGAAGCAAAGATACATCTTGATGTGTATCTTTGGACTCGGGTTGTTGTAAGTTTCTCCAGCGAAATCAAGACTTTTAAAAAATAAAACGTCAAAATAAGTTGTTGTTGAAAAACATAGCTGACTTTCTATCTAATTTCAGTGTATGCATTGTCTCCATTCTCCGTCTCCACGCCCTTATAACCCTGGAGTCTTCCCAAGACCCAACATGGGACCAAACAGCAACAACCTGCTGGTCATGCATCGAACTCAACATCGCAATAATCTGTGCCTCGTTACCGACGTTAAGACCAGTGCTGGGCAAAATCATGCCAAGCCTGCTCGGTACGACGAATGCGTATCCAGATAGCTACGCCCGACGAGGGAGCGAGCGCACCGTTGGTGGAAAAGTAATAACTTCCGGCCGTGGGTCTATCGCCACTAGTTCTAAGTCTGGGGCTACTCATAGGACGGAGGTTCTGGAAGTCGATGATATGGATATGGATGATCTGGAAGCTCCTAGGGTGTCGAAATCGGAGAGCGTGGGACCGAGTCCCTGGTCTAATAGTACGCACCAATTGACCGATGCGGGGGACAGGGTATGAAAGCGTGCTATATTGCTATGCCTGAGAATGATGATTGCGTATGGGATGTTTTTAATGCCATGATTTGTATACCATAGCTTAAACACGAATCGATATCCTCTAATTAATGACTAACGGACTCAATTAATACCAATCAAGTGCCTGATACGCATTTTCTTGTACCCAGATACGAAATATCTATTAAATGCATAATCCCAGACTAAGCTATAAGCTATAGATCAAGGGTTTTTGGTACTGCGTGTGACTTAACGTTGCAGGCCATGATTTACCAGACTAAGGACTCGTTATTGTATGCTTATGTGAGTACTTAATAAGCTATATAAGTGGTGTATACCTATCAACGGTAGCTTGCATGTTCCAAGCTTGTGTGGCGCGCCCTAACCCGTGTACATAACTCCGACCATGGGTCCTAATCCGACAGGCATGCGCATGGACGGCAACATGCGCATGCAGGCTGGAGGCCGAAGTAAGCTGCCAAGGTGTACCGCAAAAATGGCAATTTTATAGAACGTCATTTCAATATCATAATACGACAACCGTTGTATCAGATATCACGCATTTGATCGTGTGATAACGATTCTCTCGGATTTTAGACGTCAAAACGTAGTGCCTTATCGATATATATCGTTCTGTTGCATTTTAGCTGTGAGGAGCTACGCTCTAGATCTATAGAGATCTAGACCGCAGACCTGGTTATATACTTAAGTACCTTTAAGTAATTATTAGTTTTAATTATTCTGCGACCCTTAAGCTCCGATCGTCTGGCCAGGCGGCCTCGGTTCAAGATTTTGCCATGTTGGATTCTGTGTATAAGTCACCATCGGGCTGTAGGTTTTATGTTGGGCCAGATCTGGGTACGAGACCAGCCAGATCCATGCATTTGGAGCTCGCGTGGCGAGGCATCTTCGGTTAGGGTCGGGCTTCCATAAACGGCCAGAAACGACTTTTGCGGCAATGAATTCCATGCTGCAGCCGTGATCTTTCTGCATTCGAAATTTCCATTCTCCTTTCTTCTCTTCGATTTCTTGACATCTTTATTGACGATAGCATATCCCGTCCATTAACATTAAGCAATTAATTGACAGGCGTCGAGTTATCGGCATTCAGCTGCGGCAGGTATTAATTTAATTTCTTACCATCAACGTTACACCACGCGGATTGGCACGGCTCTCCACATCCCACGTCCGACTCAACTCAACTCCCACGTGAAGCTTAGTATACGGGTATAACTTGACTTAACTCTCCGGTTCAATTGTCAAAGACAGCCACAATGCGCACCGCCCGTCTCACCCGCCCGGTTCTCCGCTCCCTCCAGCGGACATGTTATCCTCCTTCCGTCGCGAGGACGGTCCTACCGGCGTCCACGAGCTTCATCGCCACCCGCAATGCGTCCACAAAACACACACCCAACTTCCAGTTGCCTACATCTGAGGACCTCGCCGAGCTGAGAGAGCGGGTACAGGAGTTTGCTAGTACGTTACTACCTAGCTGTTTAATAATTGTTTTGTGCTTGAAAACTGTCGTAAGAACAACGGCTTATATGTGGTTTTTATTACTATCATAGGGCGAGAAATTCCCGAGGAAGTGGCTGCAAAGACTGATCGAGATAATGAGTTCCCCAATGATATGTGGCCGAAGTTGGGAGAGGCTGGGTATGAAAATACTTTCCCGTATAATCTCTATAATTTCGCGTGTACAATTATCACTAACACGGCCGTATGTCTATTTACAGGCTCCTCGGTATAACGGCAGAAGAAGAATACGGTGGCGTAGAGCTTGGATACCAAGCCCATTGCATAGTCCTCGAAGAACTCTCCCGAGCATCCGGTTCCATCGGCCTCTCCTACGCCGCCCACTCTCAACTCTGCGTGAACCAACTCTCCCTCCATGGCAACCCGGAGCAAAAATCTCGTTTCCTACCTGGCTTAATAGCAGGTACTAAAATCGGTGCCTTGGCGATGTCGGAACACTCAGCGGGCTCGGACGTTGTATCGATGAAGTCCAATGCTAAGAAGGTCGATGGTGGTTGGTTGCTGAACGGGACGAAGATGTGGATTACCAACGGACCCGATGCGGATTTCATAGTCGTTTACGCGAAGACCGAACCCGATGCTGGTAGCAAAGGAATCACCGCTATGGTTGTGGAAAAGACGTTCAAGGGGTTCTCCTGCGCTAGGAAACTCGACAAATTCGGCATGAGGGGTTCAAACACCGGCGAGTTGATCTTTGAAGACGTATTCGTCCCTGAAGAGAATCAATTGGGACCCACGAACGGTGGTGTGAAGGTCCTGATGTCAGGGTTGGATTTGGAACGTCTTGTTCTCTCCGCTGGCCCTATCGGTATCATGCAGGCGGCTATGGATCTCGTTCTTCCGTATACGCATACAAGAACTCAATTCGGAACACCGATCGCGCAGTTCCAATTGATGCAGGGGAAGCTGGCGGACATGTACACTAAACTTGCGGCGTCGAAGGCGTATACTTATGCCACCGCGAGGACCGTTGACGAGGGAACGATTGATACGAGGGATTGCGCTGGTGCGATTTTATATGCGGCGGAGAGAGCTACAGAGGTCGCGTTGGATGCTATTCAGTGTTTGGGCGGGAATGGTTATATCAATGAGCTTAGTGCGGGAAGGTTGGTGAGAGATGCTAAGTTGTATGAGATTGGGGCCGGAACCAGCGAGGTCAGAAGGATGGTGATCGGAAGAGCCTTTAACAAGGAGTATGCGCAGAGGTAGATAGGTTATGGTGGGCGGGGTATGTATGATAGATAAATTCGATATATCGAGGGTTCCGTATATCTAGATACCATGCATAGTATTTGAATTAAATGGCTAAATAAAATGGTGGCTTTGAATACCCCTAAAATGATTACCCTTCAGAGCCATTTGGCTTGCGGGATGAATGCTATTATGCCCGATATGTATGCCGTGAAATATGTACAGAAGATTTCATAAACTCCGTTTCCCGGATTCACAATTGCTGTGTTTCGAATTGGCGCGCTAGCTAGTCTTCGAGACTAGCTTGCTGGCGTTTGAAGAAGGCTTTTTGCTCTCGACATTTTTCGTTCTCGCACATTGGACACCTGAGGAATAGCTGAGGGGTACTCTGCGATGAGTTTTCTAAATGCTGGTGTACGATGTCTGCGAGAGCCTTTACGAATACCGGGTCACCATTAAGTGACTCGGCACGCCTGATACCCGGCTTATTGAAGTGTCCAATGACTTCCCTGTCAAGCTCGTAGAGTGTTTCAATATGGTCGGCTGGGGAGACGTTAGTATCGGTGGTAAATGAATATGTCCTATCTCAGAACACAATTGATCGAATGATACTCACATGTGAAGGCGATGGGTACCAATAATAGATTTGTCTCCCCTTTCTTAACATAGTTTTCCACGGTATCCATGGTCTGCGGGCCCATCCACCTCGATGGACCGACTTTACTCTGCCATACCAATCGGTACGGGTTGCAGAATTTTAACCGCTGCATAACTGCAGATACGGTTGCGGCGACCTCCGGCACGTACGGGTCACCGCGATCTACGACGCTGAGTGGGAGGGAATGTGCGGAGAAGAGGATGATGACTTTGTCCCTGTCGGATTCTGGGTATGTCGAAAGCGATTCTTCAATATGTCGGGCAAAGGCTTCAACCAAGCCTGGGTGGGTACCCCACCGGTCTATTACTGACCACTTTATCTGGCCTTTAGGGTCATGTTTCTTAGATAATTTCCAAAGCTCGTTTAGACTGCTTCCAGTGGTGGAACAGCTGTACTGCGGGTACTGAGTAAAAGCCACCGCCCTCTTAACCCCGTCTGCGAGCATTTGTTTGAAAGTGTCTTCGGTTAAAGGGTCTGTGTAGCGGAAGGCAACGTACGGCGTGTGTGGGGCGGTGGAGGGATGTTTACGGTCTAGGAGGTTGCAGGCTTCGCGGGCTTGAAGTTCGGTCCATTTAAGAATTGGTGAGCCTCCACCGATTGCAGCATATTGCTCTTTAATTTTTGGCGTACGTCGTTGAGAAATAAATGGGCCCATGTATTTTTGAAAGCGACCGAGAGGGATGAGATCTGAGTCCATCTATATGTGGATGTTAATCTTGTGACATCTTTGAGGAGGGTGGGATCTGTGTGCGTACGAAAAGGCGGGTGAGGTAGTTGCCAACTTCATCTACGTTTATGGGACCGCCCATGTTGAGTAATACTATGGCCGTTCCATTGGAGTCGCTGCTCCCACTGCTGCCGGGTTCGGATGGTGTCGCGAGGAACCGGCGGGGCTGATACGTCGGTGTGCCTATGGCTCTCAGGGCAGTGAACCGTGCATTGGTCCTTGCTAGAGTACTCCTACTTGTAGGGAGTAGCTGGGAGGCAAGTCGAGGACACATGGAAGCCATTGGGCCTTATATGATGATGTTATAGATGGCGAGGAGCGTGAGCGGGTTGACGTCAAGATAGTAGGGTGCCGGCGGTGTCGGATGGATCGGACACGGATTTCGATCGAGCCAGCGATCGGAGGCCAATTGGCAAGAAAAGTCGAGGATTCGGAAGGATATATACCCTCTAGTACTGGGAATGGCGGGATATGACAGGAGATGGTGGAGATGGTGGGATATCGAGATGTCTGTGGAGGTTGGTCTGCACATGGTGGTCCTCCACAAAACTCGCTTTATACATGCGACAGAGCTTCTTAGCGGACGGAAATAAGCCCCAGAATCTGATGTCACGGTCGGCAATAAGAAACCCGGCTGGCAACCGAAGCTCCGGCCAATCACAAGGCGAGGAATGCAAATGTGTTGCCGCCAAGGGTTGCTGTGTCAACTCAGATTGTGTCGCCAACACGGACAACAAACAGCGGCTCGACAACGGTCTGCGACACCCGGTCGTTATCAGCGGTGCATGCGCCCTGCGGATATTAACATATTAATCGATAAACCCGCCGCCGCTGCAGCCTGTTCCGCATCCCCTCAATCCATCCTTCTATCCATCATCCTAACCACACTCTTACCTCACTGCATCACTTTATCCTTTGCATATCGACGTCTTCTCCAGCTTCGAAGCTTGAGCATACTATACTTACCCCTGGAGCTCTACCTAAGCAGGTACTTTAGCTCTTCTGCGCCGTTCTGTCCCATAAGTGGGTCTCGTGCATTGCATTTTCTACTTCTCCTAGGCATGCGGAACTAACCATTGTGGATTCAATACAAGACCAGATTCAAGGCTAGTCTACCGCTACCACTATAACTTGATCTCGGCAGCATCGCTGTAGGCAAGGTCTACTCTTCCCGAAGAACCCACCGGCCGGCAACTTCCTACCATTGTACAGGCTTCACAAATGCCTTGAGATTTATTGATCGATATGGCCGGATTTAATACACCCCCGCGCTTTGGCGCCTCTCAGAGACCCTTTACCCCTCGACAGAACAATAATAATAATACTTCGTCCTCTCCCCTTAACTCTCCTCAAAATAATACTTCCAATGTTGCAAGAAATACCACGCCATTTGGGGGCAACTCGACTTCCTTTGGCGGTAACTCTACATCCTTTGGAAACTCGCCGTTCGGGAGTCCTTCACCTTTCGCCAGAGGCCATAATAGAACTATGTCCGGGGCTACCAACAATAACAACTACGGTACCAACAGCACCAGTGCCGTAGTCCCTCACACACCCACCCCAAACCCAACCAATGCCGCTGCTGTCAGCAGTGCTACCAAATCGAATACCACTTTCGCCCCGAGCTTTATTAAAAGGGCCGACCCCACATCTCCTAGAGTCACATCACATGGTCTCGAAGGCACCGACTTTTCTGGCAAACGCTGGGTCTGGGTTAAGGACCCTGAACGAGCGTTTGTCAAAGGTTACGTCGAGAGTGAAGAGGATAACATTCTTTTGGTGATCTGTGACGATGGGAGCCAACGGAATGTTCCGGCTGATCAGGTTGACAAGGTCAATCCGGCCAAGTTTGATAAAGCGGCAGATATGGCCGAATTGACGCACTTGAACGAAGCGTCAGTGGTCCATAACTTGCATATGCGATATCAGTCGGACCTCATCTATGTGAGTACCTCGTTTTAGAATAGAGGGTGTTGGCGCCGGTTGCTGACTTTTTGAGACAGACATACTCCGGGCTGTTTTTGGTCACAGTCAATCCGTACTGTCCACTACCGATTTACAGCAATGAGTACATTGAGATGTATAAGGATAGGTCTCGAGATGAGACGCAACCTCATATCTTCGCTATCTCTGACGCTGCATTCCGCAATCTACTGGATGAAAGAGAAAACCAGAGTATCTTGGTCACGTATGTTCCTCCATCAATCTTTGCTTTAGAATTTCCCTAACAAATTTAATAGTGGTGAATCCGGTGCTGGAAAGACTGAGAACACAAAGAAGGTTATCCAATATCTTGCCTCTGTAGCAGCTGGAAACAATTCCTCCAAGCAATTTGGCACCCTCGAGCAGCAAATTTTACAAGCCAATCCCGTTCTTGAAGCCTTTGGAAATGCCCAAACTGTGCGAAATAATAACTCGTCCAGATTTGGCAAGTTCATAAGAATCGAGTTTACCGGGAAAGGCCAGATCGCTGGTGCTTACATCGATTGGTATTTGCTTGAGAAGTCTAGAGTTGTAAAACAGAGCGGTGGTGAGCGAAACTACCACGTTTTCTATCAGTTGCTGCGAGGTGCGACTCGAGAACTCCGTGATCAGTTGATGCTCACTGGCGACGTGGACGATTACGGATATACAAAAGCTGCCAACAAGCATATCGTCGGTGTCAATGATAAGGATGAATTCGATATCCTACTTCGGGCTTTCCAGGTTATGGGTTTCTCGAAGGAAGAACAACTCGCTTACTTCAGGAATATCGCCGCCGTTCTTCACCTCGGGAATCTTTCTGTTGTTGGTAACGCGGACGGTGCAAGGCTCCCGGACAAGCGGCAGGTCGAGGTTATCTGCCATGTTCTCGGGATATCAACTGAGGCTTTCACTAAAGGCCTTCTAAACCCAAGAGTCAAGGCGGGTAAGGAGTGGGTTAATCAGAATCGTAATGCCGATCAAGTTAAGCAGTCCGTTGATGCCCTTAGCAAAGGTATTTACGAGCGTGCTTTTGGCAGCTTAGTGTCAAGGATCAACCAGTCTCTTGAGCGCAGGGGAGAGGAGTCTGGGTTTATCGGTGTTCTTGATATTGCTGGTTTTGAAATCTTCGAGTCCAACTCTTTCGAGCAGCTTTGCATCAATTATACGAACGAAAAGCTACAGCAGTTCTTCAACCACCACATGTTCGTGCTCGAGCAAGAAGAGTACGCTCGAGAACGCATTGAGTGGAAGTTTATCGATTTTGGGCACGACCTGCAGCCCACCATTGATTTGATCGAACTGTCTAACCCCATCGGTATTTTCTCGTGCTTGGACGAAGACTGTGTTATGCCCAAGACGACTGATAAGACGTTCACCGAGAAGCTTCACTCCTTATGGGACAAGAAGTCGAACAAATACCGCAGCTCCATGTTGAGCCAGGGTTTCATCCTCACACACTACGCCGCCGAGGTCGAATACGATACTCAAGGCTGGTTGGAAAAGAACAAGGACCCACTCAACGACAACGTTACCCGCCTCCTTGCCAACTCTACTCATTCCAGCGTCGCTCAACTATTTGCTGACTGCGCTGAAGATGCGGAACATTCACTCACCTCTCGATCTCGGGTCAAGAAGGGGCTATTCCGTACTGTCGCTCAGCGTCATAAGGAGCAACTCTCCAGCCTCATGGCCCAACTTCATGCCACCCATCCCCATTTCGTTCGTTGTATCATTCCGAACCACCAGAAGAAGCCGAAGAGATTGGTCACCCAGCTGGTTCTGGACCAGCTTCGGTGTAATGGTGTGTTGGAAGGTATCAGAATTGCGAGGACTGGTTTCCCCAATCGACTACCATTTAATGAATTCCGTCAGCGTTATGAAGTCCTTACGCCCGGCCTTCCGAAGGGCTACCTGGAGGGACAGCAGATTGCCCGCTTCATGCTGGAGCAGCTAAATCTCGACGAGTACCAGTACCGAATTGGTCTTAGCAAGGTCTTCTTCCGTGCCGGTGTTCTCGCTGAACTTGAAGAGCAACGTGATGCCTTGGTTCGTAGCATAATCACTCGATTCCAAAGTATTGCTCGCGGCTACATCCAGCGCAAGATTGCGCACAAGAAGCTGTACCGTGCCGAGGCTACCAGAATCATTCACCAGAATCTTAAGGTTTACCTTGAGCTCAGCCAAAACCCGTGGTGGAAGTTATTCGTCAAGACGAAACCCCTTCTCGGGAACACGGTTACAAGCCGAGAGGTTAAGAAGAAGGATGAGATGATTCAGCATATGCAGGCGCAGATGACTCAGCAGGCTGAAGATCGAGTCAAGATTGAAGATGAAAAGAGGAGGACTGAGACTGAGCTTTCGAGGGTTCAGCAAACTCTTGAGGCGGAACGTGCTCTCGCTCTCGACAAGGATGAAATCTTCCAGCGTCTGCAGCAGCGCGAGGCAGACCTTTCTGAGAAGCTTAAGGGTGCTTTGGAGGACCAAGAGCAGTTGGAAGACCAGCTTGATGAGTTGATTGCGGCGAAGAAGAAGGTTTCTGATCAGCTCGATGCCCGAAGAAAGGAGCTCGACCAGGCCGTTACACTCATCGGGTCCTTGGAAGAGGAAAAAAGGAACTTGCAAGCTAAACTTGAGGAGAACGAGGCTAGGCTGAAGACCGCAACGGATCAGCTGGACAACGTCAGCAGTAATGAGAGCAAGTTATCGAAGGAGATTCATCTTCTTAAGAGCCACCTTTCGCTTAAGGAACGGAAGGTTCAGGAGTTTGAGCAACTGTTGCTCAAAACTGATAAGGATCTTGAGGAGAAGTATAATGCGGCTGTAAGTTGAGATCTAGTCGTGCGTTCGAACTGGCGTTGTGGTTACTAACTATTCTATAGAGCAAGAGCTTGGAGACGACTCGGAGGCAAAATCAGGAACTTCGCACCGAAGCGAACAATGCTCGACAGCAGTTGCAGGATCTTTCGAAGACTTCCGCTGACTTTGAAGGATTGATTCGGAAGAAGGAAAGCGAACTCTCGGTAGCCCTTGCGGATCTAAAGAAGCAGCAGATTGATCGCAAGACTTTTGAGGACGAGAGACACTTGCTCGTTTCTAAACAGGAGGAATTGCAGAGGAAGCTTCGCTCCGCAGAGGCCGCGGCTGATAATGCGCAGATGTTGAAGGCGCAGTGCGAGAGAGATGCGAACGAGGCCCGCAAGCTTTTGGAGAGCAAGATCTCAGAAGACGCCAAGCTTGGTCAGGGCAGGCGTCTGCTTGACGAGCAGATCAAGACTCTAAAGATTCAACTCGAAGATGTCCAAGCGGAGTTGGATTCTGAGCGTAGGTCTCGAGCCGACATTATTGCGGAGAGCGAAACCCACCTTGCAACAATGAGACGAGATTACGACGCGCTGTCTATCGCCAAGGTAACTATTGAGAAGGAGCTTTACGGACAGCAAGACACACTCCGCAAGGCCCTCGAAGCTAGGTCACAGGCAGAGAGGGAGAAGCGTGATATTCAGCTTGACCTTCAACGTCTGCGCCGACGGGTCGAGAACAATGAGTCTACCCGAGCGCAAGCCGAGGCCGCCAATGAACGCCAGCAATCTCGACAGGCTGAGGAACTTCGGAACTCACTTAGGAAGGAAATCGATCAGAAGGATAAACTACTCTCTCAAGCCGAGGCTGATCGGGAGAGTCTTAATATCGAGATTCGGAGATTGACCAAGGATATTGATGAGAACGAGGCCTCGAAGAGAGCGAACGAGCAGGCGAAGAAGAGACTGGAACAGGAAATGAGCACCCTTAAAGCTCGTCTTCTGTCCTCGGAGCACGACAACCGCGCTCTTCAGAACAAAATCCAACAGAAGAACCTTGAACTTGCAAAGTCGACCTCGAAGGCCAGCGAACAGTATCGCGACAAGATCGTACAACTCACTGCAGACAAGGCGAGAGCTGTTGAAGAAGAGAAGAAACTTCATGGTCAGTTGAGCGAGGCTCAACTCAAAATTATATCCTTGGAAAAGCAGAAGGAGAAACTTGCTCTTGATCTTGAAGACCTGAACCACGAAGTTACAAGGGAGCATAAGAATACGAGAGTCACGGAGAAGACGGTTGGTAACCTTCAAACGCAGCTCTCCGAAGCGAATCGTAACTTGGACTCCGAGAAGCAACTTACGGCGCAAGCTCATGCGAATAACCGTAAGCTGCAGAGTTCGTTGGATACCGCTAATGCCGAGCTTGAGGATTGTCATCGATATTTGCTGGAGCTACAGAGAGTAGTGGAGCCGGACGATGCTACACCTATCAAGATACCCGAACGGACAAGGAAACGGTCTGGCACGACAACGGACATGGCACAGACATTCGACGAGATCAAGCAAAAGCTCAGGGTTGCAGAAGAACGACGGAGTCGTGCCGAATCTCAGCTCGCCGACCTGCGTCGGAGACACCAGGATGAGGTTATGGACATGGAGAATCGACACGCTGTGTCCAGAGCCACGCTTATGGAGGGTATGAATGAGAATTTGCCGCCGTTTGGTTCCCCGACGAAGACATTTGGGACGCCGACTAAGCGGCCCATATTCAACCCCGCAGGGCACGGTTCACCTCGCACGCCTACTAAGCGTGTAGGCCAACTCGATTCTACTGTCTTTGACTCCGGAAAGACTGATAGAACGGTGGATACTATTACCTTCCAAGCCAAGATGGATTTGGCCACCGATTTAGAGGAGGCGCAGAATAAACTGCAGATGGCAGAGATGGAGAATCGTCACCTTAGATCTCAGTTGAGCATCCAAGACGGACCGCAAGGTGAAAATTCCTCGAACAGGATTTTGCAAAGGCTGGAGAGAGAAAACAATCGCCTTCACAATCAACTCGATCAGGAGACCGAGAAGCTGTCGGCTCTTGAGTCTGCCATGAGGTCTGGTGAGCTTACAGCGATGGATTTGCAGAATAAGTCCCACCAGGAGCTCTTCGATCTCATTTGTGCGCAAGAGAAGTCTCGCAAGTCGCTCTTGGAGTACTATAATGCGACAAGATCGGACCTTACCGATGCCATGAAGGCTAATGAGAAGTCTAAAGGATCCAAGATGTCTCTGGAGGTTGAACTCCGGGATGTCCGTGGTGAACTTGAGGATCTCATTGTGCAGCGTGAGCAAGAGCAGTTCGAGCGCAGCGGGCTTCTTTCTGAGAATGCGGACTTGCAAATTCGCTTGGACGCTGAAGGCGCAAGGAATCATGATCTCGCTTCCAGCGCTGCTCTGTATAAGGCCCGTGCCGAAGAGTACTACAGCAAACTCGAGCAGGCTGAGATTGCGGTTATGCAGGCAACCAGAGCAGCAGCTTTCGCGAAGACCCAGGCCCGCGAGGCGGAGGATACCTGTGCTACCGTTGTCGCGGAACGACAGCAGACCGAGGCGATGTTTGAAGATATGCAGAGGGAGAACCAGAGATATGAAGAAAAGGTTTGTTTTAACGCTCCCGGATTTTGTGGAATGAGATTGTGGGCTAACTATTTTATAGATCGAGGATCTTCAAGCCGACTTGGCTGACGCACTTCAAGCTAAGAAGCGACTTCAGCACGAGATCGAAGACTACAGAAACAGACGTGAGATCGAACTTGAGGACAGGGAAGGTTCGATTGAGCAGATGCGTAAGAAGTTCCAGGTCGAGGCTTCGCAGTATCTGAAGGATCTTGAAGCCGAGCGTGAGAATTTGGTTACGGCTCGTAGCGAGACTCAGTATGTTGCGCCCTGGTTTTACTTTATACAAGTGGAGACTAATGATTGTGTAGGCGACTACGTGAGGAAGTGGATGAGCTGCGCGTCAAGTGGGAAGACGAACTCCTAAATAGCAATACTGCCACTAAGGAGCGTGCTAGACTCGAGGTAAAACTTGCAGACATGACCACATCTCATGAACAGGCAGTCTCGGCGCACAATGAAATTCAGGCTCGCATGGTTTCGCTTCTTAGCCAAAACCGAACTCTTCGGGAGTCTGTTGAGGCGGCGCATATGGAACGTGATCAACTGCAGAAGGACAAGAAGGCGATCGAACAACGACTTTCAGACGCATCTCGCCGCCTTGAGGAGCTCGCTAACGGCGATTCCTCAACGGTTAGAGTTGCGGCCGGTATGGATCGTGAGATCTTGGATTTGAAGACTTCGCTCGCTCAGCAGGAGGATGTTGCCGCGGCCGCCGTGGACAAGATGAGACGGTCCGAGGCGCTTGCATCCGAGCTGCAGCGGGATCTCGCACAGCAGAGAGATTCGAATGCGGATTTGCACAAGGAGAAGTCTTTGCTTGAGAGGAGTGTTAGGGATCTTCAACTTAAGGTTATGGATATGGAGACCAAGAGCTATACTACTGGGTCCAAGGACGTGAAGATGTTGCACAGTCGAATTCAGGAGGTATGTTTCCCTTTTTCGTTTCTTTGAACAGGCCACGAGAGTCTAGGGCTAACGGCCTATTACAGCTTGAGAATCAAATTGAGGAGAACGAACGCCAGAGGAGCAAGTTCGAACGATCGACAAAGAACGTTGATAGGACGGTCCGTGACCTCCAACTCCAGATCGAGAGGAAAGAGAAGACGAACACGCAGTTGCAGGAGGATATGCAGCGTAATAAGGATAAGGTTGAGAGGTTGTTGAAGACTATCGAGGAGTTACAGTCCTCGGATAGTCAGAATCAGCTTACCGCCCGACGGGCTGAGAGAGAGCTGAGGGAAGAGAAAGAGAAGTGTTTGAGGATGGAAAGGGAATTGGAAGGGTTGAAGAGTTTGAATTCGAGGATTGGAGGGGTTGGAGGAGCCGGTGCTGGGCCGAGCGATCGGGCCAGTATTCACGGCGGGGTGCATATGACGAGGAGCAATACTTTGCAGACGGCGGTGGGGGATAAAGCTAGTGAGAGTGGTGTGGGCGGTGGGGCTGCCGGATTTGCGGCTAAGAGGAGGATCTTTTCGAAGGACGGGGATGGTGTCAAGAACTTCTTGTGAAGGGGACAAGATCCCGAATAGCTGATGCTAAAAGGGTCGTTTCGGTTCTTTACGCATACTCTGTACCTATTCGGTTTGGTTTTCGGTTCGGTCTTAAATTTTGGGGATATACAGGCGCAAGTCTGTATACATTGCATGCATTGGATGATGATTGCATTTCTGGAGTGGGATGCATGAACTCTTCGGCGTTTGTTTGGATGGCTTTTTTCTCTTCTTTGTCTTTTGGGTCCGGTTTTGGAGCTATGCATTGGGATGAGGTTTGTTCTTTGATGAGAATCTTGTCATGATGCATGGTCTAGGATAGTTGATGTGAACCGAATTGAATGAATTCCTAGGACAAGTTTTTCTCAAAATTATTACCTAAAATACAGAATCTGAAGTATGTGCTGTGCTATGGGTATAATAATTGAACATGTAGGGACATTTTATGTCCGTCCATCACAGCTAGCAGCGAGAGGAAGGAAAAAGATTATCGCTTGAATCTACTGAGTAGTGCCTCCATCCTCGCCATAGATTGTAGGAGTTCTTCAAGGTCAGCGGAAACCTCGGCCTCGCCAGTTTGAGGCTCTGATGTGTTCTCGGTAGCAGGAGTAGAAGGTTGCGGGTCTGGAGATGTTGGTGGAATTGGTAAGCTGGATAGCGGGGCGGGAGATGGGGGTGAGACCATGATTTCGACGGCAAAGGTTTCCCTTGTGGGGGATTGGATTGTGGGTGATTGGCTAGCTAGCTGAGCTTTTGTTTGAGATCTCGTTTGGTACCTCGTTTGCGGCGGCGAGGTTGAGGCGGGTGTCTGGCGTTTGGAGGGGCCGCGTCGTCTGCCTCCACGACGGGGTGATGGGGTCTGTGGGTCTGTGGCAGTGGGGCCCGTGATGGCTTGTGGTAGATCTGAGGTGGTCTGCTGGGGGGATTTGGTGGTGAGTTCTGGAGATGGAAGGGGGTTGCTCGGTTGCTCGGCGGCGTCGGTGATGGGGGTGGTAGTTTCCTTGGTGATGGGGATAACAGCAGTAGTTTCCTTGGTGACCTGGGGTTCTAGAGGTTGCGGCGGTGGGACAGTTTCTACGCTGGTTTCCGGAAGCAAAGACAGCGATGTGTCGATTTCCGTCATGTCTGAAGGACCTACAGACTGGTCTTGCTTATCATCATTTCTGATATCTTTGATATCTGTTGTTCTATTAATCGCCCCTTTGACGGGAGTTATGTCGATGGGCGGTTTAGAACCGTAATATATTTCTTTTCTCGAACGTCCGACCATGATAAGAGGTTCTAAATGAGGAAAACTCGATTCCGGGCAGTACTACGCTCCGGGATGGTCTTCGACGGGCCTTGCACCCGTGCTCATGAACCTGAATATCATGTCCAAAGTCCAGCCTTTCTCGTTCTGCCTGCTCGAAGCAGAGGTCGATGAGGATGAATCGAAAGAACGTTTTATGATCGTACCGTCCGAGTGAGTTCTCAGGCCGGTGTTTATCTTGGTCAGGTCGCCGGCTACGGCGTGGATTTCTTCCCTTGTGAAATCGGATTCCCAGTCGCGGGAACGTTGGTCCTTCAGGACGGCTTTGAGGGCCCAGTGGCGGGTACGTTTACGGGATTCGCCCTCGTTTTGATCTTCATTGTCGGAGTCCGCCATCTCGTCGTCCGAGTCTGAATTTCCAGCTCCTGCACCGGCTGTGTCACCTTCCGCCTCTTGGTCGGAATCATCGTCGGAGTCATTGTTCGAAGATCTTTGTTTGCCATTGGATGACAGTGATAAGGCAAAACCTTTGTTACGGCCTGCTTGAAGCCATTCTTCGACCTCTGGGGCTAGCTTCTTGCGCAGGAGGAGGCTGAGGAGGCTCTCCTGGGTTCTGGCGGGGAATGTGGGGAGAGGGTACGCGACGGTGGTGGAGAAGGTGGCGGAGTGTTGGTGAAGGGAACGGGAGAGGGTGGACAGCTGGGAGTTGAGGATCGCGAGCTGGGCGGTGAGGGTGGTCCTGATACCACCATCGTCAGTATGAATCCTTGAAGCTGCCAGAGGGGTGAGACCTACCAGGGTGGAAGGGAGTCCGAGGTTCGCAGTTCTTGCAATAGAGAGCCAATGGACTGGGTCAGCAGGCCCAGCTGGACGCGGAGGCGGTCGAGGGCTTCGACGGGGACGTTGGGAGATGCCATTGCTGCGATGCGATGGATGACCAGTGGTGGTGGAGAGAAGAGGAGGGCAGAGTAGATGAGATGGGAGAGCGGTCGTGAAGTCGCGGAGAGTGAACGGGTTGGCCTGGCGGGCATGTTTACATAATCAGGCGTGGCGTTATCTTTATTTCGGATTTAATATTATTGACTGATTTTGAGACAACGCACATCCACCACGGCAATCAATCACGTTGCTGTGCCGCCTCCCTTTGAGTGGCCGTCACCGTCCCATCAATATCCTCCTTACCAACCTCAGCTCCAATCTCCCCTCCGCCTTTACCACCATCACCTCCGTCACAATCACTATCACCTCCATCAACTTCACCAGCAGCATCGCCATCGTAAGCACCGCACTGTCAAAGCACTATCATCACCACCTTCAAAGCACCGTGAAGCAGCGGTCCCATTCACGATGACGTCCACCTGCCCGGAGGTCCCATCCTTCGCTGGCATCCGCGCCCCGGCCCCTGCCAAACGCGCAATGCCTGCTCGTCGGCTGATGCCCAAACCGAGGCAGCCTTCAACCTCTGCGGCTCCAAAAACCCCCATCACTCCTGTCGCTCCCTCCGGAGAGGAAGACTCCTCCCTGTCCAGACCGAGCCTCACCATCTCGGTCCCTCCCAGACCAACGTCGACAATATCGGGTCAGAGGGACGACGGCCCTGAGGAAGGAGAGATCTCGGACGACGAGGATGACCATTACTCTCCTCGAGAAGCAACCACTCCCGTTCCTATCCCTCCAACTCCGCAAACGCTTCCATCAGCAACCACCGTCCAACTGGCACAGGTGGCACAGGTAGCTGCCAACATGCAGCAACCTCTATCTTCAAACCCTTCGTTCCCGTCCAGAAAAGTGAACGGTAATGATCAGTCAGCGAGGAAAGAGCAGCTTCATCTTAACAGTATGTCCCTTTTTATACCTCTGCCCCATTCACATTTCACGGTCCTCTAGTATCTAACACCCGTGCCACATTCCAGCATTACGTAGTATCACGGATGTCGATTTGAAGTCCATGCCCCTGCCAGAGCTGCGCAAACTTGCTCAGGCGGCCGTCATGTACCTGGCCTGCTCGGCCAAGATGTCATTCCAGGATATCGCTTCTGAGGGGGTCAATCCCAGGGTCCTGCTCACCATCTACGACCATCTAAGACTCCCCACACCCGGTTCATCGAAGAACGTTCCAACCACTGTTCTTCCAAAGAATCCTGCTCCTCCTCCCCTTCCTCCTCCTGCTGTTGCTCCCGCTGGCACAACCAGCGTTCCCACTCTTGCTTCTGAGGCGCCTTTGCCTCCCACTGGACCCAACCCAACCGCTCCAACCACAACTCTGGTTCCAACATTAACAGCCCAACAGCCCTCATCACATCCCAACCTGGAGAATGCCGCATCCACAAGCGTCATCCCCTCCTCTCTTCCCCTCAAGCCCCCTGCCTCTCTTCCCACAGCCAATAACGATAACACGTCTAATAGGCCAGAGAGCGTTGTCGCCCGATTCAACCAGATAATCCCTGGCTTGAACATCGTCCAACCCTCCCCTAGCGGAATAGTGTCTCCCCCGCTTCCCACCCCAGTTGATGTCCTTCGAGAAATCTCCCCAACCGCTCAGCCACCAACGGTCCGCGGCCGGAAGCGGCCTGTCGCTGCTGACTTTGACACAGAGACAAAACCCGCCGCCGCAAACCCCAAGCAACCAAGGTTTGGCAACAGACAGCACCTCGAAACGAGCCACTTGATATTCGACGTCAGCGACAATGAGGAAGACGACAAAGACAAGGAGCAGAGGCAGCAGCAGCGTGCCACACCTCAGAATGTTGGTCCCTCGAGGCCGGATAGTACCAACCCCGAGAAAAACGAACAAATGAAGGAGACCCTGCGTCAGAAGGAGTTGGAGATTGAGTTGATGAGGCAGAAGATCATGGCTATGAGCCGAAAGCGCAAACTCGCTACCAACGGCGAGGCTGGGTCAGGCCCCTCCAGCAAGCCCTCCACCCCCCTACCAGTCCAACCGTCGGCCGATTTATTGACCGCCAAAGAGTCTAGCCTTGAGAAAGTTGAAGAGTTTCTTCACCAAACCTTAGACCAGTTCAGCTCCGGCGCCGCGCAGCCGGCAGCCGCTGAAGCAGCCGTCCAGCTCGCAACTACGGAGTTGATGGACGTGGAAGCCAAGGTCGATGGTTTGAACGTTGAAGTCGGCACTCCTCCAAGTGTCAACTCGCCCGAGAAGGCCCAAACCCCTGCCACAGATGATTCAGAGGATAAGAGCACGCCGGAGGTTGATGTTGAATCTGATAACGCCGTAATGACGGACTCCCCGAATTCGCAAGCGGATGCTTCAGACAGGCGCTCGTCGGGCGATAAGTCATTCGAAACTGCCCCAATAAATCTGGATTCTGAGATAGAAGACCTTGACGACGACGCTCTTGGATCCCCTATGGATCTCTCCGACCTCGAATCAACAGCGGACGAGTCCGATAAAAATCCTGGAAGTATCCCCGCTAGTGAGCTCGATGTTGAAGGTATACTCCCCCTTTCCCTCCAAATTGGCACAAGCCCTTTCCTCATCGAATCCCTTTCCACATCTGGAGGTTTCTGAGGCTAATGTGTATCTTTTCTTAATACAGATTCCGAGTCGGATGACAGATCCGATCAAGTTACTAGTGATGACTCTGCGGACGTAGAAATGCAAGACTCTTCTCGGAACGGAAGTCCGGAGTCTGACTCTGCCTCAAGCCCTGTGCAAGAAAACCCAGATGATGACGATGGCTACGATCCTGAGGCTCGCAAACCAACTACAGGTGAAGTATATCTCCCACAAACCACCACTGCTGAAGCACCCCAGAACCGGCCGTCCCTCATCATCGGAGCTGAGGAATCGCCACAACCGGCCACGTCAACGAACAAGAAAGAGCCGCTTGATAAAAAGCCAGGAGGCGGATTCACGCCCTACCAGTCGCGACTAGCTGGCTTCCGATCATTTCGATACCACCCAAACTACAGCGAGCTTGTTTCACAAGGCTTTAAGTCACTAACTTACAGCAACCACATCGACGCCGAGCTGCCAGTCTGCGACTTTGAGACAAGGGGTGGGACTTGTAATGATCCTCAGTGCAGATGGCAACACTTCCGTCAAATGGCCCTACCAGGTGCGTTTTATAAAGTGCGCGAAGGGTCTTCTACGATATCGTATCGCCCACCCGAAACCCGTACCGCACTCCGTTGTCAAATACATTTCACCCAAAGCTCTCTCCCCTCTAGTCGTTAGCCCCTCCTTGCATTGCAGTTACCCTTCCATGGGACTCTGCCCGATAGCAATTTCAGCCGGCACTCCTACGACAGCACTCCCTTCCTTTCATTGATGGTACATCTTCTAACGATTTAATCCTTCCCTTTGCGATACAATTTGCATAGAGGACACTATTCTTCTAGAGTTGGCGAAACCCGACATCAATCAAAGCGAAAATGAGGAGTACAAGCAGGCTCTCGTTCAGATACTGTCTCAGCTCAACGACGGCAATCCCGGCGACTTTAACCGGGTCGCTGGTGAAATAATCGAATATCGCCGCCAGTCTCTGGGTGACCCCACTCGTGTCATCAAAGACCTTTAAGTGCATCATCATGGCACAGTAATTTTCATACATGGGCTAAGTATTCCTTTTCCAATCCTCGACCATCCTCCTTAACTTCGACGCGGGCTTCATTCAGCAAGGCGCGTTACGTTTTGCTTTCTGCACATCCTAAATTCTCGTTTTGATACCCAACTTTTCGTTTTGCCATCGACTTTTTGTTTTCCACGGCGTGGTAGCATTTATTTCTTCATTTTCACGACAACAAACCGACAAAACATTTCAGTTTTGGCCTTCGACTCGCCCTTTTTTTGAATTCTGATCGGTTGATCTCACCAGCGCTTTTATCACTGCACAAAAGATGTGCGACTCCAACTGGCCCTCTTTACACGACTGGAGGCACGCTCGTAACACACTGGCGATCTGGATATGGCGAAATGGTAGAAAAGAGGTGGAGCGTTGTCGGCCGGTAGGGAGAGCGGACCAAAGGTCGCCCTCCTACAGCCACAATGAAGGTGATACGCAACCTGAGTAAGATGTTTTTCCAAGCCAGGCCTACGAAGAGAGGAATGGAGAGAAATAATACGAGAGAAAGATGAAAATACAAGAGGAAGATGAAGAGGAAGAAAACATGATGATAATAGTAATAAGACTCTATTGTCTACTTCTGAACTACATATTTTATCTACTCTTTTTCTATAAGAGTTTGTTTTCAGCGGTAGCGGTTTGTAGCGCAGTAGGAATAGAAATAGCTGCATTAAGCAATCAAACACCTTTTTATCCAAAAACAAAGACGAATAAGCAAGTACCTAGTAAGCAAAGAGAACAAACCTACGTGAAGGAACGGTGATGTATCCCGTAAGTCCCGTACCTACGTCGACTTTCGGGTCGTTCCTGACGGAATTCGAAGCTTGAGACCAAGCCTTCAAAGCCGTTTCATGGACAGGAGGGTCTGGTTTCAACCTTGAAACCCGGGTTTCTTTGGGGTGGCACTTTTCCGAGTGCGGAAACAACGCATAAAATGCAACAGAGGGCACCAGAACGCATATCGACAGAGAGGGCTGGATTCGCAAGAGTAGAGCAATGCATATTAATATATTTTCTTTTCCCCTCAGGTTCCTCTCTTTATTCCTTTCCCCACTCTGTCTCGTTACGAGGATCTTTCCTTTCGGCAAAAGGCTAGATCTGAAGAGGACTGCGGTTATGTTGTCGAGTTTCAGAGTGTTACAGGGTGCTTTCCTGTTTGAAAGTTGGCAGAAACAGGAAGCAAATGGAGCGCTTAATTATATGATACCGGTTAAGTGGTGGAGATCTTATGCTAATGTTGCGTGACTTTGGAGACAACAGATGACAGATTCTACAATCGAAGTGCGCAGGCCTGTAGGGTGTTTATGTTGGTTGTGAAAGCGTCGTTTGATATACATGCTAGTACACAGCTACAGTTGGATGAAACGTTATTATTTTGTTCGGCCAACCTTACTCTTGCTCTCCCGGTTCTAGTTCGGTGCTATAGCTCGACGTAAGCATGGCGTGAGAGCATAAGGTTTCCTTTTCGTGGTGATAATAGCTCAAGCCCGCGGTTCCCTGCCGTATATACGGACCGTCTAGAACCTAACTGGATATGCGTAGACGTATGATATCAAAACCATTCCTTTAAAACCCAAACCCGCAGCCCAGCATGGTAATCACTGCCTGTACAAACCGAAGAGGGTACGAGGCAGCAAGGCCACGGCTATACATTTCGAGCATTGACAGGGGACTACAGTTGGGAGGCGGAGGGAATGTCTTTGCGGGTTATGTTAGTGGCAAGCATTTTGGGGGAGTTGCATGCGGCAGAGTGAAATGTGTTGTCCTAAAATAGGCGGGAAATCTGTCAACGTAATCGCGGCGGCGAGCCTTTTTAACGTAGCCGACGCCCTGGTTTTGGGCCATCCCCCCTTCCCTTTCCCTTCCCTTCCCTCCCTTCCATCACCACCCACCAGCTTCGACAGCTACTACACCATCACCACCACCCCCATCATCATCATCGCCAGTATCGACATCAACTTCAACTTCATTTGATACACGTGCCAGCATGCGTTTCCTGCAGCTCGCCACCCTTCTCTCCCTGGGAGCCGGCTCCCTGGCCATCCTTATCCCGCCATCAGACTCGCTTAACACCGATGTCCACAAGGCCAAGGCCGACCACCGTCCAAAAGTCGACACCCACGGTCTCACCCCGGAGCAGTACGCCATCAGCCAGATCACGCAGACCCTCGAGATCCCATGCGAGTCCTGCCCTTTCCCAAAGAGGGGCCAGAAGGACACCTTCGATAACACTCCCAATAACCTCCGGCTCACGCTTAGCTTGGATGCCAAGCAGCGGGACATCATCAAGTTGAACGATGCCCCGATGTTCCCAGTCATCTACGCTGCTGAGAGTAGGATGCCCTTCACCGTCATCCAGAAGTCTCTTAAGGATGGCAGCGAAGTCAAGGTCCCGGTCGATATCGACCTCTTCATTGAGACCGACTCATCCGGCCTCTCCCGTCTTCGTCTCCACGTCCTAGCCGTCTCCGGATGGAAGACCCTAGCCACCATGGACATCCTCGAATTCCCAGTCTTCCAGAACGATATGGGAGAGGTCTTCATCGGTGAGATTAATGCCCGTCCTCCAACCCCAGCTGAGGCCAGCGCTGTTCTCTGTAAGGACAACCTCCTCTGCCGCTGGAAGGCATACATCTACGACAGCCTCGCCCGTCTCGCCCAGACTATCAAGGGCTCTCCCCGTAGGAAGTGCGGTAAGCCAAAGACCGTCGAGCGCCCAGCTCACTCCGTTGCTACCGAGCAGCCACCAAAGGGCCACCACGGTCACCACGGCCACAAGTCTCACAAGACCAACAAGCACCACCAGAAGGTCGAGGAGAAGGAAGGTAAGGAGAACCCGCACTGGAAGTGGTTCAACTGGGTCGGTCTCGTCATCCGTCTCATCCTTGCCTGTCTCGTCATCGCTGCCATCACCATCACCATTGGGTTGTTCTTCACTCTCATCGTTAGCACTGCCGTTCACGTTGCCGTTGTCTCCTGGTTGTTCATCAAGGGACGCACTTGCAGACGTAAGCAAGCTGCTGCCGATGAGGAAGAACAAGGTCTTATGACCAAGGAGGAAGAGGCCCAGCTTGAGACCGAGGAGTACAAGGATGACTTGCCAACCTACACCCAGCAGTAAACGGCTCCCTCGCTCCCTCTTATTCAATAAAACATTCTGTTTCCCTTTTTTTCCTTATGTCAAAACCACAACTTGGTAAAGAGAGGGTGAGAAGACCGCCGCGGTCAAAACACCACAAGATTGAAATACAAATGGGGGTTCTTTTTTTATAGCGGGAGTCAAACTCGGAATTACAGGAATTCTTTAAAAAACCAATAGCGCACAGGGAACGACAAAAGAAAATCCTGATGTCTCTCGTTACAAGTTAACAGGAAATGCCTCCATTGTGTTTTTCCTTTTTCATTCTTGCTCATGGAAAGACAGAAGAGCTGGGACACCTTTTTTAAAGATTGGGAAAATTGGGAAGATATGATGGAGTTCTCTGTTTATTGATTGTTCCTTTTTGGTTGTGTACTGGTGTCAGCAATTGATTTTCGTATTTTTGGGCTTGTAACGGATGGGAATTGTCTCGTGGACCTTGACTTCTACGGGACCTGGGAAGCAAGGGTTTCCCTTTTTTTTTTTTTTTTTTTAATCTATTCTCGGCTGCGTTTCTAATAACGATATATGGTGTGGTAAAAAAAAAAAAAGAATAAAGTGGCGTGGTGGTTTTGTGATATATCTCTCCCTTGGGGTAATCTCGTCGCTGCCGATTTTCGTGTTACCGTGGGTATTTGAACCGACGACAACGATTCTATATGCACACGTACGTATCTTCTTCCCGGCCTTGTTTTTTTTTCCTTTGAATTTCCGTGGTGTGACGTATCACGAGAGTGAGAAAGGGCTTTATTTGAGGCTAGTAGTATTAATTTTCTTCTTGTCGAAAAAAAAAAATTGTAAATTGTCTTTTGAGATCGAATCCATGGATCCAGGCCCACCTTCCTAGGATCCCCTTTGTTCCCCTTCTGGGGCACTGATCGCCTGTTTTGGGAATCATGGTACGGGATGTTTGGATGATTGTGCTTGCCTTGATCTTTTCTTTCCTTCTCTTGTCTTCCCCAGTGTGGGGTTCTGGGGCTTTCCCGTTCGATGTCGCAGTAGTTTTTGTCAAGGAAGATGAAGAGCATCAGCTGCGGTGATCCTTTATCGATGGGCTATAGCGGGTCTAGCAACTTAAGTGGAAAGCGCAGTGGTTTTGCGTATGCTTCTTTACATATAGACGAGGATACACGCATCTGCATACCGACCTTGCTATAATTCTATACATCAATTGCAGCTAGCCAGGTCGATCTTGACCTTTTCGCATGAGCGTTTGTACAATTGTGTCTATCAAGCCGCTACTCTCAAGTTACTAGCTAGCTACGGTAGCTATAGTAACTACAACGAACTATACATCTGACATCCCTTTGAAACCTTACTAGAACCGTGGATCTGCCGAACCCATCTTATAAGCTTACTTGAAAAGTTTTACGTATACGGTGAATATGAACGCCGGGATGGCGTCGAGTGAACAGAAGAGAGAGAAGAAAGAAACAGAAGAAGACTAGAAAAGCGCGCTGAGAAGAAATGGAGACGAAAGCAAAACATAGATGGATATCTCCTCCCCTCTATCGATTTCCTTTTCTTATGCTTGAATCATAAGAAAAGGGTTAATATAAACAGCCACAAAAAAGTGCTAGAATCTGACGGAGGTCCGAGGGGGGAGTGAAAGAGTGAAAGAGTGAAGCTTGTAACGGTTGATACGTAGATATGGAAGGAAAGACGAAAAGTGGGAAGAAACGGTATCCGATATCCTTAGAAAGATTGAAAAGAATACGTAGTGGTAGTAGTAAATCGTTTGAAATAACACTGCTAACATAACTAGTCACAAGATCGGGAGAGATTTCATATTTGATAAAAAGAGAGAAACAGAAAGCAGCGTAGAGAAAGGCTTGGAACTTGAAACAAAAGATCAATGAAGTAAAAAAAAAACGATACTGGACATAACAGCAAATGATGATGATGAGCAGCAAGCAGCAACATAACACTTGTGAACGCCTTTCAGCCGTAATATATCTAAACTCAGAGCAACGGGCAACAAAAAACGGGAATAAAAGATACTAAACATGTGAGCATGGAAAAAAACAAGGTCAGATAGGGAGGAATGAAAAGGGAAGAGGTGGTGGGGTAGTTGGGGGGATTAGAGATTACGCTCTTGTGTTTTTTGATTGAAGAAGAAGAGAAGGAGAAAAGGTTTTGAATAGAGAAAATATGGAGTGAAAAAGGAAAGAGAAAGAAGCCCATGTGAAATACCAGTCAAGATGGAAGAGGCTCTTCTCTCTCTCTATCTCCCCTTGATTTTTACCCGTTAAAGAAAATTCCCCAAGGACCCAGTAAGAAAACCAAAAAGAAAAACGAACAACAGGAAGGAAAAAACATCTCGTTACATCATACACATGATCGTATCCAGAGATTGAAAGAAGGTCCAAATTTTTTGTGTGGGTGTGGGTGTAGGAGGATGTCTGCGAGCACTTCAATATGTCCAAGAAGGGAAAAGAGGTTATGTATATGCCAGGAGGTATGGAGGAAGATGACGATGGTGATGATTAGAAAACCAGTTCAATGCTACAAAAGGTGATTCTGGAGACGGCTGCAAAAGGGGCTGACAAAGATGCGCGACTTTATTTTTTTGATGAAACAGGTCCAAAGTCAAAGAATTACAGGATATATTCGTTCTTGGAGATGGTTCCCGGAAGTCCAATCGGAAAGATAAAAAAGAAATCCTAGGAGTCGGTAAGGTCCTTAAGTTTGTTTTATCGTTGTAGATGAATGGCCTAAGAGAACCAGAGGATCCAGGATAATAATCGGGCTGAGCTTTCCAAGGTATGGTGACAAGATCCAAATGTTAAAAAATGAGTTCTTGTCGAGATCCCAAGCGTCGAGAAATATGGAATCCAGGGAAAACTTTTCCAGGCCGCTCCGGGTACCTGCAGGTGTTGAATCCAATATATCGCGTCCAGGAAAAGGAGAATATTATCCGATAATGTTCGAAAAAAAGAATACCGTATATAGGCGCCTGATCCAGTTGGCGTTGCATATGTACATAGATGCCGTGAGGAGCCAAGAAAACCCCGGAATTAATGATATCGGAGGATGGGAGGGTCCATAGTAGGAAGGAAGTGGTCCAAGGTCAATCGAGGAGGGATGTGTTGTAGGAGGTCGAACATACAGGAGTGCGCAGTGTCCATCGAAATAGGGGCCAATTCAGTTATATATCAAGGTCTGTGAAAGAGACTAGCATCCCCAGGAACATTGACCAGCCAGATATATGACATTGTGGACACAGTTGGTAGAATCTAGTCTTCCATTTCATCATCGTCGTCCTTTCCGGGTCGCATTGCGGAGGCCTCTATCGGCTGGCGTCCATGCCGGGCAGGGTCGTGATAGGAAGTACCATATGGTTCGTGAGGTGATCGTCCTGCACGGATTTCACGAGCTGGAACTCGAGTACCCTGGGTGCCGGCAGTATAGACGTATTCATCCCTTGGTATTACCGGTTCGGTCATCATGGAGTCCTCGTCCGTATTCCTGCGACCGGATGGCCTTGAAGATGATGATGTAGTGGTGATTGGTGGTCCTGGTGGATCTCTCACTCGTGTGTCCGCAACTCGAGGAACTATATCAGATTTGAAGGGGGTCAAGATGCTGAGTCTATTGTCTTCGGACGGAGACGAAAGGAAGGGGGTATTCGGGATAGAAACATAGGAAAACCGTGCTCCACCTCTTTTTTTGTCATTGCTCAATGTAAAAGCGTATACTTACAGCCATCAGAAGATACGAACGAGAGTTGTTTTAAATCGCGGATTTGCTCCTTCAAAGCAGTATCGCGTTAGCAGCTGGCGGCTGAATGTCTGAAGGGTGAATACATACCGTCGTGAACTGGCGATACGCAGAGTATCTATAGACCAATGTTCCCTGTTATAGAATAATTGTTTAATAAGACAATAGAATCTTTAGAAACTCTGTTTCGAAACGGGAAACGCACATCACTATCGAGCATCGGGCCCCTCGACGTTGCATCGTTGCCGAGGAACCGTGTGATGTATTTCTGCAAAATCTCTTTTCGGATTCCTTCCGCGGGAAGTGTAAACTCATCGTCGCCGCTCTCAGGAGATGGTTGCGAAGGCATCGATAGCGGCAGCTTAGAGGAAGGAGGGACAGGATCCCGAGAATCTCTGGCTGGGCGTCGCCTCACAGGTTCAACCTCGTATGGGGCAGTAGGACGGCTGTATTCAATCGGGTGCGGAGGCGGCGGCCTCCGAGCTGGAGGTTCCGGCTCATAATTATAATCGTATCCTCCAGTATGCGCTGGCGGATCGTAGTCATCCTCCCTTGGCCGTCTCCTGTATCGGCTGTCATCCCGATAACCAGGTTCTGGTGGATATCCCCTCTCGTAAGTTGATTCCCTCGGCGGCGGCGGCCTATGACGATCTTCAGGTGGGTAGTAGGCCGGGTTTGCGTATGGATCAACCGGTCGAGGTGCAGGGGGGACGTAGTCTCGGCCAGCTCGTCGAGTATAATCCGGTTCTGCTCTTATTGGTGGTGGTCGGCTGTAGTCCCCGCGAGGAGCAGTACGGTAGTCGCCACGAGCAGCACCGGATCTAGGAGCTGGCGGTTCGTACGCAGGTTCCCGAGTGTACATATCTCCGTACTGTCGGTCATAGGGAGGATCCGCAGGGGCACCCCGCCCGGCATATTGATAATCGTAATCCTCTGGATAATCGTATCGTGGGTCGGTACGGCTAGGGCGATACGAACGATACGGGTCGCCCATATTGCTCAGTAGTCTCACCTGTCGACGACAGCCAGTATATTTTTAGTGCACCAAGCTAGAGGATACTCCTGCCCCTGGATAGGAAGAAGGGTTGTAGTATTTGTCCAGTCACACAAAAACACGGCAAGCTATATAGACTTGTTATATCTAAACACACAAAGAAGGGTAAGTCGAGGTCGAGATCCAGCAAAACCCAGGCCTAGAGGAAGGGTCGTAGAGTTTCCAGTAAAGATGATGCCCTGATTGAAGAAGGTGCGGCTGTGTGTTGCTACCAGAGTCCAAAGATGCGAGTAGAGAGTCCAAGTCCTAGTCCTAGTCCTAGTCCGAGTCCGAGTCCAGAAGAGCCCAAGAATTGATTAGTTGAATGGAAAGAATGGTTGGAGTATATCAAGCGGTCCAGGCGAAAGGGTCCTCCAAGGAGAGTGGCGAAAAAGCGGCAAAACCTTCCAGTCCAGTCAAGAGAGCCAGCTGTTTGGATATCTCATCTGCCTTTTCAGAGTGTCCACCCAGATAGATAAGTTTTTTTTCGGGTCCAGTGGGAAGTGGAGCTGGGGTCAACCAACCGACCAGACCTGGAGGCTCTTAAGTTTGGTGAAAGGGAAAAGAAATGTCACGTCCAACGGAGACGGAGGTTGGAGGAGGGGTGAGAAAGAAGAATTCGGAGCCCGGCGAAGACAATTTATTGAAGGCAAATGGAAGAGACAGCGGTGACGCTTGGGAGGGAAAAAAATTGACGGCGGCAAGACAGCTGGCCCTGCTTTTGATTTGCACCAAACAGACGAACAGGAAAGGTGCGGTTGCTGCTAGCACAAAGTCCAACGAAACAGGCGGACCTAGTCAGGCAGAGTGGTACTGGTGCGGTGCTGATGCTGGTTCGGTTTTGTATTGTACGAGACAATATGGTTCTCGACAATGGACGGGCCGGGATAATGGTCGATGGATGGATGGAAAGCAAGTGCAAGCAACGGGCACACACACGGACACAGACAGACACACGCAGACGGACAGACACACGCACACGGTGACTTTGACTGGACCGGACTTGATTCGAACGGCTGCTAATGGGTGCTGCTAACGGTGCTAACGCTGCTGATATCCTGCTAACGCCGCTTGTTGGGTCTTGTCCGAAGAGATGTGACAGTGCAAGCAGGTAGCTGCCTTTTGTTTCCCTCGCTCAGGCTAGGAAGTTGGATCAGAGCAGAGTAACAGACGCACGGGATCTTGCGATAGAAATGGGCAAGTGCTAAGTGCTATGCTATTGGTTTGTTTTTTGCTAGCTGGGCACAATGAGGGGAATCGAATCGAATGCAGACGACAGACAGACAGGCGGACACAACGGACACGGCGGACACGGCGTCGAATAGAATGAAGAGCCCGTGGAAAGGCGATGAGGGAAGGATGCTAATAGGCCGGCTTTGTCGTTCCAGAGGTTCCCTCCGATTTCCCGATTCGATCGGTATTATCAGCGTCAGGTAGGGTGACAATATGTAATGTAATGCCAGGTAAGATATATATCAAGGCACGGTCAAAGCAGTGTGATAGCAATAGCGTGGTCAGGTAAGTAAGTAAATAGGTACTTGTTACTCCGACTGTGCTGATGGTGGATGCATGTGTGAGTGTGAGTGTGGATGTGATGTCCCTCCCGCTCGAAGGTACTCGGAGTACCTGAATGTGTTGGTGGATCGGGTATCGCAGGATGCAGTATAGCTTCAACCCAGATTGTCTTTCGAAGGCTGACTACTCCGTTTCCGATACCATGTGCTGGTCAGCCGTTAGTCGAAAACGAGCTGGATCGTTGGAACGACGCTGGTTTCCGGATCTCTTGCAGGAGGGCCTCCGAGACAGCCAGAGTCGCTGTATCGCAATTCCTCAGGCCTGGGAAGGGCTAACGGGGACTGTGATGGAGAGAGAGAGAGAGATGGGGAATAAGCAAAGAAGGAGGGAGGAAGCAGAGCCTTTGCGAGCTGATGACGACGTTTTGAGGGCAGCCGGTGCCTGGAAGAGCTTCTGCTGGGATCTATTCTTTTTTAATAGATTCGAATGCGTCGGTGGAGAATAAAATCGTCTGATCCTTCTTTCGGCAAAACTAGTGATGCTTCCTTCGACTGTTGGCCCCGGCCGGAGTGATATCAATAATGCCGCAGATAACAGGCCAAAGTGGAGAATCCGAAAGCTAAATCTGATGTTCTACGCGGAATCGTAGAACGATGTGTGTATGTATAAGTATGTATATGTAGCGTGAGTAAGTCAGAGGTATGTGTATATGTAGCAGGAGAGCCTTCTGGTATATAAACCGCACTGCACCTCTGCACTTGCTCTCTGCACCGGCCAGTCAGCTGATACGATTCGGTATACTGATAATGTCAGGGAAAAGAAGTAAGTATAACATCGAACTCTTGCAGTGGAAGGTTAGCCCACTTCGTACTGTACCGACGCCCGCGGTCTGACTAGCTCGCTCGACGAAGCTAAAATATCTATCGATAGAGCTCCCCCTTATTTACTTACACTCTGACATTTTTATTCCAATTTCCTTTACGTACTTTTTTATATCCTCCCGTATTCCCCTTCGAAGCTACTTCGCCGTCGAACCTAATTTTTTAATTTAAATTTTTCTCTCGCTTCCGCTTTGAATTCTAGTCTCCAACATCTCATCGGACGCTTATTATGCAACTATGTTAGGCCGGCGCCGACAGACGTGCACATGCAAGCAGGATCTCGATTGCATTGTCTCCCAGCCGTTCGTCTCGACAGAATACCACGAACATTTATAATCAAACACACACGAACCAAAAGCCCGTGCATTCGGTTGACGATATCGATTACTTATTTCTAGAAAGCTAATCACGGCCATTTCAGGAAATAGCAGGTCTATATACAAGGTTCTGCCGTCCAAGATGAAAATTCCTATTGCAAAGGGGAAAAAAAAAAAATCTATCCTTGATTCGACCCTACCATGCTCAGTAGAGCAGGTGTTCTAAGAAATAACTCATATACCCCAAGGAAGAAAATTCGAAAACATGGGGACGAAAACCAAATTCCAAAGACCTCCTCTACTCTTCCATCCCTCCGAGATCGATTCGAGAAGAATACAGGTCAATATTCGATATCTTCTTTTCGGGTATAGTATCTCCCTTCCCCGCGGCGACCCGCAATATCAGTTCGTTCAACTGCTGTCTTCCCAAAATGTCGACATGATCCGCCGTATTGGGGCCCCCTCGCATGTCGAATGTCTGCGGCTCATGAAGCATTTCGAACGTCCTGATAGGGATCTTTGCTGGGTTAAACCGTTTCATCCTCCATCCTTTCGAGCACATAAATCCCATGCTCAGCAAGGGCACGGTTCCGTCGCCTTCACCTGTCATCACGCCATGATCGGTCCCTTCCTCCGCAATATTCACTGTCGGGTCAATGACCGTCTGTAAGAAGCTCTCGTTCAGCGGGTTTCGCGCATAGTAGTAGCTCCTTTCGGTACCCTTGCCGACGCCGTAGAAACAGTATATCTTCATGCTAGGGGCATACGGAAGAGGGACCTCGAGGGGATTGATCCACTTCCTAGGGTCCGCTTCGTTCTCTTTCGCTTCAGGAATCGACCAGGCAACCCCGTGAGAATAACTACCCAAAACTTGATCTCGAAACCAGGTTTCGGAGGACGCAAGCAGGTGGTTTATCGCTCCTGTTATTGTCAGGTTCTGCGTATCTTTCTCTGTTTGGTTGACGGTCTTAAACTTAAGAAAGTTGCCATAACTCGTGGTCTGGTTCTCCTGGTCGTCCGGCGCCCAAGTTAGGTTTCCCCAGACTACGTCCCCTCCCTTAGGTATCATGCTAGATATTCCGGGCATCGACCTCAGAATCTCGGCTCTTTCTTCCTTCGAAAAGAACTTCTCCAGGCCGTAGACGGCGAACTGGTTCAATTGGACCGTATCTCTCATTTCTCCGGAGAGGACTGCCGTGATCCCCTTGACAGCGCCGAGCATGCTGCCTGAAATATTGATAAATGAGTCTACGTGCTCCTCGACCCAGCTTTTACCGCCGTTTCCGTAGCCCTCGCCCATTGCTTCGACCCATTTGAGGAAGAAAAAGACGACCTGGGAGCCCATCGAATGCGATATCAGTATGCACTTACGCCCGTGCACCTTCTTCGCGATCTCTATGTGGGTTTTTAGCCTAGTGAAATACTGGTCTCGCTTTTCTAGGTTGATATAGGACAACCTCCAATCGTAGGATGCGGTGTATGAAGTCGTCGGATCATAGCCTAGGGTTGCTAGGTTTTCGAGTATTTTACTCCAGATCCAATACCCAGTGACGAAGAAGTCCGTTGCATCGAACCCTTGGGCGGCACGTAATTTGATACCATCAGGGTCCAGGCCTGTTGTTTTATTCAGCATAATGTGCTCCTTCCACAGCGCCTTATCTAGCATAAGGGTCCTCATCATGGTGAAGGATCCCCAGAGACGCTTTCTGAAATACGGGAGTGATTTGGCGCTCGTTCCCCAGCTCTCGAGTCCCGTGGAGATGACTCCGGGAACCATCACCACTGGGAAATGCGACTCGAGGCCCTCCTCCTTCATCCGGAGCCCAATGGCGAAGGAATCATAGTTGACGGTGTCCTTCTGGCGGTTCGATATATCCCTGGCCTCATTCAATATGGCAATTGGCAAGACATCCGTGAAAGCCTCAAGATTAAAATCCGGCAGCTGGACGATATCCTGCTGCTTCAGGAAGAATATCGCGACAAAGACTCCCACCAAACCGCCGATAATAAAGACGATTGTGTGGTGACTGTGCTTGCGATGCTTACCGATGGTTCTCTTAACCTTGTCTTTGCCATACTTGACAACATCGCTCAGGTCCGCGGCTTCGTATTCTCGATCGCCATCCGGTGTGCCCGACGGCTCCTCTGGTTGGTCAACCTCGGTGTTCACCGGGTCCGTGGAGCCAACGTTGTTATTTTCGGAAGCACCAATAGGCTCCTCGGGTTTGGAGATCTTCGCATTTTGGCGCTTCCGAACGTTCGCCATGTTGAAACGTCCCGGATCCGAACTCTTTGTTTTCTGGGAAGTGGGAATAGGTTAGTCAGCCCGGGACGCATTGTTATACTCCACGGTAGTGTTACTAGGGGGGCCAGATATTTCCTAACCTGAGTTCTCTTCGCGTCGGATCCAGTCTTCCGGCATACACGGAGTCGACAAATGCAATATGTGTCTTATCTACACCTAAAAAAACTCTTTCTGCGTGGGCTGCTGCTATAGTGGTTCCGGATATAATGGCAGTGTAGGTGCTGGCGCGACTTGGTTCATCGACAACCGAGGCAGCCTTTGACACTGTTACAGGCTGGCCAGCTCGCCGGCAAGGGTCTCCTGCGTAGATGCGAGGGAAACAGTGAGGGGTGAAAGGGAATTTAGGTACGCATTAGTCAAGAATGACGACAAGTATTCCAGCCGATGTGGGATGGAAGGCTTCATCAAGGAACGTGCATGCAGGGATGGCAAACGTTTCCCGATAAGCGGGTGCGAACATTGATCGATCCTGCCCTCGTACAACACCACGCTATGAATCCCCTACAAAGACGACATCTCGTGTCCGCACAGTTTCCAAGTTCCTTTGTTCTGGAAACATCACCGGTCTTGTGGTTTAGATTTCCATCTTGCCAGATCCCACAGCGATACCGTACCGTCTGAGGCGGCTGCGGTCTAGAAGTCTGCGGGTGGGTGCGATATCGAAAGCTCCACGGACCCTCTTTCCACATGTCAGCTTTGACCAAAACTTCACCCCACCGCACCATCAGTTTCAGCTACTAAACACAGCTACACATCCCCGAACCAATGGGAACGCCGGCTGGGACCAAAGGCAGCAGAGCCGTAAAATGCTCCAGCTGATCGAATGGACCCAAAAGTATGGGGGGAGATGCATGCCATGCATGTGTAATGGTGGTTTGGGGTAACGAGATGCGTCCCTAACCAGCTTCTCGTAGCAAACCTCCAACCACAGGTATTTCGGTACGTTGGATACTTGCAGGCAAGGTCAGCTTCGGGTATGTCATTTCCATCAGCTCTGATGCAGTTTCCTTCGCACAGAAAAAAATCTTTTTTGTGACACAATTCTTCGTCTGGAAGCTGACATTCGCAATGCCACCTGTAAGCATTCCTCATGCCCTGCGTATGACGAAAGACTCCACCAGCCCTTCTTTTCAAATTGTCAACCGGAATACGTGTGAGGCACGTGAAGTACCCAAGGGCATTGCCAGGTACCCCTTCTCTGCTGGTACTTACGGAAGTACCTCCGCTACTTCTCGTTCTGATCAGGTTCACCCATCCAAACATGGGACACTCTTATGCAGAAAACATGCCTGCATGCATGAAAGCTGCGTGGACAGGCGTGGGGAAACGGGTCGCAAAACAGCACCAGGGATCGTCGCTTTCTGTCGACCTTTGTTTTTCAGGGACTGGCGGGATTTCTATAAAATCGTCCTCTAAACTTGTCTTGATGAACTGTCTCTTGCATTGTGGAGTCCTTCGCGAAACTGACAAGTGGACCCGGCCGGTCTCGATGTGATAAGCTAAGGCACCACAAGTCATCCCAAAGACACTTCCATTGCACTCCGCCAGAAGCCATTATGAACTTTCAGAGCCCGACTCTGGCGGACAACCCGTCCGAGCAATTTTGGGTTACCATCGGCACAAAGAAGCTCAAACTGGTATCCGGAACAGAGGAAGAGGCATATCCCATCGCCTTGGCCCTGGGTGTTCTCTCACAAGTCGCTGGGATGGCTTGACTTCTCACCAGCGATCATCGTGACTGGCCGTTGGCGAATTGTCCAGCAGAGGACAACACTGCAAAGTGCAAGTGAAACTATCAAAACCTGCAAATGCGATGGCTGACTGGCCGCGCTCTGTGACGACAATGACATCCCGATGCCCGAGGAGAGAAACAAACAGACCAGAAAAACTTACAGACATCCACCACCAGAAGCAAGCAAGGGGTAACCTGCTTAAACCCAAAGGCGTGGGCTTAATTATCCTGAGCTCTTCGACAATCGTCACATCTGTGGGGATGCTAGCTGCAGCAGTCCAGCAGGAGCTAGCAGGGTACTTCTCTCGCGTTTGCGTGGGAGGCGTCGAAGGTACCATATGACGGCGATGGCGGCGACGACTTCGAAAAATCCTATCGTACAGCTCCATTTTTCCTGCTGAGTGAATTATAAATCATCCAATATTGGCATTATCGAAATCCCACCTATCCAACCACATATCATGAGGGGAACTTTTCGTGGGAGCCGGCCTACGACGATATCTATTATCCAGTTGTCAGTGTCTCTCGAAATACCCTGCACAGGCGCTGCATCCAACCAACATGCAACACACTCTGGGAATATTAAGTTGAGCCAGGTTCGATGCATATCATTCAGTGCTCGCACAGCTGAATTATTCCGAGAAGCGAGACCGCCTACATGATTTCCAAGATGGAGGTGTCGCCCCGAAGCACATCGATTCGGAAAACCCTTTGTTTTTTGTCAAATTTACGTTCTCGCGCTCGAAGAACCCCAAGCTAGGCGATGACTCTCCCGCGAAAACCCTCAAGGTTTCGACGCTATGGATTCCGTCGATGCCATGGATTAACTTATACCCAACTTCCCTCGCACCTTCCGACTTGATGATATCCCCTGCCAGATATTTTCCCCATCGCGACGGGACAGGTAGAATTTCGAGGGAAACCGTCCGCTTGCGCCATTTTCTCGCCACTCTGACCTACATATTCAACGCGGGAACGGCTCATGAAACCAGACTAGCAGGCTATATGATCGTCGTCCAAGAATTTCCAAAGCACTTCCTAGCATCTTGGGAGGGCGAACTTTCAACTACAACCTGTCAAGAAACCCATAAAATGGGAAGCAAAGATCTCATAGGGCTCTGTGTTACCACCCTTAAGCAATCTTCCTGGGTCTTGTCCCCCTCTGATCATCACCACCAATAAGGTTGCATGCGTCCCGAAGAAAAAGCCTGGGCCACACTTTCTGTTTAAATTCCCCGCCAAACGTCGTTATTACCGCATTCTATACGACTGTGGCTGTGTTTAATTGGGATCTACGATATAGGCCCAACGACAATATGAACGTGCTGCTGTTTCGCTATCCACATTTAGCCTCCCGTTTAAGCGTTTTTATCCAAGCTTGAATCCACCAGTGTAATGGCGGATTAGAGTTACCGATCCTGCGGGTAAAAGAAAATCCCCAGGCAGTTTTCAATTTATAGTAACGTTAAAGGTCCACGGAAATATGCAACATCGTCAACGCGCTTTATATTTAGAAGAGTAGAAGAAAGAAAAAACAATATATGCTCAAGAATTGAAAAAATGTAAAAAGAAATCCACAGAACGAGTAATAAAAATCCCAGCCATACACCAATAATACGCCGAATAAAACACCTGCCTAAATGATAGGATTCCATATGCACGTATGTGCAGCGGCCGGGCTAGCCGGCGTAACTGCATCCCCCGCTATTTCAACTTCAACCTACTGGACAACCTCCTAAGATGTCCCTTCCAGACTTTCTTCGCTCCCGTATCTTCATCCCCAAACTTCGGAAGACAGTAGCCCCATTCCCGCAGCCTCTCATCATCCCAAACCGCACCCCAGAAGTCCGTCTCCGTGGACTCCGGTCTCCCCAGTTCAACCGCCAACCATCCGGACTTTTTAACAGCCGGGGAGGTTGTGTCTGAGAATTTATAGCCTAATCCGTCACCTTCAACCTTGCAGAGAGGTTTCAAAGGGACGTTTTCTGAGAACTCGTTCCCTGAGACTACGGACCAAGGGCCCTGGAGTTCGCGGATGTGCCATTGGCGAATATCCTTGGCGAGGAAGAGACGGAGGTTTTCTTCGCTTGGGTCCTTTGATGTTGTGGATTTTATGACTGAGGAGAGGTAGGAGAATTTTTCGCTCAGGAGCAACGGTTTGGAGGTGTGGTTGAGCCAGGCTGTGGTATTGTGTGGGAAGTCGGTGGTCATGAAGGCGTTGAAGTAGTGGCCTGTGTAGATTTCTAATAATGAAAATGACATGTTAGTAACTTTCGACATAGACTAATACTGGGATTTCATGCATACCTTCTGCTATCACTTCCGGGTAATAACCCTTCAGAAAGCGCTCGTTCACCACACTCTCTATCCTCTTGTAATACCAGAACACAGGCTTCAGCTCCTTCAACAGAAAGGCTATCAAGATCTGTATCACCTTCACCTCCCAATACTTCAATTTGCCCAAACACCTATAACACGCCATCATCCGCCCAAAATCCGAGTCTACGTTCCTTTCCCCGGTTTCCGGGACGACGTTTGCGCCATAAACCAGAGATATCAACCATAATCTATAAAACCCGCGGATTATAGTTTCCCTCTCCGTAACAGTGGCCGGCGCGCCCTCCTGTAAATACTTCTGCTTCAAGCCGGCAGCCTCTTTTTCGTCCGCGGCGGCGTTGACAATGAGAGTCGGGTATTTCATCCTGCTGATGAACAGCTCACTGATCTCCACGATGGATTTGTGGTTCGCCACCACCCTTTCCGAAAACTCTGCCGGTCCGTTTAAGATCCTAGCGTGGTACCACGGCGTTAAGGTATACGAAGCTGTAGGACCCGTCGACTGCATATTACCAGCACCAGTGTGCGAACTGGACTTGGTACCAGCACTCGTACTAGGTCTAGCAGCTGTATCCGCCGTATTCGGCGGAGTACTAGTAGCAATCTTCGCAGTCGGATAACTCAGCAATACGATATCAATATCCGACAAAGCCCTAGGTTTCTGCTTAAGACTTTCGGCAAAGTAGGCGATAAAGTACGCTTCTTCCTTGTATTTCGATGCATCTTCGAAGAGCATTCCGTCCTCGAAGGCGGTTTTGAATGAAGCTGAGGCTCGGACCATGGAGTTGAGGGTCTGACGCTCTGATGTTGAGCGCATGAGGGTTTGTCTGCTACATGAGGATTTCATGGTGCCTGTGGGTGTGGTGCCGTGGTGGGCTTGGTGGGCCATTGTGCATGTGGCGGTACTCATACTTCTTCTTTTTTTCTTCTGGTCGTTGTAGAGTATAGAAGAGAGGATAGAGGAGGGGCTGAAGGGACAAAGCTATAAGGACGGTGAAATACTTATATAAAGAACGTTCGAACCCGCTGGCTAAAAGAATCAAAAGAATCAAACTCCCAGAAATGAAAAAGCCTGCAGATCGAATTTAAGAATGCCTGATTCTTAAAATAAAAGAAATGGCCTGCGGTTGTGGACGGTGTGCAGGTAGTTGTACCAAACGCACGGGTTCCAACTTTATATATGGAGCTCGATAACTACGAACAGTACAGTACAACAGAACACTAAAATAGCCAAAGCTTCTAGTGTACGTACATTAGATATATAAACCAGCCTATTATACCTCACCAGGGTTATACGTGATCTCCAAAACATCGGAACAGCAAAAGTTCTAGCGAAATCGACGGGGCTGATAGGATCCTTCGAATTCGGGGCGTCCGGAGGGCCTTGGGGTTTCTTGTCCCCAAGGAAAGCTGGCGTTTCAAAATGAACCCGACCGTGATGGTCTGTAACGTGAATCCGGTGCTTTAAATGGTAAACCACCCGGTTTGAAACGTAAGTTTAAAAAACTCTGTAGAATATGAGCTAGAACGGTATTATAGCATCTCGACGCATGCCCTTGCATCTGGCGTGCATTCAATCAGGGCTGAGTCGAGTACACTCGAAGCGCAGCACAACCAAAATCAGTGACACGACCGGGATTTTGCGTTGCACGACCGTGCTACCACCAAAAGACCACACTCAACACATTCCACTTCCCTCAGACGTCATCGATATCACAGGACATCCTGACACCGCTTCCTCACCTTCCTAACCTTCCATTCCTCCCGCCAATATCCTGGCTACAGACATGGCATCCCCTCCTTCCATCCCCGTCTACCTCTTCACATTCAACTGCGCCCGCCTCCTCATCACCCCCTCGGTAGTCGCAACCCACCTATTCTCCGCCCTCGACCCCTCCTCCCCACCCCCCGAAGTAATCGCCATAGGCCTCCAAGAAGTTGCACCGATCTCCTACTCCTTCCTAGGTGGTGAATACTTATCCCCCTACCTCGACCAATGGAGTTCCGTCCCGCATTTAGCCGCACAATCACTCAACGCCTTGAACTCCAATTTCCCAGCGGAGTATGTGGAACTCGGACGGCATTCCGTCGGTATGACGGCTTTGTTAGTATTCGGTAGACGGCCGGAGAGGATTAAAAACCTTAGCTTTGGAACCGTGGGGTTTGGGATTTGGGGGATGGCGAATAAGGGTGCTGTGGCGGCTAGGTTTGGGTATAACTCAACCGGGGAGAGCAACAGCAGCGACGATATAAACATTACCATTGTAGCCACCCACCTATCAGCGCATGAACACTGCTGCACAGATCGCAACAGGGACTGGGAAACCCTCGCTCGGGGGATAGTCTTCGAAACACCCACCCAAACCGCACCAGTCATCAACATCACCTCCTCAGAAAGCACACCCTTACTAGCAGGTCACACCGCAGATTCATCTTCAATCTCAGGAATATACGCCCCAGGAACACACCTCCTCGTCATGGGCGATCTGAACTACAGAACCTCGCATACCTCCCCATCGCCTAGTGACTCCCAAACTTTTCCTCGGCACACAGATCACTTCTCAGACTTCTTCAAACGGGACCAATTATCCACCGAACGGAAGGCGGGGAACACACTCCACGGATTAACAGAAGCGCCCATCACATTCCCCCCTACGTATAAATACATCGAAGACGTCCTATCATTACTAGTAGACGCCGAAAGCGGTGATAAAAAAGGATCAAAATCAGATGAAGATGCCTTCGACTGGTCATCGAATCGCTGGCCGTCATGGTGCGATCGCATCCTCTGGTTACCCGTGACTCAAGACCCAAAGGCAGGTTCAGACGGCATAGTCGTCCACAAATATGCTTCCATACCCGCGATCAGGTTCTCAGACCATAAACCCGTGGGACTGCATATTTCGTTACCAGGGATAAAGACCCCGACGGCGACAGCAAATGGTTCGGATGGAGACCTAAGAGGGCACCCACCGTTTCCATTAGACAAGGATTGGAAGGTCAATAGGTATAGCGCCGAAACCAGGGAGTGGGTAATTGGTTATGCGATATTAATGGCCACAACCGCAAACGGGCTTACAGCTATCGGCTGTGCGACTATCGGCGCGGTGATGCTCTGGTGGGCTGTCACTGGGAAGGTGTAGATACAACTTTAGAGGTTATCGGTCGTTCGCTATTTTGATACAGGCGTCTGGGTACGAGACCATACAGGCGCTAGAATCCTTATACTTTCTTTCTTTTTTGTACGTGTGTTGCGCTGGTACGGAACCGGAGTATGGAGTCAGCGTAGATGCTATTATATCTTTCGTTCGCATTTCGTTCGCAATTCTGAGATGATGTTATACCAGTTATAGCCGGGGGATATCCTATTACTACGAATACATAAGGGGCTAGCTAAACCATTGTAAACCGAATCATGATAAAACGCCGCCAAAAATCTGACTGTCCGATAGTCACGCAATATAGAAAACAAGCAGTTCCAAAAGATGGTTCCAACTCCCGCGATAACGAGCAAAAGGGGCAGGTGCTAGTACAACAGGCGAAGGGGGGGGAATGGCATAGTATCGTCGCTCATAAAGTCGTCCAAAACAGATTTGTGCCTCCAAGATAAGTAGAGTAGGCAAGTATTGAGGCAAGCAGCGGTTGGGTACCAAGAGAATATCGCCCTCTTAAACAGGGAACCTTACCTGTCCATACAGCCTCCTCTGGAGGTCGTACTTGAAGACTCTCCAAGTCCTACTCCCAAAGAGCCCTCCAGACGTTCCAGGATTTCTCGGATAACCCTTCAGAGTGTTCAGCTGTTTCCACATCGCGTCATGGTTATGTATCTTCCACGAAAAGGACAGGATTACGAAGCCCATCAAGAAAATAGAGATGAACATAATCAATAAAATAGTGACGGCAGTCATATCAGGTTGTGGGTGTGCAGCCAGGAAATCCGCCCACTCGTCTCCTTTCTCTGATTTGTAAAGCTGACGTTTGATCGCAAAGTAAAGCCAGTTCTGAAGCCAAAAGGTGGCGTAATTGAGATAGGCAATAGGGTTTTCGCCTGGAATCATTTTCTCGACGACCACCTTGCGAACTTTGTGGACAGCATTGGCTTCACCGAGCATCTTGAGTCGCTCGATGACTTCAGCCTGGACGCCAATGACTTTGCTGAGCTCGTTGAGCTGCTGACGCGAAAGCTCCGCCTCCTTCGCGAGTTCCTCGTACTCACTGATTCTCTGAAGCCCTGCCTCATCCATCGAGAACTCGATAGTTGGAAGGGGGAGAAGGGGAGCTAGAGCCTCATAGTGGTTTTGAAGCGAGGTGCCGACGGGGAGAGTAACATCCGTTTGAGTTTCAGTGGTGAACATTTGGATTGGCGAGTCGTCTTCCATACTAGTACCCGACTCGGCTGTCCAGGGGAGCGGATCACACTGAACACCACGTTCTGAGGTTTCCACAACCCTTTCAACGATTTCAAAAGG